>OY292522.1:7400815-8818509 GCA_958496365.1 Subacronicta megacephala
AGTTTAGGTGGTTACGAAAAAGCGAAAACGCAGAACATTATACTATCTTTTGAAATGTTTAGTATAATACACCTTACAATTTCGGTACAGACGCGTACATTGTTAAATACATTAATAATATAATAATATCTGTACTAAGAAAACATTATTATTCTCTTCCAGTTGCACAAACTTATCAAAAATCACTGATATAACATGTCTTTCGGTGGGATGCGGAAGGGGTGGGGTGAAGGGGCGCATTGTTTGCATATTGCACTAAATATGCTCCGTAATCACATAATTCATCTTGTAGAGTGCGCATGCGTTTCGGCAGTTCCGTTTCCTGTTTTTGCAAATATTTATAGAGTGCGTGAGAGCTAATGTAAAATAATAAGTGTGGCGAATTACTGCTAATGTGGAGTGCTTCTATTGATGATCATAGTTATGGTGCAGGCTGCTTGATGAATTCACGAACAAGGTAAGCTTGTATAATGTAACTACAGAAATAGTAGCAAAATTTTTATTTATATGTACATGTTGTTAGGTACTTATCTAAAACTAACTAACTAAGCAAAATTACTATCTGTAATTTGAGTCTGTGATTGTTTTTAAGTATAAGTTTAATAATACTTTAAAAGTTCAATTGAAATTATTGTATTACCTGTCAATAAAAATTATTAAATAATCACGTAGTTTTTTTTTAAACTTGTGTACATGTCTGTACTAAATTTGTAACACTATCCTACATATTTTAGAAGGTACCATAATGTTTTGCGTTTTCGCTTTTTCGTAACCACCTAAACTTGGTCGGGTTACCACGGTCATTCACTTCCTAATGACTTTAATCGTATTATCTCATTAATTATCCAATGTACTGAGCTGAAATTTTACTGATATACAACTGAACTAAAAAACTAATAATTGACATAACATTCAGTTCATATATCCAATCCAGTGGCCAAATAACACCGCGCGCATCAAGACCGTGCTCGTGAAGAACTCAATATCATCATAACTTGTTAAATACTTACAGGATACTAATGAAACTTCACGTACATTTGAAGGCAGTTACAAGCTTTAAAATAACGTTTAAAGTAAGTCTTTAGAGCTCTTATTGAGAGTGCTGGGACCAATTGAAGTGTTTTTCTATTTAATGAAATAACCTTTAAGCTATGTATTATTTTGGTGTTTTTATTGCAGAACAAATTTAAACTAATTCCCAAGAAGCCATGTACAAAATATGATAAGAATCCGCTTAACCATTTCAAAGATCTAGCAAAACCAAAAACGTTACCCCAGCAAAATCTTGAATAACTTCGCAACCAATGAAAGAACAAATACAAAATTACTTTTAACAAAAAAGTTAAACCGCCTTCAAAAAATAATAAAATAATTTTGTCTAAAACAGTTTGGGAAGTCGGTGACTTCTATTTGAGTGGGTCTTCTGTTTTTGCCACCGACTTCCCAAACTGTTTTAGACAAAATTATTTTATTATTTTTTGAAGGCGGTTTAACTTTTTTGTTAAAAGTAATTTTATTTTGTAATTTTTAGTGGAAAGTTTTGTTTAGAAGTACTTGTTAGCCAACTAAACGCACTGCTCCAATAAGACAGCGATGCTTCAGAGTAAACGATAATATCATCGATGTAAACAATTTTTAGATTTTTGTTAATATTTTCAAAACTGCCAAACCGATTTCGATAAAATTTGAACGGGACCACCTCTGAAGTATGACCTACCAAACAAAAAAACAATAATAAAAATCGGTCCACAATTGGCGGAGATATCGCGTAACAAACATACAAAAAAAAAAAAAAAAAAAAAAACATACAGACGAATTGAGAACCTCCTCCTTTTTGAAGTCGGTTGATAAGGCACAACATTTACTTCATCTAGACAACTAATTTTATAGCTAGTAATTATTTAAATATTCCCATTAGAAAGAAAAAGGTCTGGCTGGGGTAACGTTACCCCAGCAGGAAATGTTTTTGTGAAATAATTAAAAAACTATAAGCGCAACAAATTTAAAAATGTGCGCAACAATTACAGAAGCCGCAAAACTAATTATCTATAAGATTCAAATGACCATTTTCGACAACATCTGGCCTGGGTAACGCACACCTCACAATCAACAAAATAGGTACGCAGAAAGCAAACGACATCTACGTCTTGACGTAGATTTACTTAGTTCTCACCGCGATAGTTTCAATAGATTTTTCTGGGAGAGCCTTCACAATTGGTTCTTCTTTCAACTTGGGTACATCTTCCGCTAGTCCCGTCGTCATAAACTCAGCGATTTTGTTGAGGAAATCCATTGCAAGGATCAAGTCGAAACTGAATACCCTTATATCAACTGAAAGTATTAATTATACTTTAGAATACTACAGTTCTGTTGAAATTCGTATATCGTGGACGATAGCTCTTATAGTCAAACTTACTGAACGTATCTGCGTTCTTCAATGTATATGTTATATCGATCATGCTTCGTATCTTATCTTGGGTCTCCATAGTAGGTTCTTCGGTAGTTTCCGTACTAGTAGCACGACGTCTCTCTAGATATCTAATAAAATAACATTATCATTTAAGGTTTCAGGTTTTTGCAAATTTTGCATCTATAACTCGTTCTATAGGCCAACCGTTTAACTCGCGTATCGCCTGCGCGGTAAGAAGGGAGCGGGGGCGGGTAACGCTACACACGCAAACAAACAAACAAACAAACTCTTTAGCTTTATATTATTAAATATAAATATATAAGTATAGCTTATTGAGTCAATAATCCAAAGATTTATCTCGAGATAGACATTGTTGGTAAAGAATAAAATAATAAGTATCTTTTTTAAGTATCGCTAACATCTCCCCCCGCTCCCTTCTTACCGCGCAGGCGATACGCGAGTTAAACGGTCGGCCTATAGGTACATGACAGTAGAAATTGCGACATCAACAATAACTTATTCACAATTGAGTAGCAGAATGTAGTGTACATTGACATTTATGGCGGAATCCTCTATTTTACACCAAAATCTTCCACGATAAATATTTTTAAGCAGAACTTTTGATACTCAATTGGGAATAGGTTATTATTAATGTCGCATTTTCTACAGCTACGTACATAAATTGTGAGAAGAAGAAATGATTGGAATCTTTTGACGGTTCTTATACGGTTCGTCAAAACATAATGTACTTACAACTTCAGAGAGGTAGTTACATTGCCCGCACTATAACAATAGGTAGTATTCGAGACTATACTGACCTCGTCATTTTTGTGCCTCTTCCTGGTCGGGTATCGTCTAGCGTGCAGTCCACAAGCAACAACGACGTCTGCATGGAATTGTCCGAGAGCATCCTGCCTTTTACAGAGAGCAGCGCCATGCAGAACCGAGCTAAGTCCACGTCTTGCGTAAACATTAAGTTTTCTGTGGTTGGCTGCGGGTTTTGGAATAATCCATTAGTACTTCTTTTAAGAAACTCAAATTTACATTTTCAAGCCGTAAGAAAAGGCGAATGACAATTTTATTAATTATCATATTATTGTACGTCTTGGGATATAAGTAATTAATTATATGTAAAAAGACCGAAGTAACGTTCCACTAAATAGTTAAAAATTTATGTAACTTACATTGGACGAAATGGTCGTAGTTAGGAGATCAATGACGAGGCTGTCCATCGTGAAAGAGAATTTTATTGTAGTTCTAGGTTTAGTTAAGTCTTTAGAAGATACCAAAGCAACCGTCGATTTGGATTGTATCGTACTCGTTCGACCTTTAACTGTCGCTTTTGAGGTTTTGGCAATAACAGCAGGTTTTTCCTCAACTTTCTGTTGACCTTCTTGTAGGTTTTGATTTAGGATTTTCATGATACTCTTATAATCACTGTGACCTACTGTTATCTGAAATATTGAATAAGTATGGTTATAGTTATGTGCAGCTTGGGTGGTGGCCTCGACTGATTCAATGTCAACCTGATTCTTTAATTTAATATAACGTTTGACGCATTAATGTAGGGATACCCTTAACTTACAGAAATCGTTTTAATTCGTCCGGAAATGTCAAGATCGGGTAGTGTATGATACCACGACGAGAGACTACGTTTGACGAACAATTTGAAGCTAGTCGGCCGCAACAACTTCCTCTCATGGATAGCTTCCTTGTAGTCTTCCTCAAGTTGCACACAAGACACCTTCATATTTTCTAGTTCTAGGATTAACTCGTCAACTGTCACTTTATTGCTCCTATCCTATATAAAAATATGGATATTTATACAAATTTGTATGTTATCATAAAATATGATATCAATTTAAGCGTCGATATATATCGCTTATCGCTTAGACGCTTAATAATAGAAAACATACGTTTTTGATCCTTTAAAGGTCGAGGTACTTACAACAACGTTAACGTCCACAAACTTATTATTTACAGTCATGTGACCTAAATCGACGAGCATGGCGTTTAAGCTCTTAGAGTTTTCCGGTATGATGATGATAGGTGCCGCAAGCCGCACTTTGAGTGACAACTTAGTAGAGTTTGTATACGCATTTTGTACGTTAGCTCTGGCTGCATCGGCAGCTTGTGATGACGCTTCTATGATCGCTTGTTGAGCAGTTTGGAAGTTATTTAAGAATTCCTGAAAAAAAAAAGTGTCAAGTGTAATCTTTCGGTGTATTTGTGCCGTAAACAAAATTCTTGTAATATATTTTTTTTCTAGAGCTATAATGTAGCCCACTTACATCACTCAAACTATAATAAGCTATTGCATTACTCACCAACATTGAATTGACGAACCAGTTAAGGAATATAATACGTAGACAACTGACTTGACAATCTATCGACATATTGACATCACCAGGTGACGGAGCTTGGTCCAAATTGTACATCACGATTTGAACATTCATTACGTCGCCACCAAGAACTTTGAGTATCTGGAGAAATAATTGATTTTGAAGTCAAGTAATAAAAACGACACTTCGTCAGACAGTCGGTTCCTTCAAGTATGAAGGTACTTACATAAGTGAGAACACTTAATTTGCGTTGTTTATGTGGTCATAATAATCATTGATGCAACATAATATTTCAGCCCGTGGGCGCCAAAAAGTATTATTGTTTCGAAATTTTGGATTATATGCTCGGGTTCAAAAAATTCAAGTCTACGATAGAAAACATGTTGACCAACCTCTTTATGAATAGTTGCAGGGTTGAGATCTTCCACTTTGATCGACGCAATAGTGCAATCCATTTGTGTGTATGACGCCTTGAGTGTGAGACCACCGGTGGCACCCTGCAGCTGTATCATGGACAATGGACGATTTGACGTCGCGAAAACTATCTCTATTGCTCCGATCTTACAATAAACTTTGATTTGTATGCTCTCCACTTGTTTTCGGCGAGATGGTCTTGTAACACTACCTGCGAAAAAAAAATTGTACAAACTTTTAATCATTTCATAATATTTACATATATTATTCTCTATGATTACCATATGAAAATGACTGGAAATTGAAATGCACTTGAGTGTCTATATATCATGGCATTAATTACTCGAGGTATGTTAAATCATGAATTAGACGTAAATGATCATCTTGGAAGATGAGCACTTTCAACTTAATCTTAATTTTTTTTAACTCAAAACCTATCAACAACCAATAAGTTGATAGTATACGGCTAGGGCTACACATAAACCTTGCATTATGTAGGATTTGGATAATGAGAAGTCAGCTCATACTGGAAAGGTAGGTACACCTTTATGTGTAGCCATACGTGCGTGAATAAAACTGAAAGGGATCGATATAAAACTAAAGAGTTGCCCGTGGCTTCACCCGCATACGATCCCAATTATGTATGTAAATGTAGAATAATGCAGGGTTTTAATGGAGAAAGAATTATTACTATCGGGTAAGTAGATTTAGAGTTTATCAACTAAAAAAAAAAGAACAAATCTTTTCTCTTTATTATATTAGTATACATACAGATACCTAAGTTATTCAGAAGATAAAATATTTACTTTCTACTTATCAATATAAGGTATATATTCCTGTATTCGTTTAGTACCTTTAGACTTGGCAGTGGTGAACTCTTCATCTTCTACAATAGTTTCGAGTGGACCAGCATTGGCCGTCCGGTCAACTGTACTCTGTATATCTTGCAATCGCGTCTGTGTAAATATTAATTCGTATTAATAACTTAGACAATAACAATAAAATTTAATTTGCATATAATATAGTAAACATTAATTTAATTAATACATTAAACACTACACATTATATTATTTTTATAAATTTCATTATATGTAAGTCGTAATTCGAAACCTTGCTAAGTCATCGTGATCACTTGTATTATGTATTCTGTAGTATTATGTATCTATGTAGTCTCTAGCGCCTGACAGGTGGCTAACTAGTAAGAGAGGCATAATTCACATAAAGTGATAAAGAGCGTGAAATAAAATACCTGATACTCATTGACAATAACTAGGATCTCCTGCAAGCCTTCCAAATGGAGCAGAACTCTTAAATCAGTAAAGTCCAATTCAAACATTTGTTCAACTGATCCATAGACACTTCTAAAGTCTGGACATTTTTTATCAACCTGTAAATGGAAAGAAGGTTACAGTTCTGTTATGTCCTCTGATACCTAGAGTAACTTGAAGAGTATACTAGCTAACTTGAAGAGACAAGTTAGCTTTTTCAAATAATGACGTAGATACAATCTAATTTAAGCGGCGGTAGGCTAATGGCTAGGGCGTCGGACTTGCGATCATGTGGTTGCCGGTTCGAACCCCACCCATTGCACTACCGACGTGAACCCACTCGTAACACAAGCATTTAGCTTAGCACGAGGGGTTAACAAGAATACTAGTAATGTGTGACCCACATTGCTAGTAAGCTTTTTTTTAAAGAAAAAAAATCGCAATAGTGTTATTGTGCAAAAATATCGAAAGTTGTTAGGAAAACAATCACGAATACGTTATATATTATATTACTCCGACTGACCATGCAGCATTTGCTGCGTAGTTATTAGCTGTCATACTTCACTGTGCTAGCCATCCCTTTCTTTCTTTGCTCAAGGTGGTTCTGGCCTCTTTAGTTAACCGAGGCTTGACTTATTTAAAAATAGTTTATAAAGTTCCAAGATATGCGTTAAAGATGTGCGTTCCCGCAAAACAGGTGCTAGTATAGAATTTATATAAGGCATTGTTTTGTGACTACACAAACAACTAAAGTACGCTCTCTGCCTAGCATAAAATTAAAACACTTATAACCTTATAACCGCCTTTGTTTGTGTATCGATTGCAATTTTGTTTTTGTTGATTAGCTCTATTTATGATAAACTTTCACAAGAGGCCATAAAAATATACATTCTAATCTACGATTCGCATAGCCTATTGCGTTAGGTATGTTGGAATAAATTAAAATGTAACAAAAGACTACTTACATTCCTATAAGTCACAGAAAACAAATATTGATGTTGATGTTTGCTTGAATGCTTTCCAATAGATCCGTCATTATCGGTAACTGCGATTTCAGGAGTTTCAATTATATTCAGAGCTTGGAGTCCTGTGCCTACCCTGTGGTGCTGTAACTTCACAGCTCCTAACCGAATAACCGACTCTAGAGTGAACGTCTTCTGTATAGCGGTGAACTCCAACAGCGTTAGAGAGAACACTAGGAACCTGTCGTAGTACTTTGATACATCTACAGTTTTTCGGTTGATACTTAGGACAAGTTCTGTAGAAGAAAAAATATAATTCGTTTATTATTTTATGTTTCTTGATAATATTATTTTCAATTAAGTTTCACATGGTTTCTTATCGAACATAAACTGATATGCTTACCATTCATTATAAAAAATGCTTCAACTTCAGTCAACTGTATAGAGGGATCGTCTTTGCGTTTTGTTTTAGAGCGTGCCGTGTCTCGCTTTTGTTTCTCCGTCGGATCCAAATATTTTAGTAACGACAAGCTCGATCCCTTGGATTCACTTGGCTAAAATTATGCATTAAAGTTAATACACAATTAACTGGACTATAAATCCGCCTAAATGATTACTCTTACATTATCTTTGTTATATACTCTTTACGTTACGTTACGTTATCTTACGCTACGTTATTATATAATGAAGAAAAAATGATGAATGATGATGATGATGATGAAATGATACAACATTAAACTACATATCTTCTAATTTCACAAATTTATAAATATTAGATTAATGTTTCAAAATTGAATAAGTAATGAAGAGTGAATATCAATCACATCTACTGTCTGCTGGCAAAAGAAGTTACCACTAGCAGTTGCTGCTGTTGTTGTGAACTAGTACCAGTATAACTTGTCTCTATCACAGAACCAGTAATAGTGTAAGCAAATTCGTAGCAAAATATCTTTAAAATCAAAAACATAAATATAAATTATCACACAGTTAAAATATAACAAGAAAAATCATATTTTGTTTTATACAAACCTTAAGCTGGGTCGTTTCGTCGGTTGTGGGAAGTGGCATGCTGACTAATATTTCACACAAAGTCAGTAATCTGAAAAGAGATTCTTTTAAAATGTTGTATTACTAAGATACTGGATTGTAAAACACTTGATAATTAATATTTTAATCAAAAACAAAACTGTTTTTAAACAAGCACTTGTCGATTATTTTTTTCTTTTTTTTGTATTATTATTTTATTATTTTTCAATGAAATTCGTGAATGTCTGATAAGCAAAATATGGTATACAAACCTGTCTTCCGAAGCACTGATCGCAATTTTTTGCAGTTCACCTCTAACTTTTATCTTGGGCATACGCGGGTCGTCAGTGATCAAACACTTGTGTATCTGTATAACTAAGTTAGTGGGTTGGAGTAAATGCAGCGGCGTTCCTTCGTCGTCGGTCGATGCTATTGCCGACTGCCAATCTTCTTTGGCATGAGCGATGACAATCTGAATGGGAAGTCAACTTTAAATAGTTCAGCTTTAAATACAGAAAAATTATGTAGAAGCAACTTTTTACTAAAAAATTAAATAATATAATTATAATGATAGAAAGAATGACCGTGGAAATAATCAATTTTAATCTTTTGTCCATTTCTGGTCCTATTCTTCCTTTAGAAAAGGAACATCCCTATTTGAAACATTCTGTATTTCATTCTGTATCATTTCTGTAAAAATTTTTGGTGTATATATGGCGGTTTTGAAGATACAGAATGTTTCAAATAGGGATGTTCCCTATTTGAAACATTCTGTATCTTCAAAACCGCCTTATATACACCAAAAATTTTTGACCACTTAATTAGAATTCTGCGTAAAACGTTATCCTATTCTCTATTGAGTCGGTTACAGCGATTCAATATGATATAAAATACCTGCATCTCAGTAAGTTCGAGTGACATTTTGTCATAGCTGTGGCGTGTTATTTCTCTTAGTATATCTTCATCGGCGAGCCCTTCTTTATACAATTTATGAACGTCGAGCGCTTGAGAACGCGGCTCTGACTTCACATATATGGCACCGAGTTTAACCACTGCACATGCTTGGCCGCTAAAAAAATTTTTTTTGTAATGAGCGCAGTTCCAATAATAATTCAATAATTTTACTATAGCTATCATCAAAAACCGTTGCAGTGCTTAGGTACTATGGAATTTGATAATAAACTAAGAGTTGTATCTAGACACGGAGAGTTTATTACTGCCACAGAAAATGCTAGATTAGATAGATGCTGTAATAATATGTAATAATGTACAAAAAAAAGAGGTACACAAAATACACTTATGAGTAATCCCGTCAATTATTGTTGAGAATATAATTATATTTATAGATAACCTAGTAATTTATTCAACCACCACAGACAAAGGAAACATTGCTCTTATTAATAACTTCATGGGTTTCCATGATCAATAATGAATCTGGTTGGAAAGGTTTCCAGTTTAACCATTCCAACCAGATTTAGGTTGCTATATAGAATAGAGTGGTCAATAACAGTTGATTATCCATCGATTGATTAGCCATCTTCAACGGGCGGCTTATCTCTGGTAGATGTTAAATATCTTCAACCTTTATAAATACTCACTCGGTATAAACGCCGGTTTTCGGTACTATTATGTATGAGGCAGCAATATCAATGTCGAGATCTATAAACGTGTGGTGGTGAACGGCGTACTGCATGCCTAATGCTGACTTCTCTTTGAGATCTGATAGTTTGTTTTCAGCTACTGCTTGTAAACTAGAAAAAAAATACACGAGCCCATAATAGGTCCATTTTGCGAACCCAGTAATCGCTTATCCCAGTGAAACAAACTGTATCAGTTTAGATAAAACTACTTTTTACGGATTTTATCGCGTTATAATGGGTGGGGTAGGTGGAATGTCAGTGTCAATCCACCCGTGACCATGGATGCTGTAAAGGATCCGAAACGTCGGGAATTAAAAATATCAATATAACGCGATAAAATCCGTAAAAAGTTGTTTTATTTCAATATATAAGTTTAGTTTCACTGAGATAAGCCATTGGCTGGCAGTAGGCAGTAATAATAATAATGACAGTAAATGGCTTACGTAGATAAAGCTGTGGATTCGGTGGGTGGTTTGAAAACGTTAACTATTTCTATAACTGTCTGTGCGTCGTATATCATTTGTAGAGGACGAGCTGACACTTTCACTCTTTGGTTGCAAAGGCCATCTGCAGAAAAAGACGTATTGATTAATCATTTATTAACTTCTATCTGTTGATAGGGATTCAAAAGTAAGAAGTAGTCAGACATTTACAAGCAGAACACGTATATCCTTAGAATACGGTTCTAATAAATTGTGTGTCGGAGGGTAGGTCGGAGGCCATGGATCAGTCGCTGCAGTTAAAACCTGATATTCAGCCTTATTTGGTTAGCCTGGAAGCGGACGTCGACATTGGGATAAGGTTAGGATGATAAGTATAGGAATCCAATACTTACCTAGAGGATTAGTCTCGAAGACGGCATTCAATAAATTAACATTGTTTGTAACTTCTTTGGAGGTGACGAGCTGAGGCTCAAAGTTGCCCTGCTTTACGCCAGTCACACTGAAGGACTTCATTTGGATATCCAATCTAAAAATAATTAAATTTAACAATATGTACATTAAACTATGATACCATTATCATTGCCAAAAAATTCGGTTATCAAATATACTAAATACTGTATTATACTACTACTGTCGGTCTTAACTTCAACTAACACTTATAATAAGATATCGACTTTTAAATTGGTGCATTCAGCGTTTAAGCTAATTTGCAAAATATAGTAACTAATTGCCTGCTTCGTTAGTCTAGAGGTACCAATCGCGACTGTTACGCTAGAGGTCTTGGGTTCGATCCCCAGGTCGAGCAAAGTGTTATCGGGTTTTTCTATGAAATTCTCAGTAGCAGCTCGGAGTCTGGATTTGTGCCCGGTGAATGGCAATAGGCTCGCCCCCTATTACATGGGACCTAACATACCGGCGAACTGTGGGTGTACTTTGGGTACACCTCTGCCTAACCCTTCGGGGAATACAGGCGTGATGGTATGTAGTAACTAATTGTAGCAATTTCAAAGAGTAAGTGTGATTTACCGTAATGCGTTAGCACTTGGTCGCTGCTTCATATCGACTTCAACGTGATCTACACATGCTCTTAGAACTTCAACTTCATGAGTCACATTGAGTTGCAGTCGATCTAGCTGGAAGTAACTTTCTACGGCTACATACTCTGTTGGTAAATGTAGAGGCGCAGAGTTTTCTTGATAGTCTATGGCACGGAACAATTTATCTTTCTCGTCGGGCGTCATCGCCTTTTCGAATTGTTTCACTAGAAAAGGTTAAGGTAAATTATTGATAGCTTTTTTTCTTAAATAAAAGAGATATTGTGTTAGGAAGGAGCACAAAAGAGGGTGAAAGTGTCCACTATATAGTTTCCGCTGATCATACGTTTTTTCCAACGATCGATTCTTTATTACTAATTTAACGTCTCGATGTTGCTATCAAAATGTTATTTGACTTAAGTAATATGTCATTTGGCAATATCCTTATAGTAAAATCGGACCCCAAGTTTCGTTTCCCTGATAAAAGTCTTTTAACTCAATGGCAGACGATTCTGTTGAATCAAAAACCTTCTTCATTGATACTTACAAATAGCTGTGCCTTCAGCTAACTCATCATCTTTGGACCCGCCTCCATACCACCAACCACTGAACCAACCACGAGTCTTTTTGGCTTCCTCTTCCAATTTACCCAGTCTTTCAACCTAAAAAAAATGTGTAGCGATCGTTTAAATAAAAAAATCGTTTTAATAAAAAAATGCTTCCATTATGATGGAAGCATTTTTTTATTAAAACGATTTTATCGCTAGGAATGATATCTTAGCGATAAGATTGTTGTTATAAAAAACCAACTTAGATACCATTAAGGTTTAAAAAAAAGAACATTCTCTTCATTAATAGTCTGATAAAAAGTACCTACAAATTAGTAAGTACATCTGATGACATTATTCAGACCCTACTCTACCCAACCTTTTCTTGACGTAACTCACTATGGAGTATTTTGTAGTGTCCACGCACACGGCATTACGAAACTGAACCTTTTAATATATCAACGAGATTCTTACCTCCATTTCAATCCTTTGCCTAATAACAACCAAATTGAACAAGTCAAGTGATTTTTCAGCCTTATTCAACACGGATTGCATATCCGCGCTAACTTTGCCCTTATTACATAGCTGGCATTGATACGCGTTCGCATAGTCCTTACAAAGCTGGCGATGCTCTAACATGTGCGTCCAATCCCAGTTCCTACGACGCCTCCGCACTTCTTCCTCTAAAATGCATGTATATGCAAAGTGCCACCACTCTCTGTAATGCCGTCTATATGTCTGAAGATCTGGACGGTACTTTCTGTAACCGTAATACATCGTTATTAATATTTAACAATACAATATTACAATTGGCGTGCAATTTGCCGTTCTTGAATCAGAACGCATGATTTTATTAAGAAATTGCCAACGAATTCTACTTCGGCGACACGACAGAGGAGTTGTATTGTCAGTTTCGTCCTAATCCATATTATAATGTAATAATTCGTGGTCTGAATTATGCGTATTTAACCTACATTAAAGCATATCTTTCACACACACTAAGCAGACAGATCATAACAGAATTTATCTGCTATAGCCTGACCTGCTTTCATGGCCCAGAAAAATAATTCACAGGTCATGGAGCAATAGACGCATTATTAACATCAATTATGATACCTGTAAGGCGCTTGCTTGTTCATTCTATCCATAGAATCTGCTAACAGCATCATATCTTGATACTGTGCCCTTGTTAGGCTGACTGTAAGCTGCTCCATATGAAGGCTCAGTATAACTTTTGGTAGGCTGAACTTTGGAACATCACCTTCCGGTTTTGGATTTAACTTTAATTTCGCTGTTGCATTTATTGGACCCAGTGCTAAAAAAATGTATCATAAATAATGCTGATAAAGAAATGATGAACGAAGGACGTATTGTCGCTGATACGCCGATACCGCGTAATTGACACTTGGTTATAAGGTTTTTAACTTTGAAACTCTGCAATCGAGAGGCGGGCTACCTGACGGTAAATGAGTTGCACATGCGTTGCCAAGCCTATTTAAGAAAAAGAATGCAATAAGGAACTTGAAATATCAGTATTTTACCATAATTATAAAATGATGGCTGAGATGATTTTGTAGCGATTTCTCGTTCTAATTTGTTCTTTACCTCTTGAACATCTGATTTTGAGTACAATTCGGTAACAGGATTCCAATAAATTGCTAAACCTTCTAAATCCAGGATCTGTAGAACAAGAGAGAGCCTATTAAAGAGCTTTATAATCTTCAAAAGATTTCATGGAAAACCGCATTGGAACAAATATTTATACTAAGTCATATTTTTTATTATAGTATGGCTTGAGCTCCCTAAATAATGGTTCAGCTACCTAGACTGACATAATATATGCATTCCGTCAGTGAGGACAAATCAACGCAAACCCGCTTAGGCTTTTTGCCATGCCATGCTCTATATTGTAAAACTCGCATACCGATTAATACTACTACTGTCTGGTCTTTGAAAGAGACCTTATTGCCCGAGTTTGTGTTAATTTTCCACTTGATGTGTATTTTGAAACAAATAAAGTACCTACAAAAATTCGACTACAGTTACATTGCTTTGGATATTACCATTACATTATTGGTATCCGAACAGCCAAAATTTAAAAATCCCTTAAAAAAACATTACTTACCTTGAAAATCTTGGTAACGGCCTCAGAAATGACAGCTTTCTGCCAGTTTTCGTCAGTAGTATGGACGGATAGGTTGTGCAGGGTGACGCCAAAGGAGAAGGGCGCTTTCGGATTAGTTATACTGTCTTCGTATCTTATATGTATATCTGTGATCTTAAGCTGCACGTTCTTGATTATCTGAGTTACTAACTTTTCAACAAAAGTCTCGTCCAGCTTATTCTGATCTATAAAAATGATTCAAGTTTCATTCTGATTTCCAAATAAGCAATTTATTTCATAAAATTAAAAAAAACTGGCACATAGTATCTAGAATATTGCTAATATTTTGACTGATTTGGATGCAGGATGAAACTGTCACTCGCGACGAGGCAGATTCAGATTTCGAATATTAATTCACAGCCCCAAGAACTAAAATTGAAGTAAACCCGAACCCCGCTGATAATTTTGATTTTTTACTTTGCAAAGAACCCCGCTGATAATTTTGAATTTTTACTTTGCAAAGTAAAAAATCTAAATTATCAGCGGGGTTCGGGTTTTCTTCAATTTGAGTTCTTAGTATTATAGAAACAATTGATGTTTACGATAGAAAAGCACCTTAGAATCTGAAAAGCTTCTCGACTTGTGGCCTCGTTACTAACTACTATGAAATGGAATAATGCAGTGAAACATAAGCTTCGTGCTCAATTAACTTTACATTATGAGATATTAAGTGATCTTATGTGTGAAGTGATTGACAATGTTTTACGATTGAGTTTTCTTGTTTCCATATCTTGCCAGTAGATCATATCAAACAACCGTTAGGTTATTATCAAATTACAAAATAATAAAATTCAGTTCTTGGCAAATCATTTCTTTTTCTGGCATTTTATTACCATCACATAAAATATGCAGTGATTTTATAGCCTTAACTGACGCGGTACTAGGCAAAAGCAAGTTATATTAAATAAGAAAGACTATATTATTAAGGGAAACCTTAATGTTACCACAAACAAAGACTGCCAACCCGCGACGGGGTCGTGGGATGACCGACGCCGAAGGGCAGAGGTCACGTCATTGCAATGTATGAAACGGGTGAGCAATAACCCTATAGCTTTTATGATAAATACCTAACTGAACTGTTTATTACGTACTATTTAAAAATTAACTTCATTATATTTAATGAAATCGATTGACATTGCCTTGCATCGGGATATTTTGGGAGGTTATCTACATTGAGTAAGTATTTATACCGCAAAAATATTTATTCAATAACAGAACACGATAATAACTTATCTAAATGAATCTGTGAGGTAATAAAGCTGTAAAAAATACCTTTTTGTGCCTCTTTCTTCTTGGCTTCCTCAACCCTCGCCAGTTCTGCCTGTTTGGCAGCCAACGCCATCTTTTCCTCTTTTTCATGGTCATATTTAACTTCAGCTGTTGGGTTGACGATCAAGAACAAGCGTTCAACTGTAGCTTCAACTGATGCACCATAGAGATTCTTCCAGGGAATTTTAAGCACTAGCTTTCCTGTATATGTATTTTTATATTAGAATAATAAAACATAAAATACCATCCAGTCGGTTTTCTCCGACGAGATAGGCAGAGGTGTTAACCCATAGCTTGCCGGTAAGTTTAGATCCCATGTAGTAGGGGGCGAGCTTTTTGCCTTTAACTGCGTAAACATTCTAATACCTGTGTACAATAAAGATTATTCTATTCTATTCTACTGAGAATTTCATATAAAAACCCAATGATACTGCTCAGTGCTCGACCTAAGAATCGAACCGTCCTGGTCCACTAGACAATCCACTGGGTCCACTGGACTGCAATCAATCCAGATTCATGCCCGAGTGTATAGAGTTTGTCACAGAAAGATAAAGATGTCAAGTTTGAGCCGTGTCCTACTTAATTAGACATTTTTTGCATGCGAAAATTTTTTTAATGAAAAGGTTCTTATTGGCCAAAATACTAAGGCCACAGCAATTCCGAGTTAAAAATAACAGAATCAATATTCCTTAAGAGCAATTATCATATAGGCAGGCATATTATAAATGTTAAACAGATTTCGTAACTAAAAAATCATTGACAAGAACGGGTAGTATTGTAAGGTCTAAGGTCAAAATTAACAAACAGGTTAGATTTAACATTTACCTATATTATGATTTGAATTATTTTTAAGAAACTTTAGAAATTTCGAAAAGGAGGAGGATATACGTTCGTCTGTATTTTTTTTTCTATGTATGTTCCCCGATTACTCCGTCAATTGCAAACCGTTTTTGAAAATTCTTTCTTTGTTTGAAAGGGAATATAATTATGCTCTTGATGTGGTTCCATTGTCACTAAATTAGGATCTAATGATGGGATCCTGAAGAAATCGAGGGAACTCTTCAAATATTATAGGCAAACCTATAACTTTTTTTGATTTTTTTAAAGAACCTCGTGCATTTGCTCTCGGTAAGCATCATTTGGTGAAGTTGAACTGTTGATGGAGGCCACGGATGGCCCCATATGTATATTTTCCCATTATTCGAAAACAGCGGGACCCATTTGAATAATATTTTTTTGTTTGAAAGGGAAGAAATACTTCCCAGGTCGTCTTATTGTCATCAGGTCAGGATCTGATGATGGGATCCTGGATAAATCGATGTAAATCTTCAAATATTGTATGTGGACTAGGAATCTCATGAATTTGAATGTCAGTATTTAGGAAAGCTTCATTTGGTGAAGTGTAACTGATGATGAAGACCACCGCTGCTCCCCAACTCCTAAATATTAATTATTTTAGGGGTTGCGATGCGATTACTTTAATATAGTTGCATTTTATGCTCGTCACAATGCATATGGTGAAGTACCATGAGAACTCCTCAATAACTACCTGCATTGGGCAGAAGAATATTTTGTACAAGGCGATGAGCGGTTGACATTAGATTATTTTAACTGAGGTAAGTTACAAACCAACCCACCAAAAAGCGAGCAAGGTCTTTTATTTTTTTAAAGTGTTTGCTCCTGAGGTGATCTCATTAAAATGTGGTGAAGATGACATGTGATCACTTAAAATTTTGAAATGAAATACTTTTAACAAAAAAAACAAAACCGCCGTCATTAACGTATCACGTGCGTGTGTGCGTGTAATTGTGTTTGTACACGGCAAGGCGTAGTTTTAACCGGCCTCACTTCCTTGTTATCAAATTTCCGTCTTGACTCTTTATTTGATGTGAACATTGACAAGAACGCTCGGAGGACTTGAAGACCAATTATGTTAATTACTGTGCTCAAGCACAGTAATTGGTTATCAATAACTAATCAATAACAATAACTCCATGGCTCCATGAAATGGTTATCAATAACCATTTCATGGAGCATTCATAGTATAATTTGACTTATTTAAATAAACGAAACTAATTCAATTTAGGTATTGCTTCGCTGTTTCCTGAACTTGTTTTTAGATCATACTATGTACCTACTTATATAGTAGTTTTTAGTTGGCACTTGTAGTCTAAACATGTTAATTGTAGTACACTATAGTCTTTGAGGCCAGCATCATTGTTCGTTTAGATAGGCCTTTAAAACATTATAATTTATTGTCTTTTCACATGGGCTATAATCTTATATGTAACTTTAATAAAATTTTATGGGCCAACACATATTGTTTGATGTATATTTAAGATTCATTATCCTAACAATTGTTTACGTTAAAAGCCTATTTAATAGCAATAAAGATAGTTATGAACAAAAACCTATAAAAAGGTATTTTATATACGTAATACGACACTGTGATTGATATAACTGTGTGTACATTATTATAGGCAACTTGTGTGATATATATTTTTAAAACATGTTTTTATCAGTATGTTATTGTATATTTTAGCGACGAAGACGCTATAAGTTTGGTTAATGATTGGATTAAAATTATGAATCTCGTCGGATTTTTTATTGGTAACTGAGGTTTGTAAGCTCAGTCAATAAGATATAAAAATCACAATCTGTTGTAGTTACAAAATAAATTGTGAGGCTAATAATCAGAACTAAATGTTCCAGGAGCAAGTAAGGAATCAACTGTTATGAAGTGACTTGTCTACCAGGTCAATGGCGATAGGTGTGGTCGCGTTGAGAATTTCAGATCATCCCTCTGCATGTTTGGGAACAAGGGTCGCACCAATAAGTGTGACATAGATCGCTTTCCGATGTAATGTGAAATAAAGCGCAGTATGTAATGTACACACAATACATTTTCAACTTATAGTGGACATTTATAGCTTGATTCCAGATTGTAAAGATCCTTCACCATGTTAAAACATCCACTAACTTTATCTCACCACCCTGATGCGTGTGAAGTGAAATTTATTTGCAATTAACAAGCTGCCTACTTCCTTCAAGCATATCTTTCATGCCGACTTCCACTTTATTTTGTCATAATACATATGCATGGTGTGGTAAAACTAGTACTTATTCACTTCAACTCATTTAAAATTAAAACAGGAAAAATAATCCTAAATTGTTACCAAAATAAATTAACATGTGTTAAAGAATTATTAAATGTTATCCTTAGTTATAATTAAATATGTACAGTCGCCAGCACAACAGGATATACAAATCTGTAAAATTTCTCCAAATGATTTTAAACCTTAAAATGATGATGATTAAGTTCAAAATCGAATGAGAAAATTTTACATTTTGAGGTAACGATGTGCTGGCGACAGTACATATCCAAAACAATTAAAGGCATTAATGTAAATGTAGTGGGCGTCTTTCTTTACTCAAACATAACAAACACAATAATACTACTCGATACGGGAATCGAACCCAAGACCGTCGCATTTACGACCAGTAAATTAATGAGTCAATCAACACGAAATATTATTTCTATTTAGTTATTTAATACATAGGTAGGTACAGTGAGGAATTGAATACATTTGAAGGCCAGACCATTGGCCTTCAAAATGTATAGTCTGACTAGATGTGATTCATTCGCACATGAAATGGGACTGTTCTGATAGGATGATGTCACCCAGACAGAAGTTTATTACAGTGTAACAATTACAAACACAGGGATGCCAGTGCCAGTATCTTTGTTGCATGCTAAGTGGTAACCTTGCCTGATTGGATTGGCTGGCTTATCCTATAAATAGAATGGATTCCTAAATCGATTTTTATATTTTGATGACTAATTGCATTTATTATTAATAACTGTAATGAGTTTTGAAGAAATTATTTGTATCTAGTTACTTATCAGGAGTTGAGTACTGTAGATAAAAACTGTTATTGTTATTCTGATACTATGTTACAAACAAACCAATGTTTAAAAAACAATAGTTGAAATATTTTTTTTTATGTAAGTCTAGGTATTGACGAGGTTTAATTTTATTTATTAATTATGTTGTTAACTTTAAAATTGGTACAATAACAATATGTAAAATAAAACCAGTTTGTCTAAGAACACCATTTACATTTTTATAACGCAATTTTTATAGAACTTGGTTTAGTATAATGAAACAACTATTAACCAATGGATGTTGACAACTTTAAAATCAAGAATTAATACTAAAAAGTGTCCCAGTGGTGAAAGTCACCACCACCTCATAACTATGGCGAGATTAACAAAAAATCTAATTTATTTGAATAAAGTTACACTCTACTCATCTTAGTTTGACTACAAGTCACACACTCAAATTAATTATGTGTGTGAGTTGTCTTATGAAAAAATACTTAAATAACCAAAATAGTGACAGTGGTTTGTCTTGGGAACAGTCAGTATGGGAAAATTTATTACAATTGGCAGTGAAGGATAATATTGTGATTTGTGTAAGAAGTGTCCTCTCTCTCAGTGTGTCTTCTGTCCTTAACATAACATACCATCACACCTGTATTCCCCGAAGGGTTAGGCAGAGGTGTACTTAATGTACACCCTCAGTTCGCCGGTATGTTTGGGTCCCATGTAATAGGGGGCGAGCCTATTGCCATTCATCGGGCACAAATCCAGACTCCGAGCTGCTACTGATTTCATAGAAAAACCAAATAACACTTTGCTCGAACTGAGGATCGAACCACTAGACCAACGAGGCAGTATTCTGTCCTCTCCCTCAATTACTCACAAAACATAAATCCTCAACATAAATGCCAATGCACATTAATCCAATGTCTTATTCATGGAATGGAGTCTCTGGATTGAATTAAATTAGATAGCATGAAAGGTATAAAAATACCTTGTAATTTTATTTTGTTTTAAAAAACATTTCTAGAAATGTGGGTCACACATTACTAGTATTCTTGTTAACCCCTTGTGCTAAACTAAATGCTTGCTTGTAAAGAATATAAATTTGGCCAGTATGATAAGAAAAGAGAATAAATTATGGTATTCAATTAATTTGTTAGTATCATTATTTTGAAACTGATAACAATATTTTTCAAAATAGAGTGAGCAAATGCACCTTTTTTGCTTAAGTATGCGGCAGAATCTATATTACTGGAAATTCCTTCAAATAATAATTGATACACATACTAAAAATTTATGTATAAAAAATGGCAGCCAGACCACATAAAAGGTTTAAGATACCACATATGACCTATAGCATTTACCACACTGACACTGTGACATAATACCAGAAGTCCCTGACCCGGTTGTTCTCAATTTTAGTTCATAACAATAATTAAAAATGTTGTTCTAAGACTATTCTAAAAGAAATCTTAGAACTATTAACCCACAAAGCTATAACTAAATAAGATTGATTCTGTATAGTTTTCAAAGAATGTAATCTAAATTAGTTTGACTGAGTTTTTATTACTTAGATAAGACTAATAGAAATGCATAACAATGCAAGGCTCACCCAAGTGTCCGTAAACTGTCTGGACAGGAATATTGAGTTCTTCCAAGGCATTCTGTTTGAGAATGAGATTTTCCAGCACGACATCGCCTGCAAAATATTTATCCAAGACATAAATAACCGCAATTCGAGTAGTGCGGCAACTATGACATCACTCTGCTGGCGGAAAAACTTACCGCCCCATATTCCTAGCTTTAGTTGAGACCTATTCAGATTCTCCACATAGTTCCCGAGGAATCTGTTCAAGACGTCCACCACAATCGATTCGAACACCATCGTGGAGACTAATTCCTTATTTATTTACTACGGAAAAAAATTGTCGCTCATGTCATGGTCCGGTGTAACACAGTCATTATCATTATTGCAATAATTTTATCCAATACTTCTCAGTTTATAATAATTTATAGAAACATTCAAATAATGACAAATTTCGATACCATTACGCACGATACACTGATTCGAAAAATCAAAAAGTATTTCAGAGTTCAACACAGTCCGCAGCGCAAAATATCAGTGTTCCCAGGTCTTAGATTTATACTTTACCGACTTTATCAACTTAATGCTGTAAAGGTGTAGAAATGAACACTACATATCAACACAACGTGACCTACAATTGTAAAATCCTTTTGCAAATTTTTTACACTCAATTTTTTGCATATTTTTAACGACTTCGGTTATAAAAAAATAATAGACTTTACTTACGCCAATAAAATTACCCATATGCTGGATAAATCAATCATTTGCAACTTCGTTTATTACTGTCAATGGTGTCAAAATCACCTTACTTTGGCCGCGTTCCACTTGGCGATCACGCTCACGACCGCAGTTTTTCCCGTTCCACTTGCTTGTGAGCGTTACTGTCGTAAACCCAAGTGGAACGGAGTTTAGGATTTTCTCAACGATTACTTCGTGGGCGTCGCGTAGGCGTACGTTATGACGTCATGAGTGACTTTACGCCCGGGACCACAACGACCGCGGTCGCCATGTGGAGCGTTTTGATCGTTGTGATCCCCAAGTGGAACGCGGCCTTTATGCTGTTCGGATACTATACTTGTCATTGGGATTGAACAAATAGTATGGATTCTATGGATTGAAGAAGACCGAGTATTAGGCTAGTCGCAGATGTTCGTTTTCCGAAATTAGTTTTCCTCTCGCGGAATCACTAGAGACTAATAAAGAGAACAGCTAAAGCCCGGAATCCCAATTCCGATTCACGCAGGCAGTCAGACGTCACATTTTGCATTCGATTATTGATTTATACAAAAATGTAAACTATGTTGCACAACAGTAGTTTGTTTTCTTTTATGAAACCAGCTGTAATGTACAGTCACCAGCACATCAGGTTATACAAAACTGTCAAATTTCTCCAAATGATTTTAAACCTTAAAATATTAGTGATTAAGTTCAAAATCGACTGAGATAATTTGATATTTCGTGGTAACTTGACGTACTGGCGACCGTACGTACGATATTAGTTTTTTTTAATTTTCATATTCACAGTCTGTCCGGTTGAGCCTTGCGGCTACGGATTGTTGTGTTTCGCGTGCTGTCAACGAGCTACTAGCGCGAAGCAGCGCGAAGTTACATCACACAGCGCACGCGCATTTGCAGCGCGAGCGCGATATACGTTACGCACATTTGTGGCTCGCGGTGGTCCGCTTTTTTTCAAGTTTAGCAGCGCCGACAACGCGAGTTACCACAAAATGACAAATTTTCTCAGTTGATTGTGAACTTAATCATTAATATTTTAATGTTTAAAATCATTCGGAGAAATTTGAGTTTTGTATAACCTGATGTGCCAGCACATCAGATAATACAAAACTCAAATTGTACTGTACCTTTTGAATAAGTTATGGGTACTCAGGGTACTTGCGTAGAGAAATGGCCGATGGCCAACCATAAAAAACTGATGATAAAAACGATGTCCTTTTATTACGACATTTAGCTTGTCGAAAGCAGACTATCGTAAGCTTGCAGATAGCTTGGAACTTATTCAAAATGTAACGTTAAGATATATTTACCGTTACATTTTGTTTTTTGTTTGTTGATTGTAAAGCGACAAGAATTTTCTTGCCTGCAGGAGGTTATACAACAAAAGGCAGTATTTGGACAGGGCAAAACTTTATTGCTTTTTATTAAAACAATAGTACTATAGTTAGTCGATATCGAAACATTAACAAACAACTGCAAGAAGTGTATTGGAATGCTTTATTATAATGTATCATCGCCTTCGTATTTTTACAATCTGAGACTAGAAACGTTATTGTTAGGTATTGTTGTTGTGGTTATTGGACTAACAACCTTGCAAAACTGTATTACTAAAATCATCAACACAACCTTTGTTCTATGACTTTTCCAAAAATATAATACACTGGCTTTCCCCCGCGGCTTCGCCCGCGTGGACTATATTTATTTTCATTTTACGGGATAATAGCCTATGTCACTCAGGAATAATGTAGCTTTCTATTAGTGAAAGAATTTTCAAAATCGATCCTACAACCTCACAAACTTAACCTTTTTACAATATTATAGTATAGATAAGCAATCTTTCAAAATTTTAACGTTCTAACGTAGTTCTAAAACAAATATCAATTCTCTCGCAGATCTCGAACCCCGCGCCTACCTTTTGTGGCAGCCTTATATAACCTTACTACTGCCTTATTATCCGACTGCGAAAGAGGGTCATGAGTTTAATAGTCCATGTACATCTAAGCGTCTATGTATGGATAATTAACTGAATTTCTAAAAGTACTGATACGATTTTGAAAAATGAGGTGGCGGATGATTCGTCTTTAAGTTTACAAATTTTTGAAAGTACAGTTTGTTCGAAATAAGTAAGCCGATCGGAAGTTAGCCGTTCCGAACTACCGCGGTGATAAAATCGTTTAATTAAGTGTTTTAATACATAAATATCGAAATTAGTAAACAAAATAATTAGAAATGTGAAACATATACAACTCTAATTATCTTTACACCGACTCTTTCTATTAAAATTTACCACTTCTAAACCACTTGCAGACAACTTCCGATCGGCTTACTTATTTCGAACAAACTGTATAATAAGTACAATATGGCCGACATAACACAAAAAAAGGAACCGAAAAATTATAAAAGTGGTATTTTTGCAATCGCCTTGATCCAAAGAGTATAAGAAAATATAATACAGCTAATGCTGGGCGAATAGAAAGCGAACGGTTTACAATATTCCTACCAGCAGCGCGCCGCCGTCTCTTTCTTTATATGAGCGATTGAAATAGACTGCGAATGTTCCACCTGGTAGACCCTGATAGTGAACGAAGTAATCACAAGTCACCAAAAAATTACAAATAAAAATGTACAAATAAAGTAACTAACTAAACAGACAAACAAACTGACTACGAAAAAAATAACTGAAAAGCATAAACCGGACCAACCACTGTTCCTGGACATAGGAAAATTTCTTGTTTCATGCTTTTCAGTTGATTTTCAGTTGAGTTCCTCATTTTAAGCGTTTAATTTAAATATTTTTATGACGTTTGTATGAAGATCATAGAACAAAGGTGTTTGTGACGTAATTAATGTAGTCCAGAGAGATTGTTAGTATTTTACCAAAAACCCCGTTAAATATAGAGAGAAACAGATAATTATTTTTAAGATAAGTTTGTTTACATATTATACCTACTTGTCCATATTAAAAATATCATTTAACTTGTTATACAACAGCCATATCATCACCTCTTTTATATGAATTAACATCACAACATATAATATTTGGGGCAAAGAAAAATTCCTTATGATCCTTTTTAGATCAATAAATATATCTAAACAATATCTTATGCAGGTAGATATGATACTAACATGCATATGTTAGAATGAATCGTTATTTTTTACCACAGTACCAATGTCTAAACTCATTTAGTACATTGAAATTGTACGGCACAGTATTTTGTAACTGATACATGAAATAATGTCACCAGGTAAGTATTAGCACATTTAGTACAAATAAAACTAGTCAAATTGTTACCCAACAGAAGATAATCAATCGTCGACAAAAATTCGTTTAATTGTCGATAGTTTGTAATTTCATTAGTTTTTTTTACATAACTACTGAATGATTGGCCAAACACTGTCTCTATTTACAGTATAGTGCATAATATATCTGATAAAAATGGTTGGGCGCATAACTATTTATTACCTCAGCTACGCCCGTACTGTTCTCATGAGACCAAAACAATAGTTTTGAAACAATTTTGCATTGGGTTGTCTTTTTTATATGACTGGCTAAGACGATAGTTAGGAGACCAAAGGGGCAGACCTATGAAACGCGATGTTGAACCCCTTTAAGTATAGGCCAGGTAAAGCCCATGGACAACCTTTATTCAGCGATCATGCATTAATAAATTAAAGGTAATTTTAAGATCAAATCTGTACACTGGATGCATACAAGACTTAATATTATAATTCTACCATTTTTATCAGGTTAAATAATAAATATTTACAGGTGAAATTTTATTCTAGGACATACCGGTTTCCTCACGTTGTTTTCCTTCACTATTTTTGGGAGCAGTGGTGATGAAATAATTCACATAAGTGAAGCGCCTGTCTCGGTTCGAACTTACGACCTACAATTCGTAAGCCGCGGCTGCTACGACTGGACCACCAACGCTCCATATTTAGATATAATTATGTAAAATGGAAGGCATAAAAAAATCGCTCTGATACTTGCTTGCATCTACAGTCCCTACATACCTACGCTACGTATATTCCGTACGATGCGGAATGTAGGGGTCAGTCTCAAAATAAATCCCCTTAAGAATTTCGACATGTCGTGGGACTTCCGGTCGACATGAAGATTGTATTGCATCAATATGTGTGGTAAAATGAGCATTATGTTGTGTTCACGTAAAAAATAGATTTTGTCATGAAACCATTATTGATAGATAACTATACGATAAAGCATACTTTATAGTAAACGCAAATGTGTCGACACCAACTCTTAATGTAAATATGGGAATAAATAACCCGAGTTTCAAATTATTCGAGCACAAAGTAGTTCTTGAACATACAAGTTATTACACAACAATAATAAAAGAAAACAAATACGAAAAGTTACGCTTAACTAATATTTGAAACAAATAATTATTAAAATGTTATTAACACTTACTAACTAATTTGTTGAAAGAAATAATGTCAGGATTTAATCAATAAAAATATTATTAAAACATTGCAATAACTTGTATGTTTTCATTAAAATAATTTTATTATTGTTATAATGTTATCGGCCCTTTTCATAACAATATATATTAAATAGATACATTACAGCTTGTATTATGCTTTATCAATTTATAGACTAGTGGAAAGGTATAGTCACTAGATGTTCTACTTGAATAAAATAGAAGACTAAAACAATCGCACCAATATTACAAACATTTTCTTCTGAGCTTTTATATTTTGAAATACCTTTCTATATAAAAAAATATTTTTCGTCTCAATTACACTTTCGTTATGACACTCAGCATACAAATCGATTATATTTTAAAATATAAATCTAATAAGTATTACTTATGAATTAATATTGAATTATTACAATAGTCCTAAAATTTTAGGTATTTTATTTGCTTACTCCATTAACAGCAATACCATTTTCAATAACAGTTTTTTCAGCTATACTCAGAGAAGACACAGATATATCTTCTTCGTCTGAAAAGAAGGAAATAACTCACGATGACGTCATAAATCCATGCTTATATTATAATAACGTACCAAAGTAACTCTGTCTATATGTAACCATTTCACACCTAACCTGCTGTACAGATTTCGATGAAATTTGAGGAGATAGATTGCATTTCTTTTGATATTGCGGACATCATCATGAATAGTCTGCCATCTAGGGAGGCTGCAGGGTATGTAGGACTCGAACCAACAATAAACCGCACTTGCACTCCCTTGCCCTATAGGAATACCCATGTGATTCCACATTCGCCACGACCTGGCTGTGTTCACTCTCCAAAGGATAAACTGCTCTCTAAGCATCCTTCCCCTGAATGCACTCTATCTACTAATCAAATCTTCAGATAGACACATTTTGTTGCAAAAAAAAAATTAAGATTCGAGTAAAAGTGCAGGCTATAACTAGTTCATAAAACATAACATACCATAACGCCTGTATTCCCCGAAGGGTTAGGCAGAGGTGTACTGATGTACACCCACATTTCGCCGGTATGTTTAAGTCCCATGTAATAGGGGGCGAGCCTATTGCCATTAACTGGGCACAAATCCAGACTGCGAGCTGCTACTGAGAATTTCATAGAAAAACCCAATAACACTTTGCTCGACCTGGGGATCGAACCCAGGACCTCTAGCGTAGCAGTCACACTTAAGACTACTAGACTAAAGAGGCAGTCTAATAATGCTACATAAATGTGGTAACATTTAAGGCAGTAAACAGTTTAAAACAATACAATGCAACACAACATTCCTAGGAATCTTTAACAGAGTAATTTTAGTTTTACTAACCTGAGCTGACATCTGACTGATTTCGTGGACTCAACCGGCAGCCTTTAGACATGTAATTCTTGAGTTTGCCAAGAGAGGCCAATATAAGTCTGAAATGAATAAGATAAATATTTGAATAAGAAAGGATAAAGATCGAATAATATTTCAAAAGCAAATTATAGGACATAATATTGATTATCTGAAAACCTCAAGATGAGGTTATTTATTATATTTACTTACGATTAATACATTATAAGTATTATATTTTGTCTTTTAATAAATCTAAATATCTGTAACTATGATATTTAAATTTTTATGAAAATAATTTCTATAGTTTGAATATTCAAAATCAGAGCTGCCAAACCGCACTCTTTTGGAATTTGCGTGGATGAGCCTATAACATAACATGCCATCACGCCTGTATTCCCCGAAGGGTTAAGCAGAGGTGTACTTAATGAACACCCACAGTTCGGCGGTATGTTTAGGTTCCATGTAATAGGGGGGCGAGCCTATGCCATTCACCGGGAACAAATCCAGACTCCGAGCTGCTACTGAGAATTTCATTAAAAAAAAACCATTAGCCTATAGATAGAATATTTATCTCACAACTTACCCTAAGAAAGGTGGGCTTGGCGAAAGTGGTCGCGATAAATATTCCGGGTGGAATTGTACTGTGACGTAGTATGGGTGATTGTCTACTACGGCGACTTCCATTCTTGTCTTAGTTTCGTCTTTGCCTACAAAACGAAGACCGGCTGCTTCCAGACGTTCTATGTATTCCGGGTTCACTTCGTACCGATGCCTATGACGCTCTTCTATTACATCCTTCTTGTATAGTTGAGCTGCAAAGTTTTTTTTAGAATAACAGGACATTTTTAAAATCTGTATTGAGATATTAGAAAAAAAGCTTACTTATTATACTGGGCTCCAAATAAGTCTTCCTCTTCCCTAACCGCATTGTTCCACCAAGATTTCCCGGGTGATGTTCAGGCATATCTATTACAAGTTTCTCTTCACAGTTGGGATCAACTTCTGTACTGTTAGCACCCTTTAATCCTAGCACGTTTCGAGCGAATTCTATGACTGAAGCTTGTAAACCGAGGCAAATACCAAGCATTGGTTTTTGAGTTTCGCGGCACCATTGGCAAGCCTCAATTTTCCCTTCCATTCCCCTTTGACCAAAGCCACCGGGAACAATAACTCCACTAGAATAAAAAAAAACATATATTAAAACACAATCAAGCAGATAACCGTTGTAACTCACTCATTTGCTTCCCGACTGCAGATTATAGGATATCTTCTCGAAGTGAGAGGGGTTAGGCTATAGTCCACTACACTAGCCTACTGGATATTGGCAGACTTCACATGCTGCCAAGAAAATGTCTCAGACATGCAGGTTTCCTCACAATGTTAATCTTCAAAGTTTAAGTGAGTAATGATAAATTAATACACATGATAACGAAAAGTCAACCTTGGATTCAAACTCCAGACCTATGACTTAGCGGTACAATAGTAATTTCCCTAGGCTAGAGATTCAATTCCCGAAAGAACCAATATTTCTATGGCTTACAGATAGTTCATTCATTCGTGTATATGAGATTTGTGTTTTTGTTCGCGAACATTCCAGAAGAAAATCCTAGTTGGGCAACATTTATTACACAAATATTAGATACAGCTTTTACAAATTTTCACATCACGTAATCAATAAATTACGCGTCTTTATAAATATTGCAATATTTATTGCTTATCCAATTGATACATTACTCACTCGCTCTTGCATAAATTCTGCCATGCTTTGTGGTAACTGACTGGATCATCTATTTTCGTCTGTCGCTCCAAGTAAACTGCTTCTATGTACGTCAGATTAAGTTTGCTGCCGGATGCGATGCAAGCATGCTGCAAGGCCTTTGTGACGCTGGCATAACTGTCCTCCAACTTAGTGTATTTTCCAACTAGAGCTATATTAACCTCTTTACGCAGATTGTCGACCTGCTTGGCAAGATTGTGCCACTTCCGCATAAACCTGTAATGCGATACATGCATAATTAAGTCGCAATAATGTAAAATTGTATAGTATTGTATATCGTAGATTTGAAATATGATGTGCCCAGTTAAATACTTTTCGTCAATAAGGATCTAAATATTATAACATAACATACCTTCACGCCTGTATTCCCCCAAAGGGTTAGGCAGAGGTGTACTAATGTACACCCAGAGTTCGCCGGTATGTTTAGGTCCCATGTAATAGGGGGCAAGCCTATTGCCATTAACCGGGCACAAATCCAGACTCCGAGCTGCTACTGAGAATTTCATAGAAAAATCCAATAACACTGCTCGACCTGGGGATCGAACCCTCTACCGTAGCAGTCGCTATTGGGACCGCTAGACTAACGCAGTCATAGGCATCTAAATATAATACGTAGAGATATACATTTATAAGTTCTTTTGCAAATGCTGGGTCTTGGTTGTTGTTGTTTAGTGCCGTGTACAAAGGAGCTAAGGTGTGACCAATAAATACCGATAAAAGTACAATTTTGTAAAAGTTTATGGCCTAGTTATGGCTAGGCTATTTTACTACGATAAGGCGATTTAGCCGCTTCATTTTCTTATTTGCATAACTTTTATTGTGGTTGCACCGTAAAATGACACGATTAAACAATACAGTAAATGCCTACCCTAATCTTAACAGTACATAGTAAAAAACTAGGTCACAAACGACAATAACTGATTGATAAAGTTAATTCATTAATTTAAATTGGGTTAATTACAAAGTAAAACTTCTTGTTGCGTTAACGGTAAAAACTTACATTCGAATGTAAAAAAAACAATCGTCGTAATGAGACTGCGTCTACGTAAAAGTGGCACGACAAGCAAAGCTTTTTAAGGAAATGAGAGCTGTATCATCCAGTTTCACTGCGCAAATTGTATAGCTACAAAAACGCAGCTTAAATGAAAACATATAGTATGGTCTATGACGTACTCGCACGTAGTTATGAGATTAATATACGTCATTCCAGAGAATATATCACAACAAAGAAAGCAAAGAAAACGCGTCAAATCACAGTAACATATCTCACACAAACCAACACATAAAATACGTATTATGTATACTTACTTTCCTGGACGTGGCATAGACATGTTCAACTGTAGCCTCTCATTTAAGTATTGTACTACACCTTGCTCTTCCATCAGTAGGGGGACATGATACACAGAAGTTAAATCGTGAACGCATATTACCTGTAAGTAAAATAATTTAAAATCATATTCAAAATAATTGATCGTTTTGCTGCTAAAGGTACAGTACAAACCTACAGTATTGACCATACTATATTATGACCAACCGTAATAATATGGAAAAGAAAATTCAACTGCGGGCTAGTCTCGCACCTGCGACCTCCAGTTTGGTACACCAGTACAACGCTACTGAGTTTTCTACGAATGATGGCATATTTCTTTTTCAACACTGTCCATTTTGAGGTGGAGTTCATAATGAGTCATGCAAACACGCATCATATTGCAACCACTAATACTTCTAGAATATGGTGATTATGTGTTATCACAACTGTTCATTGAACCTAATACAGTTAGTTACCTACATATTATGAGACTCATGATCTGGACTCTGGAGTATCGTGTGACTAATAAAACTTTCCTATCGATTGCGAAATCGATCGCTGCTTTTAAAAAAAGGCACAAATATAGGATTTTTTAAAAAGGGTTAGCCTTGTTTTGAAAACTAGTCTAAGCATTTGATGGTAGCTAGGTATTACTAGGCTTATGTACAATATATTATTCATTGATTTAATGTTGCTTACAGTTTACCTATCGACAGAGGTTTTTCCCGGCTACTTTAGCCGGCTGTCGCATTGTCTGCAACGAAGGACCTATTAATACGGTCTTCTTTAAGTTTGAGGTCTCATAAGGATAGAATATGATGCTAGTTGCCACTGAACTCGTTTTATACCATACTTATGTATGTTTTTGAAGGGAATTTTAAATTCTACTTTACTACTACTACTACTTGAAAATTGTCTCTGACTATCAGCAGGTACTGCACGCTTTATCTACACATCCATCAAATTAAATACGAGTTCAAGGTGTAAAATGACGTATATATTTTATATAACAAATTGTGATATCATTAGTCACCGTAAATCAAACTGAATAAGATTTATAACTAATTAGTTGATGCAAATGCAACGATAAAAAAATGTTGATATTTATTGTGCAGAAAATGCAGAACCAATGTTTAACAGTTTCTTAAGTCTCTATGTACTCATACTTTTGTTTATAAACATAAGCACGTGCTTCTTACGGTACTTTATAATGCAAGACTTGATGATGCTATCTGCCTTTACTTATAGTGCCAGAAAAGGCGGCTAAGACAGCAGTGGGAAAACCTATACCAGTGCCCAGCATTATGGGTGCTTGTGCTTGACAATTTTAATTCTACACTTTTTTTTTAACCAGCCCGGTTGATCCCACTGCTGGGCAAAGGCCTCCCTATCTTTACACTTTATAAAATCATAATCCATTCAAAGAAACAATACTGGTGATTGATATACTAAACAACCACTATTTTAATATTATATGGTCACTTATTTTAATGATTTTTGGCAATTGGATTCATGACTTAACAAGTTCAAACACACAGTTGTAAATGTGAATTAAAAGCCAGTGTGTTCATACAAAGTCATGGGACTAAATTATCTTTATAGCAAATTTAGCTTGCCATACAAGTAATATTTTCGAGTTTTCACCCAAAGTAAATGTTTTTTTTTATTAGGTTATTAATTATACATTACATACAGCTGAATCAGGTCACAAAACAACAATCTGTACTTATAACCCGTCAAGCGGCATATTGTAGACACAATGCAAAATCTATTGTTATGTCCTCATGAGGAAACTGTATGCATTGACGGGTCATCAGTCACGAAATATTATACAAATTGCAATGATACCTTAAGCTAAATTTTGTGAAAGTAAATTAAAAATGATTGAAGTGTTTTTAATATGTAGAATAATCATCATCAGCCTGCCTCAGTATTGGCAACTCTCCTAAACCTTGGCCTAGCTTTCTGGATGGATGATGATTATCTGGATTTTTTTGTGTCCTACTCACTTCAACAAATCAGAACACAGCTAGTAAAATCACAACCAACAACTAAGCTAAGTCTCAGAGTGGCAACAGAGGACAGTAATACACCTGGTATGATCCTATTCTATTATCATGTTATAGTGAATTATTTGTTGTATATTGATAGGCATCCTTTGAAATCAAATTCTTATTATTAACCCATCAAGCAATAACTTAAAGACACAAGAAAATCTTTTATTTTATACACTGGGAGCCAAATACATTATAGGAAATCAAAGTGGAAATGAAAAAATTACCTGTTCAGGACCAACATGGCAGAAATTAGAAATCTTCTCTTTAACAGACTGGTTTATCGGTTTTTCTGATCGACATAATATTAGGTCTGGTGACAGGCCTAAACCACGTAATTCTCTGACGGATGATTGTGTGGGTTTTGTTTTAGGCTCTCCTGTTGATTTAGGCTAAAATATTACAAAAAACAATACCTAATTAAATCACCTTCCATCTTGACATCCTCATATTAATTAAATAAAAACATAATCAAAATCCTTTTAATGTTTCTCACAAAGGTAGAAGATCCACATAAATGACATAATCCTTTGTGTATTACTAGTAGAACATTTATTATGAAAATACAATCTCTTAGCATGTCTCATCTTGGAATACCTACCTATATTGTTTAAATATTCTCAGATCAGGAGTGGTAACAAGTATTTTAGTTTGTTGCTAAGTGACTTTTCAATATAAATTTTAATAATTCATAGTTCAACTTACCATAGGTACTAAAGACACATGAGCACAACAGAAGTTTTCTCTTTTTACTCTGAATTGGAACTGTCTGAAAGCTTCCACAAATGACATTCCTTCTATATCACCTATTGTCCCACCAAGTTCCACTATGCAAACTCTTGGAGGAGCATTGTCTGGTGTCACAGGTATGTGAGCAACTCTTTGCACCCATTCTTGTATGGCATCAGTTATGTGTGGTATGACTGCAAGTATGTATAGCAAAATATAAATTCTTGTAAATTGTGGTATGCACATAATACACATCAAGCTACACAAAACAAGTTTACGCTGGTCTTTTATATTATAGGAAGCCAATGCGAGATCAGCTTAAACTGGATTTGTATAGGTTGACCTGTAGCCGTGTGTACACAAATATAAATATAACAAGACCAAGTATGTTGTGGAGTCGACAAGTGAAATTGATAAAATATAAATGTGAACAGTTTTTGTTATTGATTTGCTGATTGCTCAATACAATTAATTTTAGTTGCTTTACGTTTTTAAATTTTGACTGTGTAAGATGCCTGTAATTAGATCTTTGTAGAGAAATGCAATATCTATATTTACCCTGAACAGTTTTGCCCAAATAGTCGCCTCGTCTCTCACGCTCAATCACCTGCTGGTATATCTTGCCAGTTGTTATATTATTGTCTCTATGCAGTGTTATATCCAAGAAGCGCTCATAGTTGCCAAGATCAAGGTCAACTTCGCCACCGTCATCGAGCACGTAAACTTCACCTAGAAAATAAAAATAGACGGATGCAATACGATTGTACCACGCGGGCGGAAAAATCCAATATGCTAGGGTATTAAAAAAAGTATTTGCCCCACTTACCATGCTCATAAGGAGAGAAAGTGCCTGCATCAATATTTATGTAAGGATCAATTTTTATTGAAGTCACATCAATGCCGCAGCTTTTCAAAATTGTGCCAAATGAACTTGCTATCACACCTTTCCCAACACCACTTATAACTCCACCGGTAACCAAAATATACTTCATATCCGGCATTTTTTGTTAATTAGATGTTTTGTATTAGTCACTCCTATTACATTTAGCAATTAATTATTTCAATTTATGAAATAAAAATCGCTCTATGATTTTATTTTGAAATGTCAATCACACGTGCTTAAATGGCAAACGCTACGCGCCATTTGCATTTTTAATATTCTTCGTTCTTCTCCTAGACAGTTCTAGAGATGTAACTTGTTGACTTATTAATAATCGTCAAAACTCGACTATAAATAGGTAACACAGACAAAATTCGAATATTAATATTTAGATGTTAAATTTATAAGCGATTCCATGTAGGGAGGCAGGCGACGCTCGGTGGAACGCTGGCTGGCGCGAAGAACACCATGCTGTAGGATACTTCCACCGAGGACCACGAACGGCTGCGCGCCGTCGCATTTTTGCATTATGCACGCTATTATCACTGCTCTCTCTACAGTTGTCCTATCCATTTCTCTTTATTCATATAATTATTGTGAGCAAAACGTCAAAGGTGCCCAACAGCAACGCTGTCGCATGCGGCCAAATGCGACCGTGGGCGTGGGTAGCACTGGTAGCAGCCGCATTTGTTCCGCTTGTGCTACAACCAAAGAGGCTGCAACGCTGTAGCCTGTAGCACAAGCAAAAAAAAGGGGGTCCATGTTGCCAAATATGGTTCAACCCTAAATACTTGTAACACTACTAACACTTTTTAAAGCAGTTATTAAATTCTTTTCCCAACAACTCTGTGCAAACCTTTATACCATAGATGATAGACCAACCAAGACGCCATTCACCTTTGAAGTTCGTTCATTATTCATCATTCAAAATGTATTGTGTCATTGATTTCACTTGAGTTGTCAGAGTTTCTCTGTTTTTGTTTGTGCGCGAAGAAAACAAGTGGTAACTTTCATATTTTTATAAAATGCCTAAGTATTATTGTGATTATTGTGACACATATTTAACGCATGATTCACCGAGCGTCAGAAAAACACATTGTACGGGAAGGAAACATAAAGATAACGTAAAATTTTACTATCAGAAATGGATGGAAGAACAAGCGCAACATCTTATTGATGCTACAACTGCTGCATTCAAAGCGGGTAAAATAGCACAAAATCCGTTTAATAAGGGAGCAGCTATTCCACCCCCATGGGATCCTAGTGTAATGGGTCCCGGAGGTCCTAGACCACCTGTTCCCGCTCCAGGAGGGCCACCTGGAATGCTACCACCGCCGACGATGGGCCCTGGCGGCCCCATGGCCCCACCGATGATGATGGGACCACACGGGCCTATGCCACCGATGATGGGAATGAGACCACCTATGATGGGTCCAATAATGGGACCAATGGGTCCAATGGGGCCCATGGGTCAAATGCGACCACCACTAATGAATGGACCTCCTATGAACAAATAGTGATAGTTTGAAAATGATGGGGACTAGAAACGAATACAATGTAAAATAACTGGTTGCCACAAACCATGCTCTATCAAAAATCTGTGTAGTTAAATTTTGAGGTTAGAAAACAGTATCAGTGATAATTGTGTTGATATAGGTAATTGTATTGATACATACACCTATGTATTTGTAGTTACAGTTACATTTTCAAAATAACTATGCTTGTCTGGAGTGGTCTGCAAGTAGGTTTGCAGTGGTAAATTTTAATAAATACTTGGTGTAAAGAAAATTGTGTTTGTAAATGTTTCATGTTAGTGACTTTTTCCTTACTAAATTTGTTACCTATATAGAAAACACTTAATAAAGTGTTTTTCCAGCACAGCATTTTGGAATGGCTAACTTCCAAAGAGTAGAGTTATTTCAAAAAACTGTAATTTGTAACCATTGTGCACAGCCCCTGCAGAAAATAACACTACAAATAATTGTTATTCTCTGTATGTCATTTATTGTTCGGTACATAACAGGTTGTTGCCGAATAACTGTGCATGTGTCAAGTTAGCCATTCCAAATTGCTTTGTAGGTAAAATCACTCAAACCTACATTTATGACTTGAATGGTCTTCACTCTACTCTTACTCTTTTACAGTTCTTATGCTAGAAGTTACCTTAGAAAAATCACTTGTGGACAACTTCAAACATGCACAGTTATTTTGCACAAACTGTGCTAGTGTATACCTAGTTCAACTGTTTTACTATTGTCTGATTAGATGTAAACAAGTATTGACTTAATTGAACTTAATGAACATAATGTCCTCTCACATGTTATTGAAATTGGAACTTTGTCATTATAAATTTGTTTTCCCGACAACATCTTGGTTTTGTGGCATAGTAATGTTATTATAATTGTATAATAAATATTTTATAAGTCAGCTTGTTTTTTTAAGTCAGCCTTGCATTTTTAGCCATTAGTAGGTACAGTCGCCAGCAGGTCAAGGTATACAAAACTGTCAAATTTCTTCAAATGAATTAAAACCTTAAATTGTTGAAGATAAAGTTAAAAACAACTGAGAAAAATTGTCATTTTGTGGTAACTTGATGTGCTGGCCACAGTACCTGGGCATCTGGGCTTTAAAAAGCAGTGATAGCCTTGTGATATGATTATTGGACTGGTAAAGGTAATGCTACAGATGAAATCCATGGCACATACCTTTGGCTATCAAAAATCGTGCATGTATTATAATTGTCACTCAAATAGAAGTATCTAAAGGAAACCAGCATGCCGTGAATAAGGCCGTCCTGCCCTAGCAGTGGGCAACAGTGACGTGACTTTCGAAAATTGCCTTGAAATAGGATCTGGACTGCTCATTTCTGCGCCCCCCATGGTCTATGCCCTGTGCCATGGCACCGGTGTTACAGCCCTAATTACGGCTGGTGGGATTTTGTCAACTCGTTCACTGAGTTTATAATATCTGGGTCCAGTTTTACTACTTAATACTTACTATTGGAAGTATAAGTACGCACTGCAGACGTGAACGCATTCGTAACACTTAGCACAACAGGAATACTAGTAATGTGCGACCCACATTGCTAGTAAGCTTTTTTTAAAATAACAAAAGTAAAACCGCTTTCAAAAAATAATAAAAATAATTTTAAGTTTACAACACTTTGGGAAGTCGTTGACATTAATTCGAGTGCTGGTTTAAGTGCTTTGGTTTTCGCCACCGACTTCCCAGTGTTGTAGACATCCAATTATTTTTATTATATTTTTAAGGCGGTTTTACTTTTTTGTTACAAGTAATTTTATTTTTTTGTGGAGTTTTGTTTATATACAATACTTGTAAGCCAACTAAACGCACTCGAACACTTAGATTTTTTTTTTTTTTTTTTTTTTTTATTAAAAAAAAAAAGCTTACTAGCAATGTGGGTCACACATTACTAGTATTCTTGTTAACCCCCTCGTGCTAAGCTAAATGCTTGTGTTACGAGTGAGTTCACGTCGGTAGTGCAATGGGTGGGGTTCGAACCGGCAACCATATGATCGCAAGTCCGGCGCCCTAGCCATTAGGCTACCGACGCTTCAGGCGGATAGGCAGATGTGTATTAATGCACAGCCGCACTTAACCGGTATGTTTAGGTCCAATGTAATAATGGGAGAGCCTATTGCCATTAACCGGACTAAAATCCAGACTCCGAGCGGCTACTGAGAATTTCAAAGAAAAACTTAATTACACTTTGCTTGACCTGGGAATCTCTAGCGTAGCAGTCGCGCTTAGGACCACTAGACTAATGAAGCAGTCTTTATAAATGCGAAAGTAACTCGTGTCTGTCTGTCTGTCTGAATTACTAAACCAATTTTGATGAAATTTGGTACTGGGATAGACTAAAGCTTGAGAAAGTACGTAGGCTACCTTTATCGCAAAAACAGTATTGGAGGGGTTGAAAGTTTGTATGGGAGTTCATCATTGTTGGAGATAAAACCTTGAAACTGCATATAGGCACTTGATACGAAATAAGTAAGTATTTTGTTCTAACGTTTTTGAAATATCGACCTGTGTGGGGATGAAAGTTCGTATAAAAGTCTAAACAAAGTCACGCATTATAAGCTGATCTCGCATTGTATAGGCTTCCCCTACAATAAGAGGCTAGCGTAAACTGGTTTTGTATAGCTTGATGTGTAGCCGTGCGTACTAACTAATATTATTATAAAGGGGTAGAGTGAGTTTGTGAGGTGGTAATATCCATACGATACGATTTGGGAAATTCTTTCACCAATATAAAGCTACATTATTCTATAGTGATATTATTCCGTAAAATGAAAAGAAAGGTTTAGTCCACGCGGGCGAAGCTGCGGGCGGAAAGCTAGTATACTTACTATATCTATTTTATGTACTTACGTAACTATAACTTTTAGCCAGGCAGTTTAAGCACAAAATTACCTATTTATTTTGTGGTATAAGTCTCTCCTATTTTTTGTTTGTAGCGGACTTAGGTAATAGGGCCAGAATTTATAATATATATAGGGCCATAATAATTAATCAGTACCATAATTATTATGGTACTGATTATTCATCAGGCCCTTTGTAATACAGAAAACGACATAAAACGGACAATATTTTTTTTATTTACTGGAAAAAAACTGTCTCCGGTGATTAAGATCGGGGAGTGTGGGATTATTGGCTACGAAAAGCTCTCCGACGGCCACCATCAACACATGAATGTGGACACTGCGTATTCGTTAAAGACCACCCCAGAATCGTCACCGTGCAGCGCCCAAAAGCCAACAGCACATCCCGGGTGGACTACCCCACGACCTTCGTCAAAAAGGAGAGACGTCATCACGTCGGGTAGGTATATTTTTATAAAAAGGAACTTCAGCAAGGAAGTAAACAGTCACACAACAATATAATTCAACACGTTTTATTTAAAAACTGTATTCCGAATAACTTAAAAACTTTGAAAAAGTTCAAAACACTAAAACATAGTACCTATCAATATGTACTCAATAAATACTTACATACTAAGTTTTATAACCAGTTAATGTAAAGTAGAAAATACCGTTTATATAGAACAAAATTGGCCCCATAGAGCATAAATAAAATTAATAATTTGAGCTCTAATCATGAAGTAGACAGTCTGGTTAAGGAAAATAAAAATGCCTGCAAAAATGGCACCGTAAGCGAAAGAAAAGACTAGATTAAAGCTTCTATGAATTTCATTGCCTTATTTACCTACAAACTTTGAGATTGGAATTTCTAAAGCACCGCGTTGTCACGTTATTATCAGCTTTATCATAAGGCGGTTTCCAGTGTTGTGGGCGAAACTTTGCCCCGGTCTGGAGATGTTTTGTTTCTAGAGTTAACTGACGGGCCGGCCGTACTTGGGCTTTTGAAGGACGTTAACTTGGGAGGAGATGATTCAGGGCAAGTATTGAAAAACTCTGCTCTTTTTGCTTGCATTATTTCTGTTCTTGATGGACCTTGGGATTGTGAGCTTATAAAGTCTGTATTTAGCGGAAATACACCTTGATCAAGAGACTGAGGGAAATTTCTTTCAATCTCTAAAGTACTTTCATTTATTGGTATTAAATTTCTTCGAGCTCCAAAATGTTGATTTGTTACAATAGGTACAGTTTTAGAAGGTGAATCTTCTAGTGAAGTTTCATGTTTTTCACCAGAACTATTCGAATTTTCATCTTCGTTATACGCTTCTGGTATTGGTGTAGATAAAACATCTGATCTTGGGCTAGCAAATCGCCATTGAGACTTGGGGGATAGCAAAATTTTAGGCGTATTTTTATGTTCTTTAATTAGTGCTCCTGTTCTCCCTGGAGAAGTTGGCTGAGTATTAGGCTTAATAACTTTCCTATGCGTGTATGTTTTGGGAGAGCCACTTAAATCGAGAATATTAATTTGTGATCTACTTGCCACATGTGTAGGCAAAGTCTGTGGTTTTTCTTTAGATAATTTTAATTGTTCTACTGCTGACAATTTATTTGTTTTGTTTTGGGGTAATGCATTCAATTTAACACTGTGTTGTAACAAAAGCTTTTTGAAATCAAGTCTAGATGTTTGAGACATTGGTCCGTACCTATCCGCGCAAGTAGTCTCTTGCTTTTGCGCTCCATAGACGGGACCATGAGTGTAAAGTATATTTTGTTTTTCAGCAGGTGACCAGCTCATTCTATTTCTTGGGTCTCCTAAATAACCTGTTTCAGGGTGACGCTGTGAACCTTTAGTATATAAAGACGTTTCTGAACTAACTGGAGATAAACTAATAGTAGACAATGCGGGTGATTCCGATCTCTCAGTGGTGTCTTTAATATTGAGTTTTTTCTTACTTTTATGTATAACAGCATAAAGTTCCTCATTTGTCATGGTTGATCTGACGGGCGATAACAATTTAGTGTTGAGGTCCACAACGTTTTCCTTATTGGATGGAGTTGAAGATTTAAAGGGTCCCGATGTTCGGGGATCGATCGGTGATATCCTTATAGATTCCTCATTCATATTCGAAGAACTCTGTACCCTTTGATCAGGTACAGGTAGATTTCCTGCTGCAGTTTTTATACTATAGTTGGAAGCAGTTCTTTGAGGCACATTGGATTCTAAGGTGCTTCTTTTAGGAAGTGTCCAGAATTTTGGTTGCTCTCTCTGTGCTGCGTTCGATGAGTTTTCATAGTTAATGGTGCCGTGCTTACCACGTAGATGAGCAGTATGGTATCGATTTAATGTTGGATTTATCGCATTCAGGTCTACAGCAGGTCCCTTCTCTTGGACTATGCTTGGCGGTATGTTTAAGTAGGGTTTGTCAGCACTGGAATGTCGATAGTCTGAAAATAGAACATGTAGTATATTAACAGAATACATAAATTATCGTTTAGGTTTTTAATGACATTTATACATCCCCTTTATGCCCCTTGCTACCTAACTTTTAACCTTCGATAGATACAACAAAGTACCAACCCATACTCATTCGATATGTATAAATTTAAATAGATTATGTATAAACATTAATAGTTACTCATAAGGTGTAAATTTGAACCTAAGTAACATTGATGAAGACACTTTTATGTCTGATATAATAAATAAGTAAATAAGTTGATCATCTTAAACTAAACTTACCCACTTATTAATTACTAGGTATATTTCTTTGAGTAGATATATTAGGTATGTAAAATAAAATTTTACTGTTAAGTAATTATTTTTTGGTGTTCAATAACGAATATCCTATATACCTAGCTATTTGTTTTAATCAAGAATTTGGCCTCTCTTATCTATCAAATCCGGCACGCGCTAAACTTACAACAATTTACAATACAAATGCTTTATTTATTGTTGCACCAAAGAATTGAGAACTAAGCCCATGATTATTTGTAAATTATAAAGATACGTTACGGCGGTTCAAATTCTACACCCTGAATATTAAATTATAATTTTACACTATACAATTTTTGGGATCTTTAAAAATAGATTATTTATAGATACTTATAATATGTACTAATAATTGTGTTAAGGAAAAGAAAGAAGAAGGCAACTTAAATCGAAAATAATCAAGGAAACATGCTTATTTAAGGTTTGGTAGCATTTAACTACAAATAACTGAAACGATACGTATCAATAATTCTCCGAACCCAAAAGCAAAACTAAGGCTAAATCAACACTGAAATAATAAACTTATTCATAAATTACAAGAAAACATATCTAATATAAAATATATTTAGACGTTCACATATTAATTACACATTAAAACTCATAATGGGTATGTGACAGCCGTATAGAAAGTGCATGGTATTTTATTCTCAAGCTATCCTTATATTGACCAGTTAATTTTAGTATATTATTACAATTTTGTTTAGTGTGGGCCACTAAGTGCTTTTGTTATTTTTTTAGTTTTGTTAGTACAGTTGTCCCATGCATCATGCCAAATAAGCAACATAAAACTTTACCTTTTAAGGAGGAGTCGCATAAGACGAAACATTGGAAGCATTCTCCTTCACTGTGCAAAGCGATGTAAAATGAGTGCAAGGTGTAAACCTATGTTTTAATCTTCGAACGTTGTTAAACGTTTTCGTGGTAACATATTATCCACAAATTAGTCATGTTATATTGAGTCTTTAGTATAGTTGAATTAGTTATTATTTATTGCCCATAAGTGTAATGTGGAAGTGGGTTCAGTAGATTATTTACATTATTTTTATAAGTACTTATTCCATGACGCAAGATCTGTTTATCGTTGTTAAAAATGAGAATCTGATGTTAGAAGTAGATAAAACATAAATAAGAAGACTTTATTAACAGTTTTAGCTACGCTTAACATCAGTCAGACCTAAATAATTCTTACGAATAACATATTATTTTGAGTGATTCAATATAAACAGAACTTGTTATTATAGTTTCTTATCCCAGTGCTATAATGAGTAGAGTGAGGGTGATAGCTGAAGGTGTGACATTAAATGAAATAAGTGCGTTAATTCACAATAATTCTATAATAATATATTATTTACAAAAACACAAGGACACAGAATAACACACCATGCACTTACATACGAAGAATATGAACCACTTGTAAGCTGTGCACACTGCGGTGAAAAAAGCCACCATGCATTTATTTAACACTTACAACAAAAACATTATAATTACTTATGTAAAATAAAATACTGATACATCAATGTAGATACAGAATTTAAAATTCAATAAGAATATAATTAAAATTAACACTCGCCAACATTAAATTAAACTATCACAGAATTCGTAAATTTATAAAATTTAAGGAAGACCGATTTTGGTTACTAATTGTACGTTGGACGGATAAGTTGCTAAATATACTTTAATAGTAGGGAATATCTAATACTACATTTAAATATAGCCGTATAAACTATAATTCATTGTCTGTCTAAACACTTCCGAGAGAAATAAGCGTAATATTATTTTTATTCTATGTAGGTAATTCGGTAACGGAAAATATGTGTATAATATTTATTAAAATGACACATGAATAATAAACTGAGCCAAAAAATAAGAGTTAGGACTTCAGAAGTTACCAGATTTCAGTGCCATAGTCTGATTCGGAGATTGATAAAATTCTAGCGCGGTGCATAGAACCATCGACAGGTACAGTGACTTTGCTCGGAGTAAGTGGGCAAGCGGGCGGCGAGTGGAGAACACAGACATTGTCTGGATCAGAATCTAAAATGGCCGATAAGATATCTAGAGAAGTATCCCTATTGTCAGGGATGATAGCAACTGTGTGCCTCTTGGGCATTGGAGTCGTAAATGGACTTAACGTCAAAGCAGTCAATTTAGTCTCAAACTTGTCTTCAATAAAAGAAGACGTGTTATTGTTCATACATTCACACTTTTCTAATTCGTCAATGGCGCTTCTATGACTCAGTTTAGGGGACACAGTAGGGGGGTAGTTAATTTGATCGCGTAATAAATCTACTGCTATTTCGGCCTGAATCATTTCTAACGAGTCAACTTTTTTGTTGGGTGTGCCAAAACTTTCGAGTTTCAGTAGCTTTTTGATGGGCATCAACGGCGAGTTTGCCAACTTATAGCTATCGCTACGTTTTATTTTGTTTAGATTTGATTTATCGGAAACATCATCGTTACCGTTATTAGGATTTAATAATTTTTCATTATTATTCGGATTGTTTCTATTAGTAAACATTCTTAAAACTTCAGCTACTTTACTTCCCGACTTGTTAAATTCTTGTTTATCAAATTTATTTTGAAGCATTATAGGAGTTTGGAAGTTTGGCACGAATGGAGTTATTTGTTCATTTACTTGAGGAGACGGGTCAACACCTACGTTTTGCAATTTTGTTTCTAAAAGTTGCCTTGAGATAGACTTTGAGCAAATATTCTTACCTGCTAAATCGTCTTTCGTCGGAGATAAGCTGACACCCTCCGCATCGTGTATATTTACATAAGCCCCGGTCCTAGTGATTGCTTCTACTACTCGCGGTATATCTTGTGGTTTTTTAGTTGTTTTCGTGGGGTGTTGGTTGCTTAGTACAGGTGTTTCGGTGATAGGTGTAGCAGTAATAATTGTACTAGGTTTAGGTGTTGGTAGCGTAATGAATTCTGTAGTCATAGGCCCATCAGGAGCGATCGGTGCTTTGATAATCATTTTTCCTAGTTGTGGCGATGTTGGCTTACTTGAAGGTGGTGGATGTTCATAAGGGAAATCTGTTTCATCGATAACTTGCACAATATCAGCAGTTTCGCGTTGGATGACAGTTGTTGTGGGCTTGATTTCTTGAACAAACGGTCCAGGTTCGAAAGTTGTGTGCGCTCCTTTCCTTCGTTTTAGAGTATCAGATGAGTAAATTACTTGTCCTTGAGAATCCAAAGTAACTTTGGCGCCTTTCATTTGGATTTCATCTAAAGCTGGTAAAGGCTTATCTTCTAAACTACTCTCTAAATAATCTTTACTTCCACTCAAGCAATTTGGCAATTCATTGAGTGAAACGTATTCTGTTTCAGGTAATTTTCCTGAGAGTACAGTTTGCAAGTTTTTCTTTACAACATCGCTGTTACCATAAATTCCTCTATTAAGACTTAATTTCTGATTATTATTCTTCACATCTGCTATAGTTACGTAATCACCGGTATCATAAAAGTCTTCAGATAATTCAGGTTCTTTTGATACGGGTGATTTTTTATTTGATAGTTTATGAGGAAGTACTCCTTTAAGTTTGCACATTAGGTTGTTAAATGGCTGTAATGAAGATTTAATTTGACTTGTTTTATTATTTGATTTAATTAAGTCTGTGGGTGATTTTGCTTCTTTAGGTTTATCTTCAACCGGTAGCTCTAATTTAGGCCGGCTGGCTACTTTTGATAATCCTTTCTGAGATTTTATGACCGTCTCCGAATCTTTATTACCAATTTCACTTTCGTCATCAGAGTTGGAGGGTGTAATGACACACATTGAAGGTATTCTAGAGCTGTTAATTGTTGTTTTGTATCGTATTCTTTCTATTCTTTCTGTGCCCTCGAGGTCAGAAGATTCAGAATAGTCTTGTTCAGACAAACTGTTCTTTCCATGCGCACTAGAAATTGAGTCTTCGATAGGAGAACTAGAAGTGTTATGACCCGAGTCTGGTGAACTTGTTCCTGTGCTTTTCTTAGCACTTTCAAATTCCGTTTCCATATGAACTTCTGCTACTGCTGTTATCTCTTTATGATTACCCACATTTCTAGTTATTGTGATTGTAGGGGCGGTGGTTTCGTTTATTTCTGGGGAGGAATGATTATAGCCTTGCTTATCAGTATACGGTCGAACTGGATTATATCTAAGACTACCGAACGGAGACTTTGAAAATGAGGAGTTGACACTCCTATCTAAACTAGCGTTAGCACTATGTACATTTGTACCTCTATTCCTACTCATTTTAGCTAACGAGCTCTTTCGTTCCGGGACGGTAGGGCCAATTACTAATGATCTATCACTTCCGGCGGCCATTAGCGTCGTACACACAGTTCCAGCGGAACTTGTTGTAGTACTAGTTGACCCTTTTCCGAACAATTCGTATTCGTTCTCCGCGGTCATCGTTTGGCTGTTAGAAGAGTTTGAAAGAGCATTGCTTGTGTGCATTGGTGTACTTGGAGTAATTTCCTCTTCCTTTAAAGTTTTTAGGCCAGAGTCCATATGGAATGACGTGTAATAACCTTCAGTATCACAAGAGAATTCTGAACTTGTTTCTAAATCTTCGTGCAAATCATGAATGATGTCTGGCGTTAGAGTGCCTTCACTAGTCACGCTACCCGAACCAGAAGTATTAAGGAACCTTCTTCTACTAATTATTGAACTTGGTGGTCCGTGATGGGCATTTAAAGAATTGTTAGATGTCGCGGCTGAAGTGGTACTTTTAGGAGGTACTGTGGTGGTTGTTATTTCGGAACCTATACTTGTACGACCTGACTCCGAACTTGCTGACCAGTTACCACTTGAAGAATGAGGTTCATCTTTGCCAGTCCCAGATCGTCTTAACCTTCTTTGTACCGATGTTCCTCTTAGTTTAACACCGGTATTAATAGTCGCAATATTTGGTTGAACAGTGGCAGGAACTCCAATACTCTTCTCAGAAGAGGAATATGATGCACATCTTTGATGTGTTCTCCTATCCTCATCTCCCGGACGTTTCTTGCGCATCGTAACAGAATCTTGTACTAATTCTACTTGTCTTGGGGGTGATTTTGAATCCTTGTGTTTCTCAGATTTGGAGGTGTCTCTGAAGTTATCCCTACTGGCACTAGGAGATCTACCGATTAATCTTAATCTGTTTTTGCCCCATTGTTTTAGTGAGTTGAAATGTCCTTTCTTGGTCACCGGATCGATAGGACTTTTCTTAAGTAAGTCACTAGACTTCGACCTGATGACTGTATTGCTATCTTCGATTTCTTCAGAAGCTGCAGCGTTTGATGTATCGCTACGGTAGAACAAACCAAGCAAAGCATTAGTCACACGCTAAATGCATATCTATGGTTGAAAAATCTATAAATAGTGCCGCTTTGTCTTGTTACAGCGGAACTTTTTAGAGATGAAATTAATCATGAAGCTAATGAACAAATGGCACTATTAGTGATCAAGTGCACAAATGATTGGTTGTCTTTGTTTCCGAGTTATATGAGCGTTGAGCCAAACAATGACACCCAATGTTAAACATAATGTATTCACAGAAGCACGATATTATTATCAACGAGTTGTTAAGAATGTGTGCTCAAGATTTGAATTGAATATCTCCAAAGCTCTCCACACGTAATAGTCTGAACGGTTACTGTTACGTTAATCGAGACGCTTTGAGATTACATTATCTACAAAAATTGATTAAAACAAAGAACAAAAGACATAAAATGTTGTCAAAGTGATAGATAATGTAATCTGTGTGAGTGTATACAGTGCATACTAAAAGCTTACCCAGCTATAGCCTCTCTAAGCTCTTTTTGATCAGTGCCCGAAATGGTGTTTCGTCTTTTACCCCGAGGTTTTCTCGTGCGGGTCCTTCGTTTCACCGTGTCCGTCTCACCGGCCGTACTCTCTATGTGAAGAGATTTTCGTGAGCTGCACATTCTGTCGAAGAACTTCCCTGATGTGTCGATGGCTACGAGCTCCGGGGTGAATCTGTCACGTAAAAAATAATACGATGAATCGCAGTTCGAGTGATGATTATTGCTTTTCAAATTTATACGTTTAACATAATCAATATCCGAAATTATTTATACAGGAAACCTAAATTCAACGTAAAGCGATAAAAGTATAAGATCAATAGTCATACACACATAAATTTTCACTTTTATAAATACACGTTTGTGTTATCTCAGGCAATAATGTAATTAATTAGTGACCTTATTTATTGATCGTTCCTTTGCTCATAACAAGTGTTTCAACGTTAATTTCAATGATAAGAATTGCACTATAAAACCATCACTTCGCCACATTATTACTTTACATTAAAATTCTATAAAGACTTTATAACATAATTTTATGAAGCAGGTGTATTAAATAGCTATTAACAATAAAAATAGATTAACGAAGTACTCATGAAACCGCGACTAAATATTTTCGTAAAAGCAAAATTAAAAATGTTGGCATTCTTAAATAGGCATTTTACTGATTTGGGTTTGAGAAGAACATTTCAACAATGTTTGATCACAGCCATATTTTTTATAGGGTCACTATAAATAATACTGAATATCTAACTACTATAATAACCGAACAAGTAGATAGTTATGTAAGTATAAATTAGGGCTGTCTATAAGTTGGATTTTTACTTAGAAGCAATGATCCTAAGCTGTTCATCGGGGCTGGGCAGCTTGTGGTCAATAGGTTCGTCGTCTCCCGACCCGCATTCTGAGAGTTCATCTGGTGTCAAAGTGACGCTGCTAGCGATCCTCATGGACGCGTCCGGTAGGGCTGTCACGTCACCCACTGCCTCTTTCGACGTCCATTTCCGAAGCTGCTCAACGACTGACGGCTGGAAATGAATTGTGTTGGAGTTGTTGACAAAACAAATTCGGACCATTATTTAAAGGAAATATTGTAGGGTTAATTTATGTAGGTACCTACATCAACAAGAACAATGTTTTACACAAATGAAGAACTTTGAAATTCAAAATTATATAAACCAATCTAAAGTAGTAACTGAAGCACGAAATAAGTAGGTAGATATTTTCGAAGCAATAAAATCAGAGTCCAATAACAAGATTCGTGGACTTTTAAGATTAAAGTCGGAATAATAATATTACCATAAAATTTGCCGAGGTTTGTAAGTCAACCTCAGTGGCTATGATAATGACAGTAATTTACTTACAATGTGGGTTTCGATCTCGACATCGACCTTTTGGTAGATTCGTCTTCGTTTATTACTAAGGACTGGGGTACACAGTAAGTATGGAGAGTGTTGGGAATCCTTCCGTAGCTGGTCAAGAATCGATGCGGACAGACGGTCTGTCGTCGCCCTTTCGTACAGCTTGCGTATACTTGACGGTCTGAAAGGAACGAATGTCAAAGATATTGTTTTAAAATAGTTATGGTTAAAGCTCATCTCTTTAATTTGTTAATGTTAGAATTGTTTCAATTCGAACTGTTACTCTGTGGCATATTTCTTATATTGTGCAACTCACGACCTTCGGGGAATCGTATTAATAAACCACAGCCAAACCCTTAGGGACTTAAGTAAGTCATGATCGTTGTATTAATGACACACAGGTATTGTACCTTAGTTGCCGTTGCGACACTGCACTATTATTGGTAATGTGGTACTTAATAATGGTACAAATTCAGGATAATCAACAGTTACGTTGAGAAAACGAATCGTGCACTTCACATAGTAAGTACAATTTGGTAACTTTTAATAATGCCGAAAACTATGTAATACCGTTTCTTTCATCGGCGCAAGTACATTGGAGTAAAAAAGTGCTAATTTAATTAGAAAGTTAACGCTTACCTTGTATCAGGTGTGAACAGGCCCTTTTTGAGGGGTTGACTTGCCGTGTATTGGACTTTGCGGGCTGCAAAGTCAGACAGGCTACCCTCCGCTGTAACAAAAAGAAATGGGACTATTAAATGGTGCAAAATGAGACCGCAAATATTGAAATTTTGCAAACAGTAGTAAAGTGCACTTAGATTTAGATAAAGACAACCTAAGAAAGTCAGCGGTCACCGAAGCGGCGGTAGCCTAATGGATAGGGCGTCGGGCTTGCGATCATATGGTCGCCGGTTCGAACCCCACCCATTGCACTACCGACGTGAACCCACTCGTAACACAAGCATTTAGCTTAGCACGAGCACATTGCTAGTAAGATTAAAAAAAAAAAAAATATGTCGCGTACTATCGGGCTTGTTTTAAGATGCGTAAAGACTTTTAGCAGTTCTGCAATTCCAATATGAGAAGATGCTATAAGTACTCGCCTCTAACATACGCTGTTACTTATAATATCAGGAAACATTGTAGCAAACTTATTAACAAATTATGATCCCATAAATAATACTAATCTCAGAAAAAATGCAGTGCCATATATCATGTGTTTTGTGTGTACCGTACTAGCGTAAAAACTGCGTCAGTAAATTATTTCTTTCTTATTAATTAATTCTAACCTGACGGACTACCTACATTCAAACTACCGTTGAATAACATATCGTTACTATAATCATCATCAACCCACTACATTGTCCCACTTCTGGGCATGGGTCTCCTCTCAGAATGAGAGGGATTAGGCTATAGTCCACCACGCTAGCCTACTGCGGGTTGGCAGACTTCACATGCCGACAAGAAAATCTCTTAGGCATGCAGGTTTCCTCACGATGTTTTCCTTCACCGTTTAAGCGCGGTGATAATTAATTATTAATGCACATGACTTCGAAAAGACAGAGGTGAGTGCCTTGGATTCGAACTCGAGACCTTTGACTTGGCAGTCCAATGGTCATATCACAAGGCTATCACTGCACTTACTATAATATCTGTTATAAATTTATTTATTTTATTGCTAATAGCACCTATCTATAACTCTTTTTATTAACATCATAATTAACATACATTTACCTAAGCTATAATATTTTGTTACCAATTTGATAACAATAAAATAAAAATCAAACACCCAACATTGAAAGTTTAAGAAGTAGGTATTATAAATTAAATGTACCGGACAACACAATAAATCATTAAAAGATAGTTAGCTAACAGATAAATGGACACTCAGAGTCCCATCACTAGTGAAACAGACAAATAATCCGCCATTAGTCAAGTGCTCGCCCCCCAGGTTATCGGAACTAATGTTGCCGGTCCTCACGATACTTCATTTCACCTTTTCTTGATTGCCTCACATCCAACTCACATTTCATACCTTTATCAGAACATAAGAATAAATGCACTGATCTCTTCGAGTCTTCCGCTTTTGGCTAACAAGTCATTGTCAGTTACAGCATATATATATATATATTTCAGACTAAATTAATCACAGCGACATACGGCTGTTCAGTACTTTTGTTACATTGAGAACCGATTTTATTTTGATAATGAAGAATGGTGATTAACCGAGATCCAGTCTAGATTAAGAGTGGTTTATTACAGAAGGAGGAAGCAATGTAAAAGCAGATACAGAGAGACAAGTGAGTTATGCCCTTTCATAGAATCGTGTTCAGAAATCGTGACACGACCATACCTATTTTAGTTTCTAATTATCGATAGGAGAAACTGTATATTATTTATCGATATTCAGGATGAATCTTCGAAGTACAAAGTGGTATCGCGATACAATAAAACAATATGTAGTAAGTAGGCAAGGGATTGCCATTAAATAAAATTTGTAACAGTTAGGTTACCATAGGTAGGTAATCGAATATATTAACATTACTGTAAAGGAGCTTCTATATCCACCAATCACTTGATAATTCTAAAATTGTTTCATGATGATCAGATTGGAGCTTAATGTAGCGTAATATCTACTCAAAATAATATATTATTATGTTGTATCTAGATAGTGTAGTCAAAAGGCTGTGTTTACATTAATGCTGTTAAACTTTAATATTATTACGATAGTAGTAATGTGGTCGTTGACCTCACTTTAATTGATTCCCACAATAATTTTACAAACTGGCAACTTTTGAGGAGACGTAAGCACGTTAAAATATGAAACGAAGTACACTCTATTAATATATAGGTAGATATAAACCAAACAAAAACGACTCGAAATTGAAGTGAGATAACTGTCAGACCTTTTAACGTGAAATATATTTTTTTATGTCCGTGTACTTAAATATGATTTTTAATTTATTTGTTTTTAATCTACCTTAGAATTTATGCTACGCTGTTATCAAAAAAAAAATTCGAACACGATAGAAAATTATAATGATAACATGGAATTGGAGCTTGTATTTTAAGTATGTGGAAATGTTTGTTGCGGTATTTTCATGTAGCTATGGTCAAAGACGGCAATGTCGCACATTCCGTAGCACTCCCTGTGGAGAGAATAAATTTCCAAGCGAGGTGGATCTGTAGACATATCACCGCGGTTGCATAAAGCCTGGCACAGGCCTTTACAACCTGTAGTGTATGCCACATATATAACATTGAAGTCTGAATGAACTCTTACATACCTACATATTTTATACGGTATTTAATAAACCTAAAAATATTTCAATACGGGTATCCAGTATATCATTTATCTTACAACCTTTAGTAGTATTGCTCAGGCTTACAATATTACGTAACCCCTAAAACGTTTGTTTATCTAAACGTTTTACTTTTATTTTTTATGTAAATAAAATAAACCAGTGAAACTCGCAACCTTATTGCATTTCAATACCCATGAGAGCAGTGTATGAGGGAAATGGCCTCAGGAAACTAGTTCTATATAAAATAGATAGTGAGATTGAATATGTAGTATTGGATCGCAATAAGTACTGCAAAAGTGGATCCATTGTGAGCCGGCCTTGGCTCCCTGCGGGACGGCACGCAGGGACTGCTACGTGGGTGGCGGGGGTTCCACTGCCCACATTTATTTACGATTGCAGTTAAAAGAAATGTAATTTTATCTTATAAAAAAAATATTCATAATTTTTACGAATTAAATGCGTTTCAATGTCGGATCAGCGATCGTATTTTTAAAACTTTGTCGACTACGCACAACTCTACATATTTTTTTATAGATTATTCGATCTAGGTATGAAGAATGCTTTATTAAAATAAATAAAACTAATATCTAATACTTATATACTTTTACAACACTTGGTTCAAATAATCACGATATAGTGAGTTAATTTCTATAATCTGAGGTGATTATGTTCAACCTGTTGAAGGGTCCAAAGTGACCGTACAGCTTGGTTATAATGGGCCCTAGTACGTATTTCATAAATAAAAGAATACCATCTATAGAAAAAGCAAAGAAACTGAAGTTAAAATTAATAAAAGAAAACTTAAGAATTTAGACATAATAAGAAGTGTCTTGCTTTAAGTCAACCAACTATATATTTAAACCTTAAATATAAATAGTTGGTAGACTTAAAGCAAGACACTTCTCTAGATAGAAAATACCTGAGGGATTAGGACCGCCTTATACAGTTTTTGTACTGAATTATAAATAAATAAATGTTACAAATAAACAATGGCTACTACTACCAGATGCATACACGTAATTCTCTTTTGTTATGTATAGGAACTGCCCTAAAGGCAAGGTCCTATGAGAGGTCACGACTTTGAGAAGGTCTTGCAAGGGCGCATTATCAGTGTGTAGGAGCAACCTGTTATGTGGAACTGGTTTTGTAAAATGGAATATGATGGGCGCGGAATGTGCAAGCAGAGCGTGGTAATGTTTAATTGAAAAGGACGCTATCTGAATATTAAAGTAAAACGTCGCCATTAAAAGTAGCTGATCTTTAACCCAAGCAACAATTCAATTGTTTTTTAATTGCAAAATTATAGATCAAGTTCAAGACAGATAAATGTCGTTGAACTTGGTAAAAGTAATTTGCACGCAGCGATCCGTAACAATTTATCGTATAAAACTCGCAAAACGGCGGGATTCTCGGCAAATTAACTTTTTCAACATCCAAACTGATAAATATATCAGTCAAGATCTCCTTTTTCGGCGTAATTGGCATAACAATTCCATCGCCTGTTCATTGATTTATTGCTTGTTCAATATTCATGGATTACAAGTAAAATTCAATTAAGTATTTTAACTGTACAGGAAGTGGTTTAACAGTTAAAGATAACCCTGTAAGACCCACTTTGCATGGTATATGAATATCGTTTTCAGTTTGGTCGAACACTTATGCTTAACTTAATAATTTTATTGTGGATTTCAACGGCTCGAATATTAACCACAGACTACGTGGAACGTGTGGGATTAAAGAGCTATAATCTGACAAGGCTTCTTTAGAAGCATTAAATTTTCATGGGTAAGGTATTGCAACCTTTTTCATTGAAGCCCGTTTCTTCACAACGTATCCAATTACGCTTGGGCACTGTATGCATTTTGTACGGATCGTGGTAAAGTAAATATATACACCTTTTTATTACAGTAGAAACATAGGATTACAGAAGAATCTATAATCACGACAGTGTGTCAGCCAATTTTCCTAAGCAAGACGGGCGACACAACGGCCATTGCGTACCTATATTGCACGAACCATTTCGGGCGTGTTTAGTAATCCAATACAAGATAATGAAGCCTAAATACCACTATTTTATTACTGGCTCATTCATAAATAAGTAATTAATCACTATTTTAGGTGGTAATTACGAATATAAAGAAAAAAATCTGAAATCATCACAAAGTTAATAAATGCGGCCACCCTCAAACATTATGTATGAAGCTGGTGAATTACATAACTAGATGCCTTTTTATAGTTATTGAATGATTTTACTCTAATTAACCATGAGTAGCAAAGAATATAATAAGTTTTCTTTTAAAGCAACTGAAGAATGTAGTTATACTTGGCAGGATCTATGATTGAAGGAACTTCGAAAGAACTTAGCAAGTACCCAGATTTAACTCACTTTTTATTTGCGCAACCGTTTTCCAGCTACTTAATTAAATCTTTTGCTTTTCGTTAAGAACTTGGCTTTCATTCACATTTAGGATGTTTTGGGTGGGATTCATTTTACTGTTCATCTTTACGACTTGCCGCGTTTTTGTCTAGAGCTCCCTTCATTTAGCTCTGGGCGGTAATATTAAGTTAACAACAAACAAAGCCAAACAATATGCCAAAACGTTAAAATAACAACACTGACATCAATATATTTGCATTTATTTTCAAACTTTACATTAAAATTTAATGTTATTAAACATTTACATTTCCTTAATAATTTTACATTTTAACAAACCCCTAAGACTGCCTTTATACATTACGTAAGATGTCAATTTGATATAGAACTTTGTAGTGCAAAGAGATATAAATTATACCTCCATATTTCATTTTTTTGCCAAAAGAAAAATATTAAGCATAGCTGTGTGATATCAAAAGCACAATGAAGCCATCTTTTAGATGACATGAACTGTTCAATTTGAAGTTAGCTAGCTTAGAGTGAGCGAATATCTTAGCTAATCAGCATCGACCAGATGGGTGACTCAGTCCAATTAGGCTATTAGGAACAGGATTCAGTTTGCGCAAAGCACAAACAACTGGGTTAGGTCTATCGCACACAGTCTGTACATAACTAAGCGTGGCTTTTTCTATACAACTGTTATAATGGGGACTTAGATGCTATCTTTTGTCTCGCTAAATATTTACAGAGCAAAGCTAGAGGTAGAGATACGAACAACTCTCATGATTATGCTCTTATTATTTTCTAGAATTTTAACATAGTAATGATACTTTTCAGAGGTTTTACGATTGAAATAAATAAATTACTGCCACAATATAATTTTTACTTTACTTATTCTACAACTAATCAGACAACTAGACCGACATAACACGGGACTATAACTTTTGCATTTAATATTAATTACAGGTATCGATACCGAAAAGATACCGCTCTTATCGATAAAACCGATCGACATCCTAACGTGCTTTCACATCGCACACCTGCCGATGAAGTCGACCTAGCAAAAGCGTGCTCAAACGACAAAGTTCCATATCAAATTAATTGTTACAACCGTAATTTATCTCAAACCGGTGTTCCATCTTATCGCATCACTAATAAATATGAACCAGGTGAAAATACTCTATAAATTATGTGCCTAATGACATTTTTAACTAAACCAACGAAATAATTTACAATGTCCGATCGATATAGCGTTGTGTAGTTACGTAATAACCCACAACTTTTGTCTAACCCACTGTATATTTAGGCCTAACCTACGAATAAGTGATGATTATACAAAAATACTATTTCAAATTTTATTTACCTTAAGTATTATCACTTAAGAGATCAGTCTTAAGATCCTCTCGCGGATCTAAAATTTGAAATGCATATTTTGTGGCGCTTGAATCACCAAGAGCATATTATTACATTATCTTAAAAAGGCTGAAATAATGATCTCCTGATTTTATAACAAAAAGCGGATATCTAATGTATTCGTTACATCAAAATATGTATGATAAAATGATAACAATACGTACGTAGAATAAATCACTTTATACTCGTATTAATGACAAAATTAATAGAATGTTAAATGTTGTCTACAGAATGTCAATTATCTGCCGGCTCTACCATTTCCCATCCAAACACATAACGCATGAGTCATTCGCAGTAACTGATGTATACCTATTTTGGGATCGTCTGGGAATCACAATAAATGCAGATCGTCCCAAGTAGTCCCAACTTAGTTGTTTCATTATAAATCTTTCAGTCAATAGCATAACACAGAGAACAGCCAGTGGCAACACTTCCGACACATAATTTGACGTTTATTAGTAGTTTAATTAATGGGACGATGCCAATTTCAAAAATAATTCATCTCAACATAAGGAATGTTACAATTATTTTTTTGTTTGTATTGTAAAAAGTTTGTTTTCAATGTAAGACACCTCAGTAAACAATAATATATCGCTTCAAATAAACAGATATTCACTTCTTTATCGAAAAGGGGAGAGCTTCATGAATTGCTGATGTCAGCTGTATTCTTTTGCAAATAAGGTCGTTGCATAAATTTATAAGCTCAGAGTTCCAGCGCAGTTTCCTTAAGAAAAAGTGTCTGTATCTGGTCTTGACGTCGGGGGTAAATAAAGCAAGGATCTTGAATAAGTGAACGGGTTTTGATACAAGTCCAAATCGAAAGCACTTAAAAAACTGAAGGTCTGCAAAATATGCTTGTGACACTGTGTTGTATCCAATACTTAAATATGGAGTGTACTTATCGTGACCCTCTGTAAACCCCGACCCGAGTATGGTAATAAGAATGTGAAGACCGTTTATAAAAAAAACTGATAGCAATTCATATAAGCTTAAAGCAACAAAAAATTCTTCCGAAAGTTTGAATTGATTTTCAAGTTAAAGGTTTTTATTGGTTTCCAAATGCTCCAAGATATGTTGGTAAAAGTGTAAATTGCTAATAACACTGGCCACTAGGTATTCATAATAATGAGTTTTTGTTTTCAAATCTAAAGGGCAATTCTACTTATTTCATTGTTCAGAGAGGACGTTAACGCTTTACATATCAGCATGTGAAACAAACAACCTTACGCACATAAAGTTAAGAGCTCCCTAAAGTTGACCGTATATTATTACACGTTATAATGATGGAAGCGAGGGACGGGTTTTATGCCAATATTACTTGTCACATGCGAGAGTTATAACAGCCACAAATGTAGGTTTTCCCGAACAATACCGAACTCACCAAAGTTTTACACCAAAATCGCAATTTTCCCTATAGCTTACGTTTACATATATTAAGGGCTGCAAAGCCTCAACGCTAATTTGGAATAAATCGTTTAAGAAACCCGCTATAAAAGTTTACGATCAAGAAAGTTTTACGGTTGATGTTTCACAGTTGTAACACGTGAAAAATGTTTTACTATTGTTTGTGAACTAAGTACAAATTACTAGCAAGCAATAAATGTGACATTTTTACCACCGCGACGATTTAGTACGGGACTGGGGATATCGGGACGTTGAGAACATTAAACCTGGTCTTAACTGTTTGTCACCATCGACAGTCCGACGTCCTTCTTCACTCCTATTTCGAATGGAAGCTACTTAAATGTAATGGCGAACTGCAGAACACAACGGAATGATTTTTATCAAGACAGGATAGGTTCAGGTGTTTCCGATAAAGAACTTTGTCTCTTGGGATCGCAAGTTTTTCAATTTCTACGTTAACTTTTACTTCCGTTTCTTCCTTCTCGAAATGGATAGTATCGTATATTATGTATAATAAATAATAACTATTTACTTAGTATCCAAATTGAATCAACCATCTATAGGTAATGCTTACAATAGTCAGACCCAATTGGCGTGAAAAATAAACTACTTAATTACATTTTACGATAAATAGGTGATTTGTATTTTTATCCGTGTGGTCATCCAGTCCACATGGCACTTAAATGGAATGAAGGTATACAGTGTACTCGTGTTAGAACCGCGTTTGTAAACACAGCACGTATCGCTAGTCGGGATCACCCCAGTACGCTTGTGCTGGCCGGGGCATGGACCCAGACATTTTTTCGTTACACCAGCGTGGTACGAGGGTAATGGCTTTGAAAATTTCAAGATTGTATTTTTTATACACTTCGTTGCCGCAGACAATTTTTGTTGTCATTGATGGACAGGCGAATAAAGTGTTTAATAATGGATGAAAAGTGTTTTCTTTTTATGAAGCTGTTTAAAGAATACGAAGCAACTTAAAACATGTTTTAATACTTATAAAGTATAGTTAACACAAACTTGTATCAACTTACACAATATAACTTCTTAAGGAAGTAATATTCTCTGCAGGGTACTAAACAGACAGAAGCCGCACAATACAGGTAATATCCAGCCTCCGTTTTACAGCCCGCGGCGGCTACGTTAAAATATGTTTTAATTATTAGATACGAAGTGTGAGTGCAATAAATGTTACATAGTGCGTACGCGGCGTTTTCTTAAAGGATTTATTGTGCAGTTAGTAGTACTAGTGCTTCAAGTGGCCTTCAATTGGCGCATTACCCCGCGATCCGGCTAGACTCCATTTTATTCCTTCCACAGATTCTTAGTTCCTACAATGCACATTTAAAGTAGGTACTATTGTCGTTACTGTTTCACAATACGAAAGAATTCTCAGATCAAGAAGAGTTCATGTTTATATAACACAAAGTATGTTTATGTAAATATCGTGTAATAATATTATGCATTTACAGTTTATGCATATTAAACTATCGGACCCTGTAGTTTTCATTTGCAATATATTCCACTATTGCTAATCGTTACTTTAAACCGATTTGGTTGAGGTGTGAACTAAAGATAGAATCGAATTGATTTCAGTGATACCGATGTTATAAGTTAATAATAAAAGTTTCTCAGAACATGGGCAATATTTATACGTTATTGCCTGGCCTCTCACGTAATCTAACGTTCCGTTCGTGCGAACGAATCGCACAAAGATTATGATGTAGAAATGACGTAATAAAAATACCGGTACCTACTATCAGAATAATACAGAGCTAATTTTGACGATGTCGGTACCAACTTGCGTTTTATCCAGATCAATTCAATACCGCGCAAAAAAAATATCGTGCTCAAGATTGGCGAAGTAAATAATAGGCGTTGATAAAACAGGCCATAAAACTTTGCATCTTTATTATCGCAGTGTTTTTAATTGATTCAAACACGAACGGTCTTCTTTTTTATATTGGCAACTGTAACAATTAAAACAAGCTATCATTTTCTTACATGTATAATCTTGCCAATAATATGCTCAGTAATTTTTTCCGTCCCAAAAAACGAATCACAACGCAATTCATGTGTAATGGCTGAAATTTTTTACGGCTTGCACAAAACGCCACGGGGAATAGATTTTCAGTGCGTCCCAAATATAAATCACGAAGCCAGATGACGCCCCATTCCTGAATTCTGAATGAGCTAGCTGAGGAGTTACCTACTTTAAATTAAGGATAATACGCCCTGCATTTTATGAAGTTTTCCTTGTTGATACTTACTTCTTTAATATTTCACGTTTCTGATATTACCAAATTTAATAACATTGAATTCGAGTCTTCTTTAGCTATAAAATAACTACTTCAATTTTAAGAGCTCACTTATCTGCAAGCGAAATTTGAACAAGAGCCAAAATGTGATGTGTAATATCCATGTAAGTAATTTACGACGATATCTTATGGTTATTCCTTAAAGAGAATGAGAATTTAGCTCTAAATGATATGATCTCCCAAGTAAATGAGCACTCTAAAATGCACGTTACGTAGACAGTACATACTATTATCATTCTCGCAGATATTGCCTAAACACGAAGAAAGTCGTCATCAAGTTCGTACAATAGTTAAAATATAAATGAGAGGCTGTGTTATCTACAGTACTCAATGGTCGTAATAATCTTAAGTTCACTGACCAATGGCGGCGGACGATAAAGATTAGCTACTTCTTACAGCGGCCGCTCAAAGTAATTGCAAAAAATATTGTGTAGAGAAATTACACGCATTGAATGACGAATAGAGCTGTTTAAGGATCATAGCAGGAAGCATAGCGACCGGTTCCAGAAAGCATCGAAGGAACGTCGGAGAAAAAAATAATTATTTCAGCTAACTGGATATTTTCTCAAGATAGATAAACTACCACTACTTTGACAAATATGGTATTGTTTTTAATACCGCTATACCGCTAACATGTACCTACCTATCGACTTTATTTCGCCTAGGTTCGCAACTACGATCGCATTTTACTTGAACTATAAAAAGTGATTTATGGGAATTCCTAGGCTTTCATTACACTGTGTAGCCCGCATTGCACACATAGACACGACGCCTTATAATAATAAAAGTAGTGAAAATAAAAAGGAACCCTTCGCGCAATATATTCTGAAAGATTGCAGTTTTTATATGAGCAAGCGATGTTTTGCAAATCGGATCATCAACTCGGTCAAAGTCCAGCGCACATAACATCATATATTATACATAGGTATATCAACTTATTTCGAAACATGTATATTGGTATTCACAAACGATATGTGACCAATCACGTGATTTCCCTGAAAGAAGAAAATATATGGAAACAATTTTTCCGATAATACGCTGATAGCCACACACCATTTGCCTTACCTACACTAAAACATTTTGTTAGATTTTAACCTTCTGTTTTGTTATAAAATTTATGCAATACAGGAAGATGTCAGTGACCGCATGTAATGTGATTCGTTGCGGTATCCGCCAGCGTGTATAAAATTGATTTATTCACGTAACTATGTAGTATACACAACACAGCCAATAGGAGTCGTATGACAAACTGCTGTAGTTTGTCGAGCTATCTTCGTCTCATATGGTCTAAAAGCTTTTAACGTGCGGATGTTCAAGGTCCGTGAAATTTGCTTAACACGCCTTTGCCTTGTTAAGAGGAAGTACAAAATATACGTTCTTAATTTAATATGTCCATGAAGGAATTTACGTAGCCGTAACCGTTGATACGCATTCAATAAATTAAATTTTAATAACGACGTTAAACGCGTTGTAACAAGGAATAAGGTAATGAATAAAATGAATTATAATTATGCGAAGAGACGCCCGACCCGCGCGTTCTAATGACTATGGCACAACATTAGCCAAACACAAATTACCAAGAAATGTGTAAACAGGTATTAAAAGGATCGCCGAGTTTTATGTAGCCGAATTAGGGGAGAGCAAATGTTCCCCTTGTGTTGTTTTTTATCATTCTTCCCTTATTTATTTTTTGTGTTACGTGTCTGATGACGCAGAATTTATTTGTTACGAAATTTTTTATCATAAAATGTACCTACTAAAAATAAATGATTATACAGTTTGTTCAAAATAACCAAGTGTGCCTGAAGTTGTCCGCAAGAGGTTTAGTAGTGGTACTTTTTAATAGTGAGAGCCTGTGTAAATACAATTAGGGTCATATATGTTTCGCATTTGTGTTTTTTTTAAAAGCTTACTAGCAATGTGGGTCGCCCATTACTAGTATTCCTGTTAACTCCCCGTATTAAGCTAAATGCTTGCGTTATGAGTGGGTTCACGTTGGTAGTGCAATGGGTGGTTTCGAACCGGCAACCACATGATCACAAGTCCGACGCCCAGGCCATTACGCTACCACTGCTTTGCTAATTTCGATATTTATATACATATAAAAACACTTAATTAAGCGATTTTACTAGCGCGGTATTTCGGACCGGCTCATTTCAGACGAAGAGTTATTTTGAACAAACTACTTATTTCAATTTGAACCCCTCAGGAGCTTTGTCTGTTTAAAGGATTATTATTGTTGGTGTTTAAATGGTCAGGAGCCAGTATTGCGATAACATCGACGGCTCGTTAACGTTTAAGTTATAAATTTGAGAGACCTGCGCTACAATGGAGGGCGTGGTTGGAGCTCGTAATATTTTCTCCTTGCGCTGAAGTTAAAACAGTTTCTGCAATATACGACTGTTTTAATAACATAGTACCAATCGTTAAAATAACATACTTGAACGTATCCTGCGTTGCTGTCTGTGTTAAAACTAGACTTGCTTATAGCAGTCCCGTCTGCGTAAATGTCCGGCTTCCACCTTAAGAATATTAGTTTGCCAGCAATCACGATCACAGTAGCTACAAATGTAATTTTACCCAGTTCAACGTTCTTATTGTCTCAAGAATAAAGTTGAGAACAAATAAAGGAGGGAATACTCTACAGACTGTTTTCCATTGCTCTGTACTATGGTATTGAATGACGTGTCCTTATTTCACTGCGCCGCATTCACGTCATCGGCGAGTAGATTGAAATGAATAGGAAATGTATGGAGCAGACGCGCATATAGGTACCGTTGCAATGTGGTGTCGAGCTAAACCACTCGTTAAGGTTCTGAACGTCAAAACGTCACTTGTTTCCACAGTTTGTGCTACCTATGTCACGAGGATAGCTGCCGGTAATAAAAAAGATATAAATTGCAACATTTCATTAATAGTCTTGGAGTCTTTGTGGTGAAGAAACAAAAGGAAAGTAAAACAGGCTTCATCTGCTGGTTATTGTTTCGTGGTGAATGCAAGACCGACAATGTTCACGTTAGAACTGTACTCGCATGCCACCCTAAGGTTTTATTTCGGCTTCACCGTAGTCGGGTCGATTGAATTGACTTTAAATGCGTCAGTAATGTTCGAAGTTTGTTTAGCACGTTTTAAAGCTAGATATAATACGGGCACATAGAAGTTAAACTATAAAAGGTAATCGACCGCTTACAATGCAGATTTATGCCGTGCAAGTTATACTGCCTCCATTAATCGCAGTTTAGAGATTATTTTAAAACATATTTATGATGAAACATTAAAGAAAAGTAATGAATGTTACGAAGAATTAGAAATATAATGCCTTGTAATCGCATATTACGTAAACAACTGGTTACACAAACATCTCCTTGGTTTAACATTTAACTTTTGTAATTCAATTTAAACGGTGTTTGGCTATTTCTAAGGGACAAATAGAAGTTCAAAGAAAGAACCTATTGCAAAAATTATGTTTATCTACCAGTTATAAAATGATAGTTAAATCCGGCAAACAAAACGTTATAAAAATTACTCCGTAAAAAAGTTAGCACTAAGGAACTAAGAAAATGACAATATCTTGTTTTAATTAAGCGTTACTCACTTAGCCCCAAACGATAACACTGTCGAAAATAAGTTTTTTTTTTTAAAAACCTAGTAATCTTGTGCTAAACTAAATATGCTTGTGTTACGAGTAGGTTCACGTCGATAGTGCAATGAGTGAGTTTCGAACCGGCAACCACATGATCGCAAGTTCGACGCCTAGCCATTAGGCTACCGCCGCTTATAAGATTGAGGTACTTATATTGTTCTTTGACTACTTGAAATTGGGCTAACTTGAGATTAAACTGAGCTTAGAAGCACAGGAAACCATTGGTAGAACTGTGATAAATAAATATGAATGTATGAAATTCCCAGGCAAGGAAAGGAAGTTGGAAAACAGAAAATTCACAAAAATAAGTTGCAAAATAGCTGAAGGTAACCTAACTGTTTTTATTTTATTAACTTTTTTAATATTGGTGGCTTGTTTGTTTTGAAACTCTAAATTTAATGATCACGCGGGTGACAAATTATCAGCGATCAACCGATGGGACACCGTCGTAATAACTGATTCCTTTATTACAAGAAGGGTCCTTTGTCTATAGTACAAATTAATGAATACTCATTCATATGTTTCTTTTTCTACATTTATGACTTATTTTTGTAAGTATCTTTGTGTCACATTAGTATTAATGTCAAGTTACTCTTAGTTTAATGGTATTTAAACAAGCAGTTCGTTAAAATAACATTTACCTAACGTAATTTTTACTCTGTTCGCATTCCTGTAGTAATGTTATTCATCTATATTACACGTGCGTGCGTCAAAAATAAAGTTAATTAAATTAACACCCATAACTATCATTTAGTTTTTATTATTTATTTTATAGTACATGCGTGTTGCCGTAGTGTTTGTATTTCGTATCTCCTTGGCCGTCCGGGAACTACGGTATGGTGCGGCCAGTTGCTTGCCAACATCCCACGAGGTGTGTCGAGTCGATGACCTTTCGGTCTCCAGGAAGTCTATACCTCAAATTAATAGCTCACTCCATCTCGGAAAGCCGTTAATAGTTACAGCGCTAAGTCTAAAGTAAGTAATGTTACTAAGAGATTCAATTTTGAACTAGACAATAAGTTATTGTTTGGAGTACATAATAAGTTGATTAATTATTGATCAGACAGTTAAAATTTCTCGTTATTATAATATAAATAGATACCTGTATAACTATTCGTTGATCAATATCGTTGTTGAATATATTTGAGATATTATTCTTTACCGTCAAATAGAGCTCGAAAAAACAAACATGCAGGCTATACATCATATTTCATGCGATCAGGATTTGGGATATCATAATATGAAACGACTTGAAATGTTTAGCTGCATTTAAACATTCCAATGCGACACATACGATATCGTAATCGAGGTTAGCCGCGAGGGTTTACTGGTACTGAAACCCAAGTTTATAGAACCAATAAACTTGTAATATGCTTATAAATCATGTCTTATTGTTACAAGTTTAATCTGCAATCTCATACATACGTTAATGGTTGAAAATGTTATACATTTCATTCTTTCCATTATATTTGAAATAGGTTTTTGTCTCTTAGTTTTCTATGGCACTAATCTTTAATCTAGAAACAGTAAACAAACGGGTAATTCAGACAGTGCTGTACAGTTTCGATTTATAATTTATGTGGTCCGTGAAAAATCGAAGAAAGAGATCGTAGAAAGTTATTAGAATGAGGCCATAGGTTACGGTAAACACCGAGTGCCAGATATCTGAGGCATTAAAGGAGACAGCCTCGAGCAGATAACCGCAACATAAACGAACCGTAAAGCTGTTTGTTCACTGTTTTTACGATTATTTGTTGGCACTTTAGTGCGACGAAATTCTCAAGGAACCGAGAAAAGAAAATATCACGTAAGCGGAATAGGACTGGAAACGATAACATCTTGGTATTGTTGTGATACCTTATTGTAGTGTACAACCTACAGTGGCTTATCAAAGGCTACCAGTATCGGAGAGAATGTGGTGCGACCGCGCGATGTACTAATTTACACTTTACAGTGTCCGCTATCTAGGCAGTAAATTCCCAACTGGGTATAGAGCCGCGAACATTGCATTAGCGGTATTGACTGTTTAAACACAGACTAAACACTAGCCGCTTTGAAGTACCGATGGCAGACGTTGTTTGACGCAGGGCCAAACAATGAACCTTCATATACTCAACACCTCCGCTTTTTAACATCTTCGTCGGTGTGTCTGGTACAATGTTTGGGTTTCGAAACCAATTGAGAAATTGTTATCGTGTATTTACTGTACCGAAGGGAAAGTAAAACTTCAAATAAAACATTTAAGTACAAAACAGCTCAAAAACTGTTTTGTAGAATAATATTTCGTAAATTTGAATATGTCGAGAATTCGAAGGTAATGATTCTGAAGGGAAATTAATTATATCCTCCTTTACCGTGAATGCTATTCACTGAATATCTCTTTATATCTCCATAAGCTGTTTGTAACATTAATTTATAATAATCCATTCATTCAGTCCATTTGTTTCAACGCATTTGTCAAAAACCAGATGCAACACGGGCAAGGCAAAGTAGCATACATCAAAAGCGTTACAGGAACTCTTAAAATAAACCACATGAAATTTTTTTAATCGCGATCGATTGACCTAATCATGTCGGCATAGTTTACTTTGTGGACTAATTAAAAAGGTTTAAACACAAGGCAGAGTAAGATGAATGTTTATCATAAAAATGGGTAAAAGAGTGCAATGTATGGTCATCGTCATGTGGCTTGTGCTAGCTTTATTACCTAACTATTTGTGGAGCAACATTAAATCAGCGTTTAAAATTACCTGTATTAGAAGATTACACAAGGATATCAAACGTTTCTACAATCAAAATAATATTGTGTTTCCGACACACTTTTCCGACAGAGAGTAGTGCAGGTTATTCCGAAGTTTTATTTCCTTTGATATGGATCAATAGATTTGGTAGACATTGCGTCTCACCCAGCTCTCCTTCAGAATGAAAATTTGTTGAATAATGCTAACAGAACTATTGGAAGTAGTTGGCGATGCAAGCGCTATAAATGGTAAAATCGAGCTAGAGGCAGTGAGCTACAGAATACTGAGTATCATTTAATCAATCATAGGTAATGGGAATATTTCACAAGCGAATGTGGTTACAGTAAGTTTGTGCAACAAGCTCATCGTCATTCAACAAGTACACAAATCAAGGTTGTTAACCCATTTGCGTTACGGTCTGATACAGATTCTGTATAGCTTCCTCGTATTCATTACGTTTTGTTGGTATTCATTCACTAAAGCTGCTTGATCTGATCTGATCGAATTATGTAACCATTTCATATTCTGTTTGTTTGTAATGCTGGTTGGAAAAAACATCTGTCGTAATAGAGATACCTTGAAAAGGTGGAACGGTCGTCAGGTTTTTCTTGATATTACAATATTGTATAATTGTATATTTTTTCCTTTGAATAAATAATGGTAATGGACGGATGATTAATGTTAAAAGATCTTCTGTAAGGTTACGAAATGTCAACGAAAACATAAATATAAAGTTATGGAGAACAAAAAAAAAAATTCAGTTGTATAAAATGATTAGCTTTCACTGATTCCTCCTTCACGCACAAATTTTGTACACAATTTCATTTAATACTTTTGATTAAGTGCTGTTAGCAGTCGTAAATTGAATTGGATGATACCTGAGTAGATTCATAAATAAAATATCGTTCATTGAATGAGGGACAAACTTTATAGAATCACAAAATCACAAGCTATTTCATTAGCAAATGGCTAACTGGAAAATTAATTATGAACCGTGCCAGGTTCTAACACGAACCTTTAAAATTAAATACATTTAGTGTCACTCAAGATTACGATTAATCTCCGACGTGACATGTTTTATAAACGATACATATTTTTTTAATTGAATATAGTTTTTACTAGATCGAAATATTCGTATAGTTTGCTTTTTTAAATGTTCTTTTATATTCTAACAACAAAGGTTATGTAGCACACAAAAGATTCAAACAAAATGCTCAGTTCGTTTTCATAGACATTTTATTCACTAACAGACAAATCTTTTTAACTTTTATTTGGAATACATTACGGTTAACCGGGCACGACGTGCACCGGTGCATTCACATTCATACAGCCCGTAGTTCCGAGTACAATGTTTTAATAAATCACCATGTAACGAGCTATGTTACAGTAGCCGTTTCGCCAAATCAGGACACTGGTATGAAGAACGATTTATTTTACTGGAAAACTTTGTGGTTCTTTGACGAAGTGGGTGAGCATTTGGTTGTGGCCAAAGTAATATTTAAATGTCGTTTGGCATATGTATGCTATACAGACAGGAACACAACATTATGTTACTGTTAAATATCAAATTAAATTGTCTGTCTCATTGATCTTATGGTAGCAAGTGCAGCTGACGAGTGTAAGGTGCTGGGTTTGATTTCCGGCTGACCTAGGAATCGAACTCGAGTTTTTGTATGAAATATCAGTCTCAGTAACAGCTCAAAATTTTGATATGTGGTTGGTTATAAGCAAAAGGCTCGCAATCTATTTAAGCAGCTACATTTACTCAAACGTTTTACATAACAACGCTTGCCCCTCAGTTATATACCTGACGAATGATTTTAAAGGTTGTAAATCTGAGATATTTCACGAATACTTTTCCGCGAATCGTTTATAGCTTGTTCCAATATAAAAACGGAACGCTGAATATTGTCAACTGCAGAAGAACTTTTGTTTTTTTTTTCTCGATTACTATTTTCTTGTTTAGCTACTTACTAGGCAAGCAAAACAATATGCAGGTGCGCAGTATCCAATACTGGAGTAACCTTATTCCGATTTAATAGCCATCGATAACGTGCGATCCTAAACATTAACTACAAAGCAAATGTGGAACTGCAAAAACAACATAAATTATTTATGATACTCTTAAGCACTTGCTAATAACACATTACTAAGCAAATATACTCATACCATCACGCCTGTATTCCCCGAAAGATTAGGCAGAGGTGTACACCCAAACTTTGCCGGTATGTTTAAGTCCCATAGTAACAGGCAAAAATCTAGACTCTGAGCTGCTATCGAGAATAAAAACTCAATTACACTAAGCTCCACCTGGGAATACAACCCAAGACCTCTAGGTTGTGTAACTAAATATATTCATGTGTATTCTGTTTAGAAAAACCCCGTGAAATACGTGTGTGTGTACCTAGTTAATATATTTAGTTTTAGTTCAGTAAGCAGTAAAAAATAGCAAGAATAGGTATTGCTTATTTTCCCGTTAAGCTTTACCTTTCTATAATGTAAATAAACCTTGAAATGTATTTAGTTTGCATTTTATATCCACACTATCCACAAGTAACTGTAAGCTTTGGGCCGTTTAGCGGGACTGACTCCGAGGCGAGGGTCCACCTCATTAAAATTTTACAGCAGCATTGCCGTGATAAGATAGAAGTCGCTTCTTGGACGCGCATTTACACCTAGGGTTTATGTTATCAGCACCTCGACTTTTTGCTAGGGCTTAAAACTTGCTACAATCTAATACCCAGCAAATTCCATTAATGAATGCAGTTTTACGTGGGTATATATTATCACAACATATCATTACGCTTGTATTTCTGAAAGGTTAGGTAAAGGTGCACTTGCTTATATACGGTAGACCCACAGTTCGTCGATATGTTTAGGTCCGGTGCCATTTACTAGGCTCAAATCTACTGAGAATTTCATAGAAAATACTAACGACACATTGCTCGGCCTGGAAATCAAATCCGAACACTGACATATACCTACGTAGCAGTCGCGCTCACGACCACTGGACTAATATGAGTAGTTTCATTGCCTAGAAAACAAATTATTTATTTAGGTGTCATCGTATAGCCCCATAAATTTACATATCCGTCATTTAGAAAACGTAATGTAGGCTCGATAAGTAGAGTTTATGCTAACTATATGACGTGTATGCCCGCATACAGTGACAAGATACGTTAGAGAAGTGTGGGATTTCACAAGGAAGTGGCACTCGGGCTGCGGTCGAGCATTCGCAAAGTCCGCCTTTGGCTAGGGCTGTCAATCCCGTGACCACGTCACAGACAAGGTGCCAGGGCTTCCGGCAACTAGCGGTCAGAATAGTAGTAGGCCCTTTATATAGTAGTTACAGGTTTCCCGAAAGCGATACACGTATGAAAAACTCGTTTTGAACTCACTTTAAATACGGCGTCCATCATATTATTGATACAGTTAAACTCATATAAACATGACATCCATTTGTGAGAACGATTAAAATTGATAATGTTTTTTATTTATTGATAATGTTTTTGTTTAGTGTATACTCAAGTGATTATAGCTAAATATGACTTTCAAAATCTGTCAAGACTAGGCAATCTGTCTAGAAGAAAAAGAGTTAAATGTAAAGAAAGGGGTCAATTTAATAATGAGTTTTCTTTTTTATAAACCTATTACTGCATAAATAGAATCTAAACAACAACGAATGCTTTTGCGAAAATTGAGCGCTATAAGCGATTCTAGAAACAAATAAAATCGGTTTATAGCTTCATAGTGAGATTGGAAGTGGAAGTCTTTATTGTAGCTCAGGCGGTCGCAGCGACTTATAGTTCACGACTAGCTCCAGGCATCGGGACTCACCTGTGTGGTCCGCCACAGCATTTATGCAGGTTAATACATAATTATGCTCTTTATACATATTCAATTTAGGTACAACAAATAAAGGATATCCATGATAATGAAAATAATCAATATCGTCGATTGAATGAAGCCATTGGCGAAGAAAACTGTTTGCCTTCACGATAATACACAGCACGTGAACATGACAGTTTTATGGAGCAGTAAGTAATTTCAAACCAGCTTGATTCACAATCAGGTGTATGAATTGATGATTCTGTAAAGTTATACTATCAAATTGTGTAAAAATAAGGTAAATAATTGCGTTTGAAGGAGAATTTGCCATCCACTCGGAACTGCTCTTTAGCAAATAGAATTTTCACGCGTTTGCCGGGCGGCTGCAATTTATCAGCCGCCTGAAGCTTTTTAACTTCCTACCCTTGTAAAATTATATCTATCAGAGTGACGTAGTAATATAATTAATCAAAGAAGTAATGAATGACTGAAGGAAACATTTAATAGAAAAAAAAGTACATACATATTATATACTTAAAAAAGCAATTATTATTTAAGTAAGGAAGTAGCGTAACGTAGGTATACAGATAACTCAGTATAATTCTAAACATGGAATCATGTTATTACGACTACCGACCAATAAAAATTTACAACGAACGACGAAACTGGTTCCAAACCTTGGAATGCGGTATTAAGTCTAACGCATACATATTAAACAAAACTTTAGCACAATAGCTGTAGATAATCTCAGACAACTCGTAAAGTTAGCATTCTGACTTTCTAGTATATATTATGATTAGGAATGATTGGAAGTAAACACACAAATGAGCTTGTGCATTTTATACCCCTCTGCATTCACTGGGATAAACTATGTTAATAATAGGCGTCAGTTTTAAGGAGAATGCTTTTAAGGGACAAAGTGTTGAGGCACTAGCATTCAATCTTCGGCGATATCGGGCTCTCGGGAACTGTTCCTTATCGCGAATAGCAAAAAAGCTTTTCCATGTCAAGAGCTGACGGTACGACGGTACCTTTGTTCCTAGGACGCCACTTATGGATGCGAACTTTGGAAACAAACGATATTTGCAGTTTAGGGTTAAATAGCTGCTGACATGTGTGAGATGTGAAATTCATTCCATTAGTTAAAGTATAATAAATATTTGGTATTTTCGAATTTGCAATAGGCGAAATAGTTTTAGAATATCATTTCTATATACATATATAAATATAATCAACTACATACTTATAACATTAAGCAATAAGTAGGGAATAACCAAACAAAGAAGATGGTAACGCTGTCAGTGGAAATCCCTCTGTTTTCATATCATGAAAATATTTTTCTTACTGTAATATTTATTGTTTTCGGTGTCTTTCAATTCTCCATAGAAGCACGAGATAGAAATCAATCCATAGTACTCTAACAATCAGCTATTATTGGACTATCGTATTCAAAGTCCCATTGTACGCTCGAGGCTTTTACAATCACCTCGAAGTTTTCTTTTTACGATAGGGTGGAATGTGTCCATGTTGTTTCCTATCACAATGAAAGCGAGTTATGTTAAAATATACCTTATAGTCGCAGAATATTGACAAAGATCAAATAGCAAAAACTAGTTCTTACTCAGCTCTAAAATTCAAAAATCTATTCGAATTGGATGTCGTTTATGCAAAAATATTATTTATAAGCAACTTTTTGTGATGCAAATACGTACGTCGTAGAACCATAATGGAATGGCACCACTTAAGTATGTATTCGGGTTCAATAGGTAGGTCGGGTGGGGCATGCAGTTAATTTGTAGTCGTGATTGAATTAACGAAGCCGCCCGCTTGGCAGAGCTCATTTCGAAAGCTGTTAGATACTATCATCTTATACCTTTATACTGTCGGCCGTAATAACGAAAGCACTTCTCAAACTTAACAAGCCTACGATTTTATTGCAGGCAGGAACTGGCGAACCGTGGAATCTCACAGGTAAGGTACAACTGGTAATCTAGCTCAAAATTGAAAATTCATTCACTGTGACGACTTGCCATTGTGTACCCATGCAAATGAAACGAAAACAGAAATCGAATAGCGAAATATTAATTTGCAACAGAACTGTCGACGGAATTTAACTGAAATGAGAAATGAATCTGGTTTGCTGTGGTGTTGGCGGCTGCGTAGATTCTTTTTGCCTGTCAACTCGCTTATCTACATATAAGTCGCAGGAGAAGCGATGTGTACAATTTATATCTCGGCAGGGTTCTAGCCTTGAGGTTGTCGGCTACATTGCATCTGTCCGTTTGATAATATTACGCATACGTCAGTGGTGTCTCGGCACGCACTGCCCAACACAAGTTTATTTGATCATATACCGTGAGCTTTAAGACAATCAGTCTGAGATTAAATCGGCGTGTTTTCCTATACAATATGCTTGTAAGAAGTATTTAAGTTACGGTTGACTGAACGCTTGTTTAACGAGGAGTGACGGCTCCAGGACACAATACCTGACAGTTCAGGTGTGGGAATCATGGCTGTAAAATATGCTAAGCTAAACCTTTCATAGCGAAGCAGATAATATTGATGTATGACGGCAATGAGCTTGGCGAGGCATAGCTGCAGTTACAAAGTTAATATCATACTCTTATGTTAATCATAAGTTATAGTACTTACGGTTACGGACAAATGTGTGCATAAAAAAGTACAAACATAACGGTATCACAATGCAGTGTTAATGAATCACCATCAACATTTAGCCATAGGAAACAAACGGGAAGTTACGTAATTACTCTTTGTACTCGTAAAGAAAGCGGTCAAATGTTAAAGAGATAATTGTAAGTGCGGGAAATTAAAGGCATTTAGTAATGTAGGACAATCCACGGCGGGCCCGCTTGATGGCAATCTTGAACAAACTCAGCCAAGTTGTTCTTATTACTGGCAGTAAAGCTCACTGTAATCTTGTTCATCTCACGATTTTACAGGCTTTCCAGTTGACGTGTAGTTTGTGATTTGACTAAACACTCGAGCGAGATAAATATTCCGTTTCACATACAGCCGTGATTGCTATGTTGTTGATATGTATGTTGCATGGTTGATGACCTTTGAGGATCTTCTTAGTGATTAGATAATATTGTTTGTATGCGTCTTGTCTCCCACACTTGATCATACAACATACCCATGGTTAGATTCTCATTTTCGAGTTGTGTTTGCTTGTTTGTTCGTCTGTGAACCGTCTAAGTGTATGAGTCATACGCGTGGGATTCAACTAGTGTACTGAGTTAGTGTTTGCTAGCTCAAGTGATCATGATTCAAGGTTTTGTACCGTAGAACAGACCTTTAATAAGCTAAGTGTGCTGTGGGAAGCGGTTTATAAGCTAATTTAGATAGTGGACTAAATCAGAAAATATACGAATGGCATTGAGGCAGGTAAGTCTTATATTAATGTACAAAACTGTAATTAAGGGAAGAATATGCCTGCAAAATGGCCTGCTGCAACTGAAGCTAAACAAACAACACATTAAAGATCAAAGCCAATCTCTACTTATACTAAAGCCAGTTCAAAGCGGACCTTTTTTAATTCGCAATATATCTATCCTACGATGAGACATGGTTGTAAAATCGGTTCGAGCGTCAACTAATTTACTTTTACGAGCTGCTGGTTGATTGTTGAAACCGTATCAGGGAAATTCCCAGTCTACTAATTCGAATACTGCGTAGCAGTACAATTTATACTATAATCATTTTAATAGGTGAATATAGTTTATATGTTGGAAAGTTCATTTATTTACCAATCAATTAAGTGGGATTCCAGTATCGCGTGGCTCACGCTTATCTGTCGAGTGTTTTTTTGTTTACGGCTTCATCCAGGGGCGTGGGTTCGCAAATAAGTCGAAGCAGAATTTGTCCGAAATGTTTTTAGAGCCTTTTTGTGAATTTTTTTTTTTTATGTTTGTACAATCTTTAAAATAAGAACAATTCATTTCATTATTTATTTAAGTCTCACGGTGAAGCAGACAAAAGTCATTAGTTTAACAATAACTGTACCTAGGCAGGCATTACCGTCAATTAACTTCAAGAAGCATTTCTCATTTTTTTTTGTAGGGTTGCACAATAAAGTCGTTTTCGAGAATTCAAGACCATTTAAAATTCTCTTCGGACTACTTTTTGTGATGACAACATACCATAAACGGGTAACTTTCCATATCGTATCTTGTGTTTGCAAGAAATGTGGCACTTATCGAAAGTTAAAGTACTATATGTATAAGTATATAAGTTACTAGCTTCCCGCCCACGGCTTCGCCCGCGTAGTTTCTCGGCTTTTCTATACTAAAATATGTATGTATTATACATATAAACCTTCCTCTTGAATCACTATATCTATTAAAAAAAACCGCATCAAAATCCGTTGCGTAGTTTCAAAGATTTAAGCATACAAAGGGACATAGGGACAGAGAAAGCGACTTTGTTTTATACTATGTAGTGATTACTATAAGTATTTATCAGTATGTACTTATTAATTCTTATGTTACTCGTAGACAAGATGTGAAATTTTAGACACGACGATACACGGCTTTCATTGCCAATAGTCTTATACTTACTTACTTTACTCAATTTAAAGTGGTAAATAAATCAGTTTTTTCTACAAACAAAATATTACCTGAGGTACAAAACTTCAATTAGAAATTATACAAATATCCCTTACTTTTATGAGTTATAATATATAAATTACTTGCCGTACCGATTAATACTAGTTTTAACAACAAGAGGCTCACATAAAATAACTCAATAAGTGCCGTGACTAAATGATTGTGATGTCGACTTCCTTAGTCTATGCCACGTCTATACCTACTCTAAAGTTGGCATTGTTTGCTGACACGAGTGGCGTGACTAAAGACCATCTTGGCTTGATCCATGCGAGGTCATTCGGCCAACATTTGGCGGAGCGATGCCAAGGTCAGCGCCAGCAGTTGGTACCTGCTTCCATAAGTGTACTTGTAACTCATAAAACGCTTCATTATTATTCTGATTTAAAAGATTAAAGCAGACTTATCCTCTTTTAAAGTAGTCTTAATTCATTGTATATACATAATGTTGCAGACAATAATATGTTTTCAGGTGTCTTTTAAATGTCGTATTTTAGCAACAATTTCGAATTCTTTTATCATTATAGTAAGTATAGGTATAGGTAATATGTTTTATCATTACATACAGTGATAATTGTTGTCTCATGTGTGAAATTTTTGAATGTATCTCTTATTAGGTACTTACAATAATCATGAACGCTCAAAATTTACAAGAGCTCAGCGGTAGTTGTCATTAATCAAATTAAATCTTATTTAAAAATACATAATCCACTTATGATTATTATTAAAACCTCAACCTTGTAACATTGAATACGAATTTGATATGTTATTTATTATGTTATGATTATTTTAAGTATTTACATTGGTGGACCGCATTTAGTTTCTTTCGCCAATTTATCAATACTGCTCACGGGCTTGATTCTCGAGGGTCGAGCAAAATGTTATTAGGATTTTCTATGAAATTATCAGTAGCAGTTCGGAACCCTATTTATGCAATGGGCCTCGCCCCCATTACCTACATGGAACCCAAAACATAGCGACGAACTGTGGCCGTACATTAGTACACCTCTGCCTAACTCGTAGGGGAATATAGGCGTGATGGTATATATAAATAAAAATAAAACTGAAGGCTTTTCAGTTAAAATGAAGTTTATTGACTTGACGTAAGTAGTCATATTTAACTTGAGGGACGGTAGTGGCTCGTAATTAATAACGAATATAAATAAAAATCAATTAATGCACATTAATTAACAAGTGCTTGCAAAGGAAGTAATAAACTTTGCTGTTCGGAGCGTACTCATATGAGTATTATTTATTCGTAGACTCATATAGACTAATTTTAGAATAGCGCCAATTGTACCCATGCACTCTCTTAGCTTATAGAATGGGAAAGGGAAACGTGCACTGTGACTGTGTAAGGTAAGGTAACTGTAAAATTTCAATTAAATGTTTGCCTACAAAAAATATACTTAGCTAAGCTATCTTGAAAGATTTTTATTCTAATATTAATTTTTCCTGGTATATTTAATTAAGAATAATTAGAAGGTTATTGTAAAATTGCATTTTCTTCTGGGGGGAAATTTGTAATTTCTTTTGATTAGTTAAGCGGAAAATTGTCTGCGAATAATAGTGGAATGACATTTATGAATACAAAGAAGCTGAAAAATTGTATCCAAGGAACAAAGTCTAATTGTCACAGTATTTCCTCTATATTGCCGTAATAAGATGCAGAAAAGCGTATTCGCTTCAGCCTGTATACAACTATTTTGAGATTTACGTACTTCCAAGAATAGCCTGTAATTCACTTATATCATGTCTTTCACAAGGTAATAGCGAACCCGAGAAGTAGACATGCGGTAAGTTAAAATTAGGCTTGAAATTTAAAATTGTATTATTTATATAACTAGAATAAACATTCTCCAAGGTTTGTATATTGTAGAGCGGAGAACGTGACTCCCGGTTTTAGTAAACAAACAATGTTTGTATTGTAATTTCAGCAGGTGGACTTTCTGGGCACGTTTCTGGGCTTGAATAACTTGAGAAAAGTATACTCTGTTACTCGATAAAACTTAAATGAAATAAGTAGGTAAATTATTATCGTCTCATTGGAACTACCGTAACTCTTAACCCTATGTAAATTAGGCAGCCATTTAATTAATTAATTATTACATAATTCAATTTATGTTGAAGGTAATTATAATGAGAAGTAGCGCAGTGTTAACAACAAGACTAAATTGGGTGCCTTCTAGCCAGTCAGCCAGCCAATCTTTTCACCTACTATTTTATTAATTTTATACCCCTATGGTATAAAATTATAAAAAAAGTAGGTGAAAAGATTATAAATAATCAACTAGACTAGCGACTGAGGAATCCCTAAGATTATAACCCGTATTGAACTGGATAGGAAGAAAGTAGCTTTATATTCAAGTAGCTTTATAGTCCTTTTTTATGAAAATGAAACATGGTCGGTATTTTATGGTACATTAAAATGTCTTAGATGAGTGTTCGAGTAGTTTGACCTTTAGGGGCCAAATCAACCGACAGAGACGTCCAAAATTCTTTCACGTCCGCAAGTCACGGCTGTAATGATTTGTGGTATCTACCTTAACCCGACAATAATGTTTATTTCGAGTTCCGGGACGGTTTTTGTTATTCTCCGACTATTAGGCACACGGACATTTAAACTGATTCTAATGGGCACTTCAACATAATTGCAACGACGGCTTTTAGGCACGTGGACACAACTTTACTACGAAGGGAATTTAGGGATTTGTTTAAAGAATTATAAGAATGTGCACCAAATAAAATTTTGTTTAATTTTTTTTTAGATCTCACTAGACTTTATCACTACTTACGTAGTATATGCTTAGATCTTTAAAACTACGCAACGGATTTTGAAGCGGTATTTTTTTTAAATAGATAGACGGAAGGTTTATATGTAGGTATAATACATACATATTATAGTACAGAAAAGTCGAGAAAACACGCGGACGAAGCCGTGGGTGAAAAGCTAGTACTTACGCAATAAAATGAGGAATTGAAGAAGAGTTTTACTTTCAAGCTAAAGATAAACATAAAATATACCGTGCAATAGGAAGTACCGCAAACGTTTCAAAAGGCATTTGGTTAGTTCAAATATAATAAAAGTGATGGCTTCATCATCTGAATGTTGCCATACGCTTCTTACCGCTCTCGTGTAGCAGATAAAGGCAAACACAAATAGCTTCAGGACGTTACCCTTGTCAACGCTAGCTTTTCACTTACCTAAGTTATGGTCCTATTGTTCTAAATGCCGAGCGAGAACCGTCCTGGCGCTTGGCGGGGTGTCTATCTTGCTCGTAACTCCTTTGCACGAGCTTAAAGCGAATCATTTTAACTTTCTACTGTATTAATGACTTGCGTTTTATATCTCTCCAATACATAACCAGCTTGGTATCCGCATAACCTATATTTCACTTTAATCGCATTTGTAAGCAAAACATTGACCATAATATCTCTGAAATATGTTGGAAATGTTTGAGAAGCATCGCGTTCGTTACCCTTTGTCATATGGAAACGCCAAAACAATGCAGTGATTTATGTGTTTGTGGTTTACAAGTTCGCTCAACTGCACACCTACTTGTATATAGATATATTAGATATAGGTACAATCAGAGGTATGACTGTTTCATAAATTATATTTAGGACAACCTGTCAGTTCCATGGTTTTGAGTCCAATGTTATTGAATAAACTTACATAAATGCGGTGCGAATTTATGAAGAAACCAAAAGTAAATGTTAGTATAAATGATACAGATGACATGCCGGAAGAGGAATTACTCTATCAATGTTAGGCTGGTCATTAATTCACGACAGCCCGTAATTGGAAAATCCTTTTCAACGAGAGCCGTTGTAGACTAATGTGCATAATTGGACCCTCGACCGTGGACAATCGTAAGCGAAATGAGGCCATTCTGAGTTTTTGTGTAAGAGAAGAGTGGACAGGCGGTCGTTTAATAGAAATTAAAGACATTATTCTAATAAAATTTGAATAAGTGGTAAAGGTCTTACTACGAGAACCGAATATTGAAAATCGCATAATCTTTTGGGATTTAACGTTTAATATAGTGTCAAATATAAAAGTACATACGTCAAATGACATCTGAAAGTAGAGTCAACGCAAGACCTGATCTTAAATTGCCAACATACAATCGATCGTCGTAACTAACTCCGTACTTAGTTCGATTTTCTTAGTAGGCCCCCCAATCTAGTCTTATTATGACAGGAAGTTACGTGTGGCTGATGATTCAAATTATCCGGCTTGGCAACATCCTGGAGTTAAAAGCACTTTGCGTTCCGGAAGAGGCCATATTGGACTAAGAGTGTGGAGGACATAGAACAATTAAACTTTAGTCACTGATGATTCCGGATATAGAATTACGAAATTGAAAAAAATTGGAAACGGCCCGGAAAATATTGAAACTTGAATCGGATCGTTTTATGAACGAAAACTTTTTGCATATTGCTCGATTTTAATGTTAAACTCCTAATTAAGCAACGATGACTGGACAAACAATTTGTGAACGACGGAATAAAGTCATTAATTAATTTCGTATAATAGTGTCAGTTCGCACAGAAATTACAGAGTTAGTGACACGTTAATAATGATAATTCGATCGAGAGCAACATTGCAGGATTCAGTATTAAATTTAAGATATGATTTATTACCAAATACTTGTGTTTAAAATTTTATAAATGTATTTTTCTATTTAGGCACTTGCATCGCCAAAGTAATAACTATCCTTAAAAGCCCGACTATATCATTGGCTCCCTATGAAACGTAAGTATTCTCAAAGTCACATAATGTTTTAATCGTTCTCGTTCGCTAAGGTCTTGGGAAAAATTCAAGATTGTAATGATACGTAATGTCTCGCCGAGGTCGGGTCAGATAATCTTAATAAGAGGCCGACAGCGTTCAAATTATTCGAGTAGCGAGTTTGCGAAACTGTTTCGCCTTGATGAGCGGTTACACAGATTTAAAGATCATGGGTCCTGAAACGTTCATTTAATGTAGGTAGTACATATACTACTTCTATATTCAAAAACCTTTTGTTTACCAATAGCGTTTAGTAAGTTCAAACGGTCCTCTGAAAAACTTATTTAAATAATACAAGAGAAATGTGTGATAATGTGTTAAAAATTCATTTTACTTTTAAAATTATATTTCCTGGAAATATTGGGTTCATTTAAAGTATACTTAATTAAATTCGACAAATTTGACAAATTCGACAAATTTGATCATCTAGGGGCACAGCTCGCAAGAGAATTCATAAAGCAAGCTCGAGGTCAGAATGAACAATGGTTTTTTAATTAAAATTTAACGTTGCTTGACTTTTTTGTATGCGAGAGGTTCTAATCCGCATTGTATACTTTTTATTATAAAGCAGAGGTTCTTTAACTCTTTAAATTATTATTCGTTCTCGTAGAGCCTTGTTTACATAGCACTTTAGTATCCAGTAATAGATAACCAGGCGCTTCGGCCGAGCCCTTTCAGTCACGCCGCCATTCGTGACTAACATTGATGTGGCTATAAGATAAGTCTACGATATTATTTACACGGAGAATTTATTCTTAGGATTTTAGACTATTTGATCCACGATAAACAAGAATAAAGGACGATTTGGAGACTGCGATATAGTAACACTTTATGTTTTTTACTTAAAAGTTCAGGGTGTAAAAATTATTATGATTAAAATTATTCATGAGAATTAAGTAGAATTAAGTATCTTTAGTAGGAAGCAATAATATAATAGATTTCATTGATTTATCCTTTTCAGGTAAGAGTACTCTTAAAGTCAATCCTTAGGTAAATAATAATCATTTTGGAAAACACTCGCACTAAGCAACCAACACGGATCGGCAAGGAGCAATTTGTTTCATAGTAAAGTCGTCCTGCCTCATCTGCACAAATGAAAGGTCAGTGAATGGCCAAACCTTAATTAAACTCAACGAATTCGTAATCCAGTCAGCTCGTTCCTATAAAGAAAATATCAAGAACTTCGAAAGAAGAACCGTGTAACATAGTAAAAACCTATAAACTTTGCCTGTTCCTTATTAGTTTACTGCAAGGAATAGGTACTGAGAAAACTTCTTGAAGTAACATTGGATAAATTACTTTGAAATACGGAAGACTTGCTTCACTTGAATAAATTACGAGAATGGATGGAAGCATTTATGAGCAAGACATGATGTATGCGCGGGTACACCAAGAAAACAATATGTTTGGGGAAAAGGGTGACTTACTGATAACGCTGAAAATCTACATAGATCTCTTTGTAGACTGCAAAATTTACTTACCTGAAAATAAAATAATTGAATGGTTAGTTGTGGGTTCGTTAGTAAGTACTTACATAGTACATACCTACTTTAATTTAAAACAAGCAGATCAGAATCGGCAACGTAATAAACAAAGCTTTGAAGACATTTTAAGTATATTTTTTATCGGTTGCACAAATTATTTCAGTATGCGGGCGGTAACAATCGAAATGTTTAAGTAGGTTGAATGTACTACATGCAAAAGGGCTGTGGGATTGCTTTTAGTTAAGTCTGTGGCACTTATTTCATTGACATTGGGCATCATTTCGCTTAAAAAATTCCGGTAGGCCCCCGTACAAATTGTTTACAACAACGAAAAGGCCAATAAGATCGACCATTGTGGTCAATAACGGATAATTGAAAAACGTTTACAAATTCGATTGTGAAGCCATGCGAGAATATTTCTTATGATTTACGACTGGGCGAGGTTAAAATACCGCGGTAGGTTATTCTTATATCGGAAGTTAAATATTGCTTTTTTTGCCTTGTATAATATAATTGAACAAGCGTCGTGAGGAACTTTCCGGTTATGTAATTTGAATGTTTTACAACCAACCATTAGTAAAATAGGTCCATCTAGAATACAATTACATTTAATTCTAATCATCTATCAATGGAGCATTGTGGCGCCCGCGCAGTCGGGCGTGAAAATGTAAACCGATTGAAATAGGAATGCAACGATAAGTGAATAGGGTCTAATTAAACGAGGGCCGTTGTTAGATAATATAATGGTCGCCGCACTGTAGGTCACGAAGCTAAGGGCCCGTGATGCGATCGCGCTTTTGTTCAACAGATGTTCACTCACACATTGGATGCAGATGCTTGCGAACTGTGACAGATTTGGACATTGATACTGATTTGCCTTTGTGTTTATAGTTCACCTGCTCTTTCACTGTAATATATTCAAATTCATAAATAAACATTCAGATATACAAAGTGAAAATACCTAATGGATTTAACACAATAAAAAAAACAAGTTACACCTCTGTAGAAATAATGTATAAATTGAAAGTTATTCATGATATATGCTTTTGTAGAATGACGTCATTACTGGCATGGGGGAGGTGAAACGACATCTGGCTTATATCAAAAAGTTATTTTAAAATGATAAGCATGATAGGATCCATATCACGAATGCACCGCCCCGTGCGTTAAATTACAATTACATTAAAGTCATTATGCTGTGATTACAATTGTATACGGTCTAGGGGGATTATTGGATGAAAGGGCCATTATTACATCCTAAACGTTTTATTTCTGCGGTTTCATCAGCACGTGTTCAAAGCAAATTGTCGTCGAAATAAAAAGAATCTTAATTGCGACCACATTCATTTTAAATACAGTCGAGCGAAATTGACGCGATAACTTTCGTAAGAAAGACTTTTATGGTCAAATACACGAAAAAGTAGCCATTCACTGAGGATACAATCACGTTACGAAAACCCGTCAAGACAGTTAAGTGAGGTAAAACGTGGATACTAAGTGCCCGATGGAGTCACCGGTAATTTCAACCGTGCCCAACTGACCGAAACCGATGAGCGTGAATAAGGATGAGCCCGCACATCACGAGTACATTAAATTAAATTTTAAAAACTACGCATTAATGTCCTTTTAAACTTATCTAATGGCTTTGGTCGTTCGGGAAAGAGAGTGTTTTTTAATTAACTTCTAATGTTCTAAACAAGCTGATTAACGTATTCACAATACCTACTTTAAATATTTTGTCATACCTAGTTATTTTATTAAACACTAACGCATAAATTATTTTGGAGTTTGCATGTTCCTTTTTATGTGTTATACTCGAACCATAGCACGTGTTTGGGACAGCTGTTAGAATAAAAAAAACAACAAAATATAAACGCCATTGTGTCGACTGATTTGTGTATAATATGCTACATACAATATATTTTATCATATGTCGGTAGAGCACAGAGATTTGGATTACATTTTATCTCACATTTCATCTATTGTGTTTTGGATATTAGATAGTTATAGTCCTCGCAAAAAGATGAATCGAAAAATTTAAATGATGCAATTATATGTATCTACTCGATTCCATTCCATTATACAGGTTATGTGTAAGTAGTTATTAGCTGGAGGCACTATAAAAGTATATTAATAATTACGTTAGTTACTTAACTAATAACAAGGAAATTTTTATTTATTACAGACTGAAATAATTAAATGACTGAATGTATTATACATAACATACCATCACGCCTGTATTCCCCGAAGGGTTAGGCAGAGGTGCACTTAATGTACACCCACAGTTCGCCGGTATGTTTGGGTCCCATGTAATAGGGGGCGAGCCTATTGCCAATCACCGGGCACAAATCCAGACTCCGAGCTGCTACTGAGAATTTCATAGAAAAACTCAATAACACTTTGCTCGACCTGGGGATCGAACCCAAGACCTCTAGCGTAGCAGTCGCGATTGGGACCACTAGACCAACGAGGCAGTCTGAATGTATTATAATAGTAACAAATAATAATAACAATATTGCGTTCATGATCTATGAAATTAAACAATGCAATTTTATCGCAATCGTAAATAAGGTGCTTATCACTGAGTAATACCTACTTAATTTGCATCGCTCTCGTAAAAAAAAGATAATAATCATTATATGTACTTATTTTTACGAGGGCGATCTATGAATTACAAACCATAAGGGTAAGTGTATTGTAAAGAATCTGAATGTTACTGACATGTGTTTGAGTGATCTTTTTAAACGACAATAAAAACTGGTACATTTTATCCCAATACGTCTATCCATCTGTCATGTTTTATTACGTAAGCACTTAATCTCGCATCATCCGCGAGAAAATATACTGCAATGGATTGCTTTCAATCAGAGTGTAACAAAATAAATCCGGTTTATTATTACAGAGGTAGTAAAAGCTGATAATTAAATATCCATATATTATATAGGGAGTTTAATTATTACTGAAATTGAGAAACCTGTACATTAAACGAACGGGGAAATTAATACAAATAGTTCTGTAATATTGTCAGCCAATTCCGTAAAGTTTCCAAATAACGGCAGACGACATCACGTAGACACTGAACTGTTGAATGTAATATTGTATTTACAGAAGAAACGACGCAGAAACTTTCCTAATCATAACTTGAATTCAATATAGCAGATCCTGGGAAACATCACTGCCTCTGGCTTCACATCTCCCCACCTCCAAAACGCGGTTCGACCCTCAAATCGAATCTTAAAGGACCGTGTTTATTTTCCGGGTGGTTACTTCTGCTTGTTATTTAAAAACATGAAAGTTATTTGTCCACCGTAAAATTATTTAAGGCGAGAAATTGTAAGAATCAAGACAAGTCAAAAAAATGTTTTCATTATAAACTTGTATGAAATTCATTTATTGAAACCAAGCATTTCCCTAAGTTCAGGTACGCTAAATTCTCCAAGGGAAATTTAATTAAGATGCCGATAATACGTTAGCTCCTAGCGTTCCGTCGATTGAGTTTTACTGTGCCATTAACCGTGGAGAGCAACGCATAAAACGCATCACTTTGCAAGGGAAAAACAAATAAATTAACTTAAATAGGCACTTGAACTACAATTTATCTCAAGTTCTCGTCTCTAATAATTCACTGTTATGGCTATGTTGGCAAACAAAAGCAAATGCGGAAGAGTTGTGAAGTTGGTCGATGTAATAATATTGTTTTCTTGTGCCGTCGCGTAGGGCAAGCGAAAGCTCAACTTTACCTTATTCACTCAAAGCACGAAACGCGAGTTAACCGAGCACTTTGTCTTCGTGCTCAAGTAACGCAGACTAATGTGTCTCAACGTCACCGTTACGTTAGCGTCTATAAGCTTGTATGTAACTTGTAACGCGGTAAGATTATATTTGACGCAAGACAAACATTCCACGTTATTTAATAATATAAGGCCACAGGGCGTGATTTAGAACACGACGCTTAAATCTAGACGCTATTGTTTCAGAGCATAGTTATGAGTTAAGCCAGACACCGTAGAGCTTCCTGTGTTGATGGTAACTACAATTTACAAACAGTAACAAAATTTAGATTCTAAAGTATTTTTAGATGTCACAATAGGTAGCTAAAGCTACTGAAAACATCGTAAAGCAAAAACAAACCAGCTTCTTTCAGTGGTAGTAACTACAGCGACTGTTTGAAGATATATCACATATCGTGCCTCTTTAAAACACGGCGACAAATTTGTCTAAAAATAAAAAGTAAAAGTGTGCGTGAAAACAAAAGTTTTATAGTCGGCTAGGTAGTACGTGACAGGATAATGTGTTGCAATGTGAATGCGGCGTCTAGCCTTAAATGGTTAAGTGAACCATTGGGTTCAAGTTCGTTTGGTTGATAGGATCGCAGTCGGTATTTGTTTTGTTGTGACGTGAGAGCCGCGGGCGCCGGCACCGTCTATGCTTCTAGAACTGTTTATTATGTGCACATGAAAATAGTGTTACTGAAAACGACAGTGTTTAACATTAGGTATATACTTATTTTTATAAAGTATATAATGAATTGTCATAAATACAAGTAAAAGTTAAACAACATTTTAACTTATCACAATCCGCTTTATTAAATCTGTATTGATGAAATGCTAAGTTGCCAGCTAAATCTATAACAATTTCAGTTTCATTTATTCAACAAACTTGCAATCGACGGTAATAAAAGTAGGTTACTAATATTGAGAGGACCTTATAAGACCACTATAGTCATCATAAACCTTGCTATAATTGAAAGCAAGCTACCAAACCTCAATAATTAATAAGTTACGTCCACAAATAAGGTAAGCTGATTTACTATTAAAATGCAAACCACGCTCAATCCCTTCTAGATACTCTATTAAAGTACTCAATAGCGCCGCACGATATCTGGTTTCTATATCTAAACTTCAAGAGGCATGGCGGTACAAAAATTCGTCAGAAAGTCGAATAGTAACTCCATACCGGTTCGGCCCGTGTAGGCGTACATACTCTAGATTATTGTGAGTAGCCTTGCTCAGCGTTGGAAGAATCGCCTTAAAATATTTTTGTCTTATCGAAGTTGATTTATGAACGCTTCGAGCGCCTTTAGGACAAGGATACCGAGATACTTATCTCCGAAGTTCTTATTGTGAATGGAGTTTCTATTTTCGTGTGTATAAAGGGAATATGCAAACAAACTGAGCTTTATTTTTACTTTGTAAACAGTGGATTCATGGGATGATTGTTTATTTTATCGATAAAAATCGTAGGATGATTAATTTGTCTTATTGAGTGGGTACTATTATTTGTAAGAGAAATTTATATTAAGCCTAGAAATATTGTCCTATTGCAGGGTAACGGCCTTCTTCACTTCACCTCTGGTAATGAGGGTTAGTCCTCTTTGTAGGCTCCTCCTTCTATCTTCGCTTGGTGTGCCGCAGTGTGGCCTAGTGTTTAATGGCGGTGGTGCTTTTACCATTATTTGTCATCGGAAATAGGGGTAGACACCTCAGACATGGCCGTATGCGGTAATCAATTATAACAGTTCTTTTGATAAATAATTACTTAGCAGATAAGTATCGTGGTAATAAGGTTTTTACTTGCATGACGCTGGGTTAATAATGAAAACTTACACCTATGTGGATTTGCGACTTTTCGATATAAAAACCAGCGACCCGCCTCGGCTTCGCGCGGCTGTACACAATTATTGTCTGCTAATTTACATATAACCTTAACAAATTGTACACCTAAAGCTTTCTCATGAATCACTCGGTCTATCGGTAAAACGGTTTTTTGAGTTTATCGCGAAAAGACAGGCAGATCTAGCGGGGGACTTTGGTTTTATAATATCCGGTGATGATGTAATTTTAGTTTGCCTAGTTGACTACTACATGTGATTCAGGTACTCATATTATGTAACGATGATGACGCCAACATTGATGGCACTTAATTATTAAAACACATTAGTTCAGCAGTACGTTCACTTGTAATAACAAAACTACGGTACTGCACATTACTGAAGAAAATAGTTGAACAGAAGCACATGTTGTTTGTAATGCTTTCATTAGAAAGTAAAGACGTATTTATTGTTATGTTTATAGTTTTTAAGCTAAAAATAAGAATACTCTTAATGAAGGGCGTGAAAGTATGCTTTACTTCGGTTCACACCTTCCACGTGTAATGTCATGAGGTTTGATTACCTTAAGGAGCGTGTTTCGGCTATTTTCGTTTAAATTTAGGGTGCCACACACACGGTCTCCAACAAGATTTGTAGTTTTTAAAGAAATTAGACTTTCCATTACGATGACAGGATATAAATAAACATGGGAAAATTGGTTTTGTGGCAATCTGTTCAGTTTTTGGAAGTCTCAACAAATTGGATGTTTGGATGTACCTATGACTGCTGACAGTTTTCAAATTGATCTATTGTTTTGCCATCCAATTGGGCAGAACGTTATAGCGGACTTAACCCATTTCTGTTAAACTTAGACTAGGTACTGGTAATCTACATAAAAACACAAGGATCTAATATTATTATTGCAAAATATGGGTTTCAGTACTTAAGTCAGTACATGCAGATTTACCCTTTCAAGAACACATGCCTAATCTGATGGATCCCAGTTAAAGGCTATTTAAAGGTGCTGCTTGAGCGGTTTTATATAATATAACTTTTGCGTAGGAGCATTGGAAGAGGGCTGTCGTCAACATGCGTCTGACCTCAGTGCCCACGCAAATAACTGTACGCAAACGCCATAATAAAACTAAAAATACCCATGTAATTGTATACATTTACCCTATGGACGTTTTAATACTACGTGACCCAAGAAGTTCCCAATATAATCTCGTATGTTATCATACATCAATTTGGAATCATAAAGTAATTGTACATTTTACAATATTCATGGCTCACTCTTACTTTACAAAGGACAAAGTAATGACCCAAAGTAATCCACTTGTCATTAAAATCATTACAATGATTAATTTTAGTGCTTCAATATGATGATAAGTAGCAATATAATCATAATGAGTTACCTTACTGAAGACCTGAAGACTTGTTTAACAAGATATGAAAATAATCTATAATAATACTTTTATAGCGTTAAAGCATCCTTAAGATCTGCAGGGAATTGTGGACAGTGAAAACACTTTGCTTAGGCCTTTCAGAGTGCCTTTGCAGTAAGTCGGACGTATGCACAGCGTAAACGCAAGTCTGCCACTACGCCTATTTTTTTTTGTACATACCTAAGTGACGTCTGTAATGAAAAGTAATAATATTTGCGTTCTTTTGAAAAAAAAAAACATTAAGTGATAAAAACTTCTTTATAAAGAACCTATCTAATCGTGTTAGTTACATACTTCGGCAAACACATTCGTGATAAGATATTCCATTCTAATCTTTCACCTACATTTTTAATGTAGAGTCGATGCATATTACCTCCTTACTTTCATTTGCATCTTCATTATACATTTCGTTGCATCTTTATATTACATTGCAAAGAGTAATAAATCGGGACATAAAAGGGTCAATTTGTCTTAAATGACGACGATCAGCAAGGTCATTGAACTTGACCATGATTCGAACACCGACTTCATTTCCATTGATTTATTATTCACGTATTGCATTCAACGACGAGAGATGCGTATAATTCTTACTTTGAAAGGCAAGTTCAAATCGAAAACGAACAAGCACTCACCCAAAGCATATACAGTTATCAATTTATTACAAGACACAATTGACTAAACGAGTACCAAATTTAATTTTCCCGGTCTATTGTGTTATATTTGAAGGAGTCTCTCTCGTCATGTTGGAATGCGATCTTTTTTATATTGCGTACTGATTCCCTGTTGTGAAGTATTTTTAATTCCCTGTTATAGACGCCAGGTTTACAAGTACTTACACCCACATTGTAATGAGTACAATATTCTTCTCGTACGAGTATGACGGCTACATCGTATGAATCAAGATATGTGATGAAGGCCAAGGTGTCAAGTGTCGTTCCCTACAGATGCATTATGTGGAACGCTGACTGAATGTTTGCTTTCACTAGCTGTATGCATGCTCGTAACATTATACCGACCACCTTATCGAGAGTAGAGTCATACTGGTGGATTAGAATGATAATTTTACAAAGTTATCTATCTACTCGCTTTTGTAAGATATAGGGCAACTAATTGTAAAACAGGCTGCTTCTGGTAAATTTTCTCATCGTTCTTGAACTCATCTGTTACAAACATTTTAACGCTAGTAAACTAAGAATTTATACATTTACGTAAATTGGTACGGGCTACGGCGTATTTGTATTAACGAGGCGTGAACGGTGGTAGACCGAGATACGGGGTGCTATGCTCTGTTTATATTTGAGCATGTTTGAGCTAAGGGCCGGTCTGCCCACGCCCTCACTCCCACGCCCCATTGTTTGATGACGATCAAACTTATTTACATCACAATAAGTCAGCTTGGTCGGCTTAGTTTAACGCCGTGTCATCTTCCAATGCCTTCCGTTTATCGATCGATATTTTTCAGTAGGAAAAATATCGCCAATTATAATGAACGTTATGATGACTATTTTTAAAAGAGATAATCGTGACAGAATGATTAACATAATAGTTTCATGACCTCAGGCTATGTATGGCTTATTCATGCAAGAGTTGTTTTGTAAAATGAGCAGGAAAAACTTGTAAGAAAATACCTGGTAATATTTTTCTTCCTTATTACAATTCGGAGATAATAATGAATTCGCAATCATTATTAAATCATTTCGATGCGGTAGGTAGTAAGTTACAATATATGAAGTTAGCAAAAAATATGGATGTTATAATGAATCTGAAACAAAATACATTACTTACCTGAAATTTGATTCGTCAGACCGGCTGTGTGCCTTGTCTTGCAATAAAATTTAGTGGAACGTGGAACGGCATTAATATAATATGCAATGCAATAAAGTATTGAGTATAATAAGATAAATAACTATACAGAGTATTGATATGAATCGAACGCGTTTGTTACAATTGAGCTGTCAGTTGCAGAAACTTGCCATGATTGTACCTATCAGAAAAAAAACGTAGGTCTTTATAAATTCGTGCTTCATGTTTTTGTAGTCAATGACTGCTATAAGTATCTAAAACCTAGACGAGTGCTATTTGCAGGTCATTGTACTACAGAATTTATGTTAGGAAACATTTATAAACAAGAACTGTCGTCCAAATTGTTCCTTCACATTTACAGGACGAAATAAAGGGCGCAGGCAGCGAGAGGAAAACATTATATTAATGTTTCGGAAAATACTGGTACCACAAGTCAAAGTAATGACGCTAGCGGAAGTTGTCCGGACAAGAAACGAAAAATATATTAAAGCAGGTGGTTATTTTAATTTAAAAAAACAACTATCTGTTAACTACTCTTGCCATCAAATAGATATTAAAATTATACATAATTAGGTAAATGTGGCAGTAATTAATTTCAAAGAATTAATGAAATTCCATAAGCTGCATACATGGAAATACGACTTGGTAGATAAATGCTTAGACAAGTTTTGCGGAAATAAACATAGTATTGTGGTAGCTTTTGACTAAGTTATGAGCATGGATGTATACCAGCCATGTTCAGAACTTTAAAAAAATAGTTTATTAAAGGTAGCGAAACATGTTCTTAAAGTACATTTTTTGCCGGGTTGTACCCTAATAGCAATTTTGAACGGGGCAAAAGTTTTTCTTTAAAGTTGCATACAAGCTTACTTGTGAGACTGAACAAATCACTTTGTAGAATGAATACCAAAATATTTTATATTTTTTTAACGGTCCAACATCAAGTCCATTTACTAGGAACTGGGTCAAACAGCGACGGCACAAAAGATAATCTTTAAACAAACAGTCGCAGCCGGTGGCTAGGTGTCAAAGTATCGAGTGACTATGTCGTAATGCGATCGGTCACGAATCGATATCGCTTATCTCGCATACTGTTTGACTTACGATAAATATCTAGCGGATGCATCGCGATGCAATGGCGCGTTCTATAAATATTTAATAAAAAGTAATATGACGTAATCTGTACTGCGCTTGAACAAACATTGGATTGGACTTTTACACAGCAATATCGGTAAAAGCTTAATAATTACGCAAGTTAGTTCTGCGAACGCTTAAATATTCCCACAGAAGTATTTTGATAATTGCTTTAATAATGTGGAAATATGGAATAGTTTTTTGAATATGTATCGATAAACAGAACCGACCTCAGCTTGCGTCCACGCCGCCGTCTTCATATTTTGTCACCTTGGAGTTAAGTGGTTTCGAATACAAAAACTCTACTAGCATAAATAAAATGGGATTGACTTGTTGACAGTTATTTGACTAAACTACAGTATCGTACCTTTTATTTATTATGCAATTAACTGCTATATGTAATAATAATAATAATGGCAACCGTCATAACATTGCTTTCCGAACCGGTGGAAACCTGGTACTAATTTATGATTGGAAATATCTAGTTATTATTATGCAAACGTGTGCTATTAAAGTTCAACTCCACGTGTCTGGACAAACGACACACGTCGCTCTCGGTTCAGTGGGCAACGTTCCCGCAGGTGGGCGACTAACGGTCGCTACACAATGCAACCGGTTGCAAGCGACAAAGTACACGACGAGGTCCCAACAAGCGTGGACATTTGCGCGCCAACCTGCATTTAACGGTTAGTGATGTAACTTTGAAGGGGTTGTTACGTATCGATTAAGGCGCAAAAGAGTCCTGTTCCGATTAGTATTCATGGAATATGGTGTTTATACATTTAAAGTCCCCTTTAAGAAGCAAAACTACCTCACGGCATTTACAAAGTCGGAAACTAAGAAGCTAACTTGCGCCAAACGAAATGTTTAACGGTCGTAACTAAACTTGATTAGCTAAACTTTTGGTGTCAAAAAAAGTAAAATTTTAAAAATTGTATTATGACGATGCACGTGATTGAAATGCATGCATGCAATTTGAAAAATCGATGGAATACCTCGCCTGTCTCAAAATAATAAACGCTCATGCGAGCTTCAAACACAACACGTAAATTGAAGAATAGGGGTGGCTCACCCTTCTATAAGACTCGTTTTATGGCTTTTAATAATTTGGTGGGTAAGCTGGCACTGATTGTTGAAATAGCAGCTGCTCGTTGTTACAGGGATTAAAGGTATAAATAACATTTTTTGGGACCTACCGAGGTAAGTGTGGAAACGATAAGATTACGACACTGACGTATGTGCGTCGGTTCTGTGGTGCGCTATTTACATTTTACAAGGTTAATAACCAGAAAAAAAAGATCTAAGGTGATTACAGAAATTATTACATTCACGAAAACTTACAAAAAAGCAGTTACCAAGTTGCAAGGCAATTGAAGGTTTAAAACATGAAAATTAAAGAATAAAGCACTCTATAAATGCAACAGTTTGATGTAACAGCTATTGTGTTCGAAGTGTGAAATCATGATACCTTGAATTGTGGTTTAATATATCACAGCATTCACATCTTATGCAATCCGTTTCTCGAATCCCATTCAATCGTACCTTTATGGATGTGCTAGTCATTTTATCTCCGCCAGTTTGTAATGAATGAACGTGCTATGAGGTTTCATGCCCATAAACGGTCAATATGCGCGTCGGATACAAAATCTTCTGCCGTAGCCAAAGTGCCGAAACCAGTAATACGACGTAGCGCGGTGACAGGGTTCGTTCACCTAACCCGACTAGCTACCATTGCCGCCGCGAAATAAATCATCTGTTACATGATCTCCGGTACCCAGTGACGTAGCAAATTAATGAACCGTACGTAGGGCAAATATTACAAATCGGTAATAATTTGAAGGCTTCGTAAAAACTTATTTTAATATGCGCTGGATTGGAGTTACTGCAAGCAAAACTGTAATTACAGCTCTTGATGCAATTACCCGACTACTTACGATCGCTGTAATTACTTTCTTGATTCACTGAGTGGATGCCGTAACAGTGTAACTAGTGAGTCCTAAAAAGTGTTATCAGTTATCGCAGGCTACGTATTATTTCGTTTAGAGAATTAAATAAGTATTATTTTTATTAAACTATACCTAAAAGTACTTACCCAAATTTTGAAGCGGTAAACTTATATTGATATAAATGAGCTCCTAATGGCTGCATAAAACGGTCAAAAGCGTTTGATAAATGACTGCTGAAAGAGAATTCTTTTTCATCATAATGGAAATAGTCTCCTTGTCAGTGCATCCAGCACACCTTTATAAGCGGCCATTATCGCATGGACGGTGGTACGTTATCTAAATAATACGCTGGCGATCAGTTATTTTCACCATTATTTTTATGCTGTCACCCGACTGAAACACTGCTTTATCTGTATATTTCATGTCAGCCAATTGCGCTGTAGAGCGAATGCAATTAGGCGTATTTCAAATGGATTTATGTCATGCACATGGAATCGGTTCATTTTGTAATTAGTGCCCAATCGATGATACGAACAATAAAGTAAGTTATGGAGTTTATGTAATGTTGTGGTCCTATTTGATACTTGATAGAAATTCAATAGAGAATATTGATAACCCGTATTTCTGATGGTACCGCCTCAATACTTTTGTTCAATTCAAAAAGGCTCCCTATAGACCTCGAATATGTAGCACAAGATGAAACATACAATGACCGAGGCTATCCAGTTCACAGACCAGTCATGCTATATAATAAAGAAACCGCTCCAACCGTCGCATTTGAAATCAATTCAATTTGTTCAACATTCCCTAGTTATGTAGTGCCATGATTGTATGAGCTTGTACGGGTGAACTAATCTTTAATAACACGGTTTTAACCAATTCGAACGCGGACAACTGATGATGTTCACGAAAGTTGAAAAGAACATCCGCTTGCAATATAAATGAACCCATCGGGCGAGAGCCTGCAATATGGATGAGTGCGGGCTTGTTTTGCCCATATTGGCTGTACTTGTTCTACCTGGAGTATGTGGTATGTGATGTGCGGACACAGCGGCATTGCTAATGAGCCTGCAACGGAACCATGTCGATAAGGTGAACATGATTGATTTGAGTGTTGCTTTGAAAACGCTCTTGTTTATGGTGAACAGTGTTTGCGCACCGCGTTCGTTTCTCGTTTGAACATCAATGCGGGCTTACAGTGCTCACGGTTCGTGTATGAACAACGAAAGTAATTAGCACTAGCCGTGACTCGTTAACTTAATAATAATGCAACTCTTTGAGGTAGTGTACAATTTTGTTTACTTCTAAAAATAGTACCACTATAAGGAAGTTAGTATTTAGTAGATAGTTATTTGTGACTTGCTAAGAAAGTTTGTCCATAAAAAATAATAAAAATAATACGTGAGTTTTGTTAGTAAATATATTAATTTGTTTGTTCCTAAAATGATGATTATGTGCGCTGTATTACGCACAGTGTGACGGAATAAAACGGTGTCGTACTTGCATAAGGTACAATAACATAAATACAACTGGCATAAATGAAAGGTTAACAAAAAAATATGTGGAGCTTCAATGTATTTGATTTTGAAGTAAATATTATAATTATGTGCCAACATTAGATATTATATTACCCGTGAACATTCAAATATAAAGGTTACGTTCTCAATATTCTCATCTCAATACAAAATTACAAATTACGCAAGATCGTCCGACCACATCAGAGGCGTGCAAAATCTGTGCGATTACATTAGCTTAGTTATGCATGATTATACTATACATTTGTTTGATTTATAGCATCTTGTAATAATTCATTGGTAAAAAATATATATAAAAATATGTATATGGGTATTTCTATCATTGGATAGCCGTTACCATCAAGTTTGTATGCTATTCAATTCTAGATGTTCATGTTTGAATAAGAGAAATATCTGTTTTAAAACAGCTTATTATTATGTTATAGCATTTTCATAAAATAAAGGAGATATTCAGTGAAATTTTATTCACTTATCTTAAATATTTCCCATCCCCTTTCTTAGTTCTCTAGTTTCATCTCGGAACACATCTTAAAGCTATCAATAAGCTCAACGTCTCCACCTACAGGATATTGCAAGAATAATTATGTTAATAATATCCCGTTTCCTCGTTCGATTGCATCACATTCCCACGTATTCTTACGTCATGAGCTCCTTCAATGGACCATTAACAGAAACAGTGGTTGTATTACGAACAATCAGATTTTGTCCACATGTTCGAAGCATAAAGTAAATGTTCCAAAAAGACTCACGACAACTGGAGATTATTTTAGTACCTAAAGCGTTAAAATTTAATACCACTTCTCAATCTCTTTGTAGTAAGGCTTTATATAAAGAACATAATACCTACTTTACTTATTAAAATCTACTTTTTACTTTTTGTTTGCAGCAACTAGCAGACAGATACCTAATGATAAAAAAGGATTGTACAAAACCTGTTGAGTTATTTTAAGTTTCAGACTTTCAACGATAAAATCTCAGCTTACGAAATTTGAATGGAAAAGGAAACGAATAAGTCAAGGCCTAAATGCTTAAATTTATGATTAGCAATAGCCAGATTGATTCTGAAATCAAATATTAATATTTCCGTTTAACCACATTACGAGTTTGCAGAAGCCGCAAAACTGACGAGGTTCTATAGCTGGCAGGCTTGCGCTTACAGACGCCTCGTGCTACTTCCAAGCCGCGGCAAATAGGGGTTACTGTAATTAATTAACACCTGCAAACACGTGACGCGGTTTTATGTTGATTGGGTACATATAAGATGGAATAGTTTGCATTACAAAACAGATGGATGTCTATGGACTTCATACAGGTTAAAGGCCGCATTCTTGAATCTAATGATTATTGGTTTATACCTTTACATACCAAATGAACTCAGGTGATTATTTATCAAAGATTCCTTATTCTTGTATAGAGGATACTGTAATAAATCATTAGAAAAAATATTAATGAACGGAAACATATTGGGTAGGGCAGGATGTAGTTTACAAAAGGTAAAAAATTGTCTAGGTGTGTAGTTCGTTTATATTCGCATTGTGTCTCACAAAGCCGACAATTTAAAAAAACCGCCTCCTCGTATATCGCGAACAATCGATCTTGTCGGCAATGGATCACACGCTGCGCGTGCGCCGTGCGCGGACCACCATTGTATCCAAAATTTCTGAATAATGGAAGCTTTCCCTCTTTGTCTGGCTAAAAAAATACGGATATTTCGTAAGGGACAATGGAGCGTAACACAAAAATTCGAGAGAATGCAATGAAATAAAACGCATGAAAAACTGCTATTTACATTGATATCAATTCAGAAAGTCATTTTATTTTGTTCTTAAGTTAATAAATAGATCGATTTAGTATAATTCCCTACTACCTTCCTTCCTTCCTTAAACTACAAAAAGTGCGGTTGAAAGTTGAACAAAGGGCAGGACTTCCGATCAGCTGCCGCGGCGCCCCACGTTTTACGGGCTTCATCTAATATTAACTAGGTACGTACTTATTTGGTCGATTTCACGCCAAGAGATAAGTTAAAAATATGGGAATTGTCTTATTTAAAATTCAGTATGCCGTGTTACTGTGTATGAGTTTCATCCACTTGGTCTATAAAGAGTCAAGGAATTTTGTTTACCTATGTTGTTTTGATTCAGTATTTTTTTCCCTCAACTATATTTCTCACATTTTGCTCAGACGACTGCGACGTGCTGATTGTAATTTTTCGACTCGAGTTAAAAACGCATAAAATTGGTCAAACTGACTTTAATTTACTTCTTACGCAAAATAGAAGATAAACGAAAGAACCGTTTAAATATTGACGGGTATCGTATTAAATTGAAACAAATAACATCTAAAACTTGCGGAATAGAACGGACCCTCGTCAATAGTAACGTCAAAGAGGGAGGACAGAGGATCCCTGTTACTAGTTGCTGTGGTTACCTATTAAATCGAATGAAAGAAAAAGAAGGCACACTGGCTGATTTACCAAATTTTAGATCCGGTCACATTGGTTACGTTTCATTTGTTCCGAGTTCCAATGACGGTTGCGCCATCGTCCATTCTGTTTCTTCTGCTTCAGTTCATAGCTATGATCAATATTTGTAGTTTGCCCTGCGATATTTGTTTTCGTCGGTACTTGATTGAAGTTAACGTGTGATCAACTTCAGCTGGCGTACAGGAAAATATTGTTGTAAGAACCCGGCTTAAACAGGAAACGTTTCATATTGTAACGAATCAGTTTATAGCTAGCTCAATCGATGCATCATACAAAACACAACAATTGTTAAGAACATCGGGTAAGTAAGTGTAAGTAGATTAGCGATTGCACCATATGCTGGTAACAGGAGGGTTCGTAAAATTTATAGCCATCGAATTACTACGCTTATTGCATCATAAGCATCGATGTGCGTTAATTCAATCTTCCTTCTCAATCTCTTTTCTGTACATCCAATTAAACTGTGTTCGGCAAACAACTGCAATCTCAATTTTATTAGATTTACTTATATCGAGAAGATAATTCAGTTCTACATACTTCTAATTTTTTTTAAATTAATTATTGTCTCCTTTCATATATTTCGAGTTAAATTGTCTCAGATGCTTTTGTATCTTAGATCACAAGTGCAGCGCAGATAAATTAGGCACTTTATTATGTTATGTTGCTATGTTGAAACGTGCCACGCCATGAACTAGTCTGGCACCGGTTGTCGATGTGTGTATAATTAGCGTGGGTTTCTAAAGGTCATTGTCACAGCCTCACTGCATTCAGGAATCAGATTTAAAATAGAGTTTTGTGATACAATATACTTCTAGAATTAATTATAAATTTGGTGCCATCTTCACCTTATACTAAAATTAAGGTATGGGATCATTAGACTTTACAATAAATGCATTAAAGGTTTAGGAAGAGAGGAGTAGATATATTTTAAGTGTGACTATATTTAATATTAATTCTGGGAATATTACATTTGGACCGCAGTGGAAATGTCAACAATTATATTTCGTGAGAAGTATTAAACAATGATCGAACACTTGCTCGTGGCGGGTAAGTTGCAATCTTATCTTTTATATACAGATAACTCATTCCTGAGCAATTATTAATGAACACATATTTGCTACATTTGTGTAGTTGATTTAGTGTCATTTATCATTGTTACAAAAATCGCACACACAGGTTGATCGTAGAAAAATGTAAGTACATTTGTCTTTTATTTCTCTATAGCTCTGCCCCGCAGTAACATTTGCCGTTTTAAATTTTTTCTTTTTACTCCAGTCCTAATGGGCAAAGCGTTATTTTAAAAATGTTTCATTAAAAGTACCGCATATACTTTCACATTATAAAGACACTTCAATTTTATTTCTTTGTATGGATTGCTTATTAATGATTGGCAAGGATGATTAATTTGATCAATCTAGTGGTCTGATAATAAATTTATAAAAAATAACACAATTATGTTTTGGACTGCAGTTTGTATTCACAGTTAACAATTTGGCTAATAAAATCACTTCATTTATAAGCTGACGAGCTGGTCTTTCGCAAAACATTAGTTCGAGTTATGAATACAAAAGCTCGCATTAGTGGCGGGCTACCTGGGTCACATTCTTAGAACTAACGACAAAAAAAGTATGCTTCCCTGTTGGTTCGAAAGTTCCCACAATGACTTACGAGAGGGGTGTATTTTCAAGTGTGGTTTTTGTATCCTCGTCCATTTGTCGAGTGCGATAATAAAACCGTAACGCAACTGAGATTTTTGACTATAGAAAAAATCAAGGTACTGCATTTAAAATCATGAGTTCTGGATAAAATTGTTCTGCAATTGCAGTTGTAAGCAGATACCCTTACATTATCGATTCACGAAGGACACTAAAGCCGTTTGGATTCAACCCTCCTTTCTAAAAGATATTATTTTTCGTAATTTATTCAGGCATAAAGCATTAGGTACAAAGCCGTTAGATTTAAGCTGGGTCTCAGATTACGCGACGAAGACTTGCTTAATACGGTTTGACTGCAGTCATTCAATAGCCTGCAAAACAACACCGAGGAAAGGCACTATCGGGGACGAAAGGTGACACCGAAGCCTGTGGCATAGATCTATAGTTGACTAGGTATTACATGACATTGGAAATATTACTCAGCACTACAAAAAGTAGTTGTTCATTACTGTCAATATTCCCAGGCTCGAAGCCTGCAATCATACTTCAATTTCATGGGTTTGCTGTTAGTTATTGCACGGTAATAACCAAAGACATTTGAATATTACGAGCGGCATAACAAAACGAATATAATCGTGATCTCCTCCCAAAAAAATCATTTGCTTAAAAACGAAGAAGAAAGAAAGAATTGATATTGGGATCAGTATTTGTATTTATTTATTTATTTATTTATTCATTTGGACAACCAGTAGTTGTTACATTATTTTGTACATTATAAAATAAATATTAATTATTAAAAACTAAATGCACAACATTTTAAGGTGTCACAACATTCATTATAGTGAGGTTACTTTGTTACATTTGTACAGTCGCCAGCACGTCAAGGTATACAAAACTGTCAAATCTCTCCAAATGATTTTAAACCTTAAAGTGATGAAGATAAAGTTCGAAATTAACCGAGAAAACCTGACATTCTGTGGTAACTTGATGTGCTGGCCACCGTATTATAGTTATAAAAGAAAGAAAAGAGAAAAAATTAAGCAAATAATTAAAATAATTAAAAGACAAAACAACAAAAAAATTGAGATCCTATCGACCCAATCTTAACAACCTCATAACAACTTTTTTGAATGTAGATAGCCTGTCTGCAAACACATCCACTTCACCGCAAAGAGCATTATATGCTTTGGACAAACGGGATATGGGTGAAAACTGTTTTAAATTTGTTTTGGCAAATGGTTGGTGCAACAATCCTGCGTTGACAAGTGCACGCCTAGGCACACGTCGTGGGACACGTAATTTAAACGACTCTAAGAGGGATGGATGTATGAAAATATATACTACTAACAGATTCTTAAACCTCAATTCATCTTAGTAAAGGCATTTACTATATCCTATTTTTGTCAATGGAGTTTCTGTCATTACGGAAAATCCAGAAGCTACGTAGTTATTCAAAGGGCCACTATTCACAACGCCTATAATTCATTATGAAGAAACTTGGAGCGGCCGACACGGTATTACAAAAGAGTATCCCAGAATGATGTCATAGCACTCTCGAGACTTCCAATAGGTACTCTAGTCGAGTATGTGTGCGTCTGTTTGGCCTGCCCGTTTATGATATCTTGTTAAGCACGTAGGACCCGTATGTGATAACAAGATGGTATATTATGATAGACAGCTCAGAAAGTCAGACTATCGAAATACCATCACTTTGGACACGCAATGAATGCATACTAATATTTTTTGTAAATGCGAACGTATACTCTTTTTGTCTTTTTTGTTTTTATTGCAAAATTTTGATGAATTTAGGTATTATACATACAGGATCTTCGGGAAGGATCTACTTAACTACTTTTTGTCGCAAAAAGTCCTATTGGGTCGTGAGTGAAACCGCGATCAGCAGCTTTTATAAAATAACATAATACAGTTTTAGATAGATTGGTATCTGGAAGAATCTGGGACACAAAAATTGATCAAACTTTCACTGTCAAGAGTAATAATGGCTGTCTAGCATTGATAAAGCCATTTGCTTAGCCTCGATCCATGACGTTGACGTCTTAAGATTTGCAGTAGGTACTCTGGGATCATATTAGAGTAGGTAATTGCTCGGAATTCATATTAAGTTAGTTTGAAGTGTAATCTAACGATCTAGCTGCTTAATAGTCAGTCAGGTTCCGACTATGGTTATTTAGAGATTAGATCGTGTCCGGTATAGAAAGCTAGATAAATACTGCTGTGTAGGGAAATATCGTATCTAATTTGTTTATTGAAGTCGGATTTCAATTACTTTCTTATTTATATTTGGTCAGTTAAAGTGAAAATTTAAATAACCGTTACTTTTAAAACGAGCATTAGATTAAAGTGAAGATGAACTCAACTGGTGGTTTAAGAAAGTAGAACAAGCTTATCTTTCGTTGATTAAAACATTACGCTACACGGAACTATTCGTCTTGTGTGTGTGGGTTGTACTGTATCTTATGCAGCTGTTCCAACTTAGTTAAGATCTGAAATAAAGTTATCTACTTGTAGTTTGTACTTATTTAAGTACTTAAACGAACAAATTGCCCTCTGGATCTAATACGATTTATATGTGATCAGATGCAGTGGACTGAACGCATAAGACCATCCGATCGATTAACTAGAGGGATATCTCCTTATCTGAGATGCGGGTAACGGAAACATTATCTATAATTTCCTCTTATTCAATAAGCGACCAGCGATTTATGTTGACACCGTCGCGGCATATAATTATGAATGTCAGGATCGAAAAGATATTATATAGTAGTATTCTGGGTTTTTAACGTAAATTAACTAATAAACTGTCTTCAAAACTGATAAAGCGCGACCTTTATCAGTCGAGGCCACCTTAAAACATTTTTAAGTAAAATAAATCTATTTGGTAGTTCACGACTCTCATTCTCATGATACGTTTTATATATTAAACAGGTTTCTAAAAATACTATATAAATAAGGTTTGGTATTGCGTAACCAGGGTCGTATACTTGGCACCGGCATTCATACGGTTGAATGGATGTTCCTCACGCAGTAGATAAATCAAGCATGGGAAAAACCGACGCCGTACTGCCACAGCTCTCTTTGTTTTCCAGACACCACGACATTTGATCGCTTGCAAATGCAAAATAGACTTTGTATGGCTGAATGTTGAAGGCGAATCAAGATGATCTTTGCTCACTTCGCATTTCTAACGACTTCTGAAATAGAATATTACGTAAACTATTGTATCCATTTCAAGCTGTTGAAAACCGTATTTCATACTTTGCACATAGTGCTTATCTCAGTAATTTCGCCACTGCCTAATTAATTCTTACGACATGACTTCGTTTCCTGGTTACTTACAAAGAAAACTGTAGATAAGAACTTATCGGCCAACGAACTCTGTAACAATTGCACAAACACCAAGTTACAGTGACCATTGTACACCTGATTTACGTAATCGTAAATGCACAATATTATATGCAGGTAGATATCCTGCAAGTATATACTTGCAAGTATTTCTATCACGGTAGCCCATAAAAAATTACAGACGTGTCATTTAGGAATAGTCATCCAACAGCCATATTGCCTGACATAATAGTAATAATTATAATGATGGTTTACCTAAGCAGGGACCTGGATTTAAACGTATCGCATGGCCGTAATGACAGGGCATGGTAGGCAAGTGCGTTTTTTAGTTGGAACCAGACCGCTGCAGATGATCAAGAGCATTTCCCCACCAAATAAAAAACAACAGAAAAGACCTAATCAGGCATTACTCGTAGAATTATCGTCCTTATGTGAATTGCTGTCTAGCAATTAAGGCAGCGTCGCTTCTTGGATAACGCTACTGTCAGCGAACTGTACGCGGTCTGTTGAACACCGGTAGAAGTGCAACACATGTGTAGTTTGTATTCGTGCTAATTATTTTAGAACGACTGAATGCTATGGGTTACCTAACTCAGGATATTACCTACGTAATGATACGTTAGTCATCTTCCAAACATAGAAAGTTAATGTGGTAATTGTGGTTATTCCCTTCACTTTACATGTTGTACCGATAGCATCTGTGCAACCGGCCAGGTTGTGCGACCAATAAATTATGAAACACCCCGTGCAAGTGCAAGCTTACAGTAAATATATGTATTTTGAATTAACTTAAATATTTAAACATAAGATATATTTTTTTAAATATTGATGCAATGATGCAAGGAAACATTATATTTAATAGGACTGAATGGGTTTCTGTTTTAACTTCAGGGGATGGTTCTACAAATAATAAAGTATGCTTCTGACATATAAGAATGCTATGCATACATGCAATAGTCAGCATGCTTAATAATGTTTTAAGTTCAGGATTTGTACTGGTGACCCAGACGCGATCCTAGTATCTTCACATAAGAAACGCTAAATAATTGATTCCATTTAATCCATCCATTCGAGTTTTATTGATACTATTGAAAAAACCGAATTGCCAATGGGTTTTTTTTTATGAAAACATACATCGAATCAAATATAGTTTGTATTAAAGTCAAAGGATTCTTTACAGTTCTCACAAATAAAAGGGACCATAAAAGGGCAGACCTCCAAGAGATGACACTCAAACAACACTTAGCGCTTATCCTCCAGGTGAAAGGTTGTCCAATGAATTGCAGTGCTTACTCGCGCCACAAAAGCAACTAAGTCAACAGATATTTTTGTTTGTCTCTTTTCACGTTGTTTATCTTGCTTTGTTTTTAGTAACAAATGCGTCTAAAGAGATTTTCGTGTCGATGCTGACTATCTATGGACTGTGACAGAGTCGTGGTTACACAAAACAAATGTTCGCATTTTCGTGTAATGTATTTGCTTTGCAGGGAATTTAACATTTATGTTATCGTGTCGAATATTAATCACTGTAACAGTAATCTCGATAAAGGGCACAGGTAACTATTTTCGGCATTGTTCTATTGCCGCACAAGTAATTAAAGGTCGATTATCTTTATATTCGATCGAAATAACAGGGGCGTACAATAATATCATGAATAGTTACATGGTGTTTATAAATAAAAGAACAAGGAATCCCATCGTTCAAGTGTTAAATACTTGAGCGGTCAGAATCATCATGCGGCGGGCTCAAGCATTGGATGGGTTGGAAATTATCTCGAGACGTTTTTATGGTTCGCATTGGAATCTGGGAGTTTTTTTTCCCATCACGGGTCCGTTCGAACGCCAAACGGGTTTTTAGATAGCGTTCAGAGTAATGCATCAACGTGGTACGTTTTTGTAAAGGCGGCATATTCAAGGAGGACAAGGTAATGAGGTTTCGGAACGGTCCTTTCAATGAGTTTAATTTACAAATGCTTGCGTCGACGTCTTTTTACTCACTACAATGATGGTGTAAGAAAGTGCCATTTACTGAGTACTTGCAGCTACCGCTAGTAGATAATATGGTGCTATTTAGAGAAAAATATGGTAGAGGCTTGTGTAGGTACTAAAGAAGTTACCTACGTAACTTAACAAAGTTGAAGCAGAATTTTCCTCGAGCCATTAGGGACGAGGACGCATGCATGAAATAAGGTCTATTATGTATGAGATCCCTATCCTCTATATATCCTCTTCTTATAGGGATACCTACATACTACTAATTTTATAGATAAGAACATGCATTGTCTATATGCGTGTTACGTTTGGTACTAGGTTGATACTGAATGTCTTTTATAGTTTGTGACTAGGTATCTCTTTGGTCACAATATAATTTGTAATCCATAGGTCGGTAAGTAGATTCTTCCTTTGATGAAAAAACAGAATGATCTGTTATGTAGGTACGTAATGAGAGGAAGGCAAAGACGTAGGTATAGTTTATATATCTTTGGAGGAAGGTAGGTAATGTTTTTATTCTTGACGCCAAGAGGTCTGCAGGTACATGATAACTGCCATCAATTCATATCTACTGATAGGCTAATAGACATACTGAATATCTACTTAGGTAAGTAAGTAAATATTACCTACTTGTAAGTAACCTCGTTCTATTTAAAATTACGCGATAATAATAATGTCATACGATTATAAAGGTGAACGCACACTTATCAGAGCCGAAGGAAGCGAAGGAATCCAACAATTTGGGTACCTTCAGAATTCTTCCGGCGATTTGTCCGATTCGGGGCGAATAAGTGAGCGATGTTTCATAGGATTTCATACAAGTAATTCTACAATTAGATTCTTTTGGCTCTTTCGCTTCCTTTGGCTCTTGATAAGTGTGCGTTCGCCTTAAGTAGGAACACAAGTAGGAACCTAGGTACCTAGAAGGAATAATAGGTGCGTAGGTATTCGTTGTTACTATTTTCAATAGATGAATTGGGATGTACGTAGGATCCCACCTACCTACCTAATTAGATATAATTATTTAATTAGGACAATAAATTTCATTCAATAACATCAATACACTGACACGGGTTATCAAATTGAATAACCTTAGTGTAGGTACCTACCTACCTACTTACTTAGTAGCACCTTCCAAGTAATGTATGTAAACAAGAGATGAGTATGTACCTAGATAGGTATTGAGTACCTACTAGGAAATTACCTATGTGCGGTTTCAATAACAAATCTGTTATTAGGTTTTCTTAATAGAGATTCTGACATAAGGTTCATTTCATAGGTAATTTCAAACAAAATCCTATCTAACACAAATATACCATCACGCCTGTATTCCCCGAAGGGTTAGGCAGAGGTGCACTTAATGTACACCCACATTTCGCCGGTATGTTTGGGTCCCATGTAATAGGGGGCGAGCCTATTGCCATTCACCGGGCACAAATCCAGACTCCGAGCTGCTACTGAGAATTTCATAGAAAAACTCAATAACACTTTGCTCGACCTGGGGATCGAACCCAAGACCTCTAGCGTAGCAGTCGCGATTGGGACCACTAGACCAACGAGGCAGTCTAACACAAATGTCAATCAAATTTTAATTGATTAAATTAATCTAAAAGACGACACAACGGCAAGGTAGGTAGATTGTAGCTTTAGCTTCTAGCCTTTGAGCTATTACCTACCCCGTACCTATAGGTAGGTAGGTACCGAGAAAGGAAATAAGTATCGTTACTCGATGCATATTATTTACTGACCAATTAGGTAGGCTACTGGATATCTAAATCTAAAACATTAGGGCCAGTTCCGGCCCAGGGTTTCTAATAAAGTAATTACCTACTAAGTTGTTATGAGTCACTCTATTGGGAGAACTAGGTACATGGGTATTGACAGCAAACAAACCAAAAAATAGTGTAAACATAGGTTCTAGTTAGGAACACTAAGTACCGGTTGATATACAAATTATAAATAGATTTTTTACTTACGGACTGGCACCTTTTTCGGGTCATATTGTTCAACTAATTCGTTTATTTTGATGACCTTCGTCTGCGCTACTTTTGATCGCTCTGTTATATCTTGAAGTTGCGCGGTCAACTCGCTGAAGATATCTTCCGCTAACAGCACCAGCGAGGCGAGTTGTCTCAGTGCATTGCTCAGGGTACAGTTGGTGACCGCTTGTAGCTCCTCGTCGGTCATTTTCGGCTTGCCATCGCTGTCTCGTAAGCTTGTACGCGATAAAAACTTTGGTTCCACTGCACGCTGCACGAAAGGCATCTCGATAGTAGTCCCAAAACACCTTGAACCACTTACTCACCCATCCCCGCGCCACGAATTAAACGTAATAATTCCGACATCCATTCAACACACCAACACAAAAAACGTCAGGTAACCGCCACTTTGAATTAACTGACATCCTGACCAGTGAACTTTCACTTATTAGCGGTTTTTAACAGTGCCTTGCAGTTTTTGCTATGCTCTAGTAATTTTAAGTAAGTTTTAGTTCAATGAATCAAATTTTAAAAGTTTGTGAAAACTTCATGTCGTCGAAATCCCGCCATAATAGTTGCCGCGCGACACACTACACTCTACACCTGCTGCCATCGGCCGAATGAAATGAAATAAATGAATGAAGCCTTTGGTGTTGCTATAAATATTTCTATAAATAACCCAAGTTTAAAACAATTTGTATTGAAGTTATAAGTGAAAAGCCAAATTAAGTGTACGAACATTTCATATTTTTTCAGGACTTTAAACAATTATTTTAGTTACAAAAAAATATAACCATTAGGCAGTGTCAATAATTTATTTATACTATAACTATACCTAATAATAATAATATATGATTATATTTTCCTAATATACTATGTTTAGTATAATTTATATAAGAGTCACTAAAAGAGTTATTTCAATTGTTATTAACTTCTCGTGTTGTATTATGTATAATTCATTACATGTCATGAGTTCATGGCTGATAATATGAATATAGTTTCCTTAGAAAATGGTAGACATTAACGTTTTATTATGGCAACATTTAACTGTGTATATTGGAAACAGCGGCATCTAGTATTACACATTTGAATCAACATCTAACTAGCATTACCAGCTGATGAACAGACTAATAACTGGACCAATAGATGGCAGCAGCGCAGATATTTTATACATATTTCTTACACACAATAATAGATGGCGCTTGTAGCATGAGTGATTCTTTTTCAGAAGAATGTTGTTGCACATAACTACAAAATGTCTCTTACCCCGGCAGTGCACTGCTTAATAAAGTTTTTGGGCGCCTCTTTACTACAAGTAGGCGCCTATTATATTAGTTGGAAATTATTATATTATAATTAATAGGGGCTTACAATTTATGCACAACACAATTTATTTTAACATAACATAACATACCATCACGCCTGTATTCCCCGAAGGGTTAAGCAGAGGTGTACTTAATGTACACCCACAGTTCGCCGGTATGTTTGGGTCCCATGTAATAGGGGGCGAGCCTATTGCCATTCACCGGGCACAAATCCAGACTCCGAGCTGCTACTGAGAATTTCATAGAAAAACTTAATAACACTTTGCTCGACCTGGGGATCGAACACAAGACCTCTAGCGTAGCAGTCGCGATTGGGACCACTAGACCAACGAGGCAGTCAATTTATTTTGTGGTGGATTAATGGTCATGGATCTAAATGCAATGTTGTTATCGGCTTATCTCGGCTCCAGCGTGGACTGAATTCAATGCGTTATGCATTTGCGGATAAACTTTAGCAACTATTTAAGTACCAGTTCCTATCCACCTCAGATCAAATAAAACGTTTTTATTTTATCTGAAGGCAGAAAACCATCCTACCGTTTTTTAACAGATTGACCTACTCTGGTGATAATGATAATTAATTACCTACTTTTGGCGTGACACTAAGGCGTCACGCCATAAATAGGTAACATGTAGGTACAGTGAACTCCCATCAATTTATTTGGCAGAGGTCATGCTATTTAAATTATGATAGTAATATAGGTACCTACCTAGTTTTTTAATGTCACATATAAGTTGTTCCAAATGAAAGTCATTTTAGCACAAAAAATAATGTATTACATTTTTCATAACAAAGCGTTATAGCGTGACATTCCGAATACACATCTACATAAATATACCTATCGTAGGTAATGCCTGGCATTAATTATCATACCTGTACATACATATATATTAAATAATAACAATTATCATACATAGATGCTTTATTAGGTAACAAAAGAAATCCACCTTTTTTATCTTGATAGGTAACAAGTAGGTCTCAAGTTCCAAATCTAACAGAAAGCAGTTACTAAACCGTTGTAAGTGGGTAATGCAGAATGTATAATGTATAACCTACCTATACACCGTAAAGTAAATAATTACAGATTGCAAGTACACACGGCTTCATATCAAGCTATACAAATCACTTTAGACTGACCTTCTATTGTAAAAGATTTTCGTACAATTACAGGCCAGCCTATACTGGTTTTGTATAGCTTGATTTGAAGCCGTGCGTATGTTTTGTAGTAATATGGTATTTTCTCAAAACTACTGATTGAACTCAAAAATATATTAATAAAACCAAGTAAATACGTAGGTACGTACATAATATGCAAATGGCAGTGGCATAAGTAATTTGCTAGTTACCTATTATTTGATTCCTAACGTTTCGGATCCTTTACACTTTTACAGCATCCATGGTCACGGGTGGACTGAGGTGTTGGTTGTACCTACTAATGTAAAAAATACGAACGGCTACCCAACATTTTGTTAATTTGTCGGGAATTAAATAATAACAATATAACGCGATAAAATCCGTAAATTGTAGTTTTATTTCAATGTCTATAATTACTCGCGTAAGTGTTAGAAACCAGTATGTATAAAATATTCTCAATTTTATCGCAACTTAGTGTAAATGGAGCAACATCTAGGATACTAATTAATTATTTTTTAAACTTTCTTAATCTACTTAATAGTTATGTACATAATCAAAATTATTCTTCCCATAAAATCATTATATTTTCAAATGTTACGGAATATCTTCAGACTCTCTTTTAATTCGAGGCAAACCAAAATTAATACAGGTGTGTACCTAAATATATATTATAATATTTAAGTATTATAAATAATGGGTAAGTATAATATCATAAAAAGCTTCCTATTATTTTGAAAGGTATGTGCAGACTGTGCAGTGACTTAAAATCTGCGGTCTCAATCGTATTAATAAATTTGTAAGCGTATTTTGAGCATTAAAAAAAAAACGCATGAAATGTACGGTTACCAGCACATCAAGTTACCACAAAATGTCAAATTTTCCCAATCAATTTTGAATCGTCAACATTTTAAGGTCAAAAATCATTTTTGTATAACTTGATGTGCTCGTGACTGTACCTACCCAGTAGTTTAGTACGAAGGAACAAGCCCGACGCACGCATGTGAAGTAGATAGACTCAAGTGAAAATTCTGTTTAGGAATAACTTGTTTTTATTTTATTGTTTACTATTTTCACAAAATGACTAAATCAATATTTTTATTGCCTCCAATTAAATTGTCCTTCCGTTCTCCTAAGTATTCTTATTGCAATAACATTCGACTTATGACATAGGAATTCATCTTTAATCAATGGCAGTAATTATTACAACCCGAAGATCTGTATCTCCAACAGTGGACAAATATAGGCTGATGACTTATTACGATAACCACAGAACATTATAAGACTTTATTTGCATGTTCTGTGACATTACCTACTTATATTACTTTATGGTAATGGTGCTTACAGCCGCAGCGTTAACTAATTCATCTACCTATTACAATAAGTTTATGGACAATAAGATTAATATAGGAATCCTTAGACCATAATATCTAACTTCTATAAATGTGTTTTAAACAAACCACTGATTAGAACCAACCATTAGCGATAACTGGTGGTGACGTTTGCTTTATTATCGCTACCCATCATACTTCATACAATATTTATTGTGATCCTATGGTTTGACCGGACTAACGGTATAAGTTTGCGCCAAAATCGGTGTATACAGTCAATACCTATGTATCCAATCCATCTCGTGCCAAAAAGACTGCTTTCGATGCATCAAGCTAACATATTCTCCTTCAGGGCTATCCATAGGTATTTTCAATGCCTTAGCCATCTTCATGGCTAAAATGAGGATCAAAAAAGATAGACACGAAGCTGATCAGAACACAAGAATCGAATGTGTTTTTGGTGAATTATTTTCTATAATAGTACCAAGTAAACTACCTATAGTTAGTATCTTGTTATAGTTTTCATTTGCTACCATGTAAATAATAAATTGATACGAATTAAAATACTCTACCAATCAACTTTGTATAACAAAGGGATTAACTATAAGTCGTCTAGACTTAATAAATAACGTTGCTAGTAAGGTTTTTTTTTAAAAAAAAAACTTTAGGAGTTAAAGAAATATGTATTTTCCTAGTCTAACAGATTGACCTCACTATTTGCTTTCATATTTAATCAATACTTTGTACAACATACAAAGCTTACAAATAGATAACTACAATACCTTATATTAATATGCCTTATGTTATGCGATAAGCACGTTTATAAATGCGATTTTATTATATTTATTATGTGAAACTGAGTAACCTCTTTTTATTTTAACCATAATTATGAAGTGGGCTGTTGAAGTTGAAAAGGGCCGTTACAAACGATGCGCAGTAGCGTGCGCAAATATTAATCATAAGTACCTAGGTACTGGCACCACAACTTGCGCGTTCAAACGTAGTCGATCGGATGCACCAGTGCCAGTTCACACGATGAAGTACTTGCGCAAGCTAGCGTTGTCTGTGTGAATGTGCCTTTAGGCTTGAATTCTCCGGCTGCGTAGTCGCGTAGCACGTAGCTAGCTCATAACGAATGATGTACAGGCGGAAGAACACATTGTTTGCTCGTATAGTCCATTTGGTTAGGTACTTAACTAAAGGTAAACAAATCATAAAAAAGGTTCTTTTATAGGGCCATTTTTCATCTTGAAACAAAACATAACCAAAATAAATTATTTTATCATTCAAAATAATTTTCCTTTACTATACTAGCATATTTTACTACTTTGTTTAATATTAAATGGTAATTATAAATTCTTAAGCTTGCGACCAATAAATAAATCAAATTTGATAATTATGTCTTAAAGTATTGCAATGTGCCTACTAGAAAGAATCTAAAAAGACAGGAAATCAAAACCTTTTTCTACATAATAGACTTTTGATAACTCGAAAAAATTAAGAAGTCCTAGCGCGAGGAAGCGCGGCAAAATAATTAACCGATATTATACTTAGTCGGGTAACCAGACGCCATTCGTAACAGTTTGTACTTTCGTTCGTTTTTGTGTTTCTTTTGCCGTAAATTGTATTATTTAGTTATAGTTTTGTTTGTTCGTTGTTTTTATTGATTGTTAGATGTGTTGTTATTAATTTCACTCCCAATTCATAAGATACCAGTGTAATAAAGGTTGAAGAGCCCTGAACGCCGCCATTTTTATTGTTTACCTTTAGTTAAGTACCTAACCAAATGGAGTATAGGTAATTTTCGTAGCAGGCGTAGGCTTTCGTAGCCTTATGCATATACATAATAATTAGTATTTTCGTTTGTTGTTGATATTCATTAAATTATTTTTGGTAACCAATATTTGGCTGTATAATGTACGGTATTTTTTATGTTTGATTGTTCAAAATAAAAATACAGATACAAATTATCTGTTTTTTTAGGGACCATAATTTTATAATTATTATATTATATATGTATATAATATAATATAATTTTAACTCACAATTTTTGGCCTTCGTCTCCATCTAATTTTTATCCATATTGCTAAACCATCACCTAAATATACATACACAATTACACATTTATTTTTTCACTTACAAGCGACCTATGCTTTGAGTATAAAAACATAGTTAACATTAAATAATATGATATTGTGACTAGAATCAACTATTTATAATATATGTCGTAAATAATGTCCAGAATTTGTAAACTAAATAGTCTCGTATCCTTAGTTCTAAAACCTGCTTATTTTAGACTAGTGATATATAGCAGGCAACGTAGCACGCATACTGTGATGAACTACAGCAACAGGATTAATTAATTATAATGCTACGCGTTTTAAAATATAATATCTCCTTTACTCCAAAATTACTATTATAATTAAATTATATACAATGCATTAATACAAAACTAATATAACTACATATATAATAATAATAAACATACCTATTTGAAGTAATATAAAGAATAAACGAGAATAAATACAAATACGGTTAAAGTAGCGAAACACTATAGAGTATTAGTAAATGATTATACATTGATAGTTTGAGTGATAATGTACCTAAGAAGATTAGAGATATGTAAATTTTATATCTTATACTATTTCAAGTGTGCAATATGAATAAATATATTCTTAATCCCCAAAAAACATATATATACATGTTTAATTACATAACAATAAGTTGATGTTGTTTAAGCCTAGAGATGTATTTTTTTCATGCCTCATATAATGTAAATATTATCAAACCTTATAATTACATTTTCAGAAAATAACCTATCAACTTTATAACGTTGAACACATACAATGGCATTACTACTTAATATACATGCACATACACTTATAATATCCTAATTTTTTTTTTTTTTTATATTGAATATCTATGAGCTTTTTATCTGCATGAAAAGTTTGAATAAGAGAAGTGATTATATCATGAAAGAAGAAAATGTGCTTTTTCGAAAAAAATATTAAATGGAATTTTCTTAAATACAATATCAGACAATAGGTACCTATATGTAGTATGTAGTAAGTATTTCTAGAGTACTGATATGATTGACATGAAAAGTGAGTTACATTAGATATGTATGATGATAAAAAGTTTGATTATGTACTCAGAAGCTCCTCAAAACAGCGACAAGATATGTTAACTTCTGTAAAATATGAAATACTAGAAGCGGAAAATTTATTTAATAGTTTACTAGGTTAGCAGTTAGTTAGTTGGTATATATTCAAATACAATTCAAAGTCTCTTTTAGTACTAACATGAACGTCCAAAACTTCTGAAAAAACAGTATAGTAAGTATATTCATTTCTGGTGATGATGCAATCTGCAAAAAAATAAGGTTTCAAGCAAGTAAGTAAGTATTGAGAAGTAGGGACACAACTGAATGACACATAAGGACGAGTACAGACACACTATATAAAATCTAAACTTACACTAAACAAACAGTCCAATGAACCAATTGGCGCAAATTAAACGAGTACTCGTCACACTACACGTCGCTGATTTCACCATCCAAAACCGCCAACACACCTATCTGCAATCTACCAACTTCAATGTTGCCATATGATAAAAATATATTATGTTGTTCAAAGATCTTTGTCGACTTCAAGATGGTAGAAATCCTTATTTAATTCCAAATGTTGTTCATCCCTGGCGAAACTAGCGACGGCACGACCTCTGGCGGTCGGTGAAAGAGTGCCTCATTTATTTGCGCACCCCGCGCTATGGGTCCACCTCATGGCACACTTCCATGTAGTCAGGGTCATGCATGATGTCCTTAATCATGTCTTTGAGCATCGTGTAACGAGGAAAGATCGGGTATACCTTTGAACTCACGTAATCCGACTGGAAATATAAAATAAATAGGTTATACACAAAGAAGTTTTATGTAAGTACATAATTATTAGGTAGTGGGCAGTAGTTTGTCAAAATGAGGTACAGCTAGTCAATTTAGGGATTGATTTAAACTCAGGAATGTATAAAAAATATATGATTATAAAAAGAGGCTATTGTTACGTCTTACGTATACGAACATACCTTTAATTCTCGTATGAGGTTCCGTAAACCAGTGTATTTCTTCAGCAGACGATACAAATCGTTTGTCATTTGAGTGTTTTCTGTTTCAATCTGAATTGTTGTCATATCTGAAAATAAATTAAGAAAAATTTTAAAACAATATTTCTAAGAAGACAACATTAACAAGAAAGATTTATCGTTTCCAATGTTTGAAATGTAATAAAGAGGAATCCAATTGTGTTGATAATGTTTTATTTTGTCTGACAAATACTGGCCCAAAACACATAAAAATCGCCAGAAGGCGTAAAAAAAATATTGACCCGTACAAAGGAGGTTTTACATAGGTATATCGCTTATGTCCATATAATTAAATACATGAATGCGTATTCGTATTTGGTCCCGGGTGTATTTGGGTTTGAGCCCGTTTTATTGTTTGTGCTTAATTCGAGCCTAGGTCAGGTTTGCGGTGCGGTCACGACGTTTAATTTGGATTCGAGAGCCCGGAGACCAATTTACTTTACAATGAAAATGTTTAATGCCTAATCTTAATTAAAATATACTTACATCCCAAAATTTTGCAACGAGAATGTTATTAATAAGAGAAGTATATTCTCTGCGTTTTAAAAACTTTCTAACCGTATGGCGGAAACAATTTTATCGAATGTAATTAATAATACAATAGCTGTGAAAGAAATTTATTTAATTGAGGTAATTCGTATTGATGAGTGTCTTGTAGGGACTGTTCGATTACTAGTATTGTGCACACCAAATTAACATCAATTGCGTAGTATAGAAGAAGCGTCAGTGATGTTAAAATCCAATTAATCATGAATTTCATAGAAAAAGATGCTACGTTAGAGGTCTTGGGTTCGATCCCCAGGTCGAGCAAAGTGTTATTGAGTTTTTCTATGAAATTCTCAGTAGCAGCTCGGAGTCTGGATTTGTGCCCGGTGAATGGCAATAGGCTCGCCCCCTATTACATGGGACCCAAACATACCGGCGAACTGTGGGTGTACATTAAGTACACCTCTGCCTTATCCTTTGGGGAATACAGGCGTGATGGTATGTATGTTATGTTATGTTTCATAGAAAAACCAATAATACTTTGCTCAATCTTGGGATTCGAACCCAGGAGGCAAATAATAATTCCAAATGAAATTTTAGCATAAAATGTTGAATTGGGGTTTCAGCTCGAGTGAAACGTTAAGGAAAAGCTACAGCCAGAAGTAGAAAATCCAGCCAAATCTATTCCTATGGATACCGAGATAGACCGATAAGTTGGCCAGCCGCCAATGGCCTTAGAATTAAGCGGCGCGTTTTGGTTTATTTTCCTAATTTAACCGTTATTTGAACGAGCTGAAAGTTAAACTGAACAGTTATTTGAGAAATAACGGCTGCAACGCCAACGAGAATTTTTATTTATTTGAGAGTTTTTTTTCTAGTATTACCGTTCAGTCTTTCTATCCGCTCTCTTTTATCAGCAGCTTCTTCAGCCAGTTTGGCAGATGTCTTGACACCTTCTCCAGATTTCTGTGTCTTCTCCATGATGGCACACGCGCGCAGCACAAACGCCGGCACTGTCTCCGCTTTCTCCTGCCGAGGAATCTCCACCAACGACCAGTACTGAGTCTCGAGTCGAATCACATCCTGAAAAGTAAAGAAAAGGTGGAATGTTATCATTATAAATAGGTTTCTATAAAATCTGCCATGTGAACTAAGATGAATGAAAAAAACTCCGAATAAGTTCATGTTTATCGACTTGACAGTTTCATCATCAACCCATATACCTATTGGTCCAACTGCTGGGCACGGGTCTTCTCTCAGAATGAGAGGGATAAGCCTGTTGTCCGTCACGCTAGCTTGCTGTTGGTTAGCAGACGTCACACGCCATCGAGAAAATCTCTCAAGCATGCAGGTTTCCTCACGATGTTTTCCTTCACCATTTAAGAGCGTGATACCTAAGTATGAATATGCACATGACATCGAAAAGTCTGATTTGCGTGCCTTGGATTCGAGCTTGAGGCATTTGACATTGAAGTCCGATGCTCAGGTATATAATAAGGCTACACATTGCACTTAACTGTTTATTTCATAAATATCTGTTTCATTTCTCCATTTATTCCGTGAGTAGCGGCTATTTTTAACCCCCGACGCAAGAACGACGGGGTGTTATAAGTTTGACGTGTCTGTGTGTGTGTGTGTGTGTGTGTGTGTGTGTGTGTCTGTCTGTGGCATGGCAGCTCCCAAACGGATGAACCGATTTTGATTTTGTTTTTTGTTTTGTTTGAAAGGTGAATTAGTCGGGAGTGTTCTTAGCTATGCTTGATGAAAATCGGTCGAGAATTATATTTCGACCAATACTCGGGGGTTTTTAAATGTTTTTTTTTTTTTTTATAAATCTAATGATATGGTTAAATGCGACCTACGAGCGACCTTTCTCAAAAATATCATTTCTAAAAACAGATACATAATTTACAGAGCATTTTCATAAGCTGTTTGGTGGCCTAATTTATAAAAAAGGACACGCAAAAGAGGCTTACACTGAGTCCATTAAATGGAAAAGTTTACAGGCAGCTTTAGTGAAACTCAAGCGTGATACTAGGTACAAACTAGCCTGTTATTATTATGAACAACTCAATTGAAAAGTGTTTTTCTTTGTTCGGAACATTGCTTGCCAGTTTGTTGCTGCTCAACGAAAACCTGCAAAAAAGAGTTTTCTTTGAGCGTACTTATTAATATTTTCAATTTTTGTTTCATAGTCGTGGCGAATAAAGATTTATAGACTAAAGATTTCCTTCAAAAGTACCTATGCAGCTTTGCAATGGTAATGTTTATAAAATTACTTGAACATTTTCATTTAAATAATGTAAGATTGAAAAAGAGTGTGAAACCAATGACGTATTATTTATAAACATTGTGTGAAACAAGCTTTATAGCCATCCATTATTAGAAATTGCCTCTTTAATCTAGTGGTTGCAAGCACTGCTGCTGATCGTGAGGTCCTAGGTCGAGTGAAATACTTTTAGGATTTTTTATGTGATCTCTGCCGCAGATCAGACTTTGTAGTTAATTAAAATATAATGATGATTTTATTTTTTCAGACAGGGGAAGTGCTACTCTCTCACAGAATATCGACGTCAAGTAGCAGTTAGCCTTTTCGCCTTCCCCTCCCTTTTCCTTTAATAGACTCGGCAACGCATCTGCAACTTCCTCAGTATTGTCATCTAGTCCATGGGTGGCGATGACTACGTACCATCAGGTAGCTCGCTTGTAAACAGATCTATTTTATTGGCACACATTATCGTAGTGAAGTTAATTCAACCAGCGACTTTCAGCAGATTGTGTGCCATAATATTTCAAAGTGGATAACTTTTTGCTGGACCAGCGCCAATTTAACCGATAAAGATCGTCTTGCCGCCTTGTAACTGCTGGTGTAATGAACCCACTGTATGTTCAAGTGCAACTACACCCTGTACTTTGGATAACGTTTGTCTGGATGAGAGAATGGATGGAATGGATGGATGAAAATTGCTTAATTATGAAGATATCAAACAGTCACAGTATTTTGTTTAATTTAATATTGTTAACCGTTTCATTAGATATTTCTTCTTTACTTTTATAAGTCTCATATTATCGAGAAATAACTTTTAAATAAATTTTAATCAAAAGCTTTATTTTTTCTAGTCGAAGATTCGTGAAAGTTCTTTCAAGAAACTTTTAACTTGAACTGCTAATTTTAAAAAATAACACAATGTAAAATGAAAAATTATATTTGTTTCTAAATAAAGATCTTTTAAGGACACTTTTACGAGACAATGTTTTTCATTTTTTTAAACTAGATGGCGCCGACATTTTCTAACTGACAACCTCTAAAAAGGAATACGGAAACAAATTCGGCTAATGATGGCCTCTTTAAGTCCGGATGTAGTTGTAGCAATGATATGTAATTGTTACAATGAAGGGCAATGTCTAACATGATATTTTGAAGACATAGCCATAGCCACTTTGGGAATCCAAGAGCTATTTAAATATACATTGGCAAACGGAGCAGTAGCAGTCATCAAAAGAATACATATAACTTTATAAACACTATTGTGTCCTAGACGTTCCGAGACTTCGAGCTTTTCTGCGAAGGAAGTATGCTTCCGTTAGGTACAATCCAAGACTGTTATTGTCTAGACTAGAACATTTCGTCGCTCGTTCTATTACTTGAGGGCTTACGAGCGACAAGAATCTTGCACGAACAAGATTCTTACAAAAGTATGCATTTAGAATTTAGATTGCTCACTTTGCTTTAAGAAATAATATAAAGGGCTTGTCCCTGCGTATTTTTTTTCTGTAATATGAGATCAATAAATGTTCCCATTACTAGTACCTTGGCCCAAAAAAATGACATGACCTCTATTCATGTGGACATTATAATAAACCAATGTTCACCCTGTTGTGATTCTATGAAGTGTTAAAATAGAAATTTACCCATATTTATAATTTTGAATAACATAAAAAAGATCGTACCAAACCTCATTGGTCCAGGTGATCGCAAATGCGGCTAGTGAACATGAACATGAACATTTTCTAATAAAACTCTCAGTAGCAGCTCAGAGTTTGTAATTGTACCAATGCAATTGGCAGCTTATTACCTTCCTAAATAAACATACTATCAAACTGTGGGTGTATGTACATCAGCACACCTCTGCTAACGTTTTGGGGAATATAGGTAGGCGTAATGGTATGTTAGATAAGCGCACCAGTCAGTATTGTATATTAGTATCCAAACATGCTGAACATGATAAATTGCTTCATTCTTATTATCTCTCGTCGCTGGCTTGTATTAAAATTGATGTTGCCGTTACATTGGATTTTTGAAAGGCTGTTCTCGATTACACTGGGCTTACCAACAAAAGTTGATGAAAATGTAATTTATGACAACAACTACACACGAGGCCGCAACAGGCCATTATTTTACTCTATTCATTAAAAAACATGTATTGAAATTTTGCGTCACGTCATAAATGTAAAGTATTTCATGCAATAATCCTACAGCAACACAATTTGACACACGGATTATTTCAGAGGGAAAATTTTAAAATATTAAGAGATTTATATGCGGACAAATTCACAAAGCAAATCTGTTTGTCTGTGACCTCTTCAAGCTTACACCTCTGAACAGATTTCGATTTACGACTTTTTATCTCAATAAGATCTTTTACGGGCCGAGGGATATCACATAAAATAAGTTCTTCTCTATAAGTTTCTTTTGATACAGGCAAAAGACCATTAAGTGCGTTATGTAATAGGAATATATATGCACTGCGGTGTGAACTCTTCGATTTATGGACTAGGAGCAAATTAAATCCAACAGAACGGAAATTAAAACTCAACATTTTCCTCATAGTGTCGCAGACCTTGATCGCTCGTTAATATTCTGTGCTTTTTTATATTTCTATTAAGAATATCGTGACATGTCCTTATTATGCAGTTTTGTAGCCATACTGTACGAATTTATTATGAAAATGGATTGGTATTTATAATTGTATTGTAACGTTTAAGGTGTTACTATGGATCCTGGATTCTTACAGGGTTTCTCTTCCCTTTGAGACATTCACTATCAATAATTAACAAAAAAAATATCTGAAGCATTATTTCCCATATGGTTTACTAAAAAAAACAGCAATTGCTTGGACGCTTAAGTTTATTCACAGTTTATTTACATTCATAAGCAAGGAATTTAACATTGTTAATAATTCAATTCTTTTACCCAACTTGTATTATTTTCGTTTCCACGTTTTTTGCCTTCATCATCATCAACCTGTTGTGTTGTCCCACTGCTGGGCACGGGTCTGGCATAATGCGTGTTAGCAGACTTCTTATGTGGTTGCGAAAATCTTTAAGGCACGCAGGTTTCCTCCCAATTTTCCCGTTTTTTTTATTTTTTAAGAACAAAACTAAAATCAAATAATTGAGCATACATCATACAAGTGACCCACAGTATTTTTTCTAGTTATCATGAGAATAAATAGGTTGGGTCCATATCTATCGGAAACAAAAAGTATAAAGCAGGATGTCCGGCTTGTTTCCTGCGGCCGGCGTCAGAGCAACTTAGTTTAAATATTTGTATCACAGGACCATCTGTAACTTGGCCCACCGCCCGCTTTCAAGCGTATTCATTAACGTATATTAAACTATAACAGAATTCAGAACGATAACAGTAACAAAGATGTGAAATGGCAAGTACTTACCATTTATAATATACTTTTCAAACTGAAAAATGAACTAATTAAAACTAGGTTCGCACCACTGCATTGGCTGTAGTCGCAGTATTCTTTCGCTGCAGGCATTTAATGATTGAGCATAAAAACTGAAGTCACAACGAGCTGTTCAACTATTCCTTTTGATATCATCTTGCTGCTTTTGTCGCTGTGATTAAAAAATAAAGTTAAGCTATTTTTTAATTGAGGAGATACAGTCTTTTTGTATCAGTTTAGGAAGCGTGCCAAATTGCGGAACAGAATCTTTATTGCAAAGCTATGAGGAAGTCGAATAGTCATGTAACTGTATTAACCTCTTCGTGAACACGATTCGTTCGTGTTCGCGTACTTGCACACGTAGGTACCGAGTATTCTCAAAGGGAAAAAACAATTTTTCCGAACGGTCAGCATCGGTTTTATAACAATTGGAAACTATTGACTTCGTTCTTTGCTTACTCTATAATCAATGTGGACCACAATGGTATAAAATGTGTTATAAGCGACAACATTACGTAACAATAACTAATTAAAAACACAACATAATATCACGCCTGTATTTTCTGAAGGGCAGAACATTACGTATCACATTTTAACGGTTTAGATTCCTATGTATGAGACATAAAATACTTTGTTCAACCTAGGAATCGGACCCAGGATCTTAAGTTTGGCAGCTGTGCTTGATGCACCGCACACTTAAAACCCAACAGTTGCTAAACTAGCCCCAATAAAAATACGCATCAGCAAAAAGGATGAAGTTAAGCTTACATCTAGGAACAAATTGCATATTTATGAGAGAATTCCGCGACGAGCGTGATAGAACATTATGATGACGAATATTGCTCTGCTTACGTAGATACGTAGCTTTTGCATAATGATTTCCGAATGATTCCCTGTAGATAAACACACGTTATACGACGGGTGTGATATCGGTATTAAGTCTGAATTAAATAAGTGATTACGCAAACCAAACAAATTAACGAAAGAATCTGTAGAATTGTTCTGTTCAGCTACTAGCAGGCAAGTTAAGCAGTGACAAAGAAAACTCAGTTATAGAACACAGAAAGTCACATGTATTGTCACAAAGCACAGAAGAGAAAGTACATAGGTTAAGGAACAGATACAAGCAGAAAAGTCTTAGAAATAAAGGAAGCACAACACATAACAAAGCGAACGTTGATAGCGTATTTGAATTAACGGCCGTCAGGGAGCGCGTCGCATACGGATATCGACTGGTGAGGCGGGGAAAACCGAGCGCGCACGATCGTTGTTCGGGCATCTCCGGCGCAGCGGCGCGGCGCAAGACCGATGGTCATTTGCAACGGGCTAACGGGAATTCTTAACCGACGCCGCTGCGAGAGGTTGTGTGGTTGTGCGTTTCTATAAAAGCCACAAATCTAATTAGGTAGGTACATTTATTATTGAGCCTTTGCCCATAATATTTGATTGAATATTATATAATAATATATGCGGCTGAATATTATCTTTTTTTTTTTCAGACGAACCGACTGCCATCCGACCTCCACTACCCATTTTCTGGGCAATACCGATATTCGAAGGTTAAACTGGTTGTCAGGCTTCTTGGGCTTCTGATTGTTACAATGTGTTTGTATGACGACCAAGACCAACGTCTTATCTGCTTTCCAAGTACCTTTGTTAAAACCATTTAAATGTATACATTTTAAATCATTAATTTGAAGATTTATCCTGTAATAATTATATAACCACAGACCTGGCTTCTACTATATACTCGACAAACGAGAGAAGAGAATTAAATGTCCCTGAGTCCTAAAATAAATCTGATAAGAAAATATAATTCTTAAGATTGCTTTTAGTTATTCCCTTGGCATCTTCAAACTCAGTGTCAGTGTTCAGTTTAATTTTGGATACTTCGAGACAAATTCAACGGTCTTGTCGATGACAAATTCACTTATTGCTTGGTTACTCAGTACCTACATAAAATAGTTCTACATGCAGCAGAAATCTAAGGTCGTGTCGTGATGTCCAACCAACGAATGATGGATGGCATCGTGAGTCGACATTCGTCGTGGATCGCTAGTTTATTATTACCAGTTCAAGAAATCAAGATTCTATTGTCTGGAAATTTGGGTCACGATTTTTATTGTTAGTTCTATCTGAAAATTAACGTTCCTGGGCGGCTCAATTATGATAATTTTGGTATAAAATCCGATTTCATTTCATACCTAAGGAATATCTAACACGATTTGAATGCCGTTAATAAAAATAGAATTTGCATTTTACTGAGAAATGAAAGGTTTTCAGAAGGCGTGAAACGGTGCCTCCTTAAATTAGCAGATATTACCTTTGTTCTGTAAATTTGAAGGAATTTCTAAATATTAAATTACTTAATCAGAGAATTTTCGATATAGATACCTCTTCTTACTTGTATTTTTATATTCAATTTTATTTTAATAACAGTCTCGTAAGATATCATTTCGTTTATCATGCCCATACAAATTGCCACATAGGTTTTATTAAAAATTCTCGCGATCCTAGCATTTTGAGTAATTTGCTTATAAGTTATAAGGGTAATTTAACATCCTAGTAGAGGATCTTAGGACAGGAGGAAATAAGGAATTAAATAATAACAAGTTTTTCTTCGATAAGTATATACAGTTCTAGAGATTCTAGTATAACGCGAAGCAGCAAAAGCACTGTTTATTTTTGGTATTGTGTCGTGCTTATCGCTCTCTTTTTTTACTGTATACTGACTGTGAAATCATTTGTTCCCGTAGCTATCACGTCACTATTTCGTCATTATTCGGTTTTAAAATTATGGTTCGTTCTTTCATGATCCATCCATCCTGATGATTTGTTATGTAGATTGCTTATAAAGTGTAAATTGGTAATCTGAATTAGGAAATTGGAAATAAGCAGATGAACGCCACAGCTAGCTCGAATATTTTATACAGAAGCACTCAAAACCATTTTTCTGTAAACGAGGCCAAAATGGACAGCTCACGTTTACTGAAAATGAGTTATATGGTGAAATTAAAAGCTTTGAAAGGAGTAAACCATGACAAACGCAAATGTCACAACACTCGTTTGATTAATCGTTACCGTGTCACTAAATTAGTAAATAACGAAATTGCCCCATGATACGATTTTCTGTTATATACATATTTTCAAACACAAATTATGAATTCGTAAGTTTAGGTCGTCAGCGCGACGGCTAGAGTTCTGGGTTCGATTCCTAGGGCGAGCAGAGAGTAATTGGGTTTTTCTCTGAATTTCTTAGTAGCAGCTCGGAGTTTGGATTTAATGACAATAGACTTGCTTCCTATTACAAGAGGCCTAAACATACCGACGAACTGTGGGTGTACTATATATTTAGAGCATAACTCTGCCTAACCTTTTGGGGAATACAGACGCAATGGTATTGTATGAATTCTAACATTTAAAATCAAAATGAAAGTTTATGATCCTTCCATGAGCCTTCATATGAGCCTTTGATATAAAAAGTTTTAGGATGAAGGTTTTGCAAGTAGATTTTATCAAACACGAAAAGATAAGCTCGAGGTAGAATAATAATATTTAGAGCAATCCAATTGTTTCCTTATTTCACATTCGGGGCGCACAAATGTAACCTTTAAATTCGGCGGGGCAGCCCTAATGCTAAGGTTTTGGAAGTAAGTACGTGATATGTATAAAATAAGGTTGAATTTCAAGTGGCACGTACTTTGTGTTATTATCAACTTGGCTACTATGTTTTCATCTGATTATGGTTCTCCGAAGTAATTATAACATGGTTAAGTTTTTAAACATAAGATACCATCACGCCTGTGTTCCCTGAAGGGTTAGGCAGAGGTGTACTAATTGTACAACCACACTTCGCCGGTATGTTTAGGTCCATGTAATACGGGGCGAGCCTATAGCCATTAACCGGGCACACAAATCCAGACTCCGAGCTGGTAGATTTTCACAGAAAAACCCAATAACACTTTGCTCGACCTGGTGACATCGAACGCAGGACCTCTAGCGTAGCAGTGTAGCTTAGGACCACTAGACTAATGAGGCAGTCAAGTCGAAGTATATTATGTATATACATAGTTATTTTGTCGATTTGTAGTGTGTTCCTCCAGGGACGTGTTATCTTGCGTAACTAGATAGAAGATGTCGAAGAGTCGATCCAAGTAGGTATTTTTCCCAGTGGAAAAGAACTCGCGCCTAGTGACAGACACTTATTTAATGTCTGCTGACAGGAGGGTCTTTTTTGTTGATTTCATTTGTGACCTTTTCTCGCTGCTATTGCTGAAATATAGAAAAGCAACAATACTGTCTGTCATCTTGTTAAGGTGTAGCTTTACGTATCGCGTAGAATTAATATTTACTACTCCAGAGGTTTATCAAAATAAGTTAGTAGGACTGCATACCTGTCTGGGAAACTTTACTTATATACACTTTGTAATAAATTATTTGAATTCTAATCCTGTGCAATTATTTTGGAGGTCGGTTCGAAATCGTAGACTACCAACACGCATAAATAAAAATAAATAAACCATAAATAAATCTTTGAAAGTCGAATTTTTTTTAGTTGAACTTTCATAGACTGATATGATGTAGTACGGGAAGTATCATAACATACACGAACATACAGAGATGAGTGTACACTGTTAAGGATTAGATGAGCAAACTTTAGGCTAGAACTCATTTGTATTGCGACCATAAAGTTATGTAACAAAAACAAACAGGGTAACTTACAGGATAACATCATACAATATTGTAAATGTTGCCAACAATATTGTTATGTTGTATATGGAAAGATGTATACCGTTTATATACGACGATGTTTGCTGCAAGTTTAAACAAGTGACGGTGACAAATAGGTGCACATGCATACTCTCCTGAATTTTTATCAGCAAGTGACAAGAGCTGAATTATAAGTACTATTGTTTCAGACAATTATTGTCGGGGCCAAAGACTATTAAATAATTCTCTTTGGCCGGGGCAGAAGGCACAAGCTGTTTGTCGTGCCTTCGAGTTGTACTGTTGCACGTGCTAAGTCGCCAATTCTTAGCACTATGGCCGCGCTTAATGATCTCTTGGATTCTTATTATTCAACAGATGATCTATTTGCAGGTGGATGGTCGAAGATTTTATTGGTAAGTCTCAACATTCAACATGAGTGACACAGTGAAATCACTGTGTTACTCATGTTGAAAATTCAGAAAATCACCAGATTTGCAAGAAACTGAAAGCATTGGACATATTAAAGTAGGTAGGCTTTTGTTATATAAAGCAAAAAAAAGACAGCGTAAGTAGAAATGAAAGATCGTTTTTGAACAAATCTTCATCTTGAACTGTTCCTGCTCAATGTTCGCAAGTCATCCGCATTCTACCAAGCTATTTTAATGAGTTTGAGCGGAATAATTTCAAAGTGCATTGAATTCAAATTAAGGACTTGTTGCGCATTCATTTAATAAATTATACCCGTGCCCGGCACAATAAGCTCTTTGTCGCTTCTTGTTTTCGCAATTTATCCTCGTGCCTACTGAATATATCTTTACTTGATAGTCTATTCAGTAATAGCTGTGTTTGTCAATGGTTACAATAATATATACTTTTTTTTACTTAAATAATATCTATTCAGTTGAATAAAACAAATGATTTGATGATCATGACATGTTGATGAATGAGGGGACTCATAAGTAGCGTATTCGCTAAACTAGCATAGGTATAGAATAAAAACTACGCTTCTTTACTTAATTTATTTACCTAAACTAGCTTAGCCGAAACTTATTCTGATGCTCTCTTTATAAAGATATATTGAAAGGTAGGTAAAGTTACGCAGAACTATTTTTTATTTAAAAGTGCAAAGCTTGTGATTCCAGTAGCCAAAAGCAGTCGTTCCTCCGTGCACACGTTTGGTCATCGAAATTCGAATACACGTATTCATTTTGGCCGGAAACCTTCTGCACTCGCTGTCCGGTTTGGCAGTTACAACCATCTGTGACCAACTGCATTGTAAGATCGAATAAAAAATATATCGTGCTGGACTTTCCGTAGGAAGCCATTGGCGTGAGGAACTTGCCGGAACAATAATGATAAGGTAATTTTTTTGAGGCACTAGTTTTTAGAGCATATCATAAGTAACTTGGAAATAATTGTTGACAAGTTATTGGCTATCTACGTAACAAATGCTTGGTTGGTGATCAAACAGCCAGATAGGCAGCAGCCTTCAAAAACTCCATCTCAGACGTGAAATGTTACTGCACAGAAAATGTACCTATAGATAGCTAGATAGGTGTGGCGAAAATACGATGGAACTTAATCATGATTTTCTGGAAGAACTTTTTATATAGAAGTATAGGTACTTAGTTTACAATTATTTTGCCGGATCACCCTCACCCTAATCTGAAATATTCTCTCTATATATCGAATTCATGTAAGCAGTGTTAAGCAAGAGATTAGTAGCACTGCCAGCTGCTTGCACTCTTTTTTACTTGACTTTAGAAAGTGTAGCTCTGTTTTCCATCATTCTATACTTACCTCAAAAAATCTTTTACTCTCCTCTACTGTAGTTTTAGTGGAACATCGGACTTTTCAAAGATATACATTAAAGCTTCTGTACTTTTCATAGTTTTGTTTCATCCATACCTTTATCATAGCCTTGAGCAGTGCGTATCTAGTGAACACGTTCCTTTGGGTCTTGGACTCGCTGTAGCGCGCCATCAGAGTCACGAGAGCTTTCTTCGCCGTATCATAGTTCTCGTCAAGACGCACTCTCACTCCTCGCAGGCGCTCGTTGGTTTCTATCACCTCTTCTTTTGTCTGCCCACCTGCGATGATAAAGTACATATTACTGCATATTGCAATCCATACTTATATTATAAACATGAAAGTAACATCCTCTGCCTCGTTAGTCTAGTGGTCCCAATCGCGAATGCTACGCTAGAGATCTCGGGTTCGATCCCCAGGTCGAGCAAAGTGCTACTGGGTTTTTCTATGAAATTCTCAGTAGCAGCTCGGAGTCTGGATTTGTGCCCGGTGAATGGCAATAGGCTCGCCCCCTATTACATGGGACCTTAACATACGAACTGCGGGTGTACATTAAGTACACCTCTGCCTAATCCTTCCGGGAAAACAGGCGTGATGGTATGAAAAGTAACATCCGTTTCCCTAAACCGTGAAACAGATTTCGAAAAAAAATGGCAAGGAGTTAGATTGCAGCCTGAGAAAAGTCTCAGGGTATCTTTTGTCTCAAAAAGTCTTTTGGAATGCGAGTGACATCGCAGGCAACAGCTAAACAAAGGAGAAGTAGTTGATTTACATTTTATTTAACTATCAAATAATGTTGAGTAAAATGCTTTAAGTAAACACTTGTCTTGGTACACTTGGTATTTAAACAGTATTTGTGGAAATAACCTTGCTTAAGCCAAACACCTACGCGAAAAAGCAACGTTTTTTAAGTAAGAAATGAAATGAAAGAATAACATTTTAAGTAGGAATTGCAAGCCTAGATTGTTAAAATAAAAGCTTAAAAAAGGCAGGCAGGCAGCTTTCATAATGACCATTACTGCCAAATTCCATTAAAAATTAGTAACAAAAAAAATAAGACAAACGAGAAATATTGGCCAAAAAGCCTTGGTTCTCAATGGTGATATTAAGTACCTTCTGAAAGCCAAAAGCTCATTTTTGTCTAGAAATATTACTCGTATATTGCCTATGTTTCAGAGTATTAAAAGGAAATGCGGTGGCCAGCACATCAAGTTTCCACAAAATGTCTAATTTTCTCAGTGGATTTTGAACTTAATCATCAACATTTTAAGTTTTAAAATCATTTGGAGGAATATGGCAGTTTTGTATAACCTGATGTACTACCCCAGAGAGTATATAAAATAATTATATTATAAATATAACGGAAATAAATCACCTTATTTTTTTATAAAAGTTATGATGCTCTCGAACCCACAATGCCTATTTAAGCCATTTTATCGTAACGGGTCAGGTGCCAGTATTCTCCACTAAATATTTCACAAGTGACAAATAGCGACCATAACAAATGGGATCTTCGTAGGCTGTGGCTACCGGCTCCACAAATCAATGACCGGGTCGTCCACCCAGCCTCTTAACATTCCACTCATAGCCAAGACTAATCTACTGCTACAAAGGCACTCGCGTTTGCTTCCACAGCGTAGTCTACGTGCTTTTTCTTTCCTTTTTACACTTCCTATTCATTAAAGGAACTCAAGTGTTGGACTTAGTCACTTAGATGACTGATTGCCCTCAGATCAAATAAAAAGTTAAGATGGAACTTTGCGAACAAAGAAGTGAGGCCGGCTAAAACTATGTATGCCATGCCGTGTACAAGACACAATTACTCGCACACATGTATTAGTTAACTACGCCTTTTCTTGTCAGTCGAGCTTTCGATAGCTCGATAGCTCGACTGACAAGATAAGGCGTAGTTTTGGTATACGTGTGTGCGTGTAATTGTGTCTTGTAGTTGTGTGTCGTGTAGTTTTAGCCGGCCTCACTCCTTTTGTTCGCAAAGTTCCATCTTAACTTTTTATTTGATCTTAGCTATATACTTACTTACTAGAACAAAACAGGCGGGATTATCGACATAGCCTCTTTTATTTTATAACTGTACGTGCTTATAAATAATGGCTTTAAAGTCCTATAGATAATCGAGTTCATCATGACTTCAGTATTGAATCGCTATAATTGATCACAATTATTACGAAGATAATACAAATATTTGTAATACTCACTAGATGTGCCTTCATCTTTGACATCCTGTACGATGCGACGGACGCTCTGGGTGAACTTGCCAACTAAATTCGTACTCGCTGAAACAAAAGAATATGTAGTTATAACATAACTGTCTAAAACTACAACAGCAAGAGATGCAACATAATTACCAATGGTGATATGGTAATATGTAAGGGATAACTTTATACGAGATAGATAGCTTTAGTTCTCTCTTGAAATCTTCATCGCGTTCGATATTTAAACTATGCGAGCGAAGTTAGTGGTTGCGTGTTGAGTCTGCGACATGCTTGTGCACTCAGTTCGTGCAAGTGAACGGTTCCAAGTGGGCTTTGGAAATCTAAAGCCGAATAAATAAACGATCAATACACCCAACTGGCCAGCTTAAGTCCTACTTTGATTATATTACAGGATTTTAGTATTTAGATGTGCAGGTGTAGGTGTCATGAAAGGCGAATATACCTTATATACTTTTTCTGGAGTAAGCGAAATATCAGGGCGGGAAATCATACGTTTGATGCCGCAAGAGGGCGGTATCATTTTTTGCGAGTTTTCAACCTATGCTATGACTTGCATAATTAACCATACATCTTATTCTGCGGTATTTAAACAGTATTCTAAGAAAGATCCTTGTATAATGTTCTACGACTTATTAACATAAGTCAACAGGTCATGTTCAACTAAAAGGCTGACTAACAATTTTTCCGAATGAGATCATATACGGAATATCCAATGCAATGTCGAGAGGCTACGTAATTGTATTGTTATGGCTCACTCAAAGAATATAATTAAATCAATTATCACCTTGGCTTAAAAATAAAAATATAATTAACAGGGTACATATAACGGTAGGCTTTTCATTTTATTTTGATTTAGTCAAAAGTCAAAATAAATCTACGTCTATTTTTAATCAATTTAGGTATACCTATACATATTTTTTTAATATGTAATATTGTTTTATAGTAGTAGTTCATAAGCTTGATGTTTTTTTCATTTTTATAGTTTTAATGTGAAGTTCTAATTGGCAAAAAATTGGTTCGAATGAAATTAATCCCGGATGTGTCGCTACAAAATCCAATTAAAATGTTCCAGTTTGTGTGAAACGTATCTAACGTAACGTAAAAACTTTTAATTACGCGATACCCCTTCGAAAGGACTTAAAAAAATATATAAAAAATGACTCCTAGTTTTTGGTGCACTTTCAAACTTTCAGTCAGGTGAGATCAGGGGAGATCGTCGTGCAATTTCTTCCTCCCACCCAAAACCAGGAGGCGGTGAAAAGATCCCACAAAAGCGCACGTTCAAAATTTACCACCTGGTATAGTAGTTTGATTATATGAGATTTTAATTCATTGCTATTATCATCATCATTTTATTACTGCTGGACGTAGGTCTCCTCTAGTCTGCGACCATTTGACCCTATCTTTTTAACGCTTTTCACATTTTATTGCCATATTCATCGTGAATAATACATGGTGTACCTAATCATATATGAAATCTTGTTGGACTGCTGACCAAGTAATTATTTTGCTGCGCGACTGTTTATTAAACAGATACGTAATATTGCGAGCTGACTGCATATTGGTTAAACTGTTCACAAATGCTTAGATTGTTTGCAGAACAAGGGCTGCAGCCCGATTTGTGTCGAATATAAAATACACATAGTATTATGTTGTAACATATATATGTTATAGAACTAGGTAAGTGTGTTTATTAGGACATGACATGATGAAAGATGTTGATATAAAAACCATTTAACGTTAAAAAAAACGCGAATTATTTATGAAAAGGGGATAAATTTTTCGATAGTTAGCATTGTACAGTCGCCAGCAGGTCAAGGTATAAAAAACTGTCAAAATCCTCCAAATGATTTTAAACCTTACATTTTTGAAGATCAAGTTCAAAATCAACTGAGAAAATTTGACATTTTGTGGTAACTTGATGTGCTGGCCACCGTACCTAAAGTTTGAAGTGACAACTGTTTTATTATAATGCTTGTACGACAGTACAACTCACATACAGTATAATATAACAATGTACGTCGAAGTTTTTCAATTCCCAGTTCGCGGTGAAATAAAATAGGGTCGAAGGCGCAATATCGCTCGCATGTTCTCAATTACCTGCAAAAAGCTTTTCTAAAGCGTAAGATAAAATGTTTTGTTTTTTGTTTTAAGGGCTTGTTATTTTAAGGCGACTGCTTCGCAACTGTGTATACGATTTTTAAGAGCAGGAGCTACTTATATTGAAATAAGTTTTAGTTATGCATAGGCTGCGCCCTTCCCCTTTCTCCCATCCTTTTATGCCTATGTAGGCTAAACTTTTCTGGTAAACGTTTTCACAATTATTTTTTTCAAAATTTCAAGAAATTCTTATTTTCAATTCCTGCTCAATTCTTCCTGATATTTAAAATATGCGGTGGATTTATACCTTCAATACACAAATGAATAGTATCTACTTAGATACCGGCTAATTGTGGGTATACATTAGTACACCTCTGTTTAACCCCTTGGGGAAAACAGGCGTCATGGTAGATATGTTATGTTATCTACATAACGTCTATGTCTACATTTATGTGTCATGTGGGTGTTAAAGCTTCATTTAGTGACCCGCGCGAATGTTTGGTTTTCTTAACTCATCCCGTTTTCCCTCTGATGTAAAAGCGGTTTAATAAATATAAACATGTGTGCATGGGTCGCTTTAATCCTATTACTAGAAATGTTTTTGCTCAAACTTTATTTTTACCTTATTAACCATAGATGGAAAATATGGGTGTTGTTAGTGAAAATATATCTTTATAAGTAGGTATGCAGGGATTTGTTGTTTTAAAGATAATGAATATATTTGATGATTAGCTTTATATAGAGATTTTTTAAAGTACCTTCTGACTGCTACGCTAGAGGTCTTGGGTTCGATCCCCAGGTTGAGTAAAGTGTTATTGGGGTTTTCTATAAAATTCTCAGTAGCAGCTCGAAGTTTGGATTCGTGCCCGGTTAATTGCAATAGGTTCGTCCCCTATCACATGGGACCTAAACATACCAGCGAATTGTGGGTGTACTTTTTTACACCTCTGCCTAACCCTTCGGGGAATACAGGCGTGATGATATGTTTATGTTTTTTTATATGAATGTTGAAACACTTATTATTTTAGAATAAAATTGAGGTGATACATACTTCTTGAAAATTATTGAACCACACTATAAAGTTTATAATAGGTAAACAAACTAAAATAATTAATCTTTATGAACCCGTCTCCTTGGTTTCGCTCACAAAACTTGTCATTACGTAATTGTTGTGTTGGCTAGGTAAATAGCAGGTAATAAAATAAACGCCAATATTGCTAGATATACCTATATATTTACGAACTGACCTTCCTATCTAATATATTGTACATAAGTCCTGGTTTAGCGGATTTTTTTTATTTATTTCTTTATGGGATAACTCGGCAAACGAGCAGGCGAGCTACCTGATGGTAAGTAGTCATCGCCGCCCATGGACATCTGCAAAACCAAAGGAGTTGCAGATGCGTTGCCGAGCCTATTTAGGGAAAGGGAGGGGAAGGAGAAAAGGAGAAGGAAGGGGATTGGGGGAGGAATTGGGCCTCCGGCCCTCTCGCTCACCGAACGAAGCGCAGTAACGAAACGCTACTACTCGGACGTCGGTCTTCTGCGAGAGTGTGGTACTTCCCCGGTCAAGCCGGCCCATTCATGCTGCGAACAGCGTGGCCCTACCACAACAAAAATGACGTAATGTCTGTAATTGTAAATTTTAGAAGATTGTAAACAACGCCGTTGCCTTAAAATTTATTTGTTCCTTTAGGCCCCCTTGCGGCCTTTACAATATAGCTCTGTCAACGTGTTGCACTTTTCAATGCAGAAACATTTATTTTAAGCGGCTGTAGCCCAATGCGTCGGATTTGCCATCATGTGGTTGCCGGTTCGAAACCCACCCATTGCACTACCCACGTGAACCCACTCGTAACACGAGCATTTAGCTTAGCACGAGGGGTTAACAAGAATACTAGTAATGTGCGACCCACATTGCTAGTAAGCTCTTTTTAAAAAAAGAAACAGATTTAATTAGTAACTCTAATAATAGTATTATTTCTGCAGTAATTTATATATGAAACTTGTTTTTTGTCTCTAGTAGGTACCTCCAATCTTGATCTACTAGATTCCCTACAATCCCTAGGATTCAATAGAAAATTGTGTATATGAAAGGTTTCCAGGAAGGTGAAGTCTATACCTGTTATTGACACTAAAAGTTTAATTTTATCCAGTTATTTTATGATGTAGAAACCTTTATTACACACCTAAACCATATTTACTATCAACGCAGCAATAACTATAGATATAATGTGCATTTTAGCACCTAGTAAAAACCAGAATATCTACCTATGATTAAGAAATATTTATACACTAGCTTTCCGCCCTCGGCTTCGCCCGCGTGGTTTCTCGGCTTTTCTGCATTTAAATTTTCCCGTTTTTGCAACATTTTTCATTTATGCTCCGCTCCTATTAGTCTTAGCGTGATGATTATATAGCCTAAAGCCTTCCTCGATAAATGGGCTATCTAAAAATGAAATAATTTTTCAAATCGGACCCGTAGTTCCTGAGATTAGCGCGTTCAAGTAAACAAACTCCTCAGCTTTATAATATAAGTATAGATTAAATGAGCAGCATTCGTGTTCTAATAGCTAGAGCGATGTTCTATCATTCTGGAGTTCTCGTAGGATCGATTTCCACGGGGAGGTACAAATAGTGGTAAACCACTTTGCTCATTGGTGCTTTTTCTGTCTGGTGTCAAAATGACCAGACTGCTATTAGTACGGACTCTGTAACAGGCAACGTAGAATTTCTCATGAAGGAAGCAATGTTCTCTTAAATCTATGCCTGCCACCCTTAATGACTCACACTGAATTATTTTTATTCCCCCGAATACATCCAGTTATCACAGTGGCTCTTTAATATTATTGTGCAATGCGGTTACTCGCCGTCTAGTCCCGTTACATAGTTAAATCGTTTAATGAGACGCAGCAGCATTACAGGTGTCCCAAGGAAGGTTAACACTGTTAAGGAACTCTACATGATAGTAAATTGCTTTATCCGCTTGTAGCACTGAATCGATAGACCTGTATTAAATTTCTGAGCCCTCCAACGACTTAAGAAGTACATGTAATTAATAGCAGCTGCACTGTTGTTTTTCGGAGTTAGTATTGCACGTTTGCACAGCCAATCTATAAATTTGTTTGTATATTAGAAAAATGAGGGTAGGTACACTCATACTATAAGAACTATAATAGCCACCTGTCACTACTGTATTCAGCAGAGATGGTATACATATTTTCCTTTCGGATTCGGAACAATCCGCATTTCCTATTTCAAGTAATAGCTCTGAAAATTCAGGATGCTCTGATTTCGTCTTCTCGGGTTTCTCTAGGTATAACAGAATCTGACGGCATTCCCCCGCCTGCGACACAGAAACTCCAACAATCGCTCTATTGCTGCCTCTGACATCTTTAAGAATCTAGTGTGTGCTTCAATTCCACCTTTGTGTGCCTTAGTTATCTCATCCCACACGATAAATCTGCGATTTCAGAGAATTTGAGCCATATCACTCTGCTAAGGTATTATTGCACAGCGGAGTTTCGACACGAATAAGACTAAGCGGAAGTTTTAAAGGCAGACTGAGCCGCTTTCCCACCTTCCCACCAAAAGAGGTGCTATTCCAGATCCAGCTACAGCTAAAGCAATGCCCCGATTACTTTGTATTTGAGCCAAAAGTAAGTGCGTGACACAAAATGGTTGGCTAAATAATAATATGTGCAACTTTGTTATGATTTTCGAATATTGTGATTCTCGTATTTATTTATTTTGAACGTAATGCATAACGTAAGTATTCCGTTTTAAAGGTAATAATAAAAATTAGGTGTTAATACAGGGGTAAAATTGAAATTTTGTTGCTTTAATTGAATTGTTCAGCTTAAATGCATAAGTTCAAGCACGATAATAAACAATTAATTTTAAAATACGTGTTTCTTTAATTATAATGAAGAGTTTAAATACTTAATAATCTCGAGTAATTTTGATAATAAATAATTTGTTTTCGTAGAAAGTTTAACACCCCTTTTTAACCCTTTTAGGGATGAAATTCAAAAAGTCCTAAGATACGTGATTCTTTAATAGAGCATAAATATTAAGATTCAAGTAATTTTGATAGTATAAAAAATATTTTCCATACAAATTTTAAAACCCCTTTTGAACCATTTAAGGGATGAAATTCAAAAAATAAAAAAATCGTATTTGTTTAATTGTATCGAAGAGCATATATATTAAATTTCAAGTAATTGTGATAAAAACACAAAAAAAACTATACAAACTTTAACACGCTTTTTTACCCTTCTATGGGTCGAAATTTAAAAAATCCAAAAACACGTGTTTCTTTAATTATGTTGAAGAGCTTAAATATTGAATTCAAGTAATTTTGATAACAAACAAAAAAAATCCATACAAAATTTAACACCCCTTTTTACCCATTTAAGGGATGAAATTTAAAAAATCTTTAAGGACGTGTTTTATTATTTTATATTTTGAGGCTTAATACCAAATTTCATTAATTTAAAAATAGAAATGACAGAGTTTCATACAAACTTTAAAACCCTATTTCACCCTTTTAGGGGATGAATTTCGAAAAATCCTTTCTTAAATGACGCCTAGAGTATAAAAGTAATATCCTCACAAAATTTCAAAGTTCTATCATTAGTGGTTTCAGCTGGGCGATGATATGGCAGTCGGGACATTGCCTTTTATATATATAGATTTATAGGTACTAATGAGGCAGTCTAGTAGAGACGGCCTCATTAGTCTAGTAGTCCTAAGTGCGACTGCTACGCTAGAGGTCCTGGGTTCGATCCCTAGGTCGAGCAAAGTGTTATTGGGTTTTTCGGTGAAATTCTCAGTAGCAGCTCGGAGTCTGGATTTGTGCCCGGTTAATGGCAATAGGCTCGCCCCCTATTACATGGGACCTAAACATACCGGCGAAATATGGGTGTACATTAGTACACTTCTGCCTATCCCTTTGGGGAATACAGGCGTGATGGTATGTTATGTTATGTTAAAAATCTAAATAGATTAATTCCGGTCCGTAAAGCCGGAATCAATCTGTTTCGGTCATTAAAATCATAATACCTGCTTACATGCGGATATGAGATACGTCAGTCCTCCAATATGTCACTTGATATCATTTAAGTAATGGTCTGTAATCAAATTGTGGCTGAAGGCAGAATCGATATATATACACACTATCGTAGTCCTAGCTTTTACTATGTATTATTAAAAACTGCAAAGGTAGTTGTAGTAGCGGTTACTTGGTATACAATCAGCTATCTTCGTCAAAATATAAAAAAAAAATCAAAATCAGTCAAGTCCGTTTTGGAAATTAGCCAGAACAGATAGACAAACAAATATTTTAGATATTTTTTTGTTATAATAACCGTATATATTAAGTATAGGTACCTATTTATACAAATGCATTAGTTTGAAAGCTATTAAGTAAAAAAGCTGTTATTTTGAAATTACAAACAGACACTAAATGCAATCATTTGTTTATAAATTTGGAGTACAAAGGCCACTTTAACAAAATTGTGAATTTATTTTAATTAAATATTCATATATCAAAGAATGACTACATGTATCTTTTATAATCATGTTAGTTATTATAATCGGAAATCATTAAAGACAATTTGACAAGAATCATTTAACTCTTCAAACGTAACAGCTTTTTCAACACTTTTCAGCTTCACAATAGGGGTAGAATAGGCCGCTAAAAAGGTTCAATGCCGAGCTGACGCTAAAGTAAGGGAAAGGCAGCTTAGGCATTTTGCGATACGAATCCGAATGCGAAATTGAATCTCTGAAATCCTTTCGGATAAAGACCGAGTAAAATACATTGCCACAGACTAATTCAATGCGGTTGTTTAATAGAATTATCTGTTCTCGATTGCTATCTGAACAACTACTCTGTGATTCTAAAAATGTGATTGTGTTCCATCAACCACCTGTAGATCTTATTGGCGCGTCTTTTGTTCAAAGAGAGCTTTCGCTTGATTAAAAAGGTTTTTCTGGGAGTAAGAGAGGGTTGAATGTATCAATAAAATACTTTCCTAACCCACCTTTTTTATAGACAAGTGAAGTCGAGGGAAACGATACTGATACGATTTGGATGAAATGGTACACAGGTAGTTTATAACGTGGACAAACAAATAATATAATGATTTTTATCTAGGCTAAAACCAATTCTTTTGTATGTTTAGAAGATTATAAAGTTATTCAAGAGAAGGAAAAATTCGACTGCAGCCAGGATTCGAACTTAAGTCTTCTGGTTCAATAGGTATAACAGACGCTTTGACCAACTAAGCCACCGCGAGTCCTACTCGCCTGGTTCCGCCTTCACATTATGAATTTACGTCTTTAAGGTGATGTCAGTGACATCTATTGAAACCTGAAACCAGATGCAGCTTCGAATCCTGTCCGCAGAGTTTTTCCATCACTAAAATAACCAATTCACACAAAGCCGCGGGCAGAAGCTCGTTTCAAAATAAATGGGCACCTTATATTCAAGACATTAAAGTAGTAAATACTTCAATCATGTGTTTATTGTTTGTAAGAAACAAGCAGATGTATTTATGTAGATTTCCATGGCTCTATTTATCATAATTAATAGGATTAGCGTGTTCCTTCCAGCGCGTTGGCTCGTATCAATTTCACAGAGATGGGTTTTCTGAAGATGGGACCGTATTATGTAATGGTTTTAAATACCGATATTAAGAGCTCTATAGATAAGATTTCAAGTGTTTCATCTGTGTCGCGACGATCGAAAATAAATTTATTCTTTATAGTTATAGGCATATTGGGGACGCAATATAAACCTAACAAAACATTTGCATTCGAAAGAAATAATAATGTTGTTTTTAAAATATCCTGATGTTGTATATGCAAGCAAATATGCGGAGGAGAGGTCGACGCCAACTCGCAAGACGACAGTGTTTGCACAAGAAAGTCAGGAAATGGAATTCTTACGCGACGATAGAAGGATACCGGTCGTTTTGCGCGGAGTATGGTTAAGGTGGAAAAGGTTTACCCTTTAATGCTGTCATTCTAGAGTAATGTATCAAATTCAACCCATTTACTGACCCACTGGTTAGTAAGACTCTATCACAACAGTCAATTAAGCTGGCGTAATGCGTGTTGATAAACTTCACACGTAGTGGAAAAAATCTCCTTGACGAATAAGTTCCGTGACGATGATATTTGTTATTGATTTCGAATAGCCTTGGGTTATAATTCAATATAATTATGTCAGTTTCGTTCGTCACGTAGGCGTGTGACTTACCAGTCCAATGATCATATCACTAGGCTATCCCTGTTACCTATATGCATTCCACGACATAATGTTGTCGTCGTGTATCTCATGTTGAGACATGACAAAATGTTACGGTTTAGCGAAATAAAGCTGAAAATTTAAACTGGTAAATTAGAGTAAGAGTAAGCTTGTGAGACTCTTACAAGTTTTTATGTTATAAATTGATACCAAACTTTTTATAGAGGTCATTCAAAATGGTAAAGTTTTGTAAAATAGTACTTATATTTATAGCGGAAGTTCATTAAGACTTCATTAATTATTAACAAAAATAATTACGAAACTTCACAAGGGAGTTAGTACGTAAATAATAACGATATAACCTATAAAAGAATATGGTAATAAAAAATATTTTACAAAAGATTCGGTACATATTTCGCTCCACAACAAAACGCAAGTAATATCGAAACTGTGCAACTCTATTTAAATCTGAATTCCTTCCGAAGAATCCCGGCATGGCGTTAGAAACAAGTCTTTCTTAGCTGTTGGAAATTAATTACCACTTCCTCGGGTTCCTTCGGGGGCGTTCCCAATTTAATAAAGTTATTAGCACCCTCAAGTTCCACTGGTACGTAATGATTTTGGAATACTGTCGAAGGATTCATTTGAATTGGATATTTAAATAAAATCCTAATTAGTATTACTTTGAGTTATGAAATATTATATTTGTTATGAGAAAGCTTCCTATTTATCAAATTTTAAATCAATCAATCAATAATAGATTTCTATGGGTAAAAGAGAAAAATAATTTTCAAATGTTCACTATATGGTCATTTGAAATGAAAAAGGCGTGAGTACTTTTAATATCTAAAGATTATTTTCACAGACCTATTTAATGATACCCCACTTGTCATAGTAAGTTGGCTTTAATGTTTTTTCTCACAACATGGCGTTTGGTTGACATCATATTGAATTTAAATTACTGTCATGTCTTCAATGACACTTAGGATTAAGACAAATCTATTGACGATAGAGGATAATATGTTTGTTCCTTTGCATTCGCAAAGGGTAAAAAGTTGTGTACTAGGTTTATATCAATTAAATATATTTTGTAAGTACTTAACTTTGCCCTTCCAAGTTAAATGAATATCATATTCCTAATTTTATAAACAAGCAAAATTTTCCTTGCGATACGTTAGGAGAATTTAAATTAATGTTAATTAAACTGAGTCTACCTTAGTCTAATTTATCATAGTTTACTATTTGTGTAACGAACCCTTCTGACTTACTGACGACCCCTATTAACTTTTGTGCGTAACTAATTTGTACGATGATCTATTGTTAATTTAGTAATTATTCTATGGCAGTTGACCTACTGTAATAAAATAATCCGAAATTATAAAAAAAACCCCATCTAGCGATTATTGCAAACCTGTTATGAAGACGGTTCAGAATTTTTTCAAACAAATTTCTTTCAGTGAGGACCGTCCTGGGGCTGAAAAACATGGAGAAATTTAGCCTTCCAACACGGTTACGACCTTTATTGCTGTTGTAACTATGGAAATTTGGATAAGCTTCCATATGGCCGCTGAGAGATCGATTTAATGTGATGCATTTTTTAAATAACATCAGACTTATCTGTTAATTAGCGGTCAGCATATACTAGAAGGCTACCTGTAGTGCACCCGTGTGTCCACGAATCATACTGTGATTTACCAAAAGTGACCATTTTACCACTGGAGACTAGATATTTCTTGCCTAAAAGACACATAACATACCATCATGCCTGTAATTCCCGAAGGGTTAGGCAAAGGTGTACAAATGTATACCCACAATTCACCGGTATGTTTAGGTCCCAAGTTATAGGGGGCAAGTCCATTGCCAGTTACCGGCCTCAAATTCTAACTTCGGGCGCTACTGAGATTTTCATAGAAAAACCAAATCACAATAGCGTAAGAGTCGTGCTTAGGAGCACTCGACAAATAAGGCAGTCTAGATGGCTGTATAAAAGACCTTAAAAGGAAAAAATATAATTCCATTATCATAAATCCCTAAACAATATTTCGCATCCACCATTACAATTTCAGGGAAAATTCAAAAGATTCATTTTCCATTCCGGTTATTCTGTCGGGTCGCTAATCCGTATTTTATATTTTTCATTACGCGAAGGCCTTGCCTTAGTGACAGACGTTTTACGAGTCTGTTTATTGCCACAACATAACTAAGAATTTGGTGTCGTAATCTCCAGAATTAAATACATAAAGAATTAACAACACATTTTATGTTGGTAAATAAAAAGACGAGTGGTTTTCTCTTTGTGTCTATTCTATTACTATCTACCTACTTTTAGATCAATTAATGCCAAGATGAGGAGATCGTTAATTCCTTGGTCACAATTCATAGTGTCAGCACTGTGCCCTGTGGTTGTCAGTTTCAAAAGCTAATGTTAATGCCAATGTTTGGTTGTATGCCTAATTGCCTATACATGATGTAACATAAAGTTATAACCTGACGTAGTAAGGTAAGTTGCCTTACAAATATGGTCTAAGAAAACCCAAGTTTTAATATCCTCGTCTCTGGATTAGCTGGATTTTCTTTCTTTCTTTATTAAGAAGTTTGTTCGTTAGGAATGTTTATTTTGTCGAAAACTACATCACGTACAGGTACCTGAAGGTTAGTAAAGGTACATTATACCTTTATAGTGGTGGTGTTAACTAAACTTTGCAACGAGCTTTCCAAGTCCAAATTGAGTTGCGTAGCAAACGCCTCAAGGACTGCGTTTCCTGAAGAAACTAATTACTAAAGTCTAATTACTTGCCAATGGGAACGTCTAACGCGTAATGTCTTGTAGATTTGCAGTACTTATAGGAATAATACAAAGGTTTTAATTAGCCTTTTACTAACTGGTAGCTTGATGAATACATTCTTTATGAGCTTTACTTCAAATATTAGTTAGGTTGTAAATGTAAAGATTTAGATATGACGCAATTTTGCAGTCATCATTCTTATATATCACGCTTGCTCCCACAAATCATGACCGAGTCATGGACCTATTATTAATCATAATAGGCGAAGGTAATAATGGTTCAGTCTATAAATATTTCTGTTTAGCATGGGCACCACTGATTTCTGATTCCGAATGGACTTTAAAATTTGGTCCCAATGATGTAAATGATGTGTATGTCAAAAAACCTACGTCCGTACAGTAGAATTCCTCCTATATTGCCTCAGGTGCTTTTATAAATAAATATGAGGAAATCTAACTTACAATAAATATATTTACAAGATCGTACAAATATTTGTTCCATAGGATACCTTCAAGCCTGTGTCTATAAAATTATTTATCTTAGAAATAACACTAATTTTTATATATATTTCATAAAGAAAGATTTACTGAAATATTTATTATTTGTCACATCGAAAAGTTAATGCCGAAAAATATAATATGCTGAGGTACCCATAGTACCTAACTTTATCGTGCAATAGAGTCGACGACTTCGTTAGCTGGGAAAATATTGGTTCTATACGTCAACTGAGCGTTAATGGGCAGCTATCGTCTTACTAATCTTGATAGTAGCTATATTTTTCAGAGAGTAATGGAGATGCGGATGTCGAATCGAGCTTTCAGTAATAGAGTTTACTAAGGTTTGATATTATTAATATTAACATTTAAAACAGAGCGAAAATTTTGGTTCGATTCTGGTTAGTTGAGATCTTAGTGTCCTTATAAATTCAGAATAAAACTAAGATGTCTCCGTTTTAAACAAACGTGGGCAGTATTTTATTATGTAAATAGAAGACTATTAATTTAATATTTAATTATACTAATATTATAAAGAGGTCAAGTTTGTGGATTTGTGAAGTTGTAGGGGGTAATCTCTGGATCTACTAAACCGATTTTGAAAATTCTTTGAACAATAAAAAACTACATTATTCCTGAGTGGCATAGGCTATATATTATCCCGTAAAATGAAAAGAAACGTATAGTCAACCCGCGCGGAGCCGCCGGCGGAAAGTTAGTAGGTAAATAATAAATTAATATTGGGTTTAATTAATTTTTAAGGCCAACTCGGTTGGTGAGTACACCAACCACAAATGAGTGTATACAACCAAACTCTTTGTTGTTCCTCGAATGAGATATTGGCGAATAGCCTTTGTTGTGTCACCACCACGTTTTGATTGGATATGAAAATTAAACAACCCCTGGTTTTGTATAGCTTGATGTGTAGCCGTGCGTAGGTACCACTAAAATACCGAAGTTAAAATCTTGCTGCCGTTTACGTTTTATCGAATTTTGACGTATCGTTTTTTTTAACGTTTGGTTCCACATACTCGCACAAGACAATCTCATAAGACAGATTCAACATTAACAAACGGGAACTAGTTAGCGGCAGTTCTACAAAGGCAACGTGACTGTAACAGGATCAGTGTTCGAGACGTTAAGTTTAGTCTTAACAGCACACTTCTGAAACTTCCAGTATACCAATTTAATTAAGTCTTATAGTGCTATACTGTGATGTCAAGGATTCATCTATATTATTTTAACAGGTTCACTGCCGATATCTTAAGTAAGGGCGACTCTTTTAGTAAAGGCGGCGTTTTATTTGATTTAAAATCGTTTCAAATGTTAAAGATTTAGTACCTACTATTAACGGTTTTTAGGGATATATATACTAAAAAAAAGAAATAAAAAATCTTGAAAAAAAAATGCATCATCAAAAATGCCGGTTTCGCGCTTAAGGCTACTTAGGGCACAGTTTTGCTTGATTATGTACAACGAATTGTGGCGAGAAAGAGGGAGAGTTTCCAAAGAGTGTGTGTGTGAGTACTGAGATGTAAAGTTTGTCAAAAGTTTTATTTGCTAGCTATGAGTTGCAACGCCACATTTTATTTTTTGACGTTGTAAGAATGCATAGAGGTCAAACAAATAACTATGCCCATTTTACCAAATTAGTAAATGGAACGCAGAGAGGAGGAGCAAATAAACGAATTGTCCAAATATTAGTTTTAAATTATTTTAAACGATAGAGGTAAAAGTTTAATACCATTCTAAGATAAAAATGTTACTGTCGTTTTAAAGCCTGCAATATGTAACTATAAACAGTCTGTTTTTATTGGAATTAACTGGAGAATTAGGAAAATAAAGTTTAAATTTAACCTAGGTAGAATCATGCACAAAAGAGATACCTACGAGTATATTCCACTATATCTAGTCAATTCTATTCTTCGTAGGAATATACGAAATTACTTCATAAATGCATAAGGTTCCCGACAGTACCGTCGTCGCCGACGCACCTGGCTTTGACGTGAAGATACCTGAATCACGCTTGTTTTGCATATTGAGTCATAGCATTAGGTAGAGCTTAAGGTTTGATGACTCAGTAACGTTCTGTCATCATCGCACGCGTTGGTCGGGAATACTTGGAAAAGCTTACGATAGTACCCATTCATAAACCACACGGAATAGATAACTTTATTTATCTCTTCCGTGATAAACCACCTATCAGGGCAATCAAATGTATGCCAGACATTACCATAACATACCAAAATGCCTGTGTTCCTTGAACGCTTATGCAGAGATGAAGGTATTTACACCCAAAGTTCGTCGGTATGTAATAGAGGGCAAGTCTATTGCCATTAACCGAGCACAAATCCAAACTCCGAGCTGCTATTGAGAATTTCATAGAAAAATCCAATAACACTTTACTCGACCTGGGAATCGAACCCAAGACGTATAGCGAAGTAGTCGCTTTAAGGAACACTACCCAAATGAGTCAGAATGCGAGAAATGATTACCGTCGAATTTCGTTTATTTCGTCAAGCTGATTTTCCTATATTATTTAGTTATAACATTTCGTTAATTTTTTCAGATGGTTGAATGCTAGTGCCGGTAGAATGACCTTTTTACTCTAAATATAATATATATTTTACTCTGTTAGAACCATTCTACCAACCTCTCTATTTTTAGCTAAAAAAGTATTGGGGCTTATTATAATTTTTTCATATGATCATTATAATCATCAACCCATTATATTTCCCCATTGTTAGGCACGGGTTTTCTTTCTCAGAGAGTGGGTTTAGTATTGTCCACCAAGCCAGTCTACTATAGGTTTGCAGACTTCACATGTCGAGAAAATCTTTGAGCCATGCAGCTTTCTTCACGATCTTTTCCTTCACCGTTAAACAACTTTCTGCTCAAAGTACCTAGTTATTTTGTCACTAACAATAATGAATAGTCCAGTCCATCTTTGAAAGCATATTTGCTACCATTCTTGAGACAGATTCTCAAGAGATACAATAATGTCAGGATACAAAGGTAGCTGAATGCCAAGAATTCTGGGTCCCCTAACGCATAAAACACGTACCAGGTACTGGAATGGCTAAGGAATTCTGTACAAATGGAAATTTGGGTGGACGCGTAGAGAATTATGAAGACTGAAATTGTTTTCAAAATATTAATGTTACCTCCGAGAATTTAACGGACGTGACACTGATATATAATGAGCTACGAATACATAATTACATATATATGGTGAAGCACGTTTTGCGCAAAAAAAATTGCTGATATTGAAATGTGGAAATATTGAAAACAGAAAATATGGAATTCTGTTTGTATGAGCTAATTTAATGTTTGGTGCAGTCAAAGTAAAATTTATTATGGACTCGCTCTGTATCATAGTCATGATACAATCTGCGCACATTCATTTAATTTGCCAAAATATTTTTGCATCTTACGTAGCCAACTCTTTAGTAGTGGTTTCTCTTTAGGTCGCTTATTGGTTGGTTCGTAGCATTCAATAATAGATCTATCAGTAGATTTATTTACTAATATGATTATGAAATAAAGTCCACTCTAGTAATGTAAAAAAACCTATTTCTAGTAGGCAAGTTTTCTGACAGATCTGTTATCGAAACTACTATCATTAATTTGAATAAGGAATGAGCCAATCAACACAATCCAATCACTTTGATTGGGTTGTGTTGATTATGCATGTCTTGTGTAACCTGTGATTTTGTTTTATCCAATGGCAAAACAATAGACAAGCTGGAAATCAAATTAATTCGTTTATTCGGCTGAGATATTTTAATGGGATTTCGCCACATTTGTATTCAGCCGATTAATTAATTCGTATTGAAATCATATCAAACTGAAACTGGATTGCTGGGTCCTCATTTAAATTTGGCAGAAATGATTGAATATATCATGTTATTAAAAGATGACTGCCCGTGTTGTATCAGTCCACATATCTGGGGTTGAAAAAATAGCATAAAATACGATAAGGCCTGTAATCTCCGAAGGGCGCGTGTGAACGGGTCGCGGATTCGATTCACGCGTGTTTTCTACGGGTAATTTTTTGGGTGTTTGTGCATGTGAAGATTGATTGAGAACGCACCGATGATTCTGAAGAAAATCGTAGTGTTGGGCAAGGTGTTTTTTAAGTAAAATAAAATTCACTACAAACGTTTCAGTAAAAGCATTGCCTATATCTCTTGTTGAGTGATGAACGACGCGAGAACAGATTTGTTTTTTTTTTAACGTGTTAGTCGATCTATCCCGGGAACACAACGTTTACGTCTGGAAATAGTGGAATATTTTCAAAATTATTTTTGTTTAGCGTGTTTTTAGGGTTACGTACCTAAAGGGTAAAAACGGTCCTCTGTCCGACTGTCTGTCTGTCTGTCTATCACCAGGCTGTATCTCATGAATCGTGATAGTTAGACCGTTGAAATTTTCACAAATGATGTATTATTGTTGCCACTTTAACAAAAAATACTAAAAAAACAGAATAAAATAAATATTTAAGGGGGCTGTCATACAAAAAACGTGATTTTTTGCTCTATATTGATAACGGCAACAGGTAACGCTTGAAATATTCACAGAATATTTAGTTATATATCGCCGGTCTAATTTGTTAACCTGCTAGGTGAATTTTCGGGCAAAATTTACTTTTTATACCAGTCAAAAAAATTAAACCTATCATGTACCCTAATGATTAAGAAATAACGCCAATTTTAGTCTAAAAAGGTTAACAAATTAGGCCGAGACAATATTCACTTAAAAAAAAAACAAATATTTAATGGGGGCTCCCATACAACAAACGTGGTTTTTTGCTGTTTTTATAGATAATGGTACGGAACCCTTCGTTGTCGGTTTTTTATTTATATTGGGTTAGTTTTGACTTTGGAAGAACTACGCAATTGATTTTTTTTATTTTATATTGCGAAGTTGTAGGCTGACTTTAGTTTATTTTAAGAATACTTCTTAGAACCATCATTCGCGTAGCCGTTTGAGACTACTACAGTAGCAGTAGTTGCCCATTATATCATCATCATCATCATCATCATCATCAGCCTATACTAGTCTACTGCTGGACGTAGGCTTCCCCCAGCGTGCGCCATTTCACCCTGTCCTCCGCTTTTCGCATCCAGCTTCTGCCAGCAACCTTTCGCAGATCATCACTCCATCTTGCCGGTGGGCGTCCTACACTACGTTTGCCGAGTCACGGTCGCCACTCGAGAGCACGTCGACCCCAACGGTTGTCGGTTCTTCTAGACTAGGTTCGGTTCGGAGATATGGCCAGCCCATTGCCACTTCAGCTTGCTAATCCGGTGCGCTATGTCGGATAATCTCGTTGCGGATTCTGTCCGAGACTCCGAGCATAGCACGCTGAGCGAATTTAAATTGATGGATGCCATTATAAACGTAACCAAATCTCATTGTTCTTTGTAAGAAGAATTATCATCAACCCATTTATTGTCTCAATGCTGGGCCCGGGTCTCCTCTCAGAGTAAGATGGGTTAGGCTATAGTCCTCCACGCTAGCTTATTTTGTGTTGGCAGACTTCACACGCTGTCTAGAAAATCATTCAGATATGCAGATATCCGCACGATGTTTTTCTTTGCCGTTTTTGCGAGCGATAAATAATTATTAATACGCCTATGATTTAGAAAAATTAGAATGCCTTATATTCGAACTCGAGACCTACGACTTTGTTGTTCAATGGTCATATCGCTAGGTTATCACTGCACACTAGACCAGAATACTAGTAGTAGGCACTTTTCTTTAATATTGAAACATAACAACTACCCACATTGGCAATAACTTTATGTATGTAGATATGTACTTATTACAAATGTGTTCGCAATCCGGGTTCGTAACAGATGGTAATGTAACCAACCATAAAGGCAGCGCAAGTATTTTATCAGTGGATTTCGGTACGTTGTAATATAAGAGGAAGTGCGGGAAAATAGATACGACGCGTCGAAATAAATAAAATTATTACTGTATTGTCAACGAGTTTGTTATACTCGTATTTGTTATTACTGCGGACTGACTTGTAGTAACGTGCCTTCAATATTGTGTGTTAGAATAAAAATTGTGATCCAAACAATGTATTAGAAACGGTATTATTATCAGCATAACACTATTTTCATAAGATACGGTCTTTGAATTCAAGTAATTTATCGGCATTTGTCAACTAGAACTGATTTCATTATACATACTTATCCAAAATTTGGACTATTAATAAAATCTACATTATTATGCAAAGTTAAGCGTTTAACTAGTCCAACATTATAAAAGTTAGTAAGGAGAAATAAATATCTTCCCACATTGCTGATCTGATTGCATCAAGTTGACATTGAAGCGTGAGACGAAGAGGCCATATTACACAATCAATGATCATGATATATAATTTGATCGATATTCTAGGCAACTTAAATTGAAGTTTTGATACATTTATATCATAAAAGATTTGAATGATTGCCCTCCATATTATGGTGTAGGCATGAGATGTCAATGGCCTTATATAATCTAAGATCGATGAGGCTCACTTTAAAGCCAGTTTTAGTGATTTCACGATAGACTACCAAGTGATAAGTTTCGTTTACGAATCCATTATCACTTGCCTTAAACGAAATTTGCATGCCTGAAAGATGTCCTTCTGTTCTCCACGTGAAATACGGCTAACATGTTGGACTTTACCACGCTCACTCGCTCTCATTTTGAGACGAGACCCGTACCAGTAACAGGGCCATAAATGTGCTCACTATACGGCCTTCATTATGGTTTTCATAATCTCATTAGTTGGGATTCTCGTCTATATCAGGCCGTAACACTATAGAGGACCCAAGTTGTGAGGACCTTTCATTAGTACCTTTTGTGTTAAGCGTTCATTACATTACACCCTACTTAAGGCCCAGTAAATCTTCGTTCGTCAAGCTAGTCACGTCATTATAACATCGATTAAGTCCAGTCGTGATCCATTGTAAAAGGTACGTTGGGTAATTACGAACCTATCTCTGTTTGTGCAATTATTGTGATCCAACTTCAGCCGGCAAATTATAGTGTTTCTGGTTCTGTTCTGGTTCTCTGGTTCTGGTTCTGGTTCTAGTTTGTTTCGTAAAACGTGTGATGAAACTAGACCAAAATCTTTGGGAATTTGTTTATGTTATAGACATTGCGAAAAAAAATTTACAAAACAAACATGCATATGCTTATTATTTATTGTATCTGCGCACTCGTCAACAAGCACGGCTAGTAGTACAGCGATAGCTCAGTAGACCATAGATAGCTGTCATGTGTCTCAAGTTCATATACAAGACACTCATCTCTGACTTTCAGAAAACATGTGAGAATTTGATTCGATTTATAGGTATTTGGACGTGTTGCCATAATTGATAAATTCTATATGTAAAAAAATAATCCCTATTTCTCTTAGTCACACCATAACTTGAAAACAACTTTAGTGATTTCAAGGAAGGTTCTTATGAAAGAAAAAAATATAAAATTACCCAGGCAATGGGAAAATAACAGAAAACTTAACTATTATTTCAACTCCGCCCGTTTATTTAATTATTTATTCTAGTGCGAAGACAATATTAAGAGCTAAGACAATGTATGTCGGGTCACCTAGAATGTAATAACTATAGGGCCTTCATATGGAGCGTACAGATTCTTTAGAGCACAGAGGTAGAAATAAATATTATTTTGAAAGTGCCACAGTAATAATCGCCATTAACTGTTCCTCAACTCGCAGTCCAAGTTGTAGGGCCAAAGCGGGACATTCGTTCCAACAGTTTCAACTAAAACTTTTTATTGATAAAAATGTTTTATATCAAAACTTTGTCGTATTCGTCGTAAGGGTTAGATAAAGAGAATTTTCTATACTTTTACGATAGAGGTAGCCACACAAACTTGTAAAACTTTACATACGATGCCGTAAAGACTTTTTATGAGCAATGAATGCTTCCATCTTTACTAAACTTTTATTACGCTAGATCTAGCGGACACGGCTATAAAAACTTTTAAAGTAATGACACCTTACAGAAGTCAAAGTAATTAAATAGAGCTTTGATTACAAAATCATTAGAAACATCTAATGGTGACGGTAATCAGATACTTAAGTTTAAATATTCTATTCAGCTTTAAAAGGAGGATTTTCTCACTTTGACCGTAGTTTTTTTTTGTATATATGTTTTGCGTATATTCTTGTAATCGTAAAACCAATTTCGATGTATTTTCTTCTAACCATCCATTGGTTCACCATATCACCATAAGTAAAATATCAATCAATTATCAGGGTGCCAGTTTAGTCAGGTGCACCCGTTATCTTATGTAAGAAAAAGTAGATATTCCTGTACAAGTAGTAGACAGGCCACAATATTTAGCCTATAACCTATTTGAGAAAAAAATAGATCTCATACAAAAGAAGACCTTTCCATACTATATATTGTCTTTGTAGAATTGAAAAATTTCGTGTATAGCTAAACTTTATAGACGGTGTTTTTGAGTCGAGCATAGCGGGAAGACCACAATATTTAGATATGTAGGTATGGTATGGTCGTCTATTTTTCAATTATCAGAATGGTTTTATAGGGAAAGTTGGTCAGTATTTCAGGTAAAATAAACTCTTTGTCGATTGCAGGGTACTAAAACGGCAACCTGTATATTAATAGGTATATTTAATGATAGTCTTCATTCGTATAATGTATATCATCCGTTACTATACGAGAAGTGGCTTTCGTCCGAACTTTTTTGACCCAAATCAATCTAATTTATTTGAAGTTATGAATTTGATTATCCTATTTGGAGACTTCAAATCTTTATTTGCACGAAGTGGTCAGAGATTTCCTACTGAGAGTAAAATAAAAATTGATCACTTTGACGTCTGAAAATACTTAAGACTTTATGAAATGAAATTTCATTTGTACAAGTTCTTCTATAAAACATTTATTCTTTCTTAAACTTTAAAATTGTGTAGGTATTGTTTAAAATAAATATAACTTAGGTAACTTATTATACTTTTTTATACACAATTTCTATTGATACTAAGTAAAGTACTAATACATATAAAAATAATCTGCAATAATATACCAAAACTAATTTATAAAAATAATCACAATTTATTTTATGGACTTGAACGAGACTGAGATTGTTTCAAATTAACAATATTCTTATTTCTCACTCAGAGCATAATTTTTAACTCTAAAAGTGCTAGCAAGCACTAGTTTCCTTTGTTTTCTCAGCTAAAACTTTCCAACGTCAATTATATTGTAACAATAAACTACGATTTCGCGAACAATATTTTAGTGGCAGAAATAAGAGCTACAAAGTTTTTAACGATGGTCGTTTATAAAATGTGGCAAAATACAAAGGATATTAAATGATTTTTGCGCTACCTATTGTTAATGCAACAATAGGTAAGCTTCGGCTCAGTGCGCATAAATTTTATAATGATCTCAAGTCTAAGAATATCAGCACGACTATTCGAGATAATCATTTGAATTTCAAAAATCTTGCTTACTACAAGATAATTCGTAGAACATGTTGACACGTTAATGGAACATTTCCTGTTTATTCGCCATCGGATATTTTAACCACATTTAAACTAAAAGCTTTTGTAATTCAATTTTCAATCGGATTGAAATCAATATTTTCTCGTAAAGGATTCCAATTTACCGGGTCGGTGGATATATGAGAAATTTATGGTAAATATTTGAAGTTTATTGAAATAAAACTACTTTTTTATTTGGATTTTGTCGCGTTATATTGATATTATTTAATTCCCAACGTTTTGGATCCTTTACAGCATCCATGGTCAAGGGTGGACTGAGGTGTTGGTCGCCCTAATGGTCGTCAAAATTATCACCAGCTACCCTACATTAGGACGATCAACACCTCAGTTTATAATTTATTTTCCAATTTTCTCTCAGTAATTGTATTGCGTATGTGGCGTTGTATTAACGATATTGCTGGAATAACAGGAAAATGAAAAGAGGATTAAAACCACATAATCGAAAACTGCAATCATCCGATAAATGTTCCATTACCGCTCTATAAGGATTAAAAAATAACTAATAAATCAAATATCCGATTGGCTACGACAGGTTTGTCAATACCAGGAGGTCGATTCCAAAACCAATTACTCGCCGCAGTACAAATAAGACGTATTTCTTTTTGACGTGAGCCTTGTCCTTGCTTTATTTCTACCATTCACTGTTATATCATATATCAATATTAGGTATTAGTATTACCTATATCGAATACGTTTGATTTGGTTGACGAATCTTAAGGTCCGCTTTCTGACGTCATTGTATGTAGTATAATTATGTATTTGTTTTTTGTATTTTGTATTTGTGTATTTAACCATAGTCGTGTATCAATGTACAATACAACTATGGTTATAAGTTAAGAGGGTACTCTATTGAGCCTTTCTCCATACAAACGCATTTTGCTATTTTCTTCGTAGATAATTGCTTTAGAGCAATGATATTTTCCCAAAAAATTTAGATCTAATTTATACGGGCCCCAATTATATAATTTAAAAAAAAAAAAAATTCACAAGAAAATATGACAATACAAAATCTCGAAAAAAAGCCCGTTTTTACCGACGTGTTCAGGCGACTATCAGACAATATTGAAAAGTTTTTAACAAAAAATAAAATAATAAAAGCGTAGACATGCTTTTCCTCTAAATTTTGATTTATAAATTGTTTATATCAATCGACTTTTGAAGAAGAAAACAGCAGAATACGAAACGTCTTTTGGTCAAGGTTTTTGTAGGTAAAACATCCTAAGCTGCAGTTTTTTTTTGCACTTTACAGGAAGAGAATGGAGGTGCAGCGCGACGGCAATAGTTTCTTTAAATACTTATTTTTCAAATTCCTTAGGACTAGAGTCTTAAGATCAAATTAGTTTAAAACAGATCGGTTATAAATATAGATATTATTTAAAAAACTGTAAAACGCTACTTTGTTAGGAAGAATACTAAATTAAAAGGCGGTTATAGGAATTCCATTTGTGGCGTTTTGAATAAGCGATTGAAATTAAGAGGATAGTATCCGCTTCGCGCCCCATACAAACGCAGTTTGGCCCTTGCTTGAATTTTAAACAATGAAAGTCATTGAAATTTTGCAGTAACAATCTTATCATTAATATACGTGTTCCTGTAATATAAAATTTCATTTCAATATACGGTTAAAAAGTTACACTAGCTCAAAGATTGGCAATTTTCGTTGAAAAACGGCCCAACTTTATGCTAGTATTTCTCGACAATGTATCAATACAGAAAAGTTCTGATTCGAAGGAAACCCAGATAATATAGTGAATATTTTTTCACAAGATTTTTTTTTTACATATTAGCAATATTATAGGAGTAATCTCCAAAATTCGGAACATACGAAATACGCGTGAAAATGTTGTTGTTTCTCCTCTCGGGCACGCGTTCGCATCGCGAGGGATAGAGACAGCGACAACTGTGCAACATTGTTGCGTTCGCGAGGGACACTCCTCTTAAGGAAATCAAAATGATTTTGTTTTAGCGCAGAACAATAACGATTGCAGGCGGGCTGCGGTTCTTTCATTTCCTTTATTATCTTCTGTCTTATAATCTTTATTTCACCTGTGAACAGGCAGCTGTTTCTTGCGAAGATTGTTTTTGTCGAACAATGATTGAGAATTCTATCGAGGGCTTTAAAATGAAACTAGGTTTTTTGTAACTAAAGCGAAAATATTCATGGAACGTGAACGAGCGCCGTATTAAATTTCAAGCGAATGGGTATAAAATGTAGTATTGGATTAACTATGCGCAAATTAAAAAGAGCTGTCTATTTAGATCGTTGAAAAAAATATTTCTAAAATTGAATCCATAAAAATGCTAAATGCCACAGCGGCTGTCAACGAATCGACGTCGTTTTACATTTAAATTCGGACCGCAGCGGTTTGACGGCAAATCTGAATTCTTTTCAACTTTACGCAGTTCGTATAATAATATTCATGCGCCGAACAAAAGGTTTTATATATTGGTGATCGAGATAAAATATTGTTGGTCACATCATACTTCGTACGCCATAACACGCGCGGTTTGCTTTAAAAAATTTGCAAACGCGCTTTTTATTTAGGTACTGCACGAGAACCAGCCTGTGGGTGTGCTCGCTTTTCCAAATTAAAAATACATCCTTATGTAATAAATTATAAATTGAAACAATATGATATTCTTTATTAGCTTACAATATCTGAGATAAAAAAATAATCTGTCATGAAAATAAATAATTTATAATATAAAGGGGATAGATACCCCTGCAGCAAATTAACAAGAACATTTTTACAGGAATATAAATTATCTTAAGTACTAGTTCCACACAACAATTACTTTTAGGATTAATAAACACTTCAATCTGAAGATATGTATCATAGTCGACTAAAATTGCTTTAACGCCCATAGTGTAGAACATTTTTATAAATGAGTCTTTTATATTTGGATGGTTGAAGTGAAGTTTTTGTCAAAAGTGGTAAAGCAATTTTATGGTCGACTATACTTCACTTACTTCAAAGGACAACTGGCAGAAACCTTTTAAAAGCATATCAACAACAAATAGATAACTTCATTGCGACAGACCCCGTGTGCTTTTGGACTTTCTTATTTGTAATTTAGTCGTCTCCACCATTGCTCTGAATGTTGTTAAGAAACTTGGGACTATCCTTATAAATCAAGAGATTGCTAGCGTTTAAATTCGTCGTGGGTACCAAGTTAATTTAACTTACCGGGGACAACTCGGATTTTACCGCTTCGCCGCCACTTTTGATTTTTCAACACATCTGTTCATTTATTCTCAAGATGAGTTAAGTTGGATACTTTCCTTTGTTGAAACGTGCACCAACACAATTTAAGTTTCATCCTGTGATGTTCTATATAATGAAGGAGGTTGGGGAATTGGAGTTTCTGGTTAAGCCAGCATCAGATAATATTATATCTGAACGTACACACGGCTACACATCGTGCTATACCTACATTTCTCGTTTAGGCTGATCTCCCATTGTAAAGGCTTTTCGTAAAATTTAAGATCAGATTCTACATCTGCTGGAGTTGTATAGCTTGATGTATAGCCGTGCATACAAACTGATCAGAATTATCTTAAAAAAATTGGAAATTTAAGTATATCTCAATTATATTATTATAAGGACTGTTTCATAATGAACACAGAAACAAACATATTGTAATATGACGGGACGAATGGTTTGTTTATTGCACATTTAATAAATTTTATTCCAGTTGACAGCTGTCAAATATGTCAGGTGGGGTACGCTATTTGGCTTTTTAATAAGAACTGAAACTGGTGTAATATCTCGATGTTATAGACTGGTGATGGAAAAAAACACCTCCGGTGTATTACCGGGGGTGTATTTTTACATAATTTCAGCAAGTAACTAAGACCTTTACAGGCAACCCTTGCAATGCATACATTTTGGGTACCTTAGCTTAACCAAATTCCAAAGAAACTATTTCGAAAGTAGATTTTTTTCTTTAAAATAATATTAATGTATTTATTACTTTACACATGACATTGACAAAAAAAGCAGTGATAGCCTAGTGATATGACCATTGGACTGCCAAGTCAAAGGTCTCGAGTTCGAATCTAGGGCACGCACCTCTGACTTTTCGAAGTCATGTGCGTATTAATAATTAATTATCACGTGCTTAAAAAACGGTGAAGTGAGGAAACCTGTATGCCCGAAAGATTTCTTGACGGCGTGTGAAGTCTGCCAACCCGCAGTAGGATAGCCTAATCCCTCTCGTTCTGAGAGGAGACCCGTGCCCAGCAGTGGGACAATGTAATGGGTTGATGATGATGATGATGATGATGATGATGATGATGATGACATGACATTGACATTATTCTCATAAATAAGACAATAAGTTCTAGATATGTAAACAATTCAGGCTTACTTATCTTTTAATGCGAATTTTATTATAATCTAAGAATTAATTTGCGTTACATTATAATATTCGGATTAGCATACAATCGCCGTCAATAAATCAATGTACGTAATTGTATCTAAACAGTTGACATTAACTTTATGATCGTTGTCAATCATACTAAATAATTAATGTTGTATAATACATTTGTACATTGTATATGTGTTTTTGCCTCTAAAAAAGAATAGTGTCAAGTGTTCGTAAGCACGACTGTTGAAAATTAGGTCCTGGGTTCGATACTCAGGTCAACAAAGTATTATTGGGTTTTCCCATCATAAAATTATCGGTAGTTTGTATTTGTGCACAGTTAATGGTAATAGACTCGCTCCTTAATACATGCGATCTGAAGCATAGGTACATCGGTACAACCTCTGCTTAGCCCTTCAGGAAATATGGGCGTAATAGCATATTATGTGACATCATAGATAACTTCTTATTTTATGACGTCGCCTGAAGACGTAAAATGTGGAAGAGAAATTCGAGATCACTGGCAGTTGTCTTGGTTTCTTAGTTGGCACGAATTTTTCTTTCACTAGAAATTTTCTTTAATTAGGAAATTCATATCTTTGTGAACATCATAGATAAATTGAAAAATGACTTATACTTTTCAATACTGATATTTTTCAATTTTCATCTCGGCCCCAGCTGGTAATCAAAGCAAGGATATCACACGGCCTGACACGGCAGTCAAGCTTATGACGACATTTAATACCAGACTAATGTATGACATGGACTTATCCCATAGCATTGCAGTAATTACAAAATTGCACTAATAATGCGCAAGAGAACACGTAATAGAGAGACATTACACAAAACATTTCAGAACAGCGTATATTACGTTCAGTCCGAAATAAATTAACCAACCCGTCCTTTAACAGAAACGAGCGTGGAATTCAAGAGGAAACCAGTGCGAGTAGAAATATCGCGACACGTCCCACTTAATTATTATAAAACCACGTAGGTAACTACCCGTATATTTTGTGGAATGAAACTATGTTACCTACTTACAATTTAAAACTTATATCATGAAATTTTATTCAGTCCAGTATTCAAACTGAATGACTAGACTAGCATCGTGAAGCAGGTCATTTTAAATGATTTTGAGCTGTCCACATTCAATCCTTTCCAGCTATCTTGGCTAGATCGTTGTGCCAATTCATTTTTTCAGAACGTACGAATTGACCACTACTAAAAAATAATAGAACAATATTTATCAATTTTTAGTTGTATTTTTTACATTTTGGTTGACTGACGTGAAATAAAACGTTCACTACCTGTTGTAAAAACATTCTGGCTCTAGTCTTAATCAGGAATAACAAAACGAAGAGTAGATTTCTTCTAGAAGTAATAAATCACAAATGGTTTAAGATTTAATACGCGATATGTATTTGAACTTACAATAACAAGAGGATCGATAGGATCTAAAACCACGATTTACCAACAGCTGCATAATAATTATATTTATTGACGTTCGTTTACTAATATGTTTTACGATAAGTACAGTCAGTATATAATAATTATCTAAAATATTAAAGAAAATAAATGTGACAGAATTCATGTTGGAGTATCAGTTGCCATTTACTGTGTATAAACACAATTTCTTTATTGTTTCGATAATTTTAAACACATTGTACGTACAGATATATCTTATGCTGACTGTACCTACCTATTTGTCTTTAGAATAAAACCACCCATAATATTATTGAGAGAAGGCTATTCTCAGGAGGTATATTCATGAGGAAAGGCTAGCTACGTAGGCTAACGTTGTGGACTATAGCGTAATCCTTTTCGTTGAGGAGAGACCCCTTCCCAGCAGTGGGACAATGTGATCGGTTGATGATATACATAAACGCTTTTATGGTGATTGCTTATTGTTTCTAACTACCTATTGTTTCGCCCACGTTTTGTAATTTATTCCTATTTAGAAAATTGGGCCCATAAAAAGGCTCCATAGGCGTATAAATTTACTTATAAACGAATTTAAACGACAGGGCTACTATTTACTACATATTTAGCGTTAACTAGTAGCGAATTTTAAATCGGTTAACCTAAATCAAGGCTTCTCTGCTATAAATGACTAGTTGATTAAATATTAAAGTCAAGATGAAGCAGTTTATACATTATGTTTAATTGGGTACTATTACAAAATATTTGTTAGGTGAAGATTATGATGATACAATATTTATGCATTATCATAGGTGTCGTCTGATAATAGAGACCGACGACCCATCCATAGACTAACTGCGGCAGGCGCAGCTTAACCTTGAAGTTCTGAAACCCAAGTGCCTGCTGATCTTTATCTTGGTTTGTGTGGTAAAGAAAATCCTATGATCATTTGTATGGTACCTTGTTGTTGAGCATCTGCCAGTTGAGTGTATTTCAACTGAGTGCCACTTAGGCACGGCTCAAGTTTGTGTTGAGGTATTTCAAGTGTTTCTATTGGCCAGAAGATGAGTAATGTAGTTCGACTAAAACAACTTTTGCTAGCACGTAGGAATGAAAGGATACTTCTTCGTATTAAAGTAATAACCAATCATATGTAAACCATGCCATAGATAAATTTAGATACAACTTTATTTTTTTTTATAAAATAAGAGTACATTAAAAATCTTTCTAAAAGAAAGAGTTTAATTGAGATTGAAACTGTAGAAGTGTTAAGTGTCTTTTTAAATAAGGTTTTATATTGACCGACTATAATGTTTGACACATTGTTTTTAACGTAATGAATTGCAAAAAGTGTTAGATTATTGATTTACCCGAGACTCCATTTTACAAAAAACTTAGGTTTTTATATTCGATTTTAAACAATACGATACTAGTACTACTAAGTAGTATTAAACGTTTAGACCAGTACTAAGTAGTCCAAATATTTTTCTCTACACATTACACAGAACCCTTTGCTTCTCTGTAATACTCGTATGAAAACAAAATGTTAACAATATCCTGTGTGTACGTTGTACACAGTTTATTACTGCTGTGTAGTTTTTGTCTCAAGAGTGTAACTTTGCCAACTCTGTAAAAAAGAAAAAGACAATTTTCCCTTTTCGTGAAAATAAATCAGGAATTAATAAAAGGTTTGATTTAGTGTCTTTTTATATTTAAGTTTCAGAAATATTTGTATCAGGTACCTACTTTGTTTTTAGTAACAATTTAAGTCCACCGTTTTTGGGTAAGTTACAAGTAAAAACTATTTCCTGCTAATTACACTGTAGGCCACACAGTCTACAAGTTCATTCTAATATTATAAATGCGAAATTCTGCCGGTCTGTATGTTTATTAAGTTTATCCGCTTAACCAATTTAGATGAATTTAAGTATATCTAGAGATAAATTGAACATAGCGAGATCCGAGTAGGCACCGGCTAAAATTAAATATAGTTATAGACACATATTATTCAAAGAGTTGCACTGTTATTATTATACTCCATCAGAAATGAACCTAGGATAATCCATGCATTATTAATGGACGGTGCATTATTGTATTTTCATATTTACTTGCTGTGTTTGCGTTGTTATTGCGAACATAATTTAAATTAAATTAAATTATAGACGAGGGACTCTAGAGCCGAACCCAACCTTAACACGATGAAGAATATTTACATAAGTACAAATGTTTATTCTATTATCATTATTCTAGTTGTTCTAAACGCGACTGTTACGCTAGAAGCGAAAGTGTTATTGGATTTTTCTATTATTTTTTTGTAGCAGCTCGGAGTTTGAATTTGTGCCCAGTTAATAGTATACTCGTCCCCTATTGCGGGAGACCTAAACATACGGGCAACAATGAGAAACATCAGTTGTTACTCCTTTTTAAAAAACCCTTCAGGAAATACAGGCGTGATGGTATGATAGATATTAGAAAGATTAAAAAAATATATAAATATATCACTTTGCCATCCATATCGCTGTCTGAAAAACGTAAAATTTCCCGAAGTTGTTCTTCATTTAATGTTATAAGGCCTATATACCTATGTATTAAAAATACATATAGGAAGTTCCTAACGGAAGTTACGATATAATTAGGAAAGGAACTGAGCTGACATTGACCTTTTTATTGAATTGTATTGTATTGATTCTAACCGGATTTCTTCCTCTATCTAATATCTCCCTTTCAGATGTCCTTGAGATTCGCTAATTAGAATGTATTTAATAGAATGTTTGTTACGCCACTGACATTGTTCTCGAGGTTATAGACCATTGTTTCGGCGATCTAATGTGTTCAAAGATGACCCGACGAGATGAAACGCAAACTGCTGTGAATTACAAGATAATAATGTTACGGATTGGATCATACTTGCGTAATGGCGTTTATGGGTCCCTATTATTCAAATTGCGATTTATTTCATCCGATTGCTAAAGCATTTCTAACAAAAAGCATTGTTTTTTACCATTAAGGCTCACAGTAATGAAAACTGTGCGTAAAATAACAATAATATAACATACCATCACGCCTGTATTCCCCAAAGGGTTAGGCAGAGTTGTACTGATGTACACCCACACTTCGTCGGTATGTTATAGGGGGCGAGCCAATTGTCATTAAACGGGCACAAATCCAGACTCCGAGCTGCTACTGAGAATTTCATAGAAAAACCCAATAACACTTTGCTTGACCTGGGGATTGATCCCAGGACCTCTAGTGTAGCAGTGGCGCTTAGGACCACTAGACTAATGAGGCACTCTGAAAACTGTGCGTAAAATGCAAGTCATAATAATTAATTTATAACCTATACCTAAATATTTAACTTCGGTACTGTACACATACCGTACTATCCCAAAGACATCACTGCACAAATGAAAATCAAATTAAAAGTTATTAAATGTCTATTATAAACTGACCACGTATTCTATAGGCTTTCCGTATAATAAGAGGTCAGCTTATGGTGGATTTTTTTAAAAAGAAAAACCTTTTTCTAGACCAAGATATTTGCTTCGAAAAAGTCGTCAAATAAGCTTGTTTCGTTCACACAGAAAATATGTAACAAAGCAATTTTTTTAAGAGGAAGTTTCAACCTTTTCGGCTTTTATATGTCCTATCGGCACGAAGACATTCTTTATTGACAATATTATTGAATTCCAGCACCCTTGCGGTGGGACTTTGTTCCAAGAAACATCAAATTTTTACCGCCACTGCTTTCGCGAATATTTTATTTATTGTTCCATAAGATCCTTTATAAAGAATGGAAGGATATTTTCTAAGAAATAAGGACCAGATTCGTGATTTTTGGTAAGATATTTAGGTTGATTCTATATAATGTCGTGAGGACAAAATCGTTTAACCTGAATTATAGGCGGCTGTAGCTGCAACCCCTACAACTCGAACTTTAGAGAAAGGAATAATATTTAATTCATGTTTTCACAGTGATTGAAATTCCTTTTGGAAAATCGACAAATTTGAAGGAGTCGTTTCGAAAATCTTTACAGTAATTTGTGTATCAAACTTTCTGGAATTAAGCAGTAGCTTTTACGACGTTTCTTTATACTTAAGAAAGTTCACAAATTTAGGCAGATATTATGAATAGAAATGAAACAACTTTTCACAAAAGACGTCTAAATATTTTCTTCAGATAAAGGTGACATTCGCTCCTCTAATACCGACGATCTTTTTAAACAACATGACAATTTGAAATCGGTATGAAGAAGAAATAGGGGCGAAAAGTATGTAATTGACATGACCTCGCTAAACTGACCCTTATCTAGCGATTTGAAATACAATAATTTTCATACCATCACGCCTGTATTCCACGAAAGGTTAGGCAGAGGTGTACTTAATGTGCACCTACAGTTCGCCGGTATGTTTAGGTCCCATGTAATAGGGGGCGAGCCTATTGCCATTCACCGGGCACAAATCCAGACTCCGAGCTGCTACTGAGAATTTCATAGAAAAACCCAATAACACTTTGCTCGACCTGGGGATCGAACCCAGGACCTCTAGCGACCTCTAGCGTAGCAGTCGCGATTGGGACCAATAGACTAACGAGGTAGTCGCACAATAATTTTCATAAAATGCTATTGCAGTTTTTTGTATATATCTATATTTTTATTTTGTATATATTTTTATTGTATATATCTATAGGGCAAAAGGGTTATAAAACCCTTCATATTTAATATCAAAATAGAAGTAAACAAGACATTCATCTATCAAGGAACAATGAGCAGACTCAATAGAAAAGTAATAAGTTACTTGACTGAAAAATGTTTCCCATAAATAAAGCTGATCAACAAAAACAACTTAAAAATTGATTTAAACATTTTAAATGCTAAGTAGGTAAAACTAATAGGAAGTACGCATAGGAGTGCGTACTTCCTATTAGTTTTGCGGAAAAAATAACAGATCAGACGTCTCAATCGCTACCAACTTTATAAGCCGATTTAAATTATTTTTTCAGTATACGAATTATTTTTCACGAAGTCTGCTATTTTCAATAAATCAAACTCCTGTCAACTTTTATAGTATCACCCTCTGGATGGTCACAGTATGATACCTACCCACACAGTTGAGTAGTAAACTAAGTGCAGATAAACTCGTCCAGGTGAATATATCCTACGTAAGACTCTTGAGAGAGCATTTATGTAAATGCAGGTGCATAAATGAGCTACGAAATAATAGTGAATTATGCAGTCCGAAGTGTTTGCAACGGTTACGATGCTTCGGTGTGGTTTTTGAATTAACATTATTGGCGTTCATTGTAATTAGGTATGTGGGCTGAAGGCACTTTATTATGTTCCATGTTTAGAATCACGTACAATAAACGTTTGTATAAGCTAAGAAATAGGAAGGGAATAATTATGTTAGTGATATTCTTTTCTGATAAAAAAAAATAGTTTCAGCACTATTAAGATATACAACTTTCTAGGTAGTTTGGCTAAACAATTTGCACAAACAAATATACATAATGCAACAAATATATGAGATATCTTCTTCTTCCTCTCCAATTAGTAGGGTCTGGTTGCCAGCTCTGTATATTTAGCCTTATTTCTCGCAAGGCAAAACAGTTCTTCGGTAGTCAGGAACCCGGTCCATTGTGAAATATTCCACAGTCACATCTTGCTAGGATCCACTCTCCTTTTGCTAGCAATTTCTTCTGCGATAAGCTACAATAGCTAGTGTCTGGGATATCCCAAATATGTAACATTTATTTTTGCTTGATGGTTCGCAAAACTTGTTCTATGTTCGCATGTACGACTTTCATATATATCTATAAAACATGAAAAATCATATACGCCTACTCTACAATAATCGTTCTAAAATAAAAACTAAAAAAATAAAGACTAAAATTAAAGTCAATGGGCAACCAATTTTATGGTATACAGAATAGCGTGAAAATAACAACAAAATAATTAGAGCAGGTTCCGCTTCGGAAGGTGTAACCTGCTTGAAACTTCTCCTACGTCGTTAAAGTTTACGAGGGCGATAGTACGCTGCCAACCTTTTTAGTTTTTACCTTTTTTTAATGCAAACTCGAGCCTGTTTTGTATGCCAAGAAAGCCAAGCTAGCAAGCGCGCCACGGAATTATTTTATCGTAGCTTATCTTGTGCCGAAACAATGGTTAAAAAGAGATAGTGTGACGATAAAATTATGTCGCGGCCCGCATGTTAGCCACATAGTTATCCAATTACCTTGTTCTGTTATTGTAATGTTGAGGCCAACATGGGATATCGACCCAATAGGAATAATTAGCGACGTTTACGACACTGAAAATAGATTATATATTTAAAACTTGTTTCATTTGCTTGCAGGTGAAAGCAACATAAAAAAAAGACCAAATCCAAAAATAAATACTTCGAATCGTGGCAAAATATTTTCAAACTTCAAAACTGTCATTGAATATCAACGATTGGCTTTTATCCATTTTACCTTGTAGGTACCTTTTTTCATCGTCGCCATCGGTATTGTTCGTGAAGTAGGACCAGTATAAAATGGCGACCATCCTATGAAACATTCATGAGTCGCATTCGCTTCCCCCAAATATTCAAATCAATAGATTTTTTGACTTGTTACGCCTTTTCTTGTGAATACATAAAGCCAGTTTATTAAATAAAGCTGTTGCTTTGTTGATGTGTATATTTAGAACGTTAAATGCCTTTTCCTACATTTTACCTTTTTCTGCATAAGAACATATCATTACGCTTGTATTTCCCGAAGGATAAGGCTGAGATGTAATGATGACCCACAGTTAGCAGATGTTTGTTAATACCCATGTAGGTAATAAAGAACGAGCCCACAGTTACTAAATCGGCCACGAAAGAAACTTTGAGTCAAGAACTACATAGAAAATACCGATAAAACCACTTTACCTGGGCATCGAATCCAAGAGCTCACGCTTAGTGTTCCGTCCTTGCAACCACTAGACTAACAAGGATGTGATTAAATTTACATCATGTTCATAAAAATCTCTCTTATTTTTAATGGCATTTCCTAGAATACATTTAAATGAGAATCTAAGGAAATCCATGGGGAACGCGATTAATGTTTAATGAAATAGATATTTATGCTTATCCTTTTCATAAATATCGATTAATGTATGTATTACATACATGCTACCATTTTAAAGCCTATTTATTTTTTTATTTAGTTTTATTATTCGTTTAGGGTCGAATACAAAAAAGCATATCGTGATGAAATGTGCGGTACGTGTTTCACTAATACTATTCGCAATAAGGGAATCAATGCGGAATATTTATCCACGTTTAAAATATTCCATTTTGTTTATTCGATGACGTTGTCAATTATTTACGTTCTAATGCACGATACGTGCTAGAATGAATTTAAACGATTGCCGGGGTTTTAATTCCCGGAAACAATTCAACCTGTCTGATTTTTATTTATAGATTTATATCGAGAATAAAAGTAAATATTTATCTGAAATTTATAGCATAGATTTTATTGCAATAAAATGCTGAATGTTCTATCCGCTGTCTATATCACCTTGAGGTGGTACAAGATGATTCGACGTTACTTTTAAATAAACATACCATCACTCTTGTAGTCCCCAAAGGATTAGGCAGAGGTGTACTAATGAACACCCACATTTCACCGGTATGTTTAGGTCCCATGTAATCACTGCACAAATCCAGACTTCGAGCTGCTACTGAGAATTTCATAGAAAAACCCAATAACAATTTGCTCGACCTAGAGATCGAACCCAGGAACTCTAGCGTAGATGTCGCGCTTAGGACCACTAGACTAGTGAGGCAGTCGTAGTCTACTAATAAGTCGTGAAATCGAAGTTAGAACTTCGATACATCATATTTCTTATCGCACACAGCCACCACATGAAGAGCGATGACTCGATCTAAAGGCGATCGATTGAAAAGTCGTCGTAGCTTAGCCGATTTGCAAATTTTGCCTTGTGTCAACTACCTATTATTACTATTCAGCTGTTGTCTTCTCATTGCAAGGCATATGCTACTCATGTTGGATTCATACCGATTAAAAAGTTTTTAAAAGGTTTTTACTAAAAACCGCACTTATTCCCTTGCATGATCGGGGCCATGGGACTCAATATCACATTTGCCACGACACCTATGGCCATGGTCAAATTCAATAGCTGGATCCTTTCCGGTTCTCACATCCTACTTGTCATCTCACATTGTACTTGTTGGCCTATGTGGCCAACACGCGGGAAAAGCCTTCGGTCCTCTCTGGTATTTTTGCGGGAATCTTTCCAGAAGGTTCAAGGTGATGGTCGTAAAGTAGTAGACTTTACGACTACCATGCCATGTGGTGACGGAGATACGATATTCAATTAAACCACAGCCCATACCTATATGTCTAAAGAAGCATTTTAAAATAGGAAATAGATTGCTTAATAAATAATGTGGTTATAATTACTAGGCGCGCCTTGCGGTGTCACCTGCATTGCCACGATCGGATCAGTCGGTCGAAGAGTCGTTATAACGACCCTTAGGATCTTCCTCAAGAATTGGGTTATGAAATTCAAAAATAATTGTTCAAATACGACTTATTATATTAGTCTAGATTTCATAATTAAGTGCCTCTTCAGATTAAAAGCTACAGGCTGTGGTTTCATTTAATGTCGTAATATCTTCTCCATCTTGTATACTTGCCACTCTATTTATTTAAAAAAATATTATTTGGTATGTAAAACATGTCACTTAAATTGAAAAGGATCAAGATAAGTGTCCATCATGTAAATTTGTGTCAAAAGAATGCTGTTTGTACAAAGGACATACTCTTAAGTATGACAAGTACGCACTCGACCACTCTGAACGAAGGTTAGCAGATGTACTTCGATTTAATGTGCACCGAATACATTATCATTTGGCCCCAAAAAGTTGTTGGAATAGGAAATTATAGTGCTAGAGCTATTTGCTAGAATATAATAGAGATAACCAAAATCAGATGATAGGCGGTGAAAGTATTATACGTTTTTGTTTCTGAAAAATTACCCCTATTTTGGCAATATCTATTATGTGACTGACTTAGAAACTGTTCAACAGTGCCTAATTATATTCAAAACTTCATGATTAATAGACAGAATTTTGAAAGAAAATTATCATATGAAAAGCTTTGTCTATTTCTTCAGCCTTATTGTATTCGAATAATAGATAATGATGGCGAAACATTACGCATTTGACACGCTTGTATTGTTTCCAAGTTCTTCTATACCATAGTGGTCTTGTCTATTGTGGACGTTAGCTACCTAAAGTGTCAAATATAATTAATTTTGGCTAGCAGTAAAGATTTAATTTTAACGGTTACTGTTTTTTTTATTTCCTTTAGTGGATGCTCGTCGAGATTTATACTGAACAACTGTGCAGTAGAAACAGTTAGCTCTTGTGCCTGTACTGATTTATTATAATATTATATTAGGCTATTGCCAGTGCTGTTTCTTTTATATAGATATTTTTTGAAGTGTGATTTTACTGTTCCACTTTTTATATGACATAAAAGGAACATTATTTTATTTTATTGTTAAATGTAGCCTATATTCTTCGTCGGGACGTAATCTGTCGCCTTGCTAATTTTTTTCGAAATCTGTTGAGCGGTTTAGGAAAAACTGAAAGGCTAGAGGTAGATAGGTAGAGCTACTTTCACTGGAACTACATTTACTGCCTGATTAGTCTAGTGGTACCAAGCGCGATTGCTATGTTAGAGGGCCTGGGTTCTATTCCCTGATCGGGCAAAGTATTATTGACTTTTTATATGAAATTCTCAGTAGCAGCTCGGAATGTTAATGGCAATAACCATAACAAAAATTTTAGTGATTGACCATAATTTTGATTATTCTAATCATCAACACATCCAAAATAATTGTAGATGTCAATATCGTCATTTCGCAAATTGTATGGGTTTTATGCGAACAAATAATCAGATTAACTCAATAGCAACTGTATGTTGTTTATAGACTAGTCAGCATGCAGCGGTTTAATTGAGTTAATTGGGTGCGCGATATAATAGAAGCCTGTGTTTGATCAATCATCGAAGGAATACAACATTCATTTAATGTATAGATGGAATAATTTAAACCAAATGTATGTACAGGGAAGCCTTGCATTGTGTACTTTGAGATCATATTAGTTAATCATAACAGCGATGTTGCAGTTTCGTGCCTTATCAGCCTATTATGTTCTACTGCTGGATATAGGATTGCTATATTAGGTACTCGTGGTGCCCTGCGGTTTCACCCGCCGCGCCGTTCCGTTTTTATTTTTGTTCGGCTTCGAAGGGTCGTAACGTGATGTTAAATTCAGTAACTCCTTATAACATCAGCTATTTGCAAGTGGAAGTCCCATCAAAATCGGTCCACCCATCTTGGTGATTAAGTAGCCTAATATTTAAAAATATTTTTTTGTTATAAGTAGCACACAAAGTTTAATGAGCGTTTAGTAAAAAGCTGTTATTCCGAGATTGCAAACAGAAATTTCAATTTTATTTTGCGATTGTAGATTTATATACCCTACCAGTCGACAACCCTATTTTCAATCCACACGTACCTACATAAAACAGGTACCAACACAGGCCTGATTTGTTTCATATTACATAATGTATCTCGTCCAATATTCTACGTTAAATTGCGTAACTTCCAGAGTTCAGTGTTAAGGGTAACGAGCCTTTAGACCTATTTAAGTGGAAGGGGCGTTGTTCTTGATCGTCTCACAAAGGGCTGAAAATGTCGCCTCACGCTCTGTCAACCTTTATATACGGCCTCACTTAAATTGTATTGAAACTAAGTAAGGCAATTAGTGACATTGTTTTAATGTTAGGATGTATAACGTTGCTTAGAAGTGTTGGAGTGAGGAAGGTGCTCATTACTTCTCTCTAGATTCGCGTAGTCAGGCGGCCGGCCTCCATAAGCTGTGGCTTATGGGAGAGTGACTTGTGTTGTCCGCCGCTCGACTAGCGAATGTCTCCAGTTGGTGACACGCGCCAATGATGGACTACAACCAGTCATGGCTGTGGCAAATGTTACTAATCCCATGGTTGTGACGCCTAAAGGGTGAGGGAAGATACGCGGTTTTTACAATTCTTGTTTTTGGTCTATCGCGTCCGTGGTGGCGGATTTTTTGCACCCAAAAAAAGAAATGTTGATATTACTTAACCTTCCTTTATAGGGATGTTTGAACTAGTCAGAGATAGCTGTTCACGTTATTTATACAGAGTTTGTGTCAACTTTCTGTATCAATAAGTACTGGGATTTCCAGGTGGGAAAACCCTCTTAATCTGAGAGGAGGCCAGGGGGTCTGCCCTCATTAGTGTAGTGGTCCTGAGCGCGACTGCTACGCTAGAGGTCCTGGGCTCGATCCCCAGCAGCCGAGCAAACTGTTATTGGGTTTTTTCTATGAAATTCCCAGTTGCAGCTCGGAGTCTGGACTAGGCTCGCCCCCTATTACATGGGACCTAAACATACCGGCGAAATGTGGGTGTACTATAGTACACCTCTGCCTAACCCTTCGGGGAATACAGGCGTGATGGTATGAGGCCAGGGGGCATAGTAGGATAGTAAATTTACGGATAATAAATAGTAATCATTTTATAAATATACGTCCGATATACTCATCTTAGGATGACCTAAGAAACCATCTTATTCACCTGATAATAGTAAATTATTCTGTTTATAACTGCTTGAGCATCAATCTACACTCAGAGCGGCCTTTGAAATTATTTGCTGTCTTCAAAGCTAATTCTTCTAATGAGTTAAATATAAACATGACAACATGCCCTCGTACGTATTGTCTTATGTAGGATTCGGTACAGGTGTAGTAAAGTTACAGTTTATCAGTGTCAGCGTGATACCGTTAAATGAACATATTGTATTTATGTTCATTTAACGGTATCACGCTTTGAGCTAGTATTGAGGATTCCCAATAGTAAAACCCAATATTGCCGACCCTTTAAAAAGTATTTTCACGCCATCCTTCCAGAACTTGAAGCACGAAGTAAGTACGTAGGTACTATGTATTGGGAATAGGTATACTTGGCGAGAGAAAGTAGACACAATACCTATTTTATGTACCATAATATTATGATAACATTTCATTATTGTCTAATGTTAACCATCAAATATTAGTGGCCTGGTATTGGTATTCAGTTAATATATTGTCTGCTAAATTATATTGGGTATATTCTCACGTATTTCGGGTAGACAAGTTTGCGAGAGTTAAGCCTCGTTTACATTTGGTCAAGTTATACAAAAAGGTGGTAAAAGTGTGTAGATGGTGCACTTAAATCAAGTAGACAATATCCGCAAAATAAATGAAACCTAGTCCTTAAGGTTAATCAAGAGCTTCCAGAGAGCGATGGGACATCTTTTTTTACTATTACTTATGTTTATGTTCATTTGTAGCTTAAAAAGTAAATTGTAAGTAAAGTTGATTGGACAAATTATTGTCATAATATCAATACAAATCAGTTTATAATGATTATTTAAGGTGCTAGCTATCTTATTTGACAATATGCTAATGAGTGTTTCCATCAAACTTAAATTTAATTGGACAATTATTGTCATAATATCAAAACAAATCAATTTTATAATGATTCTTTAAGGTGCAACTTGCTATCTTATTTCACAATATGCTAATAAGTGTTTCAAGTTGAACTTTTGACGATTGATGTTTGTTTCGTTCTCACAGGCAACACCAAAATGAATACATAGTCTGCAAAACTGAAAATAATAATATCACTAGGCAAGTCACTCTACCAATGTAAACGCGGCTCTTGCTCTCTCCATGTCACTGACACGCCGTGAGAGTAATAGTGTTACTTCTTGTCTTCGCAATTACCTATAATGTGTACAAGGGTAGGCTTTTCGAGAAAACCGATATTAAATTAACGGATAAGAGATCCTTATTTTGATATTATTACATAACTTGTTACTATGTGTTTCAAGTTTTCCATTTCGTAACTAAAGTCAAAACAAAATAATAATACCTGTAGTGTGTGTGTGTCGAAATCGGTCCAGCTTTTTGGAGACTAACCGGGAAAAACAAACAGATAACTTTGCTCTGGGAATTGAACCCTGAGCAAAGCGTTATTGATTATTTTTTAATTCCTATTACCAGTTCGGAGTTTTAAATGATGTCTAGTTAATGGCGATAGGCTTACCCCATATTACATGGCAGACATACCGGCGAAATGTTGGCATTAGTGAGGGAGAAGTCTTTAAAAAAAACAAGTGTGGAGCGTTTAGAAATAGACAAGTCATTGACCATTAATTTAAATATAGTGTTTCATTGGTAAAGGTCTGTGTAAACATACTCTATATATAAAACTAGCTGCTAGCTAACTCTACCCGGCCTCGCGTTGCTATGGCCTAGACAGAAGATATAAAAACACGTTCTTTTTTTAAATTCATCGTTGTGTCAAAACTTCAAGAGGATCGGTGAAGAACTCATTTTGAACTAATACACATTTTCATTTTTTATAGGTATACAAATCCAGTAACAACTAAGTGTGTTTGTATGCTGTTCTAAATACTTACGTGATGGTCGTACTTGTTGATTTTAATGATGTGGTTGTACTTACCTGAAAAGAGAAGAATATTTTTTTTAAGCAACAACCAGTAAACTAGTATTATTTTTTTCAAACAATCCTAATGTTAGAATTATTCAGAGGACTATAATATAGGATCCATTACCTATTAGTTAAGGTCAGTTACACATCTAGTGCTACTACAATTAACGATAATCTATGGCAACGTTTCACGATAATTTTAACTCAGTACTTGACGGGTTATGTGTCATAAAAACCAGTACGTGCCAAAAAGTATTAAATACATATAACTGTACGGGAAAACCCAGCATAAATTATACCCACTCATTAAAGCGCCACTGACACATAAGCACTTTGAACTGTTCCACTTTTCCCTAAAGGAAAACTTGAAAAATACATTGGTGTTTATAATGTTTATTAATATTTCCTTTATTTACGAAGAGCAATAATCAAGTTTATAAACACTAAAACCCAACTGAAAGGCAAAAACATTAAACAATAAAGTAAGTATTCGTGGGAATTCTTTCGTTAGCACATTCACTCCTCTTCCGTTAGCTAAATGGACAGTAGATATACTAAATTCACATCAACAAATAAGTATGGTGGTTTCAGGTTAAAGATGTGGTCATAGACTGCCATACTTTTACCAAAATGTTCGCCCCGAGGTAGGCGACCATGGATATAAAGTGGATATCCCTACAGAGCTCTTACAAACGCAAATGTGTGAAAGGAAAACCATAATCATTAACTAGTGTAACCTGCTAAATAGATTTGATCTCGTAGTAAAAATATGTAACCGAATTAGGTTTAGTGGATCTTTGCCAAAAAGTTTTCAATATCGTTTCAGATATTATTAATTATGCAGTTTTTTTTTCTCCTCAAAGATTTTCTATCTACTTAAATAATGCGTGGATTTAAATTGCGTGAAGATGATATTTGAGTTTGGGCTAGCTACTATAAAAAAAAATAGGAAAGAATAGAGGATTTTCAGAAAATTACAAACATATTTTCGTAGGAGAATAAAATGTCCTTTTCCAAAATATTGATTCACCACATTTATTTGTTGTTGCTTTCCTTGACCGAGATCGAATATACAATTAAACGAAGAATAAGATTATACAAAATTAGCATTCAAAACGATTCCCATATCGTAAAGCAATAAATGACGTAGTATACATAGCCTAGGCTCATACATTTCTAGAAATTCACCTTTTATACAATTTCGTAGTAATCCATAATCGGTTAAAAAGGAAATTTTGTCGGGTAATAATATGCAAGGCATAGTACGGAAACTATTACGATGATTCACACTCGCTTTACCCGAAAAGGCATTTCGTTCTAGCATAAAAGGATATTCTTTTTAACGTAAGTCGCTTTTAGGAAAATGTTTGTGAACAATGCTTTTTAAAAAACAAAGACTTAATTGTAGTGTGGCGAGGTCTCCTTAAAGGCAATGACGCATATGGCATCATGAATTAGCAGAATGAGCAGCAGGATTCGGTAATACTAATATGTGTTCAGTAGATAGTGCTTGGACTTTACTGATCTAGGAACGTTCGGTGTGGAATAAATAACTTGGGATATAGGTGTCAAGTTTAATGCACTGTGCGTGTTTTGTGTGAGTTTACCATTATATACTGCGACATTGTGTTAAGAATACCCAGTACCTACATCGGCTTATTTTTACGAGCATTAGTGGCTATAAGGTAGAAGTTATAGTGAAACAAAAGATGCGTACGTAGGTTGTCTATAAAAGTTCAGTTGCTTCTGCTTTTGCTTCTACCTAGGAACTTTAGTTTTTTTTTTTTGTTATAAAAGCTTACTAGCAATGTGGGTCACACATTACTAGTATTCTCGTTAACCCCTCGTGCTAAGCTAAATGCTTGTGTTACGAGTGGGTTCACGTCGGTAGTGCAATGGGTGGGGTTCGAACCGGCAACCATATGATCGCAAGTCCGACGCCCTAGCCATTAGGCTACCGACGCTTCTAAATAAAATATATATCTCCTTTTGCATATATGCCACTTTCTTCATCTTATGTCTATAGAATCAGGTGGGCATTTGCAGGCATTTGCAGGTGCAGGTGCATTTGCAGGTGCATTTGCAGGTGGGCATTTGAAGGCACTTCTTATAGCATGATTTTATTACAATATTTTCTATCGAAAGAAGAAGTGATAGTGATATGACCATTGGGCTGCCAAGTTATAGGTCTCGTTGTGGACTAATCCACCATTAAGCCTAAACCCTCCCACTATGAGAGATGAGAGGAGTCTCGTGCCCAGCAGTAGGACGGAAAAAAGGGTTGATGGTCATTATATTTTCTATAAAAAGTTAAGGAGGAATACCTTATCCCTGTGTGTTAAATTGACCAAACAAAATACAGCTTTAATTTCCATAAAAACAGCCTTAATTGCTATATACTTACTGACTTATTTCGCATAGCAAGTAACAGTTGAATTAAAGAAACATAAATAAACAATAAACATACCATCACGTTGTGTATTTAATGTACACACCTAGAGATCGCCGGAATGTTTAGATCCCATGTATGGTGGCGAGCCTAATGCCATTCACCGGGTACATATCCAAACTCCAAGCTGCTACTATTAATTTCATAGAAAACCTCTTTAACACTTTTCTCGACCTGAGAATCAAACCCAAGACGTCTAGCGTACCTATCAGTCGCGATTAGGACCACTATACTAATGAGTCAGTTACACAAACTAAACAATAAAATAATCATATAATGTCCATTGCTTAAAACAACATAGGCCATCTTGCAAATAAAAGTAGTGTTTTGTTTAAATATAGCTGGCTTCCTACAGCAATTTTCCATCGTACCTAAATCTAAGAATACTTCAGGCGGCTGCATATTATAAGAGACCGTTGAATTTTACAGCACCCCGCTACACTAACGATATTGAATTCTCGAAAACCTCGATCGAATAGATGAATTCGTTTAATCGGTGTGGTCTAAATATAGGTTAATTAACGTATAACATACTGTAGTGTGTGACGCGCCTCATCACGCCTGTATTCCCCGTAGGGTTAGGCAGAGGTGTACTAATGTACACTCACATTTCGCTAGTATGTTTAGGGCCCATGTAATAGGGGGCGAGCATATTATGCCATTAACCGAGCACAAATCCAGACTCCGAGTTTCTACTGGGAATTTAGTAATTTAATAGTTAATAAAGATGAACTTGATCCTACGAAAACCGATAACAAGATCATCGATGCGATAAAGTTACAGTAAGCTTTATCAACACAAACAAATTCAAATTGACTCGACTCTATGAAAAAAGAAGCTTTGAAATTCGTTGGTGTACTGTGACGGTAAAATATATTTCTGTGTAATCAGCGACACAACAATTTCGTGTATTTTTTATACGATTTAATTACACCCGAATTTCCCTTTTCGCGCATTTTGTAAAGGTCCTCTTTCGTCAACCTTCCTTTCAACATTTTTTTCATCTGTAATTATAGGCCTTAGATTTATGTATAAGCAGGCAAGATAAAGAATTGTTGCCCTTCTATTTTTTTTAGCTTTTATTTTAAAAGCTATTCAGAATTTTTTGTTATTATTTAAAAAAGTATTATAAAATTATTGTGTTACATTCCACAAAATAAAGATTGGAATATGCAAAGGTACATTCCTAGTATCGGGTATCGTTACGATTATTCGTGTTGTTCAACGAAAGCCCGAAATTGACCGCTTATTATCGGAATTTGCCACACAGATGTGGGCTATAAGCAATAACATAAATGCTTGCATTGCTCTCTCGACACGGGTCACAGGAATTTAGCAGCTATTTACGGCTGCAAAACTTGGAGTGTATTGTTCAGCATGACTTGGAAATCACACGTGTGTAGGTAGTAGGAATGTTTATTGCTCGATTTTTTGTCTTATTTCTTGTTGTGGTTATCTTTGATGAACTCAAATGAACTCGATAAAATAGATTAGAAATCAACAACACACCAAGTATCGTCCAAATTTTATTTCGTAAATTTTATTAATAGTCTGAGATGGAATTTAAATAAGCAGATGATGTAATAATATGTTGCCAAGTATGGTCACAGCACAATAATATTAGATTACCATCATGTCAGTGATCTCAAGAGGAGAGGGAATGACATGTATTGTAGTTCGACCACAGATCGTTGATGAAGGTATTAAGTTCCATGAATAGGCGTACCAACCACCAATTACCGGCCACAATGCCAATTCAATTTTCGGTTATGTAATGATGTACCTAATACCAGTGGCGTGCACAGAGATTTCAGACAGGGTATGCAATAAAAAACTGACCAGTTTCAGCTTTTTGTAGGTATCTTCCCCACCTACCTGTCTCTTACCGAAAATATTCTTACTATCGCGATAAGTAAACAAAATACAATGGAAAAAATACAATTTGTTTGTATGTACACAACCAGTTAACCAGTAATGATTATCATAAAACTTTTTATTAAAATGACGAGTAATATAACCCTTTCTTCGAGTTAAGGCGCTGACAACAGCTAACAGAAATCGACGTTTCGGTATTTTGGCCACGCCTACTATTGCTCCGATTATCTAGCGCTCCTTTTTAAAAGAACGGTGATGAAGCGAACTATCAAATAAGAAACAAAATCAATAATGAACAATGAGTCAATAGATGGCGCTGTGTTGTATTTATTGCTCTGTACTAAAACTAGAAACAAATTAGAACAGTATGAATAGTTATTATAATATTAATTATTATATGCAACTTTATTTAAAATGAATTAAAAACACTATATTTAAATGTAAGGAAAATAAAAACCCACACTACTTATACTAGCAAAATTTTCATTATTTTTAAATACACTATTCATTTGTTTGTTTTTTGTATAATATTATCTATTTATATATAACATACCATCATACAATAATACCATCACGCCTGTATTCCCCGAAGGGTTAGGCTGAGGTGTACCAATGTACACCCACATTTCGCCGGTATGTTTAGGTCCCATGTAATAGGGGGCGAGCCTATTGCCATTAACCGGGCACAAATCCAGACTCCGAGCTGCTACTGGGAATTTCATAGAAAAACCCAATAACACTTTGCTCGACCCGGGGATCGAACCCAAGACCTCTAGCGTAGCAGTCGCGCTTAGGACGACTAGACTAATGAGGCAGTCATAATAAGACAATAATAATAATATGTATATTATTGAAAGTAATCATTTTCTACTCCTAATTCCACATGCGGGGACCTCCTGAGCTAGACCCATATATTTTAAACCGACTTTAAAATAAGGAGGTTTTCCCCTACAAAAATTGTATTAGTATATAATGTTTGCGTATTATATATTTCTATACAATTGTAAGTGTCCATATCTCTGGGCAAACGTAACAGGTACTTATGAGTTTATTTTATTAACAAACAAGATTCCGCCTGCGCACGGTGGTCCAAGTGCCCTACAAGCGAGGTCATAAATACCTTACTTTATTAAACTTGTTAAATAGGATTTTTTCTGAAGGGTAAATAATAAAAAAAATGCTTCACTGATTACATGAATGCTTTACTTACATAATTTAATACATTACCTATGTACAATTAACTGTACATATATGTACTGTTCAATATAAATTTAAATTATCAATATTTGAGATTTATTCTCCCTCGTTCGGAAATACATGTGATTATGATATTAAAGCTATTCATGAAAGGGTTATCATTAAATATGTATTCTTTTATATATTATACATATTATGTACAACAAAAGACAAGAAAACTAAAACTAACATCTTATTTTCAAACGTCAACATAACCACAACTAACTACAACAATCAACCTAATTTAAATTATACTAAATCTCTACTAATATTATAAATGTGAAAATAACTCTGTCTGTCTGTCTGTCACGCCTAAACCACTCAACCGATTTTGATGAAATTTGGTACTGGGATAGACTAAAGCTTGAGAAAGGACATAGGCTACCTTTTATTACAAAAAATAGTCTTGATGGGGTTGAAATAGGGCGTGAAAGTTTGTATGGAAGCTCGTCATTTTTTAAGATAAAACCATGAAACTTTATATTAAGGCACTTGATAAGAAATAAATAAATATTAGTTTTACCGTTTTTGAAATTTCGACCTGTGTGGGGATGAAATAGGGGATGAAAGTTCGTTTAGAAGTCCAAACAAAGTCAAGTTTAGCCCCGGAACCGATTATGATGAAATTTGGAACAAAAATAGACTAGACCTTGGGAAAGGATATAAACTACGCTTTGTTGTAAAAAAGGGGTAGAAATAAGGGATGAAAAATTGTATGGGAGTTGGTCATTGTTGAAGATAAAACGATGAAACTTTGAATTTAGGCACATGATAAGAAGTAAAAATTTGTTCCAGTGTTTTTAAAATTTTGACCGGTGTGGGAATAAAATAGGGGATGAAAGTTCATATGGAACTCCAAACAAAGTCACGCTTTGAAGCCCAACCTCGGAACCGATTTTGATGAAATTTGGTAAAAATAGATAAGACCTTGGAAAAGGAAATAAGCTACGTTTTGTCGTAAAAAAGGGGTTGTAATAAGGGATGAAAAATTGTATAGGAGTTTGTCATTGTTGAAGATAAACGCTGAAACTTTGTGATTAGGCACTTAGGCATAAGAAAAAAAAATATTTGATATGGGGTTTTTGAAATTTCAAACTGTGTGGGGATGAAATAGGGGATGAAAGTCCGTTTGGATTTTGACGAAATTTGGTACAAAAATAGATTAGACTTTGAGAAAGGACCAGTCAAAATCGTGTTGTCCACGCGGGCGAAGCTGTGGGCGGAAAGCTAGTTTTTAATAAATCTAAAACCTGCCTCGACATAAAGCTCTTTTTCTTATGGGGAAGTTTCCGAAGACCAGTAATGAATGGGTCTGAGCTGAGTCTCTTAAGTAAGTAAGAGGAAGTCTGTTAAGTAAGTCCGTATTCGTAAGTACTCGCGACATTTTTCTCGTGTGATCCCGTCTGAAGGTCTTATAATTTTTGTTGTTAGATTCTGTTGCCTCTTCGGATAATTCCCCGATAGATAGTAAAGCATATTGTGCTACTTCAGCACCATGGATGAGGACTTTGTGAACGGAAGCTGGGAGAATAAACCACGGATATTCTTGAATTAAAAGTCACGCGGTTTCCAAAGGATATTCATTAAATTTACCCGAATCAATATTAAAACCCGAGGATAAGGCTTGTAAAATTGTGGAACAACGTTCAATCAAATCTTTATTTAAGCCAGTAATTTCAACTGAAACTGCAATCAGAGAACAATAATTTTCTACTACTACTAAACTACTAGTTTACTATTAAACCTAATCTACGTCTAAATTCATTCTGAACATACGATTTCCTATCTGCTACTTGTCTCTTCTCATCATCCGACCTAACCTGCCACTTCTTAACATCCATCCTGTAAGAAAGATGAACAAAATATTCGAAAAAGCAAATCCAAGAATGTAAAGGAGATAGGCCAAACTCAAACCTACTTGGTCATGGTCGGTTCAGCCAAACCGCAATATCCAGACACGTGTATTTCTGTTAATGGACACAAATTTGAGGAGGTAAAAAAGTACAAATACCTTGGTACGCGGTTAAATGCATCTAGGGAGAGTGAGCAGAAAATAAAAACCCGTATCGAAATCGCTAGCAGATCTTTTAACAGGATGAAGCGTGTTCTCTGCAACCGTAACCTCAATCTTCTTTTGCGTATTAGAATGCTTCGCTGTTCTATCTGGCCCATCCTTCTATACGGATGGGAGGCTTTGACGGTTAAAGAAGACCTCAGGAAACGTATAGAGGCGTTTGAAATGTTACGAATGAGGAAGTTCTCCGACGAGTAAAGCAGAGACTGAAAATAATAATAATAAAATAAATGATATTTTGAAAACCTTCAAACAGAGAAAAGCTTCCTACTTAGGACATTGTTCGTTTTGATAGTAGAAAATCTATATAAAAGAAAAATAACACAGCTTATCAACTTTTTTCACTTGAATTTATCAAAAAACCTAAAGATCCGAAAAAACCGGGTACCCGGTTCCGGCTTGACTTCGGAACCGAAAGAACCGGTTCCTTAAATAGGGCCGGCTCGATGCTTTAATTCCATTGAACGAATCCGAGCGTGTAGGGAACTCAATCCATATTTGTAAATATCTTTATATTTTTGGTTTCCTTCTAATTAACTCTTAAAAGTTACTAGACAGATTGGATCAGTCATTTTCAACTGAAACTGCACTATTAATATTTTGGCCAGATGTTCTATAAAAACTCCGAAACAGGGGTTTCTAAAAACTTATAGTCTTATCGTAGTGTGTTCCATCAGGGTATACAATTTGATTTTTGCATAGCTTTCTGTTATTGTAACATCTTCTTTGGCTGGATAGCACTGATTTTTTTCTTTGACCAGCATGTAGTAACTAGGGTAGGTCCCCCATAGACTGCCCCGCCCACTGCCACTTCAGCTTGCTTATCCTTTGAGCTGTGTCGAAAACTTTAGTTCTTCTCATTCCTGATTTGGTTGCGTAGAGAAATGCCAAGCATAGCTCTCTCTATAGCTCGCTGAGCGACCTTGAGCTTTCTTATGAGGCCCATAGTGAGAGACCACGTTTGTGTGCCATAGGTCATCACTGGTGACACACACTGGTAAAAGACTTTTGTCTTAAAACACTGTGGTAATCCCGACGAAAAGACGTTGCGAAGTTTCCCGAACGCTGCCCAGCCGAGTCGGATTCAATGAGTGACCTCCTTTTCGGAGTTGGACCTACTTAACTGGACAGTTTGTCCCAGATGGAACAGAAGCCAGGTGGTGCTTTTCTTTAAAAAAGGTGATAACACCTTATTAAAGAATTATAGACAAATCTGGCTTCTAAGCCATGTCTATAAGTTGTTTTCCAGGGTTATCACGAATCGTCTCGAGCGCAGGTTTGATGACTTTCAGCCTCCCGAACAAGCCTGATTCCGAAAAGGTTTTAGTACCATAGTCCACATACTACGCTGCGGCAGATTATACAGAAGACCGAGGAATTTAATCTGCCACTATGCTTAGCGTTTGTGGACTATGCGAAAGCCTTTGATTCGATTGAAACTTGGCCGGTGCTGCAATCTCTGCAGCGGTGCCACATTGACTATCGGTATATCAAAGTGCTGAAGTGCTTATATAAAAACGCCACCATGTCGGTCCGAGTACAGGAACAGTGTACGGAGGCAATTCCGTTGCAGAGAGGTGTTAGACAGGGAGATGTTATTTCCCCGAAACTGGTTACCTCTGCAATGGAAGATGTCTTCAAGCTTCTAAAATGGAAAGGCTTTTGGCATTAACATAAATGGCGAGTATATCACTCACCTTCGATTTGCCGACGATATTTTAGTCATCGCAGAATCGCTGCAAGAGCTCAGCACAATGCTCAATGACCTCGACCGAGTTTCCCAACAAGTGGGTCTTACGATGAACATGGCCAAGACAAACATCATGTCGAATGCCCATGTCGCGCCCATTTCTATATCTATTGGGAACTCGAAGTTTTTGACGAGTACGTCTAATGAGAAATCAATTAAACTAAAATATTTTTTTTCTTGTAATAAATATAAACTACCTTATAACTCACAAAGTGCCCGTTTGGCGCACCATGTGTCTTAGAACTAAATAAAGCTCTTGATATGCGTAGTATGATAGTGAAAACCGTTACAATACATATTTTGTGTTTTGAAACGCTATGTTCGTTTAAATCTAAATACACATATATGTATATATCCTCTGACTGTAAATAGGCAATATGCCTATTTACGGTTAAATAAATCGAAGTAAACATAATTATAAGAAAATTTAAAAATATATATATTTCATTATCCTATATCTCATAAAGTGCACGTTTGGCGCACCGTGTGTCTTAAAACTAAATGCAGCTCCTTGATATGTGTAGTATATTAGCGAAGACCACAACAAGGCCGGAATCAGAAATTAGAGTGATCAATAAGGTCATTTTCTTGGTGAAATTCCATAAATGTTTTAAATAACTCCTTAAATACGAGAGATAGGAGAAAATTTGTCAGAACAAATTCTGAAGGCATGAGATAGTCAAGTACGTACATAATTAGTTTTTTAAATAAAAAAAAAAAATGTTTGAGGTGCGAATGTCCGACCTCTCCCATACATTCGTTCCACTGTGCGAGGCCGGCTACCGGACACCGCGCTACACACGACGCCAACTGTTCGTGAGAAATAGTGTTTATTCTTATTTTATATGTAGGTACAATGTTTGATATTTTATTTGTTATTAGTTTAAGATTTATTGTATTGTATTATAGTATTATATATACATGGGCTCTGTTGCCTGAAATAAATAAATAAAAATCTATTTCTCATGATTTCCCGTGGCTTTAAAAATATTTTTCTTGACTTTCGGAGTTTCCGGGTACTATATTTTTTTATCTCTGGATGCTATTGAAGAATACAAGCAACAAAAAATAGTACAATATTTTCTACACTTAATAGCTTTTTGCCATATTAAGTAAAAGTAAACGTCTCTTTTTACTGTAATGAAAATGAAATAATTCTAGGAAATATATTAATAATTATTATAAAAACTAAAAATAAAATAAAAAAGATCACAACAATAATAAACTGCACTTGTCACCAACAGGTATCGAACTTGAGACTCCAAATTCTCAATCATGGCATTTACCACTAGGCCAACCGAACACTACCAATTTAGACGAATTACGGTATCCTTTGTAGCAAATAGCGTATACTTTCATTATTGTTCGTGTATCTGTTTTGCCAATATGACATGTATGACACTATAAAAATTGTTGTTTTTTATTACTTTCATGACATGTTTTTGTTTGTTAGTATAAGAGGGCTTTTTGGGCTGGCATTTTTGTACGTTTTCCATTTCTACGGCAAATATTTTTATTTATATTTGAACTATAGTTATAGTTCAACCATATCCTTTACCAATGTCTTTAGTAACGTCTTTCAATCTTATTTGGGAACAAAATACATGTGCGGTCTTAGCGTCTGGTGTACGTAACCAGAAGATGCACGTTCGAATCCTGCCCGCATGTCGTATTTTTCCTCCACTAAAATAAATTAATAATGAAAAATGCCTAAAAAATACCTAAAAAATACAAAAAGACATATGTAATATGTTTTGAGGTATGTTTATGTTTGAAATTGTCAAACAACAAAATACGTAATGAACGGATAGCGCGCGGAGCGAAGCGACATAGGTCCGTCTAGCAGCACGTCTATGCGATCACTGTCGGATTGCATAGAAAAGAAAGAGAAGCGCGGTGATGCGACCCTCGCAGCCACTCGCAGCTTTTTACAAAACCATAAAACAATTAATTACTAAAAAATAAGTTAAGTTATCGAAAATATAAAGCAACCAAGTTCTGTATTTAAATATGATACGTTATTGTTATTAATTTTACCAACGTGCATTGCTTAGTCATAGAGATATTTTTGTTTAGAATTCGTTTTAAGAGCTTAGTTTAAATTTTTTTTGGATCGAGAAAACTTTTCAAAAACGTGTTTTCAAAGCAACAGTTTTCTCCGGAATATGTTCAAGATTAACATATATTTTTTTCGCTGTCACAAACTTTATGGATTTGGCTAAAAACTTGTTTAAAATATGCCTATTTGGGTGTTGTCAGCGCCTTAAATCCAAACTGAGTACTGACCTTAACTTTGAAATCAATTTAGCTTTTTCCTCAGAAAAATAATGTCGAAAACGCGCCAGATTTTAATTTGTTTAAACACACTTCACCTACACAGGTCTCACAGGTATATTTTTCAATTTTTACGAGGTTAATATTACTTTTTTACAATAATAAACTTATTAAAAATTACTCGACAAACAATCACTTGCGCCAAGAAAAACAATATGGCGAAAAAATTTGGAATGAATAAAAATATAGTCGATCAATTGGTCAATCCGACTAAAAACGTTGACCCTCTGCAATAAACAATATGCGCTGCTTTTGCGGGTTCTTAATTTGGTCGCAAAGCAAATAAGCAGTGCTTCTAAATCTGTCACACACGCTCATATTTACACGCACACAGTCACACTTTTGCCGTGCACTACACGAGATGCGTCCAAATGCATTGTATGAAGAATAAGCAGCGAGGTGCACTGCTTATCTCAGCAGAGCGCGCCACCAGCGCGGAGCCGAATGACGCGGCGCGCGCAAGTTATCGACGCTTCAACGAATTAGTTCTTAAAAAAAAGTAATAGATGGTGCGCAAGCTAAATTACCATTTTTTAATTACATTTATTTATCATTAGAGGGGAATAAATTTCTTATTAATTAAATACATTTAGGGACTACAGGGTATGCAGAGCTTATTTGCTTGTATGGAGTGCACGCCACTGCCTAATACCAGAAGCCTGTCAGAATCAAAATCGGAGTCAGAATGTATTGTTGGTACATTCATTGATCAATTAATTAAACATTTTTTTTATTATTAGACTTATTACAATGTAATAATACCCCCAAAATCCCTACTTAACCTAAGATGATGTAAATAAAGTACAACGCACCCATAACTTTCGTAGAAGCTAAGTTAGCAATATATTCAAGTAAGCTCGTTTGTTTGACTACCATACATTTCTGAATGTATATGTATAATGTGAATAGGCTAGGTATCATCATGTCTTATCACCAGGGCAACGAAAAATGCTCGTTTAAGTGAAGTAAGGTCCGCTAAAGAATGTAGGCTTCGCTATAAAACTGAAAGATTAACAGTCTCACTCATAAAAATATAAAATGTCCAATATATTATTATTTCAAATAGCTATAATGTGTTTGTCTTCTTTCCCTGTAAAAAATACTATCACTTGTCAAAACAAGACAAAATACATTATAGTTATAAGAGGCTTCTAAGACGTTTTATATTTTTTTGAATAAGACGGTTTGCGTAGAAAGTTGATACCCAATTTATATCCGTAACTTAAGTATCTTGCAAGGTTAAATAGTCATACTGATTTCTAAAAGATACGAATATAAGAAAAACTGAAACTAAAGCACTTTCTGGATTTTACTGGACGTTGTAAAGGGTCCGAAGTTCCGAACATCGGGATTTTAAAATGTAAATAAAAAAAATCGATAAAATCCGTACAGTGGTTAGTGAGTACCTAGTAGTTTTAGTAGAGAGAACAAATACCTTTTATATTAGGTACCTCGGCGATTTATTTATTTATTTATTCCACACACTATCTTTACAGGATAACCCCAATACAATATTGGTTTGCAAACCTACACATTTATGCAACATGCCATCACGCCTGTATTCCCCGAAGGGTTAGACAGAGGTGTACTAATATAAACCCACATTTCGCCGGTATATTTAGGTGCCTTGTAATAGGGGGCGAGCCTATTGCCACTAACCGGGCAGAAATCCAGACTCCGAGCTGCTACTGGGAATTTTATAGAAAATCCCTATAACACTTTGCTCGACCTGGGGATCGAACCCAGGACCTCTAGCGTAGCAGTCGCGCTTAGGACCACTAGATTAATGAGGCAGGCGATTTATGGATGCCACAAATTGGGCATCGTGAAATGGCATTATCTCTTCCAGTTAATTTTAATTTGCGTTTTATGTAGAACAACATCAAACGTTCGTTAATCAGACACTTGTATAGTCACGTTGTATTTAAGAGGTGTGGTCTACAGCTTGTCATGATTGTGGCGAATGTCACGAATCCATGACCATAATTCCATAATTATGGCTAGGAAAAGTAAGTGCGTTTTTAGGGTTCCGTAGCCAAATGGCAAAAAACGGAACCCTTATAGATTCGTCATGTCTGTCCGTCCGTATGTTACAGCCACTTTTTTCCGAAACTATAAGAACTACGTTGTTTATAATTGATAAATGTATTCTGTGAACCGCATCACACAAAAATAGAAAAATAACAATAAATTTTGGGGGTTCCCCATACTTACAACTGAAATTCAAAATTTTTTTTTCATCACACCCATACATGATATTGAGGTTTCTAATATTTTTTTTTTCTTAACTGAATAGTTTGCGCGAGATATACTTCCATAGTGGTAAAATGTGTGTGTGTGTGTCCCTGTAACTTCTAAAATAAGAGAATGATAAAGCTAAAAAAAATATATGATGTACATTACCATGTAAACTTCCACCGAAAATTGGTTTGAACGAGATCTAGTATAGTACGGAACAATCCGTGCGCGAGTCCGACTCGCACTTGGCCGGTTTTTAGTAAGTACCCGTCCGACATACCGTACCGCTTCCCTGGTAGACGATCCTTGAGGATTTTTCGTGGCATAAAAAAAAGTATTTTACTTCAACATTAGTACTAAATATACAATACATATACATGTCCTTGTTTGTACTACAACATATTAATGTACCGGTAATCTAATGATAATCTATTACATCATTCAGAAGTCAATCATCTGCATCTGCCAATGTCGGACAATTATCATTTAATTAATAGAATTATTGCTTCGACACGTTTTGCTAACGTGGTAAATATCTTCAGCGTTATTATTAACGGATTACAGATTCCTCAAGCAAATAGTTCACAATACGTTTAACAGAAAGGATAATAAGGAGAATAATTATTATACATAAGCATTTACTGCTTATTGAATTTATACAGGATGTTTGACGTAAGGACACTTACTAAATGTAATATTATTTTACAGAAGGCGAATCTTTGTAGTTTCATACATTACCAAGAAAATCGAAATTATAATACGTCAAGACGCTGAACGACCAATAGTGTAAACACTTGTTCAAATTAAGTCAATTTTAATGACAATAATGGATGACCTTAGTTATTATTCAAGTAAATATTCTCGGGACTAACATTTGTTCGTATATTTTCGCGTCATGGTGATTATTAGTTCTAATATATTTTAAGGCACTAATTCTTCAAGTTAAACAAGTCACATCTAATCACTACGTAGTATAAAACAAAGTCGCTTTCTCTGTCCCTATGTCCCTTTGTATGCTTAAATCTTTGAAACTACGCAACGGATTTTGATGCGGTTTTTTTTAATAGATAGAGTGATTCAAGAGGAAGGTTTATATGTATAATATATATATTATAGTATAGAAAAGCCGAGAAACCACGCGGGCAAAGCCGTGGGCGGGAAGCTAGTTAGATTATATTCTTTAGCGTAATATTTGACAATTAAGAGGAGTGTCCCTCGCGAACGCAACAATGTTGCATTGTTGTCGCTGTCTCTATCCCTCACGATGTGAAGGCGTGCCTGAGAGGAGAGGTGAAACAACAATACATTTGCAATATTTTCGCGTGTATTTTTTGTTCTGAAATTTGGAGATTACGTTTTTAATATAGTTATTACGTAAATTACTTTTTTTGTGAAAGGATATTCACTATTATGTGGGTTCCCCATGAGTCAAAATGGCGCTGTATTGATACATTATCTTGAAATACTAGCATAAAGTTCGTCGGTCGTTTTCATCGAAAATTACCAATATTTGAGCTCGTGTAACTTTTTAACCATTATCGAAATTAAGTTTTACATTTAAGGAACACGTATTTTAATAATAAGATTGTTCAAAATTTCAAAGACTTTCATTAGTTAATATTCTAGTTAAGACCAAACTATGTTTGAATGGAGCGCGGAGCGGATACTATCCTCTTAATATTTTGGAACTTTCAAATTGAATAGATTACACACTATCTAAATCAACATTTCCAAATATATCATTATCATTAGTTAGAAACTTTCCAAAAGGTAGCTTGTAAGTATAAAATAAAATATTTTTCATACAATACGTTACTTTTATGCAGTGGTAATGCATACTCTGGTAAAACGAGATAGCTTGTAGTAATCTCTAAACTACCCCTTTTAATCATTTTAATATGATATACCGTCAATATATTTTGATCCTAAAAATATCTATGTGTTTTATTTATGTGGAAAACATTTACAATGGCTGTGCATTCTCACGCATGACCTGATTCAATAAAAGTGTACAAAATAATGGCTACATTTATTGGCAAAATATGGTATAGTAGGTTTTTCATATAATATGAAAAGATTCCGAAGAACATATTCCGAATTCTTTATAAAGATTTTTCCTCATCTCGGATATATTTTATTTTCAGTACCATCGTCATCCTACTCGCCTTTTTCCGACTATCTGTGTTGGGCCGGCTTTCAGTCTAATCAAATCGTCTGAATATCAGCATTCTACCTGAAGCGACTGTCATCAGAAGTCTGCAACCCAATTTCTGAGCAATGCTCGATAGACTGGTTGTCGTGTTTTATATGTATTCGTAATAATATAATTAACGACATGAACCGAAAATATCAATAATAGTTACGTCACATAGATATTTATTTTTAATGTATTAAATGTATGTGTGTTTCCGCACTAAAATATATATAGGTAAGTCTACTAACGATCCGCAAAATAGACAAAGCCGAAACACAACTAACTACTTATTGATCCAAGGCGGCATGAAGTCATCGCGCTTACCAGACCAAGTTCATGGTCGGTCACTGTTGAATACGGCCATTGTCACTTACTGATACTGTTTGTCATGGTGAGCAATAGTCAGCTAACCAATCACTTTGTTAAATAAAAACGAGTAGCTTAACTGATTTTAAGTGATCAAATGATCGTAATCATGGCGGGAGGCGCGGGCGCGGCATCTTCATCAACCCATTACATAGTCCCACTGCTGGGCACGGGTCTTCTCCCAGTACGAGAGGGATTGGTCTATATTCTGCCCCGCTAGCCTACTGCGGGTTGGCAGACTTCAGACGCCGTCAAGAAAATCTCTCAGGCATGCAGGTTTCCTTACCATGTTTTCCTTCACCATTTAAGCGCGTGATAATGAATTACATATCCACACAATCATGATTACAAAACGTCAGAGATGCCTTGGATTCGAATTCGAGACCTATGACTTGGTAGCCCAATGGTCATATAACAAGACTGTCATTGCTATATTCTGTGGTAATATTTAAAAAAGGTTATAGCTTAAGCTTGCAGACTGAAACCCTGGTGAGTTCAGAGAGTTCAGTTGCAACGATAAAACTTCATAATTTGAAATAAGGTATTTCAAAATATGAAATTATGTATTTCAAAATCTGTTTGTTATTTTGACACCAGTCAGGAACAGCAGATCCATTTACAATTTGATCCAATTACGTGCCTATGTCTAAATGAATTTTATATCATATTGAGATTATAACTAAGAATTTATTATCTTTTTTTATTTTTTTATGCATTCTCCATGCAAAGATTATTAAGTTATTTTAGTGAAGGAAAAATACGGCTGGTGGCTTAGCGGTTATAGCGTCTGTCGGTCATAGTGTACTTAACCAGAAGACGCAGGCGCAGGTTCGAATCCTGCCCACTGCTGTATTTTTCCTTCACTAGAATAACTTGAAAATAAAATGTTTAAAAATAAATATGCCGATATCGTCTGATCCTGGAATCAGTAGACAAAGAGCACTAATTAGTCGCATGTGTTGGTGTCATGGTCGTAACTCATAATGCTTTAGTTTTTTTGCTATGCAACAAAACATGCATTATGATAATAACATGTGGGTGTTATGGTAAATGATAATCTCAAAATAAATGTAAATAATTGGATATGTGTTGTTAAATTTTTTTGTTTTGCATGATTTATAATGTGTTTTTAACGTGCAAGTATATTATTACATTGATAAACTGATCTTTATATGATTTTTATAATTTTTCTAGTTTAAACTAAATTTTAAGCTCGTTTTACAGACTAAACTTACATTTGACTTTATATTAAAACAACAACAAAAAAAAGTAAAGTACATTTTATTGTTCCTGATTGAGAATATAAAGTCCTTATACATGAATATATGAGTGTAAGATCAATACACAATACCAAAGGAAGACAGTATTTTAGAGTGTCTACTAAAGCAGATATTACGAGTATTCTTAAATATATTCTGTGCACATTGGTTGCACAGACAGAATCGGAAAAAGAAGACCGAGGTATAACAAAGAAAGTCTCTTGTCCCGAAACGGCACGTAGGTGGCAAGTTGAGCTGAAGTCTGCTGCAATGTCGAAGTGCTATCGGGCAAGCAAAGCAATAAATAAAATCTTTGGACATAAATTGCGGGTAACAGACATTTTTTTCATTCAGTTGATCACGAAACCAAAATAAACTACCGAATACATTTTATCATTCCGTATTTTATTACAGTTTGTTCGAAATAAGTAAGCCGATCGGAAGTTGTCTGCAAGTGGTTTAGAAGTGGTAAATTTTAATAGAAAGAGTCGGTGTAAAGATAATAAGAGTCGTATATGTTTCACATTTCTAATTATTTTGTTTACTAATTTCGATATTTATGTATTAAAACACTTAATTAAACGATTTTATCACCGCGGTAGTTCGGAACGGCTAACTTCCGATCGGCTTACTTATTTCGAACAAACTGTAAAAGACAACTACAAATGGGTAATTTAATAACAGATTTTTTGTAATTTAAGCAAATATAGATAGCAAGTATCTGAAAATATTTTTGTTTATTTAAAATTATAGTTTTTTACTACTTATCGTAATATAGATACTTATTTGTTTATTTATATACGCGTTATTGCACACCAATAACATAATTACAGGAGAGAATAAATATGATAGTTAATGTACAATGGGCGGTCTTATCGCGCAAGGTGATCTCTTCTAGACAACCTTTGGATGGCCTGGGAGAAAAGAAACATATGGGACACACACTTATGTACTTAAGTTCGTATCTTTTAATAGTCTAAAATTTTCTGTAAACTAACTTTGCTTGCAAAATGAAATGTTTTCCTAAATATATAAGTAAATAAGTATACATACATACACGCTCACGCCTTTTTCCCACAGGGGTAGGCAGAAACTATGGACTGCAACTTGCTACGACTCTTGCATATCATATAGTAAATAAGTATATAAAAGCATATATAATATATAAGTAGTCTGTAAGTAGAAATAGCTTTGTTTAACAACTAGCTGTGTTCCGCGGTTTCACTTAACATCTTTGATTTTACACTTCACAGGATCACCCGCTGGGCGAATTTTAAGATTGCTTGAAGATTTCATCAAAATCTTTTCATGTGTTTTGGAGTCCATAGGGAATAAAAACATACCTACACATCGATTTATATATAGACTAGCTTTCCGCCCACGGCTTCGCCCGCGTGGTTTATTGGCTTTTCTATACTAAAATATGTATGTATTATACATATCAACCTACCTCTTGAATCACTCTATCTATTAAAAAAAACCGCATCAAAATCCGTTGCGTAGTTTCAAAGATTTAAGCATACAAAGGGACATAGGGACAGAGAAAGCGACTTTGTTTTATACTATGTCGTGATTATTGATACTAATGCCATAATTATTATTGTTGCCATAAATATGTTAAAGTATAATATTAATGGAGGCTTAGTATTGCAAATAACCAATTTCCAACAAGTTGATCAGCTATGAATACGAGTTTGGTCCACTAATTAAGCGGTACTTCAACCCGATGAAATTACCATACTTAGCGGCTATAATAATATTGGATGTAATACAAAGCTAACCAAAATAGAACTGATGATTTGCACGAAAATGGAAATTAAACTATGTCATATAAGGTAATTGGGATTAAATAAGTTAAATTTCATGGCGCAATAACAATCTAAATTTATTATTTGATATTCGAAATACATAGTACCTATCAATAATGTTTGAAAATTCGACAACTGTAGTTTATCCAAATTAGTTGCATCGTTTATGAATATAGCTAGTTCAATATAATCAAGCACTTATCACATTCATGAGAGGGTTAAAATAAACGCTTGCCGTACCGAGCGTTAGCCCCTTCAAACTTCCACCACTTTGGGCTCAAACAATTTATAACTACGAACTTTAAGCTTCCTCTTTATTATTTTGTAGGGGACTGCTCCAAATTATTTTAACTATTTTCTTGTTGATTGTTATTAGATATTTTAAGCTAAACTCTTTGTGAACTATGGCGGTTTAAGAGAAGATATTGTACGCTTAAGTTACAAAGAAGCATATACAATATAAACAAATATCTAAGTACTCAGTAATTAAACCTCTGCAGAAAGATTGATTGTATGCGGAAAATGGAGGAAACAGAAAAGCTGTGCTTATGTGTAGGTACGCTTAGAAACCATTTCCGTATCGCACGTGGCTTAAACCCGGATATAGTGTTGATGGCGCTGAGTAAGCTTTTAAATAAAAATAGAAGATCTTTCCATACTCGTTTCCGTCTTAAAATTTTATTATTTAGTGTACGTGGTTGAAGTAATGTTTCGTTTTACAAAATCCATGTCAATCAAGAGACTAAGCTTAAAATAGCTAAACTGTTTTTACTGTTCTTTTGCAAGGACTTGTGGTTTATCAAATCTGATGTAGTGCAGGACCTTGTCAAGTGTTAGAAACCAGTACAGGCCATTCGTTGTCTATATTAGCTTACTAGCTTTGTAAAAAATCCTATCTAAGAAGCAGACAAATTCACTTTCGCAATTATAACATTAGCACTTTACAATTTAGAATCACTGACTTTTGTAATATTTAATAACTTTTCGACTAGTGTTAATGTGATTTCTATTAAGGAGATTAATGGAAACGATTGTAATACACTTATTCTTCTGAATGTTAGTGATTGAAATCATGAAAGTGGGTTTCTGATTATAACCTTCAGCTCACTTTAAGTTGATGAAATGTCATCACGCAATACGTAATGAGTACCTAGCTTTTGGTAATTTTCATAGATGTCTAGCTCTTAAGGAGCTTTTTTTTAGGGTTCCTAGCCAAAAAAGCATAAACGGAATACGGATTTTGATGTATGAGCGTTTAGGGATTATTGGGTATTCATAAGTAGTAGGTACATACACTAGTTCCAATATGTAGCACTGAGCCCAGACTGGACAATTACATAAAGGTCATACAAATATTCGTATCGAACCCTTGGTGTGGAAACCAATGGTTGAGCTGCTACGCCGACCGTGCAGTCAGGTTCAGTCAGTACAAGTTCCACATTAACAGAAATTTCAAATTAAATTCAGTAAGTTAAGTAAGCTTTTAAAAGCTTTATGCATGTGGCTACTAGTCGGACGTTGGTGAATGAAATGCATGATGTACAACACACAATACACATTGGATTCAATTCACACATTACTCACATCTCGAATTCGTTCCAAGCACGGTCCTCTCATACATTAAGTTTGAGCTTTATTAAAAGTGTTCAACGATTACAGTTTACGTTCTCTATTTAAAGTCGATCAAATAGTGTTTTTTCATGCCTGCACCACCGAATTTATAAGGTGAATTTTCTTGTACGGGAAGTTTTTTTATTATAATATTATGAATCCCTGTTTGACACCTTTGTTAATAAGAAAAGAGTTTAATGAGCAAGAATTGTTCTCAAAAGACTGGTTCTTAAAAGCGAGAGAGGTTTATCTGTTGTGGGACACTATACGGTTTTAATATTAATCACTTCCTATTTTTAAGTCCTTTTTTAGGCTATGATGGGCAGTGGTTTCAATAATTGGCGTCTCCACCTTGTTAATAAAATGTTAGTTAGTAGATACTTAAAAAGAAGTGAATTAATTAACAAAACTACCGGGTAAATTAGCATGGTGCATTTACAAGGTTTATTTACTCGCGGTGGAGATAAAAAAGAATAGAAAGGGACAGTATGTAACGGAAGTATTAATAATGGGATGTATGACTGTGGAGTTTGTTGCTACGTCTTTTCATAAAAAGAAAACACTAGAAAGCGGTTAACGCAGGTTCTACATTATTAAATTTGTACGTGTGTAGATACTTACGTCACCACATGAAGATAGAAAAAATTAAGAAGATAAATTAATTATACTTGTTCTAACAACAAACTTTATTTCAGATCAAACTCCATATAGTGTGACTATCACCTTAACCTATTGTTGTAAAAATTGTGTAATTAACTTCCCACCCAGTGTCTAAATAAATGGCCCAGCAATTTTATCAATTTTCCAGCTATGAATTTCTCATCGTACTTTCGACAAAAACAATTGCAAATAAGTAACAAACTGGATTTTCGAAGAGTAGTAGGTATAATGTTTTATAAATTCGTTTGCGGTGCGGTGAAGCGTGTTCACAGTGCACAGAATTCTGATTACATCGTAAAACAAAATACAAAACATGGATTACATAAACTACGTAATAATATATCATCGTAGGTATATTTTTGTTCCCGTTTAAGAACAGCTCTCAGTATTTATTCCTGTGGGTGACGTCAGCGATTGTAGTGAGTGGGTGAACATCAGCGTCTTGAAACCCTGACACCATTTGGTTTTGAAGTGGTGGGGTTCGTATGAAATGAAACGAACCTGAACCGAAAATGGACCTGTCAAGGATCATTTTGCAGACACAGAAACAACAGAAAAACAATTGCTTCTACAAATAAAAAAACCAGAGGATTGAAACAATTGCCGGCCGGTTTCACTTATAAACCTGACAGGAGATTAACTTAATAGAGATAGGATTTTGACATTAGGTCCATAAAGTCCTATCTGATCTCTAGCAAGCAAACAAGAACAAAGCAACAAAGGCCGTAAGACATAGATTCTATTTGATGTTTACGGACTGTTTTTTGAAAGTTCCTTCAACAAAACCTAACCAAAATAGTGTCAAAGTTCATTTATACACATAGGTACATTAACGCAATTGTACCTAGTCGCCAAAGAAAAATATGAACATAATGTAATACCGTATTGAATTACTACTACGAATTTTCCGAGTTCTTCACATAAAGTATATGTACGGAATGATAAATGACATAAAATGTTTTTATACATTAGTTATTTTGTAACTGAAAGCTTTTAATAATGGAATAATAATTCCATTCTCGGAGAGTACCTAATGTGAAAAATGTAATGTATCTTCGTCTTCTAACGGCCTGAGTTACATAATAATATTTTCTTATAGCCTTAGACATACCGACAACATTATCCTGAATTGTCATTTGTTTTATCTTTATATTATTTGTAATTTTGCTGTACGGGTGTATCACTGAACTCGTTTAAAACGGCTGTTTTTTTTATGTGTTTGAATACTTTCCCTGGGCGGTTTAGATTCACAAATGGATCCGATAAAGTTGTGCTACTTGTGCTGTTTGTCAACTTAGGTAATTTTATTATATGAATTTGATCATAAAGTTATACATAATATAAAGTTATAACCTTGGGCTTTAAGCTTAAAATCTCTTGACTTATCAGGAAAAAGGCATCATTTAATCTATCTATGGAATCAGTATTCATATGAATTAGTAAATTACACACAAAAGTTCAGGAATATGTACTAATCTAGGAAAATACATGCTATAAGTATGTTAATTTTGGTAAAACACAAAAATGGTGAGTTTTCTAAGTAAAAGTTTAAAAACAGTCAGTTAAGTACTCGTAACCAACAAAGCTGAGGGTGACCACACACCGTGAATCCGGCACTCAAATTGCAAACACTGAGTTAAAAAAACAATGGTGGAATTAAATTACACGAACTTTTTGTTAATTCCCATTTCCTTTTTAAAATTACTTTAGGCGCAACCGTTAAAGTTTAAGTTAGAACTCTTTCAGAATTCGTCAAGATAGAGTCCAAGTAAAATAAACTTGGAAATCGAACCTACGACCTCTAGCGTAACAGTCGCGCTAAGGACTACTGACTTAGTCTAATGAGACAGTCGTAAAACTAAATTCGATAAACAAGTTGGCAGCACTAAATCATTACGCTACGCTAGAGGTTCTTGGTTCGATTCCCAGGTCGAGCAAAGTGTTAAAGAGTTTTTCGATGAAATTATCAGTAGCAGCTCGGAGTTTAGATATGTGTGGTTACCTTATGACAACAGGCTCGCCCCCTATTACATAGGACCTAAACATACCGGCGAAATGTAGGTGTACATCAGTACACCTCTGCCTAAGCCTTCGGGGGAAACAGGCGTGATGGTACCATCACGTCTGCATCGCGATGGGTGGTAATTTTTTTCAGTCAATCTTTCGTTTCACTTGTTATTCGCAATTTTATGATTTTTGATTCTCCTTAATCCTTTCTTTTTTTTAATAAAACCTCTTCTGATACAGATCTGCTGACACGGTGTTGCCAACTCCGATAACCATGTACGCATAAAATTATATAAGTAATCAAATTCGAGCGTCCGACAGACCTCCATAATGTAATTGAAGCAATAACCGTTGGTACGTTTATGTGTACTCAGCGATTTAGTGTAAACAGGCCATTACCGAGGCTAATGTTTTTAAGCGGGAACTCCCAGCGAGATCCCGGTAATTCGCTGAGCCGAGTATTTTGGGATATTTGCTCTAACATTTGTATAAAACCTTGGCTTTTTCATGAAAATATATAGGTACAGAGAAGGGATTTCAAAACGACCATTTAGCTAGGATTGATAGAATTAAAGCGGTTGGCGTGGATTTGTGTAGACAGTGAAAATCTTTTAGAGAGCAATTTGAAGCTAAGTGCGATGTTTTATTTCGAATCGTTAAAATAGCGTTTCATTTCGCTAGTTGTACATTTTTTTTCTCTTGGAATATGGTATTCAGTGTAGTTGATTGCACCCAAAAGTAGATGTAGTGGAAACTTCCTTTAAGCTCGTTTAAGGATTTTATGATGTCTTGAGATCTTCACAAAGATATGTATTTTCTAATGAAAGAAAAATTCGATATCAGGCAGGGTTTGAACCTGCGTCTCTCTGGTTAAGTACACCAGACGCTTTGCCAACTAAACTACTGAGACCACTACCTGTGGTGTCGAATTTTTCTTCCACATTTTACGTCTTCAGACGACGTCTTGAGATCTTATTCCAAAACGTTAAAGTATACATAACATGACATACCATCACGCCAGTATTCCCCGAAGAGTTAGGCAGAACTCTACTAATATGTATACACACTCCACCGGTACGTTCAGGGCCTATGTATAAGGGTGAGCCTATTGACTTTAACTGGGCACAAATCCAGACTCAAAGCTGCTGCTGATAATTTCCTAGAAAAACTCAATAACACTTAGCTCGAACTAGGAATCTAAGCTAGGACCTCTAGCTTAGCAGTCGCGATTAGGATCACTTGCTTATTAGGCGCTTAAGTAAACCTTTATTAACTATTAATAACCTACCCTCTATTAGTAGTCACAATTCCTTAAAGGAATTAAAAAATAATTAAATTTTTACTCTCTCGCTATGTTTTGTAATATTTCTGCTACCTACGCCAAGCCTCGCGAAATATCAAAATGACGGACATGAATTTGGTTCAGAACGAACGGCACCATTAATTAAAACCACTCATGCAGCAAACGCCGAGTTCATTCAAAAATAGGTTGCAATAAAAAACGTACAAGTTCATGAAACTGTTTTGTTTTTTAATTAAACGTTTCCGATTCGATATTGAGCTGCAGTTAGGTTAAGTTCAGAGAATTCCTTCTTTTATATCTCCTTTTTTATTATTTTCATTAAACATCAAGTCTTAGTCAATTTAATGTTTTTTTTATAAAGTTGACTAAGATTTGATTTGAATTCAGCTGTTCTAGCAATTTAACGCTAAATAAAAGAATTTAGGAGTGTATGCGTCGAATTAATTAGTCATTAAAACAGGATTTTGTTTCGATGAACTAGGTTTAGTTATTCTTTTGCTCATTTAATTTTATTTGGAAGTGACTTGAATCATTTTTAATTTATCAGAAACAGCTTTTTTATCTCATTGATATTTGCTTTGTCACTGTATATAAATAATAGACCAAATAAATCTAGAATGTCTGTACCTACAATAATATTCCTAGAATGACTTATAATTAAAATGTAAATTATTTAAGTCCAATTTTTTTATAATCGATCATTTCGAAAATTCTCTTCTCAAAGGTCGAATTCCCCAGTATCGGTTGGCAGGTTACCTATTATCGAGTGTAATACAACTCAATGATGTTCAACATGCAAAACACAACATAGGATTATTTGTACACGGGATAATGGGACTAGAGTAATCACTACGTTAATTAGACCATTAAATTAGCCATTTTGAATAGCATATACAATAATTACGTATAATTATTGTTTTAATGTGGCAAAATACACGATAATTATTATTGAACTTAGGCCTAGCTTATTCCAGTTGAGTCATTACGAAAATATTGGTCCTATTTTGGGTTGGTTTTTAAAACCTGAATAATACTATTATCCTATCGATCGACCGGTGGTAGCCTAATGGTAACGGCCGCGACTTACGAGTTTTTTTTTTTTTTTTAAATCTTTATTAATTAAAAATTTGAGGTTTTTATCCACATGGATACGTCAACCCCATCATGCCTTATTCAAACTAGGCTATACACACTTTAGAAACAAATTTTGGATCTCCTCACAGAATAAGAAAATTGACTTACGAGTTGTAGTCGTAGGTTCGAAACCAGACAGGCGTTCTACTTTGTGTAAATTATTTCATTAACTGAATAAACAATTTGAAGACATGTAACATCTACCAATCCGCCCGCGTAGTGGAATACGGCTCCCTCTCACCGAGAGGAGGCCTGTGTCCCAGCAGTGGGCACATAATAGGTTGATTATGATATGATATTATATATCCCGTCGATCTACCAAAACACGTATTAAATCGTGTTAAACGAGCTGTGAATTCATTTGCTATTGATTTTCGATATCGATCAGTGATGTCACCCGATGCGTAATGTCAGTGGGTCGACTAATCATGACACAAGTTAGCCTAAGGAGATTCAGGTCAATGGATCTTTATGAATCACTAATAGGTCTTATCATGATTCAATAATAAGACCTATTAACTTAGCACGAGGGATTAACAAGAATAATAGTAATGTGCGACCCACATTGCTAGTAAGCTTTAAAAAAAAACTTCTTTTTTACCTTGCGCAATGATCTGTAAGTTAAGTATATACTTAATAATTTAAGCTAGATTTTCAGGGTTAGGAAGTGTTAATGAGATTCTCTTAGCTAAGTTATAACTGCGCTGATTAACAGACCTGCAAGGTTTAGAATGCCGCGCTTAGACTGTTCCAACACAGCAAGACTCCTCCGTGCCACGGAGACCACGTAAAGCTGTAGGTCCCGGTTAGCATTCGAACACCCTGGTGTAATCGTTAGTGGTAGTCGCAAGCCCAAAATGCCTGGCCGCTAGTCTATCCCTCGAATATCGGTGGTGTCCAGAAATTGGATTGCGGAGGTCTTAGCGGTGATAGCTTGGTTGGACATGCTCCCGCGTGTCTAGATATTCAGCCGAATGGTTAAGCTGGAATAGGACCCCAACATAATTGAAAAAAAAAACACATTTACCTAGCCAGGAGGATGAAGCGTTAATGATAGTGAAAGTTATATGCGATAAATAATCAGTTCGCCCCTCGTACTTAATATACAGCGTTAGTTTTCGTTTACCTGAAAGCCGAAAGTAGCTTGTTCAGAATCAGTAACAGAATCGATTACAATGGTTTTTAGCCTATGTTATATTTTGACATTTAAAAATTATTCAAGGTGGACACCCATTTTTATTGCGAAAATCGGCGTAAGAATCACCGAACGGGAAGGTCAATCACTCGCCTGTGCCGCCCGGCGCCTTTAGCTCTTCGTAACAACCCGCGCAAATTAGGTAAATAAGGTAAATTGGTAATTAAGACCGAACATTTAAGGTCGTAACCGCGTGAATTTTAATAAAAAAAAGTATTTTGTAATTTTTTCTTACTTTTCAAAATCATTACAGTTGGCGTGTTTCGGTTTTAGGGCAAACAAAAATAAGCGTTGTATATAACAACAAAACTAGCGTCCGGTGGCGATAATTATCGCAGTTTTTGGGTCGAATGTGCAAACATGAGAACCGGCTGTGGATGTTGATGATGGCAATGAACCTGTAGTGATTTACCTAAGAAGTGCTTGCCTCGCCATGCGTGTGGGCAATCATTTGAATGGCTTCGGGGCTATTTACGTGACGTGTATTTGTATTTGAGCATTCATTTGTTTCGGTGTCTCATCGATTTATGGGACGGCAACACATTGGTCTAATGAGAGCACTTTGTTAGGTGCATGAAGTATCTATGCGTCCCGCGGGAGAACTTGCTGTACACGCGAAGCCTAAAATTGGCAATCTGGTTGTTCACTAAATTGAGGCGGAGGTAAATGTGTTTTTGAGTTTGGATTAAAAATATTGAAAAGAATACGTCTTGTCATTCACGTGTCATTTTTAAGTTGTTTTTATTGCAGATTTAATAAAAATAAAATGCATCATTTATCTCTTTGTTTAAATGAATGGCTTTAATTTTATCCACATCATGATTACATGTAAGATAAGATTTATCATTGTTACATCATCATTAGATTTAGACGAATGCTAAAACGCTGTTTAAAATGTTATGCAACTTAATTTACTATTTATTTCAAAAATAATCAACATGTGTCTGACATAGGTACCTATTCAAGAATGCAATTTATCTTATACAATACTATGGTAGTTAACAAAAAAAGTATGAATAATGCATTTATTATCTTTAGTTGTTTAATAAATCAGCTGTCCAAAAAATAGAAAAGTTGTTGAAACATATCAATTATATATAACTGCAACAACTTTTTTAACTCAAAATGAATGATTTATTAAAAAAACGTTTGGAGATTTAAAGCATTAGGGAACTATTGAAACTAAGATTTTATCCTCAGTTTTATATCCACCCTAGTATAAATTCAGAAATAAGAGAAAACGAACGTGTGTCTGCTGATTAGTTTGTTTTGTTGTGAAATTTGCAAAATAAACATTTATGTTATGACAGACCCCGGATGAGTATGTTTTGTGCCCAAAATTAAGGGAATTACAACTTTTCCGGCAACAGTGTGGTTTCACAACAAAACTTTTGTGGTGTTTGATGCCCATTTTAATTGTGGTCATGATAAATTTCTAATGGATGGAGTAAAAACCACCGAGTGTATTCACAAAAACCTGCCGGTGAGAATGTGATATGAATGGTATATTATGTATACAAACCAATTATTATTTACCATACTTCATGAAAATAAATTTCAAAATTCGCAATTGTATATCTTCGTCATTTTTTAAATTAATTAGCAGTGTGTTATTTAGTAGCATAAAATTGTACTTAGTTATTATTTTTAAGTTGTAATAAAGCTAAAGGTTTGTTGGCCTATAGGTACCTACGTAATTAGGATGTAATGTCCTATTGTGGTTGTTATCTGTAGCTCGCCGGGTTTAAAACTCCGAGTTTTGATGTATCTTGTGGCAATCTCTAAAGTATGTTAGCAGAGAAGTGACGTATTCATCTGCACATAATTATGGTTTACAGTTAACGGCATTTAGGAGACATAATATGTCTCCTAAATTCGTGTTGGAATCATATTTTATTATGATACCAACACGAATGGAGGAATCATATTTTTTTTTTGTGATCCACATATCACACACAATATCCCATGGCAATATCTAAAGATAAGCATTAACAAAACAATACCGAGTTCTGTAAAAATATAATTAATACGGTTAATTAATACCTATCTACTATAAATAGATCTTGAATGCCATGCATTAAGACGTCGCTTGTAAAATCGCGTGCTCATATGGATTGCGTGCTTCCGGCTTGGGGAATACAAGAGCCCTTGTTATAAACACAGAGTATTAAGTCGTTGGAGTGTTAATGGAGGAGAGAAATCACTGTGAGTATTATGAACCTGTTACTACTTAGTGTACCTACTTACATTGCCACATAGTTATGGTTCAACATAGTTCCAGGATGGACGTTTTCCTTTCGTAGAGATACGTATTTTTTTTTGTGCTACTTTAGCAAACCATTTTTCAAGTCCGTGCAATGGGGAGGGCATATTGATACAGATAAGCAGCAAGCATGATAAAAACAGTATTTTTTTCAATCCTCATCTTACCACTATTGTGATACCATCACATATTTTAATAAATTACATAAACAGATTTTTTCTATTCAAAAGATTTTGCCATATGAGGAATAAATGCGTGTATACAACATTCCATTTTATACTACTCGGTGGCAGAAGGTAATGACGTATACGAACGTAATTATTGTTGAATTGGTGCTAATTTTGTAACGAATATGCTCAAAGTGCTGATTCATTTACGAAGCGAAATATAATTTTACGAATGTAGCTTCAAGTATGTAGATATGGATTTACGTTTTACGTGTAATATTACTAGGCGTTATTGTAATTTATATAAAAAAATTATAACAACAACACTAAAGTAGATAAAAGGAAGCGCGAAAAGATCAGTTGGGATTATCAGAATTAATTCAAGATAATATATACATTGCAGAAAAACTTATGCATTTAATGAATAAGTCATAATAATGTACGAATCTGACAGTAATTTCGAAAATGCATACATCGTATTCAAAAAAAATAAAATTTCGAAAACTATGGAAATTAATGCTAATAAGCAATAAGTAAATTACCTAGTGTTTGACTCTGATAACTAATCAGTTTTGGCAACACATCGGTAAACCATAATGATAATCATTGAAATAAATATTGATTACTGTGTAAGTACCAACTAGAAATGCCATTATGACGAAGTACTTATTTTTATTAGCTCAAAAAGATACGGCCTAAACATACTGAAATGAGGTGTTGATGGGTGGGTGAAATATTAGTACTTGCAGTCTGTCACCTGCTACCACAGGAGGTGCCAGAGTACCACGCATCCACGACATTCGCCACGACCATGACCATGACAGGCTGAGGTCCAACATTCGCAGGACTCCTTTAAAGGGGTGTCTTAATGTACTAGTATCTACAGCTCTGTCTAACCCTTCGGGGAATACAGACGTGATGGTATAAGGATAAAACTTAATCCTTTATTCTTTCACTTTAGCAACACGTTAGACTAGAATGTTAAAGGACCACAATCATAGATTCATAAACGCTTCGAAGGTCCATCTCTCTCAATTTTACAGGACATTACACAGTAATAACGACTGCAGATAAATGGAACAAATGTGGACATAGCAAATGGGATCAGCGGGACGAGTTCAAATTACTGTCCCGAAAAAACCTTTCTGCTGCATAGATAACCTTTTCTCGTATCTTAATGGAGATTTGTACGTATCTGAGGTACAAAGGGCTTAAAAAATATGTGTGACAAATGCTACCAACATTTAAAATCGAGTGTGGTTTGCTTGGTGAAAAAGTGATGATTAGAAACTGTTCATTAGAAGTGATGCGTTTACTAAGCGATAAAGAAAAATGAGGATTCATATGTTTTTTTTTATTAAGAAAGAAACCATTGAAAAATATTTTGCCAGATATTTTTTGAGCATTTATAGGTATGTACTGTTATTTGTTTGTTTTGTTTAGCTTGTAAGTAACGTTTACTCTTGAATTATGTTGATACATGATTATCTACGGATTATGGTGGTGACATTAAATTAGTCAGGAAGTTTGTCATCCAGTCATATAATTAAAAACAAAATATTAAGTTGTCCCGTATTGTTTGTGTACAAAATGTACAAATTATAAATAACATGTAAAACACAATTTACCAGTGAAGCTATTCTTGTAAATAAATACATTGACGACAATAAGCGTAGCAAATAATCCCCGCCATATGTAGACTAATAACCTAGTTTCATAATTGTTTAATGACCGTTTATTTCATAAAGGTTCACAGCGGCGTAGATAAGTATTTGCTTATTATAATAAAAGTTTTCTGACAGTTTTGAGTATTTCACATGACCTACGCAAATGTCTTGCTGATCTGGTATCGCCGTGCGACGGATCGTTGAGCTCCCTAAAAAATGGTCGAGCTACACGAGGACTGATGTATGCGTACCGTCAGTTAGGACAGGTCAACTCAAAACTCAGTGCCTCCAGTGAAAAGAGGCATAACTCGAGTTATGCCCTTTTGTTTTTATTGCACCATTGTAATCTCCGTGTTCTGTTACACAACATATCAAAAGGACATAACTCTAGCTCAATTGTAACCTGGTTTTTTGAATTGCATCAAGGACATAACTCGCCGTTTTTTAAGGCATATCCACTGATATCAAGTAAATTTCACAGCTAAAAAGATACAACTGCAATAAATCCGAAAACACAAACCAACAAAAAGACATAATGTCAGTTAATTGAACTACTGACATGACAGAAAAGACACAAACCATTTTGTTCCGAAGCGATTTAAATGTAGAAAGAAATAAATGCAGATAATACCTTTAAGTGAGCATGTGTATAAGGGAACAACTCGATTTGTATCGTTTGATTCGCGCAATTTCAAATGTTTATCCCCACTTAGCGCTATCGCTATTGGTGGATTGGCACGTGTATAATGAATAAGTCGTTTCATTCTTTATTTTATAATTTCTATTTTGTTTATTTTTCTTTTTAAAGTAAATACTGTTTCGTGTGTTTGTTTTAAATAATATATATATTGCAGTCAAAACTCTAGCAAAATCAGTTAAAAGTAGTTTTAACCGTATGATTTAGACAATTATACTTTTGACTAAATAACAGTCAAAAGTAGTTTTTCCCAATGGACCTGGTTAAAAGTACTTTTGAGTAACTGAATCCGTCAAAAGTGGTTTTGGTTCCGTGGTCACAGTTCTAACCTAACCTAACCGATATGTGTATTTAGAATTTCGCCGCGAATTTTTCGCTTCTATAATGGAAATAAATGAATTGACTGCAACATATACAAACATTTAAAATTCATTTCATATTTTTTGAGCTAAAATTTAATTAAAGCCAATTAAGACTTAAGACTTGTAACTGTTTAATGCAATTTTGTTGTTGTACTCGACGCTAGGAGCCGTGGTAAGTTCAGTCAAAACCGAAGTGTGATTTGTGTGTTTCCTTCAAAACTAGGGAAAACTGACACGCAGTCAAAAATTACTGAATTTGTGTTAAAACCGGCTAGAATTGTAAGTACCTATTTTATTTATGTAATTACTTTGACTTTGATTTTTACTAAGACATTTGGTAGAAATAGGTATACCAGGCCACTCAGAAAGTTTTGTGACAAAAAGTTTATTTTGGAAACTTCGATTACTATTTAAAGTAAAAATACCACTGTTCGATTTCCAAATTTCCCTCCGCATTTTTTTGAGAGCCAATGCAAAATGGATCTGCGTCGAGAACAATATCGTTCAATGATTTCAAATGTGGCTTAAAACCTGATGAGTAATTTGATCGACTTTAAATTGCTTTTATGGATGAAGGACCTTCAAAAGCAACCATCTACCGCTGGTATAGCGGTCGTCTTACTGTGGCGAATGAACAAAGGAGTGGTCGTCATACGACGGCTGTCATCGAAGAAAGTGTGTTGGCAGTAAAAAAAAAAGTTCAAGAAAAGAGACGAATTACGTACGAAGAGATTTAGCATACTCTGCTGATTGGTTCAGGAAGTGTTCACAAGATTTTGCACGAGCACCTACGCGTAAGGAGGACAGTTCCCCGCTGGATAACGCACAACCTCACCGAAGCTCAGAAGCAGGCCCATGTGGATTGGTGCCGTGATATGATACAAAAATTTGATGCAGTCTCGTCACGGCGCGTTTACGACATTGTGACAAGTGACGAATCCTTTATTTATCAATACGATCCAGAAACAAAGCGTCAGTCGAAAGTTTGACTGTTTCAAAATGAACCAACGCCTACGAAAGTGAAGCGATCGAGGAGCGCAGGAAAAGTTTTGTTCGCTAGTTTCTTCACTTTGATGGGGTACCTAGTTTCAATTCCACTTCGAGACCACAGCAGCATCAACGCCGAATGGTATAGCACAAAATGCCTGCCAGAAGTTTTTTCTGTAATGAGCAACAAGCGCCCGAACACCGGGCTCCACGGGGTCGTTCTTCACCACGACAACGCGCCCGCGCACTCAAAACGAGGTATGTATGTATGTATATATGTATTTTTTTAAAAATTACTTCAGACACATGAAACTTTCTATAGAGGCTGGTGGAGAGTTACTTGAAAAGATTTAATAAAAAAAAAACATAGAAGTTAGTTTTTTAGTTTCTCAAAACTTTCTGAGTGTCCCACGTATTTTATATGTATCCTGTATTCAGACACTTGCGGCGGCCAAAATAAAAAATCATTTGTAAGTAAGTGCTGTAAATTCATTTTTTTTATGTTGATTCCTCGTTTTTTATGTTGATTATTTCAATAAATAGAAGTATTTAATAGTCTATTTATTTTATTATAATATTAGATAAGTTTATCATGTATGTTTGTTATTGATAGCAGAAAGACATTAAGTCGTATAATCGTCTTAAAAATTGATAAAACAAGGGAATAAGTCGTAATATTCCTTTACAAACGAGCAAAATTACAAGAACAAAAGACGTTATACCATTAATGCTTCGTTAATAAGGGCACAACTCAACAAAAAGTAAAAAAAAATATAGAAGGAGTGGTTGAATGGGTAAGTTATTTACGTTAAATAAAAGAACTATTTATTATCTGGAATGTGCAATAAAAAATATATAATAATTTAATCCCGAAATACTAAAAAACATCAAAAGTATGGTTTTTTGGCTCTCCTGAAAAGTGCCCATTTTGAGTTGTGCCCTTTTTCACTGGAGACACTGCTGTTTGGCTCTTTCTTCAAAAGGCCTGTTCAGATTTTGCCCTACATTGTAAAACTCGCATATCTATGATATAACTATTGTCTGGACTTTAAAAGAGACCATGATTCTCTGAGTTTGTTTCGACATTTCTTCTCAGAGGTCGTCAGATAGGAAATGTCGGAGCCATCTAGTTTAAAAAAAAATGTAAAAAATCGACTTGTAAAAGTGTCCTTAAAAGATCTATTTACAGAAATAAATATCATTTATCATTTATTATTGTATGTGTTCGCATCATCAGTAACCCTTTTATTGACCCGTTGCAGGGCTAAAGCTGGGTATAGTCCACCACGCTGGCATGAAGCAGGATGTCGAGAATATTCCAGGTGGTCATCAAGTATCAGGTATGCTCAAATGCGACAGAATAATAAAAAAAAACTTTTAATAGTGTTTATAAAAATGGAACCGCCAAATTCAGTAATTAATATCAGCTTTGTATGAATGGGATTTGAAATCCACCTGGGATAACTTTTCATCCCATAGATACATTTTAAAAGAGTTTTATCACAAGCCTTTATATTTCCTGTATATCGGTAGTCTTCTCTTATTGTCTTCTCTGATCTTATTTCTTAATGCAGCATTCTTAACCAATTTCAGGTGTTGTTGTGTTAAAGGAGGTGTTTCTACTTTACAATCTATGTATATTTTCATTCTTTTTCAGTGTTCAGTATGTTCACCGGTTTCTCCGTCAATTGCAAACCGATTTTGACATTTATTTTTTTGTTTCAAAGGCTATACTCTCGAGGTGGTCCTATTTTAAATTTGGTGAAGATCTGTTAACTTAAACGTTAGAAATAAATTAACTTTTAACAAACAAAAGTAAAAACACCTTCAAAAGATTATCAAAACAGTTTCGGTCAACAACAAGTAGGGTAGGACGGGGCTAAAAGGTCCGATTTACACATAGCCTCCTGTAACTTTTTAACTGTTGGTTTCTAAAGGAAACTCTCATCTGTTTTGAGTAGCGTAATTCTTCATGTTTAAGTAGTAATAGTTGAATTTGGCCAATATTATATCTAAATGCCAGATAATCATGATTTAAAACATTGTGTCCAATGGTCCTTCTTACCCCACCAGCGGGGTAAAAAGGACCAGGGCTGGGGTACTAAGGACCAGCAATATCTTATACTATTCTAAGGTTAAGGAAACATTATAAACGTAAAACATGCAAAATCAACAAATCTTTATAATTATTTGAGAAAAGGAACATGTTAAACAATAAATCTCATTTGTGAAAGCTTAAAGCTGTAGGAAAACATTTCGGTCTTAATAATTAGTCGTTACCTTGTTTTAAAAGTCTATCTATAATATATTATATATTATACCTACCTTCAAAATAACCTTCTGTAACATGTATAATATTACCCGTGTTAAACTAAGAAAGAAAATCATTTTTTTTTATATACTACAAAGATTTTTTTCTTTATTAAGTCATTCAATCTCAGCAGGTTAAAAAAGTCCAAATGACCGGACCTTTTTACCCCTATGGTAGGTACACTTTTATTTAAAATTATAGAAAAAAAACTTAAGTGTCCTCTAAAATTACTATAGCATGAAGTGAAACATGAAATTACACACAATAATATATCAAAAGCTGAGCTTGGTAATATTGAAAATACAAATCCCAGCCTAAAAATAACAAACAAGAAAATTATTACTTATGTGTTTTTTTTGCATGCGGTCTGCGTGCACTTTTAACGGCTCTGGAAAACTCACCGCACGAAGTGGTATGTGTACCCCTACCGTAATCCCTTCGTGCGCTAGTCTTTTAATTCATTAAAGCGCTCATAATTTCGGAGATATGCATAGTGGACCTTTTTACCCGCGGACCTTTTAGCCCCGTCCTACCCTAGGTGGTAAAAAAAAAATATCCAACCAAATTATAGGCATCGACTTGCGAACAGTTTATAAAATTGCATTTATAATTCTTTGTAGGCGTTCTACTTTTTGTTTTTAAGTTAGTTTATTTTTACTTTACTGCACAAATCGAAACTGATGGTCGTTTTGTCTATGCCTTGGCATTAAAAAATATACAAGAGGAATGATAATAATAATAACAGTAAAAAATCGTTATCTTATTATCTCTAATCATGACCAGACAATTCTTATATGCACGTTGCATACGTAATTGTTTAATTCGAACACGGATCTACTCTCGATGCGATCATTTTGTTTCAGAAAAATTACAGACATGGACGAGTGAGTACATCTCACCTCGAGGCAAGGTTAAATGTCGAAATAGTTAATGTAAATAAATCATGATTGTTTATTTTAATCTTCGTTTAGCTAATCGCGGGTTTAACAGACGTTTTACAGAAACCAGTCTTAAATATTTCAAACATTAAAGGAACATTGTGCATACTCGTACCTCATATTGCACCCTGCAATTTTTCATTGCGTCTAGGATAAACATACGGTTTAACATCCTTAAGTAATTTACCTACAAATTTCAAATTAGACTCAAAATTAAAAATAAATGCGAATAGTGGTGTTTTGTCTAAATGTGTAATTCTCTTTATTTCTACGAAATATAGAAGGAAATATATGTCGACTTATTGTATCGTTTGTCTGTAAGTAGTGTTACTACCCATATTTACAAATATCTTTATTTTTATATTATAAGATTTGATTTCTTTATGAAAGCTGGTTGTAAAGTTTACAGCATTCATTGCAGTAATATATTCTTTGTACACCATACATTAGATATTTAAAGGTAGAATACATACCTATTTAAATTAATTTTAAATCCTTTTCCGTCTTAAACGTTTCCATTAACATATTATTTCAATAATAATACGTACAGTCGCCAGCACATCAGGTTATACAAAACTGTCAAATTTATCCAAATGATTTTAAACCTTAAATTGTTGATCATTAAGTTCAAAATCGGCTGATAAAAATGTGCTGGTGACCGTACATCCAAGAAGACAATGTTCACATTATTATATTTTTGTATATTTTTAAGAGTATATTTTAATTTTCACAGGTTGTACTATTTACAAAATGGATATGACAACATTGTTGACGTAATAATACGTTTTGCAAAATAAATAAAACACTGCTTTTGTTGGACTTTGTGGTTCCCCGATTTAATTATTTACTCGTGTTTCAATAAAAGTTTCATTTAAAAAAAAAAACAAGAAACTTGAGTTAATTCCTAGTTCCGTGTAGAAATTACTTTCATAATCCAGATTCAATCTAAATCTAAATTAAAATCTGATTAATCCGTCACTCCACAAATATTCCAAATTGAAAGAGAACATTTAAATTTAAATGGAAAGAAGGGGTTTGCTTTAAAGACTCCTTTGCATTAACTTGTACTTAAAACAATAAGGCGTTTGTTACACGTACAGATTTGCTTCAGTTAATTTCGTGATGGTGTTCCAACGACTGAATGTAGATACTTACGTCAATAATAAATTGAATGACGGGCTGATGACCTGTTTTGCAATTTTCTGATATTCCATTTTTCGATCAGATTATTAGATTAACTATCTGACTGTACTGACGCCAAACTTACGTCAGTCAAAAGTGCAAATCGCCGTAGCTGAGCAACAGTTAATAGTCAGTGAGCCATGGGAATGTTGCTATTGTTTATGTTTCTTACCGGCTGATCAATTCCGTAGTTTGTTGGACGTGCTTCTAGAATATAAGAATATTGTGTTAGTATAAGATAGACCACTGTGGACCAACCTTTTTAGTTTCGCGATCTACTAATTAACTAATTACAGTTTAATAATTTTTAAATTTAAAATCAAATCCCTAAAAGGAAATTGTGACACAACATAGAAAACAAGAGAATAGAACCGATATATCAAAGTTTACCGCGTGGTTTCGATAATGAACTTAACCACCCAAGAAAAAAGGTCGAGATACAATGATGAATGATATCTTCATGCAATGGTAAGGAAATTAGCTGACTTCGGGTCGTCATAAATTCTATCGTCACTCGTGCACTTACAATAATTTGTCTAGCGTAGTATAAATTCAATTATTTTAAAATAAACGTAATAATAATTTAAAATAAACGTAATTTACGTAGGTAAATAAGCATAAAAACACATAGTCATACATACCTAGGTGATTTCACCATCATGTAATTTATGACTTCTTGGGTTAAGCCAATGGTCTTATCAGTTCTTGTATATATGCAGTAGATAAAAATGGGTGTGGATTCATGTTAGCAATCCTATAAACGGAAACATGATAAAAAGTGCTTGTTAATATGGTATATCGAGAATTACTTGATGGCAAAGATAAGAGTAATAGGCTGGAGGTTTTGACAGTTACAGACGTGAAAATTGTTTTTCGCATAAGTAGCGTGCCTACTACGTTCTAAGCAAAAAATTCCCGAAACGCTAAAAGAAAGAAAAGGCAACACCGGAGCTGCTCGTTGTAAGATACTTTGTAAAATAAAATGAGACACAAAGTAGGGAAAGTTGGAAAGTACAAGAGAATACTCTCAGAGGCAGCAGGGGCGGTCTGCGGTCGTCACACCGCACTGTAAACAAGGGGGAAGATAAATTTTGATGTAATTCCCTACTTTTCGAAACAATTGGTAATACTAGGAAAACTGCATTGTACCTACCTATTTATATTTATATCTTCATTGGAGTTTCCTTTTCTTCTTCCCCTCCCTTTTCCATAAAAGCTCGGCAACGTATTTGCAACTCCTTTGGTATTGCAGATGTCCAAGGGCGCCGATAACTAGTTACCTTCATGGGCTTGCTTGCTCGCGTTTGCCGAGTTATCCCATAAAAAAAAGAAAAAAGGGGGCTTGTGTCTTAGAAATAAAATAACTGCAAGTTTAAGCTGCACTGTTGCACTTGCTGCGGTTATTATATGGGTGGTGACATAGATACCCTCTGCGGTTTTAAAGAACACGATAAATTGTAGCTGGATGGATTTTTTGAGTTGTGCTAGTCAGAAGCCCGAAAAGTCTGACCTTTTTAATTTACCTAGGACATCGATACCCAGAAATTGGGTTGCAGATGTCTGATGACTCTATTTGTCAAAATATCTGAATCTTTTTTATTTTAACTGGTAACCGATATGAACATGTAAGTTTTTTAAGGAAAAAGGTGTTCATACATTTTTTTATGAAATAGAACACATATGGTATAATACTTCTACCGCATTGCCTCAATAGTCTAGCAATGATAAGAGTGACTGCTACGCTAGAGATCCTAGGTTGTATTCCTGGGTCAAGCAAGGTATTATTCTGGTATTTCTATAAAATTCCCCGTACCAACCTCTGTGGTAGTATTTCCCCGGACGAACTCAGAAACAGAGCTGTACTACTCTTTGTCCCTTGTTTATAAACTGCTTGTTTTTTAATTATATGACTGGATGACTAACTTCCTGACTAATTTAATGGCCTTACCATAATCCGTAGGCAATCATGTATCATTATAATCCAAAAGCAAACCTGTCACCCATATATATTCGCTGAACAGAACAAACAGATTTTACTATAGGTACTTAACATATCACGTCATAAAAATTATCAAAATTATTATCACTATCACTAGTACATAGGCAGTATAAAACGAAAACCGCTGTCTGTCTGTCCCTATGTATGCTTAGATCTTTAAAAGTACGCAACGGATTCAAGAGTAAGGTTTATATGCATAATACATACCTACTTACATTTTATAATACATAAAAGTCGAGAAAACACGCGGGCGAAGCTGGGGGGGCAAACTAGTAAATAATAATTTATATAAATAATTATGTAGATGTTGCTCGCAGTATCGCTCGACTTATACGCGGCGTGTCAAGATGAAACGTTCCGAAGATTTAAGTTAAACCACCAGCAACACAAATGTGAAGACCGTTTCCAATCTTATGCAGTATTTTCTGCGTGCAATCATGTATACAGACGACTTACAGACGAACAAAAAAAAACAAAAGATTTTTCATTTCTATTGCTATAATAATGACCCCTTTATATTTTCTTAAATATCTTCTATGTGCAGACATTGGAAATTTACTATATTACTATATTAGGACTAATCTATCTATATCATACATAAATTAATTTTAGATTTTTAGGACCGATTTTTGCAGGATGGTCTACCTAGTCATTAAAATGATTACCTACCAGATTTAACGCGAGACTCGACAACCAACGTCTGTTCCAATAATATCGGTGAATAAATTATCTCAATATTTGCTCCTCTTCACAATGTAGGCCGAAGCTTCGGGCCTGATATAGGGTATTAATAACACACAATTTAATCTTCTAGACCATTCAGCCTTCTGCTTCCAATTAAGGTTTGTGTTCCAAAGTGTATTGACCGCGAAAATGACGTCATCTCACAAACAAATAACGTTATACAGGCAGACATATTGTACATTGATCGGTCTGAACTTGTAAATAAGTTCAAAGTATAATTACATCATCAACATGCACGTGTTACGTCATTAGTATAGCGTAATTGTATTTTTTCATATAGACGACTTCAACCGGATTCGAACTAATCATTGACTATGTGTACCTACGATGCAGGTGTTGCCAACTATTTACGTATGTAATCTTGAAAGGAAGATGCCAATCATTTGTGGTATTTGGTTCACCATGGAGCAGTGAGTCATATTACTTCAAACACACGTGTTAACTTTTATAATAATGATAGTTTTTTTGACGATGGAAATGGTAGTTGACTCCATAATAATGGTACAAAAATGTTGGAAAAACCTGCTAGGATAAAAGGATATAATATTGAGTTCAGGAAAATTGTAATTTGACTCAGAAAATAATGTCATGCCTTGAATAATATTCTAATTAGCGTTACGACAAATGAATCAACTTCTTATTCATTAAATGCATTTAATTACCCAATAAGAAGTGCACTATGGACCTACTAAACTTAATTCGTCATTCAAGTAGGTATGTGTTTCCGATCTAATGATTTCCCTATATTATAATGATGATGATTACATCACACATTTACACTTTACCTAAATGGAGTAAGCAGAGTTTACGATACAGTTCCATAACACCTTTGAGAGCTTTTAAAAATGGGTTTTATAATAACCCTTACCCCTTTATGTCTCTCATTAGGCGAGAAATTCTTTTTTTTTTTTCACAAATTGTATGTTTATTACATTCTAGGTTCATGGCAGCAGAAATTGCAACATTATCTATCTTCACCATCATCATCAACCTATTACATTGTCCCACTGCTGGGCACGGGTTTCCTCTCAGAATACGAGGAAATAGGCTATAGTCCACCATGCTAGCCTTCTATGGGTTGGCAAACTTCACACGCCGTCCAGAACATCTCTCAGGCATGCAGGTTTCCTCACGATGTTTCCCTTTACCGTTTAAGCGCGTGATAATTAATAATAATACGCACAGGACTTCGAAAAGTCAGAGGTGCGTGCCTTGGATTCGAACTCGAGACATTTGACTTGGCAGTCCAATGGTCATATCACTAGGCCATCTGCACTCCTTCACGACATTAACTATAATTTTATTCACATAACGAATTAACTAATAAATTTTGTTTTAAGGGGGGTATATACCGAGACAAAAATACCTGAGTATTCTATAACGTATTTAAAATTTCTAATAAAGTTAAGTACTACGATCCGATAATAGCTAATGTAGTGTTATAGTTTATACATAGGTATATTTACTTCATCTATGCTTTTAGCCGTTGACATTTCCGAGACTAAGCTTTTACGATTCATAAATCTTAACTGCCAGCGAGCAAGGTCAGTATTAAGGTAACAAATAGACTTACACTTCCTGGAATTACAAACATTCGTCATATTATTACTCGTGTTCCTATTGCTGGGCCTTCCCGATAGATTTTATTTCCAATCCCTCTAGAATTGATAAAAAATCGCGATTCTACCGGGCTCGTTTAATTATTAAACTCATCCTTAATATCAGCGTATGGTAGAAACACCACGCCGACACAAAAGGCTAGTTGACTATTATTTTTTTAAGGTCCCATTAAAAAGTTGAACAAAAATATAACCGAACGGTAAAAAAAGAATTAAAAACGGTTCAAAAATAAAGCATTTTAAATGTATGTTGGACAGAGAGCGCCCTTTAGTACGTTGTGACGTCACAGCGTGCGTTTACCATAACAATTATATAGGTACCTACTGAGTTACTGACACTCGTGGGAAAGAGACAAATCGTCCCCTCTCAATCCCCCCCAAAGTTTTTAAGTCGATTTCAATATTTTGGTTAGTATACGATTTATTTTTAGTAACATTTTTCAATAGAACTGTTATTTTTAATAAATTAAATACAAGTCAACTACCCTAATTTGGGTATTCCTATAATTCACTGCTGGTTCGTCTTTAAAGAATAACACGTTATTATCCTCCTAGCCTTTTCGCAACTATGCTGTGGTCGTTGAATCTTTTCGTTTCGTTTTAAGAAAAATATTTCAAACCGGTTTCAATTATGTTTATGGTGGATTCACTAATCTACCATAGGTAATAAATCATTCGTTTTGTTTAATAGGAAATGGCAATGGTCCGGGAAATCTACACGCTAATGGACGGCTGCCAAACGAGTGGCGTTTGTAACTATTTTTATTACACACGATTACGCATAGGTCCTCAATATGGAATAAAAAAAACATATTATTTTATCGCATAATTAACTAGCTGTACCCCGCGGTTTCACCCGCCCCCGCTCCTAAGGGTCATACCATACCATAGTGGTAGTTTAGAGCCTTCCTCACAAATGTGGCCATCATATACAAACAGATTTTTTAAATCCCACTAGTAATTCCAGAGATATTAAGCGCGTTCAAACAAACAAACTTTTTAGCTTTATTATACTATACTAGTATTGATAAGAAATACCACGAGTTATATGGTCTATCACGTAACGGGAGCAAGTCTATTGCCATGAACCGGGATGTCTTTTGTCATCGACATCCGTGTTGTTAAAAAACATAAAATTAAAAAAATACATAGAACATACAATACACTGCCGGCACTTAGCTCACAACAGAAGCACTTGTGACTACTAATCCAATGATATGAACGGCATAGTACCTACGAATAACTGCGCATCGGAAGTTGTCCCGCAAAGGGATTTGCAGTAGTAAATTTTAATATAAAACCATTTTTTTTATAATGCTTACTAGCAATATGGGTCCCACATTACTAATATTCTTGTTAACCCCTCGTGCTAAGCTCAATGCTTGTGTTACGAGTGGGTTCACGTCGGTAGTGCAATGGGTGGGTTTCGAACCGGCAACCACATGATCGCCAGACCGACGCTCTAGCCATTAGGCTACCACCGCTTTTAAGTATAATGTAAAGAGAATTGTGGTTGCATATGTTTTGTACTCGTGTATAAAAAAACTGAATATGAACTGTATATTTTTATTAATTGTTTTATTAAATACCGACCGTATTGGTATAATCCTGCAAAAAGGTCAGATGCATATAATTATGTGTTAGTAACCTACGTGAATAGGCAAGATTATATGCAAAGTAGTATCCCCTTACCCTTAGAGACAAAGGGGCAATCAGGGGATGTTTAGGTATCATATGACCCTGTAGTTTTCAATAAAATAGCTTGGTCTTTACCTCGTGAAAGATGACTAAGGGGTTTTATATAAAATGTGTATCCTTTTATTGCATAAACATCTACGGGATGGTGGATGGATTATTAACAATATAATTGCAATAGCAGAATGTCTTGTCACGTTCACTGACCGAACTCTTGTTTTATTCACTCACTCATAAATACATTAAAAAATCTTTTTCAAAGACGCTGTTTAGCAAAGACTTAAATAAATATTAAAATGGTAAAACTGGAAACAGAAAAATGAAAACAAATATAATATTATACATATTTATACGTAGGTACGGTCGCCAGCACATCAGTTACCACAAAATGTCGAATTGTCTCAGTTGAATTGGAACTTAATCTTCAATAGTTTAAGGTATAAAATAATTTGGAGAAATTTGTCAGTTTTGTATAACTTGACTTTCTGGCGACTGTACTATATCAAAACCGATGGAAAGTACCTATACCGCCTTCGTAAAAAAGTTCGTTTGAAAAGGATTGATAACAGACGACCAATATGCCGCGGCCTATGTGTGGTCACATTTATGCTTTGGATGTTCATTAAGGAGTGCTTTTGTCAAATAGAATTATCAAGAGCCTTGCGCCATTCTAAGTATTTCCCTCGTCGACCCTATGCCTGGTATCGAAATGGGGCAGCGCAATTCAGTCAAAGTAGTAGATACGCTTATCGCAAGATTTAAGTGGAAATAAAAGATATTTCGCAATGAAAATGATGACCTAAATGATAAAAGTAAATATAAACATTACGCTTAAATTCTTTAAGGTTGACGGGCCTTAAAGGAGTACATAGAGGTACGTATATGTTTTAAGGTCCTATGTTCCGGGGCGTCCCTATTGTATAGTGGAAATTGCACCACAAGTTTTATATATCCGTGTTTGCAGCACTAACCCGGATGTTTAATTAAATATTTCAATCCAGTTTTTTCTAATAATAAAATTTTGTTGGAAAAATACAAGACCACTACTTTCTATTACTTAGAGTACTTTTTTTTCGACCGACACGATAGGAGAAGAACCTGTGCATGTGTAAATAGGCATGGTAATATTATGATTCATTTTCATCAATCTCTTATCTTATGGATATGGGTTTCCTCTCCGAATAAGACTTACATAAGCGGACTTACATACCGTCCAGAAAGAGTTTCAGGCTCTATGTCTCCTTTAAAGTTTATCCAGCTGATGGCAAGGTTATCCTGCCAAGAGTTTGCCGAACGATCACTTATGTCACTCACGGAGGTTCTTCCAATTTAATAGGATAACCCCTTATAAGGGTAGGGCCAAATAAATATTAATTGCCAATGTTTATGGGGACATTAACCAACAACTACCCATCTTCGGTAAATAAGGTTATCTACTTTTTGGATCTTTAATAATACAGAAGATACCAAACTAAAATAAAATACCTTGATAGTAGGTGTTAACAAGGATCAAGAATGTTCATAGGTAGCTGGTACATTACGAGATAAATGTAGGTAGTACATAATAGGTTTTTTGTGTCCGGTTGATCGTTCCGTATCCAAAGGCCGAACATTGCTTCCTTATTTAATTGACTTTTACAATTACTTGATTTGCAAAGTTTACATGTTTTTTAAATACTATTGCAGGAACCGTAACTATTCCGTATGTTGCATTCTTTAAAAGAAATATTTTTGAATTTTATATTTTTAAAATGAATAATTATTTAAAATATCTCAAATTCATATCACTTGCCGGTTTCCGGTAGATCGTTCAACTGATAACGTAAACTTAGTCAACCCTTTTATCAATGGGCTAGTCCAAGTCTGAGTTCACCGACAACAGCGAACATAATATATATTGGCAGAGCGACTACTCCTGCGCATTCATTGTCACGGCCGCGTGTATCCCGCGCCAGTCTTTAGCATAGCGTGGCGCTGAACACACGCTATCACCGAACAAAATAAATCTATCATCATCTACTAACAGTGATAATATGATAACAGTTGCATTTCGAACGAGATAAACTAGTGTTGTGCAGTGTGACGTAATAACAAACTGGTTCTTTTTTGTCTGGCGATTAAAATAGCGTCAAGGTGCGTATTCATGTGTTAATAAATACGCGTAGTCGTGAATATGTTTGTTTGTTTTTGAGAAAACTCGAGATACTTATTTGTGTCGAAGGGGATAGCGAACTAGTATGAATGAAAGTGTTTTCTATTATTAAACAGCGCAGCGCAGCGACTAAAAACTACAGACGGTGACGATGTCGATGCACTGAGATAACTGTTACAATAATTATTATCAGCAGCATTGTCCACTTACCTTCTGTGTAATTTATTATTATGTTTTTAATAACAAGTCTGCATAATCGTTTTTGTTGCTATTAACATTAAATAAAACTATTATGCCAAACGAGTCTAAATCATTAGTTTCTTATGAGGTCACTTAATAGATTTTTAATGGAAAAAGTAAATAATATTGTGCCTATTCTAACAATGAGGATTTTAAATGAATCCAGTCTTACTTTATTTTATATTTATATTGATTAAAAACGAATAATTGTTTATTCTACAAAATAAAGATTTATTTCCAAATATTCGGTTTAATAATATTCGAGTCAACCAACATCTTAAAAACCGGCTTTTCTTTAATAATTTACATCTCGACCGCTACGCAAACGAAATGTCAACTATGCTGATTCGAATTTAAAATTAAAATTCCATCCAGCTTTAAGGTCATCGTCGAACAAATAGGTACCAAATAGCAGACGTACGAGTACATCCAATAGGGCTGCGTCATTTAGGTCGGTTAGTACTAAACATGTGAACTGTATAACAAAACAACATCGTTTGTGTTGACAAATAACAGTATCAATAAGCGGAAGTACGAGTCCATAATAATTTCACAGCACATAAAGTACAAAAGAAAACTATATTCAGAAATTATTCCACTCTGTATGTAAAAAAATGCATTTATAATTAAGTTCATTATTTCCGCGTTAAAGTTGAAGGTAAGACAGTAGTGCCTACCTGACAATTGTTTTTTTTTTTACAGATGAATTCTCTAACTTTACTACTTGGGGTAGTATTGTGTATGGCCGGGGTCTACGCAAGACACTTGGAAGACGTAAACGAACCGAATCCATTATCTCCGGACCAAAGCGAAGTAGGGAGAAAGCACGCAGCGGAGCCTTCAAGGCACCGACGAAGGAGATGGCAAATGAATTATGGTTACGATTACCCAGTTCCACCCACGCATTCCTATTACCCAGACAGAAGGGACTTTGATCGGAATCAACCAGATCTCTTGCCGCAGATAGTCAAACTGCTGGAGGAGATTGCAACCTACGTCAAAAGGCCCCAACCGCCGCCTCCACCACAGCCTATCTACATCCCTTATCCTGTACCTTACCCTGTACCACAATACACTCCTTGCTCAGATATGGGAACAAAGAAACCTAATGTTACCAGCAGATTCCCTGAGATGGAAGACACAAACCAGAATTGGGGATTTGTAACTTCTAACGAAGATGATTCAGAGGAGTCAAATGACGGCGCCAGACCAATATCTTTTGACCCGATTAAACCGAAACGACCAATGAAACGCCCTTCACCAAAAGTGGAACATGGCAGCAATCAGGGAGATGTAAGTGGTCACTTGTAAATGAAGTTAAAGATAATAGATAGGTAATTACGGAATAACGTAAAAATGATCGCTTAAGATCGATTCTAATCAAAGATAATTTTGTTGGCATTGTTTGAAGAACACTCAGTATAAATTATTTCCTCGTCTAGACCTTCAGTGAAGCTAAAATAAATATACACTTCTGGTATGTTGCTTTCAAGATCTTGATAGTCTGTTTATTAACACGAACAATATACAAGTTACCCAATCTCGGTATATTACTCGGTGTACTTTGATGTGTGAAGACTATGGAAGTATTTTTTTCAATTTATTGGTATTACCACCAGCCGAGCAGTAAACGAAGTCCGCTATTCAGCTATTTACGCGTTACTTGTTTCCACTTTCTGATTTCTTGCACACGAGCCGGCAATTCCTCCAGGTGACAACATATCAATGAATGTCGTCTTCAATATTGGAATCTTGTTTTCTAGAGCCAGCAGTTGTCTACTCAGGCTCCGAGGTTCCCTGACGATGAGCCGGCGATTTTGAGAACACCGAGCATGTGCAACGCTGCTATTCTGTCGTGTTGCGCTGATATAAAGCAGCAGAAACAGTGCTTCAATAACTTTGGGTGCGGGGTTTCATACGACAATGGGAACGCCTGCGGTTCTGATTCAGTATCGGCAGCGCTGGAATCGTTCAAGGCAGCTTATTCGCCCGTACAGTGAGTTGTTGAATCAACTATTATGATAGTCGTTATCAGTATTGTCGCTCCTGCGTCTGTGGTATAAAAATCACATTAACATTTTGTTGTACTTGTAATTATTTACAATATTGTTTACATTACCTTCCAAAGGCTATTGATGTATGAAGAATGTGTAAGTAATCTAGTAATCTCTATTACTGTAACTGTTTTTATTGTATCAAATGTCATTACTATTTAACGTCGTAAATGAAATGTTACGATACGTTCAAATGTTCTTCGAAAACTCATTGTAGTAAGTTCATTTATAAAATACGTGTTCACTGTAACTTCGGTCAAACCTGGAGGTTGGACAATTTAGTTTAAATTGAAACCGGCTGAATCAATATTGAACGGATTTGTGTACACAGTACAGAATGATATGAATGAAAGTCGAACTGTTTTAAAAAAACTCTTGAGGTAATTGGGAATGCCAAAAATGTAAAAGGATTTTTAGCATTCAAAGTCATGTGAATAAATTTAATGCAAAATGTATTTAATAATATTTTTCTTTAGGTAACTTCTTACCTTTTCTTTCTTTAATTATGAGAGTTGCAAGTCAAACCACCTATAAGCAATAGTTATTTTTTAAAACAAATAAGTCGTTTATTTTTATAACATAGATAAATAATAGTATTTTTATACCTATTTCAAATACTTTTTTCGATGCCATATTTATATATTATAAAACATTGTTCCTTATTCTTGTTAATGAATAGTATAATAATTATAATAAAACAGGCTGCTAGACTCTGAAAATCCATTCCTGAATTTCAGTTTATTTTATGACTGTTGTTTGAATTTTTTGTTCAACAACACAGAACAAAACGAGAGTCGTAAAATAAAAAATATTTTTATTGCTGTGTATTGTATTTATTTACATTTTTCAACCATTTACTAATGTAAATGGTTGAAAAATGAAAATAAATTTAACATTATTTAACTTAAAATCAACATTGCTTTTTTGACCCAATTGTTTGAAATCGATAATTTTTTTTTGACATTGCCGTGGAAAACAGTCATTGATAGCATTTATGTTCAACATCAAAATAATTGTTGGTCTACGTTTATTGGCAGCTAAGCAATCGATTAAGTGTTTCCTAGTCTGTATTTTAGTATTAGAATGTCTAAGTAACTAATAAAAAAGTAACATGATATTGAGGTTTTATTACATTATATCAATACTTATATCTGGCAAACTGATTTCTTAAATGTCTATGCTGATATTCGGCTGCATCTCACAAAGTTTGGAATAAGCTCTTCAAGGGATGGCTGTATTTTTTTAGTCCGTCAGTACGTACGAGTCCGACATAACCCTGCACTTTCGCTCCTCAGAGAGGACATTAATGATAAATTTCACACAAAAGAGCTATAATAATGATATAAAAGGTATGATTAACCAGTTCTTCCGTGTTTAGAAATTATCGATTTATACTGATATGAATGAACGAATTCTTTGTATTTCTTCAATACATAACTGCGTTAAGCATAAAAGATAATACTAACAGTTACGCTTTTGAAAACGGCGTCATTGTAACGTGTCCTACAAAGATAGCGGTTAAGTGACTTGGTTTACATTAACTGTATTGTTATCAACAAGGTAACGCACCCACATGGATCTAGATAGATAAAATGAATACCTAAGTATATGGAATAACTTAGCATTTAAGAAAAACTTCATTTTTGTTATAATTTAACATAAGTATCATAACGCTTGTATAACTTTAATCAAGCGGTCATAAGCGTGACTGCAATGTGGCCCTGGGTTCGATTCCTTGGTACAGCAAAGTGTTATTGGGATGTTCTTTGAAATTCTCAGTAACAGCGGATTTGTACGCGGTTAGTGGCAGGCTCGCTCCCTATTACATGGTACCTAAACATACCGGCGAACCGTGGGTGTAGGGTCATTTAGTATACCTCTGCCTAACCCTTCGGGAACTAGGTACTGTAATGGTATGTTGTGACGTCACAGCAATCAGTATCGTCATCTTTAATAAAGGGACTGCTAAATACTTATCTAAGGATCCGAAGTGAATGCGTGGTATGTGACTGGATTTGCTACCAAAGGATGTATTTTTTTACGTGATAACTCGGCAAACGAGCAGCCAAGCCACTTGATGGTAAGTCATCATCGCCACCAATGGACATCTGCAATACCAAAGGAGTTGCAGATACGTTCCCGAGCCTATTTAAGAAAAAGGGAGGGATAGGAGAAAAGGGGAATTAAGGAGACTGAGGGAGGAATTGGGCCTACGGCGTACCACACTCACTGAACGAAACGCAACAGTATGCATACCTACTGCTATTTGACGTCGATATTCTGTGGGAGGGCAGTAGGTACTTCTCTGGTCGTGCCAACCCAATCATGCTGACATGTAGACATCCTAGCGAGACACTACTACTACTAGAAATATCATGTAGTAACGAAACGTTGCTCTATAAAGATAAGAAGATAAAGAAATAAATTATTGAAGTAAACATCTATTAGAAATCTATATAAGTAGGTTGTTTCGAAATAAAAAAAAAGAATTTGCTAATGAAGGGGTTAATTAACTTCTTATCCCGCATGGAAGGCGACGTGAGAGCATATTATTTGTATGAGAACATTTTAAGGTTGATTAGTTCGTCGGATACAAAATGTGAAAGATGAACGATGCGCGTGCGATTTTTTGCAATTCCTTTGTGTCATCCCAAAGCAGGTTTCAGTTCAGTTCATCGACCTCAAACACCATGGACGGGCATCTGAGACTTGGCATTCCGTCTTCCGTCCCTACTTGTGTTAGTAACTGGATGCTTATTTTGTTTATGTCATTGCAAACTGTCAATGTTAGATCAATTATTATTAGTATGCAAGTAATAGACCGACAACGATTTCGATACCTTTATTATTTGCAGTTTAGTCGCAAAATTTAGTTTGTGAAATCGGCAGAACATACGTAAAAAAAGGGACATGGCGGCGATTTATGAAAATCGAACACTTTTTTACCACGACTACCTATATGTCAGTATTTTTAATCAAACGATCGATTCGGTGTTCGGAATTTGACATCTTGTCTTGCCGTGAATGTATCCCAAGTGCTATTTGATATTTAGTAAGATCGTGGTTTCATTTCTATCTGAAGCTTCGATGTTTGCATATCGTAATATACCCCTGAGACACGGGCTGAAAGCGAAATCTAAAAACCGTGCATAAACAAAAAGTTTTAAGTGCTTTTATTACCTTCCCCATAAGTTTAACTTTTCCTATGCGAAAATCAATAGGAAGCCGCCATCGTAATGTATTTGATTTGATTCTGTGGTGTTGCTATGGGGAAACATCGTTCATCAATGTCCTATAGTGGTCATGCAATTAACTTTTCGAATGAGTGGCGGCTATCTCGCTTGTTATGTGTTATCCCTCTCTGTGCCATGGTCAACATTTCATTGTTAAGTTGAGGTTATAAAACTTCGTTTAGTATACAATAAAAAAGAGATTCTAATCACTTTCCGGATGGTAAACGTCATTGGGTAAAATAATCTAAAACGTTATTCAATTGTTTCACATATACCTAGTCTACCTTTGAGAGGGGCTTGTGAGTAATAAGTGATCATTCAATCTGTACCCACCGAAAGATGAATATAGTTAACCAAAGTCTCCGACTCCTCCGATTTTTAAGGCGGTACGTTTGATAATAATCGTTACTGATAGTCAGAAATCCCGCAAAACCTGACAATCAGTTTATATTTAGGGTAAGGTTACGGCTCGTACGTTAAGAAATCGGATTGCGGCCTGATGGAAGTACTTCATTTAAAATATTTTTATTTAGTTGACTTACCTGATTAGACTGAAAGCTGTACCCAATATAGACGGTAAAAGGCTATAACATACAAATAGATATTTAAATATCACGACTGAAATAATTAAATTTTACCATAATTAATTTATTTTGAACTTGGTTTTTTAGTAAGTAGTAACTGGTAAAATTGTGAATAAATTCGATAGGTCTTTATAATATTCTTTTGGTTTCCATTAGAACCTGTTTAGAATTTTAATACTAACTAACAATTTGTAGTCAAATCACTTATGGATAATGACATCACTATTTACTTGTTATAAAAATGAGGGTTATTGAAACGATTCTAAAAGCGTTTTGAGCATTGTTGGCATTATAGTAAAGATCATTCTACACAATTCTTTTTAATGATTTTAATGATATACCTACGTCAATTGAAATAAGGATAAAAATCAATACATATTTCAATAATGTGCTCATCGAACTGGTCAAACAAGTTTGAAAATGTGTCACATCACTACAAGCCTTTAAAATTACTAAAAATTAATCTGCAATATTTTATTGCATTGCATTATTTATTTAAAGGTACGTAGGTTAAATTCCAGAATATAAGCTTATGGCAATCCGTTATGAATGTCATTGTACATTGACATAAATTATCTTTGATCGTATTATTGAGGGAGGTTTTATTTATAGTGTAGATATTAGATAGATAGATTATTCTTTATTGTACACAAGAAACAAAATACAAAACAAACGTAGTATTATCGCTAAAAGCAATTTCTTCCAGAGAACCATTGGGTGGACAAGATCGGTTAAAAGATAATGGGCTGTTGCAGGTGTACATAGTAAATAGGTATTCGGTAAATATATACTTAATTAGAGGTAGCTTAGGTATGTTGGATTAAGATAAAATATAAATATAAAAAATGCGTTATAAAATGTAAATAAGATAAATATCATACTAATAATACTATAAAAATAACTATATATAAAATATAGGCACTATATAAATACAGAACAATAGTAACAATTTAAGCAGCCAAGTAATGCTGTTTCTCCATTAATTTTAATAATGCCAAAGTTTTCGCACGTCTTATGGAACCTGGCACTGCCTGGCAGTGCATTCCACAGCCGAGTAGCCTGAACAGTGAAAGACTGGTCGAAAAATTTTGTGGTATGTATAGGCATCTTTAGCTTTAAGTTTTCTGATGAACGTAAGGATCTCAAATGTGTATCACAGATGAACTCAAAACGAGTTTTAAGATAGGAGGGTATATTACTGCATTGCCTAAAATATAAATAGGGAAATGTTTAATTTGTAAGTTGTTTTTGTCTTAAAAAAACCTTTAGAGAACTTTGTTTAACAGCTTAAAAAGTAGAATCTGATGAGATTTTTAATTTGCGGATTTATTTAAATTAATACCTCCAAACGTTGAGTATTTAGTTTCCACAAGAAATAAATGAGTGCACTGGGTACAACTTTTGGATTAACGTAATATTTATTTTTACGAGTCTGAGTGGATGCCATTGTCTAAGACATCTGGCCATGGCCGCATGGGTCTACGTCGTCTTACTCCGTTGTACTCCACTCAAGCTCAAATTCACTTTAGTCTTTTGAACAACAGAATTCTCAATACTAAGGCATGAGTGATTCTATATGCCCTGATAAATGCTATACTAGTCCTCGTCGCAATTTCAGTTCATACCGTGAAAGCAAAACCATCTAGTATACTCATCATTTCATTCTTCACGTTGAAGCCTATAACATTTTTATGATGATTGTATGTAACACAGCAAACACTTTACGATTTTACTGGTCATCTACCGAAATACATTGTTTCAACGAATGTAATTTAAAACTGTCACATCCAATCAATGCTCGTTCTCCCAGAATATTTTATCATCTCAACACTGTTTGCAATCATTGTTGGAATTACTTTATGGATCATATTCATCATGAATTGCCATAAATCTGATGTTATGACAGATGGGTCTGTTGTCTGGGTTTCTGCTGATGATATCTCTTGATAAAAATGTAGCACGGGTTTTAACCGGCAAGGAACTAATAAGTATAAACAATATTAAAACCATTAGTCTGGTCATGTTACCACCCAAGAAACGTAAGAAAGCTTTTCACATAGTATTCGCTAGTTTTACCAACAATTAAATAAATGTGAACTCAACCTCTCTCATTTATAACATGAGACGAGCCGCTTGATGATAAGTATTCATCGCCGTCCATGCATATGTGCAACAGATGCTGCTAGTGCTGATGCGTTGTCGAACCTTCAGAACCTTATCAACTGAAAACTGCTAAAGTTGCAGCAACTGAGAGGGACCTGCCTGCCTGCCTTCGCTAAAACCGAGGCAAGTAAAACCGAAGTGCTATACGGCAGAAGTAAGGGTTATCGCCAGCCAGTTAGATCCAAACAGGTGTTACCACAAGTCAATAATGGCAGTGAAGAACTGTATTTTAATTCGACGCAAATATAAATAGGTGTACACACGGCTACACATCAAGCTATAAAAAACAGTTTAGACTGACCTCCCATTGTAAAGGTTTTGCCAGATACTGCTTTTGTATAGCTTGATGTGTAGCCGTGCGTACAAATAAATCTACATAATAAAAATCAATGGCCGCATATATGTAACTTCACAACATGAGAACAGCTCGTCCGACCTGGTTGATATTTTTTATTGTGTTCATAAATTGTCAGGCCAACAATTTGTAACAATTCACCGGAACACTCAATTGGATGGGAAAATTTACGCAGTTAAAGCTGCGCATGAGTCGCTTGTTTTAATTAAATTTACAAAGACAAGCGATATGACTTAAAAGAGCTTTCTCAATCTAAAAAGAAAGAAAGTTTATTTTTCTTACTTTTGTGACGTGATATCCTCTTCATAGTTTTTATATTAAACAAACAATCACTTATCACTAAAACATATCGTTATACGACCTTCATAAATAGATAAAGTTGTAATTTTTTTCTGAATATCGTTAATAATGTAGTTTTGTAATGACCTTCAAGGTTGACTTATCCGTGTTTGAATAGGCTTTAATGTGAATATTATGTAATCCAACAATTATGTTTTGTGTTGGTTTAGTTGATCGCTGACAGCCAACGCCATAAAGGTGATGTCGTCACTGATTTATACTGACATTTATTACCCGAATAATCAAATATTAGCAAGGCCTACAGGCCTAGACAATGACACATTTTCATATTGAGAACGAAGTTGGATAAATCCGCAATATATCGAATTGGCATAACCTTTTGATGTTTCAGTATATCTCGTGATGAAAGGTTATGCCAATTCCATATATATCGGATATCTAACTTGGCTATAGATAATGAAAATGTGACTTGAAAATTTAAACCGACAAATTCAGCTCGTCCATCGCCATTGGTACTTTAAAAAGACCCCTGCACATTTAGTTAATGGATGAAATGATCAGACACAATCAAAAACAATAACAGCAACCTTGCGCGAGGGCAAAAAGGGTCCCCATCTTACCATAATGCTATGACTTTACAAAATGCCCACGCGCTGGCTTTCTGATAGGGGCATACTGATACCACCGACAATTATAACCGCAGCGCAAATCCTGTATAAAAAAACGATATTAACATGTAAGTCTCTACAAGTTCCTATTATTAGAAACATTAAATAAATAAGCCTACCTATATTAAGAACCTGATCAATATTTTGCATATTATTATGTTGTTATCAGGAAATAATAGTGACATCATTTGCGTTTGCATTAAATAGTGCATAATTAATTATGTTAAACTTAAAACGTAATTTATGACATATTTAATAAATGTTATCTACTTAATAATTAAAGTGATTCAACAATTATTAAGAGTCCAAAGGTTTGTAATAACTGTAATAAATAAGATTATGTTTAAATCGGTTGGGCTAAAGATCAAAATTTAGTCATGTATTTATTTACTTTTAATTATCAATGTGACTCAATCAGTAATGTGGTCTTTGACTGCAGTGCTATGACTAATCAACTTATTAATTATAGTTCCTGAATGCGTAAAAAGTTGTTTCCAAATATAAACCATCACACTTGTATTCCCCGAAGAATTAGGCAGATGTGTACTTATCTACACTCACAGTTCGCCGGTAAGTTTAAGTTACTGAGAATTTCATAGAAAAACTCAATAACTCTTTGTTCATCCTGGAAAACGAACCCGAGCTATCATATATTTTTTCCAAACAACTACGCAATTTTCGCATCGCGCGTAAAGGGCTAAACCAATTTCGATAATTCTTTTGTTGTTGTGTTTGTTATTGTCAGGAGGTTCATATAAAAGAAAACATTAAAAAAGTAGCGCGGAAAATTAGAAAATGTGAAAAAAAATTAACAACTATTTCAACCTATAGATAAATAGAAAACTTATTTGGGGGCCCGGCTGTGCCCCCGCCAAGTCAAGCAAAAATTTCACAACTTTTTACGGCAGAAAAACTGCATTGCGTGACTTGTGCGTTTTCGTACATGTTATTTTTATGGCAATTTATTTATTGAGTCCAATTTGAATATTCATAGCTAAGACAGGACAGCGTCTATCAAGTCAGCTAGTCCGAACAAAAATTTCAATTATGTTCTCATACCTCAACATTAACGTTGAATGTAAATAATATTCCGTACATTTACTGCAACTGATTATTAATTACTACAAGCATTTACTGTGACTCAGTTCTCGCAAACAGTGACGCATGTAGCTGATCATAAAGATTTTAAATTTGGTCAACAGTTTGGTCAAATTTGAACAACGGTTTTGTCCATTTATCCATCCATTAGTCAATCCTTTCAATATTTTATTTTTTAAAGTGTGAACTGGTTTACATTATTATTTTGCCAAAAAGGACTAGCGAAGCATTTTTCGAATGATGCATTTTATTCGAAGAATAACAAAAATGACTCATTGAATTCTTAAAAAATGTGCACAATAAAGTTTAATGTTTAATGGTTTGAAGAATAGCAGAATTGGCACATTTTATTGTTAAAAAAAACCTATTTTTATTTATTAACTTGTAGGATTGTAGGTACGTACTGTTTTAGAGACGGTCTCTTTGAACAAACTTGTTTATACGTAGTTACTGATAAAATTTAGAAATCGGTTGATGCAATTTATCTATCTAAAATTTGATTATAAAATACTCACTACTAATTATCTTATAACTCCCTTATATCAAAATTCATGAAAAAGTTACACGAGCGTTGCCTAATGACAAATCGTCAATTGCTTTCAATTAACACATTCCAAGGCATTGTTGTTTATTTTGTAACTAATTGCATAATAACAGTTTTCAATTGTGTGTAAATTTGCCAACAATATCTAATAAGATGGCAATTTGTGCTATTATTAGAACATGAAGTAACAGTTTTTGTTGGTTAGAGAACTTCTCATGAAGCTTTTTTGTGAGAAACCACTGTGATTGTTGAATCCTCTTTCTAAGCGAATGATGGCTGCGGCAAAAACCTAAGTAGCTTTCCGCCATCGGCTTTGCCCGCGTGTACTATAGGTACAATGTATACAAAAACTTAACAAATTATATTCTAAAACCTTCCTCGAGAACCACGATATGCATTGGTGGAATCAGCACGAAAATCGCTGCAGGAGTTTATCGCGAACAGACTTTGTTATATAATATGTAGGTAGTGATGCATTGTGCTATCCACTATCACGATACACGGTTGATATTACCAGCAAACTATTTTTCAATATTACCGGGCATAGGTAAAAAGGAAAGTTGATAATAATAATAATGAATGACAAGGGCTTGATACAGAGAGCCGTACTCTTAGACACAGCCCGTATTGTCAGGAGGTTTCTTTCTTTGGGGCTCTCACCACCGGTAGCTTGGATCCCGCTCCCGATGTCGGTGAGTTACTATTTGTTATATTTTTAAATGTTTTTCTTTTCTTTTCTGTTTTTATGAAAATATTTAAATTATGTAAATAAATATCAGCATACTATCACGCCTGTATTCCCCGAAGGGTTAGGCAGAGGTGTACTTAATGTACACCAACAGTTCGCCGGTATGTTTGGGTCCCATGTAATAGGGGGCGAGCCTATTGCCATTCACCGGGCACAAATCCAGACTCCGAGTTGCTACTGAGAATTTCATAGAAAACTCAATAACACTTTGCTCGACCTGGGGATCGAACCCAAGACCTCTAGCGTAGCAGTCGCGGTTGGGACCACTAGACCAACGAGGCAGTCAAATAAATATCAGATAGAATGAAATAAAGGAAATAAGGAATGATACTTTTTGTTAAAATTATAAATATATTAATCAATTTTAGTGATGTAAAGTTTGCAGGAATAACTATCAGGAATAATTTGCTTTTTCTTTTGTTTTGCAAATGTTACCGATACTTCAAAAACAACATTTTAAATAAGTGTGACATTCAAAATTTTGTATCATCAACGTGTTTAGGTAGGTATGTGAAATAATTGCATTCTTTTTTACGTATCCAAAAGAGAAAGCAATCATGTCTTGAAAGCTTTCAAATCGTTTTTACCCACAAATAAAAGACGTCTCGGCGCGTGGTACTACAAACTGACCAAATAAAAGTGGTAATTCCAATATTTCACTTCCTCGAAGCGGACCACAACTTGGCCTAACGTCATGAATAATGCCTCAAATGTAAAAGACCAATCTCGACCGTGACTTTGTACACACCCACTAGCTCGTGTGTTAACCCGTATTCGTCATACGATGACGTCAGACGTTAGATTTTAACTTGTATCTAAAGTACTTTCTTCAAAGCAGGAAATATACCTAATTATATATTTTTAATTAATACCGGATATGCGATTGCAATTTAAAACAACAAATATCTAAGAATTTTTTTATAGGTGCAACAATTATATGCTAAGTTACGATATAGGTAAAACGGATGTGCAGTAATTTATAAAAAAAAGATGGATAGGAAAATCAACTCCAGAACATCAAAAGTGCTTTGTATGTACAGTGGGATATAGCTGTTATCTGACCCACCGAGACCCCGCCGTCCCACCTAGGGTGGGTCAGGTAACAGCCATAACCCACTGTACAATCAGTCTCAAAAATATAATATATAATAAGACCTACTTATAATTCTGTAGCAGGAATATAAAAATATCAATTCAAAATAAAAATTTTCATATTTTCAATAATAATGACCGACACTTTTTATTAAAAAAAAAACAGAATTAAATTAAAGATAAACTATGAATGGAAGAAGACTCGGGTTTTAGCTATGTGGGAAAAGATAGGATAAACATATTATACAATTTTTGGCAACGCGTCAAACGTTTTTACCGCGAACATCATGGACGCACGTGCTTGTTCCCTTGAACTGTCAGTTGGCTCTATACTTTTTTATGAGAGCACTTTTATATAGGCAAAGGAATGCGAATTCCTGGTGGTTAATCTGGATCATTTTATTGTGAAGTGGTCGTTTCTTCTTTTTTGGTTATTCTATACCTTTTTTACAGTACGGAACAGTATCATTGATCGTCAGCCACATGGAGATTTTTGTTTGTTTTTTTATAAATATATGTTTTCCCTATTTATTTAATACCAGATACGTTCTTGATTATTAACTCCTTAACGCTTCTCGCCTTGAGTGGGGTTTCCAAAGATCTCCAATTGGTCTCAATTGATTTCAATTCATCAAAAATGTACATCCTTATCCATATGAGTTGGGTTGTATTAAGTGTATGTAAGCAGGCAAAATAAATTGTTTACCACATCGAATCACGTCGTCAACTTGTGAAACATTATTGTTACATATTTTGTCTGTATTCTGTAGTCAGTCTTGTGAGTATCAGGAGTCATTCATAAATCATTGATAAATAAATAAATCTTTATAATAAGTTTTCTGAGTCCATATTTTAGTATCATTTTATTAAATTCAATTCAATGTCGCAGTAAAAGTATTTGTCAATTATAATATTAAAATAGAGATACTTAATAATAAAATAATTATTGTCTTTATCGCAAAAAAATGTATCCGCTATTTACGAGTATAACACTTAGTTCATCCATAAAAATAATAAAAGATATTAACAAAGTCATTGCTTGTATTTATATTGCCTGTATCAGAATGTCGTATATTTTTCGTTTCGTGACGAAACCATTATTAACAGGATACTTTGTTAAAAAAATAAGCTATCTATATTGAATCTCCTATATGTTAATATGTAAGTATTTATATATGAGTTTTTTTTTAGAATGAAGACTTGCGCACGACTTGACGTTAAACCTTGATATTTCAATGTATTACCGAAGGATCACGATAGAGACATTTATTGAAGTGCCAGGCCAACAAGTGGTGGCCAATATATTTTTATTGTAGCAAAACATCTAGACAGGTTTCACGAAATCGGATTAAGTTGACGAGCGTAAATGTAGGTACGAGACACTACTATAAGTATAAGACAATACTACACCTGCAGGAAAAAAATGTATTACTAGCCACGGTTTCACTCATTTTTCCCCACTCCTAAGGATGGTAGCATAATGTTAACCTTCCTCGAGAATTGGGCTATCTAATACAAGAAGAATTTCTAAACTCCGACTGGTGGTTCCAGAGACTGATAATAAAGCGTTCTAACAAAATAATCTTCAGTTTTATTATATTAGTACTATAGGTATTTCTCAAATTTCAGCAACACTTTTACGTCGTGCATTAATAACCCTTCTGACGATTAGTTTTCGAATTAAAACAATGTTACTATTATTCAGATGTTCTAGTTTACCTACTTAATATAATCAATACTCACATGTTTGTGATAGATTAGATACTTACCTGAAACAAAAATACATGTTACAGATTTATATTATTTATCATCATCATCATGATCATCAACCAATTACATTGTCCCACTATTAGGCACGGGTCCTCTCTCCGAACGCGATAGATTAGGCTATAGTCTGCCACGCTAACCTACTGCAGATTGGCAAAATTAATTACTTAGCTGGCAAGAAAATCTGAGGCATGCATCATACCTTCCTATCTTCACGTTTAAGTGAGTGATAATTAACTATTAATACGCACATGACTTCGAAAAGTCAGAGGTGCGTGCCCTGGATTTCCTCGAGAACTTTGGCTTGACAGTCCCATGGTCATATGAATAGGTATCACTGTACTCTTTTTATTATTTATTTATTTTTATCGTTTATACACCGGCTTATTTAACCAGAAGACTTAGATTCCAATACTGGCCTGTATCAAATTCATCATTTATCAAAATCAATGTTTTCCAACGATAAAATTTATTTAGTACATTATTATAGTATTTTTAAGATATAAATTATAAAATAATGATGTATAAATTTCTTAAGAACCGAAATCTGCTGACTAGATTGATCACATTATTGTCACAAGGAGGAAGCAGAACATTCATAGCATTAATTCATATATGTAGCCTGAGAATTTGCACACGTTTGGTAAAAAGAGTTTATCCAGCTAGACAAAGTTTTAATTTTATTATTATTCCTTATTTAAACTACTTACGTGTCGAAAATCCTCATCGATAAGGGAGACGGCCGGATTATGGCGGACTCGCAACGACCACATAACAAATTTTTTCTTCCCCTCCTTATAAGCACGACCAGGGGTACCATTCGCCACCGCGACGGCAACGGGGCGTCCAGCGTAATCTATGGATCCCTTCGGAGCGGTGCATTGCCTCGATAAAACTAAGTACTTACAGATATCAAAATCACTATAAAAAGGTTTTTAGTACTGAAAAAATGTCCAAAACATAATTTCAGCGTCATATCCAAATTTCAAAGTCGTCTTTTTGGGATAATTTTCGATCTTAAATCAATTTAACTTGTTCGCGTTTAGCGTTGTGTTAAGTTATGACTATTTGACATTTAATAAACTGAAACTAGATCAGAATTAAATTTTGAATATTTTTTTGTAGGTACTACCAGAATTATTATCTCTTTGACATTTTGTTGAGACAAAAGTAATCATAGCTTTGCTATTGGTCAGTTTCGCAACTTCCGTTTGATTAGGCTCTTGACATATTAGATACCTGGCATTTGGATATCGAACGCGCATGACTGAAGCGCGCCGTGGCTTGTGATCTTCGAATAATGGTAGGAACGACACTCGAGGTCAACGCTCACTCACAACTAACCTAGACAATTTTTCTAAAGTAAATAAAGGCTTGGTGGGTATTCTTTGTATTACTTTGCGTAACTTAGGCATGTATCACTCATAAAGCTTTGTGCAAATGAAAGAAAAAATAAATAGTCTCCGAGAAATCTTTTTGTAAACATATGTCTGCCTGTGTAATAAACATACGTGCATTAGCATTCTATTTCATACCCGGGTATCATTATATACCTAGCTAGGTATATATTGATAGCTTGAGTAGCTACGCAAGGTGCCTCATTTAATTTTCGACGGATCAATCTATATAAATATAACTCAAAGGTGACTGACTGACATAGTGATCTATCAACGCACAGCCCAAACCAATGGACGGATCTGGCTGAAATTTGGCATGCAGGTAGATGTTATGACGTAGGCATCCGCTAAGAAAGGATTTTGATTAATTCTACCCCCAAGGGGATAAAATAGGGGATGAAAGTTAGTATGAGAAAACACGCGGGCGAAGCCGTGGGCGCAAATCATTAATAAGCAAATTATCAGACTCGGGTCTTTGTGTTTATAACGTATGCACACAAACTCTCAACTCAACATAAGCACTCGCAAATAACGTGGCTTTCTATTGGTAAGATAATTTTCAAAATCAGTTCAGTAGATCCGGATATTAGGATATTACAACCTCATAAACTCACAAACTTTAACTCTTTATAATATTAGTATACCTAGACAAAATCTGTATCTGTAGCTAATTCCAAAGCGCTTAACAGTTTTGCAAATGTATAAATGTGTTGTTTTGATAAATTGCTAACGTTTTTCAACAAGGCGTTTACACAATTTGTTTGTCTTTGAGCAGCTTGGCCTTATAAAATTCAAATTTCACTTGGTTTTTCTACAATTTTTGTTCAATGTGTCATTTGTGTGTTCATTAGCAACAGTAATTGTGACGATTAGGAACTATGTCAAGGAATAATTAGCAGACACAAAGGAAAACAATAGTAACGACCTTCAACAGGGTCATCATTCTTTATTTTTTTTAACAGAGATTCCTACTTGCGATTATAGTTGCCGGAAATAGATAGAAGTAGCCAGTGAACAAGTACTTCAAAAAGATTTCAAACAGGTTTTCTTTATTCCATTTTGGAATAAATGGAACTTTTTCCCTCTTTTTTGGAACCGCAATCTAATTGTAACATTCCCATCACTAGAATGAGTTAATATTACTGTCGGGGCAGGTATACCTAATCTAATGGCGAAGGACTTTTAAGCCCGCGAGGCTTAAAAGTCATCGAGATAAATATATATTTTGTCATACGAAAAAATAATCAGGCGCTTTGGTGGAACACACGTAAATACGAACATACATAAAAACACTGCTAAAATCATAACCTTTTCTTTTGATTTCGCCGTAGTTGGCTAAAAAGGTAGAGTGGCCTAATTGCTTTATCCAGAGGCCTCTTAATTTTTTTTTAGTTAGATAAAAGTAAACAGTTATTTAAATCGCCGTACATACCCATACTAGATATTGGTTTTACGTTAAATGCCGAATAAAAATACTTTAAAATATTTACTGAAATGTAAAAGTCCAATTTTAAAAATATAAAAGAGAAAACTACATAGTGCCAAAAAATCTGGCTAATTTAAAAATGTTGTTCATTTTATGCGAAACTCACGTGAGTCATAAGAAAGTATTTCAAACTTGTTCCTCGCAATATTCGGTGAAAGCATAAAATAGGACATAAGTGTCATACAAATACTTTGTAAACCACAACAGAAACCCAGTCACCACAAAGGTAAATTTAGGACACGATGCTATTATATACAAATACAAGGTGTTGCCGGCGGTTTCTCGCATTTGAAAGTAGGTACCTTTTGAGACAAAAGTAACCGATCTCCTTCTGCAAGGTCCTATAAATCTCTATATTAATATTCGTCAAGTTATATTTTAATTGACAAAATTGGTTCAAGGCGTAAAAATATAACAAGCAGACAGTAACTTGTATTTATCATATTAGTTAGATGAAGGTAATAGTCATACAATGCAGGTATCGGAATATTCAGAGATTAGGTTTAAGTATAGAATACTGGAAACATTTTCCTACAAAAACAGATCCCGATTTGATAAGATTTCTCTATGACACATAGGGAAAGCGATTCTTTTTCTGACAAGAGAAGATGTAGATTACGATTTTGTGTGGGATGTCTCATCTATCGTTCCTAATATTTTAATGTCTTTTGGTATCATTATTTAACGTTAATGTTGTAAACAAAATCGTTAGTTAAAAAATTAAAAAAAGGAGTAATTTATACTCCTTTTTAGAATTTTTTGAATTTATTTGCATAATTATTATGCAAATATGTTTTATATAGGTACTTACAGGCTATTAACATGACCAGTATTAGACGATTTTCCACAACAGGAAAACTGTGATACTATATTCTTATACCTACACGTGACGTATTGTTGTTATCATATACTACAACTTTTTAATAGGCAATAGGTTACATGTGAATTATGAGGCCAGAAGTCAGTTTAAATTATACGAGTTTTCGCAGATTGAATATATAATTTATTTTTACGAAATAATTATCTAGTTATCAAGTAAAAGAGGTCTAAACAGTTTGGTTGTTTGACATAGTAACCCTATAACCGGTAATATTACTAGTCTTTGGATTAAATTCACATTTGGAATTCGTTAAAATGTTTATGAACCATTTTATGCAAGAAGTCGGTTAAGAATAATGGGTACTGAGAGGTGCAGATAGATGTTAGAATGCACTCTCACGCGACACTCGTAACCTTAGTAACAGAATCACACGAACTAGAAAAATACAAAAACATATAGAATGAGCATTATCTCCCACGGATGTAAGTAACGGTGTTAGAAGCCGCTACATACAGAATAGTGGAGGTGGCGTAGTGATGGGCACCACACAGTTTCGTATAAACCACATTGGTTGAATCCGTGGCGTCAGTCGCAGACAACCCTACGAGGCGGCGGTGCCTGCTCGTCTTAACATTAGGAAAGTGATGGATACGTGATCATGATATAAGAGATACATTTTATAATAATATTGTGAAAGTGTTATCGTGTGCTAAACGATCATTGGAATTGGGATTTTTGTTGCGTTAAGGTGAGATGCTTCAATTTTGTGAAGTAGCGTTTATTTAAACGAATAGGTACCTATCTAGTTTATTTTATTTACCCAAATGATGTGTGCTACGTCTATCAATGGATCGATGCCAAATATTTCCTAATATTGAGTATAAGATCAAGAGTATTTTTTACGCGTCAGTCAAAGAACCACTGTGCAAAAAACATTTATACATAAGTTTTATTCATTTACGATGCAAAAATTGATTAGTTTCACTTGAAATAAACCAATAAATACTACTACAGTAGGTACATTTAAATTATAAATTATGCAGAAATAACGGCAGTCAAATGTCTTAAATAAAAATAAATACATAAACATATTAATATGAAATAAATATAACAAAAATTCAAGTTGGTATTACTTATTATGGTTTCAAATAGGACGTGCCAACTACTTACAAAATGAAATATATTTAAAATAAGATGTGCCTAATGTATCTCATAATAAACTAGTTCTTGAAAACAGCAAATCATGTCAGTAGATTGATCTTGTTTGAAATGTCGTTTCCTCAATTGCAATCAAGGTTATCGACCTAAACAATCTTTTACCACCGAGATGAAAATGCTGTACATAGGTGCATGTCTATGCATAAATTAATTAGCTGCACTTCACTATACGAGGTAATATTATTAATGATGATAAAACTTGATGCTTAACAAAACATACCATCATGCCAGCATTCCCCAAGGGAGAATGAAGCAGAGGTGTACTAATCTACACCCGCACTTGGCCGGTATGTTTAGTTCCATGTAATAGAGGGCGAGCCTATTGCCATTAACTGGGCACAGTTCCAGACTCCGAGATACTATTGAGAATTGAAAAAAAAAACTCAATATCACTTTGCTCGTCTTGGGAATCGAAACTCAGGACCTCTAGAGTAGTAGTCGTGCCGAGGACCACTAGACTAATGAAGCAGTCTGGATAGTTGATATTTAGCTACGATTGTTGCTGCTTTATGTAGACTATAAATTAATTTCTCATAATTCGTCAGACAAAACTATAAACGCATTGTTACGCATCAAACTATGCATTCCCATTTTAGGCTAACCTCTGGTTGTACGGAAAAACTTTACTTTACGAGGTCAGCCTGTACTGAGTTTATATAGCTTGGTGTTTAAATATACTATACCTTAAATAAAAAAATACGAAGTGCATAGGTATAAGGTCAATTCATGCATTTTATTTAATTGTTTTATAATTTTGTTGTTTTTTTCATGTTTTATGTTAACTTTGTTGTTTTTGTGATTTGTCTGCCGATGTATGTCTCTCAATAAGACCCATATTAATAGAAAAATAAAATACGTTTAAATACATGACATCTACTGATCTATATTTTTTTTTATTCACGTTCAATGATTTTTATAGTAATAATGTAGAGCAAAATTTAAATTAATATTTTTTTTCATAATTTTTCTACGGGACCAAAAACGTACCGGCGAACTTAAGGTGTTTAAGCTACACCTCTGCTTAACGCTTCGTGGACTACAGGCTTGATTAATTATATTTTTTTTGATACCATTATGTTTTGATTTTTTATTTAAAAAAAATAAAATTATATAGGTACATTGTAGTGCTGAAATATTAATTTATGATGTAACTACATAATTATTATGTCCTGTGTTCATTTATTTATTCATAATCCGCAAATATTCCTATCTCATCATAAATTAATATAAAAATATCGAAATAATACACAATTTATTTCGAAATCATTTACATTTCAGTTCTATTTATTGGTAATCTATATATTATTTCGATGCAATTGAGTTAAGTATTATCAGTTAGATTTTTATTACATAGTTGCCGCGTATTATACCTACTCGAATATATGCATATCCTGTAATTGACATTTATGTCAATTACAGGATATGCATAGATATTATACTGTTAGGTGATGGATAAGCAATGTACCTACGTGTAAAATAAAACAAGAAAAATCTATGAGCCATAAAATAATAGGCAAAAAATTATATTCATTAAAAAAAATCTAGAGCTGTAAACCGCTCTCTCAGAATTATTTTCTTATTAACAAAAATCTTAATCAAGAAAATACTTACCTACTTTATATTTTTTCTTTAAATTATTTATTTTATTTCCAGTAGTTCTAGTAAAGTTATATTGTAAAATACTAACATAAGGTACTATTACTTTAAGACTGTCAAACGTTGACAGTAACGGCACTTCGGTCTGCATAACCAGTGAGAGAAGGTGTTCTCAAAGTAGGACTTGAATAAATTATTAGTAACTATAACTAGATACTTATAGAAGATTTGATAAATATACTAAATTTTCCGTGAATTTAAATTTATCACCCATGCGGGCAAAAGTCAGAGGTGTTAGGTGAAACCTATTAACATGCCCTGTTTCTGTTTCTAGCGTCTGCGCTTATTCTTTGGCATTTATTTGTCTCACGAGATACAATTTTGTGCGTTTTGTAATATTACTTTTGAGGTACTGGATTCAACAGCATGCATGGTCAATTTCTAAACGCTCTTTAAGAAAAAGCTTACTAGCAATGTGGGTCACACATTACTAATAATCTTGTTAACCCCTCGTGCTAAGCTAAATGCTTGTGTTACGAGTGGGTTCACGTCGGTAGTACAAGGGGTGGATTTCGAACCGGCAACCATATGATCGCAAGTCCGACGCCCTAGCCATTAGGCTACCGCCGCTTCTTCTGTTTTATGTTTACGATTGTATTTCGATTTTTTAATGTACTACCGTGTTTCTAATCTAATGTGTGACCGGTTAATGGCAATGGCCTCGCCTCGACATGGATACTACAATGCATTAAAAACTTTGTATCAATTTGAAGTCTAATTAAAATGACAGAAGGTGCAGTAAAATGATGCTTGGTTTCGCAATGAAGTGTTTCCTAATTTAATTTACAATATTATAAGGAAATAGGATGATAAGTGGGTCATTAAAACTACGTGCATATGTAATTTTGAAGGTCACAGATGCATCAATATGGGGTTACGAGAACCTGACGGGCAGTCAAGTACATTGAAGTCATGAATGCACGATAAATTGAAGATTGGGAGCAGATTATATCACGATGCAATCTCAAAAACTAATTGAGCGATTAATTGTTACCGAATCGTGATTTGTGAAATCACTATATATTATAAAACAAATTCCTCCGCCGCGTCTGTCTGTCTGTCTATTTGTCTGTCTGTTCACCATAAACTCAAAAACTACTGCACCGATTTTCATGTTGTTTTCACCAATGGATAGCGTGGGTATCGAGGAAGGTTTATATGTATAATATATACCTACATATTTTAGTTCAGAAAAGCGGAGAAACCACGCGGGTGAAGCCGTGGGCGGAAAGCTATTAAAAAATAATTTAATCTATGTATTAATAGTGAAGAAAATACTTTGTAGGTACCCTCTTTGAAGCAGATTGTGCGCACGGAACAACTGTTTGGTATAATTAAAGTTCATAGAGAAGGAGTGCAGAAAAATATTGCGGTTAAATTTCGTCCACTACCAAATATCATGATTAAATAATTGGGTTAAACATAGAAATTACAGAAAACGCGCTATATTTACCAGTTTAAGGTAGAGATAGACGATAGGCCCAAATTTTAATAATTTGAAGTTTCCTCGAAATGTGAGCCTGATGTAATCTGGTATGTGCTTGCTAAATTGTTTCCATTGATGAAGAGATTCGTTACAAAACAACCTACAATTATCATATGTGTAATATGATAATTGTAAGTTACTCTTTCTTAAAACGAGTTTTGAAAACCGGTATTTACGTTATTGTCCGTTTTGAATCATTTTGCCCACAATTAGGCATAGGTATGTAGGTAGAATAAAATAACATAAACCGGTTAATAAACTATTATACCTATGCGAATGACACGTGTAGAGGTGGATCACAATCACGTAGTAACTATATGCGCCTACGCACCTTTGCACCTGTTAATCATGTTTTATTTTTTATGCACACCTAATACACGTGGTAAACTAGTAGGTACTTTGGCGACGCGTAGACGTGAAAATGACTTGTTGTATTACATTATGTAAACAAAATATTTTAATATTAATAATTTTGCTTCTTTAATATAGCTAAGATACGTACTTTATGTGCAAAATATGGGTAAAAAGACTGCCACAATCATAGTAATAATAGTTGCAACATACTAAACCATACAATGGTGTGCAATACAAAAATATAATTTTCATCATGTTATAATTATGACTTATTGCATATCAAATTGAGGGATAAAGGTTTTACATATTAGTGGCCGGTACACTTTTTATTTTAATTACACCGACACACAACCGTTTTTAATTACATAATGGATTATCGTCAATGTTTTCGTAAGGACTAAATGTGGAATGGGAAAATACGTACGATATAAGTGTCGCTTTAAATAGTAACATTGAAAGCATAATATTTATTATTAATAAATACTTTGCTGCATGTGCCTCTGACATTGACTTTTTTATAGAGCGTGATTCATGTAGACTAGACGACTAGAATTCAATACACTCTACAGTGCATACTAAATAGTGTATGCATAATTAAAATGACACACGAACGAAACATTAATAAACTTGTAAATTTAAAAAACTAAACCGTCCATAAATAGCTAGGGAATCAATAAGAAGCATATAAAAAGTGAGCGATTTGTACTTATTGTAACCTGTGAATGACGTCACGAGATGCGATGTATTTGTTACTTTAATTAATGTGTTGCTGAAATGATCTGTATTTTGTTGTATAGGTACTGTTTGTTGTTGTTATAAAATAAAATCATGAGGATACCGACGTGATAAAAGCCCTTGAAAACTGGTTTAAAGGTTACAACGGTGCATAAGTGCATTTAAATGAAGGTTAATAGTATTATTATGAATATTGTTTTTATTTTCTAAAATCAAAATAATAAAAAAAATATTTACAAATGCAAAATCTTCCGTCCAATACTCTTTCCAACAGAAGAACTATACAAGTGCTGCAAAGTCCTAACTGTGAGACAACTCTTTATTCTTAGCTCGGTACTTTTGCAACACTTAGACACGCCCTACGAGATCCTTACCAAAAGACGGAAGGACAAAATATGTCGGCCGTACAGATGTAGCTACTCTTTCACCCAGAGATTTATTTGTTACCAGGGACCACACCTGTACAATAAACTCAATAAAGAGTTAAATTTTTACTCTTGGTCTAAGAACTTAGTTAAATCTGGTCTAACTAAATGGTTAATAAATCTTAACTACAGAGATACAGAGCAACTGCTTCATTCCTAATCTTCAGCGAATTGAACACACGTACAGCGCATGCATACACACAGACACACACGGCCACACACACACACACACACACACACACACACACAAACACACCCAAACACACACATACTCATACTCACACAGACTGGCTAAGATACCAGGTATCACTATTTACTTCTTTCTTTTTATATCCGTTTTTATTTATTAAAAAAATCATTTCAGTTAAAAAATTAGTCTAACGCTTAGTAAAATGTGCCTATCTTCACTAGTTAGCCATCCGTCAGGCGTTGGGACTGGCATCCTTAATACAAGTAATTGCGATTACTTAGCAAGGGTGCCAGTTACGACTCACATTCATATTTGTGAATTATTAAGATAATTTAATGTGATTTGTTGTGTTGAAATGTTTAAGTGATTTCTATGGTTTATGCAAATAAAGTTATTATTTATTTATAAAAAAAAAAAAAAAAAATTTCTTAAGTTGGCAGTTTGGTTAGCCCGCAATTGTTATGGAGGAAAGAAAACTTGCTCCCATAACCCTGGCAAAAAGTTGCTAAACACGGTAGGATATTGACTATGGGTAGTGTCCGATACGACCCATTACTTTCCCACGCATCCTTGAGGATTTCCACACGCAGAAAAGGCCTAAGTCACAAAATAATACAAATACAACAATGCATTTTTTATAAGTCAATATATATAATACAAATTGATTTGTATTGATTGTTTGAGACTGCCTCATTAGTCTAGTGATCCTAAGCGCGCCTGCTACGCTTAAGGTCCTGGGTTCGATCCCCAGGTCGAGCAAAAAAGTGTTATTCGGTTTTTTCTATGAAATTCCCAGTAGCAGCTCGGAGTCTGGATTTGTGCCCGATTAATGGCAATAGGCTCGCCCCCTATTACATGGGACCTACGTGGGTGGGTGTATATTAGTACACCTCTGCCTAACCCTTCGGGGAATACAGGCGTGATGGTATGTATATGTATGTATGTATGTATAATACAAATTGTAATACACCGAGATATTAAACCTGTATCAAAGAAAACATTAAAAGATCTTAATATTATGAGAAAATTGGTTGCGCTTGGAATGCATAGTTTGGAGGCTCGACTCACTTAATATGCACTTATGCACATATGTAATGCCACGCCCACGCCCCACGTGCGTCCTCTGTGAGATAAATTGCTGAAATAACAAGGTCGAGGACACAACCTTTGTCAATTAGTATATGGTGTTCACTGAGTCCGACTGTGAGTAAACATGGTTTACTATTCCCTTCATTGATAACTTTCCTTATGGGACATAAAAAAAGGTTTAGTAAGCTAATTTACACAGTTAAAGAACTCTTTTAACATTGAGAAGTACAAAAAGTATTACCCCATAAATATCAAATAATGTGATAATTATATTATTATTAAATAAACGTGATTTTTTTCTAATACAAACATACAGAAATAAAAAAATACAACGTACTGATATTAAAGGCGCAAGCGTCGTTAGGTAGAATTGGAATCTCAATTTACTAAGCGGATATACCTATAAAAAGATGACGTAACGATAAACATGATTATCGAAAAACTGCTTTATAATAATTAGGTACTTACGTCTATGTATATAATTATTTGTAACAAAAAACAATAGAAACACCACATTATGCTTTGTTGATGATCACGTCAGCTTAATAAGCATACGCGTCATGCACCGTGCATTGATCCCGAAGCATTCTCATCGCACCTCTATAAGTAATCGTGATATTCATAAACACTGTGTTTATTTGTTGAAAATCACTTCAGTGTGTAGGACAATGACGGTCATTATTTTGTTACAGTGTAAGGATGTGTTAAAAATTCAGTTACCTAATAATATTTATAATCATATATCTATACTATAATATTATAAAGAGGATTTTTTTTTTATTTGTAATCGATGAACTTTGAAACTACTGAACCTTTTTTAATCATTATTTCGCAATAGAAAGCTATATTATGCCCAATTAACATTAGCCATTTATTATCCCATCAGATAACCGAGATCCTATGCGGGCAAAGCCGTAGATATCTTTACTATAGGAAAGTTACATTATTCCTGAGTGACAGGTTATATATTATCCCATTATGTGTCCACGCGGGCGAAGCTGCGGGCGAAAGCTAGTGATATATAAAATCTATATATTAACAACTACAATTTTATTATTCAAACAATACGAAACTGCTTTCTTCTAAATGTATGTAGATAAGACGACAGCATCTAACACAAGTTCATAGAGCCAAGGGAAAAGACAGTATATTTTTTCTATAAAAAAGCAAGAATTTATAAAGTTAATGTTATAGTGAGTGGCGGGGATCGTAGAAAACATATTCTCTAGAGTACAACGGAAGGATTCATATTTCTTAAAGTTAGAAACAGCAAAACAAATTGAGTTTAAAGTTGCAGAGAGTTACATTAAGTAGGTCCAGAACAGTGTCTTCATGTGTGCATTACATAATAAATATATACTTAAATTATACAAGATCACATTGAATAGATCCGAAACATTAAATAATTATATTTTATACATGTATAGCGCAGAGGACGGCTATTGGCCGGGAAGGGATGCGTAAGAGCAACGATTTGGCAACTCTACTGCTACTTTCGTTGTGAATAGAAATAGGTAAATGTTCGCAAGTGCAAAATACTATATATTGCGCGACGCGCGATTAATATTTCTGCTTGTTTGAAAAATTTTATTGATACTGAATAATCATGCTTGCTTAAAGACATGGGGCAATAAATGGGTTGACAATGATGATGATCATTATGTTTAAAGTCCGCGTAGATATTGTTGAATTGTTTTTCCGATGTTAAGCTACATTAAGTCATTTAGTTTTTATACTATAACATACCATTACGTCTGTATTCCCTGAAGGGCTGGCAAAGATGTACTATTTACACCCACATTTTGCCGCTATAATTAGGTCCCATGTAATAAATTATAAAGGGCGAGCCTATCGCCATTTACCGGGGACGCATCCCAAAATCAAACTCAGGAAATTTTGCACAGCAGTCGCGGTTGAGACCGTTACACCAGTGCAGCAGTGTAGTTCAGTTTTATTGTTTTGCATATTAATTGCGTCTGCGGTTCCTTTAAAGTTTGGTTTGTATGTTTCGGTATTGTTTTTTTTTATTATTAATAATAAGTTTCTTTTTATTTATTTTGTTATTTGTAAGGCTAAGCACAATTTTTTTGTGAAATTTTCACTAATTTGGAAAAAACAGTTTCAATATGGCTAATAGCACGTGATTCAGCTAGATAAACCTATTTGGCTAACCCAAGTTTACATTAAACATTATCACTAACTGAAGGTAAACGTGTCCTAGGCGTTCATAGCGCGAAGCGAATTGTTAGTTGGATTATAATTACTAACACATTATTTAAATGTTTAATATTTGCAATGTTTATACTAAGGACAATTATAAGTAATTATATAATTTTCAACCTTAATATCTTGTAATTATTCGGGATTTGATCACTTATAAGGCTATAATTATATTTTACTCTTGTCTGTACTAACTACCTACACCTGCGAATAAAATAAACTCCTCTTTATATTGAACTATTCATCGTTATTGGGCATATTGTATTAATACACATACTTACAGATCGAACAAATAAGCAAATCAAAAATAATAAGATGCGACAACATTTTCTGTCATAACTTTATTTTGATGACCATAGGTAATCAAAGTACCAAAAAATATTAATTTAATTTAGAATGTGAAATAAAAAGGCAGGTAGTACCTACCTATTAATCATGAAAACTGCTTTTTTGTTTCTTAATTAACAATTATTTAATTAATAGTTTTGCACGATTCATCAAATTATCAATAACGTCGATGATTTGTTAAACACCAAATTTTAATGGTACAAATGCTGCATTAAGTGATAACCTTCCATCAATATTTTATAGCTAGTGATTAATAAATAAAGGATGTTTGTAGTATAATTAATGCTTATATTCATCGAAGGTTGCTTTGTCTGACTATTCAATAATCGATTACAAGCATGAATATGACAATACCACTTATAGATGAGAACCATAAACATTAAAATATAGAATATATTTAACCTGTCAATCTAATTCAGACACGTAGGAAATCCATTATTTTGGAGCCGCGAAGCGATTTAGTTTCTAGATGACGTGTTATTCCTAATAGCATGCATGCCATGTATACATCCTTTTATTTGTAGGTAAGACAAATGGTATTAAATGTCTGATTTTAGCCCCATCGTTCACTAGAATTGGGAATTGATTAAACCGAATTTTAACATTTACTTAATAACTTTGAGAATAAATTGGAATTATAGGTAAAGTAATCTTTTTTTAAATAACTTACTTACTTACTTCTACTTAAATAATCCTTGAAAATACAAAGATATACACAGTTGTAAACATCGAAATATCGTTAGTATATTTATTTCTATTAATAAAAACAAGATTTGAATATACTCGCACATTCATGTATCATAATTCCAAATCGATCTTGGATTTCGTCAAGTTTACCAATATTTTATTTACTTAGATTTCCAAATACCAATTCTACTATTTCACATCGTTTGACGATCAATTCAAGTACGTTACCGTAGTATTTAGACTAGATTTAGCAATGTACGTCTTTTTTTAAATCTGACATTATGTTACGTTATGATAACGGTTCATGGTTACCTTTGTTAGTTGAAGTAGGCTTCTGGTTTCCAAACTGTTTATGAACCAGTTGTTTACGTAATTTTATTGTATTTTAAGTTGCTTCGTTACTAGTTACTACTACAACTACTACTACAGCTTTTCCTTCGACTGTGCAGCTTGATATAGGTACTTATATACTCTAAGATATTCTTGATAGCATATAAGTGGAGAATCTTAGGTAGTTTCAAGGATTTGGCCTAAACCGCACGTGGCGAGAATGATGTGATAAGTTGAATGTCGCAGTTATGCGAAAATGGTGTCATATTAATATTGCATTACCATATTCCGCAATGTGTCCTATTGTAGGTATATGTATATGTGTAGCATTCAATAATTATGTAGTAGCTTAAAGTTCTTAATACATTATACACATAAATTTTACGTAGGTAATTATAATAAAATGTAATCTCTCTCTCATTGTGTCTTCTTTGTATCTGTAGATAACTAAAAATATATTTACCGTGCGAGAATGGAACCCGCTACTCTTAAAGCAAAAACTGTCTATCGTGCTTAGTGATGCAGGTCAAATTTTTCTAACAATAATATCTAACCCGTTTTAATTCGCAAAAGTTCGACTTAGAAGAGTCGACATAATTATAAATTGAGGAATGGAAATTATTATAGTGTATCTTTGACTCACGATTGCCACGTGAACTTTAATGATACTCTTTGGCACTATACGTGTATTCAATAAGTACAAGAGTTCCCATACTTACAATGATTCACGAATACGCCCGCGATTGTCGTGCAGAAGCAATTTAGTTTGACTGTATTCAATTCATGACTACGGTTTTTGTGCCAAACTCTAATATGGAACAATTAATGATATAATAACAATACATATTGTATGTCTGCTTATTCTGGAAATGACAAACTATATTGCGGTGAATGCCAAACTTTTTGGATTTAGAAATAAAAAAATTAAACTTAATCGAGTTATGGAGTGATTACAGAGACGTCGCGGTAGTGAGTTGTGTTTGTCGTTTAGTTATTCTATGATAAGATTCTTATGTGCTAAACATATTTACGATCAATACGAAAAGGAAGAGAGTGTTTAATTTTAATAACACGATACAATATATCTATAACCAGAGAAGAAGCATCTTGTAATTAATTTGGCCAGCTGTCAAAACTATAGAAAAATTTGCGCAGTCAAGTGACCAATCTCTTCATAAGGATTCCGACAAACAAATAAATCACTAGTCGCCGACTCAAAAGTCATCCTGGTGTGTTTATACAAAGACTCTCCATGTATGTATGACACTAAGTGTTTTGATCGGACATTAATAGTTCTTCTATAAAACTAGGCAGCCTTAGTTATTTTCTAACTACCGTTCCCTAACTCATTTTTCTATAATTTAGACAAGTACTGCTGTACCTGTACAAGTTAATTTACAGTGTCATTAAGAAAAAATGGCACTATAAAAACGCTTAAAAATTTCATAATCATCATCATCATCAGCCCATACTCGTCCACTGCTGGACGTAGGCCTCCCCTAGTGAACGCCACAGAGCCCGATCTTCGGCTTTCCTCACCCAGTCCGGTATTAAAAAAGTAATACTTATTAAATTATTTTGTGGCTCGTCATGATCAGCCTACAACAATCTGCTACTGGACGCAGACCTCCACCGATGGCGCTATTTTTACCTGCTCCCGGGACTCTACCCAGCTTTTACTCCGCGCATTTTGTGAGAAGGATACATAAATTAAAGTTTAAATAATGTTATAGGTACCCGAAGCGTATATAATACGATATTAATTCGTTTTTGATGGCATAAACTTCGTAGCACACGTAGGTATGTTGTACTGTGTTAGCGTAACCTTAACAAATGACATTTAAGTTATAATTGAATCCTTTCAACACGCTAAGTTCGCACAATGAGCATTATAATAGCCATAAATAATATTTAAGAATAGAACGATTGTAGAACTTAGAGCTAGCTTTATGAGACCTTATATACCTAGATATAATTAAGAATTTTATGTTCACAATAAAATTACACAACTTATTTGTCAATTACATTTGAACAAATTTATTTTGACAACATATTGATTCCTAAAATATGCAACCAGAACTGCCCTAGTCAATTCTTAAGAAATGTAGATATTATTTCGATGTTTCACGTAAAAATACAATTTATCCTTTTGGTACAACCGAGGAAGGCGACTTTTGGTTCTTATTGTCTGCCATTTATTATGTTTGTAGTGTGTTACGTGTAATATAGACATTTATATAAGTAGGTATATTTATTCTGTATTTGTGTTCCAAAGCTCAGCAAAAGTCGCTTTTAATTCACTTCATGATTGTCTATCTCGAGCGACTTCGTCATATAAGATACTTATTATGTGTGAAATGGGTTCCCTACGAAATTCAAGGCCCTAAGGTCATTATTCTTATACATGTCAGACCCTTGTTATTATTTAGAACAAAACAAAATTCGTAAAAAATGACCTGTATGATTAATAACGTAGACCGCTATACACGGGTAGGAATATAGTTGTAAATATTTGTGTAATTTTGTGTTTTCATCCTGGTACAAATCAGTAAGCGTACTACGTATTGCAATATAATTAGGTCGGATTTCACAGGTGTCAAAATAAATCAAAGAATCAGTTGCTGTAGAATCGGTTCTTGAGATATTAAATTTGAGTTTTTTTATTGATTTAGTTTATTTTTCAATTGCTTTTGTAGACATAGAGACTGTGGTACCAAGTTATTATAGGATGCCAAACAACATGATACACGTCTAATCGTTTCTATTCGATTTATACCCTATTAAGAAGTACCTATCTATCACTTGCGCATCTTGAGACCTCAGTTGCCGACTAGCTGCATTACCCTTCTAACCGAACCAATAATGCTATTGTTTTAATGTCGTATCATTGGTAAATAATTTGCCAGCAGAGCTACCAACTCAAGAGACGGTCTCGTATAAGGATGGTATAAGTCTGTTAATAATATTTACGCACATAGCAGTCACAATGCTAGTAGGTATAAGTGTTATTCTTACGTTATTTTGGTTAAAAAATAGTCTCAAAATTTGTAGTGTAGTTCCACATATTACATCAATTGGTTAAATTCCAAGTACCTACAAATTCAAAAAAAAATAAAAAATTATTCAGATAGCAATAATCCATCGTGTTAGTAATATTACCTTATATCTAGTGTTAGTAAGTCATAAACATTTACAGAAGAACATATTTTTAAATTTGACATATTTAAATTTGACGCACTCTGCACGAACCATGAACAAGTACGAAAGTTACTCGTTCATTATCCGTACAAAGTGCCTCAAAATAGGGGAATAAATACTCTCCGCCACTGTTTGCAGGATGCTGTTGTTACTGTCCCTTGTTCTGTGTAGCAATGAAGCAACTTTTTTCCGAATGACTGCACGAAAGCCGTCAGTTCGATTTTCTGCAAACATTTCAGAAGCACTACAGAACCTAGGCAGCTTCAAAAGCATCCTAAAATTATTATTATATTGAATGTGTAGGACATCCAACGATCTTTGGGTGTAGCTGACCCATAGACTCCCCGTGTAAAGACCCTGGCAATACGCCTTAACCTACGATGTGCGATTCCTAATAAAATGCGGCTGATATTAAGGCTTACGTATACATTAAAATTAAAACAAAATACGAGTAAGTATACTTAGTCTAAAATCTAGTAGAATTAGTCAGTGCTTTATGAGAAAAACCGAAATGTCTTATGTAAAAATAATATATAGGTACAGGTAATTTATGCGATTGTTGTATTATTTATTTAACCCTTTTCTCGTATCATATATGTGACAAACGAAATCTTACCCTGAACGCCAACGTCACAAATATATGACAAAATATACGTCGCCCCTTTTTAAAATAAACAATTTAATCATTATTTTAGTGTGTTTTCACTACCTTGTGTAATTTGACAAAAAAAGTGGCCTGGCGTCAGGGGTACGGCGATACGTTTATACTCTGGCGTGCAAAAGGTTAAGAGGTAATGGTTCGCTCATAAACTATACAAGTAGGTACGGTTAACCAAAAGGGCCACGCTGATAACACCGAATGAACATCCATAAACATTAAATGGATCGAAAATTTCCGATTGAATCCACTTAGATAATGACCAGAAAGTAATGTACTGTCTGGGGTTTGATTTTCAATACTTACACGGAAGTACAGAAAGATTAATAAATGATAGCTTCTTAGAAAAAGAAAGGAACCGATGGTCACATACCAAACAAAATTATATGACAACATGTCGAAAGTACCTATGCAAACAAAAAAGAATATCTAAAATTTCAATAAAAAAGCTATCGTGACGTTCAACCAACCAGCGCGCGAGATGAGTTCCGGCGCATGCCATTTCACAATTTGATGGCTTCATTTTAATAGATTATAATCTACTGAAAAATAATGCGTTAAATTGTAAGCAGTAGGTTGCAGATTACAATCTTTCGTCAGTTTACAATCTCGCGAGATAGATTATAATCTAACGGTATTTTAAATTATACGGTGACATATACGGGGTGACTCTAATGATACTTAAGGACAGTACACAGTATTCCATTCTCGTTCTAATTAAGTAATAAAAATAGGTACTTGATTTTTGATACAATTTCCCTATAATAAATGAAGTGTGGATACCTATATTCCCGACGCGCGACGCTGATAATAATTATTGATTCGGTATATGTAAATGTAGGTATCTATTGTGTGTCGATAGCACACCACGTGCACGGTGTGTCCGCGCGGTGTCCATACATTGCGTCATTTTAATTATTTAAGTTTCGGTAGTAGTCAATTTGTTATTTGTTTTTATTGTAATTTTTTTTCTTCATTTAAGATCGCCAAATATCAAGTCCTAGGATATCGTAAGTGTCTCACTAGGTCGGTCTGTATAACACATAACATATTATGAGAAAATAGTCTATCATTACTAGTTATTAAGCGTCTGTTCTTCAGAAAATGTTCTCAATATTTCTCGAAAGCTTTCTAACGACGACACATTCTGATTAAGCACATGTTTGACACAAAAGCTAAGTACTCAAGTACTAATAAGTTGGAAGACGTATATTGTACTCATTCCGATAGAGTAGTTCAGTGGTAATGGGAATAGGAACACAGAGAGCTTGGATTGTAAGCCACACAATGGCGGTGTTGCTCTGAAAAAACTTTGACTCTTAGCCTCTATGGCACACGAGGGTAGTGACAGCTTTTATGTAAGAACAGATCTTTAGTAGAAAATGGGACGAATTTTTATTATAGTAAAGTTAGATTGGGAATGTAGGATAGTTATTTTAGCGTTAAAAAAACTTTAAATAATTTCAGGTTGTTTCAAATTGAATAGTTATTTATTTAAAGACTGCCTAATTAGTCTAGTGGTCCAAAGCGACTGCTACGCTAGAGGTCCTGGGTTCAATCCCTGGGTCGAGCAAAGTGTTATTGGGTTTTTCTATTTAGGTGCCATCTAAAAGATGCACAAGCTTATTGTCATTAACCAGGCACAAATCTAAACACCGAGCTGCTACTGTAAATTAAAAAAAATAAATGATTTAATATTAGCATGGTTACGTCAGTTTTCTAAATAACTGGCAGAGTTACCTGATAACAACTTTTGGAAAGATAAACATCTATGTTGAACAAATATTATTACTCTACTCTATTTCGCTAACTAAACAATGGAATTTACACAACGAGAGCTATTAGATGTGGCCTCTTTCTCATAAAAAAGTGTAATTTTTTAAGCGTTGATTACACTATTAATTAAATTACTAATAAGCAAACTAAAACCCGTATGAAGAAATAAATATAAACAATACTTTCTGTATAATTTATAGAATAACATGCCGTCTCGCCTGTATTCCTCGAAGGGTTTGGCAGGGTTGTACTAAATGCACAGGACCAATTCAAACTTCCAGCTGCTACTGGGAATTTGATAGAAAAGCCTAATGACATTTAACTCGACCCGGGAATCGAACCCGGGACTTCTAGCGAAGCAGTGGCGTTAACAACCACTAGACTAATGAGGGAGTCCTGTACTGAGTAGTTTATTTAATTTTTAAGTGTCGTGAAAATCTTATTAAGATATCTTCCACGGATTACATTGTCCCACGGCTGGGCACAAGTATCCTCTCAGAATCAAAGGGATTGGGCTAAAGTCCACCACTCTGGCTAAATGCGGATTAGCAGATTTCAGATGACGTCGAGAAAATCTCTTGGCATGCGGGTTTCCTCACGATGGTTTCCTTCACCGTTTAAGTATTATTAAAGTATGAAAATGTCAGAGATGCATTATTCGAACTCGAGACCCTAGACATGGAAGTCCACTAAACTATAACTGCTCCTCATTATTAATAAAATTATTACAAAAATAACATCATCTATAAGTGGAACAGCTGACATATTGCCCTCGGAATCAGCGGGTATTAAAAAAATACGATTATTATAAACATACTGACTAAAATTACTTATCTACATAAATACAGCTTATTTCGGGATCAGTGCTCTGTGCCAGCTCGTCAACTTATTGAAAACTAGTTTGAGTGCAGAGAAACTCATAAATTATTTAGTTTTGCTAATTAATTAATTATGAATAATTAATCAGTAGTTTTTGCACTAACAAAAAAACAGTGTAACTGGTTTTATTTATGTAGTTCTAATTGTTTTACAAAACGCGATGTTAATTAGATCTACGTATAAAATTAAATGCATATGTTTGTTTTAATTTCAGATGGCGAGCCTAAACCACATTGTTCTTGGCATTCTCACCTTGCATATTTACGTATACGCCGCGCCAAGTGACGTCAGCAAGATAGAAGATATCGCCACAGTAGAACAAACTGACCCAAAACTTGACTCGGAACCGACAGTGGTCGAAAGTGACAACTCCACGGAATCACAGCGTCAGAAGAGATGGTATAATCCTTATGGATTCGGATTATCTCCGATCAGTCCTCTAATTTACCCGAACTTTAATAACAATGGGGGACCTAATAGTGGTTTCTACGGAGGAGAGGATCCGTTAGCGCAAATTCATAGGCGGTTGCAGGAGATAGCCAACATAGTCAGGCAACCACCTCCACCACCACCACCCCAAATTCCTCTATTCTATCCAGTGCTATTCATACCTTCCGGTGATTGCCGTTGCAATGAAAATACCACACCAGAAAATGAAACCTCTCAACCAGTCGATAATAATAATACAACGCCGTCTGTAGTAAACCGCTGGCCCGCAATGGAAGACGAAAGGCAGAACTGGGGATTACTCGTCAACGAAACTGACGCAGACGATGAAGAAGAGTTTAGCAGGCCAATTTCGTTTGATCCTATTAGACTTGATAGACCAATGAGGCCGGCACCACCCATAGATCATGGAACCGTCCAAAGTGAGTCAACTCAGGACCAAACTCAATCTGAAGAGCCAAGCTCCCCACCTCCGCCACCTCAGAATACTTCACCACCTCAAAATAGCCCCGCAAACTTTTCGCCAGCTCAAAGTAGGCCTCAAAATTCATCACCACCTCAGAACAACATGCCTGCTGGTTTAGTGCCTCCTAGTGCTTGTGACGGTGCTATCCTGACTTGCTGTCATCAACCGCAGGTTTATTACGATTGTTTCGCAATTCAGGGTTGTCCTGACTTCACATCATACGGAAACCCTTGTGATCCAAATCTTATAATAAGAGTTATTGAAAGATTTCAGACATTCTATGGACAAAGAACTGGATGAGGTCCTAAAAACTGTCATATGTAGAAAAACCAGTAAATTCTTAAGCTTCAGTTAGCTTCAGCTATCTCGGAGCTTAATTTGAGATAATAATTTATGTTAAACTACGAGTAAGTGCGCTGCCCGTTCGCGTTAACTAGTATCTAATAATTTTACTCCTTGCCGAGTATCTCATGTCTGAGGAAAATTGAGTCTCGCTTCATATGAACATTAAGAATATTTAATCTGATTGGATCGAATAATAACTAATTTCAATCTTCTAAAACATTATAATGATGTAGCTACTATGAATAAAAAAATAATGTGTATAAGAACGAACTTGAAAGTAAAACATTGAAAAATGATTCACATAGATTCTTATCGTGTATTTAATTGCATGTAATTTATTTTAAAGTAGCTATAATAATTTTATACAATCGCAAACATTGCTGTTAAAGTGTTAGTAAATGTAAGAGCTGTACAATTTTATACTCATCCAATATCGACAAGTACAATGTACAAGCTACAATGTTCCATGTTTTAAAACTGGGTACATGACAATAAAATGGATTCGTTACATAGACTAGTAAACTCGTTTTATTTGCCTTGATCGATAGCCTTGTTCTTTATTGCAAACTTGACTTGAAGCTTTTTCTAAATGATTAACAATAATTCGTATGCAAAATAATTACAAGCTTTGTTCCTTTAGAATGCCTCTCTAGTCTAGTGGTTATAAAGATGTTTACGCTAGGTTGGGTTTTGATTTGTTCTGGGTTAATGGCAAAATGCTTGCCTACTACATGGGGCCTGAAAACATTATGGTAAATTGTGGTTTGAGATCAGCTGCGCTAAAAAGATTGATCTTCAGGAATCATAATATGAATCGGAATGAAAGATGTGAAAGAGCTGCTATGGGTTTGTAATTATAATATACAGTCTAATTGCTAAATTTGAAAAAATACCACGATAAATGTTGGTATATTTAGTACTTTTGCCTAAGCCCTTCAGATTTACAGACTTGATTCCTAATATCATAATTTTATTTCAAAATTTTACCGATTTATATTATTGCATAATACTACAATGCATGATCATAAAACCGCAGGAGGGGATTTTTCTATAAGTAAAGATATTACTGGACCATGGTTTTTATATTTTTTATTTTCTTTGGGGAGCTTACAGCTACTTACTAATAAATAACAAATTAGATAAATAAATGCCAATAACAAGCTTCCACAGTTGGTCAACAAAATAATGATTAATTCCACAGCTTAAGCACGAATAACAACAAAATTTTCAAAGACAAATACTTAAATTGTACCTAATAATTATATAAACAGTTATTTCAATATATTAATATGTAATCATATTCAATATACTAGTAGGTACCTAATTGAATATCAAGCATAAAGAGACATCAGTCAGAGTCAGGAAATGTAATCATATGGAAAGCCACAGTTCAAAGGTTACTAAGGAACCTTATCGGTCGGCAAGTAGGTACTTACATCGAACAAATAATAATCCCTAGTGGGTCATTGAGGTCGACTATTACCTGTCAGCCTGACCCCTTTAATTTTGGATGAGACTTGTTAATACACAGTGTATTAATGAGCCTCATCCTAAATTAATGGTTATACATAAAACGATCTTCCAATTTAATCTGCTTAAGATAAATGTACGTCAATCGAATTTTGACTTTCAAAAACGAGATTATATGACACTTAAAGCGACTGACCATTTTTAGCCCTTTTTATTTAAATACTAAGTTCTAAAAGTGGTCAGCCACAATATACTGTACCGTGTAACAAAATCTTGTTCAACAACCCAATAGGCATGTTATCATATTATAATTTATTCACACATTAGAATCAACTTGGGTTTCCCAAAGCTTGTATCGAAGTAATTTAAAATCGAAAACACGTTTTACTTTTTTAATTAAATGTACAAATCAAAATGATCAAGAGCCAAGATCAAATGTTTGCTAAGTACCTACTTTGCAGCAAAATAATATAATTAAATTTATGGGATGTAGGCCTCAAGAAGGGTCACTACTTCCTGTTAAAAGATCAAGACTTGTTAAAGCAGCAGTACTTGAGGACACTATAAAAAGGTGTCTTCTAAAGGTTACTGCGCCCCATGATGACGTGTAATGAAAATTTTCGAAAAAGTCATACATATAGTATGAATTCGATGTCGGTAAACTTTAAAAAGAAAATATGATTTAAAAAGAGTTCAAGTAAACTAAAGTAATGCGCGAACATACGTACTTCAAAACAGTTAAAATCTGTATAGGTACATAATGTATATAATAAATATATTAAAGACGAATTACAGAACGCATATTTTTTTTTTTTTCTTTATAAAAAAAAGCTTACTAGCAATGTGAGTCGCACATTACTAGTATTCTTGTTAACCCCTCGTGCTAAGCTAAATGTTTGTGTTACGAGTGGGTTCACGTCGGAAGTGCAATGGGTGGGGTTCGAACCGGCAACCATATGATCGCAAGTCCGACAACCTAGCCATTAGGCTACCGACGCTTCGAAAATATTATATCTGGAATAATAATAATATCTGCAAATATTGTATATAAGAAAAGTAGAGGGTTAAGAAAAATTGAGCCTATACGTACCAATATGTGGACTAGTTATTCGACGAGATCCATGAGTGTTCTAAGCCGATGATAACATTCAATATCATTTATTGTAACTTATTCGTAGATTATTTACTAGCTAATTTTTTGTGGGTTATCCCTATATCCAGAAGTATCAATGACGTCATAACAAATTTCAAGCTACAGTCAATCACAGAAACGCCGCATCCGAAGTAATCGAAAAGGAAAATGGCTATTCAGAAACACGATATGAATAAGCCTTAATAAATACAAATGACCTCAGACGATAGTAGATTCATCTGAGAGGTGGACGTATCGTGGAGGATTACAGAAAAATATATAAACCAGTGTTATATAAATAAGAAGAAATTCAGACAGAAGAAGAGAACCAGTAAGTTTGTTTATACAATTATAAAATAATCTTATTTTAATAACAATAATTTTATTTATGTATTAAAATTTGCGCGGTGAATTGCAATTTTTGTACGGTGTGTGACTTTCAACACGTTACACCGAAATGTTTACGCTGAAGTTACAAAAATTTTAGAGGTTATCGCGGAAACTCGTTTTTAACAATGTTACATTCGTGTGTTTGTATTTATAGTTAACGTTTTCTGACCTTCAGTTGGAATAGTGTAAATATATGTAATCTCTATTTGTTTTAACTCCTCATTACCATAAAATTTGATTGAACACTATTCTTTCGCATATGCCATCTCCATTGATAAAATCATAAACAAAAATGTTACACAGTAGGTACTAATATAGTTTTCATGTTATACGAAAATAAAATTGACATATTACACAAGTAGGTACCCAACTAACGGTCAAACCTTCATGACCTTGACATTAACTACGTCACGTCATACGTCTTCAAAAGGTTTTATTTTATCCAAGTCCAACATTTGTTCCAACATTGTACAGCCAATCATGTGTGAAGAGCGGACAAATATAGTACAGAATAACAAATGTTTGTACGAGTAGGTATATTGGAAGTTGGTTCAATCGACTCTCGCGCATCGTCCGTTGTCCTCGCCTCTGGGAAAACCAATCGCGTAGGTTACCGACATTAATGCATTTATTATACAAAACACGTTTCGACTCACGTGACCCTATATTTGAGTTATATAATGTGATATGGAAATACAATGTTTTTTTTATGTATAGACAACTTACCTTTTCTGGATTTGAAAATGTAAATCTCCTTCTGTATGTACTTATTAAGATAAGCTATGCTATTGTTCTCACTACTTGCAAAAAATGTGGAAACAAAAACATACTCAACTACCTATTCATGATAACATAAATCTAAACAATGTTGAAAATATGTTGCGCACGTATTCATACCATTAGCGCCACATAAATCTGAATTAATTTTTATTTTATTGCAGAAATGATGACCTACACACTAATGATCGTCGTTGCCATGATGTTTGCGCAAACGTTTTGTAGGCCCGAGGTTAACAGAAACGCAATCGATAGCACAACAAAGACTCCAGTCAGCCTATCTTATGAAGACCTCATATATATTCTGCAGGCACGGCATGGGCACTTGGACCAGAAACCGATAACGCTGTCACCCTGCGCACGAGCAATTCTAGGCTGCTGTAAAGAAAATCGAATAAACGAGTCCTGCTCTGAATCGCTGCATTGCGGAGCGTTCTTCTTCGACGATAATCCTTGCGATGAGAAATTCATATTAGACGCCTTGAAAGCGGCGAAAAGTTTTTACCAGCAACTGCAAGTTACCGAGGAGAAGACCGAATTCAATTGATTTAGTGGAATTTGTGTAAGACTGCTAAATTATTTGAGACTCGCTGCAAGATTCAATGCTCATTCATCAATAGAACCTTTGAGCGCAAAATGAAGACGTGTCTTGTGGTTTAATTACTTATCAATTTAAAACATAGTACTCCTGTATACGCAATCATCGTGGCTGTGATATTACGTGGCACGGTTGTACTTTGCTCTAGACTATAAAGTGAAAATATATGAAACCAACATCTCTTAATTACTTACCACTACATAAGCAAAATGTTCGCATACAAATGTTTAAATATGTTTTTATGGGTGAATGGGTATGTAGGCCTAGGGCCATTGTCCAGGCCTAATGAAGTGTCTGCCCAAGTAGCATGCGAGATAATTTTAAGAGTATTTTACTTTAGTTGCGCTAAAAAGTCCCCATTGTTAGCTTAATATCCAATATACAGATGTATTCAATTTAAGTAATTTATTATTTTTTTAATTTTCCTATTTAAGTAACCAAATATGCCATATACATTTACAGGGTCTCTACAGTTTGAGTTTCGGTAAATAAACACTGAAAAGAAAATATTAATCACGGGTTAATTTCACTATAAGAATTTCTTTCAGCGGTAAGATTTACTTATCTATTTTCGATATTATGATTCTATATAGGAATTTTTGATCTGTCCTCTAAAGTTTGTTCTTTTGTTTGGTTTACTATTACAGATGGTTGTTTTATTAGATTCAGTACATCACCTTCATAAAGTTCGTAACCAGTGAGTGCCTTACATGATCCTATCTATAATTATTGACCTAGACCATAGATATTTTGTCTAGCATAATCCTAACCGTAGTCCTAGAGTAGTCGATAACATAGTTTATTATTAGGTTCTCAAATGGCGTGATGGCTGCGAGACCACGCCTTCGGAGGGATCTCTAAATCCCCTCAGTAAGAGGATCAGCTTTCGTAGCACGACATGACAGCATAGCATAGTTTATAGTGTACGTTGCCATAATTTATTGTATAAATAAGATTATAACATTAGCGAAGAAAATAATAATATTATGTTCAGTTTTTGTAAGATTTCAGACAGTTTCTTTAGTGAACTATGGTGTTATAACTTGATATACTAGTTAAAATTTCTAGCTCATAATACAAAAGATATTCTTCAAATTGTGTGTTTGTTAAGTAGAATATTGTGTTTAGCTCCGTTGCTTTCTAAATATTTATTTAGTATCGCGAAGGTCCGTTACAAACAAAAATTATATATTTTTACGTCCCTTAGCAAATTAGAAATTAATTATTAATATTTTTTTACCATTAATATATGATTGACTAAGTATCGTAGTGTAATGCTAAATAGCTAGTTACTCTGCCAGTGAAGATAGTGAGTCCTGCATTCCAGAAATTAGTCAGTACAAATATAAGGTTTTTGTTATATTTACCATACATATACTTTCATATGCATTTAGTAATAAGTTCTTGTTTTGATATGATTGAAGACACTTTAATTTTATTTATAATAATTTTATTAATAAAGTTTTTTCTTTCTTAAGTTTACTTTCACTCATAATATTAAAAAGTAGTAAAGCTTAGACCAGTTGGCTACTAAATCAGAGCTGCAATAAAACAGTATGGTAAAAATGTATATAAGTTAAAACAAAATAAACAGGCACAGATAACACAATTTAAATCGAGTTTGCTTGGCGAAGAGCCAGGCTGCCTCGAGGCAACAAGTGCACGTAAAAAATGTTTAAATGTATTATATTTTGTATAACTTTTAAAACCTCATATTTTCCTCAGAATGGAAGCTCAGAATACAATTAATTATGGAATAAAAACAATCTAATGCGAGCTGTGTAAATATTTTCTGGTATTACATTCGCCAGATAGATGTTAAAGATATCATAAAATTTTTTTTTCAAATTTTACTACAAAGACTAAGTCTTAATACTAACTGGATCCGTAGTATCGAATAAAAATAAATAACTAGTTAATTGTATTTTTAGAAAAAAAACATCTACATGCATTGTGTATCTTTATAGGAAATAGATCCAACCACATTATATAGAACTTGTTTGGGAGTAATAACTCTATCAAGATCGCCAAAATCGATTCATAAAACAAAATTAAGTAAACCTCTTTCCTTTTGAAGTTAGGTAAAATTGTGAAGTATAAAGAAATACACATTACACAAGACAAACATCTTAAAAAAACTTTATTGTAAGTGATGTCCTTGTACACCTTTTTGTATCATTTCTTTCCCCATATATCCTTTACGTTGAAAATAAAACCTTTTAGATCGTATATTCTTTAAAGGATTGCTTTAAAGACAGCTGTGAAACACTATAAAGTTTAAAGGTTACGCTTTTACGAGCTAATTCTCTTTATATTAACGGTCCCCAGGAGCGAGCTTCCCTACCGATCCAAAATAGCAACTAGAACTATGTATTATAAATGTGATTCTCATAAAATAATATATTCTATTTCAATATTTAATCCTTTTTTAATTATTATTAAAACAAAACATACACGTTATAATAATTGACGATCGTGCCACACAAAAAGTTATGAACACATAAATATCAATAATTTTATATTTCACATAAATAAGTACATTTGTAAAAGATTGGTATTAATGTTTTTGTAGCCAATTACTATAAGTATGACCATTCACGATACGTATAATAAATTAAACACACAATCTTGTGATTATGTAATAATATAGCACGCAATATGTGCCAAAACATAGGTGTTGACTGTTGTTCGATGCCTACATAGCAGATCCTTTCGCTATCTGTATACCTAACTCTTTTGTCGACTGTAGGTACACTGAAGATCGGCTACAGGTACCTACGTATACTATATACATATGGGCCTAAACTTAACAATTTCACGGAAATTATCGGCAGTATCGACCGGTGTGCGGTTAATCTAGGCTAACCAACTTACCGCTTCCTCTTCGCTCGACTAGTCCTAACCATGTTACTCAATTGTGTAAATTTCAACAGCCCTGAGAATATAACTAAGACCCTTGGGAATGTACTGGTTTCTAACACTTACGCGAATATTAGACATTGAAATAAAACTACTTTTTACGGATTTTATCGCGTTATATCGATACTAACTTCCCGCCACGGCTTCGCCCGCGTAGTTTCTCGGCTTTTCTATACTAAAATATGTATGTATTATACATATAAACCTTCCTCTTGAATCACTATCTATTAAAAAAAACCGCATCAAAATCCGTTGCGTAGTTTCAAAGATTTAAGCATACAAAGGGACATAGGGACAGAGAAAGCGACTTTGTTTTATACTATGTAGTGATTTTTAAATTCCCGACGTTTCGGATCCTTTACAGCATCCATGGTCACGGGTGGACTGAGGTGTTGGTCGTCCTAATGTCAAAATTATCAACAGCTACCCTACATTTTGTAACCAAAAACTAGCCTTATTGGGAAAATCGTAGTAATAGGGTTCCTTTATTATTTTATCATAGAGATATGTAGATACATCTTTCGGCATAATATGTACACACGGCTACAGGTCAACCTATACAAAACCAGTTTAAGCGGATCTCGCATTGTATCACTTCCAATACAATAAGAGGCCAGCGTAAACTGGTTTTGTATAGCTTGATGCGTACATACTATATATCTAGGGATAGGCCCTAACCAACTAACCTTATACGATGCATGATGTGTATGTGTATCCACAACAGGTAAATAATTAGAAATCACGAGCGTTCTTATCACGCAGCGAAATCTTTGGGAAAGAATTAGAAGAGTGAATAGTCTCTCGTCCACGTAGGTATGTTATGTTATTATAAATATTCCTTATCAGACATAATATGCTTTTTATGACGTTAACTTTAATAATTACGTCATAACCGTACCTCTCGTTATCAGTGTCCTTTACTGAAGGCAATAAAGTGAACAATGTTGGCCTACCTAAAACCTTTATATTATCATTATTCCTTTTTATTCTTAACGATAAAAAAATAATTGCTTGTGTTGAAGAACAGAAGTTTCTTAAATAAAAATAGTCATTCTAGGACTTTTCTAGTTTTGTGGGAATATGTTTTCAGTCCTATTGATTGCCTGACGACCTGCATTTTAAATTTGGCGACCGCCATGTGCCGACTGATATCCGAAACCAAACGGGTAATTCTGATTCATAAATAATGTTTAGAATATCTAATCTCGTAAATGTTACTATTGTTGTGCTTTTTCGGTGGTCCAATTATGTGCTTTCATTTAAATATAATAGTTGATCACTTTTGAAAGTTGATTAGATACCAAGCAACTTTCAAAAGTGACCAAACTAATCGACGTAAATAAGCGACTCCAATTATGATATTTTGAGACTAGATTGGAATTATTTCTGTATCAGATCAATTAGCCTTCTGCTGATAATGCCAAAAGAATAATGTAACCGTCAGTTTATTTGGCATAGGAATACTTGTTCCCTACGGGCGGCTGACTTGCGGACCTATATCCAACCAATTTAATCTAAACTAATATTTTAAACAGGAAAGATTTGTTTGTTTGCATTAAATAGACTCTGAAAGTACTGGACCGATTTGAAAAATATTTCACATATAGAAAGCTACATTATTCCTGAGTGATATAGGCTATTATATTATCCTGTAAAATGACAAGAAACGTATAATCCACGCGGGCGAAGCCACGAGCGGAAAGCTAGTTCACAATAAAGACCTGTATATAAAACCGGACAAGTGCAGCTTCATAATATCATTGCTAGTGTTATAAAATAACACGTTACCTAGTAAAATAATTTGTTTTCGAGCAGTTTTCCATAAAAATATGAATAATTCTTACATTTAATCAATGAGGGCTCACAATTAAATCTAGTGCATTGTTTTTACAATGTTAAAGTGGTTTTAATCCTTAGTCGTTAGTATATACGGCTTATAATTAACCAACCGGATTCTCCGTCTGTTGCTTGGAGTGGATAATTTGGCAAAACTTCACTTGTTAGGGACAGTTGCCGTACCTATTGTTTTGTTCCTAACTTTAATGGTATTAACAGAATTTCGCAAGTTCAGACCACATTTGTTTAGAGGCAGATATATTAGAGTAACGCTTGGGTAACTCTATCTTTAGAATTAATGGAATAATTGATTGTGTCATGATGAAATTTTGATCCTGATTCTGATAATTGTAAAAACATTACTTTATATTTCAAGTAACTTCTCTTATCATCTTTATGGTATATTTCATATAAATTAATTAGCAAATAACAATTTAGTGGAAATTTGCAGCTTTAAAATTGAGGCAGCGGCGGCGGTGCCCTAGTTCTAAGGGCGGCGGCGGCGACTATGTGGTTGCCAGTTCGAAACCCACCCATTGCACTATCGACGTGAACCCACTTGCAACACAAACATTTAGCTTAGCACGAGGGGTTAACAAAATACTATTAATGTTAACTTTAAAAACATAATTATTTTGTATTTTATTTCGCATTACTTGACAGTTTTAAATAACTAACTAAAAGAAAAAACCGTTCTCAGGCTGGATTTGAAACTGCAACTGATTTGTAAAAAGACCGGATACTGTAGTCCTTAAGAAATTGGTCTTAGTGTAGTTGTAAACTGGAATCCCGCCTGAGATACAATTTTCTTTCGCTAAAACTTTCGCTAAATATATCTTTTACTATTATATAGTATTTCAACAAGGTGTTGCTCATGTTCTATTCAACACAGCAGAAACAAACATTACCCACACTCCTTTAATTAAAGAGTATAAATTCAGAGTAACAGTGAGCACAGGGTACCACCAATTAGTTTTATGGATGAAGGTAATGTAATTAAACGGCACAAATTAACGAATATTAATTCTGTACACCTACTTTAGATAAACCCTTGTTAAACTTACTCAAACTTTACCCAACGGTCAGTACAGTAAATTGAATTTGGACTAACTATTAGTTTACGTTGTACCTATGACGTAATAATTTTGAATTTTCAAATACGCACCTTTTAAGAAAATTAGCGAATGAATGATGGGATGGACCGGACCGTATTCGCCATTTAGGTGGCTTTGGGAAAAATCATGTTTTGAAGTATGTGTCACCCCTATAGACTACTATGGTGAACGTACTAATAGAAAATTTTGTAGTGAAATTAGTGGATATAAAATTGGCTATCCCAGTAATATTATAAAAAGTTGTCTTAAGGTTTTCGTGAACTTTTGAATAAAATATAATGTATTTTTCTAATGAAGGTAACAAAAAATTCTTCCTAGAAAATATAAAAACATTTTATGTAGCAACTTTTTTTATAAATCTCTATGGAAAGAAAATTTATTAGACGAAATTCAAGCCAAGAACCTCTCTGCTTTGTAACATTAGTATTTTTTTCCTCAAGAATTTAGATGGAAAAGCGTTCGTTTCGTCAGTATATTTTTTTCAGTAGCCCACGGACACGTTTGTATACTTCCATTACACTTTGATTATCATAGTTTAAAAAATAAAAAGTATCACACTACCAATATCACCTCATAGGCGCCATGAGTGAGTATTTAGTGGCGCCAACAACTGCCGAGTAAGTTAAACATGTACAGATTGCCATTTCCCGGTCGGAAGTTTGAATAATATTGCAAATTTGGAACCCACTAGGTAGCTCAGCTCAATAATAGTCCGCCACGGTTATATCGGTATATTTTAGCCCAATGGGAACATAAACAGAACCAATTTCATTCCCGCAGGATACTGATAGTGAATAGTTAGGCAAATGTTGTGTTTAGACATGACGTCAGACCAATCTTGTGTAAGTTTTGGGGCGAAATAACAACTAATTGGATACGGATCATTATATAATGATGTGTTTATGAAATATCTGAAGAATATCTTAATTTTTTTCTGTTCTTTGAGCATAACTTTTATGGGAGATACCAGAACAAGTTATCTAGTGTGCGTTGGTACACTTAACACATCTTCAATACCTTAATGCTATCATCTACGGCATGCAGTGTTCCAGACGTTTACCTTCGCCGTTAAACAAATATAAATACGCCAAAGATACGTGCACTATTGACTGTACTAAGCGGCACCTATCTGCTTCTAAGGGTTTTACAAGAGGATGTTGCTTTTGTTACCCTCAACATAACCTTTTAGCCACCTTTTACGAGCGTCTACCAGCAGTAGAGGGTTAGTCAATTCGTGTCCACATTCCCAATATTGCTGTACAATAGAAAGATAGCAAAGCAAATACTATGTTACACATTTTCAAACCAATGTATTGTCAGGTATAGGAATATATTCCAATGATGTGCGCCTTGAGAGCAATTTGCCCAAATTTACGTTTCCTCTCGGCGCGTCCGACCGCTGACGTAACACGTACAATTTAAGGTACGGAAATTGTTCCGGACTAGAGATGGGCGTCTACCCGGTAAAAACCCGATGTTTGGGTATTTTATTCGTAGGGGTAAACAATATTTTTAATAAATAAATAATTTAATATATTATTATCTCTACACACTATAACAGCTATAACCCACTGTACATTTAATTATTATTTTTTTATGTAGGTACAGTATATTTTTGATAAAACTAATATTGGAACATTAGAATTGCATAATTATTTTAATTTAATTAATGTATTGCCGTGTACCATTTTAAGAAAGTACAGAATAGCCGTACAACAAATGGCAACACTGAAACTGCTGGCAAACATGTGAAAATTATAATGTTATTTGGTTTATTATTTTTTAATTTCTACCCGGTATAAATTATAATTGGGAAGGTAAAAATTGGTATTAATTATTATTTACCCAAAGTTCGGATTCTTACCGGGTAGACGCCCATCTCTATTCCGGACAGATTAGTCTGTTTATTTTGTGGAAATTGGCGAAGTTTTATCGTTGAAAGCGCTACAATATTATGATTAAGGTATTAAACGAGAAACTAGATATTTTTACGTATTGTAAGGGTCCAACTTGACAAAGCTTATTGCGTTGGCTGACTTCTATACCGAAAATAGAAATATTTAACTTCCCAAACAAACTTACCAATCAACTGACTAAATTACGGTTTATAATTTGATTTTTTCTGAACTTCTATATGAAGGAGTTATGCACTAGAATATTTCTATTTCCTAAATGTCATAGTTCAACCAGTCATTTCTTTTAAGACATGTTAATGTCTCTATTGCTGATAGCATTAGCTCAATTCATGTCACAATCTGGTGTACGATCTTGCTATAGGAATTCCCCCACTATTTTAGTCAGAGTATGCTATTATGAGTTATGCACATCGGGCACTTTTCATTTGGGAAAACCGAGAAGTAACTCTTGCGAACGAAACGGCGCAGTTATATTCACTTCATTAAGTTTAATAGCATGTTAATTTCTGAACAAATACCTGTGGCTGACGATAAAATAAAGCTACGTTATTAGGTCTCAACGCGTCCCTAAGCGTTTCGAAATTTGTTTGACGAAAGTTCTAAACTTATTCACAAATTGCGATATCATTATAGCCGTACGTGTTATTGGGATCATTTTTGGGTTGTGAGAGAGAGTTAGCGATATATAATGTGTAATAACACGCGGTGGTACGGGCTCAGTTCTTGTTTTGAAATATGTTTCTGGAAACTTTAGGAACTTCAATATTTGCATTATATTAAAGTTATAGGGTGCTTGTTACAAATGTCTTTGGTAGTATATGGATACAATGTTAAACTTTTTCGTTTCTGTAAAAATCTGTGTATCTTCGTATAAACATACGGAAATGATCCCGCGATACAAGTTAATACAGTTTTTATGATTATGATACTAGTCCGTTTGTCAGTCCTTCAGTTTTTATGATTATGATACTACTACTCTTATTGCTGACTGCAATTTTTTCCAGATAAACTTTTTGCTGACTGCAATTTCTTCCAGACAATCTTTTAATGGACTTCAAACGGATTTCTATGAGTATCATGTTCGCTGTGAGTGTTAAGGCATATTGTTTAAATCAAATTGCAATCTATTTCAGTAAATCCTCGAACAAAATTCAATTAAAAACGTGTTGAACCAACAGAGAGGCGTTGTTGCTACGTAGCAAAGTCTCTCATTAATGCGCCAACACCCGCAGCTACGCCGTAATGGTATTTCTGACCTACCCTTGAATTTGAAGCGCATGCACTAAACAAAATAATGACTTTTTTCGGTTACGTTGCACCTTTAATACCTCAATAGAATTTTAATTTTTAGATGAAACGATGTTATACATCATACATAATATAGGTAACTCGTCAATTTTTTTAAACACAGTTAGAAAAATCTTTTTCACCCCTTAAAGACAGACACAATGCAAAATCAGTTATAGTCAACCTTATAATCAGAGGTGTACTGTTGCACATCCACAGTGAGTGTATTGCCATTAATAATTCACAAATCAATTACCAGTTGCTACTAAGAATTTCCTAATGTAAAACCCAATGACACTTTGCTTGACTTGGGATTTGCGCCCAAGATCTCATTCTCAGTAGTCGCACTTGACACCTTTAGACCAATGAGGCAGTTTATTAATAGCAACTGCTACTATTAAATTAATTTCAAATTTAAACAAACAAACTTGCTTGCAAACTAAATTCAAAACAAACGAACATGCATAAACTCAAACACCAGCTTGACAAGTATTGACTTGATAACTTTACTCTATGTACTGTTCCGTCATTTGGCGCATAAATGTTCACGTTTCACATATTATTATGTACATTGAACATGAAAATGTTGAATGTATACATGAATAGTGTACTTAATACAATCAAAACTTTCTACCAATATTTATTTACAAATTAGATTGTTTACTGTATTTATTCATATATAACGGTTCAAAAAGGTACAATTCATAAAATGTGTTTTACTTTTGACTAGCTGAGCCGTGCCCACTTCGTTGGCCAATATAGATATATGACACTCACAAATAACTTAGCTTTCTATTTTCACTAAGAAATGAATTTTCTAATTAAAGAAAATTTCTAGTGAAAGAAAAATTCGATCTCAGGCAGGGTTTGAACCTGCGTCTCACTGGTTAAGTACACCAGAAATTTTTTAATGTTTGTGAAAATTTCGCAATATTTAATGCTAAAAAATAATAAAAAATTAGCTTTCTATTGATTAATACATACATACATACCATCACGCCTGTATTCCCTGAAGGGTTAGGCAGAGGTGTACTAATGTACACCCAAATTTCGCCGGTATGTTTAGGTCCCATGTAATAGGGGGCGAGCCTATTGCCATTAACCGGGCACAAATCCAGACTCCGAGCTGCTACTGGGAATTTCATAGAAAAACCCAATAACACTTTGCTCGACCTGGGAATCGAACCCAGGACCTCTAGCGTAGCAGTCGCGCTTGGGACCACTAGACTAACGAGGCAGCCTATTTTATTTTTATTGATAAATGATTTTTCAAAATCAGGATCCAGATATTACCCCCTACAACCTTTGTGAGGTTGTAGGGGGTAATATCTGGATCCTGATTTTGAAAAACTTTAATTAATGACATGCTTTCGTCAAAAGTATATTCGCCATTATTCAGTTAAAATTAGTTCAAAGCAATTTTTTTTGTTTCAAAGTGCGTACCAAGTATACCAGGATATTTCCCAAATATGTCAAAAAACACATTTTTACGTAATTATTGTACAGTTGTTGTGTAACACTTTTACAACGTTTTCGCAATGTGACGTGCAAAAAGCACACGTGGTTATGCTTTGACATCCGAAAAACCCGACTCATTCAACCTGCGAAGCATTTTTGAAATGCAACCGTTCTTTTGTGAAAAAAATTCATTGTTCAGGACTAACCTGAAAAAGAATTTACAACGAAGTGGTCCGTCAAAGCATTCGCAAGCTGAAGTGGCAATGGACCGGTCACATCTCTCGAAAACTCGTAACTCGTTTGGAAAAACGAATTCCAGTTAAATAAAATGTTGGAGACGTGCAGGTGCCAGGTCAAGTGGCGAATTGCGAAAGGCAACGACTAAATAGATCGTTATTTCTCTCAAATCTCCAGCCGAGGATTGGGATCTGTGGTGTTCACGAGGAGAAGCCTTATAAGACAATAAAATTATGCCAAAACTTTGTAGATAATGATGTCATAGAGCCAATAAGTCACAACGTAAAAATTGTACTCAAGCCTTAAGTAACTACAAAAAATATACGCTGCATAATTGGGAAAGCGCTGTCGTAGATGTTTAAAAGAGAATTTAAAACTTTTCGCATAAGTCAAAAACATAGTTTATCATTTTTAATCTACACAATTTTTTACGTTTTTTAAAGATTCTTATTTTGTTTTAAAAAAGTATAAGACCTCTGCTATGGCAATGTATTGTAAATATTTACCTTGTTAATATATCTTTACCATAAATGTGCGATAGATTAAAAAAAAGAAATCTATTACAGAATACTATAAATTTAATGTAAGTGTCTTAATTAGATAAACTATGATTATGATTTAAATATAAAGCCAAAACTCGGAAGAACTCATATTTGCGACTACCTACATTCAATCGGAATAGCGACTTTCCTTGAAATCAAGTTAATACTCACAAACAAGTAGGATACTGAGTAAGTTCACATACTCGTAATATAGTTTAGTAGGGTCGGTCACTTAAGTAGAGGATTCGGGTACAAATGCCTTTTACCTAATTCAAAGTAATATATTTCTACCTTTCTAACTATAATTCGCGGTAGTTATATATAATTCTACCTCATTTAAATTTGTGAACTAATATATCGCAGTTACCAATGAATGTTCAAATCTCTGCATGAGTTTCTGGGCCATAGCGATATCCTAACAATAAAAAAATGCAATTAATTAATCAGATTAACTTAGATCGACACGTACTGATACAACAACAAATTGATAATATCTTAATATTGCCTTTACCATCACATAAACTGATGAGTTGACTGCCTCGTTGGTCTAGTGGTCCCAATCGCGACTGCTACGCTAGAGGTCTTGGGTTCGATCCCCAGGTCGAGCAAAGTGTTATTGAGTTTTTCTATGAAAGTCTCAGTAGCAGCTCGGAGTCTGGATTTGTGCCCGGTGAATGGCAATAGGCTCGCCCCCTATTACATGGGACCCAAACATACCGGCGAACTGTGGGTGTACATTAAGTGCACCTCTGCCTAACCCTTCGGGGAATACAGGCGTGATGGTATGTGGTAAACTGATGAGTCAACCCAATTTTTTGTTAACGACTGAAAAATGTGCATTTACCTTGACCCAAGTTAAAAGCGTTCTAAATCACTCTAAGCTTTATAAAAGGGTTGTCAATCGTGTTCACGACTGTGTGATAACCTCACAAAATTAATGATGCAGATTATAATCGTCCGAAGATCAACCGTGATTCATTGCTGATCCGCATAATTAATGTCTGAAATGTGCATTGAAGCGATTTTGACTATAACCTTGTCCATTATGTGAACCGTTTTTTGACAGATGCCTTAGACTGCCTTAGAGCGTAGCTGTTCCAGATTACGTTAAAGTTAACTTTGAAATGCGTAACAAAATAAATGTAGTATCTACCTTATGTTATTCAATTATCTTAATTATGATTCCTTGCAGACATTATAATACCATAAACGTAACGGATTTTCCAAAAAAAAAGATTATTGTTAAGCGTAATAAATTTAGCTACATTCTACCACATTCTTCCGTGTCTAGTGATGCAATCGAATGTATTCGCTGCAATCATTTTGAACAATGACATTAAATCAGTATCGGAAAATGGCATCCACTCTAATATCAATAAAATATAATTTAAACAATCTTTTTGAAAAGAAATGTATAGAAAATTATTATTATACAAAAATTAATACAATCAGATGAATATTAAACATATTTATTTATTATTGGTCGTCGTTGCACCATTTTCGATTCGATAACCTAACAATCGATAATCACTACTAGACAGTAATCAAAGTGTCAATAATCGGGTCGATAATCGCATTGTTACGTTCCTGCAATCACTAGTTCCATCTGTCAAAAAACGGTTCTCATAATGGACAAGGTATAATTAATATCTCCATAGTAATGATTACGCTTAGTATTTTATCAGCGCTTAGCAAATTTTGAGCACCGTTTATTACATCATCTTTGACATTTAATAAAGAAATTAAACACTGACGTTTATGCTTATTTCAGCTTCATCGTTGAGTATTTTTACGGGGTGAATCTATCAGAAGATGAGAAAAAATGCTGGTCATATATTTATTTCTATTAGAGTCCATTTAAATACGTATTTATTTTTTGATTCAAAGGCGTCAATTTTAATTAGTTGCGCCCGCATTGCCTCTTTTTCTAGAGAATTCCTCTTTCGGCAACAATTTTTTGAGCACCTATGGTTTGAGCACCTTAACTATTCCAGTGAAAAAGTGAATGTGATGAAGTGATGAAGTGAAAAAGCTTGGTGCTCCATGTGGAACCAAAAAAATATATAAAATGTTATTCTTCTTTCAGCACCTACGATAGTTTCTAGTGATAGGATGTATTTTTTGCACAAAGTTGTTAAATAAAACTTATCATATTTTTTGTCCGCGTATATAACTCATCTTTAATTTTAATTAAATAAAGTTTATTGTTTTTTAAATTTAATGATTTATTGACATTCCATCAACAAGTATTTATAAAACTTATTCCCTAGCTTCAAAAAGATTGATTCTATGGACAAGAATTCGGAGTGAACTAAAATGTGAAAATATTTTTTTCCTTGTTGTGAAAGTTAATCGCTTTTAGTTTCGTATGGACTTTAAAATGAATGCGCCATCACTAACACCTATAAGGCTAGATATGTTTAAATGGCCAGCCCAAGAAAATATATATTACTACATTTCCGAGAAGTGGGCTAGCAAAGACACTAGCCAGATGTGCACCTCTATTTCGCCTTCTAATTTCCTTGGTGCCATACCTAGGCACATTTCTAAAGCATTTCCTTGACTCGAATTTCATAGATATATGTCTTTGGTATACTACACCGGGCCAGGGCCTTGCTCTGACGAAGTTATGTATACAAATTACATATAATATAATCTAACGTCTGTTTCCTATTGCGGTAAGAAGAGACTTATGTAATATGTCCTTCTGGCACACGTTGTCTCTGAATTTAATTATTATATTTTGTTAAAAGAAACTTAAATATCTACACTGTGTTTGTTTTGTTTCATGGAATACGTGAATATTATTTTAGTGACATTCATGCATGACTCCTGGTGCTAGATTGACATTTTACAGAAAATATGATAGGTAGTCCCATTATACATATAATAGTTTTTAAACGCAGGTATATTATATGTTTAATGGTGTTGGTGCATTAATATGCATGCACAATACACCATTAAACATAAAGTAATACTAAGAACTTTATTGAGCAATTAGTAAGGGTTCAACAATGTAAATGTCACTAGTCTCTACACTAGAAAACCTTGCGTTATGGAGACCAGTGGAGACCCTGTGTTATGTAGGCTCAATTATAAAATACATTATTACATACATTTCATACAATTATACAACACATACACATAATTGAGCCTACTTAAACACAAAAAAAAAGACGCACGAAATAATACGCACTAAATCGAGCATTTATTTCATATTATTTATATTAGTGTTACCTAATGAGTATGTACCTATTATTTGTTTCGTATTTAAGCAAACTAGTAAAATAAAACTTTTGACATAAACCTAAAGGTACTTATATCCATATTAAACAAGTTACTCAATACAAAAAATCTACAATCAATCAGTCAAATATCAGTGACTAGAACGCAAACAAAATAAAAATAAGATTCGCACTACTTAGTTTGTTGTTTCCGTGGTGTGATAACATTGTAATCTTTTAATAGGATTTTGGTTACACAGGGCAAAGTGGCTAATCTTCTGGCAACTCAGTAGATTTAAGGTTACATTGAAATTCCATTCACCCTTTCGGATTACATTTTACTTACAAATTTGTTTACCTATTAATTAGTGTGCATAATAGCCTACAAATAAAATACAGTGTATAATTGGTATTGACACTGTATCGGCAACGCTATTAAGAGGATAGTATCCGCTTCGCGCCCCATACAAACGTAGTTTGGCTCTTGTTTGAATTTTAAACAATGAAAGTCATTGAAATTTTGCAGTAACAATCTTATCATTAAAATACGTGTTCATGTAATATAAAATTTCATTTCAATATACGGTTAAAAAGTTACACGAGCTCAAAGATTGGCAATTTTCGTTGAAAAACGGCCCAACTTTATGCTAGTATTTCTCGACAATGTATCAATACAGAAACATTCTGATTCGAAGGAAACCCAGATAATATAGTGAATATTTTTTTACAATATTTTTTTTTACGTATTTACAATATTATAGGAATAATCTCCAAAATTCGGAACATGAGAAATACGCGTGAAAATGTTGCAAATGTATTGTTGTTTCACCATGCGTCGCGGGAGCTGCGGCGGGTCGGGAGGTGAGACAACGTCCTTGAAACAACCGGCTCGCCGTGCATGTGAGCGACGCGATGAATCGAATGTCGTGAATCTTACTTATTCCGCCGGGTGCGACTTATCGAAAGAGATATTTAGATAGTTTGATGGACAACGAGAGCTTGCGCTCGAGAGAGGTTTTATTATTAGAATATATTATACATACATAGACTGCCTCATTAGTCTAGTGGTCCTAAGTACGACTGCTACGCTAGAGGTCCTGGGTTCGATCCCCAGGTCGAGCAAAGTGTTATTGGGTTTTTCTATGAAATTCCCATTAGCAGCTCGGGGTCTGGATTTGTGCCCGGTTAATGGCAATAGGCTCGCCCCCTATTACATGGGACCTAAACATACCGGCGAAATGTGGGTGTACATTAGTACACCTCTGCCCAACCCTTCGGGGAATACAGGCGTGATGGTATGTTATGCTATGTATACCTACATAGGTAAGTAAAGATAATATACCGGCCGTAACTTACTAGACTACCTAAGGAAAAAAAATGTGTAAGATAGGTAATTTTATTGTTTTACCCGTGATAATACTATTTTATACCTAGGTATATCTTATTATTAGGTATATGGTAGGTATATAATATATTGTAAATTAGAATTACTGTTGTTTACACACCAAATAGGTACCTAACTACATGTACATACGTGGGTTGATTTTATGTTACTTAGGTACTTGTCTAGTAATAATAATAATTTATTTATGGTTGCGTCGCGCGTTGGTTTTGATTTAAAAGTTACAAGAAACAATTTGAGCCTACATCTGTAAAAAAGTTTCTTAGATTGGCAGAGGTGAAAGCAATAATTTATTGTGGGTATATTATAGATAGCATGGCAAGAAAATAAATGGTGAAGTGGCTAAGTAATCGGGTGCGCTATGAGTAATGTAGTATCACTAGTGGGTTCGATTCCCACACGGAGAATATATTTTGTATGGCCTAAAGGTAGTTTTCCATGTTATCTTCTTTTGTTAAAAGAGTTTGGGTTTGGTAAACGCACTAAAGATCCAGAAAAATCCTAGTGTAAATAAAAAAAAAGACGTGAAAAAAAATAAAAGTGATTTTTAGGTACTTAAGTAAGTACCTACCTACGTAAAGTTTATTTCAGTCATAAGTTCTTATCCTAAGGTTTTTAGTAATATAAATGCCTAGCACAATTAGTTGTAATGTAAAGTTCACTCGTAACAAAACATTTTAATAAAAGCAGAGCCAAGTCTCATTACTCGATTACTACATGTTGCTGGTGATTCATAATATTATATGTACATGTACGCACGGCTACACATCAAGCTATACAAAACCAGTATAGGCTGCCCTTGAATTGTGCTTTAAACCTTTACAATGGGAGGTCAGTCTAAACTGGTTTTGTATAGCTTGATGTGTAGCCATGTGTACATAATTTTCAGTAAAGAGGAAAAATTTCAAAGAGAATGTTGTGGCTGACTGCCAAAATATAAAAGAACGGTTTCAAAAAAAGACTTCCCGAAACGAGATCAAGAATTAGGGTAGGTATGATAAAATTGGATATTAGGATTATAGCAATCATCAAGTTATAAGTAAAATTATTTGTTAGCTATACATTTTATTATGATACCCCTGAGTCTCTTTCGGTTATATCGGGTTAACACAGTCATGTAACTAATTATACAAACATACTTTACACAAAAACTCGTATGCACACACACGCATGCGCACACACACACACACACTATTATTATTATTTTCTTTTCTATGTATATAGATAGTAAATAATTATTTTCTATTTTTTTTTAATGTAAAATAATATGTGTGTAAAAAGTGTTAATAAAGGAAATAATAATAATTATTATTATTATAATTATGTGTTACGTATCCATTTGGATTTGGACTCTCAGCATAGCTTGTGAATGTGACGAGTCAGCCATGGGCTTACATCAAGTGAGTTGGTTCTTTTCTTTTGAAGAATGAAGAATGTGTTTGTGAAGTGGATATCAGGAATCGCTTTACTATGGAACATGTGTCTATGATAATTGATTTTTGTAGTGGAATGTATGTTTTGTGTAGGTCTAGTTCTTTTTATGATGTGTGTAGTGATTTAGGGATGAGTCCGGTAGATGATAATACTATCAATATTATTTTAACTGTATTTTGTTGCATATCTGTCGTATTTCATCTGCTAATGATATAGAATACGACAGATTATCTCGGTGTATTTCTTTCTGAGTTAGACACAGATATATCTACTAAATTTGTTATTTGTGGTTGTTTTAAAATTAATGCTATGTATGGTCTATTGTTCCGTGTGATTTTATCTGTAATTATATCACTATTCCAGTATAATTTATCTATGTTGTGTAACGTGGTGGACACGTTTTAGGAACGTGGCCGACCGGGAACTAAGTAGTGGAGATAAATTACACTCAGAACACAAAATATACACATTTATTGACACGAGTAAGAATTTAAAGTACATAAGGGCAATAGTAGGGTGAGTTAAGCTCAGGGAGGGTTCGGCGAAGGCTTCGAGGCGAGGTCCGACCGGTAGAGGGCGGCACTTAACTTAGTAGCTGCAGCGGGAAGAAGAAGAAGGCCGCGCGTCGTCTGCAGAGCTATTTATAGTGACGCGCGGGGTGAGGCTTGAGGTGTGGGGAAGGAGCGGTGAGCGCGGACCATGTCACAGTTGTTATTTACATTTTTTGGCTTATATTTATAACATTGTCTTATTGTATCTATTAAATTATATTTTTTAGCTATCTGTAGGTATATTTCTTTATAATGTCTATCTGTGTACTGTATTTGCTAAGAATGGACATCCTCTTGTCATATGATCTATAGTTTCTTGTTGGGAGTTACATAATCTACATCTATCTGACATTACATTCAAACAGCGTAATATAAAGATTTAATATTTATTAGTAAGAAAAGGTTTGTAATAAAGTCTACAGACTTCGTTAATGTGGGTCTAGTATTGACTTACAGCTCCCTTCATAAACCTTTCTTTAATTAGAATTGCTCTGTAATTCGTTTGTACTTGGCTGTCATTACCCCTTTTTGATTATCAGAATGAGACAAATAAATTTTAACTTACTAACGCAAACGCAATGAATTCAAACACTTTTCTTTCAACTGTAACTTCCATTGTTTTCGTAGAATAAAAAAAAATAGTGCATAGCGGACCTTTTTAGTAGGTATCTTTTGAGTCGAGCATAGCGAAACTAGAGCATAGCGGTACTTACCGGTTAAAAATGCCAAATTTATAATAATATTTAATATCTATTATTATAAATAACAAATATTATTAGTATTATTAACGAGTACTTAGTATTAGCATACTACTTGTTAATACTAATAATATTTGTTATTTATATAACTATAAGGTAGCCCTTATAGTTTCTGAAACTTTATAATGAATCAGTGAGTGGTTGATATTACGCTGTAATATAATTTTTCATTTTTGATTAAAAGGCTATATTAATCTAAACAAGATTGTCTTGTTGGTGAAATGACTTTATTGTAAGGTTAATAATGACTCATTCGTCATCTGCTTATCAGCTTTTAATTTTTAAAGGATATTCAACATAAAAGAGAAAAGTATCTGGTGCCGCAAAATTTTACGGCGCATGCGGATTTGTTTGAGAAATAACACATAACTTGATATCTTCTAAATTACAGATATAGATTATATTACACGAGACTTGGCTCTGTTTACAAAAATATTTTTAATATGTTAAAATTACTGTTATGTGTACAATTGCGAGCTTACGAGTAGGTCATGAAGTCTTCAAATATTGTAAGTTTCTTATCTGTACTCTCCCCTGATGGGAGCATCAAGCATCTGAAAATCTTAGAGATGCCGTTTTTTTATGATTTATGTCGTAAAAGCTTTCTATGACTTTTAGTGCATTACCCTTTCTATTCATAGCTACTTTTATTATGAAATTCAATAAAAAAATACGGATTGTTCTAGAAGTGAATAGGTAGGTACTTATTTTTATTAAATGCAATTTCCAATTGTTACGCGTCATTCTATTTTACAAATCAAAGAAAATAAGTACAATAGAATAAAAAACCTTGAACGAGCGCTCAGTGTACATCACCATACGTACTTAAGTAAATACCTAAATTTTATTATGTAAGTACTTAGGTATTCTGTATTAAATGCAATTAGGAACTTTACTGCTGCTGATTGTGTCATCAATACGACGGTTTATCATAATTTTACAATGAAAATTGCATTTAGATAGGTACTTATGTAGGGACTTACATATCCAGATTGTTTTATTCGAATAAGTCAAAATTTACAAGGTAAGTACCTACTTAGGATCAAAACAAAATATTTTGTACGAAGTAGGTATCTATTGAAATGAAAAACAAATTTTCGTACAACTTATTGCTCTAATCTTGAAATCCCTTATTTATGGTAATACTATAGAAATAAATAGGTAGGTAGGTAGGTACTAAGTTACTTTCTCATTAGGTAGGCAATTGAATAAAAAAATAAAAAATAGATGGTATTTGCTATAATGAATCTTACAACGAAATAATTGACCTAATAATAAATTTGAACGAACGAACAAGGTACGAAACGAAAAACGCTTTCATAATTTCATTACTTTAGAATTGGACCCAACAACGAGAATAAGCGCGCGGGTGGTTGCGAGGGCGCGCGGGACAAGGGCCGCCCGCTCGCATCGCAGGCGATAGGGACAACAACACAAAAACCAATACCTAAACTGCGTGCGCGCTGTCGAGGTACACTCCTCTTAAAGAAATTGAATTTCAGTTCCAAGATAAAGAATTGAGTACTGAAAACTTAATAATCCACGAATTTTGTAGTGTCTGTTGTCTCTAAAATCGGAATCTGAACTGGAATCGGAAGATTGAAATACATACGTATCGTGGAGGTACAGTAAATACATTATTTAGCTACTTATGTAGTTTTTGGTTCATAATAATGGACACGAAAGCACCACTTACTTCACCATGTTAACGCACATATTTGCGTCAGTTTGCTTATGTAGTTGTAGTAGGCATCGGTATTGGAATGTTTGAAGTCTAGTTCTAGTGTCCAGAAGGGTAAAAATTGCTTGTTTTTAGGAATCACAATATGACTCACGGGCACGGCATGATACACAAAATAAAGCAAAAAAAAATCGTATAAAAGAGCTTTATTGCGGATTGTTATTTCATTAATTTATCGTCTGTATCGTTTCGTCGATGCTAATCAATATTTTTATTAGCATTTACTTGTTACTACGTTTAGTCAATGAGCTAAGTATTTTTATAATACAAAGCTAACAATTGTGGCTGAGACACGCTGCTCGTTTTAATATCCCTCAAATAAATAAAATTATCGAGTATTCGAAACAAAAAGTTTTGCTTTTAAGCCATCAATATTGTGAAACTTTAGTTACATTATATATATTATTATCTCGATCTCTTCATATTCTGGTATCAAATAACTTGTATTACGCTATAACTTTTATGACAAACAAAATTACGTAAAGTCAACTCTAAAATAATTGTACACTGTACTTACCTACATTATATACAAATTGTAGGAATCTATAAATCCATTAACTGATGTTTTAAATTGACATTGGGTAGATGTCAATTTAAAATATCAGATAGTGGATTTATAGATTCCTACAATTTACAGTGCGAATCAACCGAAAAAGCGAACTTTTTCGCAAGAACTCTAACATAACAAATCTACGCGACAAGTGCCTTAGTTAGAACACCTATTACGAACTTGGCAGTCATAAAAGAAGCGGCCTCGTCCAAATGACAAGAAGATTCATTAGTGATCTTATGAGATGGAAAACGATTGGACGTAACGTCGATGAAGAGAAATGGGGGAGAATTGGACACTTGGCCGTCTCTTCAAGTGGCAATATTGTTTGGAGGTCCAACTTCATCGATTTTCTGTCATTAGGAGAACTGGGAATGCGCAGTAGGCTATATAAACTCTTGACTGTTATTTTGTCGCTTTATTGATGAAGCGTGAGTTAAGCTTACTAATTAAGGCAATCAATTGGATAAATTAAAATCTGTCTTGGATTTTTGTGAGTCAATTCGGAGATTATTAGACTATTTCGGAGGTTAATCTCATAACTCGAGTGTGTAATGAAAAACGCTGAAAAGCGCTAGATTCTCTCGTATTGTAAAAAGGTGTAATAGCATATAGGTAAATTAAGTATTCATACCATACTAACATTAGTATCGTAGTTTTTCAACCATGAATAATTCTTCATTTATGTTTTGAATGTACACTAATTTTATCGTTCATTTTGTAATTTTAGTGTCCATTACAACAAAAGGTCTCAGGCGGACATCAGGAATAGCTGTTCTAGCAGTTGAAATAGTCACGATAAATGCATTAATGAACGGATAGAAATATGAACATATTTGCGAACGTGAAATTGGCTTCGATTATAACTACACCTGAGTCATACATGTGTGCTAAGTTAGGGTTGAAATAAAACTCGCGAATAATAGGTACTATTTTTTTTTTAAACTTCGAATATTTTATGTTTTTCAAGGGAGCAAGGAGATCGAGCGCTAGGAAGAGCTCTGGTAAAGGAAATTTAAAAAATAATTCTCACGTGTGAATTTATCAGCACATATTACGGCTGGGGTTGAAGCCTTATATAACAGTAATAAAGACCTGGTTTCAAGTGAACTGTGTGAAGTAACAGGTTGCCGCTTTACGGTTTACGCACACATACATACTTTATTTGTCTAGATTAGGATTTTAATACAAAATGTGCACGTTGACCTCATTCTAACATCAATTATTCATCAATCTGCTGTCAGATTTTGTTCCAAACTATTTCCATAACGTTGGAAAAATGCTTTGTCATTTTCATGTTATAAATGCGGCGTGAAAATGACGAGGCCATGCATGGTTGCCGTCAGGCGCCTTCCTTCCCGACCCCAGCTCTATAGCTGGATTATCTCTATAGATATTGCCACTACAAACATATTTGTGCATCAGATATCTTATATTGCCTTTGCCTTGCTAACATGAGGAAACGTGTTTTTTTTTCTTATCTAACCACTTTTAGAGAGGCACACTGTGATTCTCATTCTCCTTTTATCATTTTTGCTGAAATGTTTATGGAACCTCTCTATTTAAGCTTTATAATGTCATTGATCGAAACTATTTACTTATCTACGACGTGTGACGTAGGCTTAAGTTCCTTCCGGCAAGAAAATATTTTGGTTTATAGGCTTTGAGTATAGTACTAAGGGTAGATTTTCGTAGCAAGTGTCAATGATGCGGCGTTAGTGACGTAAATTTTAATGTAATTTACTAGAATAAACTTCTCAATTTTAAATTCTATTTGTGTTTTTTGGGTCGGACAGCAGTCAAAAATATTTAAATGTATCGGATTTAAGACGCTACACAATTTTTACTGCATCCAATGTCGTGCAGTAATTGACAAATTGTAATTCTAAACATAAATGTTTATGTGTTTATATCTCATAGTACTTGATTTTGATTTTGATTTTATGTATAACCTCAAAACATTGAAAAACAGGAATACGATTTCACAATTATGAAAGTTAAAATTTTACAATGTCGGTGTCAACCCTGTAATCTCTTTGTGTGTACAGGACGTTATCGCAGTTTGTAAAATAACAATACATACCTACAACAGTATATAAACGAATGCGATACCATTATGTTGTGATGCTTCACATTATAATAAAGGTTGTGGACGTAAATAGGTTTGGCACGTAAACCTTTTTAGTGCATTATACATTAAGCGGTTGTTTTGAGATGTGATGTAAGTGGCGTGCTCGTACAAATTGTTACAATCCGGACTTATGACATCACTATTATTCAAAGAACATTTTTGTAATCTACGTCGGTAAACGAAATGGCCAGAAGTGGTCATTGGTGCCTATTGGCACCTGCAACAACAGAGGAAATGGTGACCCTTAAAAGTCCTGTAGACGTCTTTGGACCCGTGTCATAGCGCAATAGGAAAATCTTTGTAAGAAGGCTTTACCACATCTTAAATCCTCGAGCGATCCTCTGATATTCTTGGAGACTAAGGTGATCAAAATGTGAGACAGTGCTTTTAGACGACGCGACCAGACGTTAAAGTCAACAAAAACAACTTAAAAAAAAAACAACAGACTTAAAAAAACAAGAAGGCAATACGTTTAAAAGTGAACATGAAGAGTTCCCTCGATTTCTCCAAAACCCCATCATCAGATTTTAAACTAATGACCATGACACTTAGAGAGACACACTTTCAAAGAAAAAAAAAATCAGAGAAAACAACTGATTGTGAAGTCGCAATTGAAGGAAAAAACGCTGAATACACCTAAAAAAACATAAAGTTGAACATAATTCGGTTTAAAAGGTAACGGAGACAACAATTTGAAAAGTTCTTGAGATGTAATCGAACGTTATATTTTCTAGGTAAGTTAATAGGTATGCGAAACGGATTATCCTGCTGTTTACTTTCGGTTTTGCTTATAGATTAAATAATACCTAGATAAAATAAAATAAATCAGCAATTTTGTCAGATTAATGGGTTGTGCTTTATAATCAAAATATCAATATCGTGACTGACTTCGTCCATTATCAAGTTAATAAATGATACTAAGATAATTCTTTTAGCAACATTCATCCTCATCAGTTGCAATTTTAAGATTTGGAATTCAGTTTTTTTTTTTCAATGTGTTGTTTTGTAATACGCGAGTTTATATTTATTTATTATGTACGTAGTATATCTACCGTCTTAGAACATTACAAAATAATGATGCGAATCTACATTCAAAATGTCTTGTTTAAAAGATTTTATCTTTTGCCAAAATGTGTGCCAGAACGGTTCTGAAGCATGTAAGCGTATGTGGAGATCTTATTTGTGAGAACCTATTTGGAAATAGAGTAAAGTATTGCGTAGTATACCTACAATTGTGACTATATTTTTCCCATGTAGTTCTTTTTTATTAATAATAATAATGGTATGCTATTAATGTTCATATTGATTGCTATGTTTCTTCTTTATGATTATAAAATATTTGGAAAATACTGCGAATTCTCAGAGAAAATTTTAGATGATTATGCGTTTTTCTGATGTCGTGAATAAACCTATGCTGAGCTGGAAAATTAGTAGGTAAGTGTAACTAGTAAGAAGAAGAATAAACCATTACAGAACCTAAAATACGAAAGATAAAAACTCCTGTTTTTAACAGTTCATCTGCACACAGCAGTCAAAGAAATAGCTTACTTAATTCCGTTTTAAAATCTTTGTGTTATTTAAGTTTAACGTCAAAGGGAGTGAGGAGTCTTTTCATGGAAAAAACTTTGTTGGTCTTTCTCAGCTTTGATGCGTCAGTGTCATAGTGAGGCGTCAACCTAAAAACCTAGAAAGGTAAGGAAGTAATCAAAGACGCTTGGGGCAGATACTGCCACGCTACAGGTTCACAACTATTTGAAGATACACATGATTAGCAAGTGTTGATTTTATCTTTATGGTTGAAGTTCAAATGCTCAAACTGTCGCATCTTTTTCGAAATTTCTAAAAAAAAGAAACAGAAGCATTATTAATAAACCTGATATAGTGGTAATAGATCGACCAGAGCGCCGTGCAATGATTATTGATGTCAGTGTTCCGCATGACGAGAATCTCGTGAAAGCCGAGAAAGATAAGCAAATTAAATATCTTGACTTGGCTCATGAGATTGTCGACATGTGGGATATTGACTCGGCAGTCATTGTACCGATAGTTGTGACCGCCAATGGTTTAATAGCCAAGAGCCTCGACTCACACCTGCGGAGGCTCTCGCTAGGCAGCTGGGTCAAGGGCGTGATACAGAGAGCGGTACTCCTAGATACGGCGCGTATTGTTAGGAGGTTCCTCTCTTTGGGGCCCTGACCACCGGTAGCTTGGACCCTGTTCCCGATACCGGTGGATGACTATTTTTTATATTTTTAATTGTTTTTATGTTTTTATATAATTTGTAAAAATATTTAAAAATTTAAACAAATATGTTGGAAAATAAATGGAACATAAATAATAAGTATTATTACTTTAGTAAAATAATAAAGTTAAATTCTCACCCCAAATAAAAAAAAATACAGCGATATTAACACATCAGCTTAGGGTTAACGCAGTTTTTTTTGTGGACCGCAGGTGCTTATGTTAGATACCTACGCCTGTAATGTGTAATTACGAATAATACATAATAATAATATCATTATAGATTGTTGGATATGTTTTTTCATGAATTTTCCCATATTGTACGCACGGCTACACATCAAGCTATACAAAAAAAGTTTTCGCTGGCCTCTTATTGTATACGAAGCTTATACAAAGCGGGATTAGCTTAAACTGCATTTTTATAGGTTGACCTGTAGCCATGTGTGCGAGTTTATTATTTAAGGTAAAAAGTATATAAAATCATTCAAAACTTATTCATATTAATTTGGAACACTGTTTGCCCATTATTTTTTTACGGGCAATGCGCCCCATTTACTTCTTTGTTACCTTCGTATTTATTCGTTTTTTATTAATATTGCCCAATAAAATGAGCTCTAAGAATAGAATTTGTTAACTTCATTAAATACAGGTATCATAATTTTTGTATATTTTATGGGTCGTTGGTGCCTGGAGAGGTAGTTAATGCCTCCCTTTTAATTAGGTTATTATATTATTTAATAAACTTACGGAATAAACAACAGCTGTTAATAAATGAAATAAATTGTTAAGGTAGGTATTAAAATTTGGTCTAAAATGAAAAACTTGTGAGTTTGCTGCATTAAGTATAAATTAGATCTATTTTTTTTTAAGAAGCTTTTTATGCACAGCTTTGTCTGATGTATGACAGTATTTTTGTATTACCTACACGAGGATTTTTCCCAATGACATCCCCAATTACATGGGACCTTAACATACTAGCGAAGTATGGTTGTATAATAGTACACCTTTGCCTAACCCTTTGAGGAATACTGGCAAAATGGTATGTTATGTTATTTATAACACATAAATATAAAAAAAACATATCATATAAACTCTTGACGTAGCAGGCAATGATATCGAGATTTAAATAGTATTAACTTACCTACCATCCAAGAAACTCAGCTTTGGAGGTTAGACTTCTTGCCCGAAGTAATATACCTACTTTTTAAAGTATTTTATAACAAAAGTGCAAGACCACAATTTTTTTTACAATAATTTAATACAATTTCGATAACAAAATATCTAGATATTATATCACTCTCCTAAACTCTCTACTAAATTGAAGCGAAATACTAAGGCTGCAAGGATTTTTTAACAACAATATTTTTTTTTTATATTGCTTACTGAAGGGTTTAATAGTTAGGTTTGTCTGACGTATTGTTTTTTATTTTAACATTTTGTTGCTAATAAAAGCGATTTTTATTTGTACACTATATTTTTAGTTATACGAGTTGTATCTAGTATCTAGGTAGCGTGGCAGTCCGTACCAAAAAAATTAAAATACCATTAGTTTTAGGGAACACAAGGTTAATTCTAGGGTAAGGTTAGTTCTTCTTCAAAAAAGTTTGTTATTTACCAACTGCATTATGAAAATACCTATAATATTTGCATACCTAGCCCAAAAATTACCATTGTACCATTGATCAGATCAGATTAAATGATACAATGGTAATTCACAATTCGACTAATGAGCATTTCAAAGGTCATCTTAAATCTAGTCAAATGATTGAGCTTATCGAAGTTCCATGGACTTACTCGTACAATAGGCTTTTTTGATGATGTCAGGAACTGTAAAATAATAAGGTATTGGACACATATAGTAGATATCAGATACAATGTTAACAAATTTTTGGATGTATAAAATGGGATAAAACCTCACATCGGACAGCCTGGGGAGGCAATTATTTTTTTAAAGAAAATGTATGTGGTATAAAAAGACAATTAGGTACTATAGTTGCGTAGTAAGAAATAAAACAAGCAAGTAATTAATTTCTATTAATTACTTGCGTATCGTAACGTTATATAATCCCAACGGACAAACTAATTTATCACTTGCTTCCTAATTATAGGAAAATATTGCTAAGGAAAACCACTAGCCGAATTAATTAAAACTGAGCACGAATCCTCTGAGAACATCAAGTAACTCTAGACTGCCCTCGAGTATTCACGCGAAAGTGACTCAAATATATGTAATTTATATGGCTGATTTTAGCCTACCTGAAACCTTGTAGTATGTGACATTGGCATGGACAGGAAGAAGTTTTGCCAGGCAAATCAGCCTAATAAAACAACTTAGATGGTACACTTCACAATCTTAGCCATAATGATTATGTCTGCTTATTTTAGAACGGAGAATATTTAATTAACTGTTTATCTTAGGTATTTCTTTGTAGTAATAATATATTATACAGCATATATTAAATGTTTAAACTTTAACAATATTATTTTTGCAAGTGTTCAATTCAACTTCCTTTATTCGCCTAGATTATAAGTGCATGCTGTAACCTTCTATAAAGTGGAGGAACTTATTATTAAAAAATTTTTTTTTTTAAATAATAAGTTATTATTTTATGTCATGTATTGTATATATCCTGTGATGAAGGTCCATAATAAAAAATAGTTATTACTTTCCAACCAAAAAGTGGTGTTCTAATCTAAGTGTGGCCTGTAACAATATACTTAAATGAATGCCGAAGAACCAAGGTCAACGCGGTCTTCCCCTTTTCAAAAGAGTTTTTATTTCTTTAATGATACTTCAGCGATTTCAAGATCAGATCGTACGCATGGCTACACATATACAGCTATACAAAACCAGTATAGTTTGGCCGTTAATCGTGCGGAGAACCTCTACAGTGGGCGGTCAGTCTAAACTGGTTTTGCATAGCTTGATGTGTAGCCACGTGTACGCACGGCTACACATCAAGCTATACAAAACCAGTTTACGCTGACGTCTTAGTGTATAAGGAAGCCTATACAATGTGAAATCAGCTTAAACTGGTTTTGTATAGGTTGACCTGCAGCCGTGTGTACGTGGCTTTTCTAAGTTTATATTTCACTTGTTACTTAATTATTCAACTAGGTACTTACATTTCTGAGAGTCGGTCTTCTGCGTTGGTTTCTTGTCGCGCACCATAGCTGCGGGGCGGTGGTGCGGGGGGTGCGGGCGGCGCGCGCGCGATCCTTGATACTATCGGCCCCGCCCAGCGCCGCTTGCGCTCAACGCGACTGTATTGTCGTGGTTGTGCCAGATACCTGCAAATAAATAAAATTAGGTTATAGCCGTCTTTATTTTACTGCAATAGGCTCACTCCCCTATTTTATGGGACCTAAACATACCGGCGAAGTCTGGGTGTAAGTACTCCTGGGTATAATACTATCTCTTCAGTCTAGAGGTCTTAAGCGTGATTGCTACACTAGACGTCCGGGCGAGTAGTGTTATTAGGTTTTTCTATGAAATTCTCAGTAGCTCGGAGTTTGGGTTTCTGCCCGGTTAATGGCAATAAGTTCGCCCTCTATTGCATGGGTTACATAAGTAAACCTCTGCCTAGCCCTTCGGGGAGAACAGGCGTGATAGTATCAGGTATGTCAATCTTCATTATACTTGACCGAACTCATCTGTGAGTGAGGCTTACAGCAAAGACTGTTTCTAAAGGCCGTGTCATTAAGGGCCAGAAATCATCAAAATTGGTTGAGTGGTTTAGGCGTAAAGAAAATAGCAAGCAAACAAACAGACAAAGAGTTACTTTTACATATTATAAGTATGGATCACTGCTTAGTAAATTCCAGCAACACCTGGTTAGTCTGGCAGTCTACTCGATTGTTGGATGAAAGTTATGTTATTGATAATAATCTTGGGTAACCTCTAGTAACAGTAAAGTCGAGGCAGGTAATGCAACGTTTCAGCACTCGTAAGCTAGAATAGATCGACGTGCTTTACAAGTTTGCCGAAAGTACTTAGTTATCATACAGATAATAGATAGCAGACTTCGTATTTAGGTACGTGGGGCACACAAAGTTGTTGCCAAAATTGTTTAAATGTTCAGTGGACACGGCCTATCTGCCTTGAATCAGTAGTCATTGTTGAAGAAATCAAAGTAGTCTATATTATACCTAGGATATCGGAGAAAATCCTAGTTTTTATATATTAACTAGCGTTTCCCGCGGCTTCACCCGCATAGGATCCCGGATGTCTCGCGGGATAATGAAGCCTATTTTTTTTAGAATACTTAGTGTGGCATTCTAGTGGAGAAAGAATTAAAAAAATCGGTTCAGTATTTTTAAAACAAATGAAACAAATATTTCCTTTTTATAAGATTAGTAGGTACCTATACTTAGACAAAAAAATATCATTCAACTGTAGCACCCGGGAGTAATCAATTTTATACCTATTAGATTCATGGTATGCAACATTTAAAAATAGTTTCCATTCTTATGAAAATGGTGTAAACGGGTATGGTGATTTTGAGCAAAATCTAATCACCATCATCACAGAAACGTTCCTAATGCAGAGGACAAAAAAGTTGCAAAGCTCGAAGTAACTCTCGCATGTATGTATATTGTATGTTGAGCGGCACATATAACTTGAACTATAAATCTATGGGACATAATGTAGTACGCACTATCACACATAATTTTATCAGCCTTCGTTGGTGCCGTGTTCCATATAATGTGCGGAAATCAAATTATAACAGTAGATGAATGAGCTTTATTTATTCCATCATTCAAGGTTATCTGGAAGTCGGTGCGTGCAGCGATAATTAAGCTTATTCTTTTGAGGATAACCGTGGAACTATTAAGGCTTGATTACTTGCGAAGGATAAAGCCACTCCCTCTTTACCTGCTAACATGCTCACAGGTCACCGAGAATTGGCTAATATCTCTAGGTACGGCGATAGTTAGAATCTATTAATGAAATGGTTTGAGAAATGAGAGTATGATAATGGCAGTCATATCTACTTTCAAGAAGAGGTCAGCGCTTGAGGCTATTCTAAAACACAAGATTAAAAATTGCTTGCAGGGGTAAAGTTTAACCCGACTGAAAGATGGTTAAACTAAACGAAAACGTTCTTAGATAAGTGCAATCAAAATAATTATCCCTTTTTCCAAAATGTACCAACAGTCCAACATTCAAAAATATATTATGATAAAATTTGATACTTTGAACTTATGTTTTCCTCCTCAGCTAACCAAGTTATATGAACAGCTTTTTCACCGGATTCAAATTTTTCCGTTTGATTAACTTGCTGTACTCGAAGTGGGAAACTTTATCCACGATTTCTATTGCCTAAAAGATTAACTTCGAATCGAACAACTTTCGAAGCGCGAGTTAGTCAATAGTTTGTTTAAAGTTACGCAAGTATGTGCCAAGTTTTGAGATTGAATTTCGGTAGCAAATGCTTTTCGCTAGGCTTTACGTAAATATTATCTTGTCTCGAGTAGGTGTGAAATATGTGTATGAAATATTTGATGAAAGATTGATAAATAGATTCTAATAATTGGTGATCTTTAATATGACTATTTGATTGAACACTGGCTTACATTATATTCATTAAGTAGGTATCTACATGAGGTAGCTAAGTACCTACTTGGTGCTTAACAGATTTTAGTTGGGTATTTTTTCAGTTCTTTGCATCTCTGAAAGGTTCGAAAGGGGGGAAGGGACCACAATTGCCATTATCTTTAAGTCCCATGTCAAAGTCCATTGTCCAAACTCCAAACTGCTTCTGGGAAATTCATAAAGAAAATTTAATAACATTAGAGGAACTCTAACCTGCTTAGAGGTTGCACTTGGGATAACTAGATTAATTATTTAAATTTAGCATCATTTTATTTAAAAAACACATACTTAAATAATTACAGTCTAAACGCTATATCTTGTCTACCACATACTTATTCAATTGGTAAGCGATTTTTCCAGACAAAGGGTTTTTTTGCCACGGATTGTCCGCTTGATGTTCAATGCATCACTTGGAGAAGCAGACCATTATTATTCAATGGATTTTGCTTTAATAAATAATGCATTAGAATTTATTTTCTGTTAAAAGTGGATTGAAACATGGAAAAATCAATGAATAAATTGAAAACTGACCGAATTGATACTCGACTTAGTTTCTAGAACTGTTTCACTATTTCAGGTAATTTCTACGTAAATTAAGTTTCAATCTATTTGAGTTCTTGCAAGTATTAGAATTGGATTTTTACGACCAAAAATACGCGTTGGCTGATGAATTAAGCAATTCGTTGTTCAAACGTGGATGAGATTATCTCAGGAGCCGCCGCCATCTTGGATTTAGAATGAAATTTTAGCTAACCATGCAGTTATCCAAATGTGTAGGTATGCAATAATTCAGCGCAATTTATTTATTATTTTTGGACATCTAACAAAGAATATTCACAGCACAATCTTATAACTAGAATACATCATTATTCATTATGTGTACCTACTCCTTGAATTATAGGCTACATAATGCGCACAATAACATTTGACTCGAACAAACTTAACTACATAAAACATTGCAAGATTAATTAAAGATTGTAAAAACCTTTTTTACGGCTTTACCTTTTTTAAGGCTCAGGAGGGACTCAGCAGTAGGTAGATATGATGATGATGACGAATCCGGACAGTTTTATCTAACCGGAGTTAAAGCAAAAGAAAACTTGATTTAGTTTAATCAAATAGGAATCTAGTTAGGTTAGCCCTATGATGCATATTCAAATATATATCCAAGCTCACTGTGCTATGAGATGTTATCCCGGCTGAACATTGACGGATTGCCAGGCCGTCGCCTATCTGCATTATTGAGTTACCCATCCCTCTTGTTTGACACTTACAAACGTTGCTCGATAATAAATAATAAATCAATGCACTGTTCGCTTCAATCATGTTCAGGAAGTAAGCTTACAATCAATACAAGGATACCTATCTAAAAAATGAATGCCCATCCTGGCAAACAATAAATTATTAGCCAACAATTATTGTAAAAAAAATAAGGATTACTTAAATATATATATTTTTTAACGTAGGTATTTGTAAATGTGGTAGGACGTCACGGCCAACTTAGGCATTGAAACATTCAAAATCTAGTTCTATGCGTCGTTACTGTAAAAAAATGGTAAATGTAATTTATGGTGGTAACTAAAAAAAAAAGGAAATGTAATGTAAAAAAATCATATACCTAGTACAGTGAGTGATCGACATTATTCCACTGAAACTAGATTGGAATAATAATTTACTTGATAACTAGGTACTTACAATAATTTATCTTCTTGACCCAAGTTTAATAGATATTATATGAATCCTAAACACAACAATTTTCTGCAAATTAAAAACAACAAAATGTTACTGCCATAATTCCATAAATAAGATGTAATGCACATGTATGACAATACGTAAAATTTTTTTTGTGGCAATTGAGCCGATTGCTGCTATTCTGCCAGTGTCACGTTGAGACGTTACATTATTGTTTTAAGGGCATTGAAATAATAATTTCCAATTAGTTTATTCGAAAATGGAACACGATAATGTAAGTCAACATGACATGTGTTTTATGTCCAACAATTCAACAACTTTGAATGTCGGATTCAACAGTCAGCTAAACGAGCAAAAAGCGTTGTGACGTGCGAAAATAACAATAGCAGAGTCACGAACTGTTGTCTAAATTGCCGAATTTGGAGCATTTCCAACTCCAAACAATCTCTTTTAAACACAGCAGTTTTAATTGACGACTTAATATTAGTTTCAGAGGCCTTCCCGTGTCGCTGGCGAGCCCTGAGAGTTATTGGAGCGGGAAAATTCATTAGCCTTCCGGAAAAACGATCAAAGCAATTTAGAACCGTTTGCGATGAAGCGCTGGTGTCGTGTAACCCACACAGGTGATGTATTCGGTACAACAGCTGTCTTGTATTTAGGCACGCTACACATATTTAATATGAATGGCATTTCCAAAACCAGCACTAAATTAAGCTCTGTAATTTTGCGTGTGCGGAAATATGAAACTTGTTCATTAAATATGAATATCCTCATGTCTGCAAAGTTTGACTTAATTTTAAGCAAAATCAGGAAGCAGTCTGCTTTATTTATAGAAAGCAAAAGTAAAGCCTCTTTTTTGGCACATAAATTGTAACATATATAGGTACATATCATTCACCATTATCAAGTAGCACTGATTACATTGGTATAAGTATGCAAAAAAAGGAATCTTTTATTTTATCTTTACTGAATCTTTGCTTATCTACATTTTTACTAATCTTTGCGTGTAACTGCAAATAGAGTTGCAGAAAAAACCGTATAAGTACACAGAAGTAAAAAAAGTACATTTAGTAACAAATTATTTAACGCTTATCACAACGTAGTCAACAATAAAAAAATACATAATTTATATCTAAGTTTGGATTAGATTAATCCAAACTCAGATATAAAATGAAAAATGGCTGCCAACTCGATTACTATTACGAAAAGATAAAAAGAAGAAAAGTAACACATATGAATGTCTCAATTTACATGCTTTATATCTATTTGGATGATACGAATGGGGCTCGTCCAATCCTATTTAAGCGTGGCAGCCTTATTGGTCACGTCGCTGACACCCGTCTTGAAGCGCATCGTAGAGTGGCAAATCCAATCCCAAAGCTTTAGATAGCTTTAGCTTTCAATAAACTGTGGTCCGTGTAGCTTACAGACGTTCTTGTTAGTGTCTCTAAGTTTTAGTAGTTTAATTAGTAAACGCTACATCAATCTACAGTGATAAGACATTATTAAAAATAAAATCATGTAAAAATAGTAGCCTCAACCGAGGCTCTCATTGCAAGGACGTGGTCGCGTGGGTTAGTTTTTTGTATTTAATTCTCAGTAGCAGTTCGTAGTTTTAATTTGTACCTAGATATTAGCAATAAGCACCAATAAGTTGTGATGTAGGTGCACATTAGTATTTGTCTGCCTTCCCTGTCGAGAAATACAAGTTACGTTATTCAAATCAATAGAGGAAAATGATTTAAGACAAATGAGGCGTTATAAGTATAATTTTTGGTGACCAAAATGAACTGAAACTTGTCACCTTACGTCATTGTAGTCTGTAATATATTACTGTTGAAAAAGAAAGGCTACCGCATAGAAATGTATTGTGTCTCAATGCACAAAATCTGACAAATCATCTATATCACAGATGATTGGAAACGTCTATTCGCTATTCTATTCTCATTCACTGTCATGATCACTCAAATAAATATCCAACCCTTCCTGGGAGCTAGGTAAGGATTGTGTACAGAAACCATTCGAGAACATTGTTCCGCCATTTAAGCACACCAGCTGGCGTTGCGAAATGTTAAATCGATTTAAGTATATACCTTTAGGTGAAGGGTTATAGTAAGTACACTTTAGGATTTTAGCGGTGAAACGAACGAATTCGACTTATGAGTCATTAGTCCAATTCGTTAGTTGTACTATATTTTCATCTCTCAGCTACAAATATGCACTATGTATTTACAATTTGGTCGAAATAACTGCCCGTGTCTGAAGTGAAAACATCTTGCTGAGGTTTTGCAGTGGTCAATTTTGCAAGACCACGTATCTGTAATTATTGTCCGGATGCACAATTACTCGTATTTTAGACGAATTGTAAGTAGATTTGAAGGTCAATGACTAGACCTGCATCAACCAGCTCGTTAGTCATATAAATATTTGTTCTGTGCGGTGATTGCGCCACCTAAGCTAGTCGCTTTGACAGTATTCCAAACCTAGAATAGTTGAAATATATGTATTTAAGACCCACTTTATAATTGCCTGCTGCTATCAGCTAAAGGAAGTTCTTGTGGGTGTCCATTATAGTACACCTCTGCCTAAACCATCAAGGAATACAGGCATATATATGATTACGGAATATGTTATGTTTATTGAAAATAAAGAGGATACACCGAGAGTGAGACAAGCATATTGTACTCGTGCTTACGCCTAAATTACAAATATTGATTTAAAATAACACATAAGACCGCATTGTTTTGGTCTGGGTTACACAGGTTTTGCTAATTAAAGCTCACAACGCTCCACCAGGCTCCAATTTCATTTAAATCCACATACCATTTTTGTACCAAATGTCAGAACACTATACGTTACTTGCTACTTTTTGGTCACACTGATGCATTGTGTTGACTTCAGATTAATGGATTCGTTGTACTCCATGAATGATGATGACGTGATGTGTTGTTAGTCGTGACTATGATTTGTTATACTGCATTTCCTGCATTAAATATTCATTAGTACGCTTATTTGTATTTGGGCGTATGACCGTATTACAGGGTACCTACGCATGAACTCTAGAAAGAAAGAAAGAAAGAAAGAAAGAAACAGTTTATTCAGCCGCAGTAAAGACAAGAACATTCATTATAAGCTATAATAACAAAACAATATATAATAATAACGCCTTAAGTACTATGCCTACTCTAATAAAACGCTAACGTCTATAAATACATCTCTAGTATTTTTTTGTACATAATTATGTTATCTACTTTAATTCCTCCGGTGACCGTTCAGTTGCTCATCATAGAAACATAGTATTAGAATTACCAGGAGGGACGGTAGCCTACACACGGCTACACATTAAGCTAAAATTTTCCAGTATAAGCTGATCTCACAATATTTATGATTTCTGTACAATGAGAGGTCAGATTATATTGGAATTTATAGCCATGCGTACCTATGTGGTTCACTTAACTGTTGGGGAAAATACAGATGGGAAAATCGCTATTATGTATTAAATTTTACCGTAATTTTAAAATATCAAGGTCTTAGATTCAGCTGTCTTCGATAGCCATTTTTATCAGAGTTGATAGAAAATATTAATTTCTTCAACAGGGACCGCAGTCTTTTTGACAAGTTTTTCCAATCAATGATCCACTTACGTATTTGAAGTGTTAGGTACTTGTACGAATCTATAAATAGTAAACCTCACGCTACTGCAAAGTAAATTTAAATATAAACACGAAAAAAGTTTATTTCGCCACCGCAGCAAAAAAAAAGATTCATTTTATCAGCATTCGCACCACGTACATGCGAGTTACCGCGCGATATTTCAACTTCGCCTAATGGTCGAACATTACCGGTGTTTCACGATGAGCACTGTACACCTGCTCATATATATTTTCATATTAACATTACTTCGTGTTAGTCCCAGTCTGTTCCTATGAATATAGTGTCGCATTTTGCGTAGCTAAATCACATAAATTACTGTACACAAATTTTCTCCGTTGATTTTGAACTTAATCATGAACACTTTAAGGTTTAAAATCATTTGGAGAAATTTGACAGTTTTGTATAACATGATGTGCTGGCGACTGTACACAAAACACGCGCTTCATCGTGGAGTTGCAATAGCTAATACAAAACACGCGCTTCATCGTGGAGTTGCAATAGCTAATACAAAACACGCGCTTCATCGTGGAGTTGCAATAGCTAATACAAAACACGCACTTCATTGTGGAGTTGCAATAGCTAATACAAAACACGCGCTTCATCGTGGAGTTGCAATAGCTAATACAAAACACGCACTTCATTGTGGAGTTGCAATAGCTAATACAAAACACGCACTTCATTGTGGAGTTGCAATAGCTAATACAAAACACGCACTTCATTGTGGAGTTGCAATAGCTAATACAAAACACGCGCTTCATCTTGGAGTTGCATTAGCTAATACAAAACACGCGCTTCATCGTGGAGTTGCAATAGCTAATACACAACGTGTAACATAATAAGCCAACCACTGCAATCAATTCAGTAGTCGATTTCGAAGAAACTTTTTTTTTATGGGATGTCTCGGCATACGAGCATGCGAGCCCCCTGATGGTAATTAGTCATCGCCGCCCATGGAAGAGATGCAGATGCATTGTCGAGCCTATTTAAGAAAAAAGAAGAGGAAGGAGAAGGAAAGGGACCGAGGTAGGAATTGGGCCTTTGAAACTACTTTCAGGACTTGCGCTAATTATGTTACACATGACACAACATGTCCCAGATTATATTACTACGTAATAGATAAATGATAATTATAAATTTATTTAAATAGATCTTATAGAAACAGTATTACAGAATTTACAGGTAATTGTTTTCCTTTATTATCTCACGGCTTCTGAGCAAAAACACCGATATAAACTCAAGAATCATGGTTCATGACCATGATTTATCATAATTTACCTACAATTTTTATTATAAATACATTTATTACAATTTTTGGTGACATATGTATTAATAAATCCCAACTGCCTCATTAGACTAGTAATCCCAAGCACGACTGCTACGCTAAGGGTCCTGGGTTCACTTTCCGGATCGAGGAAAGATAGATAGAAGATCAGTGTTATTGGGTCTTTCAATGAAATTCTCAGGAGCATCTCGAAGTTTGGATTTATGCCCGGGTTATGACAATCGTGTCTCGCCCCCTATTACATGGAAACTAAACATACCGGTGAACTGTGGATGTACATTTCTGCCTAGCCCTTCGGGGAAAACAGGTTAAATCCCTATGTTACGGATACGAACGTTCACAACGTCCATGATCAGACAAACGCAATAAAATCCGTAAACATAACATACCATCATGCCTGTATTCCCCGAAGGGTTAGGCAGAGGTGTACTTAATGTACACCCACAGTTCGCCGGTATGTTTGGGTCCCATTTAATAGGGGGCGAGCCTATTGCCATTCAACGGGCACAAATCCAGACTCCGAGCTGCTACTGAGAATTTCATAGAAAAACTCAATAACACTTTGCTCGACCTGGGGATCGAACCCAAGACCTCTAGCGTAGCAGTCGCGATTGGGACCACTAGACCAACGAGGCAGTCTACATATACACTACACTGTACATATACATATACACTACACTGTACATATACATTGAAATCTAGTACATTGTAAAATCAATGCACTAGATTTCAGTGTGAGCCCTCATTGGTTGAGTATATTATTATTTTTTTTAAGGAAAACTGCTCGACAACAGTTTATTTTACTAGGTAACGTGTTATTTTATAACACTAGCAATGATATTATGAAGCTACACCTCCCGGTTTTATATACAGCTCTTTATTAATAATTAAATACTTACCTATTGGTCTCCCATCACAAAATCGGTAAAATTTGTTTTATTTCAATGTCTAATATTCTTGTAGGTATCAGAATCAGTGTCTTAACTTACTTTTAATACGGTCTTCTCCCTAATGATTTAAATACACGCAAAGTTTTAAGAAAATTTACGAGAAGCAATATCATAATAGCATAGTCCGGATTTATTACACTTGGCTAACTAATATGTATAAAGTTTCCGAACGCATTATATATCAGCACAGATTACTAAAAACTTTCTCCTTGACGGTCTGGGCTTGATATCTCTACTTCAAGATTAAATTGTGTGGCCTGCTTATGCATTTTAAAAAAGGACCAATGGTAAATAACTTGTCAGTAGGTAGGTAGAGAAGTTCATAGAAATACTCAATAACACTTCTGGATCTGGAAATCGAACCCAAGATCTTTAGCATCTGGCAGCTGACCTTCTTTTAGCAATTAATAGTGGGTACGAATATGACTCCTGCTTTTATAAAACAAAACAAAATACAGTGTAATATTCGTTAATCAAACAAAAAAGCGATAATTCCCAGAAAACTTAACTTCAAACAAAACTTTACCACAAAACATTTCATTCTAAATACATTTTAACGAGATACCTACTCGTATACAAAATAATAAGTAATGTACGCCATCGCACAGGATAAGATAAACATTGATGGATGCTTTATACTTAACTTACAAGCCGTCAAGTAGGTAATGGCTGCACGCATGATAGGCACAAAATTAAGGTATTTATATATGTTTATTGGCTATTAGACCTTTATAAGTGCCCGTTGGGATGCCCATATCCAAGGGTTTGATAAATTCACCAAAAATTATGTGTGAATTTGAGCTCGTTATACAACCTAATCGGTGATTACGGGTCTCTTTTGGATTGAAGCGGCGACGGCGGTAGCCTAATGGCTAGGGCGTCGGACTTTCGATCATGTGGTTGCCAGTTCGAAACCCACCCATTGCACTACCGACGTGAACCCACTCGTAACACAAGCATTGAGCTTAGCACGAGGGATTAACAAGATTACTAGTAATGTGCGACCCACATTGATAGTAAGCTTTTTTAAAAAAATAATAATAATTCAATACGTCATAAACAGATAAGATAAATTTTTATATTGTAATCTTATTTCTTTTGCAGCGAAGTCAACGAAGTTGTCGAAAAGCAATTGATGTAAGGAGCGCGAAATATAGGCCTATGGCTCTAAAGTCACCGAAAACAACAGATAGCATGCTAAAAATATTATAAAATCAAAACTTTCATCATCATTTCAGCTACAGGACGTCCACTAAACAAATGTTTCGCAAGGTCTGTAATATCACACTTGCATCCAACTTTAAATTAGATTACAATTGAGGATAAGCATAGATAATGAGTCGTTTTCAAACTGCATCGTTTTCAGAGTTTAGTGGTTCACTATTTTACTACAGTTTTTACCTTCGATATTGAGTTCAGAAACATAATATAACATAATAAGTATCTGTATTTAAAAAGCTCTCTCTTTCTCTTTCTCACTCTTTTTAGTACATGTAACTGCCTCATTAGTCTAGTGGTACTTAGCGCGACTGTTACGCTAGAGGTCTTGTCCCAGGTCGAGCAAAGTGTTATTGGGTTCTTCTATGAAATTCTCAATAGAAGCTCACAGTTTAGAGATGTGGCCGGTGAATGGCAATAGGTTCGCCCTAAACATACAGGCGAACTGTGAGTGTACATTAAGTACACCTCCGTCTAACCCTTTGCAGAATACAGGTGATGGTATTTTATGTTATGTAGTACATGTGGACACATTGACGAAATTGAGAACTTTATTGAATTTAAAGAACTTTATTAGAAATCGGTACAAGGCCACTGTGCCTTAACAAAGTTTACAAATGAGTAACTCAAACAAAAAGTTACTACTTCGAAAGCTTTTCGCTCTTTGTCCCGGATCCTATTCCAATTAAGTACGCAGAGACAAGTTAAACCGTTCTAATAAGGCAAAGTTTCTCAGTTCAAATCTCTTGTTGACATCCCCTGAAACTTCTCGTTCTTACATTTCGTTCATTCATTCTCAATTATTCATTTTCAAGTATTTTTAGAAACAGCTCGACATTGGATTAGTGCCTTGTAAACAGTATGTTTTTTTGATGATTTGTATGACAAGATTTATGAATGTGAAAGAACTGAGAGCAAGCGGTGGTCTGTAGTTTCTGCCCAACCCTGTGAAAAAAATAGCGTGAGTGTATGTATGTAAAAGAGACAGTTATTAAAAAAGATAAGGAGCTGTATTGACACACTGTAACTATATCATAAATATTTTTACGCGGTAGGGTTAGGCAGATATGTAATACTGTACACTCACAGTCGATCGGTACGTTTATGAACTATGTAATAATGGACGAACCTATTGCCAAACATTGCCTCAAGCCCAAGCTATTATTGAGAAGTGAAGTCCAATTTATTATATCATATTATTGAGAAATTCATAAAAAAACGCAATAATAAATTGTTGGTTCAGGGCATTGATAACAGCAGCAGCATATAAGTTGCGATTACGAACACTAGACTAATGAGGCAGTTATTAAATAAAGACTTAAAGGTAATAATATCAATATGTAATATTGAGTTCGTATCTGTTTTCAGTGTGCCGTAGGTATTCCTATTGAGGTATTCCTTATCCACATTCGCTATGCAAATGTACTTTCAGCCTCTTACGTCGAAAAACCAAAAACATGTCTTTCAGTATCCCAGAGACTTGCAAGTTCATTTCCTGCGGCCGTAATAGTTTGTACAAACTCGTATTTTGGGCATTTATTTATTATTTATTTATTAAGGCATATCAACAATAATAACATAAACATTGGTAAGTAGAAAATAGTGGGATATGGACATTATGTTAAAATCAATAAAAGATATGCACAGCATTTACAATATTTAAAGTCGAGTAGAAATACTAATATTAAAATTATCAACTAATATTAATAGTATCTGCAATCAATAAGCTTCACAATAGAATTTAAAACCGCATAATCAAATATATACAAGCAGGTTGTTATACTAAATGATTTTATGAAACTAAATCTTAGACTTAGATATTAATTTACTTAACAATCATTTCTCTTCTGCGTCTGACTTTGATCAGGCCGTTAAAGCTAAAACACTTAATTATCTTTCTAACCTCCCGACACCTGATTTTCCCTTTTTTGTCTTTAATCATTTCACCGCTTGTGATGTTAAGAGGAGCGTTGTATCGATTTCATCAAATGCTGTTGGATGTGACTGTATCAGCCGTAACATGATCATTCCTATCATTGATGAAATCCTTCCTGTTATCGTCCACATCCTTAATTTCTCTGTATCCAGTAGCACTTTCCCTAATGCCTGGAAGGATGCCCAGATCGTCCCTTTACCCAAAAAGACAAATCCTTCATCTTTTTCCGAGTTTCGTCCCATATCAATTTTACCATTCCTGTCCAAAGTCCTGGAAAGTCTTATTCACCAGCAACTTAGTCATTTCCTTTCCAAAAACAGTCTCCTCAATCCACTCCAATCTGGTTTCCGTCCCGGGCACAGCACCACCTCAGCCCTTGTGAACATTACGGATGATATCAGATCAAGCATGGAAGTCGGAAATTTAACAGTTCTTGTTCTTTTAGACTTTACGAATGCCTTTAACACTGTAGATTTCGATATTCTGCTTGGCATACTTCGCTCTTTTAACATATCTCCTTCGGTGATTGATTGGTTTCACAGTTACCTGTCTGGTCGCCGTCAACGCATTTGCATCGAAGATTCTTTCTCTTCTTGGTGTAATATGTCTGCCGGCGTGCCGCAGGGTGGCGTTCTCTCTCCACTTCTTTTCGCAATTTTTATAAATTCTATCTCTCATCGACTTACCTCTTCCTACCACCTTTATGCTGATGATCTTCAAATTTATAGGCAAGCGCCACTTGATAAATTGTCAAAAACCATCGACCTAATTAATTTAGATCTTGGTCGGCTTGGGGACTGGAGTAATGAATTTGGCCTAAAGATCAATCCCTCGAAAACCCAAGTAACTGTTGTAGGTAGTTCTCGAATGGTGTCCAGGATTGATTGGTCGGTACTTCCTAAAGTCTCTTTTAATAACACTCCCATTCCTATTACTGACAAAGTAAAGAACTTAGGAATATATATCGACTCGACACTTTCTTGGACTGCGCAAGTACAGGAAGTTAGTCGTAAGATGTTTGCGGCGGCGGGCTCTTTGAGACGCCTTAGGAATTTCCTTCCTACTGCCACCAAAATTGCTCTTGCACAATCCCTTCTTCTTCCTATCCTAGATTACGCTGATGCCAGCTATCTTGATCTTACTGAAGAGCAGTTTGATAAGCTTGAGCGTCTCCAAAACTTATGCATCAGATTCATATTTGGTTTGCGCAAATATGATCATGTTTCTGAATTTCGTACTAAGCTCAATTGGCTGCCTATTCGCCTTCGCCGGAATGCTCATATTCTTTCTCTTCTATATAATGTTCTTTTTAATCCTTCCACCCCGCTCTACCTTAAAGATCGCTTTGAGTTCGTATGTAATACTCACAATAAATGTTTAAGATCTTCTGAAAACTTATAATTGAAAATTCAAAAACATTCCACCAGCTTTTGACAGGTCATTTACGATCCAAGCAGCTCGCTTGTGGAATGCTTTGCCTATTGACATTAGACGTGCCCAATCGCTGCCTATCTTCAAAAAGCTGGTAAAAAAACACTATCTATGTCCTATACCCAGGAATGCTTAAATTATGCAAGCAACATCATCATTTACTAATTTCCTTAACCTATCATATTACATTATATATATCATATATACATTATATTACCTATATATATATTTATATATCTTTATATATCTAAATATATATTTTACTTGGTTTATTTATTATAATCTAATAATAATTAATTATATCCTTTTATGTTAGTACGCCAACACTACCCACTGTGTGTTTCCTTTCTCCCAGTTCATCCAAAGGTTGTCTGGAAGAGATCGCCTTGCGCGATAAGACCGCCCATTGTACATTAACTTCTGTTCGCATTTGTTTTTGTATTGTAACTGTGTTTTTGGTGTGCAATAAAGCGTACATAAATAAATAAATAAATAAATAAATCATTATAAAACTAAATCATTATATAAATATTAACTAATTGTATGAATATTAATTTTGTCTAGTTTCTAATATCCTTATTCATTATAATCTTAGCCCTAAATCGCGTGCGGTGGTCATGAAAGATACAAAATACACCAACTGTTGTAAGTTAACATCAACCTAGCTATCGGAGTATTCATGCCTAGATTTGTTCTGCACCGGGGAATATTGAAAAGAGAATAACATTTTCTTCGAGCGCCTATTTTGGGTACATTTATTCCAACACGTTCAAGAAGACCGTGAGTCATAGAAGATCCGGTAACAATATTCCGTAAGCACAATAAGTCGAGCATGCGTCGGCGAAGTTGCAAGCTGCACATTCGGAAAAACAGCAGTCGTTCGTCATACGAGCATCTGGTACTGATGCCGGACGCTCGGAACGCAAGGTGTCTCGTGAATGATCTTTGAATAGACTCAATACGGTCGGAGTGGACGACGTAATAAGGATTCCAAATCACACTACAGAACTCAAGCACACTCCGTACTAGTGCGTTATACCTAAAGCAGAATCTTAGAGGAAGTGTGAGCATGTATCTTTCAAGTTATTGTTGTTATTCTAACGTGACATAATCATATCTTGTCGTTGAAATGGCTTGCGAATTTGGCACCGTAACTAATAGCACTGTTTCCGTCAAGATACGTGACTAAACTATCTCTTGGTAGTCAAGCTGTGCAAATTCCGTCATATGATAAAGTCGAGCTATGGTGCATAGCGAAGCAAATGCATATTTGCTTCGCTTTGTACACGAATGAACGCTGCTTCGGATAAAATAGGTAATTCTTGCAGTTGATAACTGAAATTTCTAAATTTCTACAGATTTTATCGCATTATATTGTTATTATTTGATTCCCGACGTTTCGGATTCTTTTCATGATCACAAGTAGACTGAGGTGATGAACGTCTTAATGTTAAAAATATTTCTATATAGGTAACTATTAAATATATTTCGGCGGTTTGTGAATGTGAAATACGATTTCAATCAATTAGCTGAAGAATTTCTTACTTATTAGTATCAAAGTTCCTAATTGCACAAATAAAATGAAACAGCAAAATAAATTGCTAAAGATAAACGATAAGATAGTTGAAGAGCAATTTGTTGTCTGTCGAATTCGACATTGTTGTTTTACCCGATGTTACTGAAGCTCAAAGCCTTATTTACTTGGTCAAGTTGTACGATCTTATAGTACGATAACGTATTTGGTGATTAGATTGTGGTGAAGTTAGAAATAATGTTAGTATTTAAGTTTTATTATTACGTGTTAATAAGAAATTTGAGTTTCCCTCATTGGCTATAACCTAACCCTTCTCATTCTGTGTCATACCTGCAGTAAATATTTGTAATATCACTATATACTAACGATTATGAATCGTTGAACCTCTGGATAAAAAATCAATATAGAAACCTAAAGATTTCTTTAAGGATTAGCAATGACAGTATCCTCAAAAGTGACATCGACCCTTTAACGTTTTGGTTCCTACCTTCACGTATCCTATTAGACCTTCTAAATGAGTTTTCGCAAAACCGAGCTTAACTCGACTGCCTATTGACCTCTCAAATGGGTTACCCAGGATCCACAGCCAGATAAACCGCTTTATCGGACCCGAGAAATTGATTTATTTCGTCAAAATTCTGTAATTCTGTTGGTTTATATGGAAGACTATTCTTTTTCATATAGACTATTTCCTTTTAAACTAAGTTTGCTATACTGCTTTTGCTTCCCAGCAAAAACCCTAGGAGGCGGTGAAGGACGCTCTTTTAAAACGTAATGAATTTCTAGTAACCATGAAAACTTACGAAAAGTATACCATGCTTAGAGCGTACACATTTTTGCCTATCTTTAAAAATTAACAAATAAAACCTATAAACCAAGTCTTATCTAATGAATTTGCATATCCATCGCTACGTTCTATTAAATAGACCAATTAAAATGCGGGTATGTTTTCAAAACATAATCTGCTCTGTAAACGCGCGATGCCCGGTCATAAAGTACCTATTTGCCTATGGATAGGATAAAATTGCTTTAAAGGGAGGCAAACTTTAGGTGGGTGGAAGCTGGTTTATCTACGTTTTAACTGGGGCATTTGTTATTGTTGCGAGGCGACCGTCGCTTTAGCTAACAGATATAGGCTCGAAGTTGCTGCTGTATGAGAAAATCTGATATGCCTGAAGAGTTTAGATGAAGTGTTACCTAATAAATGGGACAATAGAGTGGATAACGAATAATCAAAGTCTGTACTTGGTATAACAATTATCCTATAATTCTTATTATAACTTTTAAGAAAAAGAAAAAACCGAATTCAAGCGTCTTCCAAAGAAAGTGGAAAGTCGGTTCACAGCCTGCAAAGCTATTGCGTAATGTACACAATACTGTATTGTGACACCTCCTCTTGTTTAATGCGATAAAAATTAATGTCATGAAATGAAATCGGTTTAATAAAAATGTAAAACCAGATCCTAAAAATCCTAAAAAGCATCTGCTAAAAACAAAACACGCAATGTGTGTACAATATTACCACAACGGTTTATGAAAACTCCCCTAGTTTTACGATGGAAACCAAAGTTTATTCGTGTAGCCAAAGCAAAGCAGGTATGGGCCGTAACTGGCTATTTGAATGATCACCCCAGTGATTGCCCTAACCACGGTCAGCGAGCCTTCCCTGAATAATAAATAATGTGGCTGGGCTCAGCAGCAACCCATTAGTTTCCCGAATGTACTCACACTCCGTCGACCACTGATGTAGCGATTAAACTTTGAATTTTTGCCAACGGACTTAAGTCCGTATTACCGAGGGCACTGAGGAGAAAGTTGCCGTGATTAATTTTTAATTTTAGATTACCGAAATTACGTTTTAAAACGGTGTGCTGTTATGACGGGACCGAGAAACGGTAGCGATTTATTTCAGTCTTTGCGCCCAAAGATCGTTAAATTCGGACATGCATTGTACTGACACAGTTAACTGATCAATTCTTAAGTTTGAGGCATAATCATTCTTCCATTTTACCAGGTTTTTCTATACCAACAATGATTTCGGATAGTCTCTCAAAAAATTTCGTCATTTCTTCATCATCCTCATCCTTCTCTTCGTAGCGGCGGTAGCCTAATGGCTAGGGCATCGGACTTGCGATCATGTGGTTGCCGGTTCAAACCCCACCCATTGCACTACCGACGTGAACCCACTCGTAACACAAGCATTTAGCTTAGCACGAGGGGTTAACAAGAATACTAGTAATGTGTGACCCACATTGCTAGTAAATTTCTGTATAACACCGATATTCGAAGGATAGACTGGTTGTAGTTTTTGCTTCTGACTACCACTAACGATTGTCATATGTTTTCGTATGATAACCGGGCTGGCACCTATACGTGCTCTCCGAGGCACGCAGGGCTCACGCTGTGTTAGGAACGGTCACCGATCCACAGAGTGACCGCAGCATGCATAGCTTAACCTTGCAGATCTATTCTGTTGATCAGCGCAATCATAACTTAGCCACGAGCCCCGCCGTAATTTCCTAAATGCATTAAATACAAATGCATGAATCTTTTACATTCAACGGTAGTCAAGTCTTAAATAGGCTTTTAAAGCTACAAACTCCGTGGTATAGGCGTAAGTATCAATTTAATTTAAGCCCAGTGCTGACATAACCAGATTTTAGTTCTACCCTGTATTCTGCGATAAGGAATGGGTAGGTACTAAACTCTCTGTCGTCAATCCTTTAACACCGTACTGGCCAACAGTTGAGCGTTTATAAGGATCGTTAGTAATTTAATAAACCAAAATTCATTTCGTAACCCGTGTCCACTAAAAGCTAAAATAGTTTCTAATCTTTATCTTTATCTTTACCTATTTTGATAATCTTATAACTATTTACTAGGCGCTTTCCATCAGGGCTATCATAACTGAATTGTCTAATGAAATGATTATAATTTAGATTATGATTACTTAACATATTGTCTTAAAAATATATATAAATATCTACTACAATAACACTTGGTGTCTCTCAGAACCTAATGTTGGCATAGCTTATATGCCTATTAAATATTATGTTTCGACTTACAAATCTCATTGTCCCACTGCCGGGCACGGGTTTCCTCTCAAAATAAGAGGGATTAGGCTATTGTCCACCACGCTGCCGCTGATTTAAGACTTCACACGCCGTGAAGGTTTCCTGAACTATATAATGTATTAACAAACATAAATAAACTAAGAAATCCTTCAGTACCTATTCACTAAGATCACTTAAGGTACTTTCGGTTAAAAACCATGAATCATTAGACCCTGAGCACGACTAGCCGTCATTACACTAAAACTCCCGGTAAGTGTACCCCACAATTAGAGGAACGCATCAAACATCATTATCTAGTACCTACCCTTATATCCAAGTAAGTGGAAGCGTTTCTACTAGGTGGTAATGGAAATCTCTCATTAAGTACCTATCCTATAGTGAATGGTGGTCTTAAACACAGAGATTAGAGATTCCGCTATTTATAAAAAGAATCGATGAGACTATTAAGCTGGCAACCGATCCGAACATAGCTTGGACGAGTCTAGGCTAGATACTCTAGAAGGTCGCGTAAGACGGTGCGCGTATTTTCTCCACGGAGGAGTGCCCCTCGCGAACGAAACAATGTTGCATGCTTGCCCGAGAGGTGAAACAATAATACATTTGCAAAATTTTCGCGCGTATTTTTTGTTCCGAAATGTGGAGATTACTCTTTTAATATAGTTATTACGTAGATATTTTTTTTTGTAAAAAGGTATTCTTTATTATCTGGGTTCCCCATGAGTCAAAATGGTTCTGTATTGATGCATTATCTTGAAATACTAACATAAAGTTGGGTCGTTTTCATCGAAAATTACCAATCTTTGAGCTCGTGTAAGTTTTTAATGAAGTTTTACATTCAAGGAACATGTATTTTAATGATAAGATTGTTACTGCAAAATTTCAACGACTTTCATTTGTTAATATTCAAGATAAGGCCAAACTACGTTTGTATGGAGCGCGGAGCGGATACTATCCTCTTAAATAGTGGGGATCTGAAGCAAGTAGTAGGAGTGAATCGATGGCATGTCTATTTGCCTGCATGAATGGTTCGGCAAGACCGAAGAAGTATCACTACCGCACAGAATATCTACGTGAAGTAGCAGTAGGTATACATACTCATGAGTTTGGTCAGTGTAGACCGCCGGAGGCCCAATTCCTCTCTTAGATCCCTTCCTTCTCCTTTTCTCCTTCCCCTCCCTTTTCCTTTATAGGCTCAGCAACGCATCTGCAACTCCTTTGGTATTATTGTCCATGGGCAGCAATGCATAAAAAAAGCGAGCAAAGTCTCACCCATTGTTAGGGTCCGGAGAGAGTGAAGAGGATGCATCGCTTAATTGCTAACACTGGAGACACAGCTTTGGACTGGTAGATAAAAGTTAAGCGAAAATGTATCTCGTAAAGACGTTATAGAGCAGGGGTCACCAAATAGTTTCGCTCGGGGTCCGTTCTAAGAAATGAAATCACCATCGCGGTCCGAACAACATTTTAAAGAAAAAAATATTTATTAAACCAATGTAATAACGGAAATAATAAATGTATTTTTTTACATATCAATGAGAAAAATATTCTTTTTTGTACATTTTTATTAAATTAAGTACTCTGTAGTGCAAGTTGTTGTGTTCTCGCGGTCCGCACAAAATGGTTCGACGGTCCGCCATTTGACGACCCCTGTTATAGAGGTTAAGTACGAATGCGCAAATATACGTTACTTAACCGTAGCTAGATTTAAAGTAAGTTCAAGTAAGTATTTAGAACTACATTTTTCAATCCAACGATCCACAAAACAAAACGTATATAATTTAATTATGTAAATATACGAGTACGGCAGAGGTTCCCAAAATACTTAGGCAAATAAATGTGAATTAATCTTTTTACCCCTTTCCGTGTAAACAAAAGGGTTTTCGGTACCCGGGTAGGTTGGTTACCATACATTGTTAAACACATCCAGTTAATCTGATGACAATAAAAACGTATTTTGTTCACGTATTATCGTCACGGTGGGAGTATAATATGCTGAAGTGATGGAGAGAAAGGATGATTGGAGGATATAAAATGGTGTTCTGACGTTACAGATTGATTAGGAATAGAGCAAAAAAAAGGAAATTATAAATGATATATTAACTAGAGAAGAGAATAAGAGACTGCAGATTTTAGTTTCTACGGGCGGGCGTATTAACATTATAGTTTTGTAATGTATTCCAACAATGAATAAAAAATATTTTTATTTTATAAAAGTAATTAGTTATTATTACCACAATCACAAAGTTGACCAAAGCAACGGAACACCTGATATTAAACAATATGAAAATAAAACGTATTCAGAAATCTAAAGCGGCGGTAGCCTAATGGCTAGGGTGTCGGACTTGCGATCATGTGGTTGCCGGTTCGAACCCCACCCATTGCACTACCGACGTGAACCCACTCGTAACACAAGCATTTTAGCTTAGCACGAGGGGTTAACAAGAATACTAGTAATGTGTGACCCACATTGCTAGTAAGCTTTTTTCGTTTTTCTCCAAAATTCGGAATATAAGAAATACGCGTGAAAATGTTGCACAGTTGTCGCTGTCTCTATCCCTCGCGATGCGAACGCGTGCCCGAGAGGAGAAACAACAATACATTTGCAACATTTTCACACGTATTTCTTATATTCCGAATTTTGGAGATTACTCCTATAATATTGTTAATACGTAAAAAAAAATCTTGTAAAAATATATTCACTATATTATCTGGGTTTCTTTCGAATTAGAATGTTTCTGTATTGATACATTGTCGAGAAATACTAGCATAAAGTTGGGCCGTTTTTCAACGAAAATTGCCTATCTTTGAGCTCGTGTAACTTTTTAACCGTATATTGAAATGAAATTGTATACTACAGGAACACGTATTTTAATGATAAGATTGTTACTGCAAAATTTCAATGACTTTCATGGTTTAAAATTCAAGCAAGGGCCAAACTACGTTTGTATGGAGCGCGAAGCGGATACTATCCTCTTAACCAGAAGACGCAGGTTCGAATCCTGCTCGCGGTCGTATTTTTTCTTCACTTAAATAACTGAATGCACTGAGAATAAAGATATTTTATAGTAAAATTTACAGATTATAAACCACTTAAATCGTTTGACCCCTGTACCGCAGCATTTAGTAGTAGTACTGTCTCGCTGGCATTTCTATGGATAGGTATGCCCGCATGACTGGATAGGCAGAATATTGACGAAAAGTAGGACTATGCATACTGTTCCGTTTCATACGGACTGTGGAGCGCCGGAGGCCCAATTCCTCCCTCAGTCCTCTTCCTTCTCCTTTTTTCCTTCCCCCCCTTTCTCTTGGCTCAGCAACTCATCTGAAACTCTTTTCGTATTGCAGATGTCCATGAGCGGCGATGACTACATACCATCAGGTGCAAAAAGCATCTTACAGACAACCCCAGAGCCGCTGCCATATCACAGACACAAATTGCTCCTCGATGAACGACAAACTACGACAGTTATCCAATACGTAATTAACGTAGGAACACGTAGGTAACGTGTTAGTTGCACAAACTTTGAAGAACTTGCACATTGCCAACACAGTGTAACATACGAAGTTAAATTTTATAAGCAAGCGTACGGCTCTAGTACAATCAGAGGAGTATTTGCCAAGTTACACTCACTTGTATTAGATACGAATGCACATTCTGCTAACAATCTGCCGGCAGTGTATGAACTCAAACTAAAGTTTTAGAGTTAAGTACGACGTATCATGCGTTGCAGTTTATTCCTAACTTGGCATGTGTCTACCTACGGCAACTGCCTACGTTGCAGTTAGTGCGAGTTGACTTAGTGTCTAGTCTCTTGACTAAGGGTCTTGCCTTAGTAGAGTTTTAGACATGAATTTTGATATTTTAATGCCTGCCTCGTTGGTCTAGTGGTCCCAATCGCGACTGCTACGCTCGAGGTCTTGGGTTCGATCCCCAGGTCGAGCAAAGTGTTATTGAGTTTTTCTATTAAATTCTCAGTAGCAGCTCGGAGTCCCCTCGGATTTGTGCCCCCTTTGTCGCCCCCTATTACATGGGACCCAAACATATCGGCGAACTGTGGGTGTACATTAAGTACACCTCTGCCTAACCCTTCGGGGAATACAGGCGTGATGGTATGTTTGATATTTAAACAAATTCGAAAAAAGACGGATTGTCTATATTTTTTATGCATGCTCATATTCGTTCCTAACTTTGATGTTTATCCATTTGATTTTGAACTTTCTTTTTTTATTTGGTATGGTATCGTTTCAAGATTGGTGTAGAAGACTGGCTGTTATATTGACAGGCTCATGGCCTTTTTAATAGTACGGAAAATCCTCGTGGATCATTCAGGCGGCCCTAGGGAGGCGGAAAGTTATGGTAATTTCCTATGCACTGAAAACCGCACCTACCTTCCCTTACACTGCAAGGGAACAAAACTATTTGCAAAAGAAGTTACCAATTAGATCTTTTAAGTGCTGCAAGTATTACGAATCTATTTAGGTTTAAAGATATTTATTCTCAAACAAGACAAACAGTCACTTCCATGAGAACAATGTTTTGATCACAATAGTCACAATAAAGTCGTTCGATTATTCAATTTTCTAACAGAATTAGTAATACACTACTTACAATAACAACAATTTATAATAATTACACACAATAGTTAAGAATAACATAATGCGCCAGTTTAGATTTAAATGCGTTTAGTGAACTTTCATTTTTAATCACTGATGGTATCTATACCTACTAATATTATAAAGCTGAAGAGTTTGTTTGTTTGTTTGCTTGAACACGCTTATCTCAGGAACTACGGGTCCGATTTGGAAAATTCTTTTAGTGTTAGATAGCCCATTTATGGAGGAAGGCTATATATCATCACGCTAAGACCAATAGAAGCGGGGCATACACGAACAATTTTGCAAAAACGGGAAAATTAAAAATGCAGAAAAGCCGAGAAACCACGCGGGCGAAGCCGTGGGCGGAATGCTAGTTTTATTATAAAGTTGTGCACCTTCATATGTAAACATGTTTTTTATTAAAGTAGCTCACTAGGGAAATACAGCCGGTAAAATCTACTGTTCGCGTTACAATATGGACTAGTACCGTTATAACTTAAGCTACTGTTCAAATTTAAGAAGCGGTAGCGAAAAAAATGCAAATTACGCGAACAGCAAACAGCTTGATTCCCATAAAAAAAGTGGGTAGCGATCCCGTCCGCCTCAATTAGCAAGTTTGATTAGACGTTAATAGCAAAAGCACCACTTAGATTACTAGCTAGACTTGACTTAGAGATTTAGATTAGTATATTGTAGCGTAAAATGTTAGGTACATACTACTCCTGCACGTAGGTAAGTATGTATAATAAGATGTATGAACGTGGGAGAAGCAAAAGAAGTATGCTGAATTGTAACCAATAATAGTTATTCTGTAGTTCACGCCTACACCTGGGAAAACGGTGTGAGTGTATGTGAATATTGTAGAGTATTGTTTGTGAATATGCAATGCGCACCTTTTTTTTGCAGCCGAATTCTTCAAAAGTCTTACTGGAGGATTTGTGGGACTAGTGTCCCACTAAAACCCCGCTAAGGTAGGTAAAAGATAGAGTAACATATTATTTCTACGTGTATATTATACCACCGCGAATTGTAGTCATTCAACCCTATAACAACGGGTAGCACAGCTGACAATATACTTCAGAATTTTGCCTCGCTTTTAATTCGAAACTCAAGGCACTAACAAAATAATACAGTATATTGAGTATAAATGATCTGAATACGGTATCTTCATGGCCTAATAGGTACAATACCACAATACCAAACACTAGAATGCAGACGAAGCCACGAAATTTAATTGTTTCATGGAGGAGTAGGGAGATATAAGTATTCAATCAAGGCATCTTTATGTATTGTATGTATGTGTAAAGCAAAAAATGAGGAATACAGAATAAAACAGACAGCTTATAATATTATATATTGGACGCAACCAATGCGGGAATTATTAAAATTCTGCCAACGGATCTCCAAACGAGATTTTCATTTCCATAAAAACATTCGACGTTTGATGGTTGGTGGCGTATTATACAGAAGAATATGAGAAATACAGCTCCAAAAACTGAGGAAAACTCTGACCCGGAAAGCATTTTCTGATATTTCTAAATGTGTTATAAATGTTGTGAAAGAAAATTGAGACCTCAGGGAGCCTTTGAATACGATGTTTGGTATTCCAGGAAACTACCGAGTTCATTGATTGTGATGCCGAATTTCTCTTTCGCCACAATAATGTTGAAACTCCTAAGTTTTTTCTAGGTAAAGAGTTGGACCGTAGCACAGATTACATGTTGTATTGAAAAGACTGTATCACTGCATATTATAAAACAAAGTTCTCCGCCGCGTCTGTTTGTCTATCAGAACGCGATAAACTCAAAAACTACTGCACCGATTTTCATGCTGTTTTCACTAATGGGTAGCGTGGTTCTCGAGGAAGGTTTATATGTAATATGTTTTAATAGAATTCATACATATTAGAGTGCAGAAAATCCGAACCACGCGGGCGAAGCCGTGGGCGGAAAGCTAGTCAATAATAAATGGTTTTATCTCAGAGCAATCCACAACAAAGCATATCTGAGCAAAGTCACTGGGAGATCACTTCGCGATCACCAGAATAGGGAGCCATGTGTGTTGCCCCTTCATCTAAAGGGTCTTCCCTTTGTCAAGCCTTTCCTCTAACCAGGCCAGTGTTTTACCTGGCAAGCCACGGCCCGACGGTTGTTAACTGGTGGGTTATTGTCTATAGATATATGCTGGTTGCATGGTGAATGTTGGTTGCCCGATTCAGGATTTACTTCGTCGTATTTCCTATTTAGCGCAATAGGTGTCGCAGCTGTATAAGCTAGAAACTCAGTGTTTCTGCGCAAAGAAAATAATATCTTACCTTCTCGATACATTTAACAAAAGCCAAAGTTAAGCCAACTAAGTTGCCCAATTTTAACTTAAAGGTCAGAAACTGTCGACGGTTATTAAACAATGGCGGCAATTGTAGATAAGTTTAGTGGAACGTTGTACGTGACCCAAACTTTCAGCTAATCAATTTAAAGCAAGGAAATTAGTTTATACTGTTGACAGCGATTTGTATTCCTACGCCCTAACCCTGCTTTATTTTCTAATCATCGTTGATATAACTTTAACGATGCAATATTTTCTTTGCCCAAGCTATTTTCCGAGAAGATGCATTTTCATAATCAATTGCACGTCAAATACGCTCCGATTTATATATCTACCGTATAAGAAATTCCTAAACTAAAGTCCATTACAATAATTAAGAGCTTGTTTTTAAGAAAATATTCTTGTGATATTTTCTTTACATAGTATACAACAAAGTCGCTCCCGCTCTTTGCACGCTTAGATCTCTTAAACTACGCAACGGATTTTTATGAAGTTTTCAGCGATGGATAAAGTAATTTAAGAGGAAGCTTTATAAATATGTACTATACATGTATAGCATGCCAAGATACCACGCGGGCGTAACCGTGGATGGAAAGCTAGTAATCCATAAAAGAACATCCAGGAAACAACAGGTGTGAGATAGTAAAGGTATTTGCCGAAAGGACAAAGGGATCGATATTAAGCGAGAGATAGGTATCGAGCGGACTAAATCCGAGTTTAAAGAAATAATCCAATGAAATTATCCAAAAGACATTCGCTCGAATGGCTATCGTGAAGGATTTAAATAAAACGATTTTCTAAATCTATTTAACAGTTGTCTTCATATTTTTTTTCGTGAAATTAAGTTTAGAACATCCTTGTTCATTCTCTTTTATATTATACTATAATCTGTGTAGTATAAGTAATGAATTCTAAGTATTAAGTAGCTACTACTTAATACTTAGAATTAATTCTTGTGCATTTCTTTATTTTGGCACTATAAGAGTAGGTAAAGGATTTATTTTAACACTACCACAACCAGTGAATGTATATACTATCACAGTTTTACTTCCTGAAGGGATAGACAGGGGTTTACTTATGTAAACCCACAGTTCGCTGGTATGTAGGTCCCACGTAATAGGGGGCGAGCCTATTTCCATTAATCGGGCACAAATCCAAACTCCGAGCTGCCTGATAATTTCCTAGGAAAACTCAATAACACTGCTCCACCTGGGAATCGAACGTAGAATCTCTAGTGTAGGAAGCAATCGTACTTAGACTAATGAGAAAATGAATGGATGTTAGTTTTTTTTTTGAGAAATGTAATATATACTCAACGGTTATCATCATAGGTATACCGACTTCAATCATTTAAGTTAATCTTTTTTGTAATATTAGTCAAATATCATGGAACTCAAATTTATAAGGTAATAAATAGAGTAGCTAAAAAGCAATTACCCACGCCACTGAGAAATCGAAAAGATGCCCAAAGCTATTTCCACGTAGTAACTAACATGTACCTAATTCTCTACTTTGAAAACATTTACCGTATACCGAAACAAAAGCACAGCATCAAAACTGGAACTTTAAATAAACACGTAATTGTTGCTTCTTGCAAACACAATATTCTTATTTTTGTAAGAACATGAAAACAACCTTAAAAACAAGGTTCCTAAGCGCTACAGTTCGCTGTCATCACAATTACCTCGTAACTCGCTCTTGAACGATTCCCCTGGTACCTACCTATGGTGCCCATACATTTCCGTCTGAAGTCTGACATTCGATTTTATTGTCGAGCGATAAACACTGTAATAAAACAGACCTTTGACAATCGGCAAAAAATATTACTCCATTTTATTTGATCTCACGTGGGGCGCAATAAAAATTGAATAAATCTCTTTTATCAATCCGGCTTACCTCAATATATATTTTAGAATATATCAAACAAAATGTAGCGAAGCGATAAAACGATAAGAATATGATGTATGTATACCTAAGCGCTAACGCTACGCTAGGAATCTTGAAGCAATAACACTTTATATCATTGAAACATTTTTCTATTAAATTCTCAGGAACATCTTGAAAGTTGTTGACCCGTTTAATGAGAAAGGGCTCGCCCGCTATTACATAAGACTTTAAAACGTCGTAGTAGTACCTACAGTCCTAAATCTACTTCCATCTCGAGCACTGCTGGTGAGCGTGAGTTTACTGGGTTTGATTTCCAGATCGAGCAAAGCACTATCGAATTATTCCATCAGCAGAACTCTGACCTTCTCCAATGTATATTTGAACCCATTTAATGGTAATAGGCTCGCTCGCTATTACATAGGACCTAAACCTTTTGGGTAACACAGGCGTTATGGTAGGTACTTAATGTATGTAAAGTCTAAATCAACTAACTTACTCCAAATCTATATCAACCCTAAAAAGATACATCGGCAGTAGTCACGGCTAGGACCAATAGTCAAGATCACGATGCCTATATCAACCAAATATTTTTATTTGGCTTTTAACTAACACACCTTGAAGGTTTCCTTCGAGCGAAGTATTAAGTTTTTTCTGTTAAAAGCTCGTAGTTTGGATTTGTGCCCGGTTAATGGCAATAGGCAATAGCGAAATGTAGGCGCGGTAGTATGTTATGTTATAAAGTAATAAAAAATATTTTTTTGAGTTGCCAATATCCTATTTATTTTCACATTTCACAGCAAACTGTCAAAAAAACATTTTTGCCGTATTCTGAATAGTGTTTCAGGCACGGAAGTTCATTGGTCAAATAAAATATATAGTTAGTTAATCATCATTATTAATTATGTTAAATTAATTATTGTCCGGCGCATTCTAAGCAGCTAGCCGCTCTTATATTAGCTTCTCACTATTATATTATCATTTTGTCTGTGTAGCTCATGTAAAAATTATAAAAGAAGATGTAAGTACCTAAGCCATATTATACTTTTACATTTACCACAAAACATGAAGGGTTCCAATTAAAACTTTTATTTTAAATGTGCCAAACTCCCACATCCGCACGCAAAAACGGATTTCCGGATGAGCTAGATTGTCTTTTTAACCATTACCAAGGAACTTTTTCACCGATTTTTGTATGGAATTAAATACAGAATTATAATCTAAGGATTCAGATTTTTCCTCGTTTTAAGCTTGGAAAAATAATTATTTATTAAGTAAAATACCTTATTTCATTGGGTAAGTACAGATAATTATTGTTCAGGCTGATTGTCTCTCTTTGGGCGCCAAATTCAATTATTTTAGTTTTTAGAAAATTTAGAAAAATAACATCGTTACTCACCAAAGTACCCAAATATTTTTTTGTAGAGGCTGTAGTGACGTAGATTTTAATTAATTTACTTGATACGGCCAAATGCCATAAAAGCTTTCAAGAAACATGGGGCGCGTACTATAAAAATACAAGCCTATGCCAAAAATAAGCTGAAAAAAAACATAGGTAACTATGTAATAAATTCGATACTTCCTAATTGCATTGCTAAAATTAAAAAAAATAAAAGTACTTGAAAAAATATATAAACTTACCGATCATTATCCGGCAGCGACTAGTAAATCCTTACTCCTTACAAAAATACTTCAGAAGTTTTTGTTACTGTGTAAGCCAGGCAAAAAAAATGCCCGAATATAAGTCAATTAAATATTTCTTTAATTCAATGTCCTTATAAGGTGTGAAGGTAAAGGCGCAACCACAAAACTCAGCCCTTTGTAGTCCAACGAAGGGGAATGGGTTAGGGAAGTTCGCGCGCTGAGTGCCCCGAACCGACTGAATCGTATCCGGGATGGCTTTTCCCGATTTTCCATGAAAGTACAACTTTGGCAAGGATGCCTCACTCTGATCTCTCAGTATTAAGTTAAGCGTCGATAACGCCATCTATGATGTTTACACGTAACTTCGTTGTGGCATGCTATGCGGTTTGCTTCGGAACGAAATGGTACGCCATAGGTACAGAGGATCAGAACCTCTTAACTCGCATCCAGCATTATGGTAGACTGTAAAAACAGTTAATAGATGGCAGTGTTTCCAATGTTCTTAATTCTTATGGCGTTGAATTGAAAATTATTTCAAGACACTAAATGAAATTTGGTTGTCTTTAAATCAAGAGTGAATCCATCGTAGATCGCAGTAGTTATCGCTTAACATCAGGTGAACTGGCGGTCAAGCGAAGATATATTATCATGAATAAAAAAATCGACCCTAACTTTTTTTTAAAGATTTAGAGAAAACCTCTAAGTAAATCTTTTTTGTTATAGCTACTACATAGAACAGAGGATCGTTTGAGGAGGTTATTATTCAACAGACCATTAAAATGATCTGAATACAGCGTCGCCAATAAAAAAAGCCCCAATTTAATAAATTATTTATAACTATCCAGAATTAGGTAGTACTTACTCTGAAATAAATGTATTTCCATTTGGTAAGTTCTGGCATGATAAGAAACATTCAGCCATGACGTAGACCGGATCTATCATTATAATATTTAATTTACTGTATTTAGTAAATTAAATATTAGAATGATAGATCCGGAAATTAATAAAATAATTACGTAACATGATACCTACAAATCAGTCACGATCCATTACACAAGGAAAAGAGAAGAAGACATACGACTGGAGATTAATTAAAATGGTGACGTTCAAAGTAACTTTTATAGACACACGGTTACACATCCCGCTGTATAGGCTTTTCGTACGGTCGCCAGCACATCACACACACAAAATGACAAATTTTCTCAGTCGATTTTGAACTAAATCTTCAACATATTAAGGTTTAAAATTATATGTAGAAATTTGACAGTTTTGTGTAACTTGATGTGACTGTACAATGAAAGGTCAGCGTATACTGGAAATGTTTAGTTTGATGTTGTAAACCTTCAATTAAGATCACCTGTCTGATAATCTTGTTCCACTGGTTTTCAAAAATATGCTGACAGTGTACAACTGTACACTGGAAAGCCAGCGTGCAAATCTGCCGTTCGAATCCGTGGTAGCCTAATGGCTAGGGCGTCGGACTTGCGATCATGTGGTTGCCGATTCAAAACCCACCCATTGCACTACCGACGTAAACCCACTCGTAACACAAGCATTTAGCTTAGCACGAGGGGTTACCAAGAATAGGTAGGAATAGTAACGTGCGACCCTCTTTACCAATAAGGTTTTAAAAAAAAAAAAATGAATTGGCGATCGAATCGAAGAAAATTTATTTAAAAGTACAATTTGTCAAAAGCCAAGTGTCTTATATAGGGAGTGAAATAAAAACAAATTTTGAAAATATAAAACCCAACTATGAAAAACCGGCTAAGTGCAAGTCTGTCTCGCGCACGGAGGGTTCCGTACCATTACAATTTATGACGTATTAAAAAAAACTACTTACTAGATCACGTTCAAACCAATTTTCGGTGGAAGTTTACATGGTACGTGGTACATCATATTTTTTTTTTTGTAAAAGTTCGTCACAAACTTCTATTTTTGAAAATCAATTTTTTTATTCAAATGAATGTTAAGTACATAAATGAAGGAGTGTATGTCCAAAAAATATTTATCACTTCGACGATTTCCAGGTCGAGCAAAGTGTTATTGGGTTTTTCTATGAAATTCTCAGTAGCAGCTCGGAGTTTGGATATGTGCCCGGTAAATGGCAATAGGCTCGCCCCCTATTACATGAGATGTCAAACATACCGGTGAACTGTGGGTGTACAGTAAATCTCTACCTTACCATTCCGAGAATACAGGCATGATGATAAGTTACATGATCTAGCAAAAGCTATTTTAAATAGTAAGATACAAATTAAACATTTTGAATACTAGGTAGTGAGGTTTAAGTTTTTATTTATTTATTTATTAATTAACCAACTTATACTAACAGTTTACACTACACATATAAGTTATCGGTCATATAGGTAGTAACGAAAGAATACATTCATTTTTAATTATTTAGAAATATAAAATTAGGAAATAATAAAACAAGTAGGTTAGGTAATAACAAGTAGTTAGTTTTAAGTAGGAAATCATAATGACACTTTGAATGTCTAGAACTCTACTTAATATTATAATTAAAGGAAATAGATATATATAAATGGCCATTAATTCACACGCTAGACCAATTTAACGTCTATAAAATCAATTAATACTTGTAGTGTTATATATATTTTGAGAATTTACTAACCTTCTGAAAGTATTTAGTCTGGCCATTCGTTTTAAGTATTAAATTATGCTGTCTCAAAAAAATATAAAATAACAAAACTTGCCATCATCATGCCATCAGACATTTTTCAAAATATTGGATTGGCTTCCAGTCTAATATTAATATTTTATACAAAGCAACTACAATCAGAGCTCCGTTACCCAATTTCTAGTTAATACCGATACTGAAGCATAAACTACCACTATAACGATTGTCATAGATGTTAACGGCTAAATGTGTCTACGAGGTTCAAAAGGGTTTGGATGTGCTAAGAATCATCCACCCATGCATGGATTGACCGTGGCAATTTATTCTTACAGTTAAATAGTTAGTCACGTGTCCTCCAATATGGTTGCATATCTATAAATCTAAGAAAACCGTTTGCTTAACTAATATTACTCAAACATACGAACGATACAAATGATAAAGTGAAGGAAATAACATACAATTTCCTTCTTCCTCCTAAATTGGGGAATGACACCAAAGGACAGCAGAAAGGAAGTGGACATCATAAACTACACTCATTGGTATAAGGGTTGGTTTCCTCGAGTATGATATTTATTTTAAAGATAATTGACTCCGCATTAAGGACCTTATTCGAAAATGCTTCGTAAATATTTTATTTTCATCTTCATCAAACTATTTAGGTACTTCGCAAATCTTTGGTACGGGTCTCCTTTACGAGTGAGCAGTGATAACCTAATGATAGGACTAATGACCTTTGGACTGCCAAGTCTCAAGCTCAGGTCACACACCTATGACTTTTCGTAATCATTAATTATTTTATGAGTTCCTGGAAACGGTGAAAGAAAACGTACGTGAAGTCGGTTACCACGCAGTAGGCTAGCGTATAGTCTAAGCCCTCTCACTCTGAGAATTTGACTTCGGAAAATAATATCAGTCTTCAGGTCAGGTAGGTATACAGAGAATATCCACTTTAGTCTACCTCAGCTAATTAGAATTTCTTTAAAAAAACATCCTAAATGTTTTCCAAACAAAATCTTAAAAAACTAGCACGCGGTTATATAATGAGAAAATCAAGAGTAACTTACACATTGTTCAACCTATATTTTGTTAATATTTTCATATTTTTTTACATAAGGAAAGTGTAGAGTAAAAAGTTAACGGGGTGGGCGTTATATTGTCGATCGAGGGGACATACTTTTAACTGTATCTAATCCACGACGAATTGATATATAGCTAACAATTAAAGTTTGACGTTTCTAGTAAAACAATAATTTGGTGTCACAATCGAAACAACATATTAATAAAAAAAATTACGGCCTCCCGAAAATCTTACCAAGGCTTAATACTAAATAGTGCCTTAAATGTTTTTTCTTAGAGAACCTCTACATGTGCACCCAGTTAATCTTCAGTAATGACCGTTTGAACTATATAATAGCAGCTGGTAAGGCTTCTTCCCGAAATAAATTACCGACCTACACTTATAGGGAATGAAAGGAAAAATGTAGATCTTAAATAAAAGCAGTTGAACAAGGTGATTTTTATTTTGTAATACTAAAGAGTTTTTATGAAAATCAGAAGGCAATTTTGTTAATTAAAATATATATTCATAATAGAACTCCGAATCTAACGAATATAATTATAATTAATGATTAATTTTGTTTCTTTCAGTTGTATGTTGACTGGGATTTGATTTTGATGAATTTAACATTTGACAACAAGTAATTTACGGATGCTGAGACTATATATTTTTTTTAAAGTTGAAATAATATTTAGGATTATGCTGCTGAAGTGAAACTCGGAGAGAGATGATTACGAACGGTCTATTGACTAATTAAGACGACAGTGCCACCTAGTGGCACTCAATGGAGTAATGACACAATTGGAAGGGGTTACAGTTACAAGCCGGTTAGCCGGCTCACTTTACATCAGGAGGTAGACTTGTGCGCACGCCTTGGCGGGCGTTTTAGAGAATGTCTGTATTTTAAATTACATAGGAAAGGTACTAGTCAGAAGTATACTTAAACGATATTGATTCTTCTGAATGTTTGAACCAGCATTACCCACTATAATATTGCCCACAAGAGATCAAGGCATATGGGGAAATTAGCACATATTTGTTATAACGTGGCTTTAATTTGAGTGGATCTTTTGTTTCCGCCACCGACTTCCAAAAATGTTTGAGACATATCATTGTTTTTATTATTTTTGCAGGCGGTTTACAATTTTACATTTTTTGTTAAAAGTTATTTTATTTCAAATTTTTTTGTGATCACAACGTTTTTCAGTGGATTAGCATAGTGTAATAAATATTTCATTACACTATGGGATTAGTTTGTAATTTACCTAAGTTACAATAACCAAATGTCAACTGCTCATCGTATTTTACAAATTGCTTTTCCCAATGCAGGGACGTTAATTATTGAGGAGTTCTCCTGGTACTTCACCATAGTTATGCTTTGTAACTAGCATAAATTGCTACTATATAAAAGTATTCGAATCGCAACCCCTACAATACTTATTATTAAGGAGTTGCGGTGCAGCGGTGGTCCTCATCATCAGTTTCACTTCACCAAATGAAGCTTTCCTAGAAACTGAATTTGCTTTGATTTGCTTTATTTGAAGAGGTCCTTCGATTCCTCCAAGATCCCATCGTCGCATTTTAACTTGAGGACAATGGGACTACCTGGGAAGTATACCCTTTAAAACAAAAAAAGAATTTTCCAAGTCAGTATTTTTTCGAAAAATCGGGAAAAATACATCATCATCATCATCATCAACCCATTACATTGTCCCACTGCTGGGCACGGGTCTCCTCTCAGAATGAGAGGGATTAGGCTATAGTCCACCACGCTAGCCTAGCATGTGAAGTCAGCCAACCCGCAGTGGTTGGCTGACTTCACATGCCGTCAAGGATATCTCTGAGGCATGCAGGTTTCCTCACGATGTTTTCCTTCACCGTTTAAGCACGTGATAATTAATTATTAATACGCACATGACTTCGAAAAGACAGAGGTGCGTGCCTTGGATTCGAACTCGAGACCTTTTGACTTGGCAGTCCAATGGTCATATCACTAGGCTATCACTGCACAATACATAAATATTTAAAAATACAGTTCCTGCTTATAAACTTCTTCCAGTATCATACATCATATTATACACATAAAATAGGATCAAATATATATATTGAATGATTATTTATTGACCTTACAGAATGTTATTTATTTAGTTTTTTTTTCGGGAAATTATAAAAAATAGCTACGCCCGCGTAGCAATCATACGTAGTGTAACATATTAACGGACCCAAAAGGCCTTTTAGTTAAATTATTTAATTTCGATACATTAAAGAATATACATACGTTACTAATCGTCATTAATTACGCTTTATATTTATCTTTTGTAGTCACAAATTAAAAAACACAACAATAAATGTTAATCTTTACTTGTGTAGTGGCACGTTCTAGCAAAAAAATGTCTCCTCAATTATAATAAAATTATTTATTAACTTAAAAATTACATTACAATAAGTAAATAATAATCATAATCATTCAATGTAGATATGTTTGCTGTCGGAAAAGTCGATCGAAGTTACTTCACCTAATATGGGTACAAACGCGTAGCTTGTTCTAAAATTTTATAGACTTTTGTTATCTTACTTATAAATATTATTCGATTTAAATCGAATTAAAAGCAGTTTTCCCAGAAAAAATCTAAAAGCTACGCTCGCGTAGCAAGAAGTAGGTACTGCAACATTGAGGTATGTGAAATTGCGCAGGCGTAATAGTTTCAGGGTAACTACAATTTATAATTATATATTATACGATTTATTAGTTCGTTTATATTAAATTAAGACATACCTGTTATGCAGGGGTGTATTGAAATGATATTTATTTCTGTAAATAGATCTTGTAAGACACTTTTACAGTTCGTTTTTTTACATATTTTTTTTAACTAGATGGCGTCGACGTTTCCTATCTGACGACCTCTGAGAAGAAACGTCGATTCACGATAACATGCATTAACGTCGATATTAATGCATGTTAAGGTACAGTGGGTTATAGCTGTTACCTGACCCACCCTAGATGGGCCGGCGGCGCCTAAGTGGGTCACGTAACAGCTATAGCCCACTGTACACCCACAATTCACCGGTATGATATAAAATTTTATTTTATCAAAACAAGAAAAGTTACAAAATTGCTACGATGTCGTAGTAGGTTCTACAGATGCACTATCCCAATATTTATACTGTTTGTTATTATTACTTTGAGTACGAACTGACATATTAATTCGACACTTATATTACAATACAAGAGTTTATTGTTAGAAAAAACTGGCTACGTACGGCTACGCGGCGAAGCAACTACTACGACAGCCATACGCGTAGCACTGTAGGGGACAGAGGGGTATTAAAAAATTTCAATGAAAATAATTAAAATATCAATCTATATGAAAATTTACTATTTGTGGGTTCCTTTCGGTCCCCCCCCCCTTATTTGTAATTGATTTGGGAAAAATGACACTTAAAAGCCACTATAATCGATTCAGTAGTCGATTCTAACAAACTATTTTCAGGTCTTGCGCTTACATGTTACACGTTAATTATATACTGCTCAATTATTGTTCAATTCCTTATGATACTGCAAGTAGCTTTAAAATAAACTTATGTAAGTAAATATCATCTACATTATTTAGGTAGGTATGTAGGTACTATAAATTCAGTTGCGTCCAACAAGTTGTGATAATTTCAAGACCTACTTATTATAATAAGTCATTATATAGTTTTATTTATAAACAATTAAGTAGGTATACTTATAAATATAAGAAAAACAAAATAACAAAATTAGAGGATGTATCGATTTAATATACCTACTTATTTACAAAAGAGTAGGTAGGATACAGTGTGTAGTGGAAATTTCCAGAGTTTACTTAACTAAATTCCGTATGATCTACAATTACGCTTACCTAATACTTTTATTAGCGAAACGAGATATTCTTACGTAGGTAGGTAGATAGGTCCTTACTCGATTTAATGTGCTAACTACATATTAATTGACTCCCAGCGAAGCAGCCGTACGCGTGTAAATAATTGTATGTAAACAATGAAGCATGCAACAACTGGCTGATAATGTCATACGCGCTGCCCGAGACAATCAGCCGTTGAACAGCGAGCGCGAGCCAAGGACAACAGACTGATGGGTGCGACTTGCATTTATGTAGGTACTGAAAAAAAGTTTTTTTTTGAGTTGATACTTGTGTGTAGATGCGTGGAGGACAATTTAGCGGCGAGTACGTCCGAGATGGCGAGCGCGCGCGGTCATACGACGCCACTTCTCTCTATCAGTGCCCTCCGCCGCCCTCCTCACCGCGGCCAGCGCGGCGCCCGCTGAGCTGAGCGGAATTTGCACAAGCGGCGCGCCTCGCAACGCGGTTCAGTGTACGTGCGACCGCTCGCGGCCGAGGACGAATTACCGCGTCACGCGCACTGCTCTGCTTATTACGCAGTTAAAACTATCGCTGACCGCGTGGACTGCCGTGAAACAACTTTTAGTGACTCCTTACTTGTTATATGCCCCATTTAACCACATAGTACGTGAAATAACCCCCGACAGACCCGGTGATAACTCTTATCAGTGTGGAAAAGTTACAAAGTGTATACTGAACTCAGAAGGACGCCCGATTTTGCAAATTCTTGGGACCTTCGACGCCACTGACGACCTTAGACGATACTATATACCCGTTGTTGGCCGATTCGAGCCACGTTACAAGGTTATCGCGTCTCTGGCCCGCTAGTGATGAATTGGAAAATCGGCGCGTAGTCGCTCACGTGGTGTGCGCCCCGCCCCCGCCTCGCCCGCGCTTATATTTAGCGAAAATCGCCTCTCGGGAGCGGCCCGACGGCCGACGCTCTTTGCGCACATCGCTGTTTATGAACGTTAGTGAGACGCCACATGTTATTGGCTTCGAATAACACAACCGATAAGCAGAAGACAGATAACCTCTTCTGGTCGTGATCCCAGTCCGACAATTCTGGAAATAGAAAGAAATCGGTAAAAAAACTGAAACGAGAGCGCGCTGAGATGCTAGCGGCCGGTATCGGCACGCGCCTGTGAGCGCTCATACCGACGCACCTACCAAAAAATTCCACTGTACGAGATAGTCAGCAACATGTCTATACAGGGGAGTGGTGGATACCAGAGCCCGTGGTCATCACAGGGTGGGCACTCCGAGTTGGATGGGACGATTGAATTGGAACCTTTAGGCGAACTAACAGAGGTCGGTTTCGAACCACAAACGCGCGCGCGATCCAACACGTGGCCGCTGCCAAGGCCAGACAACTACGTCGAAGCGACTGACGACACCGGCTCCAAGAAGAACTCCAATCAGAATCTGAGTGGTAAATACCATTTGTCCAACGAAACGATAGTAGTGAGGTCGCAGTCGCGATACGCGCTGCTATTTAGGTCAACCCACGTAGGTAGTCCGAACGCAGTCCTCGTGTTAAGATTCCAATAAAAAACAAAAGCCGGCTGTATGTTCGTTGATTCGAATAACAAATGACAACAATCTTTGTTTACCTGCATAATAATAAATGTAGTCATCTATCTATTTCTGTATTTAGGTAGATATTCGGTGCACCCACCTCTCGCTACGAGCACGAAACTCCTATAGTTACGTTATAGTAGGTATGTACGAGTATGTATACAAATAAGTCGCAAAAACAATGATAAGTATCGAAATTGTTTGCGCGGCACGAATTCAACAAATGATAGTATTAAATGCGTGAAATTCAATAGGCCTACGACGTAGGCACGTAGGGATGACTCGTAGGCATATTCGTACCATTGAAATTCTTATTTAAAGTTAGCGTTTTGGTACATAACGGCTGTCATAATTTGAAATACTATATACTTAGTAATATTAAAAAAAATAGATTCCTTTCAATATTTTAACACCGCAGATTATTACACGTAATTGGATTATCTATATGTTGTTACTTGTGCGGAAATTTTTTTTTTATATTTTTTTTCTCTCTCTCTCTCTCTCTCTAAGCTCTGTGTTAACAATCAGTAAGGACTGTGATTATGTAGCATATTACTACGATATAGCTTTTCTATGTATATACTGAAAAGTCCTTAATAACTCTGATAAGGCTGCATCATAATAATATGTTTATATTCATAAACGAACAAATTTGTGCGAGTGCACACAAGTGCAACACCTATGTGTTGAAATAACAATAATAAATAATGCTAACGCCTTAAAAGGAAAACAATGATTTATCAAACTACCTACAAATAATGGCCTTCCTAGTTACGAACGCATTTCATATTCAAGCGGAAATTTGTTTTTTTGCGGAAAGTTGTCCGTTCGAACCCCGGCTGGGGTTGACGCTAATTCACTGAATCTACCAAAATATTAAATTATACTACTTTATTTTCAAATACACTGACTGCTCTATTTCAAAATTAATTGAAAATAATTAATGAACGGATTGGCTTACATTTAGTGCCAAACAAAGACAGGCTTTGGTTGCAACAATGTTTTTTTAAACGCATAAATTTATAATACTCATAAGTACTTAAAATATGAAACAACTTACTCAATTATCTGGCCTTTAATTTTTACCAGTTTATTTATATTAACGTAGAATTTAGGCAAAAAGTACATTTAACCTCTTAACAAGGCATCGACTGTAAATTAACGCAGTAGCCAGGAAAATCTTTTATTATATGTATATCCAAACAAATGATAAGAAAGATTAACATTATTTATTTATGTTTTGAACTAGGGATACCTAATGTTAAAAGGAAGGTAATTAAAATACCCGTACAGTGTTCGTATGATTTGTTTATATTTCTTTTTCTACTCAAATAAGGTAGGCGGTTTTCATATCATAATTATTTGAAACAGAAAGTCCACAATTACGTACCTACCCGCAGTATGAAATTCATCAATCTATAAATTTAGCTGTTCCAAATTCCAGCGCTGAATTTAAAATAAACGTTGTTCATCTTTTTATACCTAAGAGCTGTTCAATAAAAAAACTAATATTACCTAATATCAAGTTCATAATTCAGACAATATGCGAGTAGTACACAAGTAGGTATTAAAAATTCTACTAAAATATAATTAATTTAGAATAAATTTAGATATCGAAAAAAAAAAACAAAAATATGGTGGGATACAGAAAACTTCAAACTTACATAATTAAGATATTTAAAATAATTTGATGTGAAGCTAACAGATCAGATATTTAATTAGAAACGTTAAATAAAAGTACTGTCGGATCGTAAGTTCATCTGTTCGGGAGCTACGATGCCACAGACACACACACACACACACACACACACACACACACACACTGATACGTCAAACTTATAACACCCCGTCATGTTCGTCTGACTAGACGATGCCAAGAACAATCTACATAAATATTTCTATATATATACATATAATAAAATCTTAACAGGCTGATGTCTGTACATAATAGATATTAAAGAAAATCTGATATGGGGTATTTATTAGAGCAGTAGAGTTAAACCACTTTTTTTTTTGTATTTTCGTCGGTCTTTATGTACTATACTTATATACTTGTACGGTGGCCAGCACATCAAGCTACCACAAAATGTCAAACTTTCTCAGTTGATTTTGAACTTAATCAACAACCCTTTAAGGTTTAAAATCATTTGGAGAAATTTGACAGTTTTGTACTGTACAAGAATCACGAAATCATAGAATTAGATGCGGTTTATGTGCATCACAGTTTTATTGCTGAGGGTCTAATTTAAAATTTGGTGCATGCTTCATCGTGACAAGCTGCCCAGAAACCGGGTTATAATAAGTAAATCCTTTTGGAACGCCAGTAAAGCTAAAAATATCATTGTTTATTCATTAATTATCGGCGAACCTTATATCAAAAGCAATAAGGTGCGATACACCGGTCTCTGTAATACCTAGTAACTTTTTTGGAAATAAAGTATTTTGTAGTTTGAATAAGTAATAATAAATTTTACGTAGTTTTTCAAATTGCAAAAACAAAATTTAGTCCTCTGTTTCCTTAATGTTTGTTAATTTAAATTAAAGGAAAACTAGCTTTAACCGGCGGTTTCACTCGCATTCGTAAACAAAATGCGACAAAGGGTAGCATATGCCTCAGCATGAAATCTATCTCCATTTTTATTGAAATCAGGCTGTGGTTTAGGCGTAAAAACGTAACAAACATTAACTTCGCAGTTATAATATTAGTATTGGTCATTTTATATACTTTTAAGTATCAATCATTATAAGGGCAGTCCCCTTATTTTTATCTTAAACTACAATACCTGTTAATATTTACATTATGGAATGCAATAATGTATTGAGTATTGTTTCAAGTTTTTTAATGTGACGATTAGTGGGATGGTAAATGGGTTAACGATGACTATTTGATTGTTGTAAATACATATTTGTTTTATATAGTTAACCCGTTTGATGTCCTATTATTCATCTATAAAAATAAATAAAATTGAAATGTCCATTTTTATGTCAAAATAAATGAATGAATATGAAAGTATAATACGGCACTTATAAAAAGAAGAAAAAAATGCTGTCCGACTGTTTGTTTCGGCTAATCGTCCAAACGGCGACTGATTAATGGAGGAGTAATTTTTAATAATAATTTATTTAGCATCACGCTGTGACCCTTAGGAGCCGAGCAAAAAGAAAAAGTCAGAAACAGCTAGTATAGGAGATATATGTATTTTGCACATCAACGTGTTTACGCATAATTACGTAACTACTAGGTATGACATTAAACAATACATAATACTACGAGGCCGATGCACCCAAATTTGACCTTAGACATCTAAAAGGAAACTAACAATATATCGATTTGCATCCTACTGTAGACACTATATCAGGATTCCAATAATGTATTTCCATGTAAATCTGTCATTACCTTAAGCTAATGGTGGTGTGGTTTACCTATCTAACGAATAATAACCTAAGGCTTTGCATTTGTACGTAAATAGATAATGCGCTTGCGTCGCCTGAAACTGATAGCGGCTTTTGACGTATTTTAGGGTTACCACATATTATGCGATGAATAAACAAACAATATTATTCGATTGTGTATTATTGTAGTATTATAGGTCAACAGTATTAACCACGCTATTTGGTTGAAGATCCGAATAATAAATGATTAATAACGTAGGTATAGAAAAATAATAACACCCACAACACAAACATGCACTCGGGTCGCCTGATGGTTAACGGCAACCGCACCATATACTTAGGTACTTAACTTAGGTGCTAGCTGTACCTACCAGTAGTATTACAAGCACGTTGTCATCTTGAGAGCTAAATTAAGTCTAACATTCACAAAGATATGAATTTTCTAGTGATAGAAAAATTCGGCCTCAGGCAGGATTTGAACCTTGCTTAAACCAGAGGGATTGTGAACATTTCGCATTATTTAATGCAAAACTATAATAAAAAAAGATGTCTGGTTATTTCACTGGCTATATTGGCCCTTCAAACCGGAACACAATCATCATCAGCCTTTATTCGTTCAGTGTTGGGCCTAGGCCTCTCCTAATAAACCTAATGAACACCACAGAGCCCCATCTTTGGCTTTACCCATCCATTGCCAGCTGCCTTCCGCAAGTCGTCACTCCATCTGGCCGGTGGGCACCCCACACTACGCTTGCCACTCCACTCGAAAACTCGATTGCTCCGGCGATTGTAAACTCTCCGACTGATATGACCCACCCATTGCCAATCTTTTTGAGCTGTGTTGGTAACTTTAGTTCTCTGTTGGATAATTTAATAACACAAAATAACATAAACACAGATTAAAGTACGGAATAATGCTACCATATTATTGCTGATCTGCCGAATACTTGGCAATCCGGTCGTACACACGGCTACGGGTCAACCTATTAAAATCCAGTTTAAGCTGATCTCGCAATGTATAGGCTTCCCATACAATACGAGGCCACGTAAACTGGCTTTGTATAGCTTAATGTGTAGCCGTGCGTAGCAAAACAGAGGAACTCCAGTAGCAGCGTCGTAGGTACCAACATTTCCATTTCCACCGAATATTTTAATTAGCATTATATTTTCTCATTATAAACTAAACTAACTGTTAAAGTTAATTTAGTTTATAGTGTAAACTAAACTATCTTTAACTTACTGTTACTTATACGTAAGATCATCAATATTTTAACTGCTAAACTGAACTTTTCTAAAAAAAAAACAAATGTGTTATGAATACAATAAGAATACATAGTTTTCTGAGATAAGACGTGACATTGCATTACTCTTGTTAATCGTGTGTTAATAAACAATAACTGTAGAAATTAAGTTAAAAACTGCTCATTAAGAAAAGGTTACATAGATCATCGCTGATAAACCGTGTACGTATCAAATTGTCGATTAATTAGATGTGTTTGAGGGTCAAAGACAGAGGGATACCACTAAATAGCCTGTATAACGTTACCAAAAAAAAATATAAGTAGGTAGATACTTCCTACGTTTGGAAACCTGAATAAAATAATATAAATTTATTTAATTTATCAAATCACGGCATCTAAGAACAACAGATTTTGTATTGTGTCTGTAATTTGTCACTTGAGGGGTAATTAATACTAGCTAGATTTTTAGACGAATGTCGTTTACCTACGTGTAGTATTCTTACTGTGCGCGAGAGTAAATAGAAAAGTAATGACTCCAGCTACACTCTGCAGTCCATATACAATGTTTTTATAGTAGTAAATATCAGTTTTGATAAATATTGTAGGTGGTCATGTTATGCGTCATGGAAAGTGTAAGACAAAATATAAATAATAATTATTACAAAACAATGCAATGAAATAAAGATAATAATATTGCATAAGAATATTATATTTAATAATTACTGTTTATATGCACTTTTAAAATGCAAGGGTTAAAACAATGATAAGTAAGTAGAATTAAAGTAAGTGAACATTCGAAAATTAATAATAACAATGATGTGAAGTTAACTGTTTTTTTGTGATCATTCTTAGATCCTATTTGGGCTTTCGATGAGGAAAAACAAGTTTCGAACCTATTAGCGTGTACAAATACCACTTATTTCGTATTAAAATAAATCTTATAAATAAAATTCTCGTGTCACAATGTTAGTTACCATACTCCTCCGAAACGGGTTGACCGATTTTTATGAAATTTTATATGCAAATTCATTTTTTTTTATAACGTATACTCCACGCGTGTGATGCCGCGGGCGGACAGCTAGTATATAATAAAATCTATAATAATATATCTTATATAAATCTAAGCGATATTAACGTGTTTAATGCAGGTGTTTGTTTCCAGGTGCCCCACCTCTGCCCGCGGCAGGAACGAAGAAGAATACCTCCCGTCGGAATGCCTGGGGCAACCTATCGTATGCCGATCTCATCACACAAGCCATCACGTCCGCACAGGACAACAGGCTCACGTTATCCCAAATATACGAGTGGATGGTTCAGAATGTGCCATATTTTAAGGATAAGGGGGACAGTAACTCTTCAGCAGGATGGAAGGTAGGATTTTTATATAGCTTAAAATAAAAGTTATTTTATAGCTTAAAATGTTTCGTCTACGCAATATAGTTTATAAAGTTTATAATCCATCAGGATCTTCCAAAGCTGCACATCAAAAACGATATTGAAATACGTTTTCGAAAAGATCTACTGCACTTATAACATTACATTTCTTCAACTTTTGCTAGGAGAGTCATTGCGAGGTTACACCACTGATTAACTTATGGTGTTATTTTCACAAAAGAAAGAAATACTGGCGTGCATTTTTAGATTGTACACCTCCTTGGGGCCATGATAATTTACCACAACTTGATAAATAGTGTCTGTGCCCTTTGATCGAGGCGCATGTCACTCCTCGTGGCCGACAAAATTTTACTTGTATATTAGACCCGGAATAACATTGACAGACTAGGTACACACGTCCCGTTCAAAAGATTCTCTTGTAAACATTTCGAAACAAAATTTTAAATAATCTCTGAAACATTGTTTACAATACATTCAACAATATTCTTCTAACTATACAGAAAGTGATTTTATAAAATATTTTTAAGGGCATTCCTTTATGAATCATTTGGCTATTGTCCATCAGTTTGGCTGTTGGATGCAAGAAGGTGGCATCATGCCATTTTCTGTTATATCGCATCTTATCTGGGCACCTATATTGTGTCCAACAAATGAGACTTCATTAATTTAGAATAAGTGTGTACTTGGTCAATTTTACCAGAAGTTTTTTGGAAGTATGTAAATGTTATCCAAATATTATAAAATTATTCCTTGATTTTTTCTGGTTAATCTGGAATTTATTATTTTTTGACACTAACACTGGCAAGACATAATTGAATTTCAGCATTAGCAGCAATTAATGAAGATCTGAAGTCTAAAACTTAATTGTCTAATTATTGACAGTGAATTAATTTAAACTACTAGCATACTAACCTATTCAATTGAATCTTAACTGAAGATGTAGCGTCATTGGCCCAACGCCGCTGACACTTTATATAATTGGCATTCTTAAGAGGGGACTCTAGTCCTAAGGAATTTGAAAAATAGGTATTTGAAGAAACTATTGCCGTCGCGCTGCACCTCCATTCTCTTCCTGTACAGTGCGAAAAGGACAACTGCAGCTTAGTATGATTTTACCTACAAAATCCTTGACCAAAAGACGTTTCGTATTCTGCTGTTTTCTTCTTCAAAAGTGGATTGATCTAAACAATTTATATATCAAAATTTATAGGAAAAGCATGTCTATGCTTCTATTATTTTATTTTTTGTTAAAAACTTTTCAAAATTGTCTGATAGTCGCCTGAACATGACGGTAAAAACGGTCTTCTTTTCGAGTTTTTTGAATTGTCATATTTTCTTGTGAATTTTTTTTTTTGAAAAAATGATATAGGTAATTGGTGCCCGTATGAATTAGATCTAGATTTTTTGGAAAAATATCATTGCCCTAGAGCCATTATCTACGAAGAAAACAGCAGAATACGTTTGTATGGAGAAAGGCTGAATAGAGTACCCTCTTAACGTGGAAAACTCAGTTCATGGCGTGAATTCGGGTAGTTTACCAGTAAGTCGCAAACGCTCAAAACTGTGTTCACGCACACTCGCGCGTTAATGTTACTAAGGCGTTGGCAACTTACTGCTAAACTATCCGAATTCACACCATGAACTGAGTTTTCCGCGTTAAGGATGCCAATTTTATAAAGTAATTAGCCATGCGCGTATTACTGAAAACTGATTGAAGTTAGAACCTAAAGAGCTCGTATTAATTAATTTGATTAATTCCATTACGAGGCTAGATTCTGATCTTTATAAATAAATGTACCTAGGTAACTGCAATTAGATATTTTAGGGGTATCTATTACGGTTAGGTGTTAACTATTTATTTTCCAATGTTTGCTCATAACATTTCTTAAAAAAAGCATACTCCTAAATACATAGTTATAATAAAAGCCTATACATTTAACGGTCTTTATTAATAACTCATAAATATGTGTAACGCGGTCTGCGCTACGCAGTTTTTGGTTATACTGCTCTTGCGCAGTGGCACACGTTATCCCAATCGGCTGCGCCACGACTGATAATATGATAATAAAAGCATTATTACACATCCGATTCAAGATTTCACAATGATAGAACATCAGACCTCGCATATAATACATACATTGCTGCTACGCAACGCCCACTTCCGCATAACCAAAAGTACTTAACGCTTCGATGTAAATCATTCAACTCGTATAAATTTAGTTTTTGGTTATCTCGCGGTCATATGACGATGTCACGCACTCGCTACGTTGTTCAACAAAAAATATAAGTCACACAAATATTCCGTAACACTTTTAGATAATATTATGTATGTTAGTATATCGTATTTTAATATTCTATTCCATTGAATCTATTCGCCTATCAAAGATTAGCGTAGAATACACGAACTCGATGACCTTCACTGGCGTACCCATGGCATTGATTAATGTTTACGCATACAATGCCCATTCAAGCTGCACGCGCCTTAAGCAATTAGAATGATTAGAGCCAGCTCAGTAAAGTCGAAAATCAAATGCACACAGCTCGTACCATTGTAAGCTTAGTTAATTAGCAAACTGTTGAAGTCGTGCGTCACATTCTTACATGACACGACTTATGTAAAATAAAAGAGATAGATGATTTGTCACCGTGTAAGGTGAATGAATCCTTAATTAGTGAACACACCTCACTAATTTAATTAAATAAGTGAACTTTCGTGATAAGAAACGGCAAAATCGTTTGAATTAAATCGTTGATTACTTCCAGACTAATATGAATAGACAAAGTTATGAAAATTAATATAATTTTCGCACTTAAAGGCGCAGAAAATTCCTGAAAGTAAAAAGCTTGTCAAGTACTCAGCCACTCACGTAGCGTTACTTTAATTTGAAAGCGGTTTTCGAGTTGCGCATTCCAGTATACTTTTACACTTCGACAAAAATAACTTTACTGTTGCAAAGCTCGGTGGCGAGCCCACTACATCACGATATAGAATGCGAACAGTTGGAACTCAGCAGCATTTATTAATTTGTCGTAGTAACGTTTGCCGCATGTTACTAGACTCGTTTATAAACTTGCCGTTCACTTAAAACAAAAAAAATACTACGAAGGTTTGATTGGAAAGTTTATTATAATTTAATAAACTGTCATATTAGAGGAAGAGACTAGGTTATGGCATCATTAACAGGAATGTACTATTAAGAAGTTTGTTAGGAAAACCAAAATCTTTTTTATTGTAATGAAGTAAGATAGAGTAGATTGTAAGTAAATTTAAATACAAAAATATACGCAAGTATACTGTCCACTTTTTGTTCTATAATATTACTTTTAATATTATTACAAATGAGCTGCATAGGAATAGTAGAGGTGTCAAAGATTAAAACAGTCTATCCACTAAAATCGTATACTACTGTCAAATAAACAGTTTCACCGTTTTTCTAAGCAATCTTCTACATGGAACCGACTCGAAGGACCATAAAGTCTCAATATGACGCTTTACGTTAAACTAATTAAATAATTGGACAAAATGCTCTTTAGCAAAGAACGAGGAAGCTCACGCCATCATCTTGTACGAATTGTTAAAAATGCTCATTTGACAATAGTGAACGGTTCTATCGTACACAGTTAGCAGGTTAAAAGCGAAGCTATCTACTGTATTGTATTAAAATTACATTATCATTTAATTATTTTTTTGCAAATGTTGTACCTAGATATTATGACAAAAACACACGAGCTTTTTACAAAAAAAAAACTGCTACATAACATTCAGATTTACATGATGTCAGTTACGTTACTGTACGAAAATGTACCTGCTGTAGGTACCACCGTGTGTTCAACGTAGAATGTTTTGTAGATATAAAGATATATATACAAACTCAAATTGAGCGTGAGCGTTTAACGTTCTTTAGGGATTGTAGTCTCGTTACTATCCGAAAATGTACCGAACAGAACTTTGCGATATTACTACTTATTAAAATACAATTTAAAACCCCTCTTTTTTATAAAAATGTTAAGAAACTATACTATCTGTTTTTTTACGCACTTATTGAAAACCTATAACGCTAGGCATTGTTGGTGGTTAAGCAAAATAATATATTTTTTATTAATTTTATTTGAAAATTGAATTTCTTATTTAATGTAATGAATAATTTGGGAAAATTTCATGTATGAACCGTAATAAACAAATTTATCATATTGTTTATTTTTAAATGTTATTTGTTATTTCAATAATTGCTCATTCAAATTATACGTTATGTCCTTATTCAATGATTTAATTGTTTGTCCTGCGGTAATAATATAATTCTTATTCATGGGCCTACGTAAATCTGAATGATCATTAATATTTTTGACTATTTCATTTCATTTGAAATCGCGCGGTGACGTTTTTGTGTGGTTAAAGAAAATGTTTCCAAATTTTTGTTAAAGCTTGTCAATAGATAACTACTTCCCTACTAAACCTCTGTTGGATGCCTACCTATGGGTTTCCTCTCAGAGTGAAAGACAAAATAGTGCAGAAAATTACCAATTGTATGCACTAAGTATTTTGTCTTTACATAATTAATAACCGCGAGAGAGTAAACAACTACCCAAATTGCTTGAACCATGTTTGCAAACTAAAGTTCTCGCGTGCAGGTTCAGCTTATGTTGTTTAAACATTTTACCTTGAAAATTTGAGATCTCATAGTTTTCCCACATGGGCTAGAAGAAAAACATGAGGAGAGTTGGTAAAGTATTATTGACGTTGATTTTCAATACCTACTTATACTAAATATTGGTAAAATTCATCGAAGCTTATACTTGATTTCTGCAATCATCTTGACCATATAAGTAAATGGTGTAAATCCTAGTAGGACCGGATGTTAGAAACTTAGAATTAGAAGTGCTTTTTGGAACAAAAATTCGTATTCGCCGTATTGATGTCGCGGCGAGTCCAGTTGAATAGTAAATGAAAACTACCGTTACACAACACCGTTAGCACACCTTCGCAAATCTTATATAGTGTCCTTGATAGGCAGACCATAGGACATTACATCTATATAATCTCACTCACCGATTAATCACGAAATTTGTTCCGAAAAGCTAAGTAGGTAATGCCTTAAATAAATAAAGCCTTAAATTTGATGAGTGTCTGATCTTCTTAGAAAGGGTTTGTAGAACAGAGCATAACTAGTATAATTATAAAATAAAATATAATATATTGATACAATTTAACATGAAAAAAAATCTTGGGTGATATTGTTGCTCTTGCATTTAACCATCCAATTCCAATACCATTACAAAATCTTGTAATGACATTGAAATTCCTCAGTGAACCTAAAATATTATACTTGAAATAATGAATCGGTAGCGTAGCTGATGAATATAGGTATCGATGCCATGTTTGAAAATATGAGATAATTTACGCAAAAAAGACAATGGTTGTCGCATATATTTGCATAAATGTGGTTTACATTTTTCACTACAATAGTTTCCATTAAAAAAAATACGATGAAGAGTGGTTGGTGCCTACATTTAATCGTATCGAAAAATGTATTGGGGAATAGGTTGAAATGAAAAATAAATAATAATATATAAAAAAAATATGGCCATGTATGTAGTTATTTTTTAAATTGTAATACATAATTACATCAACTTTAAACTAAAATGTTTTTTATCGCAAATATACACGTTTAAGTAGTTACTTTTGAAATATCAAAATCTAGTTACACCGTTCTAAATAATGGGTCGTATGGAGAAGAGCTGGCCTATCATCCGCCATTCTATACATTTAACGTCTTACTCTCAGATCAAATAAAACGTTTTTATTTGATCTGAGGTCTTACTCGTTTTTATTTGTAGTTTGATACATTCTCCTTTATTACAAAAGCAATTATGAAGTACGTCAGTAATATCTCGTCGCAAAACTATATTCATAGCTATACTAGTGATATAAATCACTTAATATTACCTAATCGTTGGAAAATTCCAACCGAGACCTTTCTTAATAAGTAATTGAGGTTACATTGATTTACACGGTCGCCATCTTGCTATGTAGATAACACTAAATGTTATATTTGCACAGCGGTATATGAGGCCGATAACAAAACCATATGACACTCATTCATATATAAAATTATGATGTGTGCCATACAAGAGTGAAATTAATTCATACTCAAAACTTGTTCACAGTTTTTAACCTAACGTAAATCAATCACTTTGATAAAATAACTTTAACAAAAAAGTGCTCAAAAAATTGGTGCCGAAAGAGGAATAAGTACTCCAAATTTGGATGGGACCACCTCTGAAGTTATCACCCATCAAAAGATAGACCGCGAGAGGCGCTTGGTTAATCAGCGAAGCTATTACATAGCCGCCTTTCAAACAATAATATAACTGTATCTTATGTAAATGGTAACATCAGTTATCTACGCATTTTATTAAATAAAACAACAATATTGTGACAGGTATAGTACAGTAATTGCAAATGTGATAGGAAAACTAAGGTATAAATTATTATATCTGCCATCAAAACAACACGTTATATAAACAAGGCTCTATGGTATAATTGTATATACTAACGGAAGTTCACTATGTAGTATTTTTGTTTACAATACAATATTATATTTTGTGTTTATACATAATAACCATAAAACGTAATGATAATACCAAAAAATATGAAATGAAAACGCGCAGTGACTAATGTATTTTTACTTAATAATTAATTATACTAAGAAAATAATAACTATAATAACAAATAACAAACACTGTAAACAAGTTTGTTATGCCACAAAGATAGTCCGGGTTTATTATCGGACAAACTTGGTTCTTCAAAGACAGAATAAAGTCTCGTATGTGATATCCTATCGTTATTAATATTAGGCATTATCTCAACTGCAGGCAAAAACAGTCCGCCTAATTGTTAAAAAAAATACGCATTTTTATGTTATCTATACTACTTACTTAAAGCGGAAGAGTTTGTTTGTTTACTTGAACGCGCTAATCTCAGGAACAACGGGTCCGATTTTAAAATCAGTGTTAGATAGCCCATTCATCGAGGAAGGCTATAGGCTATCATAGATCATCACGCTAAGACCAATAGGAGCGGAGCATTAATGAAAAATGTTGCAAAAACGGGAAAAATTTAAATGCAGATAAGCCGAGAAACGACGCGGGCGAAGCTGTGGGCGGAAAGCTAGTCCCTTATAAAATTACAATGTGTATCAAGTAATGAAAATATAAAATTAATTATAAATAAGCTTACCGCGACCGCGTATTCACTCGCATCTGATAAGACTTTTTGAGACAAAAGTTTGTCTGTCGTTTTGCAACGTCCAATCTACCTGTATACTAAAATTCATCAAAATGTATGTTGCGATTTAAGCGTGAAGACGTAGCAAATAAACAAACAGATAAGAGTTACTTCAGCATTATTAGTATGGTTTATAGTTATAATAGAAAAAGCTACTAACATAATATCATTTTATTATAATAAAATTACAATTGCCGATCACTATAAATAGTGTTGGATTTTTAAATATGTACATAACCGCTTATCTGCAATTTTTGTAACAGAGAGTTGGAATAACAACTTATGTGGACTTTATCCATACATTGTAATGACACATATTGAAAATTCAAATAAGTACATGATTTGCGTCATCAATTAAGTGTTTAATGTAGTAGTACTATTAGTAGGTAGTAGACTAGATAGGTACCTACCTACTTCTGTCATATGTAACTTACTCATAGGAAATACATTCATGTCGTACGCTTTTAGAATAATTTGAAAATTACGGTGCATATTTAGAAGTAAAACACTTTACGCATAAGTACTTGAATACACTGAATATTCTAATATATTATGATAGATGATTATTAATCCTCCACCGGCTGCGTAAAAATCTAACCCTAAACGTTTCTTAATTTGAGTAATATTTTCGAATGTTATGATTCCATGGCGTAAAACAGTAGCCGTTTCATACGTCGATATTTACCCAATAAAATTTAGGTAAAACCAGTGTAATTTTTACGTTGTAGGATGATCTCTATACTCATCTAAGTAAGAACTCGGAGGTCTAATACTGTATAAATGTAACTATGTTTTGTTGGTTATTTCATTACCTATAGGAATGACACCAAAGGTACGCTAAACCGCTCTGGTAAGTTTTTGTTGTCTAGCAGTGCTGTAGTTATAGCCTTTTTAATAGGTATCAATTACTAATGTTTACCTGCATTTAGCCAGCATTTTGCAAATTATACGTTATTTGACCCAGTACCTACCTATAGTTTCCCGGGATTTTGACCCACATTAACATAAGAATAGGCGCACATGCGCGAGCGCAGTAATTCTTTTCCTTGATGTCGTGGGATCGTTTTGTGAGTCATAAAATAATAAAAGAGGATCATCTTAATGCGGAAAATAAGAACTGTATTTATTTATGTTATATAAAAAAAAATAAAGTTAAATTGCTTCTATTTTGGTTGAACACATATTTATTTTATACCTAACTTGTTTGTTTTAGCAATGTTTTTGCATTTGTATCTTAATATTAAATAAATCAAGTTGTTTCTATTGTTTTTTTTATAAAGAAGTAACATGTTACCTGAAAGGAAGTGAGGACTGAAATACAGAAATTAGTGTCTGGCAAAGCAAAATAAAAATCTGTTGATAATATTTATTATTTAGAGATTAAAAAGGGTTCCATAGACTTTGACTATGTTAACATAATTATCTAAATTATCTGTGTATTACTAACTCTTATGAATTACAGAAGTCTTATTCGAATGATTAAATTACTAAACATAACATACCATCACGCCTGTATTCCCCGAAGGGTTAGGCAGAGGTGCACTTAATGTACACCCACAGTTCGCCGGTATGTTTGGGTCCCATGTAATAGGGGGCGAGCCTATTGCCATTCACCGGGCACAAATCCAGACTCCGAGCTGCTACTGAGAATTTCATAGAAAAACTCAATAACACTTTGCTCGACCTGGGGATCGAACCCAAGACCTCTAGCGTAGCAGTCGCGATTGGGACCACTAGACCAACGAGGCAGTCTAAATACACAGTAAACTGTGTATTTAGTAAATTACTAAATACACAGTTTATGAAACAATGCAATAAGTAACAGTTATAGGTAGGTACATTCCTTCTTTATTTTTAGAAGCATCCAGTAGCTCCGCATCAAATGACATTATCATTGACATTATTGATAAGATACTGTAATAACATTGACACATTTTTGCAAAGTATCTCGCCTTAAATACCTATATAAAATGTGCTATACTTATATTTTTTGAATATTATCAGTTTTAAAATATACTGCGGTCTGTCTGACCTACATTAAAATGGTGCTGAACAAAAATAAAACTAAGAATACACACGTGCATAATTATATATTTCCTTATGGCATTTCCTTCACGAGAGGCGGGATAAACTGCTTTTACGCCTTAATAATTATGTGTATTATACGTAGGTATATAAGTAAGTGAAAATAAATTCAAAAATTATATTAATATGATTATTGTTCGTTTGGTAAGTACGGGGTTTAATCGGGATAGATTTCAATAGATTTCTTTTGAATAATTTTATTTTCATAGTTATTTACATCCCCTGAACGCCACGTTTAATTTAGAAAAACGTAGATGAAATCATTCTTAGGAAATCATTTGAAAATGACGACCATTTTTATTATTTTTTATTTTATTATATTAATCAATAATTATTTAAATGTTGTGTCGTGAGAAAAACATAGATGCCAACATAACAGATGTCTGATTCAGGATGTATTATCACGATTTATGTTGGGAAAACAGTAGTGCACTGCGTAGCTATAACAGTGTTGTCAATATGAATGGCTTATGTAATGAATAAAACACGTGCACGAAATCATAGTAGTGTTTAGCAAATTCTGCGAATTAGTATCAAAACAAGAGTATATCATTACATACAAGTGGTATTTAAACGTAACGTTATCTTAAACTACTCTTTGATAACCCTATATTTCTTGGAAAAAGTTTCGCGTAAATGGGGATGCAGAGGGTTCATTCAAAAAAGAGCGCAGTATCGCCGTTAAAAGTAAAAATTTGCCAGCTCTAGAGGCTAGACCCTAGTCAATACTAATATCGGAAAATAACAAAGGATTTGAAGGCTATTGCTGGCTCTATCGGATTTACAATCTAAGTTCTAGGTATCTAACAATCTCAATTAGTATAAATAAATTGTGTCAATATTAGTAATTTTTGCAGACATTTTGTAGACTGAAGATACCTACACTAAACATTATTTATAATTTATACCGTTGTTGGTTTTCGAAAACTAGTTTAATGATTATTTTGAAGGGGCTTAATGTCACTTACTATAAATTAATTCTATTAAAACTGTTACAAAAACGTGGTAATAGATTTTTGTTTCCTTTCATTACGTGTTTTATTTTCATTAATAATTATTAAGTAAATTAAAGTATTAATAAAAGGATTAAAACCCCTTATATTTCTCATTATTTTTAATTTTATGTGGCTTAAAACATCCTAAACGTTTACGGAGATATAAATTTTAGAAAAACCAAATCGATGGCACCGACTTCGGATACTGTTTTGCACATACAATTATTTAGTTTTTTTCTAGTCAGATAATTTTTTCCCTAAAAATATCAGATATATTTTCGAATCTCTGTCATCATCGAGTCTACCCATTGCTATTGTATACAAACTTCCACTGGTTTGTACCAAAGAACTTTTACCGCCACTTTTTCATCAATTTCCTTGTTATTTTCCTGATTATTTAATTTTTTATCCATTGTCCAATCACGCCCAAAAATCTTTTTGTCGACATGACACGTGTGTTAAAAGTAACGAGTGTTTATACGTAAACTTAGTAATTTTCCTTATCCATGAGAAACGTTTCGAGGATCATATTATTATAGTATTTGCAACTTACCTAAGTACTGAGTCTTTGAGTGCTTATTCAGTATTACAGCGATAGGCAATTGGTTGACGTCGTAGATAGATAATGCGCTTGCAAATCCAGCGCTCATTTCCCAAAGATAGACATTAAAAAACCGTTTATATTAAGTCAGTAAGAGTTCGTACTTTTTTCAGAATTTACGAATGTTAATGTGCAAGGGTTATGACGACAAAACCCTTGCACAACTGCCCTGTAAGAAGCTGATCATGATAGGCGACCAGGATGACATTTCTATACCTATTACATAATGCATATAAAATGAGCATTTTTATCCTCTATTAAAATTCCAAACGCGCTTACTGTCTTCTCACATTAAGTATATATTTCTGAGCTTAGAATGCACAAATGTATCAAGGTATAAATATATGTTTTTTGCGCACTACTTTTTTACCTAATTCCTTATAATGAAGGAGCAATGTACCGGAAGACCTATTTATGGCGATATTTACGATAGTCGATTTGCACAAGCATTAAAGGTAACATACGAATCACCTTGCATGTAAATTTTTCCTCTAGAAATTTTATTTTACTTATTTATTTACCATTGAAAATGATGTTTCAGAAGTCACTCAAGCGCATATTTTTTTGTAACTTATCCAAAATTGTACTTGATTGTCAATAATTTCATCGATCACGAGAAACTATTAAATTCCGTTCTTATAGTCCAACCTTTCAACTAAGTCGAAATAAATACTTCTTCGTATCTTATCAACGGGTCTTAGCAACGGGTGACGTGGGCCGATAGTAGCTCCACTGTGATTTGTGTTATCACTTCACACTCTATTCCGTACGTTATCTACAATGCGCCTTTCGGTAAGAATGGTTTATAGTGGTGATGGTATTTAACGGGCGATGTATCGCGAATAGCGCAATCAGTCGTACGATATATTAAATAATCGGTATTATAGTAAAGGGTGTGACCACTCTTAGTGGATAGCAACTGGCCTTGGTATCGCTTATTTAAACGATATACACAGGCCTAAATTGACTTGAGATCTTCGGTCATTTTGTTTGCTTATTCGACCAAAATAACCATAATCTGTTCTTTGGTTATATTCGTCAAATATTTTATTCACCAAAATCTGATGGCTTCATTATACTGTCCCAATTTATGATAAAACTTTTTTTTTAGATGCGCTCGTGTGCTTATTCGTAATTTATTATTTGGAATAAATCGCTCTGCTGCACATGAGTGTGTTACCATGTGAATGTAATATTTTAATTATTGATTATTATAAAGTACCTAATATTCTTTTTTCTGAATCATTGTCAATAACTATCTACTTATTAACCCCGGGATATACTTAAAAATCTAATTAAGTAGGTATGTACCAGTGGGCCTTTATCGAATGTCAATGAAAATGCAGTTTAATAAAATTGTATTTTCCAAATAATTAAGTATAACAAGTATTTATTATCGATAACGTACGTCGATACAACTTTGTAGTTACTCGCTTTGACATTTTTAAAATTATTCAAGCATAGCGATAAGAGTACAAAAAATATAAATCAGAAAGAAAACCTGTAAATAAAATTCGCTCCACCTGAAACTCATAACGAGTTTAGTTTAACCTTGGCCATAAATTTGCCGATACAAATTAGTTCAACTTTTGATATACCTACGGGCGGGGACGGGGCGCGGGGTTAAGGGGCGATTGCAATAGAGGCTGCACGCCACCTTGCTCTGATTGATTTATACGTCTTGTTTGTCACAGAGCCGATTTATTTGAATTCCTGCCAGAGCCCCGGGCAGCAAACGGATTAATATCGAACAGACCCCCACGATATATCCCCGACTTTGGGCAATAATTCAATATTTCATCCTTCGGGCCGGGACCTACCCTGTGAATTAACATACAAACGTCAATCGTTTCATGAATAAAAAATGTATTGGATTTAGTGAAATGACTGGCGCGATCGGCGAGCGTTTACTGTGCTGCCGCCCGAAATGCCTATTGCGGAAATATAAAATGCTTCGGATTACTGGTTCAGTTTGATCGCACACTATTCGTATTTGCTGGGAACACGCGATTTGGCAGCTAAGTTCCAAACGATGATACTGGGGACTCGAAAAATCTCACAGTCGTAAACCCGACGGCTATTAACTGAGCAGCGCAGGAATTGGGTATCGCATAACATTTACTACCGTTTAATGCAACCAACCAACCACTGTTCTTCTTTTATTGGGGGAAATAGTTCCCATGTTGCTGTTATAAAGCTGGAAGGATGCATACTCGCAAGTTTATGGCGGAATATTCGTTGACAAAATGATATTGCAATGTTTAAAAACCACAATAATTATTCGTAGGTACACGGCAGCATGAAAACGCCATGTGTATTTAAATTCCATTCGTCTTTATAAGATGTGCAGTACTTGCGTTATACATGGCGTATTTTACCTTAACGTGGTACAACGAGAGAAGAGTTAAGCAACGTACGGCGCGTTTGAGTGAAAAAATTCCACTTGGTGCTATCGTATCTAGTAAAACCGGTTTATAGATATAAATTATATAAACTACTGCTACGACGCCGCTTTGCCAATGCGTTCGCACTGCGAAGCCATCAGAGCAATGGGTAGGCAGGCCACTTAAATTTCCAAGAAGAAGCTTCAAGTTAAGTAGCTGTGTTAATTTCCCTGCGCGGGCGCACTACTGGTAGAGATAAGGGACCATTTGTAATTAGAAAGAGAATTATGTTCAGCTCAATATCATAAGATTTATAATTTTAAAATTCAACTGTTAATTTAAATGTGTCTAAACGTTTAAGATTACTAATGACTACATTAGATAAGTTTTTGTTATAAAATTATTCGTACGTTGCTCCTTAATTATTCAAGTTTAAATAGGTTTTCATGAAAAAGACGTGTTAAATTAACGTCGGTTTAAATCCAACTTCCAGCTGTGTCTTTGGGTTTTTTTATTAAATACCTGATAAGAGCCTGGAGCTTGGATTTGTACGCAATTAACAGGAACAGGCTCCAACCCTTGTTTATAGTAGGTACGGAGAACCCTCATGGATTTCTGCGACCTGGTGGATGAAGCGGCTGGGTCTATAGCCACGGCATGACACATTCACCAAGACAATAACAGGCTGGAGTCCAGTGACACGTGGACCCCTAGAAAGGGCGAAGCCTTACCTTGCATTTTATGCAAAGGCGGGCCAATTACCTACCTCCCACCTCTAACATAGGATCTTAAAACATCGATGAACTGTGGGTATACATAAATACTGTTTTTTTTTTAACCATTGGGGGATGTAGGTAAGCATCATGACTATACATATAAGTATGTAGAAATTTCATATTATTACGTAAAATGTTATGTGTTGCAGTATTAACCAGGATTTATGTACATCCGCCACAAATCATTTCCAACACCACTCTAAACAGAAGATAACATAATATCTAAACAAATATTTTAATGTAATTTAACTGTATACATCTCTTAATCATATTTGTCATTGATACTCGTATAATAATCGCTAGTGTAGACCTTATTGCTCTTATTGCCTTACTTTATAGAGATGTTTAATCTAATGTACCTACATAATTATAGGGCCACGACCTCAATTAGACCGCAGAGTCTAATAATCGCGTTAATCATGAAATAACGTATACGAAGATTGTCGATTTCCGAGATGTTACGCGTCTGTCGACTGGGCGACCTACCCGAGTTACGTACATTTAAACACAAAAGTGTTATAAACGTGATTTAATTTATACCTACTACTTAATTAAACAAGTGCAATAATATAATGTTAGCAGTCTTATGATATTCCTACCACAACTCAGTGTTACCACTAACAGCAATACTTTTGTTCAATAAAAATAAATAATAATAGCAAATACTTTTTGTACTTGTGCAGTCGATTGTACAGTACAATGCGATTCAAACACATTATCATAACCGGTCGTGGCAAGAGGCGTATATGTTAAATATGTTAATTACTTCTCTCGGTATAAAGAACGTATTGTTGAAAAAATATACTTATATAAATACGTATTTTATCGGACTAGTTATGGCTGATTTTGACACTTCGCTAAAGATTACCAAGGATCCCCATGGTGATTTAGAAGGACCAATATGGAACTATTAATCATTCTAATTGCTTAAGGGAATTACAAACTTTTTATTAAAAAGTTATTGCCGGCTTTAATATTGTTATTCTTGTCACACAGAACAACCACTATTATCGACTCACTGGATAAGTTTGAGTAGTTTGTAAAGAAATCATTATTAACTCACTATTACTTACAGTTGATAAACATGAATTTATCATTTTTGGAGATTTTTAAACTTTTCTAGGTCAAGAATATTATTACGCAAAATAACCACAAGATTGTTACTTATCATGTTTTTAAAATGTCTATATAAGACCTAAATTTTTATCATCTAAGATCACGACTTCTCAAGAAATGCGACGCAGATTTCACAAAACATGGGTATTTTTTATTCTTATTCGATTTGACTCATTATCTAAATTTACAAGTAATATCAACTTCGTAGTAAGATAGGCGTAGTAGTCTTATATGACATTTATTTAAACGCATGGGATGAGATGAGATTTATCAAATATAATTATCAATACCATAGTCCTGAAAAACTTTGATAAAATTATAATTGGAAATGCAGTATTTTTTTTTCATTAGAAAAAAAAAATCCTTGATAAACAAAATCGATTAAAAAAATGTATTATTCACACTTTTTCATGAAATTAAATAATAAAAATCAATAAATTATATTTTGAATCCGTTTGGTGACAGATCAATTAAAATAATCTCAGATAATTATCTGAGATTATTTTAATATTAATATTTCGTGTTACATTAACATCACAATATTATTTCAGTACAAAATTAATAAAATTAAAAGTTCTGATATCAGTTTGAATGATGGATGACGTAGAGTTAAATTTCTTCCATTAGTTTTTTTATAGTGTGGTTTGTAGTCCGCCACATTCCGGTAGCAATTTGGCGTCTTAATTTCGTCAAGTGAAAGTTGATCGATGGCGCATGTCAATTTAGGTTTTAAACTATGTTCTTTTAATTGATATTGCCGAATAGAAAGGAAAATAAAATCGGCCTATAAAAAAGAAAAAATATATTTTTTCTTTCACATAGGTCGCAAGCACGGCTGCGAAGCCAGTCCTGGGTTCGATTCATAAGTCTAGCAAAGTGTTATTGGGGATTTTCAACGAAATTTTCAGTGAGCAGCTTGAAGAAAAGTAAACCTAGTTAATAGCAATGGAGTCGCTCCCTATTATATGAGATCTGATAATTTACCAACGTACTGTGCTGTCGCCAGCACATCAGGTTATACAAAACTGTATTTTTTTTCCAAAATCAACTGATAAAATTTGTCATTTTGTTCTGGCCACCGCACAAGAATAGGAGGTCAGAATTAAATGTTAAACTTTCATATATTTTATAGTCTGTCCAAGAAATAGGACACCTGTTCAATTAGATGATACTAAGGTAGGTAGAAGTTGGTAGTAGTAAGGTAGTTAATACTAATTTCTATAAAAAAATCCTATACATTTTAGAGTTTATTTATTTTGTTTACTTATAACATACAATGTTTTATAGACATGTACCCAATACAACACGCCGTAGTCATTTGACACATTTAAATTTAATAAAACTCCATCAAATTCCGCCAACGCACAATTAAAAATATCTTATTGTTGTGTTATATGGTTAACCGTAGAGATAGAGAGCTGTAACCGTTTAAAATTGTGAGTATTATCACCATAACTTCGTATGAAAATTTATTAATTAGTTCTTTAATTCATACGTTACATATCGTTTTTTAATCGTAAGAAATCATCGGCGATTGGCGTTGGGTTTTCGTAGTAGACCCTCTGGTCCTCGCAGCGATTTGTTTTAAAACTACCCCCTTTTTAAGTACCTAAGTAACTAGTAATAGATACATAGGTGCTTATACTTCTTTGTCTTTTCCATCTTCAATACTAAGTATCTTTAAATAGTTTTTTTCGTACGATCAATGTATTAATAATTCCGCAATATCATCTACCTAATTGTACTTTTAAATGTAAGTAAGTGAATCATACCTACCTAAAACGTCTTAGATGCATTTTCTTGTGCTTGTATGAATATTTAATTCTAGTTTTATCGTCGGTTTATGAAACTGTCTATAAAAGAGGTTGAATGACCTCCTTGAATTCCAACAATGGAACTCACACGTACTTAATAATTATATGAAAGGATTTTTGTATAAGACGCGTAAATTAAAGCGAAGAAGGAAGAATAACTAGTTATTCAATGTTATCAGCAATAACAAACGCACGCAAAAAATGCTGAATTCGTAGTACTATTTTGTATAGCTTATCGTAATTGCGCAATTTTTAAATTTCGTATGTAAACATTCGTGGCATAACATCCTACGTAGCAGGAAGAGATTATCTGTTGTAGGTTACCTATTTAATCAAATACGTAAGTATGGCCCGAAATTAAAATGCATTGTAGGTACATTTGAAATGAATTCTCAGTAAACGTGACGATTACGGCGGCGTATCCCGTCGCGATTATTTATCGTAAATCAGATAGAATTTCTGAGAATCGTTCGCCATTGACATTTGTAAGCAACACGATCATGTTTACGTTTGGTGGCGGGTTGCGGCGGGTGTTTACAAACAGTAAATTGTTTACTCGACTGACATAACGCGTTGCAGGCGTCACGGCGCGTCACAGGCCGCGTCACTCACTGCCGCGCGCCGCTCGCGCCGCCGCCCAATCCTGTTCTATTGCGTTTCTTTGCTTGCAAAATTTTATTGCGTTGCTTTTTTCTCTACTCACTCGCTCACTCATTACGGAAACTGCGTATCGACTAAATTGTAATCATTCGAGAAGGTTTGTGTTAGTATTATTAAAAATATAAACGACGGAATTTATTTAACTTGAAAAAACTTTACATACATTGTCCCAGTTTTTTCGAGTCTTAAAGTTTGAAGTACTTAATTACAAGTTTGCTTGTAATAAATACCTACCTGCTCTACCATAACATAGGTTATTATGTATGTACGCACGGCTACACATCAAGCTATACAAAACCAGTATAGGCTAGCCTTGAATTGTACGGAGACCCTTTTCAATGAGAGGTCAGTCTACACTGGTTTTGTATAGCTTGATGTGTAGCCGTGTGTACCTATGTTACAGTCGCGGTCTGTGATCACAATACGGAAAATCATTTTTTGACACCGTTGGAGATTACGGGTACATAATGAATGGATTTTATACGAACTTAAATAAAACATTTGAAGGCTTCGTGGAAAATTTTATCGGATTTGAGCTCGATGAAACGACACAGGTATTTTACTGGAGGCGGTATGAAACTATAATATTACTATTTCTGATTTCTGAGGTAGATTTTATTCTTATAAAATACCTACCTAACACATAAATAAATATATTAAATATTTTTCTTCGCAAAATTTTATTTTAAGTTAAACTTTTACATTTAATGGTTTGTTGTTTGTTTGCTCTTAGATGTTTATTTGTTTATTATGTTGGCATTGGCACTTGACAGATAATTATTAGTGTGGTCACGTGGGCAGGTGCCATTGTTTATTGTTTTATGTTTCATACTTTTTTTTTTGTTTTTTGACACATCGGCTTTTGGTCCATGGTCAATTTATGCGAAAATAAAAACTTTTCTTCTTTTTCTTCATAAATGAAAACCGACTGCGACCTATAAAATATTACCTATATATTTGGAGTATAAACGTATACAAGGTGTCCCAGAAATCAACGTCAAGCCGGAAACGGGCAATAGGGCAAGGTGTGACAGTTATTACGCATCACGCAAAAACTACTAAGTACAAGAAATTGCATGAGATTTTCATGGTTGTATTGCTGAAGGTCTTACTATAAAGATGGTGCATGTTTCATGTTGATACGCCGCCTAGAAGTCGAGTTAATAAGTAAGTAGGTACGGTGGCTAGCACATCAAGTTACCACAAAATGACAAATTTTCTCAGTTCATTTTGGACTTTATCTTCAACAATTTAACAGGGTCCCCTCTTAAATTGTTTACTTAAATCCTTTTGGGACATGAATGTATCCGCTGGCAACGTCTAGTACAATATAAGGAGTCATTACCCCTTATTTTCTTTATTTTTTTAATTTTGCGCTTTAACAACAACACACCGAAGTTTCATCGTACCTACAAGTACCTGATCGTATACGAACTATAGGAGCGCATAGAGGACATGTAGGTACACAATACTTAATATTTTTTATTCGATTATACTCGTAAATGATTAAATATTTGGGTCGTGAAGGCGGTATTCTGCAAAATTGTTTATCTTATAAATATTAGCTCAAAAATTAAATATTTGTTAAAAGCAGGTAGCTGGCACGTTTGAGACTTTCATCATCATCATCATCATCATCAGAGACTTTGAGTAACATTAACTTAACAAGTATCTCTCGATTTCCTTAATTATTCTTATTTTTTAATCAAATCAGTGGAAACACTGCTCAAAAAATACCCTGTGTTTTTTTACGTAATTTTGAATTTGTATCCTACTTAATAGATTTACATATCAAAGCAATCTTATCTGTCTAGCTTATAATGGTTTATCTAGTTCTAGATTATATAATTTATTTAGTCGAAATCTAACAGTTACGTCAATGTAACCTACTCAATATTTGTTAGCTTACATAAGACTAAATCGATCAATTATTATTTAATGAATAAAGTCCAAGGGTATTTTCCTAAATAATATTAAGGTTTCTGTAATTAAAATCAGAGCTTTATAGTGAACATGGCGAAATATACAGGGTGGCAGGGTCATCGACACACAACCGCTTACTGTGAATCCAGGCCATGATTCTAACCCCACTTGATTTTAAATTTTCGTCGGTTATTTAAAAAAAATAAGCTGTTCCCTACATTTTAACCGTGTAGGTATTACACTTTTGTAGGAAAAAGCTGTTTTTTTTTTCGAGAAAAATATCAAAGAACGGTTGTCCAGGATTATGAACTGAATTCATGGTAAGCGTTTTTGCGTCGATGTCACTTCCACCCTGTATAGTTGACATTAAGGTATTCTCAGGCCTCTTACAGGCTCTACTAGTTATAGGTTTTTTTTTAATCTATTTAAGTTCTTATAAAAAAAACAGTAAGACCACTCAAAGTCTCCTCCAAAGACCGCTCTAGTGTTTTACTATCAGAGGGCGTATTATGATAGATAAGTTACACACATTTATGATAACAGATTGATGAAAATTTCCTTCATTCTCTAGAGATAATATAACAAGCGTGGTGTAATAGTGATAATGTATGCAACACAGTTTAAATATCGTCATAAAATAGTCGTAAATTATATCTAGCGTGTTAAACGTTCAAATAATCTTAGTGTTGATAATAGAAATTACATTAGTTTGAATTTGAGGATCTATTTGCTAATTTGTATGTAGAATGAAGCTGGCTCCCAACACGTGACCAAATATTGAATGAAATTTGAACTGTTTTCTCATCTTCATGCAATCGTTGACCCGCAATTCCTGTGTTAGGGTCAGCACAAAGTCCAAATACTAATTTCCAGAACAGTCTTTATCTTCATGTTGTTTTTGACACTTCAGCGTGCTAAACAAAGTGATAAAGAAGTTATTATCAACAAGAACTCGTTAATTTATAATTTATAAATTCATATAAAATACCATCACGCCTGTATTCCCCGAAGGGTTAGGCAGAGGTGTACTAATGTACACCCACACTTTGCTGGTAGGTTAAGGTACCATGTAATGGGGGGCCAGCCTATTGCCATAAACCGGGCACAAATCCAGACTCCAAGCTGCTACCGGGAATTTCATAGAAAAACCCAATAACACTGCTCGACCTGGGGATTGAACCCAGAACCTCTAGCGTAGCAGTCGCGCTTAGGACCACTAGACTATTGAGGCAGTCTTAATAAATTAATATAAAAAAATATTTATTATTTTAAATAATAATTTTAGGTTCTAAATCCTGCCTGATATTTCTAATTTTTTTTCATGAAACTACAGAATTACTTATAATTACCTACGTTTATTTATTACGCATGCTGTCTAGGAATAACAATAACTTTAATATTTTGAAAATATAAATGATGCCCTTGAAGCGAGTAACGTTACAGTAAATATTGTAAAATACGCTGTTTACTATTACCATTGTTCATGAAATAGTAATAGTCGAGTCACCGTAAATTACGTATAAGCTTACGATATGATATGATCTATTTCAGTATAAAAAGCGCCAACAACTTAAATGTGAACAGTGACTCATTAGGGTAAATTTGACATTCGTCTACCCAATCAGCTGGTATATTATCTTAACGCTAATTATATCTCCAAAATAATAGTGTGTGATGTGACCATCCTTCACCGCAGGCGACTCGGAACCTAACCAAGGTCAATCAACTTTTCAACCTTCAAGATATTTTAAATACACCTCATAATTTATGATTTTAGGAAATTGTGAACGATAACTCTTTAACGGGTAAGTATTGCGATCGAAAAAATCCAACCGTTCTTATGATGAATATTAATTGGTTCTTAAAATAATTCCCTGGCGTAGGTAAATGATTATATTTTTAGCGTTTCTTATCTATGTGTTGGACTTTGTATGTTCATGAAACATTCATCTAGAATCCATGCGCCTACGCCTTATACAATTAGAGATAATGTAATTGCGCGTTAGAAACTTCATTGCGCAGTTCAAACTAACTACACCTAGCTATAGCTGGATTTTATGTAAGAAAACGTCACTTGGCATTCCGACCTCATAGTCATTCAACATAACTATTTATAATTTGTTATATTATGTTAATTCAGACGCGAGTCGAAAGGCGGCCGACCTTGTAAGGCGCCGCGCCGTACTACTGGCGACAAAGTGGATCATTGTGTTCAAACTTGTAAATTATTTGTATCCTGACTTTTATCACACAGTTTACTGCCTCGTTATTTTTATTATGATCTGTGTAAAGCCTCCATATAAAGTTTCAGCGGTGACTTTCTCAGTATTTCGTAACTTTTTTTCTTAATGTACTTAATATAATTATTTAAATATTTTATACCACATTAATTAAAGTTATTTGCATACATTAATTAGAGATTTATGTTTACTTAGTTATACTTAGTACGAAGTGCAAGACATTCACACTATATTTGTATTCTGAAAATCTTACTTAAAAAAAAACAGTAAATTAAGCCTATTTTTTCTAAACGAATAACAGACCATAAAAAAAATAATTTTCGAGCACCGGGATTTGTTTGATCCTTATTAAATACTTATCTGCCTGTATCGACTACTGGCTAGGTTTTCTCTTGCGTATAATAACTATAATTATATAATAATAATAGCCTGCTGTGCCATAACAGGCTATTACATATGCGGATGGTAATGATGGGTTTTCGATAAAGGCCCGCTGTTGCTGACCGTCCCTTTTAGCCCAGCTTACTGCAAGTAACACTTACGCTGCTGTCTCGTCTCGATCTCCTAGCCTATTGAGTATTATTGGCGGCTCAACTACGAGCGTCTCAGTCATCATAATCCCATTTAAATATTGTTCCCTCTTCTCTCCTCTCAGAATAAAAAGAATTCGGTTTTGTCCCTCCACGACACGCTGACGTGAAAATCTGTCAGGCATTCAGTTTTCCTTACGATGTTTTTCCTTTACCGTTTTAAGCGGATAATGAATTATTAATACGCACATGACTTCAAAAGGTTCGTAACTCGAGACCTTTGGCTTGGCAGTCCAATAGCCATAGCACAAGGATATCTGTTCTATCACTGCTCTTGTTTTCTTCAATTTCGGCCATCAATTCCATTGACGGTTGGTCACAGGCCGTTTTGTTCCTTGTCTCCTGTTTATATCAATGTTCTCGTCACGTGAAACTACTCTCGGGGTCGGCGCCACAACTACATCCGTCTAAATAGTATAATTGGCCGTAGCGTAGTAAGAGCGTGACACGTACTCGTACTACAACGTAATAAAATTCGCCGCTTGACGCTCGCGAACCCATTAATTTATTGGAATGTATACTGCGTATGTAGCTGTAAGTGGTCTAGTCAACAATACCTATTAGTGCATATAGCTAGATTAATAAATTCCGGCTACACGCCCCTGCTTATTATTAGTGAAACAGTTCTCAGCTCAGCTCCTTAGTCAAAATTTATCAAAAACTTATAACTATCTATATAATAACTGGAAAATCTTAAGCCTACAATTATGGAATGTTATAGAATTTGGATCTTTTAATATGACGGCGTTACACCGCCGTTTACTCTATCGTAGGTATATTAGGTATATAGGTAGAATTGCATCTCAAAAATTGAACCCTAAAAGTAATAAAAACCGTACAGTACCTTAGTAAACAGTAAAGGATATTTTATTCTAAGTAGTTTTGCCGGAATTCTCTTATAATAATCATCATCAACCCACTACATTGTCCCACTACAGTGGGCACGTGTCTCCTCTCAGAATGAGATGGATAAGGCTACAGTCCACCACACTGCGGGTTGGCAGACCCAATATGCCATCAAGCAAATCTAACAGGAATGCAGGTTTCGAACTTGAGATCTTTGACATAGCAGTTTCAATAGTCTTATCACTAGGCTATCACTGCACTTAAGATATTTTATGGGATATGTATTTTATTTTTTGAGGATTATTAGTACGAACCTTTCACATTTCAATTTTTTTTCGAGTTGGGTGAACATAATTATATTTATGTATGGAACAGCTGATTTTTCTCGCGATTTTAGAGTTGGTCACAGAGAAATAGATGATGAGCACAATGGCCTATGTATATACAAAAATAACGTTGTTTAAGCAAAAAGCAAAATTCTTTTTATATTTCTTGTTCCCTTTATATACTGATCTACTTATTACGTGCGTGCTATTTATCTATCTAAACAACCCACAAACAACTATATATTATATACAAGCTTTTGCCTGCGGCTTCGCTTCTGTGGACGATAAGAATGAATTTAATCAGAAACCAACAGTTTACACTTTTTTTCTGCATACAACACCGAGGTCAGGCTCTATATCTATTTAACTTATTGAGATGAAATGTACAGCAGTTTTTAAGTTGGAGCATATCTGTTATGTAGTTACCCATAACAAACAGACAAGAATGTATTTTTTTGTGTTTGAACACGTTTATATTATACTCTAACCCACTTGTTTTTTTTATATCTTGAATGTACAGAATCAGGTTGTTCACAATTATTATGTATAAGTACATATATAGTGTATATTAGTATTATATATTTATATAGATGTATAGAATACAAAAACACACTTTATTCTATATACCTAAAGGTCAGGTGAGTAGTACTCACAACTGGCGCGTGTGTATGAAAAGATGTATGAATGCGGAAGAAGCGAAAGACATATGCAAGAGTCGTAGCAAGTGGTAGTCCATAGTTTCTGCCTACCCCTGTGGGAAAAAGGCGTGAGTGTATGTATGTATGTATAAATGACGTATATTACTAAACAATACACACAACAAGTTTATTTTCTTGTTATTAGAAACAGTTACGTGATACTACTATTACTTGTGTCAATGTTATGAACAGTTGTATTTTCCCCATTATTTATTTGAATGTAATAAGTGAGTTGTCAAATGGTTATAAACTTAGTATGTAAATACATTGTTATCAGGGCTTTTAATTTGCTAGTTCACACGATGTGAAGAGATATGTAACAAATATCTATATGTTTATAAAATACTGAGGTGGCAAACAACCATGGGAAACCTGGTAAGCGGTTACTGCAACCCATAGAGGGTGTCCATGAAAATGGAATAGAGTAATGTGAATACATTTATCATTCAATTACGGGTTCTAGCCGCGACTACTACGCTTGAGGTCCTGGATTCTACGAGCAGTGTTATTGGGTATAGAAAAATCTTAGTAGCAGCTCTGAGTTTGCATGTACTAAGTCTTATGTTCTTATATATATTAAGAGCGTAGCGAGCGTAAACATATCAGCGACCTGTGGGTGTACTTATAACAGAGTTAAACCTTGTACAATTAATAATAAATAACAACCCTATTCTTTAGAGCATAGGAATGTTTATTGAACAAATAAGTGATATAATAATTGTAATTATGCATTTGCATATTTTATAAGCATAAGTACCTATAATTGTTTTTTTATGGTATTGATAACAATATATATTTATAATCCATCAGAAATATTTTAGTTCATATGTACCTGGGCCCCTAGACAATGTCACATCTTCATTATCGATGACTAAGTTAGATATCCGAAATGTATGGATTTGACATAATTTCATCACGTGACATAGCGAAAGATTATGCCAATTGCATACATTTCAGGGCCCCTAGACAATGTCACATCTTCATTATCGATAACGAAGTTAGATTTCCGAAATCTATGGATTTGACATAATTTCATCACGTGACATATCGAAAGGTTATGCCAATTCCACACATTTCTGATATCTAACTTCGTTATTGATGATAACGATGTGACATTGTCTAAGCCCCCTGCTTAATGTAACTTCGTTTTCGATATGGAAATTTAACATTGTCTAGGCCCCCTGTTACTTTTATACGAAATTATAATGGTTATACTGAGAAATAGAATATTTCAGAAATATCTTTTTGTAATAGAATATTACTACAACAGAGATCTTTTTGTAATAGAATATTACTACAATAGAATACAACTACTGTTTCATTCATTAAACAGGTGTCCTATTTTCTTGGATACCCTGTAGAAGCAAGCAACGAAACAGATCTATCATACTGTTTTTTTTTTTAAAGTCAAGGTCGACAGTTTCACAGTTGTTTGAATCACAATTGCGTAATTCATGTCATGAGACACGTAGGCACTTCGTTAATCGTCGTTTTTCTTTCAATATTATCTTGTTGGTTCTTTTAACCGTCGAGTATCGGATTTTTTTTAACTTCATGACCATAAGAGAACTTTTATACAAACTTTTTGTTTCTGGATAAGTAAGTCTTTAAACTGTATAGGTATATTAATTTGTGCTTTGTAATTCGATTTATTTATAACGTCTGTGGTACTAAAACTAATATCAAAGTAGGATATTTTAAAGCGTATTAATTAACTCGTATTACCCTATTATAATGTGTATATTTTAAGAGACAGGAAAACCACAAAAGTTTCTATGATCTGAGGTCGCTCTTTGAGAAGGAAATCCATTTAAACTACACATATTAAACACATATTACAACCACATGTGTAAATCATGAGCCAACTAAATGCCTACATCTAGGTATGTTTTAAAATTTTCCTTACCAATAATTATGTTAACCTAATTTAACTAGGGACAATAATTATAATATACTAGCTTTCCGCCCACGGCTTCGCCCGTGTTTTTTTTTCGGACTTTTTTTTGCTATAAACCTCACCGAGCCCGAGACCTTTCCAACGAATGCAAAACCGTGGAAATCGGTTTGTGCGTTCTGGAGTTAAAGCGTCAGGAAGGAAAACCCGACTTATTTTTATATAGTAGATTATCTTTACGTATTGTCATTAGTCTAGTGATCCTAAGGGCGACTACTACGCTAGAGGTCTTGGGTTCGATTTCCAGGTCGAACAAAGTATGTATTATTGGGTTTTTCAATGAAACATTCAGTAGCATCTCGGAATTTGGATATGAGCCTGGTGAATGTATATGACAACCAATCAAGCTATTTGTCTGAATAAATGCAAAAGCAATATTAGGTAGTTTTTAAGTGCAGTTGTACTACAAAAATCACCGCTACTATAACCGCGTAGGATTACAGGCGGCCAAAAGTCAAACTGTTTATCTTAATGTCTCGTCTTGTGTACCTAAACCAGTTAAATTGCTTTAATTTTTTTATTAAATTATTAATATGAAAGTATACGTCTCGGGTTCGAATCCGAGTCAAGCACCTATGACTTCTCGAAGTCATGTGCGTATTAATAATTATTAACATGCGCTTAAACGGTAAAGGAAAATATCCTAAGGAAACCTGCATGGCCAATAGATGTTTTTTGACGGTGTGTGAAGTCCGTGCCTAGCAGTGGGACAATGTAATGGGTGCTGATGATGATAATAATAATATCGACTTACCGTAAGTTATCTTGACTGCCTCGTTGGTCTAGTGGTCCCAATCGCGACTGCTACGCTAGAGATCTTGGGTGCGATCCCCAGGTCGAGCAAAGTGTTATTGAGTTTTTCTATGAAATTCTCAGTAGCAGCACGGAGTCTGGATTTGTGCCCGGTGAATGGCAATAGGCTCGCCCCCTATTACATGGGACCCAAAAACATACCGGCGAACTGTGGGTGTACATTAAGTACACCTCTGCCTAACCCTTCGGGGAATACAGGCGTGATGGTATGTAAGTTAACTTGTTACGTAAACCGGTACGTAGGGCTACAATGAAATTTTGCACAACACTTTGACTGCCCAAAAATGTTTAAGTCCTATATAATATACATATATTATGTTACTTATTACTAAAATTAAGAAACATGAAAAATAAGTTAGCTTAACAATGAATATAAAAATATAATGGCATCATGCATAATTTTTATTCGTGAAGGGAAGGGCAGATGTGTGCTACATACAGTCACGAACATAAATTTTAATGCATCTACTAAACGTAAAAAGCGTTTTTTTGTGAAATGTCGATTTCAATGCAGAACTAACACAATATAATTATAGTATTGGTTCAAAAATATGATCTAAGTGACACAATAAAATTTCTCGCTTTTGAATTTTGCCATGTGTAAAAAACATAATATAATAATAACTAACTCATCACTGTACACCCACAGTTCGCCTGGATGTACATCAGGTTATACAAAACTGTCAAATTTCTCCAAATGATTTTACATCTTAAAATATTAATGATTAAGTTGAAAATCGTCATCGTGTGGTAACCTGATGTGCTGACGACCGTACTATGATAAGTGTTAATAACTCTTCTTCTAACTAGAAGTAGCTAATGCGTAAAATTGCTTGGCAGTACGTCAACGTAGGTATATTAGTTCTTCGCGACTAGTGTATAAATAGCAAAGATAAATCAACCACTCACGAAGTGATCGTTCGTCTTTCATAACAGTTCAACTTTTTAACGTGAAGAATCTAGAGAGAATATCGAGGCCAAATTCTTTAAACTTCCTCTTGAACTATCCTTTAGTTAGTAAAAATGTAGGAACCTTCAAATTTTCAGGCTAGGTTTTGTATTATACGAAAGAATACAAATGGAATATTTGTTTATTATATTAAATGGATGCATATATATGCATGCATATCTTTACTTTTTTTAAATTGTAAAAACCTGATTCTGTACATTGAATATATTAAATAAATAAGTGGGTTAGAGTACCTACGTAGGTATATAAAATCCAATTTAGATAAGTTATGAAAAAAATATTACCTAATATGTATACTTTTTTTAAATTGTAAAAAGCTGATTCTGTATATTGAATATATAGAAACCCCTAAAACAAAGTAACTTTGAATTCTTGTCTATTTGTCTGTTTATTAGGGGCTGGCGTAAAACCTACTGAACATATTTCAATTTTGTTTTCAATATTAGAAGCATATTCGTCAATTTAAAAACTGCTGTACACTTCCTTTGTCTCAATTAGTTGAACAGATTCTGAGATAGAGCTTCACCTCTCTGTTTTATGAAGATAGCAAGAAAGAAAGAAGAGATCATCATCATCACTGTTGGTTTCTGATTAAATTATTTCGAAACCGCAGGTAAAAAATAGATGTTTATGTGGGATCGGAATGAAAAATATTGAGACCTTGGTGAACCCATCTTGGTGAAACTATCTATTTTTAAAATACAAAAAAGCTCAAGAAACGTGTCGTGGCACATGTCTTCACAGTCTTCCAATCTCTTTTGTTCCATCGGCAAACCCTTAATATCTAGAGCAACATCCACAGAATAACCATTTTATTTTACCATAAATACTTAACCTATCCTACATGTATATAGGTACTTAAACAAAAACTTAATTTGAGCCCTTGCAGTTTGAATGACCGTAACATTTAACAACGTTGAAGGTCGCATTACGTAACAAACCACCCGCGTTACAGAATACGAGACCGGTTTTCATTTAGTGTTCGAAATTCGAATTTAAACATTTTAAAAAGGTACCTATACTTTTCTGGCTTTAATGACGCCAGTAACGTTTTTAAGGAAATCTTTGTCAGTTAGGACGTCAAGTTTTTTTTTGTTAACACCTGCATTTATGTAGGAAGTACTTAATTATTTTTATATTTTTATTATATTTTAGCATTAAATAATGCGAAATGTTTGCAAAGATATGAATTTTCTAATGAAAGAAAATTTCAAGTGACGACGACGTCGGCGTCGCCTAAAGACGTAAAATGTGGAAGTGAAATGCGTCACGGGCAGTGGTCTAGGTAGCTTAGTTGGTAAAGCGTCTGGTGTACTTAACCAGAGAGACGCAGTTTAAACCCTGCATTAGATCGATTTTTTCCTTAACTTCATTATCTTTACTAACATTTATTTTCAGGAAGAATAGTTTAATGTTATTCATTATTGAACCTTAGCATATAATCTCAATACCGGCTTTTCAAATTTGAATTTATATTTTTTGTTTGCTAGGTAGGTACAGAACCCGAGTAGGTAGTAACTCAAGGGTAGGTAGGTCGGAACTTATTAATTTTGTCTCTTTAGGCATTACCAATAGTATAAAAAATATTACAGCCGCTATGACCTCTCCTGTATCATTGCAGTGTATTTGTGTCTTTATTATCATTTGGGCACCTATACACAATCATTATACCTAATTATGTACCTATATCGGCCACGTACTTAGGGTAAATGGAACTTTTGACCCCTGTATTATGTTTGCAAGCTGCATATAAAAACAGGCGATGATATTGATTTATAATACATTACAAATATAACAATAAAAATGGTAGTTTTCTCCCATGCATTGTGGAGTTCGTGCTACAACATCTACAACACAGTCACAAACGCTGGCCATAATTGTTCATTATTGTCATCTAAAAATTACTTCTTAAAGCTATTAATGTAGAAAAACAAATTAAGATAAAGTTGTTGACTTCCCAGTGTACGTTACTCCTGCAGGAAAGTAGTTCCTAGACTGATATGAGTGGTATCTACGTTTAATTAATGCGTTATCTGCTGTAAATGTGCGCCAAATAAAAAAGCGTCAAGAAGGACCGAATACAGTTTTTAGCAAGCCTATACGTTATCTCATGTAGGCGTTACGATATTTTTTCTTATTGTCAAAAAATCGAAATCCAAAATTCAAAATTTATTTATTAAGATAACAATAATCCATCGTGTTAGTAATATTCCCATATATTTAGTGTTAGTAAGTCATAAATATTTACAGTACTTTTTTTTTATTACATACTTGAAAATTATACATATTTTCTGAAATCTAATTCTGTCAAAAATACGAGCTACTCGTGAATGTTTATTCCACAGTCGCACATATAATGGTTTTAGAGATACACGGAAAAGCAATATGTCACAAACCTGAAGACGCACAAATTATATTTTCGGCGCACATTTTTGCACAAATAAAAGCTCTCTGCCCATGCACAATATTTCTCTCTCCGATCACTCGTTCAGAATTTTCCTGCTGGAACAACGTTACTCCAGCAGGAATAGTTTTTTCAGTTTTTTCTAAAACGGGTGTTCTAACCCATATACCTCCACAGACGAAGACGATAAGTATTAAAATTATGGTCGTTATAAAACTAATTTATCTAATTAGGCTCAAGTACGTTCCCCGTTGATTTTTTATTAAGAGCTCATTTCACCAATTGTGGTATCATTACCTCAATTGGTTTCCGCATCGCCTGTAAAACGGACATGATAGCTAACTATGCTTGATGACAACGATTTAACTTAAACGTTAACGTTACGTAATTGGTGTGTGTTTAGTTTTCGTATTTATTATTGGTATATCACGCGTCCTAGATCGTGTATTATCCATGTTTAATATGACGATATTGCCATACCTACTGCTCATTATTAGTAATGTAAACCATTGTATTTTAAAATAGATTGTGGTACATATTGTGCGACTTAGTGAGAAATGGTATAAGTAAGTCCGGCTAGCCATAATGAGAAAGACCATTATATTTATCGACATAGGTTCTTTCTCAATAATACATAAATAAAAATTGAAAATAAACAGGCAAATGTAAACGCTTATTGTTGAAGTCAACTAATAAGTCTGTGTTAGGTACTTGTAGGTCATGAACTAGCAGCATTTAAATAATTATTAGATAAATACATAACATCATACCATCACGCCTGTAGTCCCCGAAGGGTTAGGCAGGGATTAAATATGTAACGTTATTAGGTTGAGGTCTTAGCCTGAACAATATCCGCAAGATAACTTTGCACGAGAGCTTACGATCCTGTGATATTCACCAGTTTTTCAGCTAAAAGATAGTGTGAGGGCTGAAGTATTATATCGCGATCAATGTCTACCGCAACCCTCTGTGTTCAAGTCGGCATGCTATCTGTAGTGCTGTTCTCTGTAGCTTAATATTGTTTACGGTTATTATAAAAGTAATAAAAAATAAACCGACAAGAAAAAAAAACAATAAAGTTATTTCGGTCGTTTTTGGAAGCGGGTGTAATTTTGTTATTTCCTCATATTTTTAGGTAGGTACGAGTACCTTGGTAAGTATTTATTTTATGTCCAACATTCTCTACCACTTAGCAAAGAGACCACTTTTTATTCCAAATATTTGCGATCTTGCGAACCCCGACAACGACGCGCTCATCTAGTGTCAAGCACACTTAAAGACCCATATCTTGAAACCACTGAACCGATTTTGATGAAACTTGCATTTTTCCCTAAGTTGAAAGATTCTGAATAATATTGCAATTAGATATAGGTAAACCTTGAAGCTCTTTGCTATATACCTAGGTGTCAAAATTCTTAGCCATTATGAGATTTCAACCGCAATTATCCAACTGTATTTTAATTAACCATGGTGACGTTTTAATTTCCTTCCAAAAATCCAGTAAACGACTCGATCTTATTATACAAAACTCGTTTGCCTTTCCAATACTGTCTTATTTTTAGCATGTAAAGTATATATGTAGGTACAACCTTGGTGACTGACTTATATCAATGTGAATACAATTGTTCCAGATTTCATTAATTTATACTTGTAATCAACAAGTAGGTGCGCAAGTAGATGCAAGTTTATTGTAATGTCAAAAGAAATGCATAATATGTCATACGTCATATACCTAACTGGGTCTAGTTGAAGGATGGACATAAATAAAATTACTAAGTAATAGAATGTGTTCAGTCGTGGAAACTAACAACTTGTGTTTCTAAATTATGAATATCAATCAACCAATTTCCTGCCACACTGTTGAGTCACACGGGTCAGCTTAAAGAACACCATGGCACTAATGCAGGTCGTCAGATATTTAAAAGCTTGGAAAACGTGGATGAATAGGAATATCATGAATAGGTCGCCTGACCGGCGAAGTATTACCCTCCCATAGAATATCGACGTCAAGTAGCAGTGCATACTGTTGCGTTTCGTACGGTGAGTGTGGACCGACGGAGGCCCAATTCCTCCCTCAGCCCCCTTCTTCTCCCTTTCTCCTTCCCCTCCCTTTTCCTTGGCTCAGCGCATCTGCAACTCCTTTGATTTGCAGATTTCCATGGGCGGCGATGACTACTTACCATCAGATGGCTCGCCTGTTCGTTTGCCAAGTTATCTCATAAAAAAAGTCAGCTGGATATTTCTTCGTGAAAATAAAAGAAAATACCTACTCGCTGACTAATACTGAAATTTCGGATGGTATGCCTATCTTAAAATATAAACATTTTACGATTATAAAAATTAAGTAAATTACAATGAAGTTGGGAGTTAGTTAACACTAAGCAGTACAGCTGCAAGTACTTATATATCTAGGTATATACCATGTTACAGAATGAGCTAAAATATTCTGAATATCAACGAGGTCGTAAAACAATTAAACAATTTCAAAAAGTAGGACTTATTATTTATGGTGACGTTTTTATTACTGCTCTCACCGAATGAATACTTTATTTTAGAGCACGTATAGGTGTGTACGAAATATATTTAACAATATTTTATTACAAGTCCTCCGATTACTTCTCCAGACATAAACGCAAAACTTAACTTTTGTATTCTAAAGATTCTATGTAATAAGGATTGTCAAGTTTATGTGTTAGAAAGCAAGACTGTGAAGGCTTAATATAGATGGCAACATTTACCGTAAAACGGTGTGCAATTTTCTCGGCCGTCTATGTTAATATGTGGCATATTAGGACGAACGTGGTCGGGTACTATCATTTTAAAACTAGCTCTTCCAGTGCGGCCCACTCGTTTGGCCGTGTCCGCCTACGGCTGCGTCCGTGAACTCGGCGCAAGAGCATTCAATCGTAAACTGTGACATTTTACTGACATTGCGCTTCTATCGCTCGTTTGACATTTTGTAACCTGCTCCAACCTTGTATAGAACTCGCCTTGTAAGCTGTACTAGCATATAAATGCTTATAAATTAACAGTTTTATCACCACTACCTAATACGCAGTTTAGATCTCTTCTGTGATACCCTGTGTCGTACCATTCGTCAAGTTTTATGGGAATGCACAAATTAAGCTGTTGGCTCTTACATTTTGGGTTGATTAGCAATGTCAACCTTCAATTAACCCAGCAGTGTCGCGGTACCCTTGCACATAATACCTATATGACCGGTTTACGACCTATTTGACATGGTTCGTTCACCGTACTTACATTGTGAGAAATATAGTACAGATGCGGTTATCGCGAGTTTATTTTCTCGCTTTGCTCTTTATAAAGAGCTAGCTGACGCACTCGCAAGAAGAGGTCGTTGAACTGCACAGTTACAGGCGAGATCGCTGCGCAGACACAGACTTTGTGACAACTGCAACCTTGAATCGAAACAGTAGGCCTTTTTGATTCCGAGAAAGAAACTACAAGGTGACAACTAAAACATATTTTTGACAGTGAGTTACGAAAGAGCTGCATCTCTTTGAACTCAAAATTACCTTTCTAAAGATAGAACTTGCATGATTTGTTTCGTAATGATAATAAGCTTATTGAGACCGTAATAATAAAATCTGACTAGTCACACAGCCGAAACTGTTTTTATATCAGCGTTAGTTTTTTTTTTCAAGTATTTTTTTCCTCCAATCTTGTGAAAAACGCAAATGACATAATGTCTTTTCACGAAACAATGAGTTGAACAAAAAACTACAAGTATTATTTCCTTATTTCTTAAAATTTTGATTAAATCCTGGAAGTCAGTAATTCTTTTTATAGGAAAATCTTTGTAAAGATAATAGAGTATAATATACAAAAAAACAGGTGTACCTATCTTCTAGTCTATTGTAAAATACAGTGATGACAATACCGCATCCATTTCTGGGAAGAAATGTACTCTTGGAATGATACTATTAAGATTCAAGTGCATGACGGACTTCGCGGTCAAATTCGATTCCATGCCTGGTATGACCTAGAATATTTTAGCATCAAGCGTATAAGGTTCCGTATCTCAAAATACAATGCAATCTGCACCTTATTTATAAGGACATAGGTAGCTTATGATTGGTGGTACTTTCCGCTTCAGTTTAAAGTGAGAGTGAGTTTCGAAAAATATATGTTTTTTCCATTTAAGGGGAAGACTGCTGCAATATATTATTATGTAGGTATTATAGTGTTAAAGTAGATAGCGGATAGGCTATGCCCCTGACATTGGCTGGTGTCCATTGTTTTTAGGTAACCATGTACCACCAAGTGGGCCATCTTCTATTATGTCGTTTATGGCAATAAAAACTAGAGACTGATAGATAAATCAGTGATGACGATGATGGGATAATTATGGAAAGTAGAAAATACTAAAGTAACTGTCGAAGTGAAAGAAGGTCCTTAGTGTTATTTCACTAGGGTTGCCAACATAATACATTTTATAAAATAAATAGGCTTTAGGAGTATAGCATGAGTGATGGATTTTTTGTTTTTAGTTGCGGTGCGTGTTGCAAAAAAAGTGCTACTTTAAATTTATAACAAGAAATTATTTATTCAAAAAGAATAAGAGAAGGTTTTTATAAGCTATAAAAACCTCCTAATCTGAATAATTGACTATTGACTTGAATTGAGTGTTACGCAATACTACTATTTACTTAGTTCACAATTTTAATAAATCCAATGAAGAATTTACTGAGGTACCCTAAACAATCTTAAACTTTTTGTACCAACTATACTTCAACCATGAAAATTGCTATTATCTTTTTACAAGAACATCTTAAAGGTCTATTTATGTATCGATTTAAAAAAAAACCATTAATAGAATGAGTGGGATCATTGTCACCAAATAGGCATTATAGCCGCTAAAAAAGCGTCGATGTCGTACATTTTCATTATTCTACAGATATACCTAACAAGTTTTATTTCAATACAGTGTGATCAACCCATTTCCTGTCCGTGCGGACCAGGCTTTCGTTTTAGTTTGGGCTATAGTTGTCTATAGCCTTTTACGCGAGCCTAGTGCGCATTGGCAGACCTTACAGGCCCGCACTAGGCTCGCGTGGCCTTACTCTTTTAGACTGTGATTCTTAAAACAATTCCAAAAACAACAGAAACCGTCATTTTATAAAATATCGATGGAGTTGTGGGTATGGCCTTCACTTAAAATACTAAGGTTTCAAATAATTTCCATCTGCTCTATTGGTCTTAAAACAATTCGGAATACGCAATAAGGTTTAGTACGTAGGTACATACTAAATCTAGTCTATAATAATCTATCCCTTAAATACAGTACAAAAGAAGCGAGTAATTCGTGTAGGGCTTAGTTCAACAGTCAGGTGACAATCACCCCCCGGTTCCCACAGCCCGGGGGGTGAGTCGTCTGGCCGCATGTGGACGCAACAAGTGGACCATGTACGCCTGCGCACTGCCGACCTCCAACTAAAGTAAACCAATTCGCGCCTGTATTTTTCCACTTCGAAACCTGTGAGCAGCCGTTTGATGCGGTAACCGTTATTTTTGGCATATTCGTCGTAGGCATTGAATTTAATTATATGCCTTAGAAATCTACAACCGAAATACAAAGCCAAATATTCTATACCTACTGTGTAGAGTTCAGAAATTACTTTGGCGCTTGAAATCAAAAGCAAGTCGCAATAGCTAAACATTTATGTGTAGACCGTAAATAAATAGAAGAAATCTTACACGTGTACGCACGCCCAACAGGTGAACGTTTGCTGGAGGTCGCACTAGAAGAGGAAATATTTTTCCAATAATTTCTTAGAAGCTTTTCGTAATTTGTAGAAAAGGCTGTAGGGACCGTCTAATAAAATGTTCCACGCAATAGTAATTAATAGATAATGAACCAAACACTAGTACATACTTACACTATATTTGTATACAAAATGGAATGACAATAATACGAACAGACGATAATTTGTAACCATACTTTAAAAATATGGTCACGCCTACCGCGTAAACTTGACACGTTGACCTATTTTAATTTAAACGTACCCACTATAATGTTTTCGTACCTACTGGTTCGAAAGATCGTATTAAAATAAATGTGATTTAAGGAATACTGGTATCAATAGATACGTTGATAATGTGGCATTATAATAACTATTTCTATTATACCCGATAGACTTTTTTACATAGTGACTTATTGGATGTAATTTGTAAGTTAAATAAAAGCTAAGAACGTGTAGAAATATACATTTGATTGACAGTAGCAACATAGACACACAATATCAAATCATATTTTTTTAATAAAACAGACGAAAGGAAATTGTTTAAGATTCTAAGGCGATTAACGATTTAATTTTGATCAGAACGTTTGAAACAAGAGACTCAGTGAATGTCACAGATCGACAATTACGCGGGGATAACGCAACCGCGCGTAAACGCCGTAATTAAGCTGCTGAATTCACACCGACACTTGATTGCGAGAAATAGTGGCATAATATGCCTTTGAAGATCGCGTAAATTGGTACAGGAAAATTATTTACTAATTAGGTGGAAATTATTATTTAAGTTATACTCGTACCTATGTTTAGAAGCGCAATTTCAATGCGTCATTTTCTAATTAAAGAAGGTGTACGGTGGCCAGCACATCAAGTTACCACAAAATGAAAATTTTTCTCAGTTGATGTTGAACTTTATGTTAAACAGTTTAAGGTTTAAAATCATTTGGAGAAATTTGACAGTTTTGTATACCTTGACCTGCTGGCGACTGTACATATTCAATATTAATTATAAAATTCTTGTTATGATTTTCCTCGGAACTTAAGTCGAATTTTATATAATCTGAGAAATGATAAAAAAACTAGTTTATTATTACAAAACATTAATACTCGTATCAAACAAGAAGAAAAGACAAGAATTTTTGTTCTTGGTTACTTTCACCACAATTTAGCAATCTAACTTTTCGACTGAAGGCGTGGTTTCGTTGCTTAGCAACGGAATAGCGACGTTGAAATTACCACTTGTAGATAACTTAGGTCGTGTTTTGCTTATTTACAGCAGGGTGCGTTCTATTGATAGAAAAAACTACGATGATAATAAAATAAGTTTAAAAAATCTAATCTAAAATACGACATAGGAAGAATCTAAAATATTTATTAGGCTTGATGTTTAATTTATCTTACTTTGATAAAATTATAATATATAGTAGGTACTTTTAACACACACCATCACCATCACGTCTGTATTCCCCGAAGGGGTAGGCAGAGGTGTACTAATGTACACCCACATTTCGCCGGTATGTTTAGGTCCCATGTAATAGAGGGCGAGCCTATTGCCATTAACCGGGCACAAATCCAGACTCCGAGCTGCTACTGGGAAATTCATAGAAAAACCCAATAACACTTTGCTCGACCTGGGGATCGAACCCAGGACCTCTAGCGTAGCAGTCGCACTTAGGACAACTAGACTAATGAGGCAGAGTACTTTTAATATAATAATATAATATAATTTATTGGTAAAGTAGGACCAGATTACATTTTGTAATAATTTTAGCACAGGCATACATCGTTTCTTAATCTAGTTAGTGGGTGAAGTATTGTTCTCCTAGCTAGGCTACAGTTTAACTTGTGTTAAGGAGAAACAGGATCGAGCCCTCGATATGGTAGAATTACAGCCTGTTATATTTCGAAAACTTTACAACTATTAAAAACGGAAAAATATAATATATATAAGTAACTTTTACAGACTACATTTCTGAAAAAATTTTGTGTGTGAGTATGTATTTCTGGAGTGACTTTTAGGCTTTGTCAATTTAAATAGTGAAATCCGAAAATAAAAATCAATCTCCTTAAAGGTTTTTTTAAAACCATTCCTAAGGAGGACGGTTACAAAGGTGAAAAAAAGGAGTGTAATAAGGTGAGTATGTCTTTTGCCCTGTGAGACAAAACGAGTTGACAATAATACTAACCGTTCCTGAATTAATGTTTCGTGCGCAGCGAATTCACACGATTCCGAGTAGATAGATACTGACTTTGAGATAAAACTTGATGCTTATAATGTCAAATGTGAGATTACTATTATCTACCATCGCGGGACAGAAGTCGTTATCATGTTAGTACCCCACGTGTAAGTTTTGAAGGTCAGATAATTATAGGTAGGTTCAACGAGAAAAATCTAATCATGTGTGCTTAATGATTTATGACGGGGTTATACCGGTTGTCCTGGTTCGCCTACTGGTCATATTTTGTATCCATTTCACAACTTAAAGCCAATAACAATACAATAATACGAGTACCTATAATAAAGCTGAGTATTTTTGTTTGAAAAGGCTAATCTCTGGAAGTAGGTACAAGTTGGATTTGAAAAATTGTTTTTGAAAAATTGATCATGTTAATACCTATCTATGTAAATTTGCGAGCTACAATTTTTTTTTTGTAGGCCTTTCCGCGCCGTCAACGATATAAAGCATAATATATGTGTATACAAATGGGTGTGAACCGATTACTAGCTGTACATAATATAAAAATGTATATAAATCACAATAATAATAATAAAGCAAAAATAAGTAAGTAAATAAAAAGACCCATTCTTAATTGACAGTAATTAACTTACAAGTTACAATGCAATATGCACTGACATTGAAACACTATCTATTTTTCAATATATGTATAGGTAGGTACGTATTATTAAACTAACACAAGAATAAATATGTGAGATCGCGTGTAGCGATGTACTGATCTGTATACTTACCACAAGTGCACTTTGTGCTATCACTATTATCATTAATATTCCCAACCTTTAATTATGACCAGCTTTATCACAGTCGAGCGTCATTAGTGATGTAGGTATCGCGTGATAACCAACGATCATGACAAAATTATCGATAGAGTATCGTAGCTAAAACGGTCCCATTCAGTTGCCCTGATTGGCTGCTAATGTCGACGAGATAGTAACTTTGATATATCGGAAGGAACATTCCAGTGCATTATAAATCATGAATATTAAAATAGCCTAAGTAGATATCGACGTCACGTTTTTTTAATTTGCAAGGGAATAATTGACTAGCATGCGTTAGTTGTGCATAGTTATGATGACAAATGTAAATAAATTTAAAAATAAAGTAATCAAACCTCAGTCAAATAAACCTTCCTGCACAAACTAAACTACTATTATGTTGGAGTAGTGTATAAATCTAAATAATATGGTCTCTAAACTTACTGACTCAAGTTAAATATATACAGGGTGTTATTCATGAAAATTTGACACCTGTGTGTACACAAACATGTTGCAATAGAACGTGAATACATCTTAATTAAAATGCATTATAGTAGTTTTGTATGTATATTGTAGGTATTTTCAGCGCGTATTTAAAATGTTTGTGCTTTTCCTTTTTTTTCAATAAACGATAAATAAATTACATATATCATAAAATTAAAAAAATATCAATAATATTTTAGTTTACAGGTTTAAAAAACTATTTCGTAAATTCAAAATTGTGAAAGTTAAAACGGTTTTAGATATAATTTATTTGAAACTGGATAAGATTGTATAAAAAAATAAATAGAATATTAGTAATTAGCCCTTTTATTAATTGAAGCAGGTGTCCTGTTTTCATGGACACCTGTACCTACTTGTATACATAAATTTGTATTTCACATACACGCAGATTATGTACCTTTACAAGGAAGCATTCATCTATTAAATTTACGTGCAAATGGACCTAGTTAAGCTTTATTACAATTTTTTTTATAAATTATCAACGTACATGGTAAAGTACCTATTAAGATGACTTTTGCCTTGTGTTTTATTTGTAGATGAATGATAAGCGGCGCTTATGTTGTTTTATAATTTAATCAGTTTCAAAATACTTTAATTTTTTTTTTTTTTTTATGGGATAACTCGGCAAACGAGCAGGCGAGCTACCTGATGGTAAGTAGTCATCGCCGCCCATGGACATCTGCAAAACCAAAGGAGTTGCAGATGCGTTGCCGAGCCTTTTTAGGGAAAGGGAGGGGAAGGAGATTGGGGGAGGAATTGGGCCTCCGGCCCTCTCGCTCACCGAACGAAGCGCAGTAACGAAACGCTACTACTCGGACGTCGGTCTTCTGCGAGAGTGTGGTACTTCCCCGGCCGAGCCGGCCCATTCATGCTGCGTTTTAATGGTTTACAAGGACTCCTTTTTGTATACTTTTGTACAAAATCTGGTAAAATTTTCTCGATATATCATTACAAGGAGTATTAGCAACACAGTGCGCTTGATATATAGTCATCGTGTATAGAAGTACTTGCACTATAATAATATACTTGGACTATTATTATTAAAATCTAAACTAAATTATATAGCTGTCTTTCCTAGAACGTTGAATCCACGTGGAACCGGCCGGTGACCGTTGACACCTGTTAGAGTGAATTAGTCGATACAATGGCTACTTACTATGAATACAACGCTTAATATACATTTTTGTGCATAAAATTGGTATATTTAAACTATAAAATAAATTATGTACAAAATGTCGCGTGCAAAATATTCAAGGTTTTTATATCCATTTTAAAGTTTAGTAATAGGGCAAGGTGGGACAGTTATTAGAAAAATATGTAAAAGAATCAAATTCATGTACTTTTCAAATTATAAGGATTCAAAAATACCTTAAAAACTGACACCCTGTTATGATTTTTGATGTCCTGTGACTGCAAATATTAACCTTTCGTCGGTTTTTTTTCTGTGATTTAACCACGAATAACCCTTCTGTAAATTACAGTTAAAAGTTAAAACACAACTGCCTCAGTTTTAAATAAAATGATAGATTGTTGGCTAAAAGTAAATTCAAAATATTACATCACCAAACTTTAACCGACTGTATTGTAAAAAAAATATGCTACCCTATATTGGCAAGTAAATTTAAAAGATGGCGTATTATGTCTGAATTCAAAAATGGTATGACACTTAACTAATTGCATCTTCTTAATTGAGGAAAAATAATATTTTTTAGTTATAGGTTCAGTTGAAATAAAATTTTGTTGTTGGATTTTTTTAGTTACAATTATTATTAAATCAGATTTACAAGGTCTTAAAACAAATGTTCGAACTCTTTGCCGTCAGGGGCATTGCAAGCTCTACATCTCTTTAAAAATGGTCGCATGGGAATCGTATTATTTTTACTAAGCAATCTAGTCTTAAAGCAATTCGTGCCTATCTGATCGAGCGATTGCTTTTTGTTTCACACTTTTTATCGACAAAATTGTGATGTAATAACACGTGCTGTCCAGAAAGCTTTCATAAATAACATTTTCTAACCACTTTTCCTCTTACAATATTCTTGTAATAGCGGAACAGCTTATAAAATGTTCCATTACCTTGGTCAGCGGTATTACATAGTGTAACAGGCTTGTTAACGTTACATAAAATTACACGTGCTATCTGCTAGGTACACCTGCAACCATTAATGGAGTATTTTCCCAGTATATTAGAAGGAAATCTTATGATGTATGTGCTTCGGGCAAACGACTTTTGTAAGGTTGACATTGCGTAATTTATGCTTACGAATATTGTTCGCACGATAACAGGCGATCTATTTTTAGAGAAATAAATTTTATTGATGTCAATTTATTGTTAGGCTTATATTTTGATACCTACGCCCATTATTTGATATCTTGTTTATTCTGGATTTATTTGGAGCACTTATTTAGATATCTATATGTACAGGGTGATATTGAAAACATACGACAAATCAAAATAGGTAATTCAGTAATCATTACTTAGGTATATATTTGAAATATGATTAAAAAAATCTAAATAATGCGAAATATATTCCTATTTGTCCAATTAGATGGTACAAAATAAGACTCTGGGTAAGCATGAATTACTGGTGTTTTATAAAAAAATACGCCCGATCATTTTATAGCGTAGATAGTAACTACGTAACGTGTAGCTATTTTTTTCTGTTCACTAAAAAAGTAGTAGTAGAATTCTCAAACCTCTTCCTCAACGCATCCCTTCCCGGCCACTAGCCCTCCGCGCTCATTCAAGTGCTTTAAATTGTATTTATTGCACAAATAATTATTATTTATTATTTTAAAATATCGTGTCTAGTCAATATCAACCTGTATATAGTACCTATGTATAGGTAGGCCCTGTTAGAAAGTACTATTATAACTTTTAAGTTTTTCTTATTTCCACAACCTGTTCAATTTAGGGCCATTTTTGTTGATTAAATATTATTTGCTTAATGAGTATATATTTTTTTTAATACAAATTTGTTACCGTTATGTAGTAGGTATTTTCTAAAGTTACTTTGCTTTATTGTTATTTTTGAATTTTACGTTTGCGCCATGAACTCGACTCTTTTGAGAAATATTGGGTTTAAGTACCTACTAGGTACAATACAAACATACCTATATAATATTACCGTGCATGTATGGGTATAGTAACTATATATTCATATAAAACTACCGAGTTAAATACCTACCTACTATCTATCACGGATTTAAACATGAAGGTCGAATTCTTTATAGGTAGCTAGCCTCCTTACACATGTTCTAGTTGTAGATAATTACTAAATGCAATTCGTTTTCAGTCAAATACCTACGTACCTATCTACCTAAGCACATGCTTAAATCGCATTCATTTATTTTTATTAGTAGCCTTGATACCTACTGTATCAAGAATTTGCTATCTAGTATTACAGAGTTGCAGACATAGAGGCAGGTACCAGCCAATCTAAACTTTTTTACGAATGATCACACCTTAATAATCTGTTCCTAAATGCGTATACCTAATAAATTCATACACACGTATCGTTATGATAGGCCGTTGACTTGACATTACAGCCAAATTCTCATGCTATTCCGGAGAGCGTAGATGTCGGAACGGCAACGTCGCAATAGCCGCAATGGGGCATCGGAGTCGCGGGAGGGGGGCGACTAGCAACAGGCGCCTCGGCCACGTGCTCGACGGCCTTGCCACTGCCGCGATGGAAGCTTCGCGCCTTTTTAGATAAATGTAATAACCTAAACGTCTAATCACAAGTATACCCGTGCTTGATTTATATAACCGGTGACACGTGATTGAAGGCATTTTATTTATTTACATTGTTTCATTAATCTTTGCCGTGGTACGCCGAGGCTTTCAAGTTCGATATAAAAATCGCTCAGTTGGGTAATCGACTTCAGTGTGACCACAATTCCGCGAAGTCGTCTCGGTTTGTTTACATTTTACACGCTATCAAATTTTGCGAGCTGAGTAGGTAACCTAACTCTATTGGCAGTCTGGCCTTCAGTAATTGTGTAGAGACCGCGTCGATGTTGCATAGAGGCCGAATAGTCAGTTTTAGAGTCTGTAGAGGTCGCGTAGTCACTGCGTAGCAGCCGCGTAGTCACTGCGTAGTCATTCCGTAGCGGCCGCGTAGTCACTGCGTAGTCATTCCGTAGCGGCCGCGTAGTCACTGCGTAGCGGCCGCGTAGTCACTGCGTAGTCATTCCGTAGCGGCCGCGTAGTCACTGCGTAGCGGCCGCGTAGTCACTGCGTAGCGGCCGCGTAGTCACTGCGTAGTCATTCCGTAGCGGCCGCGTAGTCACTGCGTAGCGGCCGCGTAGTCACTGCGTAGTCATTCCGTAGCGGCCGCGTAGTCACTGCGTAGCGGCCGCGTAGTCACTGCGTAGCGGCCGCGTAGTCACTGCGTAGCGGCCGCGTAGTCACTGCGTGGCGGCCGCGTAGACAATATGTAACGGTCGCGTAGTGATTGCGTAGCGGGCGCGTAGTTACTCTATACTGGTCGCGTAGTCTCTGAGATCCCATACATAGATGAATAAGCTATGAATAAACTTACGTTTCTTAAGTTACTCTTAGTTTAATTACGTTTTTAGGTTCCTTTACTTAACTAATGCATTTTGAGGTTAATCATTTGCTTATTAACCTACCTACGCATGTCCTATGGCAATTAACAATTTAGAATAATTTAAATTACAGAATTTATTATAATTTTTAATTACAGCAATCGTTATCAAATCTCATTCCATCCAGTTGTAACTTGTGGGTAATAAGGTCAACGTATAATGTCGTGAACTCATCTAATATTAGTACCTACCTATACGTGATTATTAGGTTTGCTCTATTACATCATCAGGGAAATAGGGCGCAGTAATTCCTACTCGGTCCCGCGGTGAGCGAAGGTCACAAAACATTAATGACTTCCGTATGGAATCCTATCTACATATATAATTTAAATGCGGCGACCGTTCGATGGCGACGGTAGTCTGCACAGCCGTGTGACTGTGATTTTATGCAAACGTAATTAGTGTAACAGACTTTTTTTTACAACGTATAGCATAATAAGCGCAAGACTTGAAAGTATCTACGAGTAGTTGTTCAGAAGGAACAACTGAATTATTGTGCGAATACAGTGGTTTTTAAAAACTGATCTGATCCATCAGATGGTTGATTTATTTTTATAGAAAACAACCTTGTTCTTCTTTTTTGTATCTACATGAACAGATTGTTCATAATAGGTACAATTATAAAAAGAAGACAAAATTATATTATATTCATTGATCCGTCAGTTACCCAGTACGGTGTCTGTAAAAAAAAAAACTAAAACAGTGTGTGTATATTCTGTAAATGGTAAATTAATAAGCACTCAACTAATGAGCGAGAGACTTTGGTGGCAATACTAAAAAAATAAATTTCATAAGGAACACTGTATTACCTACTTTATAGTAGGTATTATCATTAGCCTCCACTGAACGATATGATACTCCAAAATAAGTAGATTAGATACCAACTATCTAAAATCGTACGATTACCTTTACGAATGTCACCCGTCCCCAAAATTTGTCCAATGACCGATAAAGCTATATAGAGAAAAGAAAGTGAAGCCAATGAAAATGAAGACGTTATAAAAACCACATTTCTCTGTTTTCGAAACTTGGCAGGCGTTGAAGATCCTAAAAATACACATCGCACTAATAAATTTCGGATAAAAATAAAAATGCATTCCCGTTACAAGGTTTTATTCATCAATGCCTTTGGAAGTAAGTTGTATGCATAACTTGCGAAAACGTCTGCATTCTCCGTTTGGCTATTGTCCAACTCAAATCCACTTGATTGAATGTTAAATTTTTATAGCTATTGCGCTGAAATCTTGGCTTGGTGTCTAATTTGTGAAACATTATGTCTGTTATGTTTGTATACCACATTATATTTTTTTACAAGGAGCGTAGTGTAATTTTGTCCTTCTTAATAGAACAGTCAATATCAAAACTAATTCGTAATATTATATTAACGTTATTAATGAACATACTTTTTTCTTTTTCAGGTAATTTTGCTTCTATTAAATTAAGTCAGCTGCTAATCTGGTAAGACTTTCTGCAAACTCCTTTGCAAAAGAACATTTCTTTGAATAAACTATACAGTAATGTATGCTTTCCTCAACTAACATACCATCACGCCTGTATTCCTCGAAGGGTTAGGCAGAGGTGTACTTATTGTACACCCACAGTTCGCCGGTATGTTTTAGGTCCCATGTAATAGGGGGCGAGCCTATTGCCATATTATTATTATTATCTATTATATTATTATCCTCAACTAAGATATAATAATATAATATTGTTTAAACCTATGTTATGAATAGGTGGGCATTAATGTTATAAATCTCTATTTAGGTAGGTACTACCTATTCAAAATTTTCACTTAATTTTTCACTAACCAATTACCACAAAAGTCTGCTGAAATTAATTCCGAACCTCAAATTTCAATTACTCTTTACAAAGAAGAAAGCACAAGATCATTTTTTAAATGGTACATTTTACTACTATAGCGAGTACAGGGGATACTGTAGAAGTTAACTTATCAAAACATGCTATTCGGTTGGTCCCTCTGTCAAATTTCATTTGTTCATTAAGCTTAAGCTCAAGTACAGTGAGAGCCTAGTTATATGACCAATGGACACGCACGGTCCTGACTTTTAAAAGTAATGTGCATATTAATAAAATTTATTATCACGCGGTTAAGCGGTGAAGGAAAACATCGGTGTGAAATATACCTAAAAATTTTCTTGTCAGGTGTGAAGGCTGCCAACCCTCTGTAGACTAGCGTGGTGGACTATAGCCACCCCCACCCACCACCACCAGCCACCCTTCCGATTTGAGATGGGTTGATGATGCAGAAGCCTTCTATTATTTTGTTATAAAAAGCTCTGTCTAGGATCACACATAGATACAAACACCTTTTATACTCATCAATATGCTAAACTTGGATGACCACAAGTTGTGAAGGCTTAGTAGCGTGAGACTTAACAGGTGGTCACTGTTGCATCCACTACTGTACTGATAGCGTAGATAGGATTATTATTACTCTACCTACTCGGCTTTATTAATGCCCCTCTATTAATATTCACAGCTGTGATAGGATACATAATATGAGAATTCAAACGCCTCTGGCCTTTTTATAATTTTCATAATTATTTTCACTCCTGCATATTGCGAAAGGTCCATACTACGAAATACTCACAGTGATGATAGAAGATTCCATGTAACACAGTTTGTTATTATCATCATCATATCAGCTGAAAGAGGTCTACTGCCGAACGAAGGCCTCCTCTAAAGACTTCCTTAAAGACGGTTATATGCCGCCTGCATCCAAAGACACCTAGCCATCTTAATCATGTAGACCATGTCGTCCCACACTGCGTTTTTCGGTGGCTGGGTTGTCGTTTATTATTATGCTTTGTTACTAAATAATAATTGTATTATTTCTAGGGCTTGTTTCAGTAATTACTAAAGTCATGATTCTGCCTATGTCACTTTTAGGAGTATTTAATGTCCGGCACTGGACTACGATTCAATACCCGTGTTCTGTAATGAGGCTTACACGCATATTCCATATGTACTCTGTACATAGACCCGTTTCAAGGTTTTCAAATTTGTTATATATAAGTATATATTTTTTTATGATTTTCATTTGTGTGTATATTTTTCATAGAACACGTATCATCACGCCCGTATTCCCCGAATGGTTAGGCCAAAGTGTATTTATGAACACCCACATTTCGTCGTCGTCGGTATGTTTTTGGGTGCTATGTTAGATGGTGAGCCTTTTGCCATTAACCGGGCAAAAATACACACTTTGAGCTGCTAATGAGATATTCATTAAAAATATTAATTAATTATGTATAATAATTAGCTTTAACAGAATTTACACTTATTAAGCTTATACTTAGAGGAAAACTCATATTTCCGTATTCATGAATTCCACGATTATGTAGAAACAGTAACTGAATACAGCGATATTGTATATAATTATTAAACTATATACATGCATGGCCACACATCGTATTGTCTAGAGTCACTTACGAGTATATTGACGGATTACATTTTCAGTAGACAAATCAATGTATACCTACTTCTTCTAATTCTTCTACTAATGTATACCTACTTTAAAGTATAAATTGACGCATTTGTTTTGCTGCTAGAGTATCACTACAACCTATACGGTCTATAATATTATATAAACGTGTAATATAATGATATATTGACCTAAATCAAGATAATAAGGATTGCCTCATTAGTGTAGTGGTCCTAAGAGCGACTACTATGCCACAGCAAAGTGTCATTGGGCATTCTATGATATTCTCTGTATGAGTTCGGAGTCTTTGTGCCCGGTTAATGGCAATAGGCTCGCTCCCTATTTCATGGGACCTAAACATATCGGCAAACTGTGGGTGTACACTTTTGCCCTTTTGTACTTACTTTTGTTATGTTATGACACATTAAAAATAACTTAGGTGACGACTTGTATGAATGAATGGAAGAAAGGGATATGCCTCGCCAAATTCATTGTGACCCGGGCAGAAGAACGATGATGATTTAAATCATTCAGTGCAATACTATAGGCATGGACATTTAAATAAAATTAAAATGTCTATTTCTATTTCTTACTGCTTCTATTTAAATATTATCAAATTTTGACACGTTTACCGGTTCCTGTTACATAAATTATTTAAATTAATAATTTGTTGTCGTTACTTGGCAACCTCGTCCCAATTATATGTAGGTATGTAACAAAATTAACCATGATATAATTTTAGCTACCATGTTACAATAACTGGTTTGTTATCTCCATTTAAATGTAAGTTACATAAATATACAAAGTATTCCTATTAATTGAATATAACTAGCCTATAAGTAAAATAGCATAAAAAGTGTAAAGTTATCAACACACGATAACCAATTGTTACGGGAGTTTTAGGTACATTTGAATTTGACTTTGCCTAATATTTCTCTCACGCCATGGAAGAAAAAAATAACCACTTGATTTTAAGTTAGTCGTCCAGCAATACATCTGTGAGAGCTTCATCAAATTTCGTACAGTCGATTTTGCGAGTACATGTACAAACATATAGACTGACAAAAAAAATGTTTTGGCCTCTGTTGCTTTAATATAGGCCCCCCATTATTGTTATTCTTCACTATCTAAAATGTACAGATATCGGCATATTACAATTTTATTATATGTATATATTGTATATATTATTATTAACAAAATTTTACGGACCAATACATTAGACTTAAGAAATTTTACAAAGACAACATAACGCCTGTATTCTCCAAAGGACTACAGAGGACTAATGACCACTTACAGTTTTCGCCGGTATGTGTAGATCCCATGTACCTATAGAGGGGCGAAATAAAAAAAAATGCTACGAATATTGAAATTCCTTGATGAAACTTTTTACACAAAATTGCTTTTATACAAAGCAGTAAATTAGTAGAAATTAAGTTAAGCGCATTTGTAATTTCTGGTAAAATCGTAGTACGCCGTGCGCTGGTACGCGGAGCATGCATCGTACTAAATGCATTAGTCGAATTAGTCCACTGAGGCATGGCAAAAAATTCAATTTGCCTTCACGTTGTGCAACCGAGAAAAAAATGGGGCTGGCCGGTAAAAATTATATCCATTTTCCGGAGAGCCGGTCCGAGAATAATAGGGATACGAGCGTTTCACAAATCGGATTAATATTCGCCTTAAAGGGAATCGCTAATAAACATTAAAGATAAGATAATTTAAAATATCAGTTGGAAATAGAAAATATTTGATTTAAAATATAAATTTTACTGAAAACAAAGTACGATCTCAGTTAGAATTTCACCGTGCATCCCCCAGTTAAATCCTCCACAAAACGCTTTAGCCACTAAGATAGCGAGACCACTGCCTGTGACATCAAATTGCTTTTCCAGATTCTACGTCTTAAGGCGTCATATCTTTACAGATATAAATATCTGTTCAAAATCATATAAATAGTACATTTGTCAAAAATCAATATATAGCATTATTGTGTTTAGTTCAACTAAGTCTCGTTATTTTATTATATACCTATATGTATTAAAGTTGAACAAGAATATTACATTCTATAACGTCATTTTATTTTATTTAGCTTTTACAACTGTACATATCTAATTTAAAAAGGTTTCGATGCACTTCAATACATTTAGAGTTCGTTATTTTCCGAAGGGTTAGGCAGAGGTGTACTGCTGTACACCCACAGCTCGCCGGTATTTTTAGGTGCTATTAGGTAGTAAGAGTAAACCTATTGCCACCACAGAAACATGAGAATCTTTTTATTAACTAAAATGGCAATGAAATCTTAAGTGACGTCACCGCTTAATATACTTAGTTTTTTTTTAAATTTTATACAATGGTCACATGGAACACGGAAGTGCTTGTAAGGTAAAACAAAAAAGAGCCTTCAAGGATTGTAGCGAGCCTCAAAGGGCTAAAGAACCGGTATTGTAGTGTAAATTATAATTTGACGGAAAAAATATGTGTACGCACGGCTACACATCAAGCTATACAAATCCAGTTTCCGCCGGCTTCTTATTGTATGGGAAGCCGATACAATACGAGATCAGCTTAAACTGGATTTGTATAGGTTGACCTGAAGCCGTATGTACCTAGCTACTTATTAAATTGTCTGGTCTGTACAACTTGCTATGATTTTTTCATACGTGAGCCAACTGTATGAAATTATTTATGCCTTTATTATAGGTACTTAATAATATTATTACGTAAGTAATACCCACCGGTGAGGAAACCTGCATACTTAAGTTACTACTTAATTTTCTCGATGACGTGTGAAGTCTGTCAACTCGTTTAGCCTTATCCCTCTCATTCTGGGCAAGGGTGCATCATCATCAACCCATTGGTTGTCACAAAGTTTAAATTTCAATAATTTAACGGCCTTCATGGGATAGTATGTTTACATATAACCATTTATTTATATATGACTGTATGTTTGCGTTTGTAATTAATCCTTTTTCACCTAACGACAGTTGCAGTATGATTTCTATAGGATAATTGGAATATAGCTAAGTTGTGGTTTACCTATATTTATAAATCGATGTCCTAATTAGTAGTTTATGTTTGAGTACATTAGATTATAAGGTCAACGGTTAAATCATCGCTTATAATTCCTTATGATACCGTTATTATCACCGTTAGGTAAATAATATTATATAGGTGCCTACACTAATAAAGTTATATATCAATGTATAATAATATGTATGTATGGTTATTATACAGTCCATACATACATACATACCATCACGCCTGTATTCCCCGAAGGGTTAGGCAGAGGTGTACTAATGTACACCCACATTTCGCCGGTATGTTTAGGTCCCATGTAATAGGGGGCGAGCCTATTGCCATTAACCGGGCACAAATCCAGACTCCGAGCTGCTACTGAGAATTTCATAGAAAAACCCAATAACACTTTGCTCGATCTGGGGTTCGAACCCAGGACCTCTAGCGTAGCAGTTGCGCTTAGGACCACTAGACTAATGAGGCAGTCTATATATATACAGTCCATATACCTACATATTATTACCTCACGTATACTGCATAAAGTGATATGACCATTGAACTGCCAGTTAAAGGTCCCGTTTCGTCATGTCCGGAAAAAGTAAATAGGTATAATATTCTTGATTGCACACTAAAATCTAACGCCAAGTTTTATTACCTATACATATTTTAATATTATTGTTAAGGTTGATTCTTTAGAGAGTAATGTGCTACCATCGTGAAATTTTGTACAAACAAAACTTCACAGAAACCCATGAATGTATACAGCTAAGCTAATAAATATGATAAGTTCAATGACACAGTTACTTAGGTCCTAGGTAACCTGCGAACGCGAACTCAACCGCATACATTACTGTAGACATTATGCGGTTAAAGCTATAAAATGGATCCCTTGACGTTCAAAGGATTTTAACAAACGCGACTAAATCTAAAACGGGCTTTCAACCACGATTCTTTAACACTCCGAAGCGTTTATATCACATTACAATGTTACCCCAAGATTTATGATGATTTTCCCACTCCTTCACTTATTTTACGTTTTTATGTCCATACGGCGTTAAAATTATGCGTACGCGTCGTAAATTTAACGCAATAATGTTTACATTTACATGATAATTTGGTGAAAAACTTGTATTTGCAACCGTTATTTTTCTGTAAGTTATTCGTAGGATCTCATCGCATAATTTAATAGAAATCAATCCATTTAAGTTTATGCGTTCGGAAAAAATACATAAAAAAATAAATCGAAGATAAAATTAATGTCTAAACATAAAACTGTCATAGGAGTAGGTAAAACGTAAAAAGAATATTTTCTATGTAACATTTTCTAAATATGACGAAACTTTAGTGCCGTCAAAATATATTTGGCCTGTGTTGTGATTCGACTCGGATATTGATGATGATCGATTGATCTATTTATTTTAAGAGCCAAATTGCTGTGACAGCCCTACCATAAGTATCTAAAATCGAAGTGAATATAGTAAATTAACAAGTTTATATACGAGATAAGAGAGGCCCGTTTCATATCAAGGATGTCATATGAAATATTACCTGACGCTATTAATTTTCCACGCAGTATGCACTTTGCACACGTGCATGTACCTACTGCGCATGTGTTCATTAGTCGACGTCGACGCCCGCGCAATTCTGGGCCCAATGTCACCTCCCCAACCTTGCAGTGGCGGGTTAATCTTCAGGTTGATGACCGGTTTTATAGATTAAGTACCTTCACGTATAGGTTATGAATAACGACATGCAAATGCAGGTATGATTGGAAGGCTTTGAAGCACGCTGCTCAACCGTGCCAAGTTCAAAAACTACAAAGAAAAAAATAGACGCAAATAAAAAATGATTAAAAAATCCAAATTATAAGATATTTTTTATTTTTGGGGTTCGACCATATTTTTTTTAATACGGTAGGTACCAGTATCATTCAGGTACATTATCGATTTAGGTGATAGTCACCTTCAATGCAGTTCAGAGCGATCTCCTCGACAATTAGCACCCATTTCAATGACGTCAACGGACGTGATGCAGCTAAACGTTTGAAGATTATCAAGGTGATCCTTCGTTCATAAAGCTACTCATCTCAGAATATTGTTGTAAATAGAGGTTATCAAAGATATTCACAGACAGTCTCCAAAGATAATGTCGTCAAACATTATCATGTTAATCAGTTCATTAACCTTACGGACGTTAGATTTGATTTTAAATTGCACTAGCATTTTTTTATCAATAAATTTGCAGACATGAATGCTACATAGCGGACAGGTTATCTACCATAAATAAACTTATAAATGTATGTCCTATCTGAACCTATTGGTAATTTCAATAATTTTATTAACAATCGGCGTCGATCTTTCCCGAAAAAATAAATTTATGATGATGATGTGGACTACAGCTATAACCTGCTGAAGCCTCATCCCTCTCGTTCTAAATATGTTCAAAGAAACGCAAGGATGTTCTTTTGATTCAATGAATTCTCGGCTAAATAAATGTTCGAACTATTACGTGGGTGTGACATCTTAATTGACACTTTTTTGCGAAGCATTGTATTCAATTATCTATTCAATAGACATCATTCCGTACTAAGTGCTTCACTATTGCTTTGTTGTACATGATTGATCACATCTATAAATAATTTCTTAGCTCTATTCTCATTGCGATCTAGGAATGCGAGAAAAACTATACTTTAGTCATAAACCTTTCTGCGTTGTATAAATCAAGTCAGGGATACGACAGTTACTATGGTAATCGTTGGTCGTACCCGTCATTATCTTAAGCGCGCATTTTTCTTCTTCATCTTTCGTAGCTTACTGTCGCGAACAGCTATCCGTAACCGGTTTCTATAACTGGAAAGAAATAATTTTGCTTGCTTGGTTCGTAGTCATGCGTATTAGTTCCTATTTAAAAATCGATGCTATTAAAATAGCTACTTACTAGATCTTATATGTTTCGCTAAGAAAAATCATAAATTCATGCTAACTAGCAATACAAGCACCCACAATTCTTTACCTTTAGCTGACATAAAGCCGTTTTTTTTTACAGTAGACCCTCCCTGACTACATTCGCTAAATATACACTCCAATCTACCATTAATTATTATGATTCTTAACTGATTAATCAAACACATGTCCAGACGAGTGATATGGTTTTCATACTTCTGGTTTCACGCGATAGAGGTCAGTCACCCGTGATATCTTGTATGGCAAGTTTTTCAACTAGACGCAATCAGTTTTGTACGTGGAAAAGTGCATGCCTATCAATTGACTTATCTACCTAATTATTCAGAAGCTTAACATTCGCGAAACTATTCTCGCTATAGTGAGAAAGATATTGAAAACCGTAATTTACACTACGTTGCATTTTTAGCTGATTTTTTGCGCGCATCGTCATTCGTCCGTTCCAAGAGTCAAGGCCGTTCGTTCATAAGTTTAATTCGGCATTCGGCTACATTCGGTTGCTATTGGCTACCGTTCATTAATTCAACACCATCAATAAGTTTTTTAAGTGCGGTTTTATTATGTAGGGGCAATATTAAATCGAGAATACCTATTACACTAAATGAAGCTTAATATTATGGTAGCGGGTAACGTAAAAAATATGATTGTAAAGCTTTAATTAGACACTGATTCAAAAAAAGAAACCACATTGATACCGCAACATATGGATGAATATTAAAATCTCAGCACCGTAAAGGGTAAAGTTATAGTATACCTAAATATGACAATAGTCCATTGTTTAATTTAAATGGAAAATATATCTGTGGGAATACATTCAATATTTTTAATAATATATAATAATAATTTAAGATTTTGCGAGAATTGCGATACCAGAAAATAAGTTTGTAAGTAAAAAGTAATTAAAAAAATATATCAACTGTTCTTTATTATTATTAGGTATGTATTTGTCAATTACACAGCACTACCCTAACTTCACATCCTGATAATTGAGTTGAGTAGGTAATCTTCAAAATCGTAATAGTTTATAATTATTCGATCAGAAACTCAAAAGTGAAACATAATTATGTACCTACTCATGGTTACACATCAAGCTATACAAATCCAGTTTACGCTGGCCTCTTATTGTATGGCAAGCCTATACGATGGGAGATCAGCTTAAACTGGATTTGTATAGGTTATCCTGTAGCCGTGTGTAGATACAATATTTTAAAATAACCTCCAAAACTTAATTTTAGTTAGAATCTCGAAGCGGCTGAATCGATTTCTATTAAATATAATTATATCAGTATCATCAGTAGTAAAGTATCAGATATATCAGTCGTCACGTCAGTATATCAGTCGGACTTAGAAGCTACAAGACAGATATTCTTCAAGGTTATAACACCCCTTTTATATCTTGAAGAGTGTTAAAATAATGTTGCCTCGCCACAGTAATTATCTGTCTGTTTGCATAGTCTAATTTTCTAAACTTTAGTGTTTTTGATATTATCTACGTATTATCGCATCTATATTCTCCAAAGGGTTAGGTGTGAACTTCGGTAACCCGCAGATTACCATGAATATTTAGGTCTTCTTTAATTAGGGGCTACCCAAGAACCGGGCACAAATCCCAATTCCAAACTACTACTCTGAATTTCCTAGAAAAACTCAATAACACTGCTCAACCCTAGACATCTAGCCAAGGACCTATAACGAAGCATTTTATCTCCTCATTATCTCATGTTATCAGCATTTAATCAACCTCCAAACACAAATTTCTTTTATCTGTCATTGCTATATATGAATAATTAACTTTTAAATAATTTGCTCATCATATTCAGCGTCCATTGAAATCATTACATAGGTTGAAGCCGTTGAAGGGTAGTCGTATTGAATTTCCCGTGGAACTGGATAATTTCCACAATTAACATGAAGACGTTGTTACGAATGCATGTTCAATGCTCATGTTACATGCAGGCCGGCCCTCACTAGCATTAGACATGGACGACAAGACGCCATGAAATGGACAAGCCGTAATTGTGTCGGCAAAATATCCGAGTGCGAAGTCCGGTTTTTAGTTAGTACAAGTCGGAGATAAATAAAAATCGATGTGTGTATGTTCCCTATGGACTCCAAAACCTCCGGAACGACAGACTAGCCCAGCTGATTCTGTAAAATTTGGTAGAGATTGAAATAAAAATAGAAACCGCGGGGCACAGCTAGTTTAAAAATAAAGATATTTGATTGTATTGCAATGCAGAATTTTCCAATTATTTATGGTAGGAAGGTACTATTTATAAAGTTATTTTAGTGAATGAAAATTCGACTGCGGGCAGGATGTACTTATAGTCGAAATATTTCCTTCAATAAAATAACTTTATAATCTTAGCGTGAAAAATGCATAAAAAATACAAAAAGAGAGATTTCATTTGAGAGTTGCTGACTAATGACCGTCAAATGGCATGACAGAAAATTACTTTTAACAGATTTTATCGCTTAATATCCACATTATTTTAATATATTATTCACTAGCTTCCCGCCCACGGCTTCGCCCGCGTGGTTTCTCGGCTTTTCTGTACTATAATATATATATATTATACATATAAACCTTCCTCTTGAATCACTCTATCTATTAAAAACCGCATCAAAATCCGTTGCGTAGTTTCAAAGATTTAAGCATACAAAGGGACATAGGGACAGAGAAAGCGACTTTGTTTTATACTATGTAGTGATTTCAAATAATTCTCAGAAATCAGTATGTTATTAAGTTATTTAATAATCAATGTTAAAATATAATGTTTTAGTAAATATGTACAACTTATATTTTCAAAACTACGTAATTTAGCACTATATAATCGAGTGGCGTAGTATAATTTAACATTTTCCGCACTGCCACATCCGCCTGAGCTCAGTGCTATTTATAGCTGCATTGGACATCGAACAGTGGATAGCTGCTCACAATGTATGCAAATGGTCTGGTTAACAGGTACCGCGGAAATCTTTAAGTGCCGCCGACTATTAACGAATAGGACATACGCCCGGATCTTGAAAAAAAGAGTGCAATTTTACTACCGATGTAGTTTTATAGCGGACATCTTAAGATCCTTATCGCATATTCGTGATAAAAAGACGAGCATGTGTAAAATATATACCTATAGCTTGACTTTTAAGGACTGGATGAACAAGTTCTTCTAAGTCGACTGTAGGTTTTGTGTGGTCATTCATCTCGACACTGGCGTTGCATGGCCAGTGTCTTAGGTTTGATTCTTAACAGGTAGGTACAAATGTTTTTTTCTGAATGACAGATATTTAGTTTAGGTACAGTCCCTTGTATTTAAAAAAAAGCAAAATAATTTTTCATTTATTCTGCCATCCACGAGAATTCTTTGTGAGTAAAGTGATTGTTTTTCTCGCTAGATTTACAATCACCAATAAATTCATCCAATTTAAGTTTGCTCATATCTACAGATTTCAGTTTTATATGAGAAAATGACAATGGAATAAAATCGGGAGTTAACATAAAAATTTACACGGAACAAGTATAAAACCGTGCACACACATACCCCGAGTTTGAGCACAATAAAAAGAGTTGCCATATTTCGCTAAGTTCCAACTTGTTATGATCAGGAGGTAGAATGCGATCTCCGATGTGAAACGCGCGTTGCGATTGTGTAAACTTTTAAATCGCGCTTCTGTAACGTCGCTGCAAATTTCCTTCAATAAAGCTCAGACAAATATAATAAGTCCAAAGTTTTATACGATGAATTTTGCGTTTCACACGAGTGCAATTTGTGCGACTTATTAAAAACGAACGCAGTGTATAGCGATTATGGTGGGCATAGAGGCAGCCGGGAGCTAATGCTATTTATTGATGGCGATTTGGGACTCGTGTGGTCGAGGCTTTACATCGCTAAGTACGGATCGCATTTAGCGTTCTCTTTTTAAACTTTACTCAGTTTCTTTTTGCAGTTTGTCGAAAGTTTCCCTTCCTGTAACATTTTACCGTAGAGCAGTTTCCACGGGGGCGATCACATCGAGTTAATAAGTTCCCGTTTCGATGGCTCCTACGTTTTAAACTTTTAGGATATGAGATAACAAGCTAAGAAAGGGAGACGCCGATTTGGCTAAGTCCACTTTAAGATCTCAGTGGATTACGTTGTTGCCTTCGGTGAATTGGAAAATCTTTTCTTTCGTACAAAATCTTGTTATAAAATTGTGATTAACTTTTACATTCTTTTGTAAGTACACACTTCATTTTTAAAAGTATGCAATTTAATGTAGGTGTTTAAATAATGACAATAGATTATTTAAGTATTTTGGCAGAAATAATCAGTTGTGCAAGACGGTTTCAGAACTATTATATATTTTGTCAAACGCTATGATAAATTTTATAGAGTTTAAACATTATTATTTTAAGCCTCACCTACAATAATCGCAACGCTATTCATTCCTTTTGATACATTACACAAAATTGTGCTATTACTAAATCATTTATGGCACATCGTCTCATAGAGCCATCTATCTAACCTGTCGACATTTCGTTATATTGGAAAGTAAGTTGTCGAAATTTCGCGAAGTTTCTGCGGGAAATTCCAAAGTACTTCGCCCGAGACGACAGGCGCCGTCGGCTGACAACAGCCGAATGAATGAGCTAAGGATCCGAAGATCTACTATGAGAACTCGATGCTCTTCACATATCCCACCATTGTTTGTCCTTTTTTAAAGTCACGTAAAAGATAATGTGCGTGATAGTCATGTATTGGATTTGCAACGAGATTTAAGTTCATGGTTATGGTAACATTTTTCAAAGTGAAGGTTTTACAAATGATATCCGTATAATACGCCTTATTTGACAAGTTAATTGTGTCTTAAAAGTTTATTGTAATTTAATTAAAGTAGGTATAACCTTCGAATGCATATTGTTCCAATAATTTTACGAAAGGCAGTGTAATTTGTAAAATTGTAAAGGTTTTGTAAATGCAATCAAAATCAACAGCTAACGGCTATCTGTGTTCACTTTTTCTATTTTATATGATTTATTTTACAGAAAATACAAATTTCCTATAGAAAATAGTTATACATTATTTAGAGGAAAAATTCTCCCCACAACAGTATTATTTTCATACCATCCCCTTGCGTCGGCTACGACAACTTAATTTTCATGATTTCTCCATATTTCCATCCGAGCGATTGAATTTGCTTAGTGATTTCCGCTACACGATAGTTTGTTTCAAATAAAAAATGCTAGGCATTAAGGCACTATCAAATATGTGTTGAAGGACGTATGGAAATATAAAGTAAACTAAATCTTAACAGGAAGCAGTAAAGCTTGTTTCTAAACTATCATAAGTATAAGAAGTAGGTCGGTATAGAGAATCCTAAATTAATGTAATTGTATAAGTGAAAGATGCCTATTTTGTTCATAACTTATTCATGAACAAATTGTAGGAGTTGAAAAATTTACCTGGCCAGTAAAAGCCTGACCGCCTTTCATAATTTTTCTGGTCCACACCTAAATTATCCTGGAACCTAATAGTTTTCACCTATTACCGCGGCCGGCCCAAATTTATCGCTTTCGACTGTTGATTTATCTCTGAACGGACCGGATTAACTACCGCTAACTTGGCGATAGTTAAGACTGCTATCTCTGGTGTTTCAGGGCGAAAGCTCTTTCCTTTTATCTAAATTGGTCCGCTACCAATAAAGATTCGCCGACGACTGTCGTAAACCATTCTCCCCATACGCTTCATTATGGGGCAAACTTTCAGATATGATGGAACAATTTTATTGTCCACCGATGTCGCGAGATCTCTATCGGTAATGGGATTTGGTGTCGTGAGTTCCACTGTCGCAATTGGACACCAGTTTCAGCAAGATTTAAAATGTCAGCCGAGTTGCGAACTGCTAGTCTGCAACATTGTACCTGCGTACTTTAATAGTTTTGTTCGCCAGGATTCGCGAAATTTTACATAAAGTTTGTAACATTACCTTCATCTTTTGTAGAGTATTTTTAACTTTAACCGTTTAAAATATTCCAGCAATCGTTCGCGTTTGCTCTTACGTAATATAGTTAAAAAAAAAAATGCACGTAGGGAAACTTGGTAGGTGGTTTTCTACTCTATTAAAATAATAAATAAAATTACATTTTAAACTGAACTTGAAAGGTCGTGGACGCAATTGAGTAAACATTAGACATGATTGCGTTTGCAACGAAGATACCTTTATATTCAAATATACCTATATAAAAAAACCATATGATCGATATTCAACGCGTACCTAACACTTGGTTGACTTACAAAACTAAAGACGTTAATATTACTTTAGTAAAACAAAATGCATTTACAAATTACGGCCAAAACTTAGTTATCAAAGGGTTAGTTTGGATACATTACCGTTTTACCCTAATGGAAAATAGATTAGGTGCCCCAAAGGCATATAAATCTCGTTCTAATTGAATTTGTCATAAAAATTGAAAGTTTCTCTACTGCCAGGGCTACATTTCACCAACTAGGTTTAATCCATTCTTCTTTGGAGGGAACTTGTAATTCAATGTGAGTGCTAAGTTTGCTACGAATACTCCACATATAAAACTTTGCCCTGACTCTACTTACTGATGTCATCGTTTTAATTGTAATGCTGTTTTTGGCAAAATACACATTTAATTAGCATTAGGCATTTCTTTAATACTCGCCACGTCAAGTCTATCAATATGATATTCATCAATATCAGGATATAGCTTGTCAATAATATCTATTGAATTGTAATGATCGATGGCTTATATTGCTACAGATAAACTTAAGAAACGAGATATACATGATCTTTACATATTACCATCTCGTTGTTTAAATACAGATTTTTATGCATGTCATCTAAATGATGGCTACTGCAGGATTTATCGATAAATTGGTAATTCGTCTTATTCTCCTTTCTAGCTTTATATTGTGAAGTGCCTGTCTTTGCGACTGATTGACACAGCGTCTCTTAGCTCTCAAGTGATGGGCTGTTATCGATATCGATTAAAGGCACGGCGGTGGAACATATTTCATATATTATATCGCTGGCCCCGGGCAATAAAGCAGTAAGCGCCGGTTACGCCCTTTTTATTATTATTTAATTTTTGGCGTCTCCTAGTATTAATTTATCACTCCTATTTTTTTCAGATTTTTTTCATTTTATTTCTTTAAAATAAATGACAAAAACAGCTTTATTGCATGGAAAATTCTCTTACGACTAAGTTCTGTATCACTGCATTGCTCTAAGAAATATAACACATAGAACTGGTGGACATCTTTACACAAAATTTCTTAACAACAAAGATCAGTAATACATTTAACCGCGTTTTTAAAAATACACATATCAAATTAACAAACTGTAAACAGTTAATACGAAATAATCACAAGAGATTTGATTCCATACGAGCTATTACGCCTTTCTTCCCGTAAATTTATTGTAGCCTCGGCGACGTACTGTCATGTTACTACATAGGACCTAAACATAACGGCGAAATGTGGGTGTACTTTAGTACACCTCTGCCTAACCCTTCGGGGAATACTGGCGTGATGGTATGCTATTATGTATTTACTAGATAAATAGCCATTAAAGGAAATAACAATCTCAAAGAAATACATATATAAGTAGGTGCTTATAAATGTACTAGCTTCCGCCCGCGGCTTCGCCCGCATGGTTTGTTGATAAAGAAGTAGCCAAAGTCCTTCCCCAGGCTACAGACTATCCATAGCAGATTTCATCACAAACGGCTCAGTAGATTTTTTTAACAACAATATGCTCCTGTTAACTATGTTAAATGATTTGTTACGTTAAGCATAAACATGTAGATTTTCCAAATACAAAACACGTGAGCAAGCTACGTATAATTTGGGATATATTGGCTTTCACATAAAAGGTAGATATATACTGTCGCGGACTTTTATTTAGAACTGTGTAAGACAAACAATCCCACGATACATTATCTTCATTTAACTCCAACGGTTAAGGCAGCGCACGCCAAGATAGCTCTCAGAGGGCAGGTTTTTTTCCGATTTACTTGATACTTATCGTAACATTATGGCCAAAATTACACAAAATCTTTATGGATTGTAAGCCTATGTGTTATTCTGATGTATAAGCTATATTACTGTAAAGTTTCATCAAAATCCGTTCAGTAGTTTTTGCGTGAAAGAGTAACAAACATCCATCCATCCATCCTCACAAACTTTCACATTTATAATATTAGTAGGAAGTAGGATAGGATTTATGTGAGATTTCTTTTTCTTTTAATCAACATAATAATAGGTATTATTTTTTGAAGGAAAAACACACTTTATAAGTCGCGCATAGGTAAGTACAGATTTAGGCTTATAAAATGAATATTAGGATTTCCTTCACTTTCTTATTTAGTTTTACAACAGATTCGATATTTTAATAGGTCAGTACAGTACCCTTTTGTCTTGTTTTAGTTGATATATGTAACGCTGATTATGAAAAAATAGAGAAATCACCATTCCGAAGAGTATGGAAGACCTCACTGGAACTTTGAGCCCAACTTTACGATGTATTTCTCCGAATCTCGATTTATAATCACAAATATTGCAGTCCCCTTCTACTATTTCGTACGAGTCTGCTTTATTTGATAATGTTGATTTTGTAGCTTCTCCAACTTTAGTATTTAGCTCACCTCGTCACCGCAAGAAAAAATCGATCTCAGGCAGGGTTTGAACCTGCGTCTCTCTAGACTAGAAATTTTCTTTAATTAGAAAATTCATTTCTTTGCGAAATTCTTGCATATTGCGAAATGTTCAATTTCGCAATATTTAATGCTAAAAAATAATAAAAAGTAAGCATAATACGGTAAGGCAATATCGTTCGACATTGAACTACCTGTAAAGGCAGTCGTGTTGGTTGAAAGACTTAGTAATGTCTTCAATAGATGACGATGCTGACGACGCCTGAAGACGTAAAATGTGGAAGAGAAATTCGACATCACAGGCAGTTGTTTCGGTAGCTTAGTTGGCAAAGCGTCTGGTGTACTTAAAGAGAGACGCAGGTTCAAACCCTGCCTGGGATCGAATTTTTCTTTCACTAGAAATTTTCTTTAATTAGAAAATTCATTTCTTTGTGATGAGTATATTTCTTTAAATACTGCACGAGATCTTCAAGAGGAAGACCCAAAAAGACGCCAGTGACTGATGTTTCAGGAGATGAATTTAGAAATCTGTACACAGAGCCAATCGCCTTACCAAAACCACTTTACGATGATTTGAAGAGTCTCTGCAGAACAGAAGCAATCCCGATACATTATCATACATTTTATAATAATTTACATTTTGGTTTCTAACACTTACGCGAATATTAGACATTGAAATAAAACTACTTTTTACGGATTTTATCGCGTTATATTGATATTTTTAAATTCCCGACGTTTCGGATCCTTTACAGCATCCATTCTGCGTGACCGGCATAAATAATAATCAACAAAATGTAGGGTAGCTGTTGATAATTTTGACATTAGGACGACCAACACCTCAGTCCACCCGTGACCATGGATGCTGTAAAGGATCCGAAACGTCGGGAATTTAAAAATATCAATATAACGCGATAAAATCCGTAAAAAGTAGTTTTATTTCAATTTACATTTTGTTAGGAACTGTGAAGAAGAAATCGATATTGAAAGCGAAGATTCAAATTAAAGTAGCATATTATTTTTTATCTTTAATAAGATAAAAAAAATAACAATAAAAATTATGTGATTTTGTTCAATTTAAGGTACCATGGTTTTCTTTTTTAAGGCTTTGTCCACTTTATATTTGTTTTCAAAGTTTAATGTTATACCTCTTATTTTAAAATGAGTGTCCATGGAGTTTCTTGCCGGATTCTTCTCCATAGGATCAACTTTTTGGAACCGTGCAACTAGAGTCATAACGTTTCATAAATGCTTGTAAAGGCTTATTTGAAATAAAAACATTTGAACTTGAACTAATATGTAGGTACCTTTTTAATAAAAAATATGTGATTTTCAATGTTTTTTGTTTTACAAAATAATAATAATTTTCAAATTAAATAAAACATAAATATTTCAATAAATACAGTCTGAAATTGTAACGACAAAATAAAGTACAATAAAAGGTTAGTGTGTAACAATGGTAACATAAATATATGTTTCATTGATAGGATTATATATTAGCGATAAGTGAATGATGCAGCTAAGCTTTGGCTATAGAATTTCCCTGAAGAAGGTGGTAATCGGCTAGTACGCTCAAGATCTTAAGTGGAAATAACGTCGTATTATATACTTACATTACTGAATCTCTGTGGTCAGTGTGTTTATAAAGTCGTTAAGGGTGTTGCAATTGAAACGGCAGTGTCTATAATTTGTATTATACATTTTTTCTATTATTTCATAAAATATTTATATCATTCCAATTATTTTCAGTAGGTAAAATTGGCGAAAAAATTACTTTAATTTGACATATTGAACACTCGTTTTGGACCACTGTACGCTGAACTATAAACAAATTAGCTTCTTTTATTTCTCCTGTAAAATTAGATTTTTGATATTACCGCTTTATTGCCCGGGGCCAACGATATGTTATAGACAATAACACAACACAATCCAAGATTTAACATTTGTAAATACAGGACTCATTCAGATAGCTCTGATATTTTGTATTTCTAACTTTATTATTTAAGTATCTCCTCCAAGGATCTAGTGGTAACAAGTGCGGGTACTGAACGTGAAATCCAGGATTACTATTAGGTTTTTCTATAAAATTCTTAGAAACAGCTTAAAATAAGGATTTATACCTAAATGCCGAATTTAAAACCATGCCAGTGAACCGAGGGAGTAAATTAACACACCATTATATAAACCTACGAATTCAAAAATACGTCATAAATAATATTACCTACATTACCTTATAAATTCATATAGTGTAACATCGATGAATAATTCTATTGTTTAACCTTATGGTAAGTACTATATTTGTCCATGTTAATTATGTCATTAATTATTTCATAAAATTAACAAACTTGTAATGAATCACAGCTTTTAAATTTTTAAACGCCATAAATTGTATAAAAACAGGATATTTTTTTTTCTTATTATAAATCTTGACTGCCTCATTAGTCTAGTGGCCCTAAGCTCGACTGCTACGCTAGAGGGCCTGGGTTCAATTCCCAGGTCGAGCAAAGTATTATTGAGTTTGTCTATGAAATTCTCAGCCGAATTTTGGGCTTTGTAGTCCCCTATTACAACGGACCCAAACATACTAGTGATTTTTGGGTGTACATTAAGTACCTACACCTCTGCCTAAACCTTCGAGGAAAACAGGCGTGATAGTCCGTCCTTACCTGCTCGTTTTTTTTACAAACTTCCACCACGTGTTCATGGCAGGTTGTCAATGACAGCGTGTCTCCTTTGTGCTACAAGGATAACCGTTGCCGCGCCGATGTGTATCGGCAAATTTACACACGTGTACACAATAATAACTAGCTTGCGCACACATTAGTACACAGGGTGGACAAAAGTAATGCTATAAGGCAGTCATTATCAACTCATATATTGTCCCACTGCTAGGCATGGGTCTTTTGCAGAATGTGTGAGATTAGGCTGTAGTTCAAGACACTAGCCTACTGAGCGTTAGTTGAGTTCACACGCTATCGAGAAAATCTCTCAGGCATAAGGTTTCCTCACTATATTATTATGTAAGTACCTTCACCGTTTAAGCGCGTGATAATTAAGCGATTTCAAAAATTCCAAGGTGCGTGCCTTGGATTCGATCTCGAGATCTTTGACATGGCAGTCCAATGGTCATATTACATTCACAATGCTATCACTGCATTTTTACCGTAAAGTAAACATGGAAAATTGCAGATTTTACTAAACCAGCGCCCCTCCGGTTAAGTAAACTTTAGCCACAAAGCTCAAGTTTAAAAAAAAAAAAAATGCGTTGATGCCAACCAAATACATGAGAGTTTGCTTTAACATGCCTTTAATCTATCGACATATTTATTATCATCTCATAATGTCCCACTGCTGGGCACGAGCCTTAGAATGATAGGGATTGGGCTATAGTCCACAATTATGGCCTGATGCGGAATGCATGATAATATTAAAAAGTTTTCTGTCTGGATATTGGCAATAGGTCAGCCCCTATTTATAACATACAACTGTGGATGTACCTACATAAGTATAACTCTGTCTAGCCCTTTGAGGAATACTGGCGTCATGTTATTGACCTAAATTATTTTCGAATTGAATTTTAATTTCCTGGAGTTTATCAAAAAGCTTTCGTTTAACACAGACCACCATGTATATTGTATCTATTATCGTAAATAACAGACATTCTGTTTCTGTGGACGAATAATGCAAATTAATAATGCAATTATTATATTGTCTATGAAACGTGGACATTTGCATATCAAAAGACTTATTTGTATTATTAGGTATATGTTTCGCTATTATGCATAATGCTACTTACACAATTATATCTATTCTTATGTATAGGAATTCAAAGGTCTTACAAGACAAGGACAAAATATCTTGTCCTCGAATGTATGTGTTTGATACATAATCATTTGAAAATTATCAACAGTTATTAAATTGTCAATTCATTATTATCAACAATTACCGTTGGCGATGCATGAAAGCCTACGGGGAGTTCCATATATTAAAAATTTACATATAATTAAAAAGTCTCGTTCATCTTTTTTAGGAGATAATATTTAGTTCTCTAGTGAGAATCACATTTTCAACAGATGTCACTGACGTCGCCTCAAAGACGTAAATTAAAAAGGTGAAGGTAAATTTTGACATGGCGGGTCGGGGTCGCGGTGACTTAGCGGTCATAGCGTCTGGTGTACTTAACCAGAAGACGCAGGTTCGAATCCTGCCCGCGGTCGTATTTTTCCTTCACTAAAAATAATAACTTAATATTTAGTTCTTTTTAAATTTCAATTTAGTCACTTTACCGAGGTTTTTACTCGGTGCCAGCGATATACAATATTCTTTGTCTGAAGCAAATTCCAACTTGCCCTGCCTATCACAGTGTACGTAAGCCTCCCTGAAGTTCAACAGGAAGACCAATTCTATCATGCAAATTTTTTCAGGTCTATTAGTCGAAGTTGAAGTTCAAATGTTTTTCTTTTAAATAAGCAAAAAGTTGATCCAATGGAGAAGAATCTGGCAAGAAACTAAATAGATGCCCGAAATTATAAAAATAAGCATTCCAAACGTATTATTGTAGTGAATACCTGACCCCCACCACGATTGTGCACACGTTACATCGCTGACACAGAAAAAAGTTTATGTTATTTATTATCAACGCAATCCATTAGAACCGCTCTTGATCTATTTAGCAATTTGAGTTGAGAACTAATAAAATATACTAATTTATTAGTACTTAAGTTTATTTGACTCGTAAAACCACTAGTAAAACTATAAATTACAAACATACGAACAAAATCAAGATTTTCATAAGCAAATTTTAAGGTAGATAGGTACGTCAAAAGGATCCATCGTAAAAAGTTTAGCTATTCCACGGGTTTACGTATTTCGTCCCAATTACCCGTTGAAAGAGTGCCAGGCCCAATAAATCAGGGGACGTACCAACGTATTCCTGTGACATTGTAACTTGTAACTTTGCTACAGTTTTATACGACAGAACTATGTCAATCTAACTTTTAAGATTATCACTTCCGCATTCGCCTACACGCAACCTTACCTGCTTGTTTATAGGGTTGCAAGTTTGGTGATGAATATATGATAATGTATTAAAGACTTAGCAGTATTATTATAATTAAATGTTATATTTGCATGAAGGTTTCGTTTTAATATGTAAGTACATTATATATTTTATTTTATATTATTTTAACCTAAGATACATTACATTCATACTTAAGTAGGTACTCATAATTTCCTTATAATACTGTTCTACTCCATTCTATTTAGTGTACCAGTCTAAAGTCCTAAACATAAATATTACTCCAGACATCTCGATACGTGTGATATCAATTGCATCAAATGTGTGAATGGTCCACGGGACAGCCCTACCTACAAGTCTAACCAACTACTCAATGCTACGCTATACAATCGTGACTCGCGATTTATAAATATAAAATGCTTGATGCGGAAATAATCCTTTGGAAAGGATAATCTTTAGAGGCTTAATCTGATAGAACACTTCCTCATTAGTCTAGTCGTCCTAAGCGCGACTGCTACGCTAGAAGAAGGATTCAATCCCCAAGTCGAACAAAGTGTTATTGGGTTTTCTATGAAATTTCCAGTAGCTGCTCGAAGTCTGGATTTGTTCATTTTTAAATCTGGAATCCAGCAACACGTTGCCTTATCTTATCTAAGCTGCCTTGCATCTAATTTGGGCATTTATGATTATATGTGATCGTTAAATTTATATGATCTTTTATGTAGCATAGCGTAGCTGTGTAACTGGAAGCTTATCGTAAGCCAGTGGCGTCGGTGTGGCGCGTGTTCCCCCGCTACCGAAAAAAGTTGCAAGTCGATGGGCGGCGCCGGCGAACATTCAAATTTATCGATTGTCCCGCGCGCCTCATTACAACATTCCTCAAAACTTACCCACTCACCAACTTAGCCCTTTAGCCCCACCACTATTGCCACATTACTTTTTATACCCCCACCGATGAAGGCCGTTTTTTCATCGTCAGTTATTATTGTCTGTTAAACTTTAAGTGCTTGGCGGCTAACTTTCGATGTCTTCGTGATTTACGACGAGCCGTTTCGAAGTGTTTTATCGAGCATAAATGTAAGTTCGCTACTTGTTGAGACTGAAGGTCGAAGCGGGTTATGATCTGAGTATTAGTGGGTCAGTGTTTTATAGGCGTTGGATGGTCTATTTTCGTCAGCATCGTATGGTGCAAATAATTTCCAATCTAGCTACACTCTATTAGGAAATTGTCACAAGAAATTCACAAGGTGGATATCGTTCGTAATTTGAAATAGTGTTAAGTGGAGGAACAAAGGTCATATATCTAGTGAAGGAAGGAGCGCTGTCGTCGAACAGTAGTTTCGCATCTGCGGGTGTGGGGGGGGTAGTGAGGTGGGGGGGCAATGATCCATTAATCTGGCAGAAGCCCATGTGGCGCCACCGACGTACCTGGCGACGCGACGCACGGACGCCTACCTAACGACACAGATCGTACATTTTCAGCATGTGCAAATATGTATAAAATAAAAATTTATTGAGTGTCGCACTCTATAGGGAAATTGAAGCTTATACGGTTCGTTTGAAGGATTAATCGTATATATATTTCAATAGAACGTGTTAATTTATGGAATACTGTTTCATATTATTATTGGATTCTTCTATGAAATTGTTAGTAGCAGGTCGGAGTTTGGATAGTTTCAAGTCAATGGCAATTAACTTACCGACGAACTATGGGCTGTATATTAGAACAACTCTGCCAAACCCTTAAAGAAATGTTGGCGTGATGATAAGTTCAATTTTGTCTTCGTAAGAAATAAAATAAATTACGAAAATAGAACTATGAAATATCTTTTTTACACAAAATAGAAATTACATTGAATGAAGAATTTAATATAAATCCAAGAGGCTTAAAGAAGATTTCATGCATTTCTTAATATTGAATATTTACAACATCTTTTACGAACCGTCAATCCTTCTCCTCCCATAAATATGAAGTCAGTAAAATTGTCCGCCATGACGCATCTACGTTATTGCTCCGTATTGCTAGGCGTAGCGAGCTCCTAACTACCGTTGTGCTACTTCCACTCTCTTGTGATTCCGGATATCATTCCGGGTAAGGCTTTCCTTCTATTTATTGCCCATACGCAGTACTACTGACTTACATCAATACAAACCACGGCCTCCGTACTAGGTCAATGAGAGATCATTCCGTTGCTACGAAAACTAACGTAGAACTTCTACGTTATAATAAAATCCTATCACCAACTTTACTATTTTTTGATGTCATACTGAATTTCTTATAGAAATAAAAGCAGTCCCTTATATCACTGCTCCGGTAAAACGGTATGATAATTGTGGCAATTTACGGAACGCAATTCACTAAGTGGAATATTTTACTTATCCTCCAGGCGTTCCGCAAGGCACGACTACCTACCAGCTTATACATTGAGATGTATTGCTGGCATTCATTACTGTACACGCGTTGATATTAATATGTATAGGTAGAGAATCGATGTGTTAACGTTTTATTGTGCACGTCTGCTGTGATGAGATGCGTGCAGACAGTTATCTGTCAAGGTGCCCGATTTTGGTACGGATAAAATCGACGCTCGAACTTATCGTCCATTCGTTGTGTGAAATACGACCTCTTTTCTAGTTTGTACGAAATTTGTATGCGAGCATGTAGGGTGCAACGAGTTTATAGTGCACGGAAACAGTGGCGTCGCTGCCACCCATGCACGGGAACTCCGACGCCATATTTCAATCGTGAAATTGACACATCGCTCTCTCGTAACGCAAACTTTCGTGCGAAAACTTCAACCTGGCATATTTACTTAAGGTATTCTTCTCGAAACATACCGATAGCTCCTTGACGAGTGAAAACTTTTATTCATATAGATAGGTCATGCTCTAACCGGTAGAAGTTTTCACATAAATTGGCGGTCATTCGACGCGAATATGCTGACTGAGGGGGTAACAAATATGCCAACTTGGGTTGTTATAACAGCGATATGTAAGTTCTGTGATACTTCGCCATTAAGTTTATGGAAACGACGGACGAGATTACATCACACTTTCTGAAAGCTTTATGTAATTCTTCTTTCTTCGTTATCTCTCACGATAGGTACTGGAATAAAATTTTCCACTTATCCGAGTATTCACATTCGTCTATTAATCGAGAAGACAGATTTTATGGCAGTTGTAGAAATTCATCTTTTGGTTCGAAAAGCGAGTGAAAAATTCGAACGCAATCTGTCAAACTGCTCCCTAATTCTAATTTAATTAGCGGGAAGTTTTCACGCGTGGGAGGCGACCGAACGACAATGACGCGTTAAAATGATTAATTTTTGTAGAAGCTCCTCCGATAGTAATACCTTCCCGAGTGCGCCTTTCGGACGAACGATTAATCTTTCTCTTTGCACCATTGTACCGCGATCCCGGTATTTTTTCTGTCTTACAATACCATTAAGAAAGTGCCACGGCTAGTTGGTACTTCACAGCTCTTCTCACCATCTCATCGTTAGGCCCATTGAAGGATTGAATAGGTGTTTGCGTTCGTCTGCGGCAAAATAGGTTCCCCTTCGGTTTTTTAAAACGTTGTCTTGGGATCACTTAGGCTTCGATAGTTAAGTATTATCCGTGGAGAATGAAATGTTTTAAACTTCCACCGTCATTCGCTAACAATGAATCCGAGGAAAAGATTTATAGAGTCATTCCTGGTTCGTTCAATTGAAAGATTATTATTAAAAAGAATTTTCTTTCGCTTTCACCACTTTTTATGGGGCTCCTTTGAACAAAATGCGTTACGTTGCACTTGTGAATAAATTGCTACATACTTAGACAATGTTATTATAAAATCGCACTGCGAGGAATCTTAGGTGGGGTCAAGAGCATGATGAGCAGATGTCGGATTTAGATCTGGGAGCTCGCCAACTGTTCCGGATTCGTTCAGTCGTCTTACATAAATTAAATTCGCCTTTTATTTTTAATATATGGTAATTAAACATCTTCGATTTACAGTGCAGTATTAAAATAAACTTGTATCTCATTAACATAGTTCAATCGTATAAGGATTGTCCCATGCTTATTTTCATTTTGCGTCTCATGTGCTAATCTTGGCTGCGGTAATGGTGATGTTCTTTAAAATCTAATACCTTTTGCATTTAATGTTGTATTATAATAAGTATTAATTAGTACCATTTTGGCTATCATCCATCTTATTACTTGGCAAAATTATCGCATGTTTTATGATACAGCGTTATCTCGAAAGTTTATGAACACAATAGTGTAAATTTTCTTGCTGTCATGTTTTTTGTTTTTATTCCTAGCTGCATAACTTTACTCGTTCATTTAAATGCATTGGTCATTCCGTGATTATGTTGAGTGAAGTCATTGGACCTAATTATAATTCGATATCGCTGTCGCACGGCCGAGGTCAGACGAGTGATAAGCGCTACTCCTACCCCCGCTGCTAACACCTAAGTGCTGTTATACGTCCAGTGATAAAAAATATAATGGTACCTAAGTGTTAATTTTTCCTTCAATTCAGCAGAATACTTATTATTACAAATATTAGTTGTTTTAAACTTACTTAGATATTTTTGTCAAAAACTTAGGTAGTGAGTAAAAAAATAAGTAAAATTTGCTTTTGCAGAATAACGACAATTTTGAGGTTTCACTAGGTATTATGAAAGACTATTTTAAATTTATAAATTTAATTGTAGGTAACTCTTTTTAAGAACAAAACAAACTCACAAGTTCATTTCATTTATTGGTTGATATATAAGTAAACATAATAAAGTTGAATTAGAATAGATCTGCAACTAATTCCAGAGTCATCATACTGGGTCAGGCGGTCGAAAATTGAAAATTAATTAAATACAATTTTATTTGAAAAATTATTCAAAAAGTATGTATAATTTTGCCACATTTTTTTTTATTTAGAATCACCCTGTAGGCAATTAATTACCATGATCTCGGAATCAAAGACCATGATCTATTCGACTAGTATACGACGATAAGTAATCAGTAGTTTGTATTCATAAATAAATATTAATTAATTGATTTTAATTGGATGCTTTCCAATGCCGATGTCTGGATAACTTTGATATCTGGAAAGTTCTAGGCCGGACCTTCCTGACTCAAGTTATTCAAGCTACTGTAAAGTTGTCGGAAGCAAGTATATGCTGAGGTCAATTTCGTTCGTTCTGTGGTAAAATTGCTGTCCCCGGAGCAGCTTGGAGCACTTCGACCTCTGCCTAGCCCTTCGGGGAATACAATTGTTATGGCATGTATGTTTAAGTACCTGAGTACTTATATTTCTTCTAAACGTCATAAATTAAAACTGTTTGCACATATTTTTTTCTATATATTATGCATTTTATATATAGGCATATACGCTACCTATAAACAGTTACACATTGTGTCTTCTCGTGTTCTTTTGTTGGCAACCTTTCCATTGCATACGTCTATTCTGCGTACATCTTACACCTCAGCACGGCCCGGACATTAATCGGGCCATTAACGTGATTTATGCGGAACCCAGATATAAATCCAAGAATCCGCGGCCCCAAGCACGCCTGTCGATATTTTCTTATTCCTTGTCTAATGAATGTATAGCGTTACTTATTTAGAACAACTTATTCGTGGATATAGTTATAAAATATCAAAGGAAAATGATTAAGTACTGGGAGGGTAATGAGGCCACATTTCAATTTCAATTACCAATAATAAAAACAGCCAATTTCAGCAATTGTTCTAGAATCAATTTAGGTAGATTTAGAACCCAAAGCAGCTCCTGAGCAATTTCTTCCATATACGGTTCACAGAATTCTTTTTTAAATATGTGGCTTTACAGCCCAGTGGCTCTCCCTAGAAGAATTAGATATGAATAAGATTTAGCAACTGAACTGCTGAATTCGTATAAATAATATGCTTTCTTAAAACAAGAGACGGTGATATAATTACATAGGAATGTAAATTGATGCGTGAAAGAGACCAAGTTTTAAAACTGGTTAGGTATAGGTAAGTGAGACAATGAATGTTAACAATGTATGGTTACATTACTGTAGTGGTTAATAAATGTTAACAAATTAATCAATTTAACATTACTAGTGGCTGCAAGTAAAAAATTGTAGACTGAACGTAGACCAAAACGTGATTGGAAAGCTGAATTAAATTGTTGTAATGTTTATAAACAATCAGCCAATTTCATTCCATTCCTGCAGAGCAATTATTAATAGCGTAAAGCTATATTGTATTGCTATACAGGAAAGTCGGTATTATAATTATGACGTATCTAATAACGATGTGCTCGTGTATCCTCGTATGTGTAGGTGTTAAACAAAAATGTGGCGGTAGCCATGAACAAACCTAAACAATGCGTAGGTACCCACCGGAAAATATTTGTATAGGAAGGTAAAACTTACTCGTATGATATAAATAAACTCTGAGCTGATACCATAACATTTCAATTAATTTTAAGTAATCAAAATTCATCAGATGACAATTATCTTTGGTTGGCATGACCGGTTTCTTGATAACGAATGACCGGGTTTTCGAAATCAAGGTTCCACAAAGATATTCAGGACAGATGAAAAGGTAAACTAAATAGAATTATCATACTAAACTGAATAAGAACTTTTCAAATTCTGTTGTCAAATCTGAACTTAAGTTAAGTTTTCGATTATTCAGAGTACCAGTAGGTACTTTTATCTGTTGATTTACCAAGACGCCCAAGTGGATCTAATTAAGAAAGTACGACTTAAGAATTGTTGTAGATAATTTTCCAAGTCGAATTTCTCAGGTGAGCGCGACAAATGATTCGTAATGACGTATTCAAATCAGGACAATGGCGGGATCCGACCTCAGTACAATCAAATTACGAAAATTCCAATGTTTTATTAAGTTAAACTTTGCTTCGGCAGCTCTAAGTGAATTTATTCCTACTTAGTTATCGGCTCGAGGAAAGTCATCTTGATAACGTTTCGGTAAGTTGAATAATTAAATTTGTCAGTAGCGGTTGACACGTCACCGGGTTTCTTACAAATTTCTCGGGGCCGTCACGTTTGCGGTTCCCCCTCGGGCCGCCGCCCCTTATTGTGTAATCCCGATTCTATAATTTGAATTATTTATTATTTGATTTCACACTTCGCGAATATTTCGAATGCTTTATACTTTTTCTCCTACCATTTTATCAATGGTGACTTTGATTTCTTTGTATCCAACTTTCATAGGCGGTTATTATTAGACATGTTTACGTTTTCCTATTGCTATCCAGCTTTGATCTTTTTTCAATAAATTAATAACTTAATAAAGTTAGTAGGTAAGGGCCTGCACTGACAATAGTTCAATAACCCTAATTCAGTTTTCCGCACCAGTCATCTCTGTCATTCTTTATCCCAAGACACAAATAGGATGGATTAACTACATATTTCAGAATAGATAAAAATAGATAATCATCATCATCATCATCCTAGGTTCGATTCCCAAGTCGAGAAGCGATATTGAGTTTTCCTCTGGAATTTTTAGTAGGTACCTACTTAGCAGTTTATAGTTTCGATTTATAACTGTTAGTTAGGCACTGAGAGTGTGCATTCATGCCTACACCTCTGCCTAACCCTTCGAGAAATACAGGTGTAATGATGTGTTATGCCAAAATCACTGCATCATTCGTCATTACTTATCTGCATTATTTTTAAAGCGTAATACACACTTGAGACTGTATGCCTTGTCATCAACCCATTACATTGTCCCACTGCTGGCCACGGGTCTCCTCTCAGTACGAGAAGCATTAGGCTATAGTCCACCACGCTAGCCTACTGCGGGTTGGCAGACTACACATGCCGTCAAGAAAATCTCTCAGGCATGCAGGTTTCCTCACGATGTTTTCCTTCACCGTTTAAGCGCGTGATAATTAATCATTAATACACACATAACTTCGAAAAGTCAGACGTGCGTGCCTTGGGTTCGAACTCGAGACCATTGACTTGGCAGTCCAATGGTCGTATCACTAGGCTATCACTGCACACTGCTGTATGCCTTACTCACCTACTTATTACCCAGTAAGTAAACATAAAGGGACGATATGATACAAAGACTGTGTAGAATAGGTACATATACTGTACGGTCGGTAGCTTCCATAATGTCATTCATCTAATAACAGTACTAAATTTTTATATGCGCATACATTCCATCCTGACGCATTGTCTGAGGAAGGCCACAGGAAGGTATCCACATTATTTAACACATAAGTACAAAACTTTCCTTGTACTTGTATAGCAGTAAAATATTTCAAGAGTTTATGGTTGAGCAATTACCTACTTTATTTATTTATTCTCAACATATGTTATAAGGACAATAAATACTATAACTATACATTCATCTTGTGAAATCTTGAAACAAGTTTTGACATTTCAAAAGTAAGTACCCCTTTCAGCGGGATTAATTAAATTAATATTATTTTTATTTTTTGAAAACACTAACAAAAATTGTCGTTCTTCTCACTTTTATAACGTGCAAGCACAAGACTGCGAGACCTAAGGATACGGTGAGCTCATTCTGCGTGACCGGTTCAAATAATAATCAAACAAATGTAGGGTAGCTGTTGATAATTTTGACATTAGGACGACCAAGGATCCGAAACGTCGAGTATTCAATAATATCAATATAACGCGATAAAATCCGTTAAAAGTAGTTTTATTTCAATGTCAAATATTCGCGTAAGTTTTAGATACCAGTGTGATAACGTTTTCTTATAAATATCGAAAACAGTTGAAAATAGAGTATAGTTTTGTAATGTATTAATATAATTCGTTCCGAAGGTCCGTCGTGTGTGCAGCGGGTATGTCAACCTAAGAGGGAATAAGCGCACTGAATTATTCAACAGTCGGTTATACCGTTGCTTCGCTTTCCCACGTTTATTCGTAATATAGTTTTTCTTTGTAACCTTAAATTCTAAGTTTTATAAAGACACATTTTAATTTTACATTGGTACCCGTATTGGCTATTAAAAGAACGAACAGCAATCAGACTGAAAGCAATTTATTTAACAACGGTCCAAAATTCCCGTTCCCAACTCTAAAACTAGATCGAAGTTATCTATTACATCGTAACTAATCAGCAGGCTCGTCAATTCACAGTGATTGCTCTTATAAAACAAGCGACGGCTATAAAGAGCGGAAATCATAATCCATCGCTCCAAGATTGCGTAACGCTATATAAGAGCGGTGGAAATTCGACAAAATTTAAGTCGGTGGAGCATTAAAGGGGACTGTAGACAGCGTAGACGGTTAATTCACCCCATAAGGGTCGCAGTGGCGCCAAAGATCCTGCCGTAGACAAATTTCTAAGTACGACGTCTTGCCCCGGTTTCTACGACACGCTTGTCGCGATCTTCATTTCACGAAGTGCTGGAATTGGCACAGTGCGATATATATTCCTAATTTAAATACACCCTTCTTGGTTATAATGAGGCTTTTTAAAAAAACTGCTTCGTTATTATTAAGTTGTAATGTAAACAAGAAAGTAAAGCCAAGGCTTTTAATTAATAAGACGTCTATATTATAAATACCGGCAATTATTGCAGTTACATTTGTAGTCAATGTACATTTTCAACCTGTCATGTTTACCATTAAGTCACGAGTTTATGAATGAGTTAATAATTGCCTATATATGGTACATTTATCAACATAATTATGTTGACACGTGTATTCGTTCGGTCTATTACGTTTGATGTTCAAATTTTTTTTGATCAACTTTCCCCAACATTTCTAGGGCTGTGATAACTTTTTTCATAAATATTATAAATATACAGACACAACCTCTAGAGATTTATAGTGTTTGCAAGATACGACGCTTCGTGTTAGATTATATTCGTCGCATTCTCTGTTCAAAGTACCGCATTTGGTACCCGTTCAATCTTCACTGGAGCGTGGAGAAATACGGCCGTATAAACCATAATATATACCGGCCTAAAAAAAACAGGTAAATTACATGAAAAGCTACATACGTGATATCACAGTAGCAGAAAATTCGATTAACTTAGTTGTCTTTCAGCAAACTATATATCTTTACTGCCCATAAATTATATTCGTGAAATTATTATATCGGATATATTAACATTGAGGCCTCTATAAAATAAATATAATATAGGGAGATATATATCCATATCTATAAATAAAGTTTGGCAAGATTAATAAGACAAAACTCGAGATGAGTTGGTAGAAATTCTTGGAGATAATACATATGAAATTTCACGACATTAGGTACTTAGGATTAGTGTACTTTTTGGACTTTTATATTATGTTAATAAGTTATGCAGGATTACGCAGAAAAGGTACATATACTGATCTTATAGAAAGTACCCATGATAATTGACGAGTTTTTTCCTTATACCTCTGGGTCGACCTACTTCCTATACTAACCTACCTAATGAAAAAAAAACTGACAAATTATTTGGCCATTTTGTATGGGTAGACGTTTTTTTGTAACTCAAACAAGTTGTACCAAAGACTTATCATTCAATTCACTAATTGGTTGTCTTCTTACCTATACTGAAGGATAAAGGTACACCTATATCGATAACCACAGAACAACTTTTCACGAATTTTCACGTTTCACTCGCGTTTGAAACTCGAAACTTTGCGTTGTCAATGGGTCGAGAATTTATACATCGGTGACAGGGGAGCCCGAAGATCAACGCGAGGTTGTCACTTTTATAGCTCACGTAATTCATGGTAAGGGCTCTTGGCGACAAATCCATCAAAGCGTCGACAGGCCATTTGTTGCGTGTGTTTTCACGCTTGATAAATCGCGGGAGTTGTCCACATTTACTGGATTTATGTACATGTCCAATTGTTGTACATCACATAAACTTAATTGGACGAACTTAATACCCATGTACATATTATTTAAATAATCAAAAGCTAAGTTGAATTGTTACGCTTCAAAGACTATTTTTTTTTTTTAATTGAAATATTGATAGTTCATAAAATTCATATGACGAAGTTTGAAAATCGGATCGGCATCTATCAAAGTTTTCCCTAGTAAAACGGGACATTGATAGAAGAATAGTTTCTATATCAAGGTACGTTACGTAAATAGCAGAAACTATTTCTTCCTTTGATGTAACCATCATAAAACATTGATTTACATACATACATACATACATTCATACACTCACGCCTTTTTCCCACAGGGGTAGGCAGAAACTATGGACTGCCACTTGCTACGACTCTTGCATCTCTTTCGCTTCTTCCACATTCATACATCTTTTCATACACACGCGCCGGTTGCGAGTACTACGCACCTGACCTTTTTGGAGAACTTCGCCGATAAGATCGGTGTACGTCCTTCTAGGGCGACCTCTCCCGACGCTGCCACTAACATTCGCCTTATAAATTCCATTCGTTAATCGTCTTTCATTCATTCTCTCGACATGCCCAAACCATCTTAGCATATTCCTTTCAATACGTGTCACTATATCATCTTCAGTCCGCAACGTTGTCTTATCACACTATTTCTTTGATTTACATATAGATATAGATTTCCAAAATTTATCTTTTATACATTTAACCTGAAGAGGACAGACATTCGTGTGAAAAACAGACCCGTAAAAATCTGTTGCAAATATATCAAAAACAAATTACATTGTACTTTTTGGTTCTAGAATTGAATTTTAAAAATCCCCATTTGTGTACGGAGCTTAGGGTAGTTACCATAAGTGGTGGTTCTCACAGGGCACGCAGATATTATTTATGGACTGTTTTATAGCGAAACTTCATTCGTTGCTGCGGTCGCTTTTATTCCTTCGACGGGAAAAAGTTGCAAGATTTTATTGCCGGTGTGAGATAGGATACGTTATTGCGCTAACTTTTATCGGTAGCGGGAATTAAAATAGTTTTTTTTTTGTGGTCGACAATGACTACGCCCGGACATCGTGAAAATATACTAGTTTATTGCTGCATTTTTACTGTCCCCACACTAACATAACTCTTTTGCCTTTCGTTATAACTGCTTCTCGGATGTGAATATGAAGTGATGTGATCGTGACTATTTCTAAAACAACATTAAAAGATCTTGTTTTCTATTTAAATTCATATAGTTAACATTTAACTGCTAATTGAATCAATTTTCCTTATAGTTTTGTTATAGGAATTAGAAGGAATTATAATACACAATTTTTAATCAATATTCATATATAATCGTTCAGTATATAAAACCTAGGCTAAGCCGAAACTAAGTATCATATTACGTCAATGCTTTGACATGACTGTGTTTTGATTTGCAGAAAATTACAATTCTTTCTGATTTGATTTATATCCTAGCTAACCCTCTAAAAATTAAAATGGTCAACTGTTTCAATCCACTCTCAGTGTTCATGCTCTTCATGGAATAGACATTTAACTTATATCATAACTTTTTCGGACCTCGAAGAAATTGCCTTGGTTTGCCAAGGCAATTTCTTCATTTAATGGCGAATAAAGAAAAGACGTGGAATAGCTTCATAAGCTGTTTAGCGTCTTTTAATAGACTTTAAATCTGGAATCCAACCTAACCATATCTGTTTCTTTGCAGAATTCAATCCGACACAACCTGTCTCTACACAACCGATTCATGCGGGTACAGAACGAGGGTACGGGAAAGTCATCATGGTGGATGATCAACCCTGACGCGAAACCTGGCAAATCGGTGCGACGGCGAGCCGCGTCCATGGAGACGCCCAAGTTCGAAAAGCGAAGAGGCAGAGTAAAGAAGAAGGTATTATATAACCACTAACTAATGTAGTAGATCTATTTTAGTGTTACGTAGAAGATTTAATTTTAGATACGAAACAAGGAAAACTTTTCTTAAAGGCATGATAGATAGAACTTCTTCTTCAATACACTCTTAATAATAGCTGGACCTAGTATTAGGTATAATAGAAGACAATATTCCCTTATTTATCATAGCGGATATTTTTTATTTATAGGCTGAAATACTAAGAAATGGTGCAACAGCCGACGCAACTCCCAGTCCTAGTAGTTCAGTGTCAGAAAGTCTCGATATGTTCCCAGATTCACCGATGCACAGGTAACTATAAAACCTTTTATCTAACACTTTTATCTTAGCGAAATGTTCGCAGCTTACAATAGAACTTTAGACAATTATTTAGAAAATGTAGTGTACCATTCGCCGAATGATACAGGTAGATTAAAGCAGAGGCGAGTCCAAAAGAGTGGTGGCATCAAGCCAATAATGGTAACGGTCTCGGACGCTACTTTACGATACTAATTTGACTTTAAAGGCATAATAATTTACCTATACGGGTAATGCAGCAGCGAGTTTTGCCAAAACCACAAATACTCAACATTGTATTATTACTAAATAACTTTACCTCCTCGAGAATATTGAAATTTTACGACTACTAGAAACAAAGTGAGCCACACATGATACGCTTACTCTATAATAAAACCATCGACATAAAGCTGCGTTGACCAGACTAATAAAATTGAGTTATTGCAACACTGCTACTTTATGATAAAAGGTTTTAAATCATTCAGAACCATTAGATGATGAGTTATGTACATGCCGAATCTCGTCATTTTGCCGATATTTAACATTTTTATAGCCGATTTATTTTATCTGGATTACGAGCGTCACCGAAATATATTTTCAATGGTTCGGTGACTGCTGAAGGGCCGGCCTATAACCCGTAACTTATCCTACATTTTGTCATTATTTATAGTAATAAAGATATTTTGAGATGACCACTGAACTCCGTTATAGTGATCGCTTCATTTAGCATACGAATTTATATGTTAGTGACGACAATAGGCACTAGATTTGCATGCTCCCTATAACTCTCCTTGTTTGAGATTGTATAAAGTCCAAACTAGCTTTAAGATTTCTTTCTGCTAATAATTATGATTTTTTGCATCTCAACTGTCGATGACAAAATTATGCGACTAATTTATCGCCAATAGAATATCTATTTACCAGACCAGCATAATTCACATCATCAGTTGAGATAAGTATTGTTTTTTTGACGCTTCTTCGCTTGCGCGTAGCAGTTTCCAGTTGTCGCCGGACTTCCGTCCGAGGGTGTCGTCCAACGCGTCGTCGTGCGGCCGCCGGTCTCCGATCCCATCCATGATCACGACAGAACCAGACTGGGGTCCAGACTACACTCCTGAATACACGTCCAACGATTATTCGCAGACGGACTTCGGGCAAGATGAACTTGCCGGCTCTCTCGCCGATTCCATGAAACTGGCCGGAACCGATCCATTCCTTAACACGTAAGAATTTTGTAGTAAGCTTAGCGTCGATGCTGAAAAATTGGTCAGTATCCAAAGCTCTGGCCTCGATCACTGAAACTGTAATTGTGTAACCGCCTTGCCCTAGAGTATGCTTCGCATTAATTAGATCTCCTCTCATTAGATTCAATTATTTTTATGGTAAAGGAGTCATCATGGATATTTGCAGCAGCTTTCAGAAACCTGAATTTGAATTAAGAACTGATATAAATAAATATCTAATTCATTATATACATCAATTCGACACGTTAAAGCTTCCAGAATAGTGTTTTTCATATTTGTGTCTTCCAGGTACGTTCCAACGACGTCATCTTCGTCATCGGGCGGCAGCTACCGGTACAGTCCGTATGGCGCCTGTCCGCGACACCCACACGGCGGTTGCGCGTGCTTGTCATTGTACACGCACCCTGCGCATCCGGCCCACCCCACGCATCCGCACCAGCATGCACTCGACCACTTCGTCAGGCCACCTCCACCAGCAGATTCTGCTGATATTATGCAAACAGGTACAAGATTTTTTTCTTTGTTATCAATATATTTCTAGTACCTATATTTTGTATCTTAGGGCTTGTTATGAGCCCAGCCAATTATATCATACATATTAATATTGTGGGCGTTACAATCTTTGGTATACTTTATATTACACACCCTCAAAAGGTTTAAATTTCAGTCTTATTTATTCACTTGTGTGTATTTTCGTTTCCATTATCTCGTTTTGATTTTGTTCCAATGCAAATCTCTTTTGTTGTACAGAAAACAATCAAACGCAAATGGTGACTACTTCGGACGCGGCTCTGATGAACGGTGGCATGATGGTGCAAACGGGAGCCATGGGTCCCACCACAGTTATGGGGCAAATCATGGGTGCACTGAACACTGGGCTCGCGGAAGACCTCAACATTGAAGCGCTCGAGCATGGCTTCGACTGTAACGTCGATGAGGTATTTTACTACTTTCTTTGGGAATAAATAATTTCGGACATAGTTTAAAAGCGCTTGAGCACGGATTTAATTCCTTCAATGGAATAAAGGGAATGTCACTTAATTGTATAGGGATAAAGTCTGAAGATTATAAGCCCTGCCACAGTGACAGCTTGTTTGCACTTCGCTCAAGAAGGATTCCCATGTAGAAGTGCTTGAGATTTGCTTCGGCTGTCAAAGTTAAAACTGGTGGACTCCTGTTTAAAATAGGAGATACGAGTAGAAGGATCTTTAAGCGAGGAGCGAATGCAACGCTGGGGGAAAAACGTTAATACGGCTGCTTTGATGGAGGTAGATGTAACAAAAAACATAAGTACTTATTAATTCTAATTAAATCTAATAAAGTAAGTCCCATCTCAAATCTGCAACATTTTATACATATGCCAATTAAATATGTATAGTTATAATATAAATTAATAATTAGTCAGATTTTTCGTTCCCTGTTTTTTCTGAAAGAAATTAATCACCCAGTAATATAATTATGATATCATTCAATTTAAGACAATGATGTCGATAACTTCTATTGTCAACATTATTCTACAGTGATATTTTTATAATTCACTAGGTGATAAAACACGAGTTGAGCATGGATGGCTCGTTAGACTTCAACTTCCCGCAGCAGCACAGCGCAATGGCAGCGGAGGCCGAGAGCCAGTTCGCTGCGCCCGCGCCGCCCGTCCCGACCACGCTGTCGGGCAGCAATGGGTCCCGAACGCCGTACTCCGTCGCCCCCTCCTGGGTCCACTGAGACATACCCTAAGCTTTGGACCATCGGACCAGTTACCTACTTACAAGTCACTGTGAATACGATGTGACGCAACGTTTTCCTCTTTTGTTACTTTCGCATTGTAGTAGAGATTTTTTGTTCTTTTATCATGTTAACTAATGTTAGAGTTTTATTTAGTGTTAAGTGGACGGTTACCGATCGTTGTTGCAGTCAATTGTGTTAGTGTAGGCTTTAGTGCTAAGCTAGGTGGAAGCTTGTGATATAGATAGGGTATCGTAATCCAGTGTGGATCCTGGAGGGGGGCAGGTGTGGACCGCTCTTATACAGGTGTCAAAGGTAATAAACTTATTTAATTATACATATGGAGTTATGAAATCTAGAGGCAGCTGCTGAGCGTGAGGTCCTGGGTTCGATTCCCAGCTGGATCAGTGTGGTTTTTTCAATTGTGCCTTGTTTATGGCAAGGCATACCTATCTACAATTTACCAGTTACTATAACGTTACTGCTATTATTCATTATAACTGGTTTTAAACTGTATTTTTGTTTAGTTTATTTCCTAAGAAAACCCGTACAAGTACTATGACAGAGATTTACAACGTTACAAACGACAAATCGTTAATATCAACCATAATTTTATTTACGGAAAGTAATTCAAGTGCGAGTGTTTAATAAGTTTAATAAAATTCTCTGCCTCAGCCTTGGAAACTTTTTTGAAACTTTGTGGGTAGTTATTGTGAATTTTTTTGCAAAATTAACTCTCCATGGATGTTACATAACAATTTTGTTACTTTTACCGAATCCTTACAGTGCCTACTTAATTTATTTTTTCGGCACAATTATTTGTTTATTCAGCATTTTAGAGTTAAAGAGACCAAAATGAGCTTTACACGTTATTCTAGAGGAGACTTTTAAAAAGCAGTGATAGCCTAGTTATATAAGCATTGGACTGCCAATGCACAAGTCTCGACTTCGAAGCCAAATCGCACACCACTTTTGAAGTAAAGTTAAGAAATCTCTGAGAAATTTTCTCAACGGGGCGTGTGAAGTCTGCCAACCCGCGGTAGGCTAGCTTGGTTGACTATAGTCTAATTCTTCTCATTATTAACGATCATGATTCAGTTACTCCGAAAGAGCATAACTCTGAGCTTACTAAACTTATTGCGAGTTGGTTGGTACAGTCGCACATCAGGTTATACAAAACTTTCAAAATTCTCCAGGTGATTTTAAACCATAACATGTTGACGATTTAGTTCAAAATCAACTGATAAAATATGACAGTTTGTGGTAACTTGATGTGCTGGCCGTACTAAGAATATGCACTGTAGCGAGTATTTTTTTTAGATTATTTATATTTTCTCTTATTTCGTATTGTTTAGATATGGGTTGGTTGGTATATTATTTTTATAGCAAGTCGTACGCCTCCCTTATGTCGGACACATAAAGAGAAAACCACTAGCATGCCAAATTTTTTTCTATTCTTAACAAATACTATGGAGAACCAGACCGTAAATGAATTTTCCTTTTTATGAGTGTACCTAAAAACAGAGCCACAAAATATGTAGTTTTCTCCGTACATTCGCGCGACCCCCAAAATCTGCAGTAAAGAACGAATTTCTTGTCACATTCATATTTACGACATTAGGTATTACAAAAGATAAGTACGTCACTCATGTTTACGGTTCTTTGTACGTGGATTATGATACGTGATGCCTTCTTTATTTATGTAAGAACCAAAAGAAAAAGTGTTAGGTGTACAGCTATATAATTTGTTTGTAAATTATATTAGTCTCTGAATAATTTGTTGTCTCTATAAGCAACTGAAGGTATTCCAATTCAGTTTTTATAAATGTTTGGAATCAATATACTTACTTAGTTAATAGTCTTGTTTTATTGCGACGCTGCTGTCCCCTTGTTACATACCTAAATACTAAAAACTAGGTTCTAGGTCCATCCAATTAAAGTGATTAAAATTTCAGTAATCAGCGTTAATCTTTTTTCCAAAAAAGTTTAGTAGTATTTGTAAATTAAACGTGAAATTCTATTCCCAAAACCATCTGATCAACAATCACAACAAAACTCGCGTTTTTTTTTTTTTTCTTATTGTGTGTGGTTTCCCAGCGTTCAAGATTCAATTTCACCACTGAGCGGTCCTATTTGTGCGCTAATGAGGGAGACCGGAGCTACGGGCACTCGTAATTAATCATATCATTTTAGCGTAAACGGTGCCCGTCGCGCCGCGTCGAGCGATCGCCTCCGAATAATGGAATATCACGAAAAATTTCCAGAACACGACGCTGGATTAAACCCGCTTCGGTAATGACTTGTTTTTTAGGGTTACAAAAGAATGAATACGTCCTCCGCAGACGGTGAGCTTGCGGTGGAAAATATCTTGTTAATTTTTTAATACTTGGACACGATGGAAAGTTAATGGGGGATAAAACTCCGGATCGAGAAACTCAATTTAAAAAAGTACCGAAACGTGATTTAACTTTTCATTTGGCACGCAATTACGTAATGGAAGTTTCATTTCAAAGACTGCTCTATAAAATTAGCACGTGACGCGAGATAATTTCATTATTATAATTTCTTAATACAACAATTTAAAAATGGAACAATACACACTTCGTTAAATTTGTATTCCATTTCTTTGACGGGTGGACCCGTGTGCCAAGACATCGGTCAACACTCGACGATTTTATTAACGAGCTGATTTTCATAAAGTGTCCGGGAGTCGGGAGGAGACATCGTTTAAATTTCTGAACTCATCCGGTATTCCATTCGGCTAGCTGCGTAATTAGGTACGGGCCCACCTTTACACACGATTTCCCGGCACTTGTTAAAAGTTTTCAATTGCGTTAGGAGGGGTCCTTACACGGAATTTATTCATTATATTCGCCCCCCGCCCTTCTACTTAATAAAAAGCTCCTTTGCTCTTTTTATATCCACCTCGATGTTGCCTTATAGGTAAGTACTTTAAATATTTGCCGCATGGCCTCTCTGATGAGTGATGAATTATACATTTATTTCAGAATTTTTATTACAGTATTAAGATTTTCATTTCCATAACTGACTTGACAGTTGTGACAACGGTCCATAACTTCATTGCGTACCTAGTAATTATTGCTGCACACAGTTTCTTGTCAACGCTTGCAAATAACGTCAGGTTTGAAACACGTTGTCCGTAACACGCTATATTTAAATAAGCCCATACTTTAAAGAATAGCTGGGATTTTAATATGCAATCAAGGTTATTCTGCTATAAATAAATCGCTTCTCCTAAAGAGAATTTTATATATCCCAAAAATAGATACACATGCATAATAGGCGACGCGCTAAGCTTGCCACATCGAATCTCAATTTACGAAAAAAGTGCTATCAATTCAAAAAGTTGCGTCTCATTTTTGGCGTTCAATATAAGTCTGTAGGATGAACGACGCATATCCAATAAGCTGCTAGCGTCACCAGCTCTTTATTGTTTGACAGCTTGGTGGAGAGTTTGATCAGTTATTTAAATGAGTGCCAACATAGTTAGGGATGTCAATTTTCTTGAGATTTACGTGACTCTCGCCCCTACTTTACGGCATAAATATTCTGCGTTTCTTATTAAAGTCACACCGTTGTGATTACCATTAGCACTCTAGAACGGTTGTAAAATTGCTAGTGTAAAGTGATTTGGTCGTGTCCGCTGAATTTAAATGCTTCATGACATACGTAATAGTTTGTATAAATAAATTTTAGTAGGTTTAATATTGAGGCGAAAATCCATTCAATAAAATTGACTATTGATTTCAAATCCGGGCTAGTTTCTATAAATATAATTCGCAACAAACCGTTACGTTGACATAGTGAGTCTTTTTATGGAGACAAAACGTAGTTTAATTTACTGGTATCTAACACTTACGCGAATATTTGACATTAAAATAAAACTTGATGATATGATATAGTGATAAACCACAAGTTGGACGACCAACACCTCAGTCCACCCGTGACCATGGATGCTGTAAAGGATCCTAAACGTCGATCATTAAAAATATCAATACAACGCGATAAAATCCGTAAAAAGTAGTTTTATTAGTTATTTGTAGTTTATAAATCTTACTGGATTTTAATAATACTCACAGATTACTTTCTGACAGGATAATAGCTACTCCGTAGCTGATGGTAATTGTTGATCTCGGAAAGAACTTTTTATACAATATTGGTTTTAATTGTTATATATCTAATTATGTCCACCGGGTTCTTTTGTGTTTTTGACCGCGTGTTTCATATCCGAAAAAATATCGGAGTTTCGATTATTGTGTCCGGTGAATAGACCTGGTCTACGTAAACAATACAGCTATTACAAGGTCCTTAAAACATAGCAGGGAGCTGGGTACGCATAGTATGTTACAATAGTATACAAAATTTTAACACTGTGAACGGGTCTTGTTTTATAAGAATTAAGTTATCATAGTCCCAAAAACTTTAAATCCGTGAATATATTTTTTATGAGAGTACTGTGATTTTATCGAACTTCTTTAGCATTCATCGTTGATGTCGGCCGTCTAAATTGGATTACGTGTTAACCGTCTACAGAAGCACCGCCCCTGGCTAACGATTTTATGATTTTATTGCGGAACACCAAATGCATTGAGATTATGACGATACAAATTAGGGTGTCTTAAATTTTGGTGCATTTGGATAAAATGAGTTGTAAGTTTTTATTAGTGTCATTTCCTTTATTAATTTGCATTTAAACTTATGACATATTAATTTACCTAATAGTAAGACATAGTAACCCACTGGGAGCAGGATCCAAGCTACCGGTGGATATAGCCCAAAGAAAGGAACCTCCTCACAATACGGGCTATGTCTAAGAGCTCTCTTCGGTCAAGCCCTTGATCACTTGCCATTTGACGTGAGCTTAGATGTTGATCGAGGCTCTTGGCTGGCCATTAGCTGACACAACATTCGGTACAATTATTGCTGAATTCACCTCCCATATGTCGTCAACCTCATGTGCCAAATCGAGAAACTACCTATACTCCATTTGGTTAGGTACTTAACTAAAGGTAAACAATAAAAATGGCGGCGTTCAGGGCTCTTCAACCTTTATTACAATGATATCTTATGAATTGGGAGTGAAATTAATAACAACACATCGAACAATCAATAAAAACAACGAACAAACAAAACTATAACTAAATAATACAATTTACGGCAAAAGAAACACAAAAACGAACGAAAGTACAAACTGTTACGAATGGCGTCTGGTTACCCGACTAAGTATAATATCGGTTAATTATTTTGCCGCGCTTCCTCGCGCTACTACTTCTTAATTTTTTCGAGTTATCAAAAGTCTATTATGTAGAAAAAGGTTTTGATTTCCTGTCTTTTTAGATTCTTTCTAGTAGGCACATTGCAATACTTTATGACATAATTATCAGATTTGATTTATTTATTGGTCGCAAGCTTAAGAATTTATAATTACCATTTAATATTAAACAAAGTAGTAAAATATGCTAGTATAGTAAAGGAAAATTATTTTGAATGATTAAATAATTTATTTTGGTTACGTTTTGTTTCAAGATGAAAAATGGCCCTATAAAATAACCTTTTTTATGATTTGTTTACCTTTAGTTAAGTACCTAACCAAATGGAGTATAAGTATATTTTATTTTAGTGTTAAGTACCTATTATTATTATTGCCGTGGTCGGGTTCCCAGGTCGAGTAGTTTTATAGAGTTTTATATACTTACCTACATAGCCTCTTTAGTTTTCGTTTATGTGGACAGATAAAAGAAAAAGATAGGTTGTAGTACCTAATTTAAATCTCAGTAGGTAGTTCACATACTTAGCTATTCTATAAACAAAATAATTAACATACCTAGGTAATTTATTTGCCATCAATTGGGGGCATTTATTTTATTGATTGCAATGAATAGCCAGGAAACTTTGAAAACTTAACTTGGTGGAGTTATTCGAGGTATTTGAAATGTTCAGGATTTTCAAAAGTTTTGTGGCACGTGGCGCGATGGGCGGTGGGCGTCTCCGCCCCGCCTTCGTGCAACAAGTGACTCGTCCCCGCACCCCGCACCTTTCCTCAGAAGCCAACGGGGCCGTTGCAAAGACAAACCCATTTTTTTATTCCCATCCCATTGCCTACAATACTTTGGCAGTAAAACTGATTGCTAACAATCCGCTGGTACTTTCAACATAATACGGCTATGAAAATCGACTTTTTATTACGCTTTCTAAAATTTTAATATTTTAAGATCAGACATTACCTATTTCTAGCTCATATTTTATGACTTTCGTTAAAGTCTCACAGGTATAAAATAAAAAACCTTTGAATTTTTGACAAATACCTATTAATAAGTACTTACCTACATTAGTATTTTTTTTTTATTATAAAAATAGTCAACCTATTTTAATTTGTAAAGTCACGAGCCACGAATTCTCGCACACTTTTGCTGCTTCTGTGGCCCTTGTCTATAGAACGTCATGCGTTACGTAAAACTGGGGCGCAAACGCCAGTATATTTAAAAAAATACTCAACATCTAACAAATGGGCTCTAGGAATCGGCTCAAAGGAAGTGTGCCCTAAATAACACAAGAGTTAAGAGGTCGCCGGTCCCCCAGTATGAATAAATTTGCGCCAAACACCGCCCCGCCTCAACGGAATCTCTCGATAACCGACGACGCCTATGCTTTATAACCCGTGACATCCGAAACTGGATTTATTATCACACTGTCATGATGCAAAAAAAAACCGGCAAAGTTTACCCCCTAGTTTTGGTGTGTTCAACATCACTTTCGTAAATAATTATGAGGAACTACTTAATAACCTATGTGAATTAAGTAGTTCCGTTAAAACGCTTCAAAAGATTTGAAGAAATTAGTTGTTTTCCCATATCATTTTCATCGAAACGTGACGACTTGAATCGCACTGGCGAATAGTAGCATCTACTAGGTAGGTATCTGCATCAGTTAAAAGAAATTTCCCTTTCTAAATATATTACCTATAGTATTTTACATGACCTACGCTAATGTCTTGCTGGTCCGGTACCGTAGTACGACGGGTCGTTGAGCTACGTAAATAATAGTTGAGCTACACAATGACTGATGTATGCGTGCCTTCAGTTACGGCAGATCAACTAAAACCTGATATGGCCCTTTCTTCAAAAGTCCTGTTCAGATATTTCCCTAGACTGTAAATTTTAAAACCGCCTTCAAAAAATAATAAAATAATTTTCTTCTATTTGAGTGGTTATTTTGTTTTCGCCACCGACTTCCCAAACTGTTTTAGACAATTTTTTTTAAGTTTTTTTGGAAGGCGGTTTTGCATTTTTGTTAAAAGTAATTTTATTTTTTAATTTAAACGGGACCACCTCTAAAGTATGACCTACCAAACAAAAAAACAGTCATTAAAATCGATCCACAATTGGCGGAGATATCGCGTAACAAACATACAAAAAAAACACAGACGAATTGAGAACCTCCTCCTTTTTGAAGTCGGTTGAAAAGAGACCATGATTCTCTGAGTTTATGTCGGAGTTTCTTCTCAGAGGTTGTCAGATCTAGTAAAAAATAAATGAAAACATTGTAAAAGTATCTTTAAAAGATCTTTTTACACCCCATTTACATGAAACCTATGCTGTCACAAGTGATACCTATGGAACTCGATTTATTCTCACACTGTTACTGTCAGGATCACAGAAAAATCGGCAAAGTTTACCCCATAGTTTTTGGTGCGTCCAACAAATCACAACCTACTTTTGAAACCCACGTCAAAACTGCAATTTAACTAAAGGGAAATCTTCGCAGTCATGGACCTTTGTAAGTCTCAACTTGTCAGCTTTACTTTAGTTGCTTGTTGTGTGTGTAGTTTTAAATTAATAATCTTTAAAAAAAACACGATCGTACACAGTAAGTGATTGCTGCTCAAGCAGTGAGCTAACCGCGACGATTAACATTCAAAACCCAGTTTAAAACGCATGCCTGCAAGGTTACCGTAGACATCAATTATCACGCTTTGATTGTTAATTAGGTACCTACTGTTATTAAATCGTCTGGACGGACAGCTTATATGTGAATTAAGTGTTGGTTATTATTACCTACATACTTACATCATTATCTTTAAACCATCCAAATCTCTCAAGCGTGCAGGTTCCCTCAGTTTTTTTCATGTTTAAATTTATCACTCGGATAATGAATAGCCGATTGAAAAAAACTTTATAAAAACAACATCATAAAAAATATTTTATTAAATACCTCATCTTACAGAATTTTGAATCTATTAAGTATTGTGATTTGATAAAAATAAAATAGAGTTCTTTCATTTATGAGTTCAGCTATTTTAAGTAAGTAGAGCAATCCCAGCTGCTCTTTATTGTCTGGCTTCGTTCTTAATACAAAAGAAGGCAAAGAGAATAAAATTGTTAGCAACTATTATGTAAACGTTGTAGGCGGGAATGCAGTTGTATGCGCAGATATTATAAACAAAGATTAGCCAAGGCTTCAGATAACAGAATTTTAGATTCGCGTTGGAGGTAATAAAAGCAAAGTAATATAATTGACGAGCTGATCTCAAAATCCAAGCAAATAATTCGTTAGTCAATTATTAAAGTTGACACTTATTCCGATTCTAGCCTACTAAGGTAACTCTTTCTACAATACAAATCCTGGACGTGGTGCTTTTTTGAAGTTATAGGGGTGAGGCGTTGGTCTAGGTATATCTAATTGTTATGTTTAGGTTGTTTAGATTCTAATATGTCTGCCCTACTCTTAACTTTATCATCTTTTGCCAATAATAGACTTGCTAACTTTCTTACGAAAAACTTCTTTAACGAACTTTTAACTTCTTTTTTTTTACGAACTTCTTTAAGACTGCCTCGTTGGTCTAGTGGTCCCAATCGCGACTGCTACGCTAGAGGTCTTGGGTTCGATCCCCAGGTCGAGCAAAGTGTTATTGAGTTTTTCTATGAAATCCTCAGATTGGCGTCTGGATTTGTGCCCGGTGAATGGCAATAGGCACGCCCCCTATTACATGGGACCCAAACATACCGGCGAAATGTGGGTGTACATTTAGTGCACCTCTGCCTAACCCTTCGGGGAATACAGGCGTTATGGTATGTTGTTAACTTTCTTTCAATATTAAGTACGTAGGTAAGGGTATTTTAAAGGTTTTAATGTTTTACTACTCACTAGAAATAAGTATTTTTTACGGTTATTAAGTAATCTTAATTACCTACTATCAAAGACGGGCTAGCGCGGAGTTGCTTCTCAGTACAATAGGAATGTTTGGGAAAAAAACTTGTTTTATCAAATGAACTCATTCCATTCGGTTCTTATTTTAAGATAAGTATGCCAATTATCCATATCACATATTAAGAACACACTTATTCTGAGCAATGAGTCACGCGAAGAGAAAGTCCGTTACATCGCTGAATATGCGACAGATTTATCGTGGTTTCGTAGAGAAGTCACACAATTTGTCTGGTTTATCGATATAAATATATTAAATTAAGTACCTATCATTAAACATCTGGATATCCGTGTTAAAACACGTCAAAGACCATTTTGTTTCAAGAGGTTTATTTAGGGTAACGAATTTGTCACCATATCTGTTCATCGGCTTTTTCATTTAATTTTATGTCAATGATGTCAGGTTGAAATGAAATAATGATGAAGTTAACAAATAGCTGGTTTGTTACTCTAGTTATTGAAAAATTGTTTTAACCATAGCATAGCTGAAACTATTGATGCATGATTGTAAGATGCTCTTCCTCTGTACTTATTAAACGTAGATTGAGCGCGTGAATAAAATTTGTTGAGTGTACAAAAGCCATAATACCTATACTAACTCGTTATTTATTATAACATGAGACAGAGAACGTTATACAGCCATCGTTATTTCTATGTAAGCATCGATAAACTCCAGTATTTCACGATAAATACATACAAAGAATGTAATCTTTATATGATACAAAACTAAGTTTAAAATCTAAAATACCGTTCTTCAACAATATGACACAATAACTGACGTTATTTGTCTAATATAAAACAAAAATATATATCGATTTTAATAGGCGTGTGTAACGCTTTACTGAGTCGACTAACAAATTTAGGTGTTCCAAAAGATTGGAACAGTGACAATGTTTCAAATGTATCATTTGAATCCGGAACTGTACTTAGCTCTTTGTTTAGCGCGATCATATCGCTTACGTTTGAGAGAGACCGTCCAAGGCATATCGAATCACTGAGGGAAAACAATAAAATAAAGCAGGGAAGAATGAGATGGCAGATGTGATGAATTACTCTTTACTATTTTCAATACCTATGCACGTAAATATTTTATTTGGGAAAATTAAATTATTAATTAATGACACTCTATTGGCATCTATATGTTCAGTACCGTAAGGACGTTTTTGGCATTTGTATCTGACAAGTTTGTTAGACTCAGACACGCTGTACCAAATGACACTACAACCCGTTTCTCTGTCTCAGTTTCTCCGCAACGTGCCGTAACAATCCGTATTTTATATCTTGACTAAGTGTTCCAAATGATCCATATCAGTGATCCGGAAAAGTTTACTGTTCAAGATGCAAATGATCCAATCATAATGATGCGATGTGACATTTCTCCCACGCCTGGATTTTAATGCTATTTTCATCTACTATTAAAATGTGTTAACTTTGTTACAAATAGTACTTAGGTAACGTTTAATTTTCATCAGTTACTGGCAAAAATAAGATGGTGTAATTTGTTATAGTATAAATTCTTATTTTTTTAATCGATGAGCATAGTGCATCCCTAGGGGTCGTCACCTGCGAGGCGCGGGGCGCGGGGCGCCACAGACTTGGCGTCGCCTTGGCGGGCAGGTTACGATTTACACTCTACCAACTCAGCAGAAACTCTGCCCGAACGAGAAATGCTGATAATCCACATCCACAGACGTTGCGCGAGAATTAGATCGAGATTACTATGATACCGCCGCGCCGTGAGACGGTTTTATTACTACACATTTAATTAGGATGTAAATTGCTGGTTCACGAGTAGCTATCCTCGTGGTTTATGTATCCTAAGATTGTGAGGATAGGTACCTAACTTTTTATCTTTCCCAAAAATTAGAGGCAACCCGTTTATTTTGTGTTCTCATTTCTCGAATACCTAACTAGTACAGCCACTAATTGAGAGTCGTAGTGATCGTGATCTTTAATTGACTCTAATCAATCGTTTCATTGATACAAGGAAATAAATTATTAAAGTTATGAATGACGGTCTTTATAAGGGCATGCCAATTCCCGTTAAAGCATCGCGCATCTATCGATATTGTTTGAACGGGTTTACGCTAACATTTTCAATGGTCGCATTATGCTGTAACATACCTACATATTTTACTTATCGTAATAATTTAATGGCCCGGGTACGTACTATCAATGGAACCCTTTTTTTATTATAGGTACGTATGCGTACGTATATTTTTTTTGTATTGCGGAAAACCTTCACGGATGCTTGCATTCTGGGGATCAAATAGGGTATGTCAGACCTGTACATACTAAAAACCGCACTTGGCTTTCCTTGGTTTCCTATTTCCTACTGTATCTTGGACGTATGTGAGAAAAACACAAACATTCAACCCACTTGTAGGCCACACAAATATTTTCATGTACGGGAATTGAACCCGCGACCCGGAACGCATAAGCCGATCGCTCAGCAGATTCGCCTCACAAGTTCTTGTTTAAATTTTAACTTTAATTTAAAGACAAAATCTCTTGTTACAGATTTAAACAGCCATCGACCATCGGAGCTGTACAGTTCCCTCATCCCGGCCTGATCGAATCACGGCAATTGAAGGTTGAATGTGGTACCTAGGAGCCACCTCGCCCAGTGCTGCGATTAAAAACTATACAACGATTCATCACAAATAATAAGAACCAAACTTGAGAAGACCAGTTGAATCATGGAGACTGATAAGTGTTCTAAAATTATTATTGGCAAGCAAAATTGACGATCAAAAGTGACATTTCTCGTGATATATTAGACATTGAAATTATTTTTAAGGTAAATGTGACCTCGCTTTAATGCTCGATGTGTAGGTATTTTCAAGAAAACGCTATCAGCGAATTTTTTGTATAAAATGGACTATACTTACTTAATTGGTTGTATCAGAGCGAGTGATGCGGTTCACCTACCCCTTCTGCATCTACCTGACCTTAATGTTTAGTAAAATAAGTTCACACTACATCTCAGTGTGAGGAGGCACACCTGACTGATAATAAATTAAAAAATTCTGAATTTACCGAAAGTTTATTGTCTGATATGAATCTATGCTTAAATAGAGTAGAATTGAGTTTTCTGTGAATAGATTTGCTATGCAAAATATAGAAAGCTTAATCGACCAAAAAAACAATGATTTCTTATGTTAACGCGAATATTGTGGATAGATTGGAATAAATTAGTATCGGTATTCTTTCGCGGTTTTTGTACGTTTTTCCTTTGATTTAGTGTAATGCGTACCCATGGTGAACGCATTATCTACACTTCATCAAAGGAATAATAAAGAGTGGCGACTTAATATAATTTGGCTATATTATACAATTTATCTTCGGCCTTTATAATATGTACAAAAATACGAGTATCTGATCTATTGAATATCAAATTAAAGGATTCTCTCGCAGTCTTTTTGCCAAAACTGCACCAACATTTTAGTCTTGAAGTTATTTTGCCAAATATCAAACATTCATACAATATCCATATTATTATTTACCTCCTTATGTGCATAATTTTCCTTATTTTTTTAATGAAATAATACAGCGTTGTCAAAGCAACAATAATGCGAAGATTAACTATTTGTTATCAGTAATGCCATAATATAAATAGAATTATTTTATAGTTACATTTACCTTTATACATGCGCCATTTTTAACCAAATACCGTTATTGTAATTGCTCAACAATATAATCTAGACGCCAAATTCGGAACGGACTTCTTAACATTGCTTTATTAAAACGACATCTAAATTGTGTGGGTAGTTAGCGCTAATGCTGCGATTGTGTTTGTTTTTATATGATGAATGAATGAATGAAATGCCGTACTAGCGATAACTACCACTGCGTAGGCCTCAGAACATTCAAAAGTATGAGCTTCAAAATAATGCTCTACTACAAACACTCATGTCTGCTAGTATGTCTCAAGGTAATGTGTATAATTACAATTATTATGCTCATTCCAAAGTGTGTGTGAGAAACCAGGAGACCTTGGAATTTGTGTCTTATAAATGACGCACAAACAAAATCCGTTATAGTCAAGTATCTAGTCCCAGATATTATTTTTTCAGTAAGCTACTTTTCAGATTATAAGCAGAATTTTACTCATAGATAAGCATTACTGGGGGCTAGCCCGTGTAAACTCTAAAAGTAGCAAAAATAAGTTCATTCTGTGAATTACCTCAGTGGACTGTTTGTGATAGATTTAGCCAATAAGTGTTCAATTTAGTACGTGTATCATATAAGTCAATTCTTGTACATTTTGGCGTCCATTTATATATTAAATTTTGTTTTAAAGACAATATTCGGTTTTTGCATTGTTTTTGGAAGTTATTTTACAAATGCCATTAAATAATCATTCACTGCTTTTATACTTAATTGCGTATATTTGCAGCTGACATTGGTGCTACAGAAAATGTTATATTTATGCACATTTGACAAAAAAAAATACGAAATTGAATAGGTACCTACATTGCGTAAATTACGGAGATAGGTACAAAGAAATAAACTTTTGAATACGCTACATTATTGTTATTTGCGGCGTATATTTATGATAAGTACTAAATATTAGACAAAATTCAGGATAGTGACGCGAGTTGTGAGCACACTTTATGATTTCTATAAATAAATAGATAGGTAATAACTTAATTTAATTTTTTGTGACTTAAAGTCAGTCGTGTGGTCAGTGGATGTTCAACATCGACCCTACCTAGGTGATGGGTTTCTGATAGTAACCATTTGCCAAATATAAATACGTAAAATCCAATAACAAATCGGTAATGTATGTATGTGTAATTGGAATTAAATCGTTAGTTTGTAATATGAGTGTTTTAGACGAGTAATCGATTAGTCTCTTTGGAGATATCTCATGAACTAGTTAAGGATGTTAGTTAATATTATCTCCTGGTTGTTGAAATGTAATATTACGATATACAATGTGACGAGACGTATTTATGTCAATCAATGTGGTCAATTAAATATGGACCGAATTAAAAGTCTGTTCCATTAAGGCCTAGCTTTAATGTGGATGAGTAAACACGATGTTTGTAGATTGGTGTTGTGCTTTTAGTCCTGGTTTTGCTGATGAAACAGCTTCGCTGTAGGTTATTGTGAAGTCCCATTTTATCACAGCAACTATTAGTTCTATTTAATGTTAAATAGAAATTTCATAAAAGGATTCGCTAATAATTACTAAAGATTCAATGTTCCTTTCTTTTTTATTAAAAGTAAGGGAAATCTTGAATATAAAATGTCAGCAATTTGATTAAAACTACGACTAGAGGCACAGAATACGGGTCAGCTTGTACAATGCACAAGATAAGTACACAATATCGTTTGATACAAAACGTTGGAACTCGTTTACCTAAATATGTATGGAATAAATATTTGTTGGATGGTGTCGCTACATGCACGATTAACTCTACGTCATCATAGCTTGTAAACAATTTAATCTAAGTAGATTGAATTGGTATGTCATATGAAATGCGTAAACGTGTGTAGGCGCATACAATTGCCCTTTTGTTTATGCCTATGGGAATTGTCATTAGTTTGTAATAGATAATATATTTTAATATAAGACCATGGTTATTGCAGTGTTAGTAATCATGTATTTATAGGAGATGGGTGCGCGTCCCATAGCAGAGATACTTCTGTGTAAATTATTTTGTACAATGTTTAAATTTTCTATGTTTGCATCATTATTTTTATGGCGTAACTTAAGAATTATATAATAATATTGTTGATTATTTTTTTCAGTTGCTTACTATTATAATAATTAATTACTGTGCGACAAATTGTGAAATCTAGATGAATTAGAATGAAATTATGTATTTCAATGTAAATATATAGACAAAACATGTATGTAGAGGTACATAAATATTATTTATGTATTAAATTTGATATTGTTTTCAAAATTTAACTGGTTGTTTTATTCACCTAAGTACTTTATAATTACTCAGGAACGTGAAAAAATAAAAATAAAAAACTTTGTTAACCTATTTAACACTCAAGCACGCAGTAACGCGACGTGGATGACCAAATAGCCGGTAATATCTGAAACATCTGCCTGGGTAAGAAAGCATCTTAGGCCCTAAGTCTTATTATAGTAGGTAAGTACTTAATCATTGTTTATAGTCTTAAGAGCCTACAAGTCGTAGTTTAGTCGCTTCTTTACGTCCTATCTATTTTTAATAGAAATAGGTATTGTAAAATCCTAATACACCCTGTTAAGTTTTTAATTTCTGCGTAACTAGGCATAGGTATTTATTATTTTTAGGGTCATGTCTGTCTGTCTGTCTGTCCGATCGTGTCACAGCCTTTTTTTTCGAAACTATAAGAACTATGCTGTTGAAACTTGGTAAGTAGATGTATTCTATGAACCGCATTAAGATTTTCACACAAAAATAGAAAAAAAACAATAAATTTTGGAGGTTCCCCATACTTGGAACTGAAACTCGAATTTTTTTTTCATCAAACCCCCATACGTGTGGAGTATTTATGGATAGATCTTCAAAAATGATATAGAGGTTTCTAATATCATTTTTCTCTAAACTGAATAGTTTGCGCAAGAAACACTTTCAAAATGGTAAAATGTGTGTCCCCCCCCCTTCTAAAATAAGAGAACGATAAAACTAAAAAAAATATATGACGTACATTACCATGTAAACTTCCACCGAAAATTGGTTTGAACGAGATCTAGTAAATAGTTTTTTTTAATACGTCATAAACTGAATATTTTGCGCGAGAGACACTTCCAAAGTGGTAAAACGTGTGTCCCCTCCCCTGTAACTTCTAAAATAAGAGGACGACAAAACTAAAAAAAATATATGATGTAAGAAGGGTTATTGGATTTTCTTATAAAATTCTCAGTAGCAGTTCGGAGTCTGGATTACCGGATGGCAGGCGAGCTACCTGATGGCAAGTAGTCATTGCCACCATCTTACATCTGCAAAACCAAAGGAGTTGCAGATGCGTTGCCGAGCCTATTTATGGAAAGAGTAGGGGAAGGAGAAAAGGAAGGGGACTCAGGGAGGAATTGGGTCTCCGGCGGTCCACACTCTCCGTATGAAACGCAACAGTATGCATACGGCTACCTGACGTCGATATTCTGTGGGAGGGTAGTACTTCGCCGGTCGTGCGAACCCATTCGTGCTGGCATGTAGATATGCCAGCGCGACAATACTACAACTACAATTTTAAATGTTTAAATGTTAAACTGGTGCCCCACGTTGGGCGCCAATTTAACATTCTCGATTCTTGATCCTCAGTGCTCCTTCCTGAACCAATGATTGTTTCTCCAGATTCGCTCGGTTCTCTGCGATCCCAATCATTCATAGTGACCCCTAGCATTCTTCGCCACCGCCAAACCAATATTACTGCCTACCCGCAACATAACACATTAGTTTCTCAAGGGACACTTTTATTGTTAAACTTTTGGAATATTTAACGCTTTGAAACTGAGTTTTTTTTTATTACGCCTTACTGAAGTTTTTATGATACCAAGAGCTATTTCTAAAGATTTTTATGTCAGTTACAGCAGTACCAAAGTCATCAGTTTATAATAAAGTTACAATATAAAATAAAAAGTTATGATGTCACGATTGTAGTCCCGTAAAATGGTCTAAGTTAGTTTGAATGTCAATGTTATACTACCTACCAATTTCATTTAATTTGCAATCGGTAGGATGCTCAAAAAAACTATTTATTGCTGGAGTTCGGATTTGTACGTGGTTAATGGCAATAGGCTCGCCACTTATAATAGGTTACCTACCTATGAAATTGCCGTCCTGCAGTACTGGCCTTTCAAATCAAAATAATTTTTGTTTGGCTAAGAATTCTAATTTAAAATTAATTTTATTTTAAAAACATGGAATTCTTTTTCCAGCTGTAGTCATTTGTTTATTGATTAGTGTTACATTTTCATCGCATTTCAATCGTTTTCGTCATCATGAATACGTTAAAAATTCGAGTAATAATTATGGAATATGAGTACCGTCGAGGCAGCAACGCGGCACAAGCGGCACGCAACATCAACGACGTTCACGGAGCTAACACTACAAACCAACGCACCACCTGTTATTGGTTTGCTCGCTTCCGTTCTGGGAATTTCGACCTGAAAAATGGACCTCGCGGTCGTCCGAAGACTTTGGTCGACAATGACGAATTAAAGGCTATTGTGGAAGTTGGTGATACACAATCGACGGCTGAATTAGCAGCAGCTTTCGACGTTAGCGTTAAAACAATATTGGTCCATTTGCGTCAAATTTGCAAGGTAAAAAAGCTTGACAAATGGGTGCCCCACGAACTCAATGATCGCCAGCGCGAAGTACGCGTCGAAACGTGCCTTGCACTGCTCAACAGACACACAAATGAACGAATTTTGAACTGCATTGTTACCTGCGCCTCGCATAGACTGCCTCATTAGTCTAGTGGTCCTAAGCGCGACTGCTACGCTTGAGGTCCTGGGTTCGATCCCCAGGTCGAGCAAAGTGTTATTGGGGTTTTCTATGAAATTCCCAGTAGCAGCTCGGAGTCTGGATTTGTGCCCGGTTAATGGCAATAGGCTCGCCCCCTTTTACATGGGACCTAAATATACCGGCGAAATGTGGGTGTACATTAGTACACCTCTGCCTAACCTTTCGGGGAATACAGGCGTGATGGTATGTTGTTGTTACCTACGATGAAAAATGGATTCTGTTTGATAACCGCAAGCGCTCAGCAAGTTGGTTGGATCCTGGTTCAGCACCTAAACAATGCCCTAAACGAAAACTTACCCCTAGAAAAGTAATGGTCACTGTTTGGTGGTCTAGCGCCGGTATGATTCATCACAGCTTCTTACCAAACGGGGTGAGCATTACTGCAGATGTGTACTGTGAAGAACTGAACACAATGATGGAGAAGCTGGCACATCTCCAAACAGCATTGGTCAATCGCTCGTCTCCGCTGCTCCTGCACGATAACGCGCGACCTCACACTGTACAGCAGACGGTCTCCAAGTTGCAAGAACTGGGGTTGGAAGTTCTCCGTCATCCGCCCTACTCACCAGACCTTGCGCCTAGAGAGTACGACTTTTTCCAGAATTTGGATAACTTCTTGTCGGGAAAAAAATTCAATACCCAAGAGGCAGTACAAAATGCCTTTGAAGAATTTGTTGCCTCCCGTCCAGCTGATTTCTTTAAGAAGGGCATCAATAAACTGCCACTGCGTTGGCAAAGATGCATTGATTGCATGGGTGATTACTTCGATTAATACAATTAAAAAATACATGAAAAAAATCGTTTAAATTTTTTCATACAAAACGGCAATTTCATAACGGTAACCGGTCCGGTAACATACCGGACAGTTGTCCGGTACACAGTTTGCACAGTTGTGCACAATAGAACACCCATCTTTGCCCAACTCTTCGAGAAAGACAGGCGTGATGGCACTTATGCTATGTAAATCACCACGTCTGAAGAACACATTCTCTTACCTCCTAGGTAATTCCTACTCCCTACATAGTATAAAACAAAGTAGCTTGCCTCTGTCTGTCCCTATGTATGCTTAGATCTTTAAAACTACGCAACGGATTTTGATGCAGTTTTTTTTATAGATAGAGTGATTAAAGAGGAAAGTTTATACGTATAATACATACATATGAAACCATGACTGAACCAAAAAGTAAGACGCAAGTAGGTGTACCTACTTATTAAAGGTTTTAGTGGAAAAAATATTAATTATATATAAAACCTTATTTATAAAGACTTGTATCTGACTGGCATCTTACAAAAAAATTAATAATAAAGCTCATTCTCTTGTCAATTGACACAAATCGAACTGCGACAATACGGAAGGAATCATGATAACGAAGATATTGGGCTTGCGTAGCGGCATTCGGCCACTTGTAAACCGGAGATACTATGGAAAACTATGTTAGTTTAACTCTAAATTCTTACTATGTTTGTGCACCTACTTATTCCGAAGGTCAAGTTCGTCCGGTCACACTTGGCCTTCAGAACAGGTCAGCGACAAACCCTACCGTAGGTTCTTACGGACGTAAGTACTTTGGGCCTAGTAAGAAGGGGTAAGTTAGAAATTATGGACTACTCTCTAACCGAAACTCCAGTGAAGTCAGCCGCAACGACGACTGGCAAGAGGGTGGTGTGAAGTATTATATACAATTTCCAAGTCATGTGAATTAACTTAACAAGTAAATTTTTACTTTTTTTTTAAAGTTTGGACTGCCCAACTCCTTAGTTGGGCAGTCCAAACTCTCCAAGTGCTAAGTACCTAGTACCTACCTACTGAAAATTTGTCTTTGTTTGGTAATAGGCAATTAGTATCCTATATGTAGGTTTCGTTTACCGGTGAACTACATAATATAATGGGTAGAGGATGCGGGTTTTGTTCTAAAAGTAAATACCTATCTACATTCCCACGGGTTTGTAAGCAGATGTAGGTATCTCATTCTTAGATATAACCGACGGGATATAATGATTTCACGTTATACCTGACACGGTCTGACCTCCTTTTGAAATAGGAGCTGAATAATGCAAAACAAAACGGCTCTATGGCCTACCAAGCTATGAAACAAAGCGGCGCCGGCGGTAGCCTAATAAATGGCTACTTTGGCATATGGCTCAATAATTGTGCGTCGTTTTGGGCGGAAATAAATGCCTTTTCTTTCTTTCTTTCTTTCTAATGGATAGGGCGTCGGACTTGCGATCATGTGGTTGCTGGTTCGAAGCCCATCCATTGCACTACCAATGTGAACCTTGAACATTTAGCTTTAACCTATTGGTATACAATCATTTCACAAAAGTAGGTACCTCCCAGCTTTGTCTTAGGTGGGTACCGACTTACTCTAACCTGGACCAAAAGATTTAAATTGCACTTACCTTTGTTTCAAGTAACCTCGGTATCTTCCAAGGCCTGCGGAAATCAAATGGCAGTAGTACCGCGTAGATTCTGTAAGTATAACCAAAAGAAACATCATTATTGAGTTACCTTTTTTAAATAATATGGTGCATCCACACATGCCGATGGCTTTTAGACTGACATGCCGCAAACTTTTGTGTTGGACTCCATTTCGAATCGCAAGCGAATTGCCGCCGGCATCCAGAAGCTAAGCCGCCAAGCATGTGTAGATGCGCTGATACTAAGTAGATAAGTTTTTCGTTTGTTTTAATCACCTGCTACGGGTACTTCAGAACTCCGAAAAGTGATACACAACGCTGCACAATACCTAAACACGAATTCACATAGTTCACTTCACTTATATCTAACTGTTCAGTCTATGATTTGAATTGAATACCAGGTCAGGTATCAGGTATCTCTATATCCAATGAGATATCCACATTCACCCAGACAAACTATAGAACTGACTGAATAAAATAGGTACGACCGTCCCTGAGCATTTGACATTAAAAAATTAAATAATGAAGGTAGGTCCTACGACGTACCTACCCCTATTTCTTCAGTAAATCTGTTTTCTGGAACGAGAAATTAATTTTTCTATTCGACTATAGACAATTATAAAATAAATTACCTATATTGGTCCTTTTTCGAGATTATAAGATTAGTCGGCGAGATTGATGACAAGGCTGACTGTTGAGGATGCACCGGGCAATCCCTTATATCGTCAGTCGTGTGCATAATGCTCTAATGCATACCTACAGTATTTCTTACACAGATCGATGCGATGCACATATGAATGAGCTGCCGGTGCCATGTGCACCTTGGGAGCCCTGGTACAGCGACAAACAGAGTTTCTACAACAAGATCCTGGTGGGGGGTATACTCTGGTAAGGCCCGTTTTACAAACACAACACTCAGCCAAGAGGCTATTGGGCAATTAATCAAAACAAAACGTCTGATTTTGTTTCGATTAATTCATCGATTCGAACTTCAAACTCGTGTCTACATCCCGAGTTAGCTTGAAATTGTAATGGATTATGAAGCTTCGAAATGTGCCCATTAGTAGGTACTCTAGTATTCATATCAATCTCGGTGCTATATACCTAACATAAAACCGATATGTATTACAAAAGATGGTCTTAAAACTCCAGTGGTTATGATTAGGTATATTTTTTAGATTGGATAATTATGTATTTTAAAGTCTGTACTAAGCTTAACCTGTCAAGCGCCATATTGTAGACAATACAAAATCTATTGTTTTGCCCTCTTGAGACAACTAAATGCATCAGTAAGTTAAACCATCTTTGCTAATAGAGAAAAACTGTAGCTCTAGAATGAAACCAGTTACGATATCTGAAGATATCATTCCGTTTACAAATTTGCATTTATAGGAAGTAGTTCGTCCAATAAGCGCTCACGATACCACCATTAATATCTTTGTACCTTACCTACTTGTTTGTTACGCAGGTTCCTATTCTCCTTATTTATGATGATCTACACCGACAGCATTTACTTGAACTGGTCACCGCCGAAACAGCCCGGCCCTCCAAGCGATATGATTGAAGAATGCGAGGATGATACGTAAATGCAAGTCCCCATATAACAATAAAAGAATATATTTTCGTTTAAGTGTTGCTTTATTTTTTTAATACAGTCCCGGATGAAACAGAGATTATTTTATGCTCCTGCTCCACTTGCTTCGACGCGTTAACTTAAACTTATAGCAGGTGTAACCATTGCTTAAATGCGTTAATAAATATTAATACAAAAATTCAAGTCGGTGGAGCAGAAGCATAATAATATCGATTAACGCATAAAGATATTTTAGCTACACCTGTGTAAAGTTTTGGTCAACGCATTAACGTATGCACGTATGGAGCAGGCGCAATATGGAAATTAAGTTCTATCTCTTCACACATTGCTCAGTGCTCAGTAATTAAGGCGTCGTCTCTCCTTGGGCTGTAAATTCAAATATTTTTGTTTTTTCGCAAATTGTACGTCTTTAACACATTCTCGGCATACACAGCAATAGACATTGCATCAACAATGGGTCTCCCTTGTTTGTCCGAAAAGAATTTGACAAATTTTCACTTCCCAAAAAATAATTCGCAATTTTGTTTGTCAATTTGCCAAATTATTACTTAGCAAAAAATCTATTCACAAAAAAATGTAACGCAAACCTAACGTTTGGAAAATGAACGTTTAAACTATAACTTGTTTACCAGCTAGTACTTTTAACATTTTTTATTTAGTTGGAATAACAGTTTTTGCGCAAAATCAAATAAGCCAAAATATCTCCGTTTTCTAATAATGCAAGTCGTTTCTGGCACTCGCCGACCGCTGCCGCGGCACCGCTCGCTTCGCTCGCTCGGCTCGTGCGTAGGAGGTCACATTTCTGACCTAACCTACCCATTTTTTTTAAAGAATAAAATAACCTTATCTAAATAGTTGAGTTCTAGGTAACCTACTAAAAACAATATCTATTTTTTATTAATGCAAGTTGTGGCGTAGGAGGTCACTGTTTTAACCTAACCTAACCACTCTAACTACCTTTTTGTCTTAACAAATCATTTCACCAAACGTTTTTTGTCTGAAGATTGTTTGCTGTACTAAATCATTTGATTAAAGACCAAATGCCACAATGACATTATACTTGGTAATATTTTGCCAAGTAAAAACATGACTAAATAAAAATATGCGTACTAAAATCATTCGAAATATTGCAATGGTATAAAAAAAGGTTGCTAAAAGTTATTTGGGTAATTAAATTTTGGCAAAATCTTTTCGGCCAAACGGCGGGCACCCGAATAAGGTATTCTTGAACTCGCAATTTCTAATGCCATGTACACATCAAGCTATACAAATCCAGTATCGACTGACCTTGCATTGTAAACGCATTCCACACAGTGCGAGGCTAGCCTATACTGGATTTGCATAGCTTGATGTGTAGCCGTGTGTACCTAGAATGTGTTAAAGACGAATATTTGGAATTAGCAGGCACAAGCACTACACAAGTTACTATTACTAATATGCATGAATACATGTTCCACGTGCTACTCAAGCATACTCCATCGCTTCTTCCACGTTTAAACAATGTACAAAAACAAGAATAATTACTTTCTCTCGTTTATTCATATTGAGAAGACTTATCAATTACAGCTAATAATATTACAATGCGCTGGACGCAGTCACAGAGGCAAACTGTGATTTAACACACTTTAAAAGTGGATTGTTTTTTATTGCATATTCGTCGGCAAGCAGCAGGACCATCGCACGATAAGTTCACAACATTAACGAGACCTATTTTTAGTGTTTTTGTAGAAAATAATTATAATTATATTGTCAAGTAGGCACGGGGATACTTTGGTAGATAAGGTACGTACATGAAGTACACCATCATTGAGTACCATTGATATCCTAGAAGTTCATTACACAAGAGTACCTGTTTATTGATTTGTATATCGTCTGAACAACTTCAACTCTGTTTCCACGGAATAAGGACAATTTGAAAGTATAATTAGCCGTGGCCAGCGGTTTCATTCGCTATGCCACGCACCTATTTTTACGGTTCTCATGATAAATATCATGCTACTACTATTAGCTTTATTACATTGATATAGATTGAAATGAAATTTTGGTATATTCTGCATACAGCGACGCAGTAGCCCTGCTGTTGCGCGACAGTTACAGCATCTTCTTGTAAGTTTAAACACACTATATACTAAGACATTATTTAACTGTAACGTGACAGGTCAAGCTCTACCCAGAGTAAACACAGTAATTATGTTCAGATATAACTTGCATCACTACTATTTAAGTGAGACAGAAACTATGATATTGGACGTATTTCAAAATCACATTCTTATTTTGAGTTTTGAATAATGAATGCGTCAACTACAATTATTATTAGGCATACGAAAGTCCTTCATGTATTTAAGGCTCAGCCTTGGCCGCGGAGTTGTTGTTTTTTTTTTTTGGTTTTCCGCAAATTCTTCGGCTATATCACATTCTAGGTACATGGCAGTCGAAATTGCTACAACAACAATAACTTATTCACGATTGAGTATTAAAACTTCTGCTTAAAAATCGTTACCGTAGAAGATATTTGTGTGAAATAGAGGATTTGACCAAAAATGTCAATTTGAAAATTTTAATTTCGCGCCCAAGGCTGAAGGTCTCCCCTTAATACCTTAAAGTTTAAATTGATATTTAGGATGAATTAACAGTATTGGAAATCTAGATTTACTAATTTATGCATATATCATTAAATAGATTTGCTGATAGCTAGCTTGTCTACCTTTCTTAACGATAATAGCTCTGCTTCTCTATTTAACTATAGAGAAAATGTTTATTAACAAAGTTATGGCAGTACATTAGGATGCTTTTTTATATTTGTCACAGCCGAGGTCCTAATATTCATCGAACTCGAACTTAACTGACGTCACAGATGTCTTAAGACTTGATTTAAACTTCAGAAATAATTGGAGAAAGTTGATATTGTTCATTTAAGTCTATTCGTCAACTATTTTAGATTCGAAATAAAGCACTAAACTGAACTATAATATAGTATATAATAAGTGAGAGTTATCTGCTCTCAGGTTTAGGTTTAGGGGGTTTGAATCCTTGGATTTTCTTCTTCTTTTTCTCTTTGCCGCCACCGGATTGGAAGGTCTTCCAACTGTCAACTCGGTTTTGTCGAGATTCCTGTAATACACCAATAAGAATTGTAAGTATAATTATATTTGTATGGAAGAGCTTATACCTTACTTGCAGTATTGCATAAAATAATATATCATCACGCCTTAATCCCCGTAGGTTTATGCAGAGGTGTTACTAATGTACACCAAGTTTGCCCCAAATTATTATTTGGGGCAAAAATTCTTATGGCAGTAGTCTTGCCCCGTATTGGGGGCAAGACTACTGCCATTGGGAATTTAATAGAAAAACCAATAACACTTCTCAATTTGGGAATTAAACCCAGGACCTGCAACATAGAAGGTGCACTTACGACGACGACACTTAAGAGGGAGTTGTGTCATTATAACTGCCTCATTAGTTGTTAATCCAGTTGTTGTTAGTGATTAAGTTTTAGTAATTGTTGTAGATATTGTAGTGAGAAAAAAAAAAAGATTATTTAATATGGAATTATTCTTGTTCTTATATACCTATATATTGTATTTACACATGAAGCAATAAAAACTTTGAACTTTGACATTATTAAAATCTGTTCTGTACTGTTCGTTAGTCTTGCAAAAACTCGAAAACAGCTTGACCGATTTGAATAATTTTAATTTTGATTTGTTTGCTCTAATACAGGGGTGGATGTAAAAATAAATTGCTGTTCGTTAGTCTCGCAAAGACTCGAATACAGCTGGACCGATTTGAATAATTTTCATCTGATTTTGTAGATTGTGGTTTAATTCTAAAATTGGACCAGCTAAGTGGCGCTGCAATAGAGTTCGGGCAGGATAACGTCTGTACAGTCCACTACTTATAGAACTTTGCTCTTACCTCAAAATTCTTTGCCCATTCTTTTTCAAATGACTTTTGTTCCTCTTGCTCAATTTCAGCTTCTCGTTTCCGCTTCCTTTCTTCCATGTCGCGTACTTCAAGGTGTTGGCGTTTGCGCTCCATATCAGCAAATAACTGAAAGCATTTATATCCACATATAAAATAATAAATCAACATCATCAACCCCTTATATAGTACTGCTGCTGGGACCAGAAAATATCTCAGACATCGGTAAACTTTCAATAAAAATATTTCAGACATCAGTAAACATGCCACCAAATGATAAGTAGATATATATGCCCATGAGCATCTACAACAACCAGAGTTGCTGATGCTTCGCTGGCTCTTAACAGAAAAGGAGAAGAAAAGAGGGAAGATTAGGGCCTCTGGTATTCCACACTCATCTAGCAAAATGCAACAGTATATATGCATATTGCTACAGATTGCAGTTTACAAAACTAAAGATACAAACATAAATGACTCATGCAATGCTAATAATTTTGTTTTTGACAAATAATCCTAAAACAGTATTTACTTATCATCTTCAAAACTACCACTTTTAACAGTTTGAAAACTCTATATCATACCTTCATGGTCATCACATAAACAGCATGTTTATATTTCAATGGATCATCCTCAGGAATACCTTCAGTTAATTTGTTATCCTTTTTCTGTTTTTTTCTTTTTTGTTCAATCTGAAAATAAATTATGATTTCATTAATAGCGTGGGATTGATTTTGAGTACTAGCAATATACATTAAAGCAAGTTTATATTTGTATTTAAAACATCAAAACCAATTTACCATATGATCAGTACGTTCTTTAGCCTCTTCACAAATGTCCAAGCATTTTTTTCTAGTATCATCATTTTCTAGGGTCTTCCATGCCCTATTTACTATTTCAAAGGCTTGTTGCGCTCGTTCCAAATCTTCCTACAAATCAGAATGATAAAACAATTTATTTATAGAGAATATTATAAAGTCATGTCTTTGTCTCTTTAAACCTTACACCCCCCAGAACTAATATGTGATATTGCAGTGGATGCGTAGATCGGTCAGTTTTGTTTTGATTCTTGTTCACACCCAAGTTCCGAATATTGCCCTTACCTATTACTCGCTGTGTCCCGATGTCCCATGGTATGATCCAATCTGTGGATAAAAATGAAATGTTGACGGACATAACCGTCTAAACGAATACGAAATCTCTTTACTTTAAAACTGAGTGACAGAATACTAAAATAAGACTGGGAACAAGATAATATGATAAAGTAAGTCATGTTAGATAAATAATGGTCAATTTGGTTTGTTACAGCAGTATATTAAATTGCAGAATATTCAGTGGAACTTGAAATTGCAGCAAAGTTGAAGAAATAATATAAAATATCAAAGAATTTTTTTTATATAGATCTGTCTATTGGGTTAGTAACTGAAAACAAAATTTTTAAATTTGTCTCTTACCATATTCTTATCCGGATGTACAAGTATTGATAGTCTCCGATACTTCTTTTTAATCTCATCAAGGGAAGCATCTGGTTCTACTTGAAGAACTTCAAATGGATTTAAATTAAAATATGTGGAGCCTGGACGCAATAATCTTTCCAATTGCTGCTTTGGCGTCAAAACTGAATCGCGTTTTTCAATTTCTTTCACCTGTAAAACAGTAAACTGTTGTACTTTGATAAATTTAATATATTATATTTAGGTATTGTCGACGAAGTAACCTAAGCACGATCCTTTCCTAGAACTCAATTATATAGATCTGATGTTTACATCGTGAAATAATAAGTCATTGAATATGTACTGTTATCAAATAACACGTGGTTATCACTGGCAATATCAGGTTATTACCTTGGTAAGAACTTGCTTGAGGAAAGAATAGTAATATTAACAATAAATACAAAGATCTTTGTTACCTCGGTATAAAATTCATCGAACGATTCTACATTTGCTGTAGACGTAGCAGACATCTTGTGTGAACTATTCACTGTATCACAAACAAACTTAACATACAACTCGGCAGGAAGGTGCTACAAGCAAAATATTTTTTAGTGTTCCAATGATGCCAGAAAGATTTATAAATTCTGAAATAACATTTCATTAGATTTCGCAATTTGGTTTTGCTTCGCATTCACAATCACAACCACAGACTATAGACTAGGGATGTTAAAAAATAGACGATTATTAAAAAAATCAATTATTATTTCATAAAAATCGATTTTTTATTAATGATTATTATTTGTAAAAAGTCGATTATTTATTAATCGATTTTTTAATTTTAAGCGTCCCCTTTTTCGATTTTTTTCTACTGGCGGCCATTAAAAAATAACAATGCAAGACCTTTTGATGGGAGGGGGGAGTGTGTTTCGATATAATTTTGCAAATTTTTCGTATATAATAGAGGAGTTATATAAGAGTGATATTAAGGTAATACTTTTATTGAATATATTCACTAGCTCATTATTACCATACCATACCTATTACCAGGTATTAGTCAAATATTAGTCAGCCATTTTGAGATTCCGTATTCGTTACTCTAACATATTATTGTTAACTTACCTATTCTCAGTATTCGTTACTCGAAGATAATTGTATTTATTTATTTATTATTGAAATCGTACCTTATGCTCTAAATAAATGATTTTTTTATAATTCATTATAGAGAATTATAAGAAAAATCGTTTTTTTTAGAAATATCGATGAATTATGCTCTAAATAAATGATTTTTTTATAATTCATTATAGTGAATTATAATAAAAATCGGTTTTTAAATACACGATTTTTTAATCGTAAAGTCACATCCCTACTATAGACTATTCCAGTTCCACTAGCTCCACACTTCCACTCTCTTCCACTACTCCAATTAGGGATGTTAAAAAATTATCGATTATTAAGAAATTGATAATTATTTTATCAAATCGATTTTTTATGACCGATTATTATTATTATAATAAAAAAAATACTTATAAATAAACATTTTATTTTATTTTAAGCAAGGCAACACCGCTACCCAGTCCATTTAACGGGGGGGTGTTCCTATTTCTTTATGATTGTATAAGGTGGATCGTTTCTCCTTGGGCGCCAAATTTATTATTTTGCTAGTTGTTCGTATAAAACATATAACAACATAATAACTGGTCCTAAAACTTTACATTATCAAAAAAAAAACTAATAAGAACTACTAACTTAAAAACTATTGGAACTAGGGATATACCTAGCTCCAGTAGTTTCCTCTATGGCTACTCCCTCCGCTATTTCCACTCCGGAGTAGCGATGGGCGATTCGAATCAGATATGCAACAACCACTTCAATTCGAGTGATTCGAATTCAAAAATACAACTCGTCTTATCGCTAAAACTGTAGATTATACTATTTTTATTTTATTTCACACATATGCAGCTGTTGATACAGGTCTTTTTAGCATAACTACCTATTTTAAAGTACAACAATATTAAAATTTTCTTACCACAATGAATTTAATACAAGACATAATTTATGCAACACATTAAACTGTTATTTTTTTTTTATATACATTGTATGTACTTTGATCCGAGTTTAATAAAAGTCTATGTTTATACTATTTCCTATGGACTCTGGATAAATTATCATTTATGGATTCTTGGCAGTGGCGAATATCACGTGGGATTCCATGGCGAGTGTGGTTTAGGCAGTAAGATTATGCGCGGCTAACCAAAAAAGCTATATTAATTTAGTATCGGCTGGCCTTGCAGTGTATAGAAATCCTGTACAATACGAGATCAGTCTATACATACTGGATTTATAAACACCTGCCTCCTCTCCAAGTGGCAGACGATCCATAGGTATGCATGGTTGACAAAATATTGCTTTTTAATCTGAGTTCAGTGTATTTTATCCTTGCAAATGGCAATACTGAAAAATTCCTTTCGTCTATGGAGTGTAGAAGTAAGGAGTATCATCTCATATGGTAGAAAATCGAAAAAAATGTCCAGCTGTAAGATGATGTCCATCCGAAATGGCGCTGGGGTAGACAAAGGGTATGGTATGAATGTAGCAATAATTGTAAATGAATGAATTAGAGTACGCCGAGTTAAAAAAATAATAATATAACCTTAGAGTTATTATGAGAAAACGTGTAGCTTGAGTGATTTTATTTCCTGAACTGTGAATTTCGTTTATTGATTTTTATCATTAAATTTTATGAAAAAGTGTAAATAATACAATAGTTATGGGTAAAATTTGTGTTGTAAAAAATTGTCCAAGTGGGCGTAAACCCAAAAACAGAAAAAAATATTCGCCTCAGCCTCTTTCATATTTCCAACCAACCGTATGCAAATCAATTTTTTTATGAATGTTTACTTTATAACCCATTTAAACACATTCATTTCTTCATTTCTTTATTTTTATTCACTTATTTATTTTGTATAGCCTAATATATGATTCTTACTTCTTATTCTTAATTTTTTTTTTAATATTCACTACCTACGTAGTTAAAAAATGATACAAAAAATCATCATATATTTTTTACATTATGAGAATTTTAAAAAGCGCGCCTTCAAAATTTACCCTGATGCATAATGCGTTATGCATTTTTACGGACACTTTTCATGTACACAGATGACACTCCTTACTTCTACATTCCATACTTTCTTCCTTCCTCTACTCCAAGTTCACTTCGATACAGTATCGGATAAAAAATATCGATACTGTACTCATGAGCAGTATCGAAAAAAAGTATCATACTCGTAAAAGTATCGAAATTCGTAGTAGATTTTGATAACTGAAATAAATATTATGGCGATAACTATGCCATACATGTTATAAATTACCCAGGTAGGGTAATTTATTAATTATTGTCACGAAGTACTCGTTGAGAATAAGGAATACAAAGAATCGAGTACAAAATTATCGAGATCGTATGAAAAGTTGTCGATAACGCAAAGTATCGATAAATTTTCCGCGTGCCTACTTCCTTTCCTTTCTTCCAACAAATTCTATTCTATTCTATTTTTATTTAATGGCTTTTCCAACAAATTAAATACCGTCAGCAACTAGGTATATCGACATTGACTGACTCTGTTACTGTAACTATTTTATTTATATTTTTGAAGTTCACGATTTCACGATTATTTGATTTTGTAGCTGATAAAATATTCTGTTTACCAGACTTGGACTATCTCAACTTTGTAAGTACAATGAACTACTTACTAAATTTATTTAGAATTCCAAAATAAATAATAAGTACATACTAGGTAGGTATCACTGGAAGGTGATGTTATTACCTATTTAAATCTGGGTACAACCTACTATGTGATTCTGTAGGTCTATGAAGGTTTAGATGTGTGGTGAGATAGATCATATAAATACCTACTCAAGTTATCTACAACAAATTAGGTACCTAGTACCTACCTACTTTTATAGGTTAGACTAGAGAACTAGTGATAGAATTATGTTATTGGTGTCATCTATTCAGATCTGATTTTAACCGGCTTATAGTATATTTTAATTACTTAGGTCAGTAAATTGAACATAATTATTGATACTTAGTGGAAATCATTTTTTTAAGCAAAGTTTTCGTTGTCCGCTTTTAGGAATATTTAATGTTATAGTGAAGCTGGTATCAGTAACTATTTATGCCAGAACCTGTTTGATTAGCTAGTATTTTATATTTAGTAAGTATTTTGATATTATTAGAAATTATTTTGTCAATCAGGTGTCTGCCATGTTCGCAAATAAAGTGGTACTTATTACTGGCGCCAGCTCAGGCATTGGCGCAGAAACTGCCTTAGACTTCTCAAAACTCAATGCCAAGCTAGCCCTCACAGGAAGGAACAAAGAAAATCTGGATAAAGTTGCAAAACAGTGCCAAGAAATATCACCAAATAACTTGAAACCGTTAATAGTCATAGCGGATATGAATATTGAAATTGACGTAGAGAATATCATCAAAAAGACAATTGATGCATTTAAACAACTTGATATCTTAGTAAATAATGCGGGAATTTTAGAATCGGGTTCTATTGAAAATACCTCCTTGGATCAATATGATCGCATAATGAATACTAATGTTCGTGGACCTTATCATTTGACGATTCTGGCTGTTCCTCATCTTATAAAATCAAAAGGAAATATTGTGAACGTATCCAGTGTTACTGGTTTAAGATCATTTCCGAATGTCCTTTCTTATTGTATGTCGAAAGCTGCCTTGGATCAATTTACGAGGTGTGTTGCCCTTGAAGTGGCACCTAAAGGAGTTCGCGTTAACGCTGTTAATCCTGGTGTAATTACAACTGGTATTCATATGAAATCATCCATGAACGAACAAGAGTATGAAGTGTTTCTAAAGAAATGCGCAGAAACTCACGCGCTGGGCAGAGCAGCCGATGCTAAGGAAGTCTCATCTGTGATTGTATTTTTGGCAAGTGAGGCAGCTAGTAACATCACTGGTGCAACACTACCTGTAGATGGCGGGCGCCATGCTATGTGCCCACGATGATGTTAAACTGTACCTACATATAAAATTAACTCATTCAAACGATAATTTTATGTTATACTTACTATAAAAATAAATACTTCGAAACAAAGTTGGTTTTTAGTTTTTACGGTTGGCTTCATTGGTATTTTATAAAAAGTAGCAATTATTCTTTCACAATAATTTTACATACAGCCTACATCTACAATCTTTAGTTCCACAATCGGTATAATACAAATTCAAATGTCTTTCATTTAAAGTTCTAAACTCTATGGGCATTTTAATTTTGTATGCTTTTATGCGATTATACCTATTTGCGCTTTTCCATTAGTGTTATATAGTGATAGTTAAATCAATAGTCGAAGTCTGTCTAATGGCATTTCCACTCAATCCAAGATAATCGTAAGAAGTAATTAATTTTAATTACCAAGCTATGAGCTATTTCATTGTTTATGTAAGTAGGTACTTGTTTCTTATCTATGTGAACAGGATACTAATTCTTCTCACTGTCCCTGAATAAACAGCCTAGCATAACTTCCATGATTTAGTGATTGCTATAATCAGAATAGGATGTTTCTTAATAGTTTATATAGTTTAGTAATAGTAATAGTATAAACTACTCTGACGTGATATCTTTGCTTTAACTCAGGTATCAAGAATGTTCGCCGATAAAGTAGTCCTAGTGACAGGCGCTAGTTCAGGGATCGGCGCTGAAACGGCGATTGAATTCGCCAAGCTAAATGCGAAATTAGTCTTAACAGGAAGAAACAAAAACAACCTGGAGAAGACTGCAAAACAATGTGAAGATTCATCACCCAACAAGCTTAAACCGTTAAGCGTTGTAGCTGACATCGATAAAGAAGCTGACGTAGAAAGGTTAATGAAAGAAACCATTAACCATTTCCAGCAACTTCATGTCTTAGTCAACAACGCTGGAATTATGGCAATAGGCTCAGTAGAGGATACTTCTTTAGCACAATACGACAGCATAATGAAAACGAATGTGCGTGGACCATATTATTTGACCATGTTAGCCACACCACACCTCGTGAAGTCCAAGGGGAACATTGTAAATGTTTCCAGTGTAGCTGGTCTGAGGTCCTTTTCCAATGTTCTTGCTTATTGTATGTCTAAAGCCGCATTAGACCAATTTACAAGATGCGTTGCATTAGAGCTTGCTAGCAAGGAAGTTCGTGTTAATGCTGTTAATCCAGGCGTTATTGACACTGGTATTCATTTGAGGGGTGGAGTCAGTGAAACGGATTACGTTGCGTATTTGGAGAAATGTAAGGAGACGCATGCGTTGGGGAGAACTGGAACTGTCAAAGAGGTCGCGAACACGATTATATTTTTGGCGAGTGATGCTGCGAGTAACATTACTGGGGCAACTCTCTCGGTCGATGGTGGTCGTCATGTAATGTGTCCTCGATAACTTTAGGTTAGGTAAATGAGCAAGGAGGTACACCGCTACAGGCAACCTATACAATTTCAGTTAAAGCTGATCTCGCATTGTATAAGCTTTCCATACAATATGAGGCTAGCATAATTGGATTTCTATAGCTTTACCTGCCCTGCGTACCTAACTCGTCATCTATTTGCTATTTATTTTATAGATTTTATTGCAGTGCAGTGTAAAAAAGCATTTTAATCACAAATAGAGCATCGTCTCCATCATTTTTGTTAGATAATACATATATCTACTGGTTTATACCAGTGGTATCTGTAAGTGTCTAAGTATTTGATGATAATGTTAGTCATTGTTAATAGCTATAGCTAAATCGCTTATTTTTTTTTACTTAATAAATATATCCATCCACAAATAATAACGTACGTATAAAATTGAATGGAAAAAATATAATGGTAAAATCTAAAATTTAGAAGACGTTTCCTTTATTAAAATTTCAGGCTTTACATGATTTTTGTTTTCATTCAGCATTAGGTTTATTAAAAATTGAGTTAAACACTTTGCTTGTTGAACAAGTTCCGAGGCCAATGATGATCTTGCCAGTATCGATTCCTGTTTGAATTAAACGCTTCGCGGCACAAACTTCAAGAGATGCTGGTAACGTAGCAATGCCTACATTGATGCGGCCAATCTGTAAAAATATTGATTTACTGAAAATGTGCTTGTCTTTTAAATGGCCATAATCTGTTTACAACCTACTTACAGATTTGGAAAGGATTAGTTTTACAACGCTAATTTTTTATACGAATAATAAATATTCTTACGCATATTTTTGTGATAGAAATGTATAGTGTTTAATCTCTCAATATGTTATAAACTGTACATAAACGATGTACTTCATAAATAGAAAAATACTTACAGCCACTGCGAATTCTCCCACAAAAACTATTGACTTAAACTCAGTTTCCAACGCAACGCGACCAAGGCAGGTACCAGTAGACAGCAGGTTGGTAGAATTCGTACTACATTTCCTCATGTCTTCGAGAGCCTTGGATCCGCTTGCCATCGCGTCATTGGCCATCGTCGTCAAGTTCTCGATCTGTCCTGAGAGATCAGCGATGCGCTCATCAACGCAAGCCATCGTTCCCGACATAGTGTTGTTGAATACAGCAGCGGCTTCAGTTCGTTTGATCTAAAATTTATAGGAAATTAATTTATTGGTGCGTACAATAGGTACGAATAGAACAGCTTAGAGCCTGTCCAGAAAGCGCGATTTACGCGCGTGTCCACTCGCGCGTTTTGATTTGTGTTGCGTCCAGATGCGGCGAAATCACGCGCGTTCTCGCGCGCATATGGTGAGACGGATTTGGTCAGTTATAATCTATTTCTTCCCAGTTCCTACGTTTAATGATTCTATTAGAATAATCTGATGATTCCATATCCCATATAGCTACCCTTTTCTCAATTTCGTCATGAAAAAGTTCCGTGTCAAAGTTATTATGCTTCATTTTGAACCGAATACGCCGCGGACACGCGCGTAGTACTGGACGCTGCAATGGCGCCGGAGTATCTCGACTCGCGCGGCGCACGCGCGTAAAACGAGCGAGTCGAGAGTCCCGCTCATTGCAAGCGTTTTACGCGCGTGTGAGGTAACGCGCGAGAGCATCTGGACGGAATGTATGTAGCTCTAGTACCTCGAGAACGCGCGAGTGCCTACGCGCGAGTGGACACGCGTGTAAATCGCGCTTTCTGGACAGGCTCTAAGTCTCTCATGAATTAATTATGTTGTAAGAATTAATTACAACATAATTAATTCATGAGGAGGGTTTAAGTGTATAATTGGTTAGGGTTTTGGGAGAATTGGTTGAAATAAGACGATAATTATGTACAGTCGCCAGCAGGTCAAGGTATACAAAACTGTCAAATTTCCCCAATGATTTTAAACCTTACATTGTTGTATATAAAGTTGCAAATCAACTTGCTGTGCTGGCCACCGTACAACCGTGCGGCCAGGGCCGGAGCGTGTCTATCTATGAGCAAGGGATCAGTGCTTTGATTTGCTAATCGTAATATTCTTTTAAATGAATTTGGCGCGAACGGCTGGTACTTACATCGATACATTTTCTAACTTCTGCACTGGTGACAGAAATCCTTTGCATCACATTGTCGACAGCGTTAGTAACACGGTCCTTGAATTTTGATAAGTCATTCTTGATTTTATCTCGAACTCCTGCCACCTCATCTCTCATACTAGCTCTGAATGTTTCAACAGCAGCTAACGCGTCCTTTGCAGAGTTAACAAGATTTTTCGCCAGCTCGTGTATGATTTTTCTGTAATATAGGTATTTAAAACAATAATTACTTTTTCGAATACGAATAAATTTAATAATATTCTGTTGAGTCGTAGCTTTAGAAAGACCGGTTAAGTATCAGTGACCATTAAGATATTACATACAAACCATCACGCCCATTTTCCCCGAAGGGTAAGGCAGAGGTGTACTAATGTACGCCCACATTTCGCCGGTGTATTTAGGTTCCATGTAGGTAATAGGTAGCGAGCCTATTGCCATTACCCGGGTACAAACCCAAGCTCCGAGCTGCTACTGAGAATTTAATAGGAAAACCAATAACACTTTGTTCGATTCGAACTCAGGACCTCTAGCGTAGTAGCCGCGTTTAGGACCCCTAGACTAATGAGGTAGTTGATAGATTACACTTGGTCAAATCAGCTTTTAAAACGAATAAAATTTGCCATAAGCTTTAAATTAAGCCAGTCCCTCATTATAATTATTATACTGCTTTGCTCAAATTATAGACAATTAAATGCTGGATGATAGATAATTGAAGACAACTCAAGGCACAGGTATAGTAGGTAAATGGTACTTATGGTGTAGCATATCATTATATAAGTACCTACTATAAAGGTGCAGTCAAATACCCTGCCAAAAAATAAAATAATATAAAGGTACCCTGTATTTCCTATAAAGTCGGTATCGCGACGGGAACGCGCGAGCAAGGCATGGTTCTCCACTTCCGGAAGTCCAAATGTTGAGCAAACCTGAAATATATATTTTTTTAATGGTCATGACATGTATTTTAAAAGCATGAATTCTACTTCATTTGTCTATCGGGTTGATAGGCATCGAGCGATCAGAGAGCGTTAGGGCACGTTCCGTGGATTAAATTAAACACATTCTCAGCGGTTGCGTTGATAGATTTTATGGAAATAACACATTAGTCCTAAAACTAAAAGATCGACCTCTTCGTAAAAAATGGAACGTAGATTTAGTCGACCACAATATGATTTGCACAACAGTTCCACTAGCAATCTGATAAATTTTCTTTGCAGTGTCTTTTTGATTTTTAAGATTAATAAAATTATACACAGTCCTTTATCGCAATGGATAAGCGCTTGGCTGTTTACACGACATGCCAGTGTTTAGTTTCCCGCAAGGATCAAAAAAAATTAATTAGCAGAAAGCAAGCTAAGTACCTAATTACTGTTCGTTCGGAATACCTGTGCAATTTACTAAAGTTCCGAACTGTGGTGCACGTACAAAGTACGCTTTTTTTTTTTAAAAAAAAGCTTACTAGCAATGTGGGTCGCACATTACTAGTAATCTTGTTAACCCCTCGTACTAAGCTAAATGCTTCTATTACGAGTGGGTTCACGTCGGTAGTGCAATGGGTGAGTTTCGAACCGGCAACGACATGATCGCAAGTCCGACGCTCTAGCCATTAGGCTACCGCCGCTTCAATTGTATTTACACCGAGTTTTTTTTTTAATTTACCACTGCAAAACCACTCGCGGACAGACTTAAGACGGGCAGAGTTTTTTTCAAACGGACTATACCAAATGGACTTTTCTTTTCTCTAAAACTAGGAACACAAAAATCTTACCACGGCTAAAATGCACAATATAATGAAAGATTTCATTTTCAAAATTCTAATTGACTTGACGAATCCAAATCAAGATCTGATGCTATACAATATATCCCTAAGGCTTTTATAGTACTTTATGTAAAACATTGCTAATTCATTTACCTTAGAACAAATAGATACATTTATCTTATCTTTGACTAAGTATGCTAACTATGGAATTGCGCTTGTTAAAAATAAAATGCAATCATTGGCAAACATTTTATTTGCTTGTTTCAGATCTTTGGTAACATTTTGAGTAAAAATATAGGGCATTAAGTATTTCTTATCAAACATATATCGCAGATGAGAGATAACATCAGTAAATATCTTAACACATACTTACATTGTATGAATCGATAATTTTACAATTGATCCATGCATTTTACAGAAAAGAGTTTTATAGTAAATATCGCTACTTAATGCCTGGTTGATGACAGTAATTGGGAACGCTATTGTCATCATCATCATTGTATTTGTCCTTTATTTAGTGAGTTAGGCTTTAGTTAGGCAGTGGTCTCGGTAGCTTAGTTGGCAAAGCGTCTGGTGTACTTACCCAGAGAGACGCAGGTTCAAACCCTGCCTGAGATCGAATTTTTCTTTCACTAGAAATTTTCTTTAATTAGAAAATTCAGTTCTTTGCGTCCTTTATTTATTTCAAGAATGCATCTTTTTAAAAGAAAAGATCGTAGGAAAAGATACAATATTTGTATGCCGGTTATGATTTACGGCAATTCTATTTCTTTTTAAAGTTAAGTTTTCTATTGGCTACTATAAAATAATTATTAGTACCAGTTCTTAGATAACAATCTTCGTGAAATTTTCACAGAGAAATGAATTTTTCTTTCACTAGAAATTTTCTTTAATTAGAAAATTCATTTCTCTGTGAAAATTTCGCAATATTTAATGCTAAAAAATGCTAAAAAATAAGCATAATACGGTAAGGCAACATCGTTCGACATTGAACTACCTGTAAAGGCAGTCGTGTTGGTTGAAAGACATAGTAATGTCTTCAATAGATGGTGCCGACGTCGCCTCAAGACGTAGAAGGTGGAAGAGAAATTCGACATCACAGGCAGTGGTCTCGGTAGCTTAGTTGGCAAAGCGTCTGGTGTACTTAACCAGAGAGACGCAGGTTCAAACCCTGCCTGAGATCGAATTTTTCTTTCACTAGAAATTTTCTTTAATTAGAAAATTCATTTCTCTGTGAAAATTTCGCAATATTTAATGCTAAAAAATAATAAAAAATAAGCAATCTTCGTGAAGTTTATTTACTCCAATAGCGGAGAGCAAATTAGAAAAATCTATAATATTAAAGACCATTTCAGGGAACAAAACTCGTCGATTATGATTTTCAGGCGCTCAAGTCAGAAAAATGTAGATGTAAATAATAGTAAGGTATATTTGGTTTTGACTGCCTCATTACTTTAGTGGTCCCAAGCGCGACTGTTACGCTAGATGTCCTGGGTTCGATCCCCAGGTCGAGCAGTGTTATTGGGTTTTTCTATGAAATTCTCAGTAGCAGCTCAGAGTCGGGGTATTACATGGGACCTAAACATACCGCCGAAGTATGGGTGTACATTAGAACACCTCTGCCTAACCCTTCGGCGATTACAGGCGTGATGGTATGTGTATATTTGGCAATATTGTTTGTAGGTTTAGCCGAAGTCACTGTGCTCCCATTTCTGTTGTGATGCAATTATCTGCTGATAAACACAGTTACTTAATAAATCTGAAGGTCTCTAAAATTAAACATTTTTATCTCGTCATAAAATAGTGAAGAAATTGTGGATTTATTCATGCACAAATTGTTTTGGGGTCTGAATAGGCCACCGTGCTCTGGAAATTTCAAGAGGAAGGAAGAATTAAAAGGCTTTCAGAGCAGAGAAGAGTTCTGGAAAGCCTTATACTTTCATTGTTTGATCATGGCAGTAGAAATTGCGACATTGCTAGTTACTATAATGCACTATGTGCTACGATAACGATTTTTAAGATTGTTTTTTTATGATTTAGTTGTGAATACATTAATTTCTACTGTCATAATTCTAGAATGTGTTATACATAAAACTTAGGTATGTAGACATATACTTAATATATTTTGTCGATGTAGGGTTAAATATAAATCTTAGGTATGTAGACAGGTACCATGTTGAAGTCTAGAACAAGCTTTACTAATGCCTTAAATACTTACCTATGTGTTATGGTGCCAATGCTTTTAGAGCAGCGAATAAATCATAAACTCAAGTCTTGTCATGGCTGGCTGAGATATATTGAACCTCTTTACAGTCTCCCCAGGGATGTGCCCTAACAGGCGTTGCACAAGGAGGTTCTGGGTGGTTTATTCAGAGACCACAGTGCCCCCCACTATGTGCTGATGGTCGCCTTTTGAAGGTTTTCCCCGTAAACAAAAAAAAAAAAAAAGACTCCGAGATTATGTTATTGTTTACTATACTCATATTATAGGCGCCCAATTTTCTTTCAAGGTGATCAACGCATCGATAGGAAAGTTACTACTTGATAGGTGGTGGCAGGCTGTCTTTATCGGCATAATTATATTACAGGGTTATTGGTAAAACACTAACAACCTCAAAGTCCTATAATACTAGGTATGTAGGAGGACATCCATGAGGATTTTCACACGGAGAAAAAAAAGGTAGGTAACATAACAAACAACTACTTTTGTAGAATTTAGTGAAAGACAGGTAGGGTACGAACCTACGACCCTCCAGTTTAATATGCCGCATTCATTAATTCCAATTTAAAAAAATACTTACCTAACAGTTTTTCTTCAAGTTGTTCTGTTGTTGTTATCACTTCTAATAATTGAATTAATAATTGGATTGACTGCCTCATTAGTCTAGTGGTCCTAAGCGCGACTGCTACGCTAGAGGTCCTGGGTTCGATCCCCAGGTCGAGCAAAGTGTTATTTGGGTTTTTCTATGAAATTCTCAGTAGCTGCTCGGAGTCTGGATTTGTGCCCGGTTAATGGCAATAGGCTCGCCCCCTATTACATGGGACCTAAACATACCGGCGAAATGTGGGTGTACATTAGTACACCTCTGCCTAAACCTTCGGGGAATACAGGCGTGATGGTATGTTATATAATTAGATTTTAATTTATCAGACTTTCAAGAAACAAAAATAATTAATTACAACTCTCTATAGTAACTATACCTCTACGCGTAGCAAAAAATATACTATCAGTGTACCTAATTGAGTGCCTATGAAATAGAGTCTAGCAACGTTTTTACGTTTTACTTTTTGATCTTTTAAATATTGCAGGCGATATTTTAAATCGGATCTTATTTCAAAATCCTAAAGGAGAAAACTAAATGTCTTTTTTCATATTGTTAATTATGTTTCTAATATTAATTAGTATCTTAATAGATTTTGTGTTTGAAAATTGCTGTATGGTGCAATCGAGCGATAAATTGTGTAGGTTGCAATTTCGAGGTTAACAGCGACATTAAACTTGAGGATCTACTTATTATAAACAAGTAATGGCATATAATAATCAGCTTCATGGGCAAAGTATGGGATTATGACATTTAAGACTAACGGAGAAAATATTTTCATTCACGTCACATGATGTACCTACCTACATAATTATGTGCAAAGTACAAACTCAAAACAGTAGATTAAGGACATGGCAAGACAAGCCGAAGGAAGCAGAGCATTACCTGTCTTTTCTCGAAGCTTAGACTTTTCAGTGGGTTTATCCCATTTCTCCAAAAATTTTGTCCCAGTGCCTCCAAAACTAAATTTTATTAAATAATTAAATATCAAATTATGTACCATTGCCTCCAAAAAATGAAGGTAGAGTATGGTTCGCAAAAAATAATACATTTATTCAGCTATGGTAATTTTGCAATTTATTTATTATAGGAAGAATTAAGTCTGATAGCTGAAATATTTTACTAACTAGCAAACAAAAAAGTTAAACAACCAACAACGTATTCGACTACCTAAGCACATTTTAACTGTTTCAAAATATGAATATACTTTCAGATTTTGTTTGTAAATTACATATAAAAATATCATTTTTGACTGTTTTTCAAAGTTTATTCCGAATGTCTGGGACAATCAATCGTTTTAAAGCTTGATTCACTGCGATAGAACTTGTCATAATTGAAATTATTTCGATTTAGGTGTTAATTAATGTCAATTTTTTTGTGATTTGTTTTCTGATTCTCTGTGATAAAACTAAATTTATTAAAAAAAAAATCTATTTTTTTTATGACTATTTTTAGGAATATTTGTATTGCCTTTTTGTTTAATAATTTTAAGGTTGATTCTCTGTGATAAAACTTGTCATAAATATGGTTAGATTAAGTAAAGGTAATATCGATTTAGGCGCTAAATACTACAAATATTTATTTAATTTTAAGGATTATCTGTGAATAACTGGACATAAACCAGTACAAAATTCTGTTGATAGTTCTATGTAAACTATGTTCTTACTGTTTTAAAATTTTAAATTTTTCCTCGATACCTTGTATCCAGCTTAAAGGAAATATTCATGCCAGCGATTATATAAATATTTAAACAAACACGTTTAATTAGCTTTTGTTTTTCGTTACTAAAACATTGATACATCTTGAATAAATCGCACTTGTCCTTTTTCCACTGTATTTTAAAACATTGATGTTCATAGCTTTTCTTAAAACTTTCTTTTAAATAACTTATTCTAACTTCCGTATATTTTATTCGATAAATTTCAGTTTCCATTGATTGCGATTTTATCTTTGACGAAATCCCCTCAAAGTCATTTTAACATTTACCCTTAGTAGATCCCACTAGCATCGACACACAGATCGATATATTGCTAAGGGAAACCAATTATGTTACAGATATTATATTTATACACACAACACCAGTTTTTGCTGCTGTCGGTACTGTATCAGCGGTTGGAGGCAGTGGGACATAAATTGATATATTAACATTTATTTAATATTTTTCTTGGAGGCAACGGGACATAAAGTTTGAAATTTTCATTTTTCGAGAACAAAACAAGTTGGAGGCATGGGATAAACCCTTTTCAGTCTCAGGAATCAGGTGGGAAAGTACATTATTTTTAGCAACATTTTGCTATGTTTGCTACGGAGTGGGTGGAAGCTACGTTTGAAGAAGAATCCTGATCAAGGCGAAACTACCTACAGTGATAATATTACTACATGCTCCCCGCGGTTAGGTCCGTATATTTAGGAATTGCGCGATCAAATGGATTTTTTACCCGACTACGAAAAAGGAAAGGTAGTGAGTTTAACAGTTTATGTATGTATGTATGTGTTTATGTATGGATGTTTAACTATAAATCAAAAAATACTGATCAGATTTATACAGATCAGGTCATTCTAGGCTACAAATATTTGGAAAAAACAACGACTTTTCATACATCTGTAGTCTCATTACTTTTCTATAGGAAGATGTATTTATTTTTGACGAAAAGGGTATAGGTTTCATAGGTAAAGTTGTTGAGGTAATAGTGGAGCTGTCCTATTCACAATACTCATGTTTTCTTTTACTATAATTATTGTTGTACTTTAAACTTTGTACATTTGACACCGTTGCTCGAGGACATCAATCTTAATACATATATTAGTCAGGTACCTATGTTCTAAACTCATGACCTCACACAAGCCTCGTATTTTAAAATGGCTTATTTGTAGTCACTTCCCGCGATGAGATGCAAGGTTTTTTTTAAACACATAAAAAAAAATCCTATAGCAATAATGTTTTGTTTTATTTTCCTTATCACACAATAATCACGTGTGAAACAAATCAAAAGAATCAAAGACGAAAAAGTTTAACATTTTATACAAAAAGATCCCGGTATGATTAGTTTTTCTTTGTCATACTGAAGTATGGTACTCGTTAGAGTGCCTTAAAGATACTTTGATACTTAAAGATACTCTTATTGGGATTTCAGATCTGTGTAACGATATGGATTGCTACGTTCTATTTAAAGACTGACTGTTTGTCACATAATTATTTTAGAAACCTTCAACAAGCCTATAAGCATAAAAGTTATTTCAATCAACAAAGAAACATGTTAACTTGCATCTCAGCTCATTTGAATTTCAATTAGCATGTTGTTACAACAATTAATACTTAACAGACTACTTCACGGTGGCTAGTTACAAATGATAGGTTGTTATGTTCCTAATACCAGTTAAATGGTGACTGGTAATGACAGTATTATTACGTATATAATTATGTTAATTATTAGTACACACATTAACATGATCGTGAAATATTTTCGAACATTTTGGGGTTGAATAGGTTGAAGTACCTAAATGGAATCCGAGGCCTATGTTAGCGCTGTTAATTCATAATCTATAAAAAATCGCATACCTATGTATTACGAAGGCGGAAATTATATTTTAAATTTGTTGTAAGAATGTATGTATAGATACTTATAATATATATGTACCTACATAGGTAAGGAAGAATGAATGAGTTATTTTTGTAGCCTAAAAATACATACGTATATGTATCTAAGACTCAAAATAATTTAATCATTATTCATTTGTATAGGATCTGTTGAGTCAACTAGTAATATTTATTAAATTTATTTATTTAATAATCTTAAACTATCATAACAGATTTACACTCAACGCGATAATGTGACTATCATTTATTAGTCGAGAAATCGATCTCTTAAAATCGATGCGAATTTATAATATTTTAATTCGTAGTTAGTCCTTTAATACACTATTCTTTAGCAGGGTCTACCTACTCTCAAAACTGGTTCTTTTTGAAAAGACATCTCCAACACTAGTGAGCCATCCTTGTGTCGCGAAGGATTACAAAACATACAATAACAGTCACAAAGGTCATGGGGATGAGCAGATTTTTCTCTCAATCTGCTTTAATTAACTGTCATATGACATCCACTACATCTGGCCTAGTAGATAAGTAATTGGAAAAATCATATGACCAATATATTATGTAGATTGATAAAACCTATTAAGAATGATAACAAGTTTTCATGCATAAACCGTAACTTGTAAGCCCATTTATCTCTCATAAGTAAGGCAAATCTAACAAGTTATGTAAGTGTTACGATGACATAACATTACATGAGTGCTGATAATAAAATGCACCTTGACCTGCCTCTATGAATACAATATATCACAAATAATATCAATGGATGAGTGAAAGGCGACTATCAAAGGCATCTTTTAGTGATTTAGGAAGTTGAATAATCAGTTGTTGGGGCAGTACCGCCTTTCTCCGTCCCAGGAGTTCCCACCAAAGCATGATAGCGCCCTCTATGGGCCACCGCACCGTCTATAGTAGGTATACGACCTATTCAATCAGTTTATTAGTCTTTGCGCCAGCTAGGCTAACATGCGCGTCACTCAACATTTTCTCGTCGCTTATCGTGAGCTCAAACTGTAATAGATTTGTCATCGCATTAACTCTATGCAATGAAAAAAATATGTCGCAGCGTACATGTTAGCCTCCCAGGTCGGCCTGTCCTTGGTTGTCGGTTCTATAGGTTGGGCTCTTTCTAAGTCGCTATAGATTTAAAAGGTTCCTACGTTTCTTGTGGTCGGTAAAGCTAGGGTTTACCGAGTTACGTGGTCAGGACGTCTGATCTTAGGGGTAATCTCAAAAGCTAAACTAGTCGTGCTTTGTATCTTGTCTAATAGATAAACATTTGGTTCGACCCGAATAAGTGCATTAAGTAATCTCAACGCATTGTCGTCCTGGGCCACACAGAAAAGTTAATTTTAAATTACTATATTCATAAAAGGAAGACCAATTACCTTGTGTAAAGAGACTTTCCCTTTACTTATCTTTTTCAATGTAATTACTTATTACAATGTCCGACAAAGTACATATTACGTCATTTGACCACTCAAGGGAGATCCCGTATTACCTTGTAGGTCGGTGACCCGATGGTCTTCAAAAACACAAGAATACGACTTGTGCAATATTCATCAAAATCAATAAAAATACAGTTATATGCATATCTTGACACACATAGGTACTTCGGCAGATTTTGCATATGGCTGGCAGTATTTCACTTTATAGAATGTTAAGTAAAACAGAACTTAGATTTGGGGCATCAGGTGTTCCAGGCTGATGCGTCTACGTCACTTGCCAGGGCGAATATTCTAGAAGCCACTCGAGCGTAAACTTGTATCATATTCGACTTGTAACGAAATCTACTGAAATAATGTCATGTAAATGAGTATGATTTATACATAGGTAGATTATATTATCTATTAGAAACCTGCATGTTGGTTTCTACTAATGAACATAAATTAATATTTAATGGATGTGTTACTAAGTTGCAATTTTTTTTTGGAATATGTAATTGAATCAATTGCCATCTTAACGGACAGGACTGGTTAATGAGTCTGCCGAAATGACCCTAGAAAATCTCTTGCACCTGGTACAAGACTATAGTCTGGGGAATGCATATGGTAAGAACTGTCCAGAATAGTCACGCTCTTCAATACATAATTGAGTTAGCGTCTAAGAAGAAGAAAGAAAGAAAAGAAAAGTTAAGCCTGCATCAAAAAACCTTTACTGATACAAGCTTCCAGACTGCCATCAAACTCTGGACTGTATCGGCAAGCTTTAATTAATGCCTATAATAAAACTCACACAAACCTTCTCCAAGCGCTGAGTAGGAACAATCTGCGCATTGTCACGAGAGCCTAAACAGGACCCTGCTGCCTGCTACAAGCACATGTTCAACCTAAGGCTGAGCGATACGCGAACCTATAGAAGTTGTGAAGAGGCTGATGTTCTGATGAAACGGTACTCCACCTTCTGTTGGAATTCGGACCGCCGATACACAAGACAGATGAGCGGGAAACATACTTTAACCCCAGATTAAATCAGAGAGCTCACTCTTACGAAAAGGAGACGAACCTTACGTAAAGGCGATTTAAAAAAAACACTAAGCGTGACGGTCGTACTAAAGAGGTTAGGTAAAACTCAAGATTAGTACTGGTCAATGTCGAATGATTTACGTATAACGCAAATATGTACACATATTAATGTCCTTACAATAACAATTGCGATCAGTCACGGTATTGACTGTGTTACTTGACAAGGTAATAGTCTAGACTAGCACAACTTGACCTATCAATGTAGATAAACGCGTCCGAAAAATGTTTGTGGTCACGTGTTTAGTTAAACTGGTCGTTCAGAACAGTCGGAACACTTGTCCATATAGATCCAACTCGCAGGTATTTTTATTGTTACTTATTTGTTATGCAATTATAATTATTATTTTATAATACACTATAATAAAGGGGTAAAGGGCGTATTAGTCTAGTGTTCCTAAGTGCGACTGCTACGCTGGAGGTCGTGGGCTCGATACTCAGGTCGAGCGAAGTGTCGTTGGGTTTTTATATGAAATTCTCAATAGCAGCTCGGAGTTTGGATATGTGACCGATTAATGGCAATATGCTCGTCCCTTATTACATGAGACCTGAATATACGGGCGAACTCTGGGTGTACATTAAGTACCTACCTAACTCTCTGCCTAACCCTCCAGGGAATATAGACGTGATGGTATGTTATGTAAAGGGCTTAAGTATAAACTTGTGAACAGTTTGGTGCCTGTCGCGATTGCTATCATGTCATATCGATCATTCCATGAACCCACAATGAAAGGTACACCGGATAGTAGCCCAGATAGTAATCTGGGCTGGGCATCAAAGCAGCATCGGTCCTCTTGCGGTCGCTCTGCTACCTGTTTCTGAAAGAACAATTTGGCAAAAATAAATCCAATTAAATTTAGTGGGCTGAGCACGCCCATCGTCCTATACGCAGTTTTAAGCATCAACATAGACACAATCTCCTTACGCTTCCCATCCGAAAATTTTACAATGTTATGCAATTTCACGTGAAGCCTTAACAAACCTCTAAGTATTTGTAAAGATCAGATTTCACAAAGAAAATCTGGGACATCGTAGTTATTTTGTGTGCCCATATAACTGACATCTTACTTTATTGCATCGTCGGATCTACCTTTGTTTTTCTTCAGATACTTTTAGGTAGTACGCTATACGTACGTATATTTCGGCATTAATTTACGGTGGAATTTTCAGGTTTTTTAGAACAAAGATAGTCTCCGAATCACGGTCAACATCTGAACTATATTAGATTTAAAATAAGAATTGAATACAATAATAATAAATATTCAAATATTATTGTTGTTAATAAATGGTGATCTGTTGAAAACAAGCATAGCAAAGCAATATTTAAGCTTCCTGAAAAAAAATACAAGACGTAACATTGGACTGAATTTTAAATCACGCAAACAAAACTACATTTAACAATGAAACAGACGCATACGTTTATGTTATTATGTAACGACGACGACGGTCGAAAAACTAATTATATTTTCACTTCGTGTCAATTATAATGTCTAAATGTCAAAATCTCTAGTCTCCACTTCGTTTGTAGTTACCAGACAGTAAGCACAAAGTATCGCGTGTCATGAATTTTAAACACGTTACCCAATTTTACAAGGAACCTGTCTTTTACCTACTGATTTGAGATCTGCGTTTGTAATATATCAAACGATTAAATGATATTTATTTCTGTAAATAGATCTTTTAAAGACACTTTTACAAGTCGATTGTATAATTTTTTTATAACTACATGGCGCCGACATTTACTGCCTGACGACCTCTGAGAAGAAATGTCGAAAATAATTCAGAGAATTATGGTCACTTTATAAATTCCAGATAAGAGTTATTATTATCATTTATATTAAGTATTAGATATGCGAGTTTAACAATGTAGGGCAAAACCTGAACATACCTTTTGAAGACAGAGCCATAGCAGCTTTGAGTTAACCTGTGCTGACGGTACGCATACATCAGTCATCGCGTCATACTCAACCATTTTATAGGGAGCACAACGATTAGTAGCCTAGGCGCCTCGGTCTAGTGGTTCCTAGCGCGAGTGCTACGCTATTGGTCTCGGATTCGGTCTCGGTCTCGTGCCCGGTGAATGGCAATAGGCTCGCCCCCAATAACCTAAACCTACTAGTGATCTGTGGGTGTACATTAGTCCACCTCTGCCTAACCCTTCGAGGAAAGCAGGCGTGATGGTATGTTATGTTATGAATAAGCTTAGTAGCGACACGGATGTTAAAGACATAACTAAATGGAGGAAGGAAAACGTAGAAGGCTTACCTCACCACAATTCTTGTTTACATACTTATGTAGTATACCTAGTAAGGTTTATTTAGGTGTATAACTATGCCTAATTATTATCTACTTATTAGTATTACCTGTCTGATGTTATATATTGTTTTTTCTTTAAAAACAACCTATTTCACCATATCGTATTGTCAATTGTTAAAGAATTTCTAATGAGACATTCTAAAAGACAAATTAGTCTAATGGTCCAAAGCAACCAAGGTTCTGAATCCTTGAATTTTCTATGAATTTCTTAGTTTAGACTGGATTTGTTTCTGCTTAGAAGCAATATACCTCATCCTCTATTATGTGGGACCTAAACATACCGGCGAATCGAAAGTGTACCTTAAAACCTATAGTAGGACCTTGGTATGCGTTGTTTTATTGATTTTGGATTTCTATTAAAATCACAGGTTGGTATAGAATAGTTTCCAATAAATAGATGGGCACTTGTACATTTTCAGCAAATAGAAATAAATCAAATCACATTTATTTGCTTCGTAAATTATATTTGTCGTAGTGTTCACGTAAATGTATTGAAAAAATGTGTTTGTTTCTTAAACATAATTACTTAGTTATAAAAACATTCAGAGCTTCCACATAAGCTGTTCAGGGTGACAAGCAGCCTGCTAACCTGCGATTTATCAACGAGAGTGGTTTATGAAACCATTGCCTCATGGAGTAAAACCATAAATTTTATTATTCACAAGTTTCTTACAACAAAATATGGTATGGGTAGTCCCATATTTATTATAACCGCAGTTAAACAGACGTATACTCATAAAAAAAAAGATTGTTAAGGCAAGACGTCTTTTCACCTTTGAGTATTTTTCGGGCAACAATCACTTAAGTTGATGACAGAAGTTGGTGTTAACGGTCCTTTGACGTCATGCATTAAAAAATCTTTTATTTGTTCCTTGAGTAATCACATAGGATATTTGCGTATTTATCTTTTGAAGTTGAAGCTCTTAAGTGATCGAGTGGCAAAGATTATATTTAATTACAAACGAAGCCTGTTTTATCGAAGTGGTATTACGAGGTTGTGTGTTTAATCTGTTTTAGTAAATGTCTGCTAATTTGCGAAGGTAATCGAAGTTTACTTTACTTGACTTTTACTATTTAAATTATTTTACAGCGGTATGGATATTAGGTACCTACCTATACTATTGCACTGTGTTACTTTGAGACGGATTATGAATAGGTACCTCTTACAAAACGATATCATGTAAAGTGGGTTTTAAAAAAGAGGACATTTAAAGAAAAAACAATACAATCGGGCAAACGAACAAATTAATAGTCTTCGTCGGCACAATTATTAGTGTCAATAAAATACAGTTTTGTTACTGTAAATAGTCACCTAGAATGTGAACAGAATAGTTTTATTTGGTCCTGTGACCTTAGCTCCGATCTCCTTAAACCTTTCGAATTGAGCAGCTGATAAATTAGCCGTAGGATAACGAACCGGCGACCTTCAACGCAAGCGTTGCCACCCGACTCCTTGATGTGTTTACATTGCATCAGTCTGAAATTTATATTGTGCGCACGCGTGCAATTAAGATACGGGTTGGTACATTTTCATCGAAAATATTTTCGAGACACACACACACACTTGCAATCGACATTAGTAGAATCGAAATAATCGTTAAGGATATACTTATTGACTACAAATGCTTGTATACACTGTTGATCACATTTCCGATCAAGGCCCGTTCGTTATTTGCGTAATATCATTTTATATTGATTATTGTGTAGGTAGGTAGATACTTATCTTCATTCAGTAAACATCGAGTTTAGTCTTCTCATACAGACCTCACCTATTTAGGTACTAGTGTCTTCTTTTGAAAGCATTTTTGGCTTTTTTAAACGTCAATATGGAAAGACTTTTTTGCGCTTCCGAAAGGCCAGGTTCTTATCGTTAAAAAACCTTGGCTTTTTGTCTAGTGCAACTGAGATTGATTTTCGTAGTAATTTAGGTATCATAAGTATCGAATATCTATGCCATGAGCTACATACTTCCCCGCATGTACAGCATTGCAATACTCAGTTCGAATGCCTCTAGGTCATCCAAATATTTGTCGATCTAACTCGCGATTCACGACCAAGACCACTCATTGCACTTTGCGGCCAATTATCGTCAAATCACTTTAGGGTTCTGTACCTAAACCAGGAGTATATCGAGCTAAAATAACGTATCTTCAATTATTTCGTAAGGAAAACCTAGTTCCTCGGCGGAGCGATGTGAGTTTGGACACCACTTCTGAAGATTGGGCCCTTATTTGGGACTGATTGGGCATCGGCATTACGCTGACGCCTATGAAATCGAAGCCAATAAGATAATGACATCTATCTATACCTATCACCGCCGCCCGAATGAGCGATGCCTATAAAATACCGCCGCCTATTATAAGACCGTTACACATTACACCGACGATTATAACTCCGACGCCAATAAGAACGATGCCTATGACACCAACATCGATAAGGTTGACGTCTATATCACTGACGTCCTAGTGACCGACGCCAATAACACCGACGCCCATTAGGCCGACGACGCCTACAAAACCGACGCTCTTGATTCCGACGCGTATAGCACCGACGCCCATAACATCGACGCTTATAGGTAATTCAGACGCCAATAAGATTGACGCCTATAGCACCGACGCCAATAAGACCGACGCGCATAAGACCGATGCCTGGAAGACCGATGCCCGTAAGACCAACGTCCGAGACCGACGCCAATAACATGCATATAACACCAACGCCTAAACTACAGAGAAGACGTACTAAGACCGACATTATTACCACCCACGCCTGTAAGACCGATGCCCATAATAGAGACGCCATTATGATTAACGTCTATAACGACGCTTAAAAATGTCTGTCGGGTCAGCTAGTAAATAAATAAATAATGTACTGTTTATAAAAAAAAAATATCCATCTGTATGTTCTTTCTATCTATACCACTTTAAATATTATAGAGGAGGCTTACAAGTAAGCTAGTTTAGAAAAGGCGGGTAATTACGAGGAAAGTAGGAAGAAGCTGCTAGATGCCGACACTACGTGACTCGGATTGGGGCCGTATGGAGCAACCACGTCAGTACTTATCCATAATTTCAACGTTCGATGCCGTTTTTCTATTTCGTATTGAATGAGATATAAAAATGGCTTCCGTGGGTGAGGTAACAAGTGTCTTGTTAGTGATGTGTAACAATACCATGAATTCGCAATCTTCCGTAAGTATAATATGTATTGTCGCCTAATGACTTTCAATAATGTTTTTAAATCCGTATCAATTATGATGAAACCGAAAATACGGGAGTAAAGAGTAGACTGCGTCAGTTTGTTTAATTTTGTATCTTAAAAAAAAGAAAGTACGCTTGCCTAGAGGAAACCCATTGACTCGTGATTTCAAGACTCCCAGGTTGTACGGGACTGAAAACACAGAACAAAATTCTATGGTTATATTAAAGTAGTTTGTAACACAAAACACAACAAGTGAAACCGCTGGAAACAGACAGTACGCTATATAAATTTCAGTATTGTTTTTGTCAGTAGCTGCAATCGATTTAAATACGCAGTTACAGAACGTCTTATTTGACCTACGCTCATTGGATCCAATTGCAGATGATGTTGACCTGATTAAATAATCACGGGAAATTTTCCCTCTCACCGAATTACCTTTCTCAATTGTACGTCATGTGACCCAACAATTTGTCAAGTCATGTGACACATCACGATCAATCCATTAACTCCTTTGTGAAGGATGTGCGGAGTGTAATCGTTATTGCTAAATTACATTCGAGAATAGACGGGGATCGGTTTAAAGTTGTCGAGTGGGACCGAATCTTACACGCCTAGAGTGACATAATTTTGTCGTCACATTATCTCTACTCTGGGTTGTTAAGCCATTATTTTGGTATAAGACATGGAACGACAACATTATTTTTTACGTGCTTGTTAACCTAGCTAGTCTAATTATTAATTTAGATAGTTATAATGCCTCTGTCAACTACCAAGTGACTACTTTTTAACAATGCACTTGTTATAAAACTATTTAGTATTGCAAAAGGTGTCAATTAATTTGATTGTATTTAGGTTTACCGCAATTACTGTTATTCTTGTTAACCCCTCGTACTAAGTTAAATACTTGTATTACGAGTGAGTTCACGTCGGTAGTGAAATGGATGGGTCTCGAACCAGCAACCACATGATCGCAAGTCTGACGCCCTAGCCATTAGGTTACCGCCGCGCGCCGCCTTAGTTTTTCTTCCCAATCAGTTTCTCTAAACCATAGATACGACATCCTATGGTTTTTTATTTTAAGGTTATATCAGTTCATTATCATTTGTTCACAAGTAGGTACGTAATAGTTATCTAAAAAGGCAATAGGTACCTACCACGCAGGTATCTCACCATTGTGGGAGTATAACTGTATATAATCACGGCTAAGGTTTGCAGAACTGTAAAGTTCTATGCAAATAAATAAAAAAGAAGGTTACATACTTATTTCAGTTGTTTACGCTAAAAGTTAACGCAAATATACCGATTTTAGAGCGAACATAGGGTTGCCAGTTTTAGGATAATGTCGAGTTTACTAAATATAATTTTAATTTTATTTTAAGTTATATGTTAGATCGCACTTATCCAAAACATTAAGTACTTATACTTACCTACTTAATTATTTCTTAATCTAGTGCACTTCAAAACGCAGATCTAAACATTACGACATAATCATAGTTTGAAAGTCAGATGCAATTGAAAGCTGTTATTTTTATAGCATGTGTATGAAATTTAGTTCAGCGACGCCCCGCAACGGGTGTATTATACCGAAACAATATATTTTTTCTATAATATTGAAGTTGATGGGTTAACAATTTATTAAAATGATTATTTAATTCAAATTCATAGTATTCATTTTCATTTCATGAAAAATATTCCATTACCAAGTCTAGAAAACATCGTATTGCATTATCTTATAGCATACCTTTAATAATATCTTACCAAAATTGGTACTTGTCAGCCCCCAAGTTATAGGAGCGGCGTATGTTACAAGATACTGTTAATTGGACCGTATCAGAGGCTTCTAAGTATTATGTTCGAGGTGATCTGCTGGTGACCTAGCCCGGGTCGCCAATAAGGAGCATTGTATTAAGTTGCGCTCACGCCGATAAAGGTTCCGCTCGACTGTACGTCAATTACTTCTTTATGATGTTTGAGTGATATGCGTCATGTCTTTTAAGTAAGATAGTATGTGCTCTTAGTCAACCTATAATCAGATCAATAATATTTCTTGGATTATATGTATTTTAACACTCATCTGTATATATTAACTAGCTTTCATCCATGTGCTAGTTTGATTTGAATATCAATAGCTTATCGTAAATCCGTTAAACATTAAGATAAGCACATCTTTTTGAAAGTATTGTTAGAAAACCAATCGTTAGCATACTATATCTATATATTATACCAGTCTATAATGGATTTTGTCGATTTTAAAGCAACTCGCTTACCACGTTTTACGTTAAATTCAATGGTACCTATTTCCTATTGATACAGTTCGAGTTTCAGTGTTGCTATCAATGTTTATACACTTTTCAGTATTTTTTGGAGCTTTGGATACTTTTGTCTACGGTTTATTAATAATGTAGGTGTGTAGTTTCACCACAGAATAGAGAAAAACTTATGGCGTAAAGAATGAAATACCTACTGCTACCGCGAGGATGAGACAGCCAGAAAGAAAATATATTGCTCGGTATCTCACTTCAACGACGGTCCAGCAAACTCAAATATCTGAGTTTGATTTGCACTGATATTTAATATTTATTAAGGCTGCATTCTAGAACAATCTGCGGTTCTTATTATTCTAAAGACCGCTCTGAACCCGATTTGTCACAGTAAAATATACCTCATTCCTTTAGAATAGGTAACTCCTGCATTTGTATTGCAACTTTAGAACGTCCATATAATTTGCTGATATGCCTAGTTTTAGCGTTAATTATGTGCACTTAATTATTAATAACGCGATGACCGGTTATACACATTATATAATTATTTTTTTTTCATGGGGTAACTCGGCAAACGAGCAGGCGAGCTATCTGATGGTAAGTAGTCATCGCCGCCCATGGACATCTGCAAAACCGAAGGAGTTGCAGATGCGTTGCCGAGCCTATTTAGGGAAAGGGAGGGCAAGGAGAAAACGAGAAGGAAGGGGATTGGGGGAGGAATTGGGCCTCCGGCCCTCTCGCTCACCGAACGAAGCGCAGTAACGAAACGCTACTACTCGGACGTCGGTCTTCTGCGAGAGTGTGGTACTTCCCCGGTCAAGCCGGCCCATTCATGCTGCGAACAGCGTGGCCCTACCACAACAAAATGTTAAAATTATATGTTGTCAAAATTTTATAAGTTCTGGAAATTTCTGTGGACAGTAATAAGTTGTTTATTTATTCTCAAAACGACATGTAATAAATTTAATGATTTTAAGACTAGTGAGGTATGTTACTTCAGAAGGCTGTGTCGAGGTCACTTACAAGATTAGATATAGGAAAACATTTGACATCCTAGTTTTCCTTCACTTTTGTCGGTACACCGGCATTTAGATTGCCGTAATTTCCTTGTTTAATATTCGTGACCGTACTAGTAAGTATTATATTAGATTCTATTATTCAATCTAGATATATGAATTGTTATTTGATATCTAGATCCAAAATATAATAGCTCAAATGGCTACGTCCTGCTTGTCATAATAATAATTTAAACTCTATTTAACAGCCGAATCATTCGGACATTTTAGATTCTTTTATTGTTTGAGCCGGAATTAATCTCTTGATTGTTTCTCTTGATCGAAATTTAACAATAATTTCTATATGCTTATCTCAATCGACCTCGAGAGCATAACATAACATACAATCACGCCTGTAGGTATTTACCGATGGGCTAGGCACGGGAGTACTAATCTACAGCCACAGTTCAAAACATTGACTTATAAAAAAGTGTCTTTGAAGGATCTATTTAATTCCATTTCACAGTTCGCTGGTATGTTTAGGTCCCACGTAAAAGGGGGCGAGCCTCTTCCCCGGTGAAGGTATTTTTCATTTCTGATAAGTTGTAGAAGGCATTGCATTGGTATGCTTTTACGTATACACGATTGATTAATTAGGAAGTAATTATGGATTGTGTAAGCGGTGCGACTAATTACTTAATCACTTACGTATGCATTAATATACTGCCTTAGTAGCTAACGATCCAATCATGATTAGTGTGTGAACTTTCTCAATGACGTATTCAATCACAAATCAGATATAAGTCGGTACGTAATATCATGCCTGTATTCCCAACGGCTTCGGGATAATTGTACATATAGTGTGCCAATTTGTTTGGTGTCATTGTTTCCCTGAGTGGCACATAAAATAAATTATGCCAACTCAATAGGAAATAAGCTCCATGTAATCTAAATCATCATTTATGAATATTTTTTTTATTACAAATTAAAAGAACGGGTTCCATGGGTATCTTAAAAGGAAAAAAGGAACCCATATACGATTATTTCGTTCTCCGTCTGTTTCTTGGAGCACATTACTCACCAAAATTTCATCGTACTGAATGGCATAGTAACGCTTAGAAGACTTAGAAACAAATATTCATTTTTATGCATTATAATAATTATATAATATATCTATTACATAACTTGATGCAGGGTGGAATGTACTCACTACAATTTTAAGTATGCACATAATTGCGGATCACTTACCAAGAAAATATTTTTTTGCCAACTTATTATTTAATTTCTGCGGTGTTATAACATAATAATTATAATTCAGCGAATTAATTATAATAATATAATCTGTGAACATACTATTAAAACGTTATCTTATCTGATCACTATTAGATGACGCAATTTATTGCGAGTTTGTTGGCGTGATATTGGCGCCAATATTCGATACATTACAGAATAGAGTGCGAAAGAAGATATAGTTCTTGTAGGACCATCTTTCAGGGCCTCAGTTTTAGGATAATAATTTATATGATTTAGAAGGCCTCATGGATCGCAGGCCCAGGGGATTGCCCAGGGTTACCAATGGAAAAAGGAGCCTGAGTAATGTGGTGCGCATGCAAGTCACAAACTCTGAAAGGGGATGCAACAAGGAGGGTGGAGGAGGTTTGTTGTATTCTGTAGCTTCTGCCTACACCCTTGAGATAAACATGTACATGTTATATATATTCGGTAAAAAAAGACAATAATGTATCCAGATGTAGACCAATGTAAGTAGGTCTGTAATTTTCAGCAAATTTTGTTTTTTTTTATGTGTAAGTCTAACCTACGATTGTTAGGACTTTTTAAGAACTGAAAATTGGATAGGTACCTATATTAAAAGAGAATCACAATAAATTTAATGACTGAGTTCGTAATGATAATTTATTTCCAAACAATTACTGCTAGTCATTATGATTTGTGGTTTTACTTCTCTTGCATTCTTTGCATAACATAACATACCATCACGCCTGTATTCCCCGAAGGGTTAGGCAGAGGTGTAGGCACTAATGTACACCCACATTTCGCCGGTACTCCGAGCTGCTACTGGGAATTTCATAGAAATACCTAATAACACTTTACTCGACCTGGGAATCAAACCCAGGACCTCTTGCGTAGCAGTTGCGCTTGGGACTACTAGTACGAGGCAGTCATTCTTTGCAGTCACATATTTATTTTGGTCTCTAGAGCTTTGGCCTTTGGTCGCAAATGTTGGCTCCAATGTGTGAGTCAGCCTCATGCTCTACTACACTCGTGAGAAACTGTCTAGCTTCGTGTAGCTAGCAAACGGCGGTAATATCCAACTTTATACTGTTCATTGCGATTTTAATTAACGTGCAGCTAATTAGTATTCTAATTGAAATGTTAATGGACATGATTTGAAGATTACGTTGAAAATACCTCAAATATTTCTGTCAAGTATACTTTCGTTTAAAATAGAAAGTATTTCATTTCTTACATTTTATAAACTGCATTAGGTGAAATGGCTTTTTGTATAATTCGGACGTATTATTATTTTCTGTGGGCTGAAACGTATGTGTGTCGTCTTCTATACAAACCTGCCAATTTAACTCTTATTTTGAGTAAGTACACGTGTTCTTTAAATACCAACCATACAAATTTTATAAAACCCTTTATGTACTTACATAATAATAGCTACGTACACGCATAGCCTAGTGATAGCCTAGTGATATGACCATTGGACTGCCAAGTCAAAGGTCTCGAGTTCGAATCCAAGGCACGCACCTCTGACTTTTCGAAGTCATCTGCGTATTAATAATTAATTATCAGGCGCTTAAACGGTGAAGGAAAACATCGTGAGGAAACCTGCATGCCTGATAGATTTTCTTGACGGCGTGTGAAGTCTGCCAACCCGCAGTAGGCTAGCGTGGTGGACTTATAGCCTATTCCCTCTCGCTCTGAGAGGAGACCCGTAATTAGCAGTGGGACAATGTAATAGGTTGATGATGATGATGATGATGATGACACGCATATCATGACGACTGTATTCCCACGGTGTTTCTTAGAGGTACACCTTTACACTTCACAAGGTAAAGGTGTTTTGGTCCCATGTGATTAGGGGTGAGTCTATTGACATTAACCGGGCACAAAGCTAAATAAAATTAGGCTGAGCTGAACTGCTACTGAGAATTTCATAGAAAAATCCCAATAACACTTTGCTCGACCCGTCAAGCGAACCCAGGAACTCTAACAAAGCTGTTGCACTAAGATGACCACTTAAACAAAGGTAGAAAAGTAGTAGTTTTATTTACTTTTAAAAGTCTCAAAAAATAGTTCAACCATAATATATTATTCTTATCAATAATAGTAAAGGTTAAAAGGACAATCGCTTCAAATCATTTGGAGGACTATTTATCAATAAAATATGTTTTTAATACGATAATATACTCATAATCATTAACCGACTTTACAAAAGCACGTGCTGCATGACCAGGTGACCTGCAAAGCATGTTCAATTCGTCTGGCTCGAATTATGTTTGTTATTTTCTTGTATACAATTATAGTCTAGGGCTGGCATCCTTAAAATCTGACAACCAGGACAACAAGCGGGAAAACCCAAGATTTGCAGCTTAGAACCTAGTCAACAGTGCCTTATTTTCAAGTTACTATAGAAAAATGAAAAAAGTTTTAATCGTTATAACGCACGGTGACTTAAAAACGTAAAAACTCGGAATACAAATAAAACCCCGCCTGGAAGCTTCCCGGACGGCATCTAAACTAGGACTAATCCGGACAATGTTATTTGGTTGGTACCAGACAGAAACACTCCTAAGACCCAAACATTCTCTTTGATACAGAGATTGAGAGAGATTTATCTTTGATACATTTTATTACGTTGTAGAGGTGGTACAACTCCTCGTATGCTGCTGAGTCCGTGTAGGTACCACCTTATTGCCATATTCTACGTTACCGCCGACAAGCAATAATATACTAACATTATTATTATTTCAGAACCTGAAAAGCCGTCAAAGTTTTTTGGATTCCCTGATTTTTTTGCTGCCCCAATGGAGAACCTCCCTCTTTGGTATTCCCTATCGTAGACGACTCGGAACAGTCTTAACAGGCTCCGAACTCAGATCGGCCGTTGCAAAGACATTCAAAGATACTTCATAGACGCTTCGGATCTTCAGTGTGCGTGCGCCGACTCTCTGTAGATGAATGACCTACCTATTTCAACAAAACATCTTGCCCTGCATGCTCTGTTATCTGTATACGTGAGGAACCAATGGCCGCGTCAGTCCACTTAGTTCGCGTGTATTAAGGGGCGAGCCTATTTCTATTAAGAGGGCACAAATCCATACTGCTACTGTGAATTTCAGCAAAAATACGACAAAACTTTGCTGAACCTGGGAATCGAACCCATGATCTCTAGCATAGCAGTCGCGCTTAGGGCCACTAGACTAATGAAAGCCGGCTTTACTAAAGTAAACTACAATTTACCTACTAAAATAACAAAACTAAGTTCTTGGCTGTATACATTACCATATGAAGGTATTTGTTTATAAACATTTTATGAAAGATATTATGTATATCTTTTATCATTTTAGAAAAGTGTACGAGAAAGTGACGTAAGGAAATTTAAATTAGCTGTTTTGTTATGTAACTAATAAATTGTTTTGATATCTATTTAGGGTCTTACGATGAGAGCTGTAAAGAGCTCATTAAATGCAAATTTCATATACTTAAGTACTTAATTGTGACAATTTAGGACTTCCTACAGATGCGTCTTGTACGCGTTAAACTATGTAAATATGAATTAATTATTTTCCGAAGATGTGCTATTAAAGTCAAATAAAGATGTATTGATAGAATATTCTTTATTGCTCGCCAAAAACGAATGTAAAGTACCTATAATAATACTTTTTTTTATTTCCACATAGTGTATAAACGACGTTATTTTTTTGCTTCGAAACCACACTGGATTTATGTCAAATCGTAAAATTCCATAACGACAGTTATTTTCGAAAGGCTAGTCAGAGGTATACTAACTAAACAGAGCTTTCCATAAAAGAAAAACACCGAGAAGCTAGTCTATCATTCCTAACTCCTGGTACAGACACCTCTATGCCTCTGCCAAAGATCAAGTATGAAGATTATATTGAACATTGTAGCATTACGTATTTGTTTGTAGAATTACGCATAAGAGCTTGGTATTTCAAGGTTACACGTACCATAATATTGATGTTAAGGGAATCTGACAACATATGGTTTCTTCTGGATATGTTGCATATTTATGGTCATACTCACATTTATCACATATTAATGTAGATATTATTAGTTAAACTTGCAATATAAAGTTATCAGTCAAGTTAATATATCTTTATTCTATTTTAATAAAATTATTTCACATAATACTCTAGTTTTTATTTAGGTAGTTATACAAAAAAATAGTCGGCCACTATATTGTCAAAATGTTCTGTTTAGTGCCGACGCGATAATACCTTTGGTGCCGACGCGACGGTGATGTTTCATACATACTCTCGGCGTCGACGTTTGTATTTCCGAAGGGTTAGGCAGAGGTGTACTAATATACACCCCCATTTCGCCGGTATTTTAGGTCCCATGTAATAGGAGGCCAGCCTATGCCCGGTTAAATGGCAATCATTTATATAGGTAATACCATCTTAATGGACTGTGTGATTTGGCAGTTGGTTTTGCCATTTGGTTTTTGGAATGTTTGTATTTTTTTTTTTTTTTAAATGTGCGGGCCTATTGCCATGAATCTGCAAATTCAAAATCAGAAGTGCTACTGCAAATTCATAGAATCATCTAAAAATTCTGCTAAACTTAAGAGTCTGACCTCTCTAAGTATTCAAATACCTATTTAGAAAAATAAACTAAAATTAATAGGGTATGCAAGTTATCAGATTGCAAATAAAGTTCTTATCTTATCTTATCTTATCTTATCAGTAAATGATAATTGCATACATTATTAGATGTAACTGTAATTGTTTGTATTATTTATTGTAACTGTTATAGTGTGTATCAATTCTAACTGTAATAGCTAGTTAAGTAACGGTAAAGTTATTGCTTTTAATTTGACCTAGCATTTATTTTAGACTTCATAATTATTATAACCAGTTGAATGGATTTTGATGTTGTATTAGAATCTATAGTAATTATTTTCCGTTTAGTAAATTAGGCCGTTTGTATCGAATCTAAGTAGGTATAGGTAGACTCTTTTTGCTGTGTTCTTTTTTCTGATTTTGGTCCTAGGGTCCCCTGAGTATTATTTCAGGAGAATGCGCAAAATAATGTGGGGTCGTGCAGTTAGATCACAGATGAAAATAAATTAAATGTTATTATGTTCTTAAAATTTATAATAATCGAATGAATCGATGTGCCTGATTGTGTGGTTGATAAAAGTAATTTTGTTACATGATCAAATTAAAAAAAAGTAACATTTTATTCCTGTTATTCTGTACTGAAAGGTCTTTTTCTGAAAGCAGTGATAGCCAAGTTATGTGACCATCGAACTGCCGGAATAAGTTCGAATCCAATTGCATTTCTGCCAACCCGCCTCCCCTCATTCTGAGAGGAGACCCATGCTCAGTAATGGGACAATGTAATAGGTTGGTGATGACGACAAAAAAGGCAAGTAAATATACTTTTTATTTACTTGTTTTCTCACTGAAGAACCTTTAAAGAATAGCCAAAAGAACAGGTTATTGTTCACACCACTCGCACCGGTTCGAGAATCCATTTCGTAACAAAAAACTAATTTAGGCAAATATACGATGGTGATATCAGCTCGCAAAATAATTTTCCGGTTATATACAGACAGAAATTATATTGAATTTTTTTATGGGGTTCTGAATTAATTGCTCAATAATTTGTCTTTGGAACGCAAAAAGAATTATTCATATAACTAATTAAATATTAATTAGCTGTGGCCAACAATTTCAGCCACCGTTTTGAGGGTCTAGTCAGTTAAAAAGAAAGGAATCTATTCACTGTTCCGATATTATGATGAAAACAATAAAAATAACGTTGAAAGTGTAGCTAGATTGTTAATTCCAATCTTTCACGACGAGAAAATAATAAAATAAAGATTCTCGACACGTTGCGCCTGTCGTGTCTCGAACTATTTCGTAAAGTGTCCACTCGTGCGCACACTATGTGTATGCATTGAGCATTTTTTAGCTATTTTTTATAAATAAAATAATCGGCAACAATATTGTTGAAATTGTACGTACGCCTCTAAGTTGTGCTTTTACATGAATTAACATTCAAAAGTTGAATTCTTCCTTTAACTCTTTAAGGCGTCTCAAAGGACCAGCTTCATAGAAACTTGTATTTAGTGGCAAAGTAATGATAAGTAGTACTGTAATAGGTACCTACTTGTAGTAATCAAAGATCTCTTTATAACCAAGATAATGGCCCACAGTTCTCTCAACTACATGGAGGTACAAATTGCTTGTTTTAAGACATAACAATACTTTGTCACTGAAACTCATCACAGTTAACACTCATTTATAAATGCCATCTTCATCGTGCGTCATTTGTTTTATCAACAGCACGTGATCTGAAGATATTGTGTCAAGGATACTATTCAAGCTCAAGTTATGAGCTTAGAACATATTTCACTAAATTACAGTGTCTACTAACACTTATCTGGAACAAGGCTACTTAACTCACATAGAAAACGTATCAGGTATCATTAAGTTAAACATAGAAAGTTATATACTCAACCTTAAGTATACAATTATAAGTGTCAAAATTGTGTGTGTACATATAATTTGTTTTATGTAAAACTCTTGTATCGTACGTGTTTAAGTCCACTCACATGCAGTTTAGCTGAATTAAATACAAAGGAGCCGGTTTATATAATCAATTAAGATATTTAAATAAAAGCAGCAAAATAGGTTACCTATCTGAATTTATAACTAGATAGATAAGTTTTACTATTTTCGTTAATGAAAAATGAGGTAGGCGGCGTAGGAGGGCGGCGATGATCACTTACAATCAGGTGACTCGCTTGCTCGTTTGCCTCCCTTTTCTATAAAAAAAACGTAGACATGTTTTTGGTAAGTAGGAGTTTTACTTTAATTTAATTTTCTTTCTCGAGTGTTGTGAGTACCCAAAAATGCATCAAATTAAACCACAATGTTTGTTTTAAACATGAGAGTATTATAAACAATATTACTCGTTATAATATGAAACAGTCAACGCTTTTATCAGTCATTTCGTTGCCATTGATTTTCTAAAAGAACAGTATGTCATTATAACTAAAATTAAAATATTTTATATAATTATAGGTAAGTGACGACGTTTTGACGATCAATAATTTTTCAAATTAATTTATAACCTTTAAATCACGGACAAAGTTAATTCCGAGTGTCAATTATGATAATTTCGGTGAATTCTTGACATTTGCTTTTCTTGTCGAAATAAATTATGACTGCTGTAGGTACTCATGCACCAACGACAGTGCGATATGAGGAGTAACAGATCAAAGTGTATTAACTCCACCCACCGTAATAAGAATAGTACAAACGGATTTTTTTCTTCTATTTCAAACCTTGTCACTAATGTCAAATTTGACGCACCAAACTGTTTTACTTTTTATTATAAAAAAGAATCAAAAGTGCACATCGTTTCAAACAATATTAAATCCAAGTTGTTTGTTTGTGTGTTCTCTTTAAAGTATTATGCCTTTATCTCAAAAGTTTAATTGACGGAGTTAAAACACTTTGATATGTTACTCCTCATATTTAATTTCGGGATAATGTCCGGAATTAAATTGTAAATATAACTCGGTAAAATCCTTCAAACGTACTTTTATTTCAATTAGATACTTATTAATTATTATTGAGTACTTATTGATTTTATTTCTACTCACTTTTAGTGTAGCAGATAATAGATTGACTGTGTCATTTCGGTCGGTCCTAGACGCGACCGCTACGCTCGTCGAGTAAGATGTTTTTGCGTTTTTCTATAAATTGTCAGTAACAGCTTGGAATGGCAATAGAATCACCCCCTATTAAATGGGACCCAAAAATATCGGCGAAGTGTAGGCGTACATTAGTACAATTCTGCCTAATCCTTCGGGGAATATAGGCATGATGGTATGTTTTAGTAGGGTATATCATATAATACACAAATGCACAAAAATATACAGCCAATATGCTACTTAAAGCGAAGCGAAGCTCAATGCAACGCTGCATTTGATGTGCCCAATCCTTTACACGAAATTTCCCAAGCAGGTGTGACGTTGCTAATCGACTGATGAATATTAACCAGTCAAGTTATTATGTCATTAAGCAAATTGAACCGATAATGACGGATCTGTAACAATAACTGTTTCTTTTATGATTATACTTAATTGTTTGGCCTTGATTTTGTTAATTTAATTTAAAATTATTAATCTATATTAACAATGTCACGTTGGAGAAAAACAAGATAAAAACATAATATCACGCCTGTATTCCCTGAAGAGTTAGGCAGAGATGTACTTAATTAATGTACACCCACAGTAATGTATGTTTAGGTCCTATGTAATAGGAGGCTAGTCTATTACCATTCAGCGGGCAAAGATCCAAACTTAGAGCTGCTACTAAGATTTTCATAGAAAAACCCAATAACCCTTTACTGAAAAAAAAACATGATAAAATTAGGATAACCTTAGGGTTATATTTTAGTCTATGGTATAAGTGAGCAAGTTTGATAGCGCCTGATAATTTGTTTACTCTCTTTCTTGGACCGTGTAAGTACTGGCAGATTATTTTGTCAAAAAACCCCAATGTCTGTAATAGAGGCCGCTCGATTCATGATTTCGTTAAAATTTCTCAACATGGAAATATTTACTTCCATAATACTACTGCGCTTTCTATTTGCTTCCAATATTAATATTTGCACATCGAGTCATTTAGCAAGATGTTAGAGAAATTATCGTTCGTCTTTTCCTATCTTACTCCTTGAAGACTCTCAATTGCGAAACTGGTGTAAGTTGACACATATAAAAATTGTTTCAGGTACCTTAACTCAACGACTGAACTTTCCGATTCGCGTAAGACATAACTTACTTAGCGGTCTTGATGTAATGGTCCTCGCTCTAGACGAAACGACTTGATTTACAGTAGAGGTGATAAAACCTTTCTCCTCACGTGTTCATTTTAGAATGGCATGTAGTGTAAATTGCATTGTAGAATTTGCAGATAACAATGTTTTGTGCACGATAAAACAACGGAATTTATTGGAAGTAGGTATTTCATAGATGTTGGCTGACTCTCTACTTTCAGTTGCCTTATAGTGCTATCTACTTCCAATATGGCAGGTATTGGCTGCTTAAGGGCCTTGTGGTTAAAGGGTTACCTATCACGCATCCGATCTGTACGCATAAGGATAGCCACACTTTCATGCTTTCTTCATTGATGGTATAGATTACAACTGAAGCTGTACCTCAACGTGTTTTGCAATTGTTTTGCGATTGAGAAAGAGGGATGCAGATATAAACATTGAAGAGCACTATCTCTTTCTCAAAACCTTGATTTCCATACGGGTAGCCAAAGCAAAAGACTGATATGATAACAATGGTCTGTAAATTATTCTCAAATTTTCCGTATTTGAATTTGTTGTCAGCGCAAAAGATTTATTTAAATGACCTATTAGCTAATGATTAATTGACGTTAATTTATGTCTCTGACCGCGGAAGTAACACTGATTTTAATGTCAGTAGGTATGTGTCGTTTTGAGTGCTTATTTCGTAGATGTAGTCTCGTTTGTAACCGATATTTACTTAACGTCACATAGCTTTACGCCTGTATTCCCTGAAGAGTTAGGCAGAGGTGTACAATGTACAATCACATTCGCCAGTATTTTTAGGGCCTATTAGGAATAAGCAGACACAACCCCAAACTCCGAGCTGCTACTAAGAATTTAATAGAGAAACTCAATAACACTATGCTCAACCGAGGAATCCAGGACCTCTAGAGTAGCAATCGCGCTTGAGCCCACTAGACTAATGAGGCAGTTGGTTAGATATTTACTGACTCTAAAAAAATCATAATTAAAGATGCTGACTAAAATATTGAGAGTAAAAGACTAAAATTAGTTTATTAATAATAAGTAATCGATGAAGTCACAAAATTTCTATGCAGCGATTGTATAAAAACACATTATTTTCTCTCTGGAACGTTTCGTTATGTTAAGTAATGGGAACTGCTTTTTATTGCGTGTGATGGGAGTCACATTTAAAGTAATTTTATTGGAAGCTGCACCTATAGGACTATAATTGCAGACAGCGGTCGTTAACTTGGAGTAATTTCGAGTGCCTTAGGCGGTTAGCGTAAAAGATTTCAGAGAAAAAACGCTCTGTCAGACGTTAGCCCAGAGCCGTTCGGGAACAAAGAGTAGGTAACTGCTTGCAGAACCGACAATATTCTGCAAGAAAAAATATAAAAGGTATTACACAGACTTCTTTTAACAGAATAAATTCTGCTGTATTAATTACCTCAATAAAAGTAGTATCTAACTACTTACACTTATTTCTATTTTAAAAATTCTAAAATTTCATGTGAATTTCTGATGTCTTTTTTATGAATTAAAGTTTTATCTTTTTACAGCCTGTGTTTCTTTAACAGTTTATAGTTATTATTATAAGCCGTAAGGCATCTAACACAAAAAAAACACGTTCATTCATTAAAAAAAATATCAGTAAGTATTATACATTATGTCAAGAGTGAGTAGGTATTGTCTGTCTGTCAACCGTCGCTGTTTATTGTTTTTGTTAAGTACGTATTATTTATTACATATTAGTGAACGAAAAGGTCAGATCACACAAATCTTACCTTCAACGAAAACGCACAGAAAAGAAACACATTGACTGCAATCCAAACCACTACATTCTTTAAGTATGTGTTACCGAAGTATGTTTTTTACCAAACCACTCTGCCTCCCGCCAAAGACTGAAAGGATAAGCAAAAAGGTGGCGATCAAACAGACCCGCATTCATTATGATGCTGCCTTTACACTGGCTCCCAGAATTGGGTAGACGTCGATCAAGTTATACGATAATGATGGGGCACGCATCAGAACAGACGCGATTGATGTAGAGAATTAAAATGTGGTAAAATTATAACAACTCAATAAAAATTCTGAACGAAATTGTAAACAACAGAATAACAAAATTGTGATCATAATTTGGACACTATGGAGTTTTTGGTAGTTTTTCTAAATAAAGCGACTTTCCAAAAGTACCTACTATTTTAATATAAACCACTTTAGAAAAACCTCCTGTTAAGCTAAAGTAGGTCAATAATCACATATTCTTCCTACTAGGACAAGCGAAACATTTATTATTGAAGTGCATTACGAATGACTGGTAAACACTAAAGTAAAACTGGAGATATTTATAAACAAATGTTAAAAACAAACTTATCTTTGTAAATGACTGTGCTGAGATAGCGGCAAGAGTCAATAGTAAGATATAGGTCACTAAAATGCTCCGAATCCCAGATCCCAGAATCTGTTTCTACAATGTTCGTGTTATCAAATTCTGAACGAACAAACTGTCATATAATTACCAGCTTGTTAAAATACTAAAACCAATTTTTCGTGAAATGAATAAGTATTGTAACTTTGAGATAACACGAATATACCTAATTAGCAGCACGATCCTGGAATGTCACAGAATCTGGATCAAAGAAGGTGGAAATTTATAGTCTGTTTCTCGCTCAAGGACCTCCTCAGTAATGATTGTCGGTTAAGGATACTTTTGACCTAGTCTCTTTGAGAACATCTGCATATATTACCGGGATCATAGAAGCTGATTCTCTATGGGAGACAGACGTCTAAATACATATATATGCAAATGTTTGCAATTTTATAGAAATCACAGGCATTTGTTAAAGTAATCATGAACAGGTTCTTAAAGTCCAAACCCATGACCTTCAAATCAGTTAAAAAATGGCGTATAAGAATTTATATGAAATGTCAGTCATCTGTTCATATCAAACAAATTAAAAACGCTGTTGCATCATCTAAAAATAACGTTAGGTATTTTTTTTAAGAATTCTATAAAATATTTAAAAGTTTGTTGTTCTCTTTCCAGTAATAAACACTATCCATTATTTGTAATTTACTAAAAACATCTTCCATAAATAAAAAATATAAAAATCCACTGAGTATTTATTAACGTAACGTTTAAAAAATTCGTTGCGGCAATTTTAATTGCAGAAATCTAAATATTTTAATTCAACTTATAAGCATATCAAAATCACACAGATGACCTAGTAAATAAGATTACAATTCCTTGAACCTATTATATTTTTAAATGTCAAGAGTAAACAGTTCAATTAGCAAGATTCAGTTTTAATTTTATAAAACTAGTTGTACCTGCGGAGCTGCCCGCAATGATTTTCCTTTTCCTAATCTTGTGAGATCTTATTAAGTACAAAAATGTTTAAAGTTTATATATGTAAATTTACTATAACTTTGATATAATATAGGTTACTATAATAATATAAAAAATAAGAAACAAGTAGTCAAAACAATAATAACTATTACTATTAGTTAATAAAAATCTGGGTAAATACTTTTTAAAGTTTGAAAGCCATGTGTTCTTTGACTAAGAATAATTTACCTTGATTTTTTCCACAAGTAGAGACAGGTTCCACAGGTTAGACTGAAACTTAAATTGGTCGTCCAGTGTTATCGTCTCCATACTTGTTTATTTACAAGAACATCTCGAGAATAAGGACAACCGCACCTAGGTGAACCAAGATTTACACATAATTTTATCAGACTTTAACGGTATACAATCTTTCACAGGTACACTATACAAAGTAAGTACCTAACTTACTTTGTACCTGAAGGAACTCCAAAATTTGCTGATAGGTTCAAAATTATTTAAAGGATTTTTTTGAAGATAAACCATCTTCAAATCGAGGCCGAACTAACTTTCAGCTTGAAGTGGTGCAGCGTTGGCGATGTCGCTTTAGTACTACATTCCTTTTTAAGGAAACTAGCGTTAAGGTGTACAAGAACACTTCGAACCACCTGCATTGAAAATTAATAAAAGAAAGTTGACTCATCTAGTTCGCCATATACTCGCGTCGAGGGTTGACGACCGGCTACATCGGTCAAAAGCGATTTAATTGAAACGCCATAAACGGAGTCCGCACCTGCATGGATGCGTACGAGCAAGAAGATAAAATAATGACGTAGGCACGTAGCCATTAATCTCGCAATCGAGTCTCGAGAAATTGCAAATGTCTAACTTTACGACCCGTCTAGTGTGAGCCGCGATAAGGAATTAAATCTACTTTTATGTGGTCGGGTGTTAAAGTTGTTCCATACCGAGCAAATTACAAGGTTTCTTAAAAATAACATAAATATAAATGTGTGAGTTTAATTGGAATGTGTTCACCATATTTTTATTATTTATGTAAGTGTTGTGCTATCATTTTATAAAACAGTAAAGGCCAAATAGAGGAGAAATATTTTATTAAATTTATTTTTATATCATTAAGTTAGATATATCTAAATACATAAAATGTTTTTATGTATAATGTTTTAATGATGTTATAGTGTGAAATCATGTATGATTTCAAATAAAAAATAATATCTTGAAATTTATTACTTTATTGTAACATGGACGGACAAAAGCAGAAAATCTGAATAATAAAATCAGGGTCCCGATGTAGTCTGCAATATGGTCATTATTACGGTACTTTGACAGAGGCAGCTGTCAAGTAATCAGGCTTCGTAAAAAATTAAGTTATTACCTTAAAAAATGACGATCCTCAAAGGTTCCGAACATATAGCTACAGATAAGTCACATTTCACTTCATCCATGTAAGAAAACTAGTCTTCTTAGCAAGACAATGATTTTAACTTGGGGCGAACCTAGTCATAAGACTAAACATACTAAAGATTGAATCTATTGTCCAATAGGTAGATACATAAGTAGGTACCTAATTTGTTCCTATTTCAATAACACCATTGTAAATTATGATGATTGTAGCTACAACTTATTAATACGTGCACTTGTTTTATGTATTTCAATGTACTTTCATCGCTATCACTTCCTGAGCGTTATAATAATTTGTTGAGCGTTCTCTATATCAAATAGTACCTTACAATTCGTTTGAAATAACTGTGCGCATTGAAGTGTTTTTGGAGTATCAAAATTTGATATAACAACTCTGTGTCAAGACAAATCGGGGTAGTAAAAATGTTCGTGTTCATAATTATTTTCCCTACAAATTTTAATATTTATACATAAAATTACTTAATTAAATTATTTGGCGGCTATTCGGAACAGCGAACTTCACGCACAGTTATTTCGAAGAGACTGTAGATATGTATTTTTTATCTCTTTTGTATATGTATGTAGTTATTTTAAGATTGTTTACTAGACACAATCGTCGTTTTTGTAGTCCATTCTAACCAGTGACCCTCCCTTCATACTTCCCATAATATTTTTAAAGTATTTCCAAATTTGTATCAAGTTTTCATAGTATTATTGTTATCGGAACTACAAAAAATAAGCACGTGCCGTATTTTGTAATGCAATGTATTTAATACGCTACTGACCGACCGTCTGCGTCAAAGCCCTTTCACCGGCATTGATAAAACTCTGTGCGAAAAGTCACCAATATATTGTACATTTATAATAACTACATATAAGTGTATAATTGTAGGTCAACGTTGAAAGTTTACGTTTATCCTCTCATGCCTTGAACCGTTATGAGTATTTTTTTGTGATATGTGTAGACAACGCGGTAATTTCGCAAAATAATATAAAGTGCAAATGACTTTACTTGAATATTTAAAAAAAATCCTTATTGTAATATTTCAAATATATTTATGAATACTGATGGAATTCATGCTTAAAGTATTTATGTGTTATTTCTAGATTTTTTTTAATTAAATACTGCAGTATACTATTACTGTATCATACCCTAATTCGGTGTAAAATAAAGCAAATATGGCCCTTTCTCCCGAGTATAGCTTGAGACAGGTCTTATCTGTTTGTAAAGTGAAATACTTTATAAGATTATTCGTTGACGGAACCTCTTTGTGTTCAAAATCTCTGTACTGGACTTCATCCTTTTATCAGAGGCCTGAATAAACAATCATAAAGACAAAGATGTAAATTGTCCTAATCACAAAATGTCCTATATTAGTACTAGGTTGTACGTCATTAAAGCAAATTGTCAGCAGCAAAACAAGTGATAGTGTAATGATCTTTTGATACTTTTCAATAAAATTAAACAACATAACATAACACATACCATCACGCCTGTATTCCCTGAAGGGTTAGGCAGTGGTGCACTTAATGTACACCCACAGTTCACCGGTATGTTTGGGTCCCATGTAATAGGGGGCGAGCCTATTGCCATTCACCGGGCACAAATCCAGACTCCGAGCTGCTACTGAGAATTTCATAGAAAAACTCAATAACACTTTGCTCGACCTGGGGATCGAACCCAAGACCTCTAGCGTAGCAGTCGCGATTGGGACCACTAGACCAACGAGGCAGTCAAAATTAAAAAACCGAATCTAGAATTATTGAGTCACGCATTTACTGATCTAGACCAATTGATTTTCTATATAGACTGAAACGTTTACCTATAACCACATCCGTGTTATGAAGATAGGCCTGCGGTATTATGAATGGATATAGGCAATTACAATAATAAATTGATGTTTGATATATTTTTACGTTATTTAAACATCGTGTCTTGGCAAAACTGTGGGAAAAACTAGAGGTGAAATAAAACAAAGTGATGACTCATCAGGTAGGCTGTAAAAATACGTTACACCAGTCTCGAAAAATACCTAAAGCTGAATAGACTCAATCGAAATATGCAATCAAGTTCAGTTTAGTGCCTGTGCACGCATGCCATCTATAATAGAATTTTAATAAATATGTTTAAATATTATTCAATTTTTATTTCAATTTCTATTGGCGGAAGGCAGTACGGCATTGACTGGATCAAAAAAATGAAGATCGAACTCTGTGGAATTCAAAAGGAGAACTTTACGTCCAGCAATGGCCGATTATGTTGGCTGACGTCTCTTGATGGTAAATATTGATGACAAGAGTCCTTTATATTCAAGAGATTTAAAACTTACCTAGTCTTCTTCCAACATTATAGCTATTATTGTCTTCTTTACAGTTATTGCAGGTGTCAAACATTGATCAAACAACCTGCCTGATGGTCAGATGTCAAGAAACTTGGAATGAATGTATCATTCCAAGTTTATTCGGTCCATTAAAGTGAAAATTTTAATCAGTATGTCTGTGCATGTGTATTTGAAAACATGACTCCATTCGTTACTAGATAACGATGTCTTTACTTTAGACCATGTTTTTTATTTAAAAATCCAATTGGCCATATTGTTATTCTTATTGTAAAAACGCCAAAAAAAAACCTCATTTAGAGATAACGGTGCTTTTGTAGTAAACATTATGACCTTACAGTTACATGGAAGTTGTGCGTTCCAATATTCGTATTGCTGTTAACTGCGTAATACGTACTTGTGACAAACTGTGTTTATATACAGTTTACATGTTTATTTACGACGTTTTAGAATATAGAGACCTAAGTTTAAAGTCAAAAGAAGCACCCGTAAGAGAAGTGGATGTCAATTCCACCTTCAACATCGTCGGCTTGGCTGATAAACGATTAACCTTAGAGATGATTACATGTTGATTTGATCGATTTCTGCGGTCGTGTGTTGATTCTCACTAGTAATGATATTTTGTTGTACGCATAGATAGACTCTTGCTAAATATTTTGTGCGTTTTTTTATAGAAGGTATCAATATTAAATTTAACAATGTTTGTACGTGAAGAAAAAAATGTATGAATAAGCGAGTGAATTGTTTTTTGTAATAAGATTTTTGAAAACAATATTAATTAACTTCTTAAACTCCATTTACTTATATCATTGATAATTGTAGATAGTAAACATTTGTTGTTACCAACACTTCATGATCTTCTTCTGGTCTGAAATAAATTCAATTCAATTCAATAATAATAAAAATTTGTAAGCTTAAAGATACCTATAAAGGTTATAAAATATAAAATCCATCCATGCCAATGCTTATTTCAATAGCAGTAGTTAGTTACACATCCGTCTGTGACGTCAGCACATTAAGTAATTCCATTGTTAACCGTTAATAGGTTACGAAGGATCAACAGGGAGATTATTGAAAATTTATTTAGTAGATATAATATAAATAGGTATACACCCATTTTGTGACCGATTTTATACATACATATTTTATCACTAAAACAAAAATTAAGTAGTGGTTACTGATGAAGATGATAAAAAAGATAAGCTTAACCGCCTTAATGTCGCCCGATTCTATTCCTCCAGTGACGTAAAAAAAATATCCCATAGCTAATGCATTTTCACTTAAACAATACGTTAGGTTCAAAATCAAAATCCCGACCCGCAGCACATAAATGCATTGCAATATTGTACACAGGGTAAATTATTTGTTTGAAATTAACAAACATATTGTATTAGTCCCGCTCTCGGTAGAATAGAAGTTTATTTGCTTTGCAATGCAAGCAATGCAACAACAGCTGTAGAGTAGAGTTAATAAATATTTGACTTGCGTGCTGATTTGAAATCTTATGGTCCTTAGGTATTTTTATGATGAATTGTTCTATGTTTTCTAACGTCAAGCTTATCTGCAATTACAGCAATTAAGGTTCTTATACTTAACTCCAAATACGAAGTGTCCAACACATTGATATTTTTGCTTATCTTCTTGTAAATGCAGTTTTTATCCTTTAATTATTTTCTAAGAACACCGTTGATAACACTGATCGGTGTGAAGATTAAAGCCTAGATGCATTGAAAAACAATAAGAATAGCCGCAATTATCGTCTGATCGGCCCTTACTTTGAAGTCAAGGTTTACCCGATCGTTTACTTGTCTTAAGTATATCTGCACCTCGATATTTTTTAAACTAATGACAGGTACGACTTGTTATAAAAAACTAGTTTCTTAGAAGAAATTTTATTGAACGAACTATTTATTGTGCACCTTGACCATTCGTGGAGCAAGAATTAAAAAGCTGTGATTTATGAACTAACTAGATAATAAAGATACAATTTTATTAACATTGTTTCCATTGCTACTTGTAGTAATTAAACACAAGAATTATAATGTTCTTGTAACGGATATTGTAATAGATTATGGAGGTCAGTTCGAAATACATCTTCATGAAAATATCAACATTAACGATTGATTAAGTCAAAGCGCCTTCATTATCCACGTCATAGTTATAAATGACATCGTGCGGGAAGACAATGCATTCTCATACATATTTACATACTACAATAACTTGTAGGTATATTTGCACATACATCGTCACTTGAAAGTGTCCGTACCCGTGTTGTACTCACGGCGAGCAAGTCCTTCAACCTTGGGACCTTTACTGCGGATATTTCGCTTGTTGATTTTTTCTCCTTTTCCGCAAATCTCCACTTCGCTATTTACTTGCGAATCTTGTCGGCGTCGTCGATTTAATAATACGGTCTTAAACGAACACGGTCACGTCTTTAGCATTTATCGTAGGTACCTACTGTAATCGGTATTACGAATCAAATCAACTGTTTTAGTGCTATGATTAAACCTTGTAAACAGTTTTGCTTACTCGTTGCTAAGTTGGAGAAATCAGTTCCTTAGATCTGCCAAGAGATAATCTCCTTAAATGCATTTAGCTTATGCATATAAGCCGATTGTCTCTTGAGCTTTCCATGTCGAGATGATAGTGAAGAACGGACGTTGAACACTGCATTATTCTCCAGAGGGCAATAGGTGGCGCGATATGATAGCCCAGGTCTCGACAAGTGCGGTCGAGGCCGGGAGCCCGGGAGAGGTGGTAGCCGCTCGCATACCGCACTCAGTATACAATCGCGCGCCGCAAGTGTTGCGCGCACGCCGCTCACTGCAACAACCTCGCGTACTTATCGAATCGGCTGCCTTATCGATTACGCCTTCCGCTCCTTTGAACGTCGCGCGATTCCGAACAGTGATGGGTGAATCTCGCGATAACGTGTGAATAATAGAAGGATTGCGAAAATAAACAAGTGCACGTGATGCAGTAGATTGCGCCGACAGTGTAGACCGATTGGCGCCGCTCCTGGTGGTCCAGGCCCATGAGTGTTAGGCCTCTACCGGTGTCCAAGGAGATAACGTGATGTGACAGCGATACGTGTCGTAGTGCTAGTGGAATTGTTTTGTGAAAGTGTGCAGCGAGCGTGAGTGAGCAGACGGCTGCCGGCGCGGCCGGTGCTCCGTGACAATGTTGAATTGCACCGATCTGGAATGCATCCTACACCATCATCATTACTATGCACACCTGCACCACATTCATCATTTACAAAATGCACAGGACACAGGTATGTCGATGCTGATAATAATAACCGCCACAGTTAATTTGATGATGAGGTTTTTAAATCAATCACTGGAGAACAATGACAAAACAAAGGTAGTAACAATGAAATTGTTTGTTTAAGAGCTAACGATGAGTGCTAATGATAACAAATGAGACGAGCGAAACGTATAGGCCTCGGTAGGAATCCTTGATTTAGATACTGCTTCAGATGCAAACATTCATAATGAAGTTCATGATGAAATAACAGACAGTAAACTAGTCGTTGCGATGTATGTTTATGTTACGAGAGACGTACTTGACCTTTGCGAACAATAAGAATAATAATAATTGGACACAACACTTAGGAGCGATAATAGTCTGAAACACAAGGTTCAGTGCAATAACTTGCAGGTGTTTGGTGTAGATATCACGCAACGTACCGGCCTATTGCAGGCTGTTTTCACTCAGTTAACTCACTTGGACGAGCGACTTTAAAACCTGCCTGACGACGCAAAATGGACGAAATATTTGTACAAACAAATGTTACACGTTTTCTCTTTCGTCGCAGACATATTAAATAACTAAACTGATTACATTAAGTGTACCAGTTGCCTCTAAAGAAACAGATATTATTAACTCCTAAAAAGTAAATTCATTACTGAAATAACTGGTGTTAACAATCCTTAGTCTCATAGCTAGATTTTTGAAGATTAATTTAATAAAATATCTACCTAATTAGTAATTGTGGCAGGAATTTTTCCCTGGTTTTTAATTTATGAAACTCCTACTTTTGGTTATGTAATGTCTCAACAGTTGTACAAATAATTATTTATATTCTTCAACTTTATCATGGTCGGTATGTTGTCATTTTTAATCTTTAACTTTTGGTTCAAAAATATTTTCAGTTTTTTTTACATTTTCGTGAAAATTATTATTTTTGTTAAAATGTATTATTGTATCCCTATGAGTAGGTACAAATTAAATTCGCGTACGATCAATGACGTTTCGTTACGCTTTTAAATTTCCAATTAAATCTAGCAAACTGCAATTCAAATCGAGCATAATCACATTTGTTTTTCCATTGATTCATTGGTTTATTATATTTAAACGAACAATGATCAATGCGTTTAAGTTCGCCAGTATCATAACTACACGCGAACTATTTGCAAACAAAAACAAAAAGAAGTAAACAAACCTCTTATGCAAGACGTAAGTACGATCGACTGGTCTTGACTAGTATCCTTGAGTTTTGTTAGAATGATGTTGATGGTGAGAACCTACATTGATGTCATTGTAACTTCTCAAGAGGTAGGCAGACAGGACCAGTTAATTCGATAAATTGCTCCAGTCAGTAGAAAGTGACAAAAGCTCAATATTTTTTAGTGTCACAAATGCACCTTTCTTGAAGTTCTTGACTTTTATAAGGGCGACAGATTTACCCATTTTCAATAATCAAATCGTATCGCATAGTTATCGGATGTTACAGTTTGCATGGGTAATTCAATTGATACACTCTTTGTTACTTTAATTTCACCCAATGGTATAATTATACGCTTATTGCTTTACTTTGATTATTGTTCCTTATTCTAGCTGATAGGCCTTAGGGGCCCAAAATTATGTAGTTAAAACCTCAAATGCTTGGAATTTTATTATAAGATCACTAGTTACCTAAGTTTTTTTATTTTTCTTTAATCACGTGTTACTGTATTCCAAAAATAATTCTCTTATCGCTAATATCTCACTATTGATTACTTGCCCTGTTTTTCGACGAAAAGTCGGTTAATAGGTAATTTCATAAATCCTGATCACCATTGTGAAGTACGAGGAAACACTACTTTTGGTAATGTTTATGACTCTGAAAATGTCTAAAGTCATTAACCCTAAACTGACTCATTTGACGTTACTAACGTGTTAAGTATTCTGAATAATTATCGTATCCAATAAGGCTAATATAACAGATTATAATTGAGTATGATTACCGTTTTTATGTAAATAATTAAAAAGTGTTTTTTCTTATAGAACGTCCTAATATTGAAGTCTTTATTTTGTGTTCTTGACCTAAACTGGCGAATTAGCCAATTATTTTGATGATCGGTACCGGTTATTCCTATTACCTATCAAGTTTGTTTTTATATTTACTTATCATGTAGCTTTATCGTTTTAAGAGCCGTAGTCCCATGCAGATTGATAATATTTCTATGTCTAGCTATTAATTCATCTGTAATCGTTTCAGCAACAGACGTTGTATCAGTTTTCCTAATTTTTTATATCGATTTCTTTATCGATCAATGAAATAAAAAATAGTCCTCATTAAATTTAATTGTGTTTATATTTCTCGACTACATTATGACATAGCAGCTGAACCTTGCCGTCAGTGTGACCGACTGGATTGCGTAAATCGTATAACAGGAGCTTTGTATAAGGAATTAAAAGCTGTTAATTTACAGTGCCGTGCTAAGTCACAGGTGCATTTGTGATCTGGTTCAGTACGTGATACTTTGCTTTATACTTCTATAGACATTATTTGAAAGCTGAATAATTGAAACTTGAACATCATTTTAATGACGTCGTGGTCTTCTCCATACAGGTCTTCATGAGATATGGCTATACCCAATTATACATACCGTTGTAAAAGATTAGCTACAAACCAATTTGTCAGACAGCCAGACTGCCCAAGGTGCGTCGGAAGATCATTAATTTTAGAAGCGGCGCGGGCGGTAGCGTAATGAGTAAGTAGATCGTCAGACTTGCGATCATGTGGTAGCCGGTTGGAAATCCACCCATTGCACTACCGATGTGAAACCACTCTTAACACAAGTATAAATTATTAGCTTAGAACGAGGGGTTAACAAGAATATAAGTAACGTGCGACCAACATTGCTAGGAAGCTTTTTTTTTTTTAATTTCTACAACAACTCGTGGTGGCTGTTACGAGTATTATTCTGATCTATAGCTTGCGGGTACGCATTTCAGTTACTGAGTTAGGCATGCCAAAAATGAAACTCCAAAGGGTCTCTGTGTTCATAGTTTTCTGCGGTGCAGTTCACGACTTCGTTATCGAGATACCTACTTAAGAACATTAAATGTTCATTTACGAGTAAGTTAATTTTATTTTGCAAAGCCGACAGATAGTTTTTCCGGTTGTCTGTTTGTGTAAGCGAATTTCGTTTCAGTAAACACATAGAGGCCATTTTTTATAATTCACTAATAATGTTATTTTAATTATTACGGAATTAGTATATTATTTAGGTGTGAAGACGTTATAAACATTAACGTAAATAACAACGCAATGTAAGCAGTGTAATTGATAAATAATGTTAAATAACAAACACTCCATACCTATTTATCATTGATTAGTACGGAAGTTTCGTATTCTATACAAGTAATTAGTCTTAGCTATATCCAGTCACAATGACTCATAGATCCGTGACTGTTATATTTTCTGTGATGTATGTTCATGTTAGCTAAATGTACCTACATAAATGATAAAGTGTTTATAATGGGAGCAATGTGGGTAGGGCGATAAAACTCATTACTTTGTTCTGTCTCGACATGCCAGTCCGAATATACGTGTAACTGTGTGAAGTTGTTTTATTCCCGTGAACCGTTCCCCAAGTGCCCAGTGATTCTAGAATACTTCAGTGGCGACGAGGACTACAAGATACCTGCGTGTGTGGTTATTGTTGATCGGAATAACACAACGTTCAAGATGACTATTGGGAAAATCGGAGAGTTTAAAGTACAAACCGATGACTGGAAACTGTACGTGGAGCGGCTCGAAAATTATTTTATAGTCAACGAGATTAAGGAGGAATTACGTGTGGCAACGTTAATAACAGTAATGGGAGCGGAGAGCTACGAGTTGTTGGTAAATTTGTGTACACCGCATAAACCAAGTGCAAAATCTTTTGAATATGTAACGGCCATTATGGAAAAACACTTGCAACCAAAACCCAGTGTGTTAGCCGAGCGATTTAAATTTCATCAACGGAAACAAAACACGGGCGAAAGTATAGCAGAATACATGGCAGTTCTTAAAAAAATGACGAAATCGTGCGAATTTGGATCTTGGCTTGAAGAAAGTATTCGTGATCAATTTGTTTGTGGAATAAGCAGCGAAGTCATACGGCAACGTTTATTCGCCGAGGAAAAGTTAGATTATACAAAAGCTTATAGAATGGCTATGAGTATGGAAGCAGCCGAAAAAGATGCCGCTGCTGTTGATGGTGGTGTTAATAAACCGAGCACGAGTGATTGCCTAGCGGTGGTGACGTCGAATCGAAACGGTGGGCGCGGGCCGGAGCAGTATGCAGCAGCGCCGGGTGCACGCGGTGAAAGGCGTCCGGTGGCGCGGAATGCGCCGCGGAACGCAGCCTGGCGTAGGCCGCAACATAACGAGGAGGCAGCGGGTACGTCGGCGCCGGCGGAGCGTGCTCGGCGGGACCAACAGTGCAAGGCCTGTGGAGGGTTGCATGACACGGCGTGGTGTAAATTTACGCGCTACGTTTGTCGTGTATGCAACAAGCAGGGACATCTGCGCCGCGTGTGTCCGTTAGAAGTAGGTCATCATCACTTAGAGGGAACTCAAGACTTAACATCGGACGGTGAACTAAGTGACGAGGTAATGAATATTGATATTAATAACTTATCTATAGCAGAGTGTCCACCAATTTATTTGTCATTAAAAGTGCACGGCAGAGAAATTAAAATGGAGTGTGACACCGGAAGTGCGATATCTTGTATTAACTATAAAATGTACAAAGAGTTGTTTAGCGATTTAAAAATACATTCTTGTAATATTGTGTTAAGATATTATACGGGGGAAACTGTTAAGCCTATTGGGGTCATCAAACCAGAAGTTAAATACAAAAATGAATGTAAAATATTAGATTTATATGTCATTAGAGATGGTAAAACTATTTTAATCGGGCGACAGTGGATGGCCGAATTAAAAGTATCATTATACTCTGGTGTAGTGTCTGTAAATAGTTTAAAGTATAATGAGTTTAATATGTCGGAATTCAGTTCCAGATACTGTAAGGTGTTCGAAGAGGGTCTGGGTCGATTTACCGGTGGTGCAGTGACCATTCACGTGATGGACAACGCGCGGCCGGTGTTCATGCGTGCGCGCCCGCTGGCGTACGCGCTGCGCGAGCCGGTGGAGCGGGCGCTGGAGCAGCTCGTGCGGGACGGCATCCTCACACCTGTGCACCGCTCGGATTGGGCAACGCCTATCGTGCCAGTAGTAAAGAAGGACGGTACTATCAGAATTTGTGCGGATTACAAGTTAACTTTAAATAGGGTTCTGGAGGTCGACCGTTACCCATTACCGCGAGTGGAAGATTTATTGGCTCGTTTACATAGGGGTGAACATTTTAGTAAGATTGACTTATCCCAAGCATACGCACAATTTGAATTAGATGAATCAAAGAAATACACAGTTATAAACACACATAAGGGAATGTTCGTATTTAATCGATTAGTATATGGTTTATCCTCCAGTCCCGGAATATTTCAAAGGCGTTTAGAACAGTTATTTGCTGATTTACCGCACGTGGGGGTGTTCTTAGATGATATTATTATCACAGGGGCAACAGCTAGGGACCATATGAACAATTTATACAAAGTCTTTGATCGTTTGCAATCATATGGTCTCAAGGTTAATAAAGAAAAGTGTAGTTTTTTTTCTAAGAAGATAAGTTATTTGGGCCACGTTATTAGTAAAGACGGAGTACAGACCTGTTCAGATAAGGTAACGGCAATAGTTGATACACCGGCTCCCGCAAATGTGTCAGAGTTGAGAGCATTCATAGGTATGACAATGTATTATGCCAAATTTATTAGGAATGTCAGTACAATTCTGGCACCGCTGTATAAACTACTTCGAGTAGATGTACCCTTCAACTGGTGCAGCAAGTGTGAAGAAGCTTTCAATCAGGTCAAGCAGCAATTAGCTTCAAGTGAAGTGTTGATACATTACTCACCTGATTTACCGCTAGTGTTGACATCTGACGCGAGTAGCGTGGGGATTGGCGCGGTTATATCGCATATAACAGCGACCGGAGAGCGGCCGATAGCATACGCGTCACGTTCGTTGAGTACAGCCGAGCGTGCTTACGCACAAATAGACAGAGAAGCACTTGCGATAGTTTTTGGTGTGAGGAAGTTTCATCAGTATTTATACGGGCGCAAGTTTATACTAAGGACAGACCATAAACCCTTAACATATATTTTTGGAAATAAGGTAGGCATTCCGATAATGGCAGCGTCTCGGTTGCAGCGGTGGGCAATTCTACTGTCGGGTTACAATTACGAAATTGAATACGTATCGTCCAAGAAAAATTGTGCTGATGCCTTATCAAGGCTGCCACAGGGTAAATCATCGAATATATGCGCGGAGATTACTTATTTAAATTTTGTAGAGGATTTCCTGCCAGTAACATATAGTGATGTTAAGAAACAAACAGAAAAAGATATTTTATTAAATAGGATACTTCTATATACGCAGTCGGGTTGGCCTTTAACATGTCCAGACGAACAAGTAAAACCTTATTTTTCGCGGCGCACTGAATTGTATGTAGATCGCGGCTGTTTAATGTGGGGTTACAGGATGGTAATACCGCCAACTTTACGGAAGGATATACTTAAACAATTACACATAAGTCACATGGGAATTGTCAAAACAAAGGCATTGGCGCGTAGTTACGTATGGTGGCCCAACATTGATAGTGACGTAGAACAATTGTGTCAAAGTTGTGAGACATGTGCGGTAGAGGGCGCGGCACCACCGCGAGCGCCACCGCAACCTTGGCCATATGTCACACAACCATGGAGCCGATTACACATAGATTTCTTAGGGCCATATCATGGTAATACATTTATGATTTTAATTGATGCCAGCTCAAAATGGTTAGAGGCCTTTGAAATGACACGTACGAACGCGAGACAGGTAATCAGGGTTTTACGTAGCACTTTCGCACGATTCGGTCTTCCTGTAGAACTAGTATCTGATCAGGGTCCTCCCTTTACGAGTGTAGAGTTTAGTGCGTTTTTGAAGATGAACGGTATACGTCAATGTTTCTCACCGACATACCATCCATCATCAAACGGTGCCGCAGAAAATGCAGTTAAATTGTGTAAATCCGCTATTAAAAAGGCGTATAAGGAGGGTAAAGATATAGATGCAGCCTTACAAACATTTTTACTCAACTATAGGAACACGGCTCAGAGTACAACGGGAGAAACACCAGCAATGTTATTGCAGCGACGTTCATTACGTAGTCGTTTAGATTTGTTACGCGCCGACCGCGCACTAGAGGACCGGGTTCGAACAGTACAGCAACGACAAATACAAAATTCGGGTGGCGTAATACGTGAGTTAGCGCCACAGGATGAGGTATGGTCTAGGAATTGTGCTATGGGGGACAAGTGGCTGAAAGGTGTTATTCAAGCCAGGGCTGGCACGCGCGAATATCTTGTAGATAGTGGTAGCGGTCGATTATCTAGGAAACATATTGATCAATTAAAACGTAGATCCCGTCTATCTGACTTCATGGGTTCTGATAGTACTGTCTCTGATTCCTCGTCACTATGTCCAGCTCAAGGTTCAGAGAGGGAGGATGTGGTCCCGGTTTCGGGCAGGGTGGAGGATGAAAATAAAGGCGGCCTAGTCAGTGAGGGTGAAAAAGACAGTGTAAAGATTGAGCCTCAAATCGTAGAAAGGTCTGAGCCGCCACCATCAACACCACCGGTGGGTCGATCCAAACGAATTCGTAAACCCGTAGTTAGATTCTAAGTTGATAAAATATAAGGTATAGAATGTTAGTGGGCTAATCTGTTTTAAACAACTTAGAGATTAAGTGGTGAGGTGTGATGTATGTTCATGTTAGCTAAATGTACCTACATAAATGATAAAGTGTTTATAATGGGAGCAATGTGGGTAGGGCGATAAAACTCATTACTTTGTTCTGTCTCGACATGCCAGTCCGAATATACGTGTAACTGTGTGAAGTTGTTTTATTCCCGTGAACCGTTCCCCAAGTGCCCAGTGATTCTAGAATACTTCATTTCAAGTTATAATTGTGATTTGTATTCGTTGCCGTGATAATTTACTTATGTTAAATTGTAACATAAGTATTATATAATATTTTGTTTCTTCGTATAAAACAATTGGTGCTTTTAACTGGTTTTCCATACTGAATCTTCGTTTTGTTGTGATTATCGCACAAAAATATTTTGTTTCCAAATACAATAGTCGACTCGATCAATTGTGCATTAACTTAATTAAAACATAAGGTTTTAATTATGCATCAAGCAAAAGCTTGTTGTTAAGAACTAATTTGTAAACATCGTTTAAGTTTTGTGTAGGGTGACTCCACAGTTTTGTTTTTATTGTCTTAATGTCGAATTCATTGGAAACAAAACAGTGTCTTATTAACTATACACAGTTTATATAACACAATTATTAGTAATAAGTATATTTTTTGTTCTCTATGGCAGCACATGAAGTCTTCAAAATTAAAACCAAACACCCTTGGTTATACTCGTATTGTTCTTGCAAAACATTATCTTGTATTCACGTATTAAAAAAAACATTGTCTAGACTAAATTAATATTCGATTTGACTTTGAACTCTTTGTTTTGGTTATCTTTGGAAGCATATTTGTATAAACATTTGCGTTAATTGGTTGAAGCAAATTTATAAGCATATCAATAATATTGTTTAATGTTACAAATACAACATTTGAAGTGTCAGCCACTGCATTCCTATAAGCAATTGGTTAGAGATCTCCCCTAATACAGGGGATCGCTATAATCATCTCGATTAACAAACAAGGTCAATGTCAATTACCTATTTGTCGCAAACGTGTCTCTATTTTAAACAGGTAGTCCCCAATTTTGTAATCTATGATGTGTCTCTTCCTAGAATGGTAAACTGTACGCTCAAAGACTACTCTGTTCAATTTCAACTTATTGTATTGTAAAAATAATATTGGAATTGATAATTGTCGAGGCAAGGATAGAAAATTTAACAGCCCGCACTGTTGAAATGTGTACGTAATCCGGTACTATACAACTCTGCCAAACCCTTCGGCTATGTAAGCGTGATGATAGGAATTTTAGATAATATCCTGCCAAAGTCTACCACTTCGCCATACAGTGGTTGGTAGTAATTCGCCTATACCCCGCCTGTATAAACTTATAAACGAATACAGCGACCTGGTTGACGTCCACTCTGACTCAATATCGAAGTTTGTCAGACACATCAAGGGTAGGAAAGTACGATAAATAATTTGTAATTAGCATCAATTGATATATTGTCCTTAATTTAAGAACCTGCATACTATATAATATAAGTCTTTAGATTTATATAATAGAATTTGATACAGAGAGCATTTTGCATGTGGTGTTTGCCTATAATTGGTTGTGCAGTTAGATTTAAGACTCAAATCCTTGTATGTTCCTATCTGTATTTAGTAACAACTGTTGGTGAATAAAATAAAATAAAAGTCAGAGCTTGTATCCGGATAGGAAACGTGTGTCGTGATATCTTGACAGTTAATTATTTATACTGATAATGTAGTGTTTCGCTACTTAGAGCAGGTTTTGAAAGTAATCATTACGAAGCTCCTAATGAAGCGTTAAGAATATCCTACATGCAAATGTTTGCTTGGAGTTAGCATTACGGTATGTAAAATATTTTTTTTTCAAAGAGGAATCGATCCATAGTAAGTTTAAATGTAGAAATACAATATGTATAGATATAGTATTATTTTGACTTGTATTTAGAGCAAGAGCCCGAAAGGCGCGCCATCTTACATTGTAGTATGCTCACGATCAGGTAAAATTAGGGTAAAAAAAGTCTTACAACGAAATAGCCAATTTGACTCATTAGACTCATCAAGATATGACTGTAGCTATAAACACTTAAGAAAGCAAGTCCAGTCTACGACGTAGGCTTCGTAGGCATCTACGCTAAGGAAGTTTTTTTTCGCTGGTCTTTGGAAGAAGCAATAATTGAATGATAAGAAGTAACTGTTGCTTGTTTAAAATAAGAACTTTGCATATGACTAGATAATAGTAAAAATAATTTTATTAATGGCATAGGATGTTAAACCCTTTATGACCTAGGTGGCAGACGATCCTGAGAATTTTCGGGAAACCTAAACAGGAGTTGCACAACCTTAGATAGCCGAGTTAAAAATACTCATATTTTTTTAAATGCTTGTCAATGTAATCATAAAATTTGGAATGAAATTGAATATAACATATATAATGTAAAAGCAATAGCCTGAAAAAATACGTTTCCTCCTCTCTCCTACTATAAATTTGCTGTGTCCGACAGGGTTCATAATTGGTTCTAGTACTTAGTCTTACCACCTGTATTAATAACATTATGGAATGCAATAAAGTTGGATTGAATTGAATTGAATGATAATCGTGAAATATTGCCATGTACCTAACGTTTACATTTTGTAAAGATTTTTTTAAACCAAATCCAAAGCAATAAAACTACATACCACGGTACTTTAACAAAATACAATGTTAGAACGTAAAACTCTCGATCCGATCAGCCACAGTTATTGACAAATAGAAATTATAATTTCACATTCATTGCTGCGCATAAAATTGTTAATATCTGTTACTAAATTAACTACTGGTGGTGGTGTCACGTTTGGTAATCTAGAGTTAAGTAACTTGACCTTGGGCTGTTGGTTAGCCAGCCAAAATATTCAAAACATAGGGTTTGTTAGATCTCAGTTTTTGATTATCGTGCTTAACGTTCATAAAGCCTAGTTTAGGTTGAAAATAATTTACTGGAATCAAATATCCTTATTAATATTATAAATGCGAAAGTGAAGTATTTAAAAGACTGTTCGCTAAACTTAGTTTCTGATACTTATTATTAGACATTTAAGTAAATAAATTATTCTATACTGATTTTATCGCGTTATATGTATGTATTACTAAATCGCGACGTACCTCTACCCTCTATAGCGTCCATGGTCACAGGGACAAGGATGTTGGCGTTTTGATGTTATAAATACCTACTGACAGAATTTTTACATTTTTGTTAATTAGTAAAGTTAGTTTTAATTAATTTACTGAATTTATGACATTCGGTAGTATACATTTATGTTCTAATTCTTAAAATGTCGTTTCCTTTCATAACGCAGCGAACTAACGAGTATCATACGTACAAAAAAAATATTCTGTTTAAAATAAACTGTATAAACTTCAAATAAAATTATTTGAAGTTTAGTTTAGTTTTAAGCGGCGGTAGCCTAATGGCTAGGGCGTCGGACTTGCGATCACGTGGTTGCCGGTTCGGAACTCACCCATTGCACTATCGACGTGAACCCACTCGTAATACAAGTATTTAGCTTAGTACGAGGGGTTTACAAGAATACTAGTAATGTGTGACCCACAACCCTAGTAAGGTTCTTTAAAAAAAAAAAAGTTTATACTTAAGACCTAACGTGTAAACCTAGCTTTATCGTATTTTCGTGTCTAGATTTCACATGCTAATCTTCGTTTTCTTTTTTTATACACAGTAGAAATGTTGATGACCCCACATTTTATGGGGTAAGAAACCTTTTAAATTATTTATACAACGCCCGGCGCAAAGCTCTGGTGGACGATTTTAAAATACGTAAATTATTCTAAGTTACGATTCAGAAAAAAAAAACACCGCAAACGTTTGATGGCATGTATTTTTAAATATAATATATGTACGTATATCGTCGACGGTGATAAGAATTATGTATTAGCCCCATTTGAGAATATAATATACTTCATTATCTTTACTTAAAGGCTGTTTGCGCATTGATCGACGCAAATTCTTTTGAGGGATTGAAAACTGAGTGTTTCGAGTCTTCGTCTCTAGTAAATATTACCACATTGTTTTTACGATTTTCGCGTAAGCGACAATAAGGAAACTGTTGCAACCACTTCTTGAATGCTTTAATCGATACCAATTACGGAAACAGTTAATGTATGCAGCAGATGTAGAACGACTTTCATGGAACCGCGCGAATATTGATTTTACCGTAATTAACCAACTATGACTGCCTTGTAAGTCTGGTTATCAAGTAAAAGTAACCGCAGGCGATAAGCCCCTGGCTTAAGACTGATCAGCCGTGTTCCGGTCTCATATTGATGGTTTGACTCCTAATACGTGTGCCATTGAGTGTTTACGGTTTTGTTCTAATATGGATTTAAATGAGATTGCTAAAAGGCTTGTACCCAACCATATGTGACCTCGAGCACCTTTTGTCAAGTACAGCATACCTTGTAATTGGCCATTTTAACTTATCGGAGATTTAAAACCGTACGTAAGTATGTATACGTAAACAAACAATAGAAATAATTTAACGGTATCGAAAATAAATTTGATCGAATAATGAACACGTGATTGAAATCGAATGAGAAACATAATTGAAGTAATTATTGTAACTTGGCTTGTGGTCAGTGCTTCTTTATATCATCGATGAATAATTAATATCCAACTGTTATAATATGCCAGTATTTTTTGATGACGTCGGAATAACAAGTTAATAAACTTGAGAAAACCAGTCTGTTCAATATGTTATCAAACGGTCTCCGTTAGAGTTTTATCGAATTAGCTATTTTAAAATTACGGCGATTAAGGCTCTACCTTGCTGATACATTAATCGTTTTAATCGAAACAGTAGATTTCTTGCCAACACGTGACCGGAGGCAGTGTAGGAAAATCATTTGTTTTATATACCTCACGCTATTTTAATGCTTATTTTTTTAATTCTACATGGGTTGCATGCTTCTTGTATCGGATATGAAATAATGATATTTACTTAGGGTGTAGTTTTTTCATATCTATCGAACTGTGCCCTAGTTGCCTTCCATACCAGCAATGATTGCAGCAATAACTGTTATTCCTACAGGCTGACCGACTATTTACGAAAATCCCCATTCTTCAGGGTAATTGTAATACTATATGTACCTACATATATAAAATATACAGATAACTTAGAAGTCGGAAGTATACCAAAATAATTTCGTATAAACTTCGGTTTCCTACTTCCTTGGACCTTCATAATATAACATTATTGGTTAATATGAAACATTAAAGCTTCTTTAGAAACTACCTTCATGAACAATAAATCGATAAAACCAAGTGACTTTGGGCCATTCAACGAACATAAATTGGACCTCCTCAGGTCACAATGCGAATAAGAGCAGAGTAATCAACTTCGTCGATTATGTATTTTACAAAATTGGTCGATATCCGAGGGTAGATCGGTCAATTTAATACGAAGTGCGACGAAGTTTCCGTCAGTTGTTGCATAAACGGCATCAACGGCGCATGAGTGTTGAGATTGAGTAATTTGCTGTTAAGCTTTCTGTTACGATTTTATGTTGATGCCGACAGCGCGTAAGATACATTGCAATTTCTTACCTAGTATATTATACCTTTGATTAATTATTAACGAATCTGCTTTGCCATATTAATTAGATCATTAAATCTGTCAGTATATTTGTAGGAAATTTAGGTAATGCTGAATTTGAATAATTAAGTAGTTGTTAAGTAAACAACACGAAAAAAATATATAGGTATGTGAGATATATTTTAGTTTTACCTGGATTTAGCTTATTCCATGTTTAGTGGTAAGGTTGCAGTAAGCGTTCAAAAGAAGATGTAAACTCCTTGTTAAGGGGAATAAAAAAATAAATAAAAAAAATATATTTTTTGTATACCTTTTGTTAAAAGATAAACATATGAAAATAAATGATGTACAGGAAATAGTGTAATAATAATCGTTTGTTTTAAGTAACCAGACTCATTTTTGTTAGTAAACTCATTAAAATTTATCATATTATGTTAGTAATTTGTGAACAATTTATTAATTTGTTTATACTACAATCAACGCTGCGCCACTCCATGAGAATCAGCGCAGCAGTGATTCACGAAGGTACATACAATAGTAGTGTATGAATGGGTCGGCACGACTGGGGAAGTACTACCCTCCCACAGAATATCGACGGACGTCAAGTAGCAGTATGCATACTGTTGCGTTTCGTACGTGAGTGTGGAGCACCGGAGATCCAATTCCTCCCTCAGTCTCCTTCCTTTTCCTTTTCTCCTTCCTTTCCCTTTCTTAAAAAGGCTCGGCAACGCATCTGCAACTCCCTTGGTTTTGCAGATGTCTATTGGGTGGCAATGACTACTTACCATCAGGTAGCTTGCCTGCTCGTTTGCCAAGTTTATCTCATAAAAAAATATTACATTCCAGCTATATATAGACCCGTCACATTGACATTTCGAAGTTAGTCAATATATTTTGTTTCATGTCCATAAATTATGGCAGATAAATAAGTATATGGCGATTGGGTAACTCTTCGAAACTTAAAAATAGCTTGTATGAGACAGGTGGAATTGAAGGTCAGTTATGTTTTTAGGACAATTTTAGACCTCGACCTCATATATTTCAAATGACCTCCACATTTAGAATTATATGGTTGCTTTTTGCGTGTATGTTAATCGAATTAGGTCCTAGTACAAGTATGGGGCTATCCAAAAATTCGCTCCGCTGGTCACATTTGTGAGACTCCCTAAAAAATTGCAAAATATAAATTATGTATATAAAATATAACTATATAAAATTGAAATTTTATAATTTATAGGTGTATATTTTGCAAGTTTACACTATTATTATTAAATTTAAATTTTAGATCCAAAATTAGTTTCATTTCCAAATAATCTATGTGACGTCACGGAATTTAGGACCGACCACTACAAATATTTTCTTAGACAAAAAATCTACGTTTCTCCCGATGTGAGTTTCCTTTTTCAACCAATTTAAAAATTATATAGGTCTAGTCTATCCATCTGGTCTATTCAAGGTCTTAATTCGAATGTATTTTGTGAATGTATGTTTGAGCCGATTTCGACTTTTTCATCTGATAGCTATAGCTACTTTCTTAATGATTCCATATAAATTTGGTTGGTGTCTAACCATCGAGTTATTATTAAAGGTTCAATAAATAAGCTCTCATAAGACAATAAATGTCTTATGAGAGCTATATATAAGTTTAGACTCCAAGAAATATATTACGAAATTTTCTTCTTGATAGTTATAATATTGGCAAGCATTAATCGTGCTGAAGTTTTTTAGAAGCATTGCAGAAATTATATTTGCACTTCCAGTTCATTTATCAAAGTAAAATATTTTTGTAGCTTGAGATTATTTACCCGCAAATAAAAGCTGCTTCGTATTCAAATAGAAAAACAGATCAAATCTTTCCAATGTGCTCGGATCATATCAAGTAACATATTTTGCATTATATCAGTATGTTGCAGAGAGCCAGCTGTCACGTTGTACTCCTTCTAGGGAGAGCAGAATAATTTTATACCATACTATAACTTTATGAAGCGCATGCGCAACGTGACGAAGCCATCAATATTCCAAGTGCATTCTACACTTGTCACTTTGTTTTTTGACGTGGGAATTTTCTTTAGGACGTTTATTTTCTGCGGTACGGCAATGGCTACCCATTTATTTGTTCGAAACACAGTTAGTGTTTTCTATGGCTATTCCTATCTTGAGCTATGGCTATTTGTATTGCTAGCATTTCAGAGGATATAAATAACATAATTATGTATTAGTGCTAAATGTTATGTGAATTAATATATTACGATATTTGGACATGATTTAGTCCCTGAAGTTTAAAAAAATGAGATTTGTGAATAATAAATTAAACGCAGATCTTAGTTTTTTTACCTAATACAAAACCTTCTTTTTTGTTATGACTGTGACTTTAACTATAAAATTGAAAATCTGAAATGTAAAAATCTCATAGGTTACATGATTGCCGTTGTATTCTTTAGTAGGTACATCACGGGTTGTACGTGTACATACTGGATATTACCCGTACATCAATTTGTGTCATTCATTTTCCAAATTAAGGAAGTGTGGATTCGCGAACTGTTAGGATGTCGGTAGATTAGATGTGTTCGACGCTACCGGCGCGTACGGCGGTGGGAGCTAACGAATTGTTGCGAGTTCACCGCACTTGACCTTTGTGCTTTGTATGAATTTATGAAGCAATTGGCTGACTACCCGTGTAGGCGTTTGAGTTGCTTGATTAAAATTAAACGTAATTAGATAAAGATGACCGCCATTTCAGCGATTACGGATTGATTTAATTCAACTGTTAAATCAGCTTATAATCGACCACTATCGCATTTGGATATTAGATTGCCTTATGTAGCAAACGCTTAATAAAATAACATCATTTTAGGTATTTTACTTGATATATTTTTTGCGAAATAAGAAAAAAATAGAGCGATCAAGTTTATGAATTTCTAAAAGCTTGATACATATTTATTATCTTATATTCTTACCCTTTTTTATCCTTGGTTTACAAAAAACTTTTAACACCAATATGCAATCCTAAGCGCAGCTAAGATAAAATAATATTTCTTAGTAAAAAGCAATAAAAATAAAATGTTTTCTTTAAACATTCTTCACATTAATTTTATTGCAAAAAGAAATCAGTTCCGCCGCGCAAATAAATTGACTAAACAAAGGTAAGCGTCTATGAAACCGGTAATCTGAGACGTAGATGGTCTTACCCACTTTCCGATGCGTCCACAAATTGTAATAATTGGCTGCACACACTCTTCCCCGCTATGTTGCGGTGCCGCGAACTAAATTGTCGTGTTATAGATGAGTATATATTTGTGAAATTATAGGTTAGTGTCTTCAAATAGTTTGGAGTGACGTTTTAGATTACATACATACATATACTCACTCCTTTTTCCCACAGAATTACACAGAAACTATAGACGGCCAATATAGACGACTCTTGCTTAAGTACCTCTTTCGCTTCTTCCAAATTCATACATCTTTTCATACATACGCGCTGTTTGGAGGTTTTATATTAATAAGACTATTAATTTTAAATAAGTTAAAAGCAATTAAGTTCGTCGGTTATAAAAAGTATGAGAAAGAAGTGAGTAAAACGCAGACTTTATCTAACTTTAATATTTATTATCATTTCTTCATCTATAGAGCTTTTGGTTAATCTTTCCGGCATTACCGTTTATCTTATCAATTAAAGTAAGCCGGTTGAATATGGGCCTACCATTTGGGGTATATTTAGTTCAGGCAGAGGTATAATAATCTGTATTCGCAATTTGACTTTTCAAAACCCAATGAGGCACAAAAAATATTAAAATCGTTTTGCGAAAATCTACAATGTATGTGTTGTTGGCGAGCATAGTGCCATATTATAATCTGAATTTAAATTCAAATGCTGAGCTGCTATTGATTTTTTTTATTTTTAAAAAAGCTTACTAGCAATGTGGGTCACACATTACTAGTATTCTTGTTAACCCCTCGTGCTAAGCTAAAATGCTTGTGTTACGAGTGGGTTCACGTCGGTAGTGTAATGGGTGGTGTTCGAACCGGCAACCGTATGATCGCAAGTCCGACGCCCTAGCCATTAGGCTACCGCCGCTCTATTTTATTATCTAATTTCATGGAACATACTAATAACAGTGTTTAAATCTACTTAACCCAGTACCTAACTTTCAGTAGCCGCGTTCAGCAACTACTAGAGCAATGAGGCAGTCACATATGATACCAGTTTACCTATATGTAAATAGAGTGAATAGATTTAAAATGCACCTGTTTATTTATGTTTGCACAGGTGAGTTACATAAAATATGTATTACATATCAAACGTAATTTACGAGGTTTACTACTCGTAGCTTTAGAAAGAGACGAATCAGACTCCAGTTAGGTAGGTACATAATCATATATGTTTTATGTTTATATAAAAAAAAAATACAGAATTTTATTATACCTATATTATGTTATTGAAACAACGAGAAATTAAAAGATCTATTTACAAAAAATAATATAATTGTCATTTAATTTTATTGTAAAACTTTGGTTAAGTTACCTTTTGATTATGTTAGTTGTCAGATAAGGTTTTATATAAAGAAAATACAGCAAGCAGCTTGCTGCACGTAGGCAATGAAAAAATTACAACAAATTATTCAGTACCTATCCTAGTTTTAGACAAAGGTCTCTTTTGTTAAAGTTATCGCATAATTCGTAATTAACGTAATCGCCATACCTTGACACAAACGTGCTGATTTTGTGTATCCAAGCGTGCTTTGAAAATCGCGTGACTGACCAAAGGAAATTCCACATTTAAAAAAAATATTTTAGTAAACTTATCAAATAAGGATTTATAGGCCCATAAACCTTCATGGCATTGAATCTATATTCCAAAGACAAAGCCTAAAATTGTTGTTGAGATGTCATAAAACATAATATTCACGAATTTTTTTTCTAATGAAAACAAATGAAATGTTTAAAACAACTATGTCATTTTATCTATTTAAAATTAGAAGCATTTTTTTACTCTAAATTGATTTCATTGTGTTGGAAATAAGCAGGTGATTTTAAATTAAAGGGATTGTATATATGGTCTGTACGGTTATTGAACCTATATTTTAAGGCCAATGTTAGATTGCTATAGAAATCTTATGTGGGTCATGGTAGTGGGCTCACGCGTGATACGATCGCTCGTTAATGACTTTGTCATACTTAATTGCTTTATAAAGGACGTTGACCTAATTTGATCAGACGACCGTATGGTAATACACTATTAAATAGCTTAATGATTCCCCAAGTTAATTACGATACGGTTCAATGTGTTTAAGATAGTTTAAGTTATTTGTCTCCAGATATTTTTTTGGTGAAATATTTAATCTACAAGAATAGTGTTGAATTTGTAGGCAGTATCGTAAAAGGCAGTGTGCCAATTCATGGCGTACTAGCACCATGTGAACTGCATTTAAATGTAACCTTCACGCACGTATTTTATAGTTACGGTAGAATTTTCTAGAATTACTGTTATTATGTTAATGTTTACAACCAAATTTAAGCAAACATTACCATAATTTGTGTAGATTTGTATGGTAAGTGATCGAGGTTAGTGATCTAAGCTGTGTAAGCGATGGCGCATGAATTATGTGTTATGTAGGATAAACCAGGAACAACAAAGCATCATGCTTAGTATGCTTTTATAAAAAGTTTTTTTTTGTTTTCTAAATAAATATTACATTCATTTCTATTAATAACGCCTTCTTTCATAAATCTAATTAGTTTATTTATAATGTAACCCTCAAAAACTACCAGAAATGTAATCATAATTCTAAGAAATGTGAATACTAAAAACATACCAACATCTATCATTGTGGCTAATCATAATGGTCTATCTACATATAGTTACAGACCAGATATACGACGACTAGATAGTTAGATACCAGATTCCAAGAACTGTTTAGAAAACATCAAATAGTTGTAGACAATCATATCGTGCACCGATGATACATTAGTGAGTTACAAAATTTATTCCAGGACTAGTATCACGAATATTTTGAATAATTTATGAGTATTTTATTATAATTATGACATACGCATAAATTATTAACAGTATATTAGTATGTATACACAGTGTAAATATTAAAAATGTAATGCATTTACACTCTCTGGCCCCGGAGAATGAATATATATTGAATATCATGCGTCAATACCACCGAATTTTTTCAACCCAAATTTTTTCAATTAAAAAAAGTTGTAAAACAAAAAAATTGTCAAAGAAGTTAAATTATTCATATGTAATAAGTTTTGATAGCGAATAAAAATACTCACCGTATAAATAATACCAATGGGCAAGTTTGCCAAAAAAGAGATGATCCTCAATGTTTCAATTTTCAAATTTTACAAACTAATTTGGACGGTATGCACCTGGACATTCCGTTGACATTTAAACCAAAAGCACTTGTTACGAAACTCATCGTTGCCTCGAAATGTAGTCACTAAAGAATGTCACGTGTGTTTTATGGGTCTGCCGTTTTAGTTTTTATTACCTACAAAGTTCATTCTTGATGAGCGGATATTGCAATATTCAGAGTCATCTAATGAATTCTAGATCTAAATTAGTGACCAGTTAATGGATGTGCATTATTATATAATATCCAAAAACTGGGCCAAAGCGTGGCCGGGTTTATCTATATAGTTAATGAAGGAAATTGATTTGCATGCATACAATCTTCGCCCTAGAACCAACAGAATACTAATACGTTTACGTTTTCTTTATAAAATTTTGACGGACATGGTACATAACCTTTCTTGAAAGATTTTTAGCTTAGATGCGATCTGGAACTAAATTGTTAAAGATGGCAGTACACTTAATATTATATCGTAAAAAAAATATTATTACGTACGTTGAACAAATTCAAATGTTTGTATGTCTGGGGCGGTTTTCAACTATTATTTCCTTTGGTTCGTATCCCAACAATTCTGAAGATATAGGTCCTACCTAACCCAAAATACTTGACATCCATTATTTTCCTAATTATTATTATAATGAATTCGTTAAGCATAGATAATTCGTGTGTATACACAAACTTTATATAATCGGCCTGACTTGGATAAAAAGGTATTTCGTATAATTTTACTTAAGTAAAGTAGGAAATATAATGATATTATTACATAAGGTGGCATTGATTTTTATCCGTACTATTAACCTGTAACTAAATAATATCATTGAATTTTATATAAAAAATGAAATTGATTTACAATAAAAAATAATAATATTAATAATTTGAAATTTAATTATACTTAAACAGAAACTTTGGGCAACATAAAGATCCAGACCCGGAAATAATTCTTGTAAAAAAAATAATTATATAATAATAAGCCATATAATTTATTTGTTGTGTACAAGAATTGATCTCATCACGCCTCGAAGTTCAGCAATCGACATTAAAACTATTAGGTCAAAAATATGCTAGCTCTGTTTTTTATATATGTCAAACTTATCTATAAATAATTGTAGTTATTATTTACCGTGAGATAAAGTTTCATTATCGTCTCGAAATGTCGGTATAAATTACGAGATCGAGTACGAGAATTTACTTGAACATCTGACACACATTCATTAGTTATTGTGATTATGCTTAACTATAAGTTTCGAGAGATTTGCTCCTGATTGGCGCAGTGACTAAGAAATTGGCTTGAGCCCTAGGTCACGGGTTTTCCCGTACGATCAAATATTTTGTAAGTATGTTCTACCAGTAATTGTCCCGTGTCTGGGCATTTTTGTTGTAAACGCACCACGGCAGGTAGCCTTAGGAGAAACTCCTATAGTATATAATATGTGTTAAATATCTAAAGTTCTTTTTAACTTTTCAGAAAGCAATACTTACTCATTAGCGTGAGACAATAAACAAGTGATACATTCAATCCTATAAAAAAACAAACAAATAATTCAACAATCGATTCGCTGCGCGTTCAATGCCTAGCGATGCTTACTCTACTTCGTTCGTAACTTGTATGTAGCAATCATTGCATTGCTCCACGCCGTCATTTGTGTTAATGACCTGCATTTAAGCTGATATAGTTGGATAAATAGCAAGGCTTGTGTGCCAACCAATGTCATAGTGTTAGGGAAGAAAGTATTTGTGCCTTTCACTTTCGATGGGGCTTTTGTGTCATTGGATGCCAATTACTCGCAGTGGAGGGTTAATTTTGACAGCAGCTGTCTTGTAAAGTCTTAATTTTACTTTACTTGACATAGAAGGTTGCTGATGTAATCTCTCTACAGCGAGTCATTTCTTGTTATTCAAACTACTTACATTTCACACGCTCTGGTTTATTCTTACAAATAAAATCGGTGTCCTAGTCTAGAAAAATACTCCTTTCATTGTTTCTTTTACTTATTCGTCTTATTCCTATAAAATTTAGAGGCAATAGCGAAGGAGGAATTTCATAATAGTCATTAGTAGTAAAATCGAATCTTTATAGAGTACCTACCGTTGTAAGTTGTAATACAGGATTAGCATTTGAATCATGTAACGACGCAAATATGTATTGACCTAGAGATTAATGAGTACATTAACAAAGAACTATATATAGTTTCCACTGTCAAGAAATATGTTTTGTTATACACATTATAATATATTTATTTTAGGATCTCTAACGAAAAATGTGCACAAAAATGCTTTTGATCAGTGCATCCCATCACTTAGAGGCAATCTTATCATACTTAACAGAAATAAAACTAAGCACATTAATATGTAAAACCAACTGTAGAGCTAAGTGTGGTCTATAAAATTATGTTCTTTTCATTTTTTTAAATCCTTGCAAAAATATGCACATTAATTACATACTTTATAAGACATCGTTTGTCACAGCAACGAACGTCGAACACACTTGGCGAGAAATTCTTGAATATTTAATTTTGTATTTATGTGTATGTGCTATATGTCACATTGGCAAGTGGTGTTAAGAATTTCTAGAAAAAGTGTGCTTAATAACCCATTTCCAGTCTACGCTTACACGCGCTAGAAGAATCGATTTCCAGTGCTAAGATAATACGTCATCTTAATTGGAGAAGTGTAAAGGAAAATTATAACATGTTGCATACTGTAACAGATTTTTTGTAGGTTTGACACGTAAGTATGCTGGCTGTCCATACAACTCAGTTATGTCAACAGGTAGAAATCCAGGCAAGCGAGTTTCGTCTCCATTCACTTATTATTACGAAAAAAACAGTTAAAGTACACACAGCTACTCATCCAGTTATATAAAACCAGTATAGACTGAACCCGCATTGTCAAGGCTTCCTATACAATGTTAGGCCAGCTCATACTGGATTTGTATAGCTGGATGTGTACCCGTGCGTACATCGCTTACTTGTTTTCTCTTGCTGGTATAAGTGAAATACCAAACATAGATGCATAAGATTATTCAGTTTTTGATATCATTAACGTTTTACGCTCATTAAAATCTACTAAAGAAACGCAACGTAGAATTAGTTAGTTGCCACATTGTGTGATACGTCTGTAAGAGTTAAAATGAGATTCCATGTAAGTACTGGCAAGATCATTGTCGAAAAAAATAATCCTAGAGTATTATCAGAAATTCACAATAGAGTAATTGAGCATTGATTGTGGACCCCGATAAACTAAACGAGACGGTTAGCTTGCAATGAAAAATGACATATTTTATTTCTAGTCACACTTATTAGGTTTTCACAGATATTAAGGTCTCACAAAGGTTATTCAGATAATTCAGACTTCGTAATATATACGAAAAACCATAATTTAATTGTTTTTTGTGTGTAATTATTTCTCAATAAAAAACATTATCACTCACTAGATAAACAAAATGAGAGAGGAGAGATGAATTTGACAAAAGAAATTTTCCGAACATTAATTTTATGCGAAAAATTACACGAAAACTGGAAACTGGAACTCGATTTAAACAACTTCGAATAATTTCTAATTGTGCTTAATGATGTTGAATCTAATCTAATTATAAATATATTTGACTCTCCAACACTACCTACTATTAACTATATTTTATATAAAAAGTAAGCGTTTGGTAACGAACTAAAACGATGCGCTGTTTTCAAGGATTTTATGACAATAAGACTGGTTTGCTATTCGAAACGTACCTATTAACAAAATAACCAGTTTGGCACACAATTACGATACGAATAAGCGATCGCCAGTTTTCAATATAAAATGCACTTGAGAGCAATGCGTAATTTTGTACAATTGGAAGAATTGTATTAATTAGGATGCGCTTACATCTTGGTTTGAATAGAAATACACATCTAATTATTTCAAAACCAATATAACATAATAAATAATTTGAAAGTTTTCTTAGTAAAATAAATTATTGGAGAACTGAGGCGCCTTGCCCTTTATTGAATGCATTCTTGAGATACTTGGAAAAAGATATCGCAATCAGACGGAGAAGATTCTTCATGTAGAGGTTGATTTTATATTTCATCTATGAATCGTGTGTAATCCGTATATTATCTATGAATTGAACCGGGTGACTAATTACTATTTGGTAGTCGGACGGAATATCGCCCGCTGCACCGCGCAGCGAATATTTCATTTTACCAAAATCAAAATTTTCAATCTACCAATGTAAACGCGCCCTTGTGTACGTACGTACATAGCAAACGAACAGACACTCTGCTGTTTTTTGTAATGAGTAATTTACTTCAATGCGTGGTTAAATTAGTATTGTTCGCTACACTATAATATGCCATTGTTAATTGATCGTGAATTCTTTAGATTGCGATTATTTCGTAGTCCCAACCACAAATGGTGTTTTAATCACACAATGAGACATACATTAACCATAGCCAAAACGTATCTATGAAATGTATTAAATAAAGTATATACATAAATTAACCACAGAAATTCTTGCAAAGTTGTCTCTTTATTTTGTAATCTTTGCACTAAACTTACACGTGTTTCTCTAATTGTCAATAATGTTTCCGACGTTAAAGAGTTAATTTCAAAATAATATTATTACTTAGCAAGTCTTATACTTCTTTGTGTTTAAATTGTAATTTTAAAATATTTACTGTTTAGTTTTTCTTAAACGGAATTTCTTCCCCCATGGAAGAAATTAGGCTTAATGAGATACTAACCTTTGTTAAAGCCACTAAAAAAAGCACAAATTATTTGTAACATCATTTATAACCTTTTAAGTTGGAATCTTTCGTAAGTAGTTTATATGTCAAATATATAAGGTTACATACATGTACGCTCAGCCTACCTTACTAGGTTTTGCTCGTGTGATTTTTTATGTACATGGAATTAGCAAGCATTGTTGGATTATGCAAAAACTATATATAGACAGGGCAGGTTTCTGCTTGGCACACATAAGTACCTAAAAAATTAAAAGTCAATATTGCCAAATATTACCGATTTTAGTGTCAAAGCAATATCAATGCACACGTAAGAATTGTATGAAATTTAGGCAATGTGTTTTGCTGCTTTATTTTCCCCTTACTATCAACTGAATAAATAATGTAAGAATTTGCTTGATTATTATATTTTCATTATTAATTTTCAAATTCTGGTGTATAGACTACAAGAATGATTTAGTAAGTCTAAACTAAACTCTGCATCAGTCATCAATAGGGACAAAAAATATGTTCTCGTGAGTATTTTAGTGGTAGTGAGATGATTGTACTAAAAGTCCTTACTAGATGGCGGTGTATCAATGACGTCATTTTCTGAATGGCGGTGTTAAAATTCTCCGCGATTGAATCACTCTCGCCGTAATAGTTATTTCTTTATCGCTTCTCGGCCTTTTGGCTAAGATCAAAGTGTAGTATCTGTTCTTTTCAGCTTAATATCTGAAAGTTCCCTCACTGAGGGACCAGTATATTAAACTGATTTTTGTAAACTGATGGGATGTTCGGAGCTCGCTTCACTCCCATCACGGGTTGGCCCGGCATTGCAGTGCCGCCGGGATCGGCCCACATATTATTTGAAACTTCTTCATGTATTATTCAATTAACTGGCAAGTAAATTATAGGACACCGTGGCCCTGCCAGATGGATGTAGCAGGGTCCACTTGGATGCGGTGATCTGACAATAATGTTGAGGACTTGATTGTAGAGAGAACCAAATTTATAATTTTATTCTACTATTTATTGATTGCTTATAGTGATTGTAAAGTGCTAATTTCTTCCCGATTATTAAACTATTATGGGGTTGGTAATATTTATCTCAGTATAAATGCATAGATATACCACTCTGCGTATCATAATATACCATCACGCCTATTATGTATGCATTGATACCGATACTGCGATAGTTCCTTTATGTTTTTAGGGACATCACATGGTTTCTGATATTAGATGATAGTTTGTTTAATGTAAATATTGTGCCGATGACATTTATTATTATAAGGTAATGATCTCACTATTTGCAGTATTGAAAATTTTAATGGCACTACGCACATAAAATGTATTCATTTGAATAATATTGTCCGGAATTATATGCAGAGATTCTAAATCTTAGGAACTGATCCGACTAAACACTAAAATGTTGTATTTTATGATGTAGCGAAAACTTAGGCACCGTTAATATTGCACATTTAAATTTAAATCTACTTAATAAAATGTATTGAAACCAAACTACTCACTTAAAATGTACAGACGTGAACATTTAAATATATATTTCCATAAGTACATTACGCACTTTTAAATTTATATAAAGAAACTGCCACCATTAAATTGCTAGAATAATATTGTTTGCTTAAAATATATTTAATTATTCAAGTAAAATTTGCACCTTTTTGCTTACATTATAATAATTATATAAATTAACCGTCTTATTTATAAAAATATAAAACGTCGAAAAAATCTATAATGTATTGTATTTTTTTTCCCTGTTAACTAATATCACGTGACAAAACAAGACAATACTATTATAAGTTCTAATATTATATATAGTTCTAAAAGGTTTTTTTATGACACATGTTATTTTTATGAATCATCATCATCATAATCAGCCCAAACTTGTCTACTGCTGGACATAGGCCTCTCCTAGTGAACGTAACGTACGTAAACGTGTAAATTACAAAAAATAATCTTTTCTTACCTTAGTAGTGGCAACGTTATCATTAGTAGATCTTGTATTATTAATACTGGCAACACTGTCACTAAATGATGTTTTATAAAAGGAATGGTTGCCCTCAGTTTCGTTCTCATTTCAATCGTTACTGTGCTAATAAACGGACGTTATAACCTTCCTTGTGAATATAATCAATTCAAATATAAAGTCAAAAGTAAACAAATCAAATTCATCATTTCACGTCCATAACAATAATTCCAACACCCGATCTATCAATTTTTATGAATATAACGGAAAAAATAACTCCAACATTTTAAAATTAGCGTAACCAACAAACAATTCGAAAAGTGAAGGGAGCAGAAATTGCTTAATAAATCCACGTAAAAATATCATAATAATTAGATAATGCGAGCTTACGCTACGCAGTAAGTAACCTCAAGTTGCGAGACTACATGCCTATGCGCAACGGGGAAGATAGCGGGCTTATAAAGGCATAGGCACACTGATAACTGCAAATATATACCATTATTTTGTTCATTAGAATTATTAGAGATGTCCCCCATAGATAGGTTGTCGAAAAAAAAACCCTTTGTTTCGCCTCAGTGATGACACAATAACTTAAGTATAGTGTGCTTCTCGTAACATATCATAACAGCGAACCAATATTATTATGTAAAAAAAAACATTTCCAATTCGTAGGAGGAGTAGGGGTTCATTTGACAGTAATTATTTACATTTAAATCATCGAATTACTTTAGGTACTGAATTCAGCTTTATTTTTACGATTCCGATATTCAGGGTTATCCGGAAATCTTGTAGGTACTTATAAATTATAATCTCAGTACAATCCAATTTGAGGCGATATCGTATCGCCCTCGCCTTCGGGTATAAGGACAACAGATTTTAGACTGTGGCCACAATTTGTTATTTGCCGGGTTGAAATAGTTCAACACTATAAATACTTTCGATTGGTTAATCCTTTCTGTATAACCCTGTAGTTTAAAATCTTAATCTGTCAACTCAGTACCGTTGTGTTGCGGTTTTATAAGTAGGCTTTGGTGTGAGCGACGCCTAACACGATCTGGCCGGACGTGAATACAGATTGCCTTACCTACGTCTAGGAAAATAATGTTGACGTGCGTTAGGAAAAGCTCAGTTACCTGGTACACTCATATAACTTAAAAAATTGGTTGCTCACAAGGATTAACCACTGGGAAGTGAAACAGTAACTCAACAGATTCTTTCTGTTAAAACCTCTCGATCAAGATTAGGTTCCTACTTGGGTATAAAAAGTAGTGAAATCAAAAGTTTAAATGAATACGAACAAGTGTACTAAATATCAAACATTTTGTAACAGGAGTAAGACGCCAAGTCGAGCAATATTTTGTTTTGATTATATGATATGGAAAATACCTCAATTTTTATAATTGATGTACTTAGGTACTGTAGCAAAATGAAACATTTATTCCAATGAAGTAGTTAGTAGAACTAGTTTTCTAAAAAGGCAGCTACAACATAAAAGGCTTTATTTAAAACAAAAAGTAACAAATAAACCTAAATGTATCAAAGACCCAGACTTAGATGATATTGCAAATGAATAGTGAAAACTTATTTCTGCTTCAGAAAACCAATTCTATTTCATAATAGCAAGAGCACGGATCTCACTAAATATCTCATTACACTCACTGTAATCACAACAAGTTATCATTAACACGGATACATCTTTTAAGTCTCACGTAGAAAAACATAGCAGTGTTTGTTATATCCAACACCCGTACGTGGCGGATAAAACATTAGTATTTCCCTCTGTTTATAAATCAAGCGTGGGAAAATGTGCGCAAGCGACGTCCCTACATCCACATACACCAATAACACGCACGACACAGCGTAGACGCACGACACGGCGTTAGTAAGGGTGCCTTGTTGGAAAACGATCACAGCCTATTGACTTAGAAATTATATAAGAACGAAAAACGTTAAGGTAGGTGTTACGGTGGGAAATATACTAAGTAAGTTTTTATGTGAGTTACCTCATTTTCTCGCGTAGCAATATACAGCATGTATGTAAGGAGATTGGTTGATTTGAGTCATAGCTTGAAAATGTAACGATCAGGAAGGAAATATGTTTTAACTACAAAAATAATACTTGTGAAATGTTTAATTATTTTAATACATCACTCGTTCTTAAACCATTTTGAAACAAAGCGTGTATGATTGTTAATGTTTAGATCTATTAATTAGAGTATTATAACATATTTTTTTCATAAACGTTACAAAGTTGATGATAATATTTTTTTGTTTTATGCAACTTAAGTTTTTTGTTATGTAATCAATTAAATAATTCCTTAATTATAAACTTAATCATTGTGAACTTTATCAATAGCTGCATTATAAACCTAACAAGCGTTGTCATTGATTCCAAGAGCACAAAAATTCCGCAACATCATTCATCCGTATAGAAACCGGCTTCTAAAACCATTTATGTAAGATTTTGATCGAAAAGTGTGTTAATAGTCTACAATACACTATCGTACAAAGTTTTCTTTAAAGCAATTGTATTGGAGTGACCATTGATGATCATTGGACGTGTCCTTTTAATAAATCTATTAGTTTAATTGCATGCGAATTACATATTCTCAAATCACTTAAACTTCTTGTCCGTCTGTCTTTACTCTTGGTGTGACGCAGAAGTGACGTAGCACCCATTCGGCGGTTGCGTCAGGCACCGCGATTCACAATAGCTGTGAAAGTATACTAGAAAGTGCAAGTCCACTGTCTCACGTACACATTATATCAGACGGGGATTTACATAACAATTACACTTTTGTGGGTAACTGGAGCGATATTATGTCTAATGTACTTACTGACACTTCAAGGTGCTTCGAGGTCAATGTTTTACGTCCACAATACAACTTTCGTGATCTTATTAGAATATATTTGTATGAAAATGAATGAATAACAAATTATTGAATTTCACAACTCTCAATATCGGTGGCAACTAGTTATCAATAACCTTGCTTCTTATTAGATGGCGTTGTTTAAATTATGTAAACTTATTATTTACAAATGGAGGTCTGTGTGCGCGGTCGCACGTTGTCTCTCTCATACGGGAGTATTATCGGTAGGAACAGAAGCAGCGATAGACTATTATCATAATCATTGGACTGCCGAGTCGAGTTCAAAGTTAAAATCCGAGGCATTCTCATCCGAGCAGCTCAGAATTTTCGAAATTATGTGCGTACATGAACGAAACATCGCGAGGAAATATGCAAGCCTGAAAAATTTTTTCGACGGCATATTAAGTCGACCAATGCACACTTAACGAACGTGGTCGTGTATAGCCTAACCCAACACTCTGAGAGGAGACTGGTGCCCAGCAATAGATAAGACATCTAAATGGGTAATAAAGTCTTCATAATTCTTCAATATTTTAATCCAATTTTTGATACAGTAATTTAAAATTGTTTTCACATCACTACCGATATTGAATACTAGGCAAAATCACAAAATATTTAGTTCTAGATTTCACTTTGTTTTTAATCAGATATCGTTTCCGTATCACGTGAAGAGACAATGTATCGAGCTGCAAGGTAAATTACAATCTTTTGTATTCGATTTCCATGCTCTAGACAAAAAGAAGAACAAAAACCAAGTTCCGTATTGCCGTACAAATATCAAGTTGGTATATCGCATATGCCGTAATAATCGATTGAGAGAAACGGCTTACAATTAGTTGTAACTGCTGTGGTGTTGTCCTATCAACCTGTCACTACCTACGTATCATTACATCATCGGTTGACTGGGCTGCTGCGTTTTACGATGAAAAAACATTGCTTAGATCAGCTTTATGTCTGCGGTAGCATAACTTACTTACTTATAAATCTTTATTATCAAGATTTATACAGTTGTATTACAAAAATCACTACTATTAAGACGGAATACGGACTACGTATAAAAGGCGCATTATACTTAAAGCTTGATGGGTCGTCTTGTCACTTATCACTAAGATGTTTAGTGTGTGGTAATTATAAGAAATATTTAAGTCAATGAATCGCATTTAGCGACGTAGAAAGGCTTGAGGGGATTTCAAAGTATCTGATATGCCGTAAAAAAACTATAAACGTTTAAAATATAAATTAAGAGACTTATTATATTATTTTTAAACTTCCTCAACGAGATCGGTGTATTCCAATTAAGTCGCCCAATTGAAGCCTTAACCTTTACAACGTATTACGAATTACACTATCACAATTCCACACGTCGTGTTTTTGTTCGTTAAAAATCATAATGAGTTAATTTTAAATACTGTGCAAAAAACTTATTGTATACTGGAATTGTACAGCTTGATGTGTAGCCGTGTGTACAATGATATTCACACAATTGGGCCTAAGTGAGACGGAGAGTCATGTTGTCACGCTTTGTTGATTCGCGTTTAATAGCTACACAAGGGCGTGCAAGTAAACAAACCCTTTTTTATTGGAAGAGATTTTGTTTAAGTATAACGCGTTATTTTATTTAATATATTGAAATAAAACTACTTTTTACGAATTGTGTCGTCTTATATTGAACTATGAAATTCTAAGGTTTGGTAAATTTTATAAAATAAAATAAGTTATCGTGATTGGTAGCAGTTAATCCTCTTATAAAAATACTTACCTACTGTTTTATGAAAGTTTGTTTCGCCGTTTATATTAAAAAATATATTAATTAAAACTGGAGCAGTGTGTGTGCTGAGCTGAATCTCTTTTAAAATATTTTTAGAAACAACTTTGTTGCTAACAGCTAACTCCTAAATATTGAAATTTTATCTACATAAGCCTCTGTGGCTTTGAAAATAGAAAGTAGTTTATTCCAAATTATTAATCTGGGTTAGCTGAATTGTGCAAGCGTAATCTGCTTAATTAATATCTAATACTCCTTAGTTCTGCGAAGGTGTGTCGCGGAATTTTAATGACTAAGTATGTCAACTGAACTGCTGTTATTTTATTAAATCAATTCAGCTCATACATTATTTTTTAATAGATAAATAATTATATTTATGTATTAATAAAAAAAATGCAGATGTAACTAATATTCTCATTTCGCAGATCTAATGAGTATGAAGTTTTAAAAATTAATAAGGTATATCAAATATTGCTTCCTATCTTCAGTAATTCCATTTTATTGGCCGATTTATTTAGCTGTATGTCACACATTCCATTTAGTTAGTTTGAATGCAAAAAAACTAGTTACGCAATACATGATGCGAATTCGATATTTAAATAAACCGATTGTCACGATACGTATTGTAGAATGTAGACCGCCTTTTTTTTGATAGTAGGCAGAAGGAGGAGGCGTATCTTACTTAACAATAGCAGTAGATTACGACGTGAACACCTATCTACACTAGGTTAGAATGACTAGTAAAAGTATTTCAAATATTATTACATTGTATTGCAATGAACAAGTGTATTTTATGCCGAGCACGGCCTAGTTGATAGTTCTGAACAGTTGCCTCTGTTTATACAAATAAATAAAAAATAAAATAATATTTACAAAAAAGGGAACTAGTATTTGTTAATGAGATAGATGGTAATTATGTCCAAAATATGTGGAGATTATATTAAAATATGAATGAAAATTGAGAAAAGGCAATGATGTAATATGACCACTGGACTGCTGGTACTGAATTCAAGACTTGCACTTGGTTTTTCGTTAATATGTGCGTATTTATAATAAATTATCACTCGCTTAAAATGGTGAAGAAAGATACTAAGAGGAAACCTGCTGTAGGCCTGAGAGATTTTCTTAGCGGCGTGTGAACTCCGCCAAGCCATAGTAGGCTAGTCCACCAAGTTTTACAGTGGAGATCCATGCCCAGCAAAGTACTTTAGGTGCTGTTTCCATTGAGGTTTAAAATACCTTGTTGTCTAAAATATCTCTCATGGTAGTTAGTTACTCTTCGTAAATCTACACTACGCCAGTAAACACTATTTGAATATGAACAATAATGTAACTATTAATGTTATTTGTACAGCAAATTTCCATTGAGCGACAAAGCTATTCATTTGCACGTGAGAATCAGGAAGGAAGGTTGCACAACCATTGCAAGTTGCTTATTTATAATCTGATAGGGTTCCCTTCCGCGGCAGGTAGTTATCATAATTTTATCAATTGCAATCTCACATCCTATTATACGAAACTCTACGGAGCAAGTGTTAGTTATGTTTTACACATCATTGCATATTATTTACGAAGCCAAAACTGAAATCGTTATAAAGTAGCGAAACTATAGATATACCTACATATTAGTTGAAGGTTAATTATACAAATCAAAGTATAATTACAATTCGTAAATGTCATATGACATTCTAAGTACCAAACTAAAAACCAACTATAAATACAAACAGATTAGATTGCATTGATATCGAAAATTAACCCAAAATAATTGTGACATTTATGATACTGAAACTGGATCGAACGGACACATGTAAACATTGAATTGAAACTTCATTTTAAGGATATGTCATTCAATCTGAAAGATCTGAAATTAGGGTTTTAATAATATTAATATTAAGTAAATATAAACTTGGATGAAATAAAAAAAGAGTATTTTGTTTCTTAAATAATGTATTATTAAAAAGAAGAGATGTATTAATAAATAAAAATAACGTACCAACTTTTATTCAGGATAAGGAAAAGTGCAAAGCCGGTATCTGAGACGGGTTTTTTCTGATGCATCTTTATTACTAGAATAAATTTTAAACATTTAACACGAAGGTGACTCTCTGCGTACTCACCGTATAACTTTAATGACACTAACTAATAATGCAAAAAAATGGTGATACGGAAGTAATTACCGCTGTATTTAAAGTCACACTGCAAATACAGGTAGGTACATATTTTATTCTTGAGGTCGGCTTTTAGTCAATTGGTCATACCACAGATTTGGCATCTCAACTTTTCTAATTACATAATGCTAAAGATAAGAAGAAATAGATAAATTGCTTGAATGAAGTAGCTATTATTTATATGTAATACTAGAAAGAGAGCGAGGGAGCTCGTGGCTTGTGGCTAAAATTAATTCGCGGATCAATCGATCAACAAGGTGCGCTTGCGCCGGTCTCTGGATGGCAGCTCAGTCATGCTGAACACGTCAATAGCTCTTTGTACCTCGGAGAAAACTGGGGTCTCCAGGTTGTACCAACTCCTATATCACAATCAACCAAGGCAACCACTAACGGTTGCCAAAAGCCAGGCAACCAGGAAATCGAGGTAGGCTTAGACATAGGCAAGATTTTACTTCTTTAGCCATTTTTGTCATAGGTATGACTGAAAGTTCGAGTTAAAATGTGTTTATTTCAAGTAAGCCTTTATGAAACATTATTGACTCTAGTAGCATAGTTCGAAAAAGTTGATCCTATGGAGACAAATCCGGCAAACTCCTTAAAAAAAATATGCCAAAATATTCACTGGTATATTATTGCGATAACAGGATGTTCGGACATTGGAGGTTAATGTTATAATTGGCCTGGAGTCGGAATTATTAAAATTAAAAGAAGGTTCCCAGCATCCGAGAACTCAATGTCATCCTGCAGAATTTAATATGTACTTATTTTATAACCAACACTATTATAAGTGAGTGGAGCCGCAGGCACTACTAGTATGTAATATTAAAGTCCACCCAGACGCGTATCTAAACGATATTTCGAAGTTGTAAGCCGGTTTGTCTGTTTATATGATGACAATTGATTGTTGCGACTACCCAGTCACAACTTCCTATAGAGTTCAAAGTCATTCATGTTATTCGTCTTTTTTTTGGTTAGGCAATCTTCATCTTGCTTTATTAAAGCAATGTTGAATGGTTTTATGTGATCATAAAACCATACAACTTGGCTTAAATAGAGTACTATATTGTATAAATGTTTAAATAAGTTTGTAATGTTTTTATAAGATTTATTATCTACATTTAGATAAGTCAGACTTTTATTTACCACAAGGTTAAGCTTGATTATGTTTATAACATTATAGTTATTGAGCTATTATGTGAATAGTTTAATATTTCATAACTGGCGTTTTTACGGAACCTAGCTTGGATAAGTGGGTGAGTATAACCGGATATTTTAGCACGTTTTTATTTATGTTAATATTGAATTTATAATTAATACGGCCAAATCCGTGTGTTTATTACGAAACTAACTTAGATCATTGGCAATAGGTTAAATTGATATCGAACAATCCTTTCATTGTATTTTTTGCCGGACTGGCGTAGCTGGCGTCTTTCATTGATTTAATATAATATATTAAATGTATGTAGGTTTAACTTAATATAATATGTAGGTATATTAAATGTATATGGGTACAATAACTTTGTGTATGAAAATTAAAAGTTATCCATAAAATCGTAACAAAAATATAAGCAATTACTTATTTAAGTAACATTGCTTTGAAAATGTATAAGTAGGCAATCTTAAATTGTATTAACTCATTTTTTTTTAGCATTAAATATTGCGAAATTTTCACAAAGAACTGAATTTTCCACGGAGGAGATTTTTCTCTCCTCCGTGGAATTTTCTAATTACAGAAAACTTCTAGTGAAAGAAAAATTCGATCTCAGGCAGACAAATTTTTTTCTGTAATTAGAAAATTCAGTTCTTTGTGTATTAACCGATTTACTGTCCCAGTGCTAGGCACGGATCTCCTCTCCGCATGAGCCTGAGTCTCATAGCAAGGAGTAAAGAAAATCTCTCAGGCATGCAGTTTTACCGCACGATAATTTCCTTCACCTTATAAGAGCGTGATATTTAACTAATACGTAGGTACATAACTTCAAAGACTCAGATATGTATGCCTTGGATTCGAACTCGAAATTTGGCAGACCAGCGGTCATATCTCTAGGCTATCTACTTTATAATGTTTGGGTATTTCCAAATTACAGTTATATTGCTACACTGGCCAGCTCTCAGTATAGTTAAGTATTTACGAAACTTGTGTGCTTGGCATTTTAATGTTTAAATGACTTAGTATTTTGTGAGATGAATATTTTGCATTAGATGTTTTTGTTGTATATGTCACCGTAAAATTGTAAATATCGGATTATAATATACCTATATCGCGAAATTGTAATCTGTCGAAAGATTATGAGCCGTAACATACTGCTTACAATTTAGCGCATACGTTTTCGTTAGATAGTGAAATGGCATGCGACGGAACGCACTTGGCGCGCTTATTGGTTGAACGTCATGTGCCTATCAATGACGATATCTATACTTTATAATATATTATAAAGCTGAAGAGTTTCTTTGTTTGTTTGCTTGAACGTGCTAATCTCAGGAAGTACTGGTCCGATTTGAAATTTTTTTTTTAGTGTTAGATCGCCCATTTATCAAAGAAGGCTACATACATATCATTACGCTAAGACCAATAGGAGCGGAGCATAAATGAAAAATATTGCAAAAACGGGAAAAAATAAATATAGAAAAGTCGAGAAACCACACGGGCGAAGCCGTGGGCGGAAAGCTAGTATTTAATATTTTATTTTTAGAATTTTTGGCTGTTGTTAAAAATGGCACGTGAATATTTTGACATCGTTAACTTCTTGAATAACTCACACCAAGATTCCTTATGTATTGTGGGTGTATTTCTAATAGGACACTACGTCAAATTGTCAATGTCTTCTACCATAGGATTCTGTACTAGAACCAGTTCACGCAAATCGTGTACTAAATTCGTGCGTCATTGTACTTCTTGATAGACATTTGTTAGTATTAGGTCAAGGCAAGGCACACGGTTCTCGAAAGCACTTCTTTCTCGATTATAAACAGGTTCCGTAGACAATGAGTAGCAGCTATCATAAATATTGTAATGACTCGATTGTTTGATCGTTGGCTTTGAACTGTGATATATATAGACAGTTAACATGTTATTCTGTTCATATATTTATAGCTATTCAATATTGTTTTATGATAAGTTCATTCGTAAATCAGTTTCACACGGTTTCACTAGGATTTCCATATATAAGTAATACCTAAGCCAACGTACCCTACAATCGATAAATCGTTAGTGGGGGTCAGGAGCCCGAAATTCGGCTTTTCGAATTTACACATACCAGCGAAGTGTGGGTGTACATCAGTAAACATGTGCCCTTTGGGGAATATAGGCGTGATGGATAATGGTAAGTATATCCTAAGGATATTTATATCCTAAATTGAGCCATCCAGAAATTGAGTTGCAGAATTCCGATGGCAGCCGTAGCTGTAAAATATTGATATCAGTCGCGTCTGTTTCGACTGGAAGTCAACCCCAACATGGTTATAAGAAAGGGGAAGTAGGAGTGTCAAAAAGTTGCAACTGCACACGGATGGCGTCACAGTTGAAAAATAATGCATGACGTAAGACTTGTAGACCTGAGGTCATAAAATATGAGCTATCATTGTTCTTTTGTGAGAAATGGTTAGAACTAACAGGATGAACGGTGCATTCATAACACTACACCGGGCGATAATGGTCGAATTGTATCATTTCAATGAAAACAACTGATATCTCTGAGTGGCAACAACCGATGATTATTGTTCCTATCGTCTTTAGGCAGCATCAAAAAAAGGCCGTATGCTATTCACATTGTATAAAAACAATAAGTGGTTTTGCTATCGATTGTACAGTGTTTGGGCACTATAATTGAGTTTGTTAATGAAAATGTTAGTTGCAGCTCGGAGTTTGAATTTTTGTCTGGTTATGGCAATAAGCTCCTCCTCATTAATGGTTGTTTAAGGCCGTATACCTATTAGTTTAAAAGCAAAAATGACAGTTTGAGATTGTTTTGTTGTTGCCTAGCAACCAAGAGAAAATTATATAGCTGGAAGAATTAGTTCTAAGAAATAAGAAAAAATAGTTCGTTAGTTCAAATAAAATATAAGTAGTACAAGATCAATCTGGTTTCCTTCGATAGTTCAGTTCAGTCCCAAACATTTGGTCCATCGGAGCCGGATTTTTTGGAAAAGGAGCCAGATTTTTGGAAAATTTGGCGTCGACACGGAGGTGCATAGCTGTTGATGGCGCCTAGGTGCTGGTAAGGCACCAGTGCAGTAACATAGCTCAAGGGGTCGAGCAGTCGGCGGATCCTGAAGCGGGAGCGGGTCCAGGGCGAGAGCAGTTCTAGATCATCAGCTGCACTGCGGCCACACGGTGGGCGGTGCAACGAGCTGAAGCGGATTCACGAGCGGAGCGGATTTAATAGCAGAGCGGTTTCATGGAGTATGATGTGGGCACGAGCGAGTGTCGTCAGTGTAAAAGTATTGAACAAATTGTAAGTACTTTTAAATTATTAACCTGAAGAATTTGAAGAGATCGAGGAATTTACAGTGTTTTGAACTTAATGTAAATCTGTGCATTTTATACTAGTTAGTTGTTATATTAATTTGTTGTTGTCTTTTCAATAATTAAACATGGAGTCATTACTAAAGCTGCAAATAGACACTAAAAATAAAATTGAGAAAGGGAGAACGAACTTTAAAAAATCTCCTAAAGAGAGAATAACGCAAGGGTATTTAATAACTAGGTTGGAAACGTTAGAAGATCATTGGAAAATATTTAATGATACGCATAGGAAAATTATTGAAAGAGCAACATTAGATGATATGAAGGGTGTATACTTTAGTTCAGAAATGTATGATAGTACAGAAGAAACATATATAACATATAAGTCAGAATTAAAAGACTGTCAATTAAAGTTTATTGTGAAAGATTCACGTGAGCAACCATCTTGTAGTGGTAGCGATAGTAAAATGTTTAATGTTAGGTTGCCAAAAATAGACATCCCTTCTTTTTCGGGCAATTACAATGAATGGATAAGTTTTCGTGACCTCTTTACGTCACTAGTCCATTTTAATAAAGGGTTGGACGATGTCCAAAGGTTGCATTACTTAAAAGGATGTTTAGCTGGAGAAGCTGAACAGTTGCTTCGTCAAATACCTGTTACAGCTGCTAATTATTCTGTGTGTTGGAATCAATTAGAGCACAGGTATAATAATAAGCGTCAATTAGCTAATTCTATTTTACAACGTTTGTTCGGGCAGAAACGCGTTAGTTCAGAGTCAGCGGTGACTTTAAAACATTTATTAGATACTACCTCCGACTGTATGAGTGCATTGACCAACCTAGGTATTAATGTGTCCACCTGGGACATAATAGTTATTCACATAGTTGCGTCTAAGTTGGACCAGGAAACGCGCAAGCAGTGGGAGTTGAAGGTATCAGCAGATAATCCGACTGAGTTGCCCACTTTAGATCATTTTAAAACATTTATTGAGAGTCGGTACAGGGCTCTTGAATTTATAGAGCCTCAAAGGGCACCAGGACAGCATAGCAGTTCACAGATGGATCGATCTAATAATTACAAAGTATTTACTACTCGTAATACTTACCCAGTTCGAGCAGTTCAAACCACAATACGATGTGAGCATTGTGGTGAAGGTCACAAGTTGTGCTTTTGTGCAAAGTTCACCAAGTTAGATATTAACCAGAGAAGACAGTTTGTTCAAAGTAATAAAATATGTTTCAACTGTCTTGGCGGAAACCACATGGTGAGTCAGTGTATGATCACCACGAGATGTCGTTTGTGTAGGAAGAGACACCATACTCTACTGCATACAGACGACACCTATTCTAATGTGCACAAAGATCAAGCAAAGAAACAGGATGCCATGCCAGAAGATACCGAAGTCTCTGTTAATAGTACCTCACCTCTTGTTTCCTGCCTTTCAACTAACAAACATGCCAGGCCAGGTCGAGTTTTACTAGCCACCGCGTTAGTAAAAGCTCAGACGGCGGCGCATGAATTTCTATTAGTTCGAGCATTGTTGGACCAGGGCTCACAAGCTTCTTTTATTACTGAAGCTGCGGTACAGCTGTTAGGATTAAAAAGAAGAGCAATCAGAGGCATCGTCTCGAGCCTTGGGGACAACAAGACAGTAGTAGCAGACTATATGGTTACCTTAGTTTTACAGTCTGTGGCAGACTCTGAGTTTGAAATAAAGGTGGAGGCGTATGTTTTAAAGAGTATCACGTCGTATCTCCCTGAAAGGGAACTAGAACCAATAAAATGGTCTGTTTTAGAGCATCTAGTATTAGCCGATCCACACTTCAGCACACCAAACAGAATCGACATTTTATTAGGTGCTGATGTCTACAGTTCAGTGCTACAAAAGGGCGTCAAAAAGGATCCAACTGGATCATTAGTAGCACAACAAACCAGTTTGGGTTGGATTCTTTCTGGGGTGGCTTACCTGAAAAGAAAGGATATTAGTACAAATAAGGTCACGGCAATGTATACTGAACTTAAAGAAAATGAAATGCTCAAGAAATTTTGGGAAATTGAAGATCACTTCCCACACTCTGAAATACTTACAGACCAGCAGAAAAGATGCGAAGAGTTCTTTACATCTACTACCACAAGAACCGTGGATGGTCGATATGTGGTAAGGTTGCCGTTCAAAGTTGAAAATCCTGCGTGTATAGGAGGTAACAATAGAGAAATAGCAATAAAAAGATTTAAAGCACTAGAGAGAAAGTTCACAAAAGATCAAGATCTGAAAGAAAAGTACACAAAGGTTATTAATGAATATTTAGAATTAGATCATATGAGAATAGTACATAAACCAGATATTAATACTAATAAAGCTGTTTACCTACCCCATCACGCAGTGATCAGAGAGGACAAGTCTACCACAAAGGTACGGGTAGTTTTCGACGCATCTTGCAAAAATGAAAACGGTGTTTCGCTTAATGATACATTAATGGTAGGACCTACCTTGCAACCAGATCTACGACACATAGTTCTTCGTTGGAGAATCCATCGTATAGCTATTATAGCAGATATAATTAAAATGTACCGCCAAGTTCGAGTAGCAGAAGAGGATGTTGTTTACCAAAGAATAGTATGGAGAAACAGTAGTGATGATGAAATACAGGATTACGAGTTGTTGACAGTCACGTTTGGTACAGCTTCAGCTCCTTACATGGCGGTGAAGGCATTGAATCAGGTCGCATTGGATGATGGTAAAGATTTTCCAACAGCAGCTAAAAGGGTCTCAAATAGTTTTTATATGGATGATTTGATGATTAGTTGCTCAACAGTTGAAGAAGGAAAAGGTTTATGTAAGGAAATGAGTCAATTATTAAAAAGGGCTGGATTTGAGTTACAAAAATGGGACAGCAATAGTAAAGAAATTCTAAAGGAGATAAAGTGCTATGAAAAAGGAAATCAGGGCATAGGAAAGGAGAAGGATGAGCTGTGTGAAGATGGGGAAGAAAGGGAAGTATTCGATAATACAAAAATATTAGGACTTACCTGGTGCCGTAGTACAGACGAATTCAGATACACCGTGCAGCTCCCCTCAAGATCTGAAAAGGTAACGAAACGCAGCATTATATCCGATATCGCGCGGTTGTTTGATCCGCTTGGCTGGATTGCGCCCAGTATAATTTTAGCCAAGATACTTATACAGAAGCTTTGGTTAGCAGGTATAGATTAGGATGATGATGTGCCAACTACATTAAAACAAGAATGGGATACTTACCGAGAAGATTTGTTACAGCTGTTCAAAGTACGTGTTCCCAGATGGCTTGGAGTAACTGAAAATGATAGTTCACTTGAGTTGCATGGTTTCAGTGATGCATCCAAGGCGGCATATGCGACGGTCGCATATACGCGGTATATTGATAGTTCTGGAAATGTTAAGGTTTCTCTTCTGATTGCTGAAACGAAGGTCGCACCGATAAAACAGATCAGTATTCCTCGCCTAGAATTGTGTGGGGCATTGATATTAGCACGATTGTGAGCTGATACTGCAAAGGCCATGAATATTACCAAGGACAAGGTGCGTGCCTGGACAGACTCAACGGTAGCGTTGGCTAAATAGTCACCCTAATCGGTGGAAAACTTTTGTCGCAAATAGAGTTTCAGAGATATTGACCACACTTGATGCAGATCAATGGTACCATGTATCTACTAAGGATAACCATGGCGGAGTTCAATCAACTTTATTATCGATAGCAAACTTTGATTTGAAAGGCCACAGTTATATACATAATGTAAATATTAGTTATAGACGAACCAATGCCATTGACTCCAGGTCATTTTCTAGTTGGTGAACCGCTCATCACTGTTCCTGATGCCAACTATGAGAGTTCGAATATAAGTTCCCTGTCTCGATGGCAACTTTTGCAAAAAATGTTGCAGAATTTTTGGCGGCGTTGGTCCACCGAGTATTTAAGTAATCTAGTTCATAGATATAAATGGTCCCTTAAAACTCCAGAACCAGATATAGGCGATGTAGTCTTAGTGAAAGAGTCCGACTTACCTCCTGCTCGCTGGTTGCTTGGTCGAATTATTTGTAAGCATCCCGGTGCTGATAACATCACCCGCGTGGTCACATTACGCACTAAAACAGGTATTTTGAAACGACCTACATCCAAATTATGTGTTCTGCCCGTCAATGATTAAAATAGAATGGTTTTGTTATAGTTCCTCTGATCATCATCATTATTTGTATTGATTGTATAGTTTTATTAGGTCAAGTTCATGTTATCATATAAATTAATGTTTTGTTTTTTTTTTTGTTGGAATTATTGTTTAGCGCATAAGATTTTAATGTAATTAAGATTTGTCATGTCATTTGTTAAGCATGTAAGAACGTTAGTATGTAAGTTTATTAAAACAGTTTAGTTCATAAGTTCTGTAAACATTTTAGTATTTTAAGTTCTTGTTAGTGCTATCTCAAGTTGAAATTATTTTAGATCTTTAGTTCCTTTTGAAGGACATTATTTTCCCTTAATAATGTCCTTGGTGGGCGGTATGTTTAAGGCCGTATACCTATTAGTTTAAAAGCAAAAATGACAGTTTGAGATTGTTTTGTTGTTGCCTAGCAACCAAGAGAAAATTATATAGCTGGAAGAATTAGTTCTAAGAAATAAGAAAAAATAGTTCGTTAGTTCAAATAAAATATAAGTAGTACAAGATCAATCTGGTTTCCTTCGATAGTTCAGTTCAGTCCCAAACAAAAACAAACGCATTGTGGGTGACGGTTGGTATCTTTATAATGGAGTCTTACTACTAAAACTAATAAAGGTTAGTTTTTTTCATCAATCATTTTCCTGTTTCATGTAGTAACATTTTTGTAGGTTACACAGAACACTGTTATACCTACCTTCCTATTTTATATTCCTAACAATACTCGTATCGCATAGTGTGAAATCCATAACAATTTGATTGCACAATTATTTGTGTAATGCACTTATATTTATAACTGTAGTGAAAATATTACATGAAAGTTGTGATTTATTTGAGTTTCTTCATGACTGATTAGGTAAATTACAAAAAAATGTACCTTGTTGACTATCTATTGGTTCATTTGTTAGTGCAATACTTGATGCAATTTATATAACAGCCTAGTCTCAAATTGAAACGTTCGAAACTAATAGTACTATAAGTATAGTTTAACGGATGTATGTACACTGTTGTAGGTAGGTAGGTACATTTATCTTAGTTTATTTCTAGTTGTCTCAAGCTCGGCTACTGTACATGAGGTCCTTAATACGAGGATGGCGCAAAGTGTTATTGGCTTAAGTGTTGGCTTAGTAGCACCCCGGAATTGGTATTCATGGTCGGTTAAGCGAAATTGTATCGTCCCCTTTTACCTTAAAACACACCAGCGAAATGTAGGGCTACATGAATGAACAATTTAATATCATATGAAAAAATGTAACCGCTAAAAATCACCGAATGTTGACATTTAAGACATTGAGATAACTAAGGAATTACTTTAATTTTAATTGGCTTTATTGCTAAAATTGGCCTGCTGATCTCTTACATTTCAACAGGAAGCCTGTGCCGTTCAATAAATAGACCAGTAACCTCTAGCGGGTCGAAACAATTGGTCTTCTATTGTGCCTGCTAATTATTAATCTTTGTCAGGGTAACAAGTGGATGTTGCATTAAACGAGACATGCCGCATAATCACAGGTTGCCTCAAACCGGGGTTGGTTTGAGGCAACCTGTGATTCAGTCAGCGCCCTCTACCCCATAGCTGGCATAGCACCTCCACAAGTCCGACGAGAAGTTACTTGCGCAGTGGAGAAATTTAAACAAGAATTTGACAGCAGAAACCCTCTCTTTGGCGCTCAACTCCCCACACAACGACTTAAAAGTCGGCACAGCTTCCTAAAATCCGCAGAGGCATTAGGATACCCGGCCGAGGCTCGCCGTAAACTGTGGCTAGAGAAACTCCCTCCACCTACTCACTACCTACCACCACGTGAGCATCTCCCCGCAGGGTCTAACCTTCCTTGGCCCACCTGGAAGTCACTGAACCGACTCCGAACCCAAGTGGGGAGGTGTAACTCCAATTTAGTGAAGTGGGGTTATCTCGACAAAACGGCTTCAGGGTGCGGATGTGGAGCTGTGTCGCAAACTATGGCCCACCTCCTATCCTGTCCTCTATGCCCTGAAACCTGTAGTATAGACGACCTCTGCGCTGCCACTGACAATGCTTTAGAGGTGGCTAAGTTTTGGGCAAAGAACATATAACCAAACTAAAATAAAAATAAATAAATAAAAAAATACGTACCTTCGACACGAAGAAGAAGAAGGGTAACTGTTAGTATGCTTATTAGAAAATACGATTTGTATTCACACAATCAAACATTTTTTTGATATAATATACCATCACGCCTGTATTCCCCGATGGGTTAAACAGAGGTGTCCTAATGTACACCCATATTTCGCCGGTATGTTTAGTTCCCATGTAATAGGGGGCGAGCCTATTGCCATTAACCAGGCACAAATTCAGACTCCGAGCTGCTACTGAGAATTTCATAGAAAAAACCGATAACGCTTTGCTCGACCTGGCGATCGAACCAAGGACCTCCAGCGTAGCAGTCGCGCTTAGGATCACTAGATTAATGAGGCAATTTTCTGACATATTTCCAATTTAAAAAATATTTAACTTATTCGTTCGCCAATTACTAATCAGCCAGTGCGTGTGCAAAAAAACTTATTGCACGAAACTCTCACAGTAAACTACTGATGGTGTTCTAAAGGGTTCTAAGGTGTATAGGAAAATACTATCCTTTAACTTAACAGAAAGTTTTCTGAAAATATACCACCTCCATATACAAAGTATGTATCAGACTTGCATCCTATACACTACTGGTTCTTAGTACTTGTTCCGAATAGTATTTAAGTGTTCTGGGTGGTATAAATCAACATCAGTATTCTATACCAAGGTCTCTGGAATGTCCTTTGTATGATGATTAGCTGAATAAAGGAATGTTTGCCAGTCAAGATAAATACGATCGACAATTAACTAAATTTATGGTCACAATGACCCGTCAGTTTGCCATTGTTAGCAATTTTCTTTGAAAACGTTTTAATATTGTTTTTCATAGGTACCAAAGTAATTGAGTTTTTATTATAATGATCCTTGTGCTTGTTTGATTAGAAAATTGAATAAAATTAAGTCCTGTTTTATGTCAATTGAGAAGAAATATTTTTTTTATATCGTTTTCTATTTCTTTAACTACTAGTATCTAAATAATAATATATTTCCGATGAAAAAATAAAAAATACCAATACTAGAAAATAATAACCCACCGGCTATTGCAAGTAGGTACTTATAGCGTTATTCCACATAAAAAAAAAAAGTTTTTGGCAATAATAATATAATCACACTCATGGTGACAAACATGTTCGACATAATATTAGAATTCAAAATTTTAACTTTGTTTTTTTAAAATGAACGAAGTACCTACCTACATACACAAATCTATAGGTTCACACATAGTTATGCAGTTAATATAACAATACGATACGACATGTACTGAAATTTAGAAATGACTCACTGATAGGTAATGGCACAATGCGGTCGTAATGATAACATGCGTATACGCATCGAAACGACCATTGTTGCAAAACAAAATAAACTGTAAAACATACCTACTTACAGAACTTTGTTGAACGCCTTCATATTGAATTTATTTCCCGTTCTATTATAATTAAATCTTTTGTCGTTGATTTTTCTTCATCTATACCTACTATTTTTGATTTCACCCATTTGTTGATGTGGGGGAATTACAAATTCGAATTTCGAATACAGAAACACTAATTCTGAAAGAATAGTACTTATACATTTTTTTTATTGATGTAGGTGTATCAAACTTTTGGCATAAAACGTATTAAACTAATGCATGTGTATGACAAGATGTATGAATGTGGATGAAGCAAAAGAAGTATGCAAGAATCGTAGCAGATGGCGTTCTGTAGTTTCTGCCTACTCCTATGGGAAAAAGGCGTGAGTGTATGTATATAATTAAACTAAAAAGGTCGTCAGCATGTATTTTTCTTAGTCCAATTTTGGCTTACTTAGTAGATACGAACTTTCATTATTCTCCATTAACAATGAAATTCATTAAATTAAAGACATTCTCATGATGTCAAGAGTGAAAACTGTGAAAAGGTCATATGTTATGTCTGTAAGAGAAAGCTGAAACATCACCTTATAAGAAAATTGCCTTTGAATTTTATAGTGCTTAACAGTTAATGCTTTAACAGAGGTAATCGTGACCGTAACAACCTCAGTGACCTTTAGAGAAAGAAAGAGAAAACCAATAGGATAGTTTTTTGTTGTGTTTTGATTTATTTTATTTTAGTTTAGTTAATTAATATTTAAGTGAAAGGTATAGAATACGTCACCTGAAGACTTAAAATGTGGCAGAGAAATTCGACATCACAGGCAGTGGTCTCGGTAGCTTAGTTGGAAAAGCGTCTGGTGTAGGTCAGAGGGACGCAGGTGCAAACCCTGCCTGAGGCCAAATTTTTCTTTCACTAGGAAATTCATATCTTTGCGAGGTATAGAATATATTTTCAATAAACTTTATACATTATTTTTTGACTTAAATAAATAATTCTTTATTGTCTTCCACAAACAAAACAGTTAATAGTTAGGTACAATTACAAGCAACTTAAAAACTTATCTACATAAGTAAAAGTTAACTTAAAACTTTAACCTACCATCACGCTTGTGTACCTGAAGTATGAATCAGGCACAAATTGAGACTGAGCGCCACTAAGAATTTCATACCAAAACCAAAATATAGCACTGCTCGTACCGGCAATTGAACCCAGGAGTTCTCGCTCAGTAGCCGCGTTAATTACTCGATTAATGAGGCAGTTGGTAAAAGTATTACTAAACGTAGAAATAAAAGTAGTTATAAATCGTATGTAGGTACAGTTTGTTCGAAATAAGTAAGCCGATCGGAAGTTAGCCGTTCCGAACTACCGCGGTGCTAAAATCGTTTAATTAAGTGTTTTAATACCTACATGAATATCGAAATAAGTAAACAAAATAATTAGAAATGATAAACATATACGACTCTAATTATCTTTACACCGACTCTTTCTATTAAAATTTACCACTTCTAAACCACTTGCAGACAACTTCCGATCGGCTTACTTATTCCGAACAAACTGTAATAATGAGATTGGGTGGGCCGTAATTCACCACGCGGGCCCAGTGCGGGTTGGTAGATGTCAAATGTCTTCGAATGTTTGGTTTTAGACAGGCCGGTTTCTTCACGATGTTTTCTTTCACCGTTTTGGAAACAGTGGTGATTAAATAATTTTCACAAAGTAAAGCTCCTGTCTGGTTTCGAATCTACGTCTTACAATTCGTTAATCGTGACGACGTTCATGCAATGTATGCAATCGTGTGATAATCTTCACAATATAAATTACCTACTACAAGTGACATTATCTATGATAGTCAGCTGTCAAAGATATGTGTCTACTGCAGCTACATGGTGTTCAGAGAAAGGTACTTTCGCTATCCGGAATACGATTGACTGAATGTATGGAAATACCGAGAATTAGCAATGTAAACATCTAATAGCTTACGGATGTCGTGCTACTGCTGAGGTAATGATGGTAATGAGACAATTTTTGAGTGTGAGAACGAAAATATACTATTGCACTTAGAGGCAACTATGATACCCTCATTTTGAAGCAGACATTCATTAATATGGTTTATAAAAAAATACTTTTAACAAAAAAGTTAAACCGCCTTCAAAAAGAAATAAAATAATGTTGTCTAAAACAGTTTGGGAAGTCGGTGACTTCTATTTGAGTGGGTCTTTTGTTTTCGCCACCGACTTCCCAAACTGTTTTAGACAACATTATTTTCTTACTTTTTGAAGGCAGTTTAACTTTTTTGTTAAAAGTAATTTTATTTTGTAATTTTTAGTGGAAAGTTTTGTTTAGAAGTACTTGTAAGCCAACATAACGCACTGCTCCAATGAGACCGTGATGTTTCGAATTAACCGTAATATCATCGACATATTTTATTTTTTTTGATTTATTACGGAGATATTGCGTAACAAACATTCCTTTTTGAAGTTGGTTGAAAAGCACATTAAGTGAAATTTTTTACCTACTTTTTCTGAAACTATTGATTAAAATTATGAAACAAACAAAATTTCTTTTGAATTTAATTTAATGTTTACATATTGGTGCCCATGACTGTACCTATGACAAACATACCTTCACTAGGCTTCTCATGATCGGTTGATTAGAACAATAAAGAAAAGGAGAGGCAAAATGATAAGACATGACAATTCATTAAGATAATTTTAAAAGAAAATAATAATTAGGGTAGCTTGTAAGGGGAAAACTTAGAAGCGTTATATTATAATTAAAGAAACAAATGTGATCCTAGTCAAACGAAGTGGTCATACAGAGGGAGAGAGAGAAAGAGAGGGAGAGTGCATCGACGGGCGATTCAATTCCTTTTTTTATAAGAACCGAGCTTTTAAATTCAAATATTTTCGTCAAAATAAAAGTCATATATGCTTGTTTACCGTTGTAAAGCGACCTCAACTTTTATTTAATTTAATAATAAATTCTACACGAATAAAGTATCAGGTTTTTGTCACAACAGGTAATGAAAAAGTAAAAGTAACGGGCCCAACTGACTTTTTATTTAAATTCGACTTTTATGCCTTCAAAATATTTATTATTAGCCGATGTTTGGCAGGATAAATATTTGAATATTTTATCAGATGAAATAGGTAACAGGTTAAGCGTAATTGTATTAGTATAGTGGAATGCAGTAATAAGTTAATCGTTAAAAATCGTTTAATTGTTATTTGACTATTAAGTAGAATGAAACTTACTACAATAGTTTGAGAAGTCGACCAAATTTATGTGCAATGGTTCTAATGTAAATACCATTAATCATAACCTTATAATTATCTCGTAAGCTTGCTTTAAAACTTCATCTAAAGCATAGGTGTAACCGATAAGTCAGTTGAACTTTTTTAACTGAAAAATATACTGAAATTAAACCCCAATTTAAATTTCATAAGTTAAATCTTAGAGATTAGATTATTCCTTTTTCGAAGTCAATGCACTAAAATAATAAGTTCGACCTTCCAAATAATTATTGCGAAATTAAATCAAAATAGATATTACTATTGCAACAACACGTTAAAACCAAGCTGATTCTGTTTATGTTTTGTTCCAAATTTGGCAACTCACTAAATAATGTTGGGCTCGTGACTATTTTTGGAGCACATCTCAAAATGTTAAAATTTGCAATGTTGCCATATTTGTTGAATTAGAATAACTCGTTTTACGGGTTGATCGGAGTTGATATTCAAATATTTTTTACTAAATACGGCGAGAGAAGGGTCAACATCGAAATATAAGACTCGCATCAATTGCCGGAGCTTGCGCCGAGATGTTGCATAAATAAAATATATTTTAATAACTGCACGAGGAAAATAATCATTCATCACACCTTCATAATAAACGATATCGAATTCACTTGATACAAGCTTCGTCAGATTAGGGTTTGAATTTAATTAACTTAAAACCTAATACATCCTTTGTAGTTTTATTGCAATAAATGCATTTGGCAAGTATTATTGTAGGAGATAATAGTATAGTCGGTGTGTTCTCATAATTCAAGTTTACGTCTACTTGATCTTGAATCTTGCGATTAAAGGGGAAAATATAGCAAGCATAAAATGTAAGTACAGGAAATTGCATTGACCATAATCATCCGTATCGTCGAACCGTCACACAAATCGTTCAAGTTCAGTACGATAATATAATAAATTGCGTCGTACATTTTTGTTTGTTTTTTCTTTACAAACAAACACATGAGATCATTGCACGGGAAGGTTCAAGGGATTGTGATGTCAGCGTTATTTCCGTTGTTGAGGAAGTTTCAATTTAAAGTGATCACTCTGGATGCGGTATGCCTAGTTGTAAAGACGTGAATAGTGACGTCATAATATGTATATATTTGATGAAATGTTTTATAGCAAAATTTCGCCTTAGTGGTGTAGGTTTTAGCAATTATCATTGGAATTTGTTTCTTGCGCGTGTCACTACAAAAATATCTTGCCAATTTTTTTAAATTATTTATTTTATTTTAGTATCACTGAGATCGTAGTGAATCCTTGTGATCGCCACTGCCATTTACCTTACTTGATATTATTGATTTGCCTTTCGCCTTATAGTTGATAATGACATTATGAGCTTTTGAACATAGGCATCCAACTGAGTACGAAGTTTGGCTATCCTGGAACTGAAGTGGTCTATGATTAGTGATAAAATGACACTTAGACACTATGATATGTTAAAAGAACCTCATAGCTGGATTTTACCAAAATGTTACATACACCATTTATTAACGTCAGTACCAATGTCGAAAATCCAAGGACACGAGGATACACACCAACACAAATAACTCAAGACAACTCCAAGTTAATGCAACATAATGACTTCCTTACATTCCTTAGCTGCTTACAGGAGGTCCTTCAAGATTTTTTCTTTATTTATTTTTCATACTCGAAAAGGAAACAGCTCATCCCTTCGTTTTATGTCTGAGATATTGCTACTGAGCTTAAATTTAGTGTAGACATACAATACAGCAATAAAAGTATGAATTTTCTGTTGGAATTCTTAATCATAGCTCTAAGACGGGCTTCACAATATACGAAAACTTTTGTCTTACAAAATATATATAACGACTAAAAAGGTTTTATTCTTCCGCAGGTAATATTGATTCCCTCATTTTCTTCGGATCTCACTATGCGAAATACTGAAGCAGCAGAATGGTAATTATAAAAAAAAACTCTTACACATATTAAAAAAAAATCCATAACGTCCCATGTAATAGGGTCGTATTGCAATTAACCGGGCACAAATCCAGACTCCGAGCTACTACTGGAAGGTTTTTTTTTTTAATTTTTTTTTTATGGTATAACTCGGCAGACGAGCAGGCGAGCTACCTGATGGTAAGTAGTCATCGCCGCCCATGGACATCTGCAAAACCAGAGAAGTTGCAGATGCGTTGCCGAGCCTATTTAGGGAAAGGGAGGGGAAGGAGAAAAGGAGAAGGAAGGGGATTGAGGGAGGAATTGGGCCTCCGGCCATCTCGCTCACCGAACGAAGCGCAGTAGCGAAACGTTACGCTACTACTCGGACGTCGGTCTTCTGCGAGAGTGTGGTACTTCCCCGGTCAAGCCGTAGGTCAGAGGTCAGAAGGTCAGAGAAGGCTAGAGCAGAAGTGTACTAATAATGTTCAATTACATTTTGCTTGTATGTTTCGGTCCCATGTAACCGGACACAAATATTCGGGGATGCAGGCGTGATGTTATGTTATGTAATATAAAAATTTATCAACCTAAAATATATTTTTATATCATATTTTTTACACACTATTAACTTCAGCATTATTGGTATATTTTGTATTATATTATAATTATTTATGTGATTTGCTTTGGCTATATCGCATTAAGCGTGCGAATGTTGGTGCCGACATTAGCGATTGACATTTACAACTTAAAACGCAATTCCGGGTGACATACTGACATGTGAAAGGAATTCATGTGCAAATAAATATGTAAGATCGTGGTGTTGCGTATTGAAAGTCTTACTTACCTTTTGTTTTAATCGTCTTAGTGGCAATATTGAATCAGCAGTTTTAATCATTTATTTCATTTGCAAACAAAAAAAGCAACTTTTTGACTATAAGTTCTCTAAAATCTTGTTAAAAATCAAATGTCAAATGGATGCAATTACAAGTCAAATGGATATAATTATATATCAAGAATGTATAATTTTATATTTGGTAGTTATTGCCCATAGGGATTCACTTCCAGATATTCCTTGACACTGTAAAACACCCTTAGTTAGGAACTCTTCTGCTTAAACACGCGCAAGTTATGAATTTCAATAATATAACAGGGCAATTTATTATATATTTTGGTATTTTTTTTGTTCCACCAAATTGCGAAGGTTTTACACCAGGTAGATTATTAGATCCTGGTATAAGACGCGCTCGGTTTTGTGGACTTCTACATAACACTTTTCTTATCAGCATGCGGAGAGAACCAGTAATGTTCTATCTCCTCCAATTTTGCTTTCCGATCCATTTCGTTGCGTTTTATAAAGCATCACTTTCTTCGAGATATCAAACTTCACGTTAAAAAAATCAGGTCCGGGTCCATTTTATTTACTTCCTTACAAAGTTACAGCGGTTGAGAAAGTGTTGTTAGCGTGTTTCAAAAACCACTGCACAATAGACATTTTATGTATGATGGACAAAGATTATGTACAAAAACTTACAAACATTGCAATGTATACCTTGAATTTATAATTTAGCAGCTGCAAGTCCCGCCCTAGACTTTGCTTTACAATCAAAAGACTAGAAAACATACATCAGTCACTTTGACATTGCTTTTGTGGCGAGTTTTGCGCGCGTATTGGATATCTTTACCAAACCCGTTTGCTTGGTCTTGTCTGAAGAAAGTTATGTCGAAGCTATTGGTTCACAATCAGGCATTGACATGACAAATAGCAGGCTTGCATACCTACCTCATAATGTTCCATTCAATGTGGTGTCGCGGGAGAGCTTTAAATGGCATTGGTAATTTACCTTCGGTCTTAAAATTTAATAGACTTTCTACCCATTTGACCAGAAAATATCATGTTTCTAGGTTTCTATGGCATAGTCTACCTATTAATACCGTGAATGTACTTGTGCATAATAATGTTTTTGAATGTTGAATCTGTGGTCTACCCAAACGGAAAACCTGTTTTGAATTCGATAAAAAATTGTGGGATTTCGTAAACAGTCTGACTGAAGATAGCCGCAGCTGTTTAAAGCGATGCTTCAAAATAATACAAAACAACATAAACCTACCACAAGTTTGTGTGAAGCAGAGTTGTACTTATGTACGCACGGCTACATATCAAGCTATACAAAACCAGCTTACGCTGGTCTTTTATAATATAAGAAGCCTATACAATGCGAGATCAGCTTAAACTGGTTATGTATAGGTTGACCTGTAGCCGTGTGTACACCCACAGTTCACTGGAATATTTTAGGTTCCATATAATGGAGGCGAGCCTATGGCCACTAACCGGGCTTAAATACAAATTACGAGCTAGAAATAGAATCTACGACTTCGCACTCAACAACCACATTTGCAACCACAAGTACAACAAAGCAAAAGACACCGTAAATAATATGCAAAACATTAAACATGTTTTCGCGCATTCGGGACTTCTGAAGCGTAAGAGTGTAAACACACATTAGGATAGTTTTTTGTCTGCTATCAAGATAAATATTTAAATCTAACACATTTATTACTCACCCATGTTGAAAAGTAGGCCATCGGTGCACCTCGCGTGTTGATATATCTTTAAAACATGACTTTCACTATGGTTCCGCGAATTTAATAAGTAAACGCATACCGCGGTTATCAAAACCTGATCCATCGGCTATCATTTTTTTTAATAGGCAACCCCACACTATTTATTTAGATACCTACTTTATGAAAGTGGCGTACTAACACATATTACAAACTAGCTTTCCGCCAGCAGCTTCGCCCGCGTGGAGAACACGATTTTGACTGTTTAGTTTTTTCTAATTCTGGCCGGAAATTGCAAACTATCCTTACATATCTTTCCGTCCGCTTCTTTGCTCGGGTAGACCACAAAATTTTCCCAACTTTATTATTTACCGAAATATAAACGCAGCTTATATCCTTTCCCAAGTTCTGCTCTATTTTTGTACCAAATTTCGTCAAAATCCAAACGGACTTTCATCCCCTATTTCATTTCATCCCCACACAGTTTTAAATTTCAGAAATCCATATCAAATATTTATTTCTTATCAAGTGCCTAAACTCAAAGTTTCAGCGTTTATCTTCAACAATGACAAACTCCCATACAATTTTTCATCCCTTATTACAACCCCTTTTTTTCACAAATCGTAGTTTATTAAATATCCTTTCCCAAGGTCTAGTCTATTTTTGTTCCAAATGTCATCGATATCGGTTCCGGTGTTTAACTTGAAGGCGTGACTTTGTTTGGACTTCTAAAACGAACTTTCATCCCCTATTTCATCCCCACTCAGTTCGAAATTTCAAAAACGCTAGAACAAATATTTATCTATTTCTTATCAAGTGCCTTAATATAAAGTTTCATGGTTTTATCTTGAAAAATGTTGAACCCCCATACAAATTTCACCCCCTATTCCAACCCCTTCAAAACATTTTTTTGCAATAAAAGTTAGCCTATGTCCTTTCTCAAGCTTTAGTCTATCCCCGTACCAAATTTCATCAAAATCGGTTGAGTGGTTTAGGCGTGAAAGCGTAACAGACAGACAGACAGAAAGACAGACGGACAGAGTTACTTTCGCATTTATAATATTAAATATAGTAGGGATGACGAGACTAAGAAAAGGAAACTACAGATGAGTATGGATTTGGGCCCGGGTAATGGCTCGCCCTCTAATATATATAGGACCTAAAACTTATCTAGTATATCTCTACGTAACTCTTCGGGGAATACAGGCGTGATGGTATATAATGAAAATAGCCAAAACTTGTAGTGTTAATAAAAATATTGTATTATTCGATAAATATCGGGGTCAACGACCTTTGTCGGATCATTGACTCATTAAATTCGTAAAAAAAACGTTTAACATTTTTATTAACTAGATAACGTTAATCAGATAAATATGTGTTGTGTGATCAAGTTTGGCAAAGGCTCTTAATCTTATGAAGATATTATGTACTCGTACGTCTATTTTTTAAATATACAAATTTCTCCTACTTGCACAATCAGACCCGGTACAATGAGAAGGCCACTTAATTGAATTAAGTAAAAAGTAATTTTCTGAGTTTTTCACGGCGAAAAACTGATTTCCCGTGTTGAAACACGTCAAAATACGAACTTTGGAAAAGAATCACCTTAATTCAATTTAACCCTAAAATAAGGTTATTATATAATACATCAGTATGCAGTAATCATGTAACGAGTGGCCAACAATTAGGACAACGCCGTATAAACATTACATGCATAACGTTTATGTTTTTTATATTCAATTATGTAAGCGAAAAAAATTCTTGCAAAAAAGCCATACCCATATGAATAAACGGGTTTAACGCAAAATTATGTTTCGTAATCTTTGTCTAGTTTATCATGGCATAAAGTTGCGTGGCGGAAAAAATCATGCAAATAATGCGTGTACGCACGCAATGAGCAGGTTTGTAGTAAAGACGTGAGTTAAAATGCTTTTATTCTTGAAATCATCGATTATCTAGTGGTCACTATATTCGATTGCGATTTATGATGCGTGTGCATTCGATTTAAAATTAATATGTTTAGTCGACTAAGAAGTCGTCCCCCGGCCTGTCATACATACATGGTACCGATTTAGTGTACTGCACCTGTTAAAGCGATGACTCTACCCTTCGGACCCAACAACTTTTCCTATGAAACCAATTCGTGAAAGACCCAAAATAAATACTAACATCTGTCTATACAACAGGAAACAGACAACATTTGAATGCATGTATGAAAAGTATTTTTATTTTCACGTAAAGGGTTTAATACGGAAAATGGCATCCTGTATAAGTATTAAATTAGTTTGGTTTGACCATTAATGAGTGGAGGAGCTAGGGTGGTTTGAGTTGACCATATACGCACTAAGTATGACCCAGATTTTTAATATATCACGGGTTATGTCGCGGCATAATATAGCTTCAGATTAACGATAACTGATCAGTAATACTTATCATGAATCTCAGTCATAGGACGCAACTTTAAATTTGTCAAATTAGTCCCTATTTGATAATAGAAAAATCTGGGGTTATCTTTTAAGAGGACACAATGACCCTTTCTTATATTCCTCGGTCAATATTTCAAAAGTCGTACGCCTAACAAGGTTTTCTTTTAAAAATAAAAATAATCCTAAATTTAAAATGTACTTTCTTTCTATGTTGGTTATTAATTTCTTTAGTGAGTTTAACAATGTATATATGTAATTAAAAGTACGGTGGCGTAAAGCTTCATGTAATCGAAAGAGTTAATTGTCTAAGATATTGCAAAGTCATTGCATGAAATATTAAAAAGTGAAAGACGGCGGATGATGGATCACGACCTGATCGACGTGAAGAAGATATAACAATGATAGTTTGTAAAACATTGGTACGTTTGAAATAATATTTTACTCTTGTAGTGTCGCAGAAATCATGGTTCTTTATGATTATGTACTTGTGTATTACAAGGTATGAGAGTGTCGTTCTTACTCCTATAATTATTTTCAACATACATACCTTCATGTCTGTATTCTTCGCAGGGTTAGCTCAGCCTAACCCTGGTGTACTAAATTAAATCCATAGTTCACCGGTATGATCAGTACCCATGTAATAGAGGGCTAGCCTATTGTCATTATTATGACATATGTAGATTGGAGTTAGGATTAATGACCCATTAACTGGGCACAAATCCATATACTCCGAGCTGCTATAGATAAATTTCATAGGAAAACCCAATATTCTTACATATTTTACCTAAAGGAGGTCTCTATGTAAAATTAAATGCAAAAGTTGTACAAGTTTCTGCAATAAACTTTTTTATTTCCAATAATTTACAAGGCTGAATTTCAGTTTTGTGTAAAATTAAGAATAAGGTGAGTCTTCGTTTAATTGAAGCAAAAGTTTCCTTATGTTGTAAATATAGATTTTGTAAATTGTATGATATGATAATTGATTGGAATAGGTACAACCAATTCAATGTTGAGTAGGTATTATGACTTCCAACTAATATTTTTAACATATATCAACTCTTGATTGGACTGTTTATTTACGACGTGCGAACATACAAAAGTTTCGGTACATAACGGTGCCTTGACGGATTTATTCGCAAACACTCATTTAAACGTCGTTAAGCTAACCGAACTGGCAGGAGATTAGATCGACTAGTTTTTTTTTTAAATATAACATTAAATACTTTTCAACTGGAACTCATAAATCATCATGTAGATGTGAAGAAGATAGTATTAAGTAGTCTGCTAACTGTATTGTTTATTATATATGATTTTTTATTTAAGTGACCCACTAAGACATAATAATCTATCTCAGACAGATATTTTTTTTCAGAAGATCGTAGGTTTTAAAATATTTAGAGTTTTATGTTATTAAATTACTTATACTGATTTCTGACACTTACGCAAATATTCGATGGTTAAATGGAACTCTTTTTTGCAGAACATATCGCATAAATATTGAAATCCTTTTCTTGAAACACTTCGAGAATAGGTACGCAATATCCTGCTTTCTTCGAACAAGTCGGATCATTTACAGCATATACATGACGTGGGAAAAAACTATATAAAGTAGGATTTTTTTGTATTTTGGTAATGGCTTTCTCGTTACTAGGAAGTCATGTTTAACATTTATCGTAGAGAGCTATGACGGCAGATGGCGGTAGAGCTGTCATGTTTGTGATTTGCATCGTCGGTGACTGATTACTAGTAGAAATTTACTCGTACTTTCCTTATTATGCACGATCGTGCTCTCATGACATAAGTTTATACGCACGACGTATGAGATATCTCGACTGCAGCTCTGACATAATGTTACCATACGCCACTAATATTAATTTTCTATTACGGCACACTGCTTCATTATGTAAAAAAGTACTTTGTTAGTCTTCTGTAATTATATAATATGTAATCTGACCTATATCGGCACTTGTTAAGTTTATCAACGCGTGTTTACATATCCGCGATCTTAACATTATGTAAATAAATCCAAGGCAATTTTTCTAGTTCACTTTTATTAAAAACAAAACAATTTCTATTGGTGTTATATTCTATATTCTATTATATATAAAAAACTCATGAATTGATGAATAAAACAACTCTTTAGCTATTCCTTGGTAAATATTTGCTTAACCTGGAAGAATTGGTTCGGTAGATTACCTACTTGTAATAGTGCTTGAACGACCTAGATCGGTTCGTTCAATCGCTGCAAAATATCTCGATCGATAACGCAGATCATGCCTAGCTGCTATAATTAATCGATCAGGCGCGATCTGTGTTCTACTATGATACTGCCCGCCCCAACCATATCGAACAATTATTTTAAAAGGCGACCGAAAACATTTTTTTGAGCCTTCGATGCCGATTGATCCGGTGTAGAACGTACCCTATAGACCCGTCGTATAGATATAGTCAAAATAATACCTAAGAGTTTTACAGACAATTTTGTTTGCAGCTGACAAAAATGACCAACAGCCGAAAATCAGTTTTATTTGTTCAAAAAATTCAGTATACCTACACCTAACTAATGCCTCATTAGTTAAGGTCACAAGCACGACTGCTACGAAAGAGGTATTGGGTTCGATTCCTAGGTCGAGCAGTGTTATTAAACTTTACCAGGAAATTCTCAGTAGCAGTTTGGATTCTGGATTTATTTATTTTTTTATTGATTTATTGCAATTAACCGGGGTTAATGGCAATAGGCGCGCCCCTATTACATGGAACCTACACATACCGGCGACCTGTGGGTTACATTGGTACAGCTCTGCCCAAGCCTTCGGGGTATTTCATGTAAAATTAAGTATTTGGGTCACATTTACATAAATGCACCTATTAAATTCGATACTATAATAAGGCATTATAGACATGGAACTTATTCATATACCTACCTGATTTATTCGCTAACAATTTCAATACACATTTATGGCTCTCATTACCATGTTGTTCGAACATGGATGGTGTTCAATCAAATTAAATCAACTCGCATGTCTGACCTACCCCATTGCTCAATGTAACCTAAGCACGATCTCTTATTTCAATTGCTAATACCATACTTAGTGATGGCATTGTGCCCCTACTATTTGCCGTAACAAAAAACGTTGGTTTTAGAACGTTCTTAGTTTGTTCTTCTCCTTTACATGGATCATTTGAATTGTCAATCTGCATTCCAGTTTTATATTTTTTTTGACAGCACACAGGTTTCTTTATTTAAGATCACTACATATTTTACCTGCCTTTATTTATCATCAACCCATTTATTACCACAGCTGGGCACAGTTCTCCTCCCTGGGTGAGAAGGATTAGGCTACCTACAATAGCCTACTGTGGGTTATTATATTAGTGAGAAATTACATTACTTCGTTTTCTTATTTATTTTATTTAGGTTAATTTTTTTTTGACATTATGATTTGCGAACGGTGAGTAGAGAACCGGGTTAATCATAATTCATCAGCATGATTATCCGAAGTGATATAAAGTCGAGAACCACTAGTTATATTAGCAATTCAGTTTTGGTGTCACCATAGTACAATGTTATGCGCAGGAGTGCAACTAAACGAATATGGTAATTGGACTAACGGTGCTTTTAGTGTTTTGATTGAATCTGTAATATAGCTGTATTATAAAATAACTGGGTTTTCACAGCTAATGAGAAAACTCGAGAGTGATTAAGATAATATTATAGTCTGTCATCGGTTATTCAGACTAAAGTGCCTCGGTTTGGTAACTTCTTAAACAGGTGCTTAGGAATTATAAGAATCCGCGAAATGGGTATAAAGGGCTGTCAGTTAAACGGAGTCGTGATGATTTCGATTCTTCGACCGACACTGAGTCGACTTTTTGTGTGATGTTAGAAAAGGTTCCGCCCTACGCCTTCTACTGGGATATCAGCATAGGATTTCCTCCCGATATCGAATCCTTCCATTAATTTATTCTAATTTAAATCAAGTTTTTTTAAGAAAACCTTTGTTGAATTTTACTGTATGTGTGTAGGTACATATTCCAACCCTAGGCTAGCGAGGTGGACTATAGCCTAATCCCTCTCGTTTTGAGAGGAGATCCGGGCCCACCAGTGGGACAATATATGAGTTCATGATATGTATATATTGGTGCTCGTATTTGTACAAGTAAGCTACGGCAATGCTAAAATGGTAAAATACATTTAAAGTGCCAAGACATAGCACTGCTGTTTACCAAAACCACTTATTAGGTCATAGGTATGTTTCCTTCTAAATAAGTATATGTTGGTGTTAACACAGTAAGTGCTTTTAAACATTAGTCTGGTTTAACCGACTTACTTTTGGTTGATGTATTCAACAGGAAAAAGTACTTAATTCTAGTGTCTTTTAAGTTAGAAATACCTGGGACTGTGTAGTAATGTGTGTGTATTTCAACACAAGATGCAGTGCAATACACTCAGGTTGTGTTATATTTTGATCTATTGCCATATTACTAGGTATTTCTTGCAGTTATAGTACAAATAGATACCTAAGGTTTAATGCCGAGATATATTTTGGACAAAATAATAAGTGCCTCGATGTAAGCTCATATCATTGATGGTTTCTGCCGAATCATTTCGGAGAAAAAAGTAAATTAAAACTCATGCGATCATCAGTGATTGTACATTAGTATTATGACCTCAAGATTATACGAGATTTCTGAATCTGTTAAATAAATAAATTAATTAAAACTGCCTTATTCGTCTAGTAGTTCTGGGTCCGGTCCGGGATTTCCAGGTCGAGCAAAGTGAATAGTGAATCATTGAGTGGTTATATGAAATCTTAGTAGCAGCTCGGAGTCCGAGGATTTGTGCCCGGTAATTGGCAATAAGCTGGCCCCCTATTACATGGGACCTATACACATCGGCGAAGTGTGGGTGTACATTAGTGAGTACATCTCTGCCTTCTACCTTCAGGGGAATACGGGTATAATGTTATTTTAAATACATAATTATTCGTTAATTTATATAATACTATGATCATTTATATAATATACATATGTAAAAAAGTTCATTTTGTATTTAATTAGCAAGAATGAGGAATAATATTTATACGAAGCATGTCATTAATGTAAACTTCTTGTGCAACCGGAATGCAAAGAATCTAATGATCTTTGTCAAGCCTATTCGTAATGTTCGACTTCCTGAGACTAACATAATCTTAATTAAACAATTTTACTTTAACGTTAAGTTTAAGAAATTGAGTGGCTCGTGGCTAAGTTATAACTGCGCTGATCATCAGATCTGTAAGGTTAAGCTGCGTCTGCCGCGGTCAGTCTGTGGATGGTTGACCATTCCTAACACACCTAGACCTCTATGTGCCCAAGAGTGCACGTAAAGCCGTTGGTCCCGGTTGTCATACGACCACTTATGACAATCGTTAGTGTAGTCGAAAAAACTGACAACCAGTTTATCCTTCGAGTATAATGTGTTGCCCAGAAATTAGGTCACGGAGGTGTGATGGCAATAGTTTCGTGTAAAAAACGAATATTTGGCCGCATCTGGGAAGATGATGTTTTGTTTAAGAAATTCCGTTTGAGAAAAGTAAAGGTATTCGAAGGTGTTCGAAGGAATCTTAAAGTACTTTCCTCAAACTAATTCTTTTTTTTTTTTCAAATTATAGTGCTACTGTTTTTGCTTCTAAATAGATATCAGTTTTTTTGTAAACGAATCTTTCTGACGTTGCAGTATACTAACTTATAAGAACAAAACTGCAAATGGTTTCACAAATTTAAACACTTTCCAAATTAACATAATGGACACTTTCTGGTGTGTTAAACTTCTCCACGCTACGTTTCTAGGAAGTCGGCATCCGGTAGGTATTGTATTTTTTAAAACCTACCTTTAGGTGCTTACTTCATAAAAGAAGTATACAACTACCTATGCAAGAATCGTAGTTGTGGCGGTCTATAGTTTTTGCCTAAGCCTGTGGGAAAAAGGCGTGAGTGTATGTAGGTATGTTTTATGTTTTTTTTATATTCTTCATTTGTTCCATTTTCAAACAACTGAAAACACTTCTGTAGTTTTGAAATAAAAGTGCTAGTGCGGAGATACTTATCAAGTTTTGCAATATATTTATATCAAGCTTATTTTTTAAAAAGTTTTAACCTGACTCTCCTCCCTCCTCCGCACTGTATAGGAAGTAGTAAGATACTTACTTCATCATTATCATCATCACCAGCATCAGTCGTTTACTGCTGACTTATTCTACGTCACACAGCCCGATCTTCAGCTGTTTTCATCCAGTCACTGCCAGCCGCCCGCGCCTGCCAGTCGTCACTCTAGCCAGCGATAGCTATTTGTTTCGTTGTTCTTTGAAAATTCAACATGGCAGCCACACTTGGCAAACTTGTCTATAGATCATAAGAAAACTTGTATGTACCAAGTCGGTGCTAATTACTAGCCTGATTTCTCCTGCGTAACAGATAACTTGTGACATTTTTTTATTAGATTAAGTTATAAACTGGTTTGCGGACGGCGTAGGTAATTAGCCAATCTCAAGTGGAATACTTAGCGCAGGTATTTAACTGAGACAAGTGTAGAATATAATCCATCATCGTCATCAATTCATATAATTTTGTCCCAGTATTGGGTAAGGCTGTCTTATCGGAATGAGAGGGATTAATATTAAAAGGGATATAATGCCTATTGTTGGAGACAAGTCTTAGCCTGAAGGAAATGTACCGATTAGTCGATAACATTTAATTTACAGGTAGGTACATACTTATCTACCCAAAAAGTCACAAAATAAACAGTGAAGAATATTATCTGACAACAAGCCTGATCTATGGTCTTATCTAACACCTTAACTATTATCTAGGAGACGTACGGCAGCAAGCTGTTCGGTATAATATCACAACATTCATTGGAATATTCCCCTCGGGCTTCTTCGTGTTTTGTCTGCCATTCTTACAAATAGGAATATACAATACATATAGGAAAAACAGATTCCTCCCACTTACTTAGGAACGTTTAACCTATCATTAGATAAATGAAATAGAAATATTTAGAAATATTTAATGATAAATAGACTTCTAGAATTAAATTATTTTAATAATCCAATTGGTTAAATTGCTGTCAATCGTTGTTTTTCTTAGGAATTAGATAGAGAAACCATAATTTAGTCTAATTGTTAATATCTTAAAATGATTTATGCTTTCACATTTGAAACCGGTAGAAGGTAGCTAATATTTGAATCGTTATCTGATCGAATTAACGATAACAATATAATGTCTGTTGATTGCAATGAAAAAGCTAGGAACAATGATACCTACAGAATTTAACAATGGCAGTCAAGAGCGAACGTTACTATTATAGTAATTCAACCTCATCTTAAATGCTCAGTGATTAGTGAAAGGCGATTAGTAAAACGGATTTAACACTCATGTTAATAGATGAACTAAACGGTGTCATCCTAGAGGGAAGTACAAAGACCTATGCTTCTTGTGCTTGCTTTCTTGTCTTCCTTCAAAAGGGTCAAGCGCGTAGCGCTCGTAACCTGCTATTGAAATAGCCTTGAATTTTGAAGAGCGTCGGTATGGTTCAAAGCATGTGTTCAATGTCATAAAGTGATATGAATTCGCTAACGTCGTGGTCCGGTGTAATACTAAACATCCGTGACTGAAACATAAAAAAAAACTAATTAGTTAATAAAATTATATAAAACTTTTTTTTAAATCTGATTTTAAGGGACTTTGTCAATCTTTACTATGTCGCCCCATATAAACAACACAAAGCCAATCAATTGATAATTCCATGTGTGTCGTTCGGCGTAGAAATATCTCCTAATTATGTAGATTGGGAGACATTTCTACACCTCGAGAGATACAGGGCACACAAAAGCCTGGCCTCCATTGAAAAAGGGGATGCAAGGATGCTGTTGCCTATACCCAAATTATATCCTGATAGATTCAATAATGTGCGTAAAGATTCATTCTGGACACATTCAAACAAACCATGATGAATATTGTCGATGATATCGCAATCTGTACAATTCGGTGTATCATTAAATATATAGAAACATAGTGAAAACTTTATTAGCCTTAAAATTTCTAATATGGCATTTAATTATCTTTTTATGTATGTTATACTTATATTCATGTTACTATTTTTTTATTAATATTCAACAAGTAATTAATATTGCGACAACATTTATATTCGGTACTTAATTAGTTTAGCTTTCTCACTTTCACTATCTTAATCAATTTATTAAGCATTCTAGTGCTTTAAACTGCGTTCCAATTGCATTTTCTGTCCGAATGTATTAGAAATCTAAGTGCCATAAACAGGAGATTGATGACCAGTGGGAACTGTTACAGAAATAAAATGAAAGAAATGTCCATAAGTAAAACAAAGTAAGACTTTTATCAGTCTTACAAGCCCTAGCCTAGATAAGAAGCCGGATATATTTTTATGTGATTCTTTTCGTCATCTTATGTATCAGCACATTTTGGACTAATATGAATATTGCACAGTGCCTTAAAATAATGATAAGTGATAAAATGGAAAAGGGATTGAATGATGAGATGACGACTAACAGGGACGAATAGAAGAAACAGACATGCCGTGCCGACCCCAAATAAATTAAAAAAAGGGCAGGAAGAAATTAGAAATTATTATGATGATGATGACAGTGCCTTATAAAAATCGACGAGTAATAAATGCCATCTGTGTTAATATTAAAGAATTGTGTTATTATTTAGGCGCTATTCAGTATAGGGCGTGCGCACTCTAGCGTGTTTTGCAACCATTACAATATGATTAACAATCTGTAGAGTATAGTATATTCTTGTCATCTTACACGGCTTTATTTGCATAAATGTAGTCCTGAGAAAATCTCTGTCTTTTTTTACAAATTTCGCTGGGAAATCGTACCAACATGGCTTTAAAATGCAAAGGATCGTCGAGGAATTTTGTATTACATTATGAATTGATTTTTGACATAATCTATAATATTGAAAATGTTTGATACTGTTGAGATTCAGAGACAACTTCTATGAACCTCAACAGTATCAAACATTTTCACTTACTTTCATGTTACTTAATTTATGATTTTTAAGCTATTCCATGCTCTATATTTTTTCGGGTTTTCATAGGCTACCGGGCAGAATGTGTCTAAATAACGTCAAAACTCCTTACGCCTCCCAAGAATGAAAATAATTTAGGATATTTATATGAAATCGCGATAATCCAAGAACTACCAAGTAGGTACAAAAACTAGTAAACAGCTTTGAAACAAAACTTACAATATAAAATAATATATTATTACAAGATGGTCTTAATTACCGATCATCAATATTGTGATGGCCATGTTCTACACGAATAACATGTCATAAACAATATGAAGGAAGTAACGCTGCAAAGTGTTCACTAATAAAAACACCTTGACAAGTGACGAGATTAGATTAGGAGTCTGGAACTAATCGGTAACTTAGAGTATTAATTAGGCAAAGTATGACAGCGTAGTGAAGTTTTAATTACAAGACACAAGTAGGTATACCTATAGCGAGCTGCGGCAATCAATATTCTCTCTCTCCCATGTTTATCTTAAATTTTCTTTTCTCAAGCTTAAAATGCTTCTCTCACATTCATACATCTTGTCATACAGACGTGCCTGTTGCGAGAGGTGTTTTAATAATGTAGTAGTTGCATATATTCATTTAAAACATAGGCAACTACAGTCTACAATATTAATCAAGGTTTCAATTCTAAAAAGTATGTAAGCATAAGGATAAACGTTGAAAAATTAAACGTTATGTTTTGGACGTAGAAATTCAGCCTTAATGCATATTTGTGATAAAAAATAGATTTGTATAAAGTTTAATGTTTGTACTAGGTACTTACTAAATTAAAAACCAACGCGTAATTGCAACAAGAAAATTCTTGTATTATTTGAAAATATCTGTTCCGAAGCTTGTCTCATTCATACCAAAAGGTAGTATAGTAAACTTACATAAGTACATTTCTTTACAACTTAATATTCGTCGGCTGTACCCCTCTCGCCTTGGGCGCGGCCGACGCAAGCTGACTCGAACATTCGAAAATTACAATGATGTATTAACGCATGGATCCGGCACAAATTTTGTGCTAGAAGAATATTATTATTAGATACTTTTTTGTTGTTCCTGAACACCTGTGTCAGAAAATTGTGATACATATGAAAAAAAAAACCTGTAAAAGTGCATTAAAATAGGTAATAATAACAGTAGGTTTTAAAATATTTCTTAGAGCACTATTAAAAAAAGAGAAGGTTTTCTGGGTCCAGACAAAAATGGCTGAACAATATTGCTAAGATGCGGTTTCTCAAGGATAGGTGTCCTTGTAAAACTCCCTCATATTCTTTAGAAATGAGAATATTCTGTTCTTTGACACTGTACAGCACACACTAGTATGTACCTACTGAGTGCCTGCGCACTCAGTTAATTGTTTTAAATTAGGTGATGCCTCTTCCTATTTCAATTTCTCTCGTATCAGTCCGAGCTAGAAAAAAAGCTCATAAACAAAGATACTTAAAATAACGTAACAGTTTTCGAGCATGGAAATATGTCACATCTAGTGCTTCTATTAGCACGTTTTCCTATCAGTCAAGAGGAAAATGACACACAAACGGCCACTTCCTAACATTTATCCTAGGTCAATCTTGTTAAGACGACATGCTGATTTCCGTCTGGCTGACCGTCGAGAAAAGTGTTAGTGTGTATGCCAATCAATAATCGACTATTTGGCGTTACGTTTAATGACTAATTTATTAATATAATTTAGTCATTAAACGTAACGCCTGATCATCCATTTTATTCTACCATTGAGGTTTGTTTAAGTAGGTTGGTTATTGCGAATATTTGGCAATATTCGCAATTTCATAATTAGATATGATATTAAACCTGTACACGCTGCTCTCCGTGATTAACTTAAAAACAGTAAACATACGTTAAATGGTAGCTGCATGCGAGTAAACTGTAGACACACTGATAATTACTTTGATCCAAATATATTTAATATATGTAATGTACCTATATAATAGTAAATTACATGTCCGTGTTAATTCTAAGGCCAAAAGATTCGAAGTGATTTTTATGTGGTAAGCATTCACTCAAACGGAATCTAGGTTATCTAGGGAAATCCCACAGCATTGAGAACAACGCGGGCGCACTGCTTGTGATAATATACATACCATGACTTCTGCATTCCCCGAAAGATTAGGCAGAGGTGTACTACTGTACTCCCATACTTCGCCGGTATGTTAAGGTCCCATGTAATCGGGGGCGAGTCTATTGCCATTAACTGGGCACAAATCCAGACTCCGGGCTGCTACTGAGAATTTTATAGAAAAATATGCCTTTCGATTTATTATTTTATATTTTTTCCAGTTTGATAGAATGCGACAAAATTTCATATGCAAAGCAACCTAGGGACCAATGGACTAATGAGGCAGTGAAAATATGTAAAGTTAAAAAAGGTTCATGTTTCTAATGTTTCCTATACAGAGGAAACGGAAAACTACTGCTAGATCATTTACAATTTACTTAAACAAACACGTCGTCTAGTCTTTTCACCTTTGAAGTGTTGTATGATGTGACTTAAAAGCAAACATAACGGGGCATCCCGCAGAAAGCAATACATTTCTACCAAGAGCTCTCACATAAGTGGTCAGTAAACACATCAGCAAAATATTTGTAACTAACCGTTCACCGCGGTTCCAATCACATTCCAAAAGGCTCTCTCTGCTTCACTCTGCTTCTAGGCGGCGATTCAACATGAAATATTAAGTTAGAATCATAGTTACTTTTCACAGTTACCATCTGTGAAAACCTCATCCAATTTCTTGCAGTAGTGTTTGCGCCATGCAAAAAAAAATTTGGCGCCTTTTGGTCTCATAAAGACCCCTATATCAGATTTTCATCAATATCTAATAATATTTATATAATGCGCAGACATCGGCCGTAAATTTTTTATATGTATATATACTGCTTCCTAAAAACCGGTTTATAATGGGTAATACATGATTATACCAATAATAAAAAAATGTCGTGTCCGGATATAATTTAACACGTATGATTGAATTGTAATAGCTTAGTACCGGAACTGGCTATTACGTTTTAATTATTATGACTTCAATTTACCGTCATTTATGTATTACTTACATATTATATCTTTTTCGTTAGTTTGACTTCTCGAGGCAATAAGTAATTTGAGATTTACTTATGATATAGACAATGTTAGTGTGTAAGGTTGTGTTAATTTATTGATAAGTGCCCTTAAAATTATTTTTTTCCATAATACCAATTACAATTAGAATTACATAACCATTTGTTATGTTAAATGGGTGCATAAAGATATGAGTAGCTGTGTTCACATAAAGATCATTCTGGGTCATCAACACTAATTTATTTGATCACTAGTTAAAATACGTATTATGAACATTATAGTAATGGCTTCGTTTTGCTTTACATATTATCCAACTCATCACGAAGCTCAAAGCATTCTACCAAACATGAAAAAATATCAAATGATAAATCGAAAGGATTTATTTAACTTGATTTGTGATAACTTCAAGGGAAATTCTATTTGAGTTTGGTATAATCTATTTTTAAAAGAAAAATTTACGCAACATTCCTTGATGACGAGCTTAGTACTTTATATGTAGGTACACGCAGCTTCGTCATAGAAAGAACTCAATATTGTCAATAAATATGTAGTGGAAAATTTTGCAAACAAAACATATTATTATCTACCTACTAAGGTACTAATAAACAAACCATTCGTGGTGCTAATAATATAAACTTAATGTAAATACAATGCTGCGAAGATTACATAGTGTTAATTGAAAATTAACGAGATTTAACCTCTTAAAAGTTAAACTGGCTGGGTAAAACTTGTCACCTCTTTTAATTACACACCTACTTACTTTTCTTGATCAATACAAGCCTTCAGCAAAATAATTATGGGTCATAGTCAATACGCATGAATTTAACTCGCCCGAATGGGCGAATAGACTCCTTTTAAAATGCATCGCTATTATTTAACAATTTACGCAATTGCACATAATGTGTCTATTACATATCAATTATGATTATGATACAACGTCTGCAGAATAATAATGTTATAATAATTATACTGAAACTTTGGCGAGAATTTCTACCGGAAGTAGGTACCATGCATCCTACTTGTAGGTACGTGGCGCGTGCGCAAGGCGACGCGATTTCGTGTGCGGCCATGAAATGAGCTTTATAATGCGGATATAAAAGCGAAATGATCGATACATATGTGTTGTTTTCACGTTTATACTGTTATAAAATAGTACCTACGTCAGTTAACTACTGACACGAAAAAATATCGGATACCTACCCAACCTCTATCACTGTCAAAAGGCAATAAGCGAACTTTTACAAGGGAGATGTGCTATCGAATGCCCTACACAAAGCAAGTGCTATACTATTTTTTTGTGATTATAATTTATTATTTTGATGGATAAGACATGCTCTACATTCACCTTCACGGGAAGTGGTCAGGAAGGTACTGACATTTTCAATCACAGTCCAGATAATTAAAACAAATAAAATAATTAATTTTCTCTTAGATTTTGCAGCAGTGTAATGCAAATGTGAAAACTATACATATTACATTTAGGATTGTAGGCATCTATTATTAAAAGTACCTACTTTAGAAGGCCTTGACATTACACGTTATAAAATACATCTCTTGAATACATAATCATGGATCACAGAGGACGATTAATGTACCACGATCACAATCATGAATTAATAGAATGATAATTTTTTCAAAGTTAATTGATAGCTCCCGGCGTTTTCCGTTTGAATATGAACGGGTACGGACCTTCGATTATTATAGCTTAGTACTTGAATTTGAATGTCAAGTTATATGTTTAGTATCTATGGATTTATTTAAAGATTAGTTTTTTCTTGCGGCTTCGCTCCGGTAAGCGGATAGAAAGAATTTAATCAGAAACTAACAATGATAATCTCTTTATTCTATAGATCTGCATATAAAAGAGAGGTCAAGCTCTTTCTCAGGATCTATTTAAGTAACTAATGAGATAAGATGTAACGACGGAGGACAGAACCTCCGTGGATGTAATGCAGTTTTTAAGTTGTATTAAATGATTTCTAACAGTGAAAATAATATTATTAATATGTTCAGTAGTTTTTGCGCCAACCTCTAACAAACTGACAAGAATTCAAAGACTCATTTGTTTGGGATCGGTCACTTTTATAAACTCCGACCCATTTGCTTTTTTAAATATCTTCAATGTACAGTTTTTTTTATAATCTTATATACAGAAGAATAACTTCTTTTTACTTATTACAGGGTTATAAGTGAATTTTTAAAGTTGTCAACTTGAATTAAAAAAAAACAATATTAAATAGGTTATACCTAATTGCTTTATTTTTCAGTTATGCTACGATATCGAATATATTCTAGAGTGTGACCACTATCTTATTTATTGGAGATAGACGCTTCTCTTGCTTAGAAATAGTTATTATTCAGAGCATGACTTGAAAAAGTCGAATTCAGACGATGATGATTTTGGGTTTGAATAACATAAAAACTACGATATTAAAGGTTAATTAATAAATAATGGAATGTTACATGCAGTTTTCCACTACTAAACAATCTTAAATCCAGTCTGCGATTATGTATTGTATTATGTTTTTTTTTAAACTCAACGTTTTACTTTTCGTAGCCACACCGTTAATGTGAAATTAATAAACACCCTTGCTAAGGCCATTGCTCTTTCCAGTTTCAGAATGACGTTACTCCACAGCCATTCATTTTATTTTGCATTTATGTCACTTTCATTAAGGATACGTATATTCTTTTTTCCATTAAATGGCTCGCATAACACATTTGATAAGTGTCTAGAACAACACATAAGTTTTGGAGGCTTTTTAGATTATTATACATATCGCCTGAAATTCTATTATAATATAATTATAATGTATAGCATAAGCTCAAAAAGTCACCTGGAAGTCCATTGAAGTATATACAATTTAGTTCATAATACTGGTATGTATTTTTTAAGCTTTTTTTATTCTGCAAGAAGTGTCAGTACAAGCTACATAAAAACCGAAAATACTACAGTTTTCAGTGTACTAGATTAGTACATTCATCATTATGATCGCCTGGCCATCTAACCACATAATAATTAGCCACCACTGACTATTGGGTTTCGTAAATTAAGTAGTTAGGTACATTATAAGTATTTTCCTGAATAAAGTACATACCTGTATTATTTATGTTATAATTTTAATTTAAAATAACATATACTAGGAATATTTCAACAATCGGCAATAATTCATTATTAATTTAAATGACACTGAATAACAATAGCTCATTTAGAGCCAAGTAACAATACGAACATGAAAACTATATTAAACCTGAAAATTATACAAAATTGCGAGTTTCCAAACGTTTACGGTTTCAAGTACAGTCGCCAGCACATCAGGTTTTACGAAACTGTCTAAATTCTCCAAATGATTTAAAACCTTTAAAATGTTGAAAATTAAGTTCAAAATCAACTGAGAAAATTTGACATTTTGTGGTAACTTACCACCGTACGAGTACATACTGAATGTTTACTGTTCTGTCTGTTTACGTAGACATCGTTGAGGTCAGAAAGGTTAACCAGTTTGTCTTCAATCCCATTAAGAACCTTTAAGGTAACAGAATATATATAATTTGTCACCGCTTGGAGAATTCCAAGGATTATTTCAGATCACAGGTTTGGAGGTCACAAAATTTAAGAATTATTACGACTGCAATGAGATTTTTTCCACAGTCTATGGTTTTATTTTTATTATTAATTTAATGGGTCGTATGGGTGCGAAATTTTTCTTGTTTTTTCGCAAATTACTCGGCTGTAACACATTCTAGGTACATGGCGGAAGAAATTGCGACATTCACGATTGGTGATTGATTTTGGTATAAAAATAGAGGATTTGGTGAAAAATGACAATTTACACCTACCTAAATTTACGATAACGATTTTGTACGACAAGGGTGGTGGCGTGTTATATTTGTCTTATGTATATTTTGTGTGCTCTATCCATTTGTGCACTACATTGTTATACTCTCAAATATTTAACATAGTTGTTTGTAACAGGTCATTGACCTATCCTTATTTATTTATTAAGTATCTACTAAGTGTACACATCTTTGTAAAATATAACTTATTGAATTATATACATATAGAATGACTTACCGGAAATTTCAATTTCATGCTCACCATGCACGATCTACATTCGTTACGTTTGAAATTGGACTATGGGTCATTGCGTTGCGTATTGGCTGTCTTTAAGTGACTTTAAAGTACCTGTAACAAAAATAAAAGAAAATTTAATAACGCGAAATTAATAATAAGACAATGCTAGAGAAATGTCACCATAACTTGGCATATAGAAAATCACAGACATAATGAAAATTCTATGGTTTTTGGTCGCCGGAACCCTTATATATTAAGTGATTTGCTGAATTAAGACCGACTTTTAAGAGAAATCCGATATTACAGGCAGTTCCGAATCCTACCCACGGTAACATTTTTCTTACACAAATGATGATCAATGAAAATTATTTTCATGATGGCAGAGGTGTACTAATGTTTACCCAGAGTGAACCAGTATATTTATCCGTTGCCAGATCCAAGCAATACTAAACATTTCATAGAAAATTCTTATGTCTGTTTGCTTGACCTGGTAATCAAACCTTAGTGTAGCAGTTTATTGTAGGGACATAATATTATAAATATACGTCATATAATATTTCACAAATATAATAATGATGTATTTAAGGGTCTGCCCTACCAAACAAAGAGTCGAGTCGTGATTCACGATTTTGCGAGAGGAATGATAATTTGGAAAACAAATATTTTAAGAGCCATCAAACTGAACTCCTGATCGTTTCATTTGATCTTTTGCATGATAATTTAATAAAAAAACAATTTATGTTCATAATTTAATTCATACATTTAATATTTTTTGTATATTGTTTCAGGTACTTACCTACTAAACACTGTTTGTTGACTAAAAAGATGTCCGTAAGTAAAGTTTGGTGACAATAAAAAAAATCCATGTAAACTTGAAAAGTCAAGTTAATTTTTTTATAAACAAATTATTTAGTGTAATTTTCTGTTTTGTTATTTATCCTTGAAAAGCCTATTTTTGGTTAAGTTTCAGTTTCAATTTCTAATGTCGGTAGCAACTAGCGTCATCTAGCGGAAATTACTTGAACAATAATGAAGTTGCCGTTGCCTCAGGCTCTGAGGAAATTAAAACTGAAACAGGAAAGTACATCGAAATTCATGTAATTTCAATAACTTATTGGTCTAAATAATGTATTGTTATTTAGCTAAATAAATAATAATACATAGATTTACGGAACGGTAGTGCTACTGAAAATCTTGAGGTGATAACCATTCACTTTTTGAGAGTTAGATAGATTAAGATAGATGTTTCCAAAAGTTTTTTCGTCAGTGGACAGGCGGGGTTAGAAGAACCTCTGCCTATAATAATAAAGGATTTCCCAGCGTACCTTGACCCTGGATATGCGCAAGGTACGCCTCAATACGCGTGCTGCTAACCTACTGAAGAGCTAATATTTTATAAGTACGTTATTGTATTAAAGCTATCGAATGATTACTTATTCAGTTCCACAGTTGCAGTTGGGTATTTTGTTAGTCTTCACCGTGTATACAAATAACAAAGATAGGACTACCTGCATTATTATGGTAAAAGTACTTTTTTCATAAATTGAAAATAAATTAATGTATTTTTAAATAAGCTTAAAGAAATAAGAAAGGATTTTTTTACTATGCTAACATTTTAATTTGCGCTAGCATCGCTCACGTGTTTAGTGCCATACTTTGAAGCAATTACACGCATTCAAGTGTACCTATATGAAGAACTTATTATTATCAATCTATTTTTAAACGCCAAGATGTGAGTAAAATGCGTCACTATAGTTATTTTACAATGAGGAAAAGACGTGAGTCTGTAATTTCATGTAAAATTTTATGCTGGCGTTTAGATCGGACATCTTAATCAGTTATGTAAGACGCGAGACATCGTCGATTCGTATTTTGGGACGCAAAAAATATTAGCATCAATTGAGAGTGGCGCTGTTTGCAACTTGAATTTGAATTAAGTGTACGTCAATCACTTAGTTCGTAAACAATAGGTCCGGCAGCATCTCAGCAATATCACGTCTGCATTCTGCCAAACAGTTGAGGTAATGAGATGTGCCATTTAAGTTCAGTTTACCATTACCTACCTGTTTGAAGTAAAAAAAAAACCTACATTAAAGAAGGATAATAATAATTGAAAAAACATTGACCTATAAATAATTATTTTTGGAATATTATTAATAGGAATTTCGAACCGGTTCGGTGCTTACAACACTATACATATCTACCATACTACATGTATTATGATCACCAAATCGTGCGAACTTATGTTGCCAATATTCGACAACGTAAATTAACCAAATCGTGATTTTCGCATGAGTTCGACTTTGAACTGTTAGCAACGTATTGATGGAATTAACCAAAAAAGTATCTGTATAAGTATCAGTATGAAGAGTTTGGTACAAAGTTTGTAGCTATGTCGATAGATAGAAGTTGCAGTAAGTAAAAGTTTTAGATAAAATGGAATTAGAGTAAACTGCAAAAGTGTGTCTTTTTTATATGCACCTGGTTTATTATTGGTTTACTTAAAAACATTTGTCTGTATTAACTTTAATTTATAGATATATATATCGGAACTTATACCTTAGGTGTCGAATTTTCACGAACGTCATTACCATGACTATAGGGATTGGATAGGCAAATGCAGTTTTTCTTCGGACATACCCTACTGCCTCCTAAGGTAGAAAATCCATGAGTTTTTACAAAAAAAGTAGGTAGTTAGTAATAGGAATATTTATAATACATTTTTAGAAATGATTTTTTAATACTCCCATACTTACCGTACATTTTTATAACGATCCAACTGAAAGTGGGTCTCTTTGTAAAACCATCAAAATATCTTCGGTCTTTAAGGTTTGTTTAGTTTCGTGGTTGCTTCATTTATGAATTATGCTACTCGTAAATTTGAAAGCAACGAATAAGTAACACCTTATTTCCTGGATGCTTACAATATTATCTTGCAAAGGAAAATCTATAGTTAATTATCACAAGTTCATAAATAATTTTATGTATATGCATAATATATTCGTGATCCCGTCTCAATTATCATAGAACAGATCTAATCCACGTCACGATTACTTGGAATTATGTAATAATCACTAATATGTACCTACATCCTGAATTGTGTGACAGTTTATGTACACGTTACATAAGAGATAAATTTCTTGATAAGAGTAAGAGTGTTTGGTTTTTACGCAGGAAATCCCAAAAATTTTAAAGTGGATAAGAAAAATTATATGGTAACTTGAAATATAGGAAAGGGTGTGTCGAATAGTTAATTTATAGTTATAAATAATAATAAATTATTTATTTATTTCTCACCACAATACAAAATACAGATTTTATTCATTATTCTTACATTGCTAACATTGTAATGCAATATATATTGTGGGAGACTGGTGCCTAAACTAGGCGAAAGCCTGTATTTCAGGTCACCAGGACTCCACACCGTGATAAAATATTAAAACTAAAACAATGTTATTAATTCAGAGAATAAAATTGCGTTGGCGAGTGGAAGAAATTACTATTTCGGTAAAAAAGTTGCATTCATTCTAGCCTGATATTAATGATAATATAATTAATATTCGGCAACATAATCTCTTCATAATTCTAAATGAATTATTAATTATCCATAATTTATTTTAGTTTAGACGATAATTATGTACAGCATTTTGTAAAAAGTATCGTATCGTATTTATTTTATCGTTTATCCTAAGAGCTGTGCAGTTTAACAAGAATTTAGGTTATAATGATTATATTGTCGAACTAATGAAAATGATTTTCTGGTAATATGAACATAATCATAATTATTTACTAAGATGTTAAGAATGACTACAAAACAAGTAAATATATTACATGAACAATGCATGAACATGAGCTTCATTGTCTCCGAATGAGCCCCTCTCCCCCGCTTTAACTTATCATTGCGGTCGAAGATCAGCATTAAATGCTATCTTGATAGAACGAAGCCTTATCACGTTGTATAAATTAGCGATAAATTTGCTTTTCCCAGAGTAACAAGCAGGTTTTCAACACCTGTAGGAAATATCCAGTTTCTCAAGAACTCTTTATATGAATAATCTTACCTATTTACATTAAACAAAACTAGCTTCCAGCCGTTACTTTGCCTGTGCAGAGATTTTATATAGGTATAGAAATTCACGATCGTGTACCATTGGTAGGTAAATCTAAGTAGTACTCGCAATCGAATAATGCAAGTATCGTATACAGTGGGTTTGAATAATTTCTGTCTAATACCTTTTTATAGGTACCTACAGACAGGGCATATCGGACTTGTACCGACTTAAAACCGCACAATTACCTTTCTTTGCCCTATAGTCAACTATGGTTAAAAGTGTGTTTCGTTACTCGTATATCCCGAATTCAAGCTGTACCCAAGTTATTTTTTTTAGTAGGTACCGTTTTTTTCAAATTTCCAAGGAACACCACAAAATTCTTGAAGTGAAAAAAGTATTGCAGTAACAACAGATTATTACTGTGATTTAAAAATGAGAGGTAATATCATGCCTATCCCACTTTTGGACTAGGTCTTCTCTCATAATCAGAGGGGTTATGCTATAATCCACTATGCTAGCCTGCTCCGTTAAGAAAAATCTTTCACCCGTGCAGGTTTCCTCACGATGTTTCCTTAATCGTATAAGCGAGTGATAATTATTAATACGTGAATAATTTCGAAAAATCAGAGTTGCGTATCTTGCATTCGAACTCGATACCTTTGTCTTGGTCATATCACTAGGCTATCACTGCTTAGTATAGTATAATAACAATGTAAACAGAAAACATTATAACAGCCAAATGGACAAGTAAATCAGAGACAGAATATCATATTAATTACAAAATTTTCATGAAAATTACGAAATTTGCATGAATTGGGAGTGCTTTGCAAAGATGATTTTAATAACAGTAGTCTAAGTATCTATAGTAAATAAGGAAGGAGCGCCGGAGGCCCAATTTCTCCCTAAGACCCCTTCCTTTTCCTTTTCTCCTTCCCCTCCCTTTTCTTAATAGGATCGGCAACGCATCTGCAACTCCTTTAGTACTTACTGCAGATGTCTATGGGCGGCGTTGACTACTTTGCGTTGACTACCATCAGATGGCTGGTCTGCTCGTTTGCCGAGTTAAAGAAAAGGTATTCGGTTTTCTTAGCATTTTTAGGTGCTGACTGCCATTTTGGTCTATTAGTCGTCGGCGTGACTGCTACTGCTGGGAATCGAATATAGGACGTATTCGATTCCCAGTCGAGCAAAGTGTTACTGAGTTTTTTTATAAAATTCTCAGTAGCAGCTCGGAGTTTGAATTTGTGCCCAGTTAATGGCAATAAGCTCACCCCCTACTACATGGGGCCTAAACAAATATGTGCCAATAGCATAACCTTTGCAAAAGCAAAAATAAATTTATAAAAAAATATAGGTACATATATACCGGTGAAATGTTGGTGTAAGTAGAAGGTACACGTCTGCCCAACAATTCAAGAAATACAGGCTGGGCATATGATGTATGCAGGTAATAAGTATGCTTTATTCTTTAATAAAATGTATACCTAAAAAGGAGTAATTTAAGTTATATTAATTAATGTTATAGTAATAAATTTTAATTTTATTACTCGTCACACGGAGCTCTTAAAACTAGTTTAACTTTAAAATTATTATTTAAGAAGTGGAGTTATTAATTCCTTGAAGATCCTGTTTAAGTTTGGAGTTAAATTAAATATAATGATAAAATTACAGGTTAGCAATGCCGTCTACAATTCGTCCGTCACGACTTTGCATGGTCCAAGATTGTTTTCGAACGAACTCTTTTAAAGTGATAATTATTTTTTGTTTTAGTAGTTACTTTTTAGGGAATTTGTAGCTTCTTTCTTTCCAAAACTGTTTATTATTCGTTATTTTTTAGTTTGGACTTTGACCTGGTAATCGGCAAAAGGTTCGATCTCTATTACATGGGACCTAAACATACCGGTACCTATAAATATTGGGTTGTATTTATCTGTATCTAATATACAGATACGCCTCTGCCTAACCCTTTGAGAAATGCAGGTGTGTAGGTATGTGATGTTTAAATATAAAAATGTTTAAATTAAAAATTCGATCTCAGGCAAGGTTTGAACCTGCGTCGTAAAGCGTCTGGTGTACTTAACCAGAGAGACGCAGGTTCAAACCCTGCCTGAGATCGAATTTTTCTTTCACTATGAAATTTTCTTTAATTAGAAAATTGATTTCTTTGTGAATAACTAGAAGTTGCTTATTATTCATATTTTTACATCGTTTATTTCGATAAACGGGAATATTAGCAACACCATACTTGAAACCTTAGAGTTGCTGATGGAATGCCTACGGACTGTAAATTTCCGGAGCTGCAGCAACCTAGAGGGGGAACTGGTTCCCCTGCGCAAAAAAACAATAACCAAGGGTTTTACGATCGACTCCGATCTAAGGGAGGGCCCAGGCAGTAAGAGCCCAAGTGATTCTATATTCTCCAGATATATCCTCGTCTCATACGAGATGCCTATTTGGATGGCATTCACTAATTGTATTCTATACGTATAAATAGGTACTTCATACATAATAGTATTGTTTTTTTTTATTTATTATCCTCCCATTCACTGGTATGTAAGGTTGATGTATCCTGAAATGATAGACAAATACCCAACTGGGCTAACGAAGAGCATTTGAAAAAACTAAACTATTCACACTAAAAAATTAGACAATCTAAGAAATGTAGAAGAATAAAATGTAGATACCATGGATTTTCAATACATAATATTATAAGTATGAATTAATAAATCTTAAATAATTATCCCAAAAATTTTGAATTTTATGATAGTCATTGAGGCTATACCTACTTGCATTTAATTAATATTCTGAAAATACTACATGAATGACTATAAATATATTTTTAATTAATCTCAGTTTTTATATTAGTGTATGCAAACAAGTTTTTATTTAAATAAAATCTGTTGTTATCAACACTTGTTTAGATAAAAACTCCACAAAAGAGGAAAAAGAAAACTTATCCTGGCTTATGTAAGCCTATCTTAACATTATTAAATACTTATTTTATGTTCAATCAGTATTTACCGTTTTATGAGCCATTTTGATTCATATTCGACATAAACAAGTTCTTCGCTTCACGTAAAAAAAATAACGCCAAAATGCATAGGCAGAGATTGCGTGCACTTACTTTCCTCGTTCAATCAGTCATCAACAAACGGAGGTAATGACGTGCAGCTCCGAGATTTTCCGCCTGCGAAGCCTTCGACCCGTAAACTCGATCGAAATGAAAATGTAATTATCGAAGTAAACAATGGTCAAGTCGTTTGGCGGCATTCGTGCGTCGAACATCGCGGCAGTCGCACGCGCGCGCTGCAAAACAGGTACAAACGACGAACGATCGTACGTTTTACCTTATCGCGTGTTCCTTACAACGCATTGTTCGAACGAGATGCACTTATCTTCATGCCTTACAATCGAAAGTGATAAATGATTTAGTGCCGCGGATGCACTTGACATTGACGCGTCAAAATTTCTATGTAAGTTAAGTGATCAAACGTTGTTTCAGTGGCAGTGCTCCCAACAATTAGTTACGGCACTAATGAATATTTATACTTTTGTATTATTTATCCGGAAAACTCCGTTTGTTATCTGCATTTTATTGTTGTAGTATCATTGTTATGGTGATTCTAGACGTTAGGCTTGTTACGCGTTAAAACCGCAAAATGAGTGGAGATTAGTGGAAATAACTATTCAATTACCTAGTCATGTTAAATATGCCTATTTTTCATTCAGTATATTAGAGGTAGTTATCGGTGTAACTAATTTATGTTCGCTTATATTATGACGTTATTATACCAATTAGTATATTTTAAACGTGTATAAAATTGCGGTCTAATTTTTGTTTGACAAGTTGTTTTTTGTAAGGCGCGCGGTTTCCGTCGATCACGTGCGTGTGATGCGTTTACGCAGTCTTAAGCGCGCTGATTAGAAGTCGACAATTCATTGTAGATTTTTAAAGTGGGGGATTCTGAATAAGATACGATTCTCTTGTGCCTTCATACATAAATAATACGTAAGTAAGTATTCAAATAACTAAATGTTATTTTAATAAGTTAACACACTTAATCACGGCTGACATTTCCACTGATAAAAGTTCCTATCAAACAAAAAACCAGTTCTGTGATCATAAAATATCAATTAACAGTTGAGATAACATATCATGATGGGTTCTATAAAATAAAAATTGATTGCTCCGAGCATTTCAATAAACATTTAAAAAGTACAAACGTCACAAAGTCAAAGGTTAAAGTCCTTTTGAAAAAGGTTCACATCGCAATTCCTATTTCAAAATCTGGCGGTTAAAATCTCTTCTATTAAAGTAGGATAACAATATTCTTTTCATGCATTCAATAGTTTTTAAAGCAGTACATTCTTGAAGGCATTCGCCTGACTAGTAAGATATAATTATGTAAATAGCATGTGACAAAAACCACGAGCCGACTGACGTATTACCTGACACAAGTGAAGTTGTTTAGTTGTGTACACTTGTGAACGTTGATTTTGTTAGCTCGTCTCGCTGTGTCAACTTTTGTGTTTGTACTTAGTAAGTGTTGAAATGAATTAAGTTTAAAAAAAATATTTAGAGTTATAGAATTATAGTTTGAATTTTTGGAAGATATTTCGTTCATTTAATTTGGTTGCGATACATACTACACACTTCTTAAAATATAAATTAAATAAGTATCTTAAGTAGGAACAGTGTAGACGAAATAAATTGTTGAATTGTTTTGTACCGTTTATTTTAGTTGTTACTGCATGCGTACACATGAAAGCACCATATTATGCACAGCATTTCAGTAATGTAATTTGATATTTAGATAAACTTGTTTTTAAACATCATAAAAGTTACAGACTAGTTTTTTTTATTAAATAGAGACAAAGTGATGTTTACAAAAAATACATGAAAATTACAAGTTTCACATGAATCTCTGTGTTTAAGCTGTATATGTCTTTATATATTGTAAAATTCATAATAACAGTTTCACATTTGCAATTCAAAATCAATAAAGATGAGTTTTAATTTATTGTTGATGACACGTGTTTGAATTTGTATTAAAATTCTTAAAATCCCTTTGATAGAACTATACTTACCATAAATTACTGCATGATATATTATTATGTTTGCAAAAAGCGGAATTGTTATTATTATTGGTTTCAACATTCATTTTATTCTAACTAACACACATACACCTACTCAACAAGAACCCCCACCCTATATATACTTAGTTAGTTATTATTTAGTAGTAGGTCAATACATTTTTTAAATTAAGGCAATTAATACATATTGCAATCTATTTTCCGACAAAATCTAATACATAAAAATATGATTGCTAATTAACAGGCTATGTAAGTAACTATTGATAATATCAATAAGTCTAAACTAACCTTGGTCAGGCTTTCAAAGTTAATAAATCAAATTAAACTTACGTAAGTTTATCTGATAAATCGAGATTTTTTAAATCTCCGAAACGTTGATCGATGCCTATTTGTGGGGAGCACAATACCACCAGAATTTATACTTGAGTTACGTAATTGATATATTTTTTTCTTTTAGATAATCGACAAAAAGTCGATACTTATTTGAACGACATCAACGAACGTAGCTACTTGCTACTAAACAATTGATCGGGCAGCGGAAGAGGAAATTATCATTACAGTGACGGATCACGAAAAAAACATCAGTGACTGCTGATCAGATCACTTGATCAAAATAGTTCTGTGTCTAAATTGTGTTTGTTTGAGTGACTACACCCTGTGTCGTGAGGACTATATTGCGATGACACGTTTGCTAATTTGACGTGCATAAATTTGTCGCAAATCGCAGAAAAACTGGAGGTCGACACGTATGAAGTGTCAGTTGTCGTCCAGCTGACAACAGATGTCATCCCCATTGAAGTCGGTGAGTGAGTCATACATATATTTTTGAGTGTATTCATTACTCAAGTACCCACCTAGTTGTTTTTTGATACTTCAATGATCTTTGTGGTCACTGACTTCGTCATCTCCTTTGTGGTTTACGTGATCTATCTGTGGTTGTACAACTTTGGTTTGTTGTGTTTACTTTTATCAGCATGTGTTTATACTTAGTTGATTAAGAAATGTATTTGGACTTCGATTTGCATTCGCGACAATTACTTATAGTTGTATTCTGCTGATTTTATCATTGAACTTGCAAAAGCCTTAATTAAATCAATTAATTAAAATAATTACCTAGGTATATGACATACATATTTTACTGAATATCAGATGTACGTTTTAGGACTGAGTCTTCTCTCTGTTTCTTATTTTACTTCACATAAATGTAATGACCTAAGTTACACATAAATGTTCCTAATGGTCCCAACTGATACTAAAATCCTTATCATAAACAAACATACTCAAAGTCATAAGCCTTTCTTTTCTTTTAGTCGTAATTTTCAAGTAAAAACTGGCTCTATTTGCCAACATCCAATTATCAACACTACCTGCAATCGATTCTAATTAGAAAACACATTTGGCATTAAACGTGCTGTACCGAATTAAGTTAAAGCGTTCTTTATTCGAAATTCGAATACCAAATACTCGATTAATTAAATTAATGCAAAAAATGTCCTCTTTACAAATTCGTCTTCTACACATTACTTATCGAGGATGGTAAAACAGGTCTGGCCAGTGTTTTTGTGCGATTAAACAAGTAAACGGCTGTCGCTTCTCATATTAACCGATTTCAAATATAGAATTTAGAGGCGCTATTATTATTTTTAAACTAGGAAGTTCTCATAATATTGGCAAGAGACTATAATATAATAAACTTACGCTTTTTTCCTGAAGAGGTAAGCAGAAAGTATTAAAGCCACTTGCTACGGTTCTTGCATACTTTGTTTGCTTCCTCCACGTTTATACGCGCCGGTTACGAGTTGGTACTACGCACCTGACCTTTTTGAAGGACCTCACCAATAAGGTCGGTGTATGACTCTAGAGCGTCCCATCCTGACGCATCCGCTGACATTCGCCTTATAAATCATTTTTGTTCGTTTTCTTTCATTAATTCTCTAAACATACATTACAGTTTGTTCCAAATAACTAAGCTTGTCTGAAGTTGTCCGCAAGTGATTTAGGAATGGTAGAGTCGGTGTAAACAAAATTGGAGTCATACAAGTTTCGCTTTTGTGATTATTTTCTTTATTAATTTCGATATGTATGTAGGTATAAAAACACTTAATAAAGCGATTTTATTAGCGCGGTAGTTCAGAACGGCTAACTTCAGACGCGCAGATTTAATTTGAACGAACTATAACAACAGCAAGAACAAACTACAGCAATATTAGCCATAGTAATGCTACTTATTATAAATGTTCGTTATGATAACTATGTTACTAATTTTTGAGAAGATTTCAAGGTACAAATGATTACCGATTGCCTTAAAATATAATACTTATCAGCAATAGGTATTAGACAGCCTTTGTTTTTGGTGCAAGTGTTGAAAAAAATGTAGTCAAATTCAGGAATTTGTTCGAACTTTAGACAGATTTATTGATTGAATGTAGTTTTTTTATGGTATAATTTAACCCTACCTAATATAGGTAGGGTTAAATGCTTAGGTTTATGCTTTTCGTAAATTTTTATGAAGATTTTAGTGTATGGGAATGTGGCTTTATAATCGGATAACAACGAAGCGAACCTACATTAAAAAATAAACACGAATTAAGAACCTTTTTCTATTTTTAAATCGGTTAAAATGTTTGTTTTTCTCATTCAGCCTTGCCACTGTTATTTGTTAGAGCACAGGACCGCCGTGACCTTGTCAATGCGTTGAGTGATGAAGATAAAAGAGGACGAAACAATACACCGTGCGAGGATATATCGCTTATCACCGCCACTTAAGGCTGCATATATATTACACTTTAATGCAATTTTTATATCACTGACATGTGCCTGTTATAAATATGATAATATTATGTACAAATATATGACATGTTTCCGTGTCTTACAAATAATACTATAGCCTAAATGAAAATGAGTATCTGAAAAAATAACTAAGTCATCATGCTTATAGTCTTTTTCTGACTAAGAGCAATGGCTTCGAATTCAACTAGATGCGGCTGACCTATAAGACCGCAACCCCTTTCTTAGGGCATTTGACTGGCATGAGCCCCTGAAAGAAAACTGAGACTAATGTATGCAGCATATAGCATATATATTTTATATAGTTATCATCTGCAACTATCTACATTACGAGTACCTTCTAGTTTTTTTAATAATAGAATGTATTGTTAAGTCTTATAGAGAAGTAAAAATCTGAGCGTTAAAATATTTGTGAATAAATATTAAAGTTTAGAAATGATCTTTAGGTAATCTTGTTGTTAATGACTCGTTATTATCAGAACACGATGTTCAATTGTTAAAAAAAATTATGTGAAAAGCAGGTGTAATAATATCTACCGCAATTGTCGTTAATGACGCACGTAGGTACCTAGATCATTTTTCGCATGAAATGATGATATCTTGTCCGCATGAAAATAATCGTATCTGTAGTTTTACAGCGGTCATTGGTAAAAAACTAGCAAATTTGCAAAACTTTATTACTAACATTATAAACAACAATTTTGTTCTATGACTTTTTACAGAACATAATACATTTACCGAAAAAAAAGTTAGCTAACTTTCAAGATTCGATCCTAGCTCCAACAGATTTCAATTCCCCGACGCTCGACCCTCGCTTCCCACCCCTACCTTTTGTCACTAGGTAGCAGAGCTTTCTTTTTTGCATTGAGTTCTTAATTAAGCACTCAATATTACCAACTCATGAATGACTGGTCATTAGTTTAGTTGTCCTAAGCGCGATTGCTACACTAGAGTTCCTGGGTTCGATTTCTGGGTCGAGTAAAGTGGGTTTTTCTATGAAATTATTAGTAGTAGCTCGAAGTTTGGATTTGTGCCCGGTTCATCGCAATAGGCTCGTCCCAATATCTTGGGACCTGAACATACCGGTGAAATGTGGATTTGCCTAACACTGTGCTAACACCCTTATTTAACCCTTCGGGAATACAGGCGTGATGGTATGTAATATTTTCTAAGTTAGCAAACAGTTTACTTGCGCAACTTAAGTGAAATAAGGCAATATAACTTCCATAGGCGAGGGCTAGGCTTTCGTAAGGGTTAGGAACTTGTAACATCTTATATGTTATCTAAGCTGGCTTACAACCAGTATTCCTTTACATAGCGCGGCACACGTTGCGTTCTCTTATCGTTTATTTTCGTCTACCAATTACTCATCTGTAAGTTACGAGCTACCTATTAACGTCTCGTGACTTTGCAAGGGTTAAATATGTATAAATGTAATAAATAAAAGATTATTACTCGTTCTTACATAATCATTATATTATCATATAACCATTGGACTGCTAAGTCGTAGGTTTCGAGTTCGAATCCAAGGCATGCACCTCAGTTTTCATAAACATCTGTGTATTAAAATACGCCCTTGAAATGGTGAGGAAAACATCTTGAGAAAATGCAAGCCTGAGAGATTTTCTCGAAGGTGTGTGAAATCTACTAACCCGCAGTAGGCTAGTGTGGTGGACTATAGCCTCATCCCTCTCACTCTGAGAGGAGATCGGTTCCCAACAGTGGGACGGTAAATGGATTGGTGATGAAACAATCAAGTAATTTTTAGTCAATTTAAAAAATGAAAATAATTTTTAATTCGATCTATTTTTTTGTGTGAATGTTACGCGATACAATGTGGTTTTTCTTTATTTTGTAATTATTTGTGTAAAACAATAACATTTCTCACGCTCATGCATAAATATTAAACTACTGAAATCTATATACTGCTAACATAATTGATTCAAACTGAAGATAATGTGTTGACGTCATCGCAAAAAATAAATAACTTACAACAGCGCTGATTTGTATGAACTAAAGAATAAATTATGGGAGCTTTGTTGTGATTACATTTAATTTTTCAATGATCTTGTTCTGTTGTCATGTATGTGGTCGCCTTTTCTACGTCATAACTCTTCATAATAGTTCGAGGTGGCGCAAGAAAAGAGCATCTGGAAGGAATTGGGGGAGGCCTTTGCCCAGCAGTGGGACAGTAACGGTTAGAGAAAAAAAAAAACTCTTATTGTTGCTGTGTCTTGGTACCATCACGCTTGTTCCTCTGCAGACCAACTAATGCATGTAGCAAAATATGAAGGAGATATAATTATCTAAAGTAAAATATGGAGGGGAAATGTAAGGAGCTGTTAACAGGACGTTACACTTAACAGTTTTCGTGTATTTGCCATAAATTTTACTTCCATACATGACAATCAACCCATTTACCTATTGTCCTATGGGCATGTCCCCGATCTGCAACTGAGCATTTATATAGAAAACCCCAATAACACTTTGCTCGACCTGGGGATCGAACCCAGGACCACTAGACTCATGAGGCAGTCTACTATTGATACGTTCACGAAACATCAGAAGTGCGTCCCTTTGATTCGAACTCGAGACCTATCACTTGGAAGTCCAATGGTCTTATCACTGCTTACATTCATGATAAATAATAATACTTATAAAATTGTAGATATTTTTGGTGAAATATTTATAAAGTCAATATCCGATTTTTCAATCTTTATTATACCTACCTATCTACTGATAATTACTTTATTTTTATAACTTAGGTACAAATCATTGGCAATCCTAAAGATAATTTATGCCACTGAGCTGGGTCATTAATCTATTACTCGCTGTTTTGTAATTTCCATAATCATATGTCAATGTCTGATACCTATATACAAGTAATTGATCAGTTGCACTTTCATTCTTCGATCAGGATAATAAATAGAAACAAATTTAAAAAAATCTTAAATGATTTCTCTGAAAGAAAGGTGAAGGGTTATATTCGATTTCTATGCACTAAAAACACACGGACTATCACAGAAATTGCAGTTTTGGTAATGTTATTATCATCAGTGATAAATAGATACACGATATACTATTATAATAAATAGTTTTTGAACACAATACTTAATCTCGTGCTTTGGATAAGAATTGAATATATTTTTTTGGTATTTTGTCAGAATAAACTATTTTTCTTTTAAATGTTATTTTAAGAACATTCCATTCTATTTTAAGTAATTTCTAGTTTTTTAGGCTATATTTGTAGTTATGGTTATGTTGAAGATATGAAATTAAATATGACTCGCTTGGAAATTACTTAATTTAATACGGATAATTTCGGTTACAAATTATAACTTAGGTAGATCGCTGTGTATGTTATGAAATCTGATAAGTAGTTTCGTCACAAAAAATTGAAGAAGTTTAGTCACTCAGACATTCGCTAAATACCATATCCTTTGTAAAGTGTTATTTTTGTGTTGAAAATTCAACCGGGGCGGTTAGAAAGTTAAAAACTTTCGCAAATAGCAGGTACCGTAATGTTTTGTCATGTTGTTTCAAGGAAATAAAACCGTGTTTTACTGTACAACTTTTCTGTGAACACAGCTTACCTATTGCAACTTTACTTACATAAGGTTCTAAAACATAATATTATTGTATGATATTATCAAAGGTTTGTTGCGCTAATTATACCATAATATTTGATTTTTGTGCGATTTTAACATAATTATATTCATATAAGAAATAACGTTTGAATTTCTAGTAAGTAAAAGAGTATATATGTAATTATACTTGGCATGCGAACTTCGAGGTAAAGAATTACCACCGTATTATACCTGCTTCTCATCACTATCAAATGTCATTCTTGTATAATTTAAATAGTTTCACTATAGTTACTACCTACGAATATTAAATGTGATGGTTGGTAGGTCTAGAAATATCGATTAGAAGTTACCAAATGCCAAGCCCAAAGGTCGAAGGAAATGAATTATTAGCCATCTACGGAGCTTTCAACGCGTGTCAGTATAATAAAATCATTAATACTAACATAAATTTATTGAAGCAGTGCTAACTTAGCGGTGAGAGCATCTGACGTGATTGAGAGCTTGAGTTCGAAACCAGAGTCTCACATTATATAGTCGTTAGTTTTCTGCGAATGATTATTTTAGACATAGATGATTATTCTGCCGTCGTAACGAAAAAGGGCACATGTATCGTTTTTTATTAAATTGACTTACAACATATTTGGAATCAGAATTAAAAGTCCAATCTGCATTTTTTTTTTTTAATGTGAATTGTTAGTTGTGCCCTTTTTCGTTACGACGGCAGTCTAATAGATACAATATTATGTGTCGGTAAATTATCTTCAGTTCCAATATTAACAACTCACCCAGCCACAACACTCGTATAACATAGTTATATAAATATGTACTTGCATATATAAAAATCCACACACACACAAAAGTACCCTTCCATAACCTATTGAAACAATGATATGATGAGTATTGTTTCTTAAATACCTTCGAGTCTTGGGGTGGGGACAGGAAATTCGTGATACAGATGTTCTTTTTTTTCGGACTCCAGTCCTTCACAAAGAGGACTGTGTCTTTGTATATATACTTTAATATTACTGTAAGCATTTTGAGGTGAAAATAAATAAATAATTAATGCAAAATCTATCTTTTCGGGCCCAGGGAGCGGGAACAGGCATCGCTGAATTATTTTATCTTTCAAAGGACAGTTTTTCTAAACCTGAACCAATTTTGTTAAATTCTGGTGAAGAGATAGACTATATATAATATATAAATACGTTCTAAAATTAATTATGCTATTTGGAAAACCAGTTCAACATTTGCGAAGACCAGTTTGTATATGTTTTGGTGTATTTTTAAGGGCGGATGTCGAGTGAATTGAGAATCATATTGATGGTCAATGAACTCCTAATGAGGAGCGAAAAAGGCTTTAAAAAGTAAAAGACTGTAAAAACGCTGAGCTGAAAAATGTACTCACTTATTACTAATATATTTTTCTTCGAAAGTTATGTTCTCTGTATATTACCCACGAATACCTACAATAAAATACAATTCAATACTGTATATATACTGTCATAACTTTAAGAAATTATGAAGGTTGCATAGACTTCTGACAGGGTTGCAGCGAATGTTATTACCGGTTCCATGGCCTCGACAAGGGAAAGAAAGTGTGGATAAGATTCTGATATACCCTGCCGCCTCTGCTGGCGGCAGAGTATATCGAATCTATATCCACTCCCATCAAATAAATTGCTATACCCATAAACTCAATTCGCACTCCCTTACTTAAGTGATGGCACCGCCTACTATAATGGTATACAATTGACCTTGATTCTTTGCGTCATCACCTCTCCCATGGGCCATTTCGCCGACCCCATCAAGGTTATCGAACACACTGCTCGGATGTTTGGTCGGCACGCGATCCATCATTCTATTTTAAACCACGTTTTAATTGAGGTATACAACAGTTAAATAATGTTATACACGCAAAACGTCAAGTTCAGATAAACTTCTGATTAATCGAATGACCGTGTCAGATTTAAGAATTATATTGGTTTTGAGAATTTTTCAGTGTCAAATTACATGTTTTATAAAATTCCTCCAAATGTATTGAATTGAATTGAAAACAGGCACTAGATATTTTGCAATATAATTTAATTGTAATTTTACGATTGTTTTAAGTTTTCAGTTTCATTTTTGTTCGACATTGAAGTACCTCGTTTAAGTACAAATTTGTTAAATAACGATTACAAGTGTAGCAATTAAATTGGTGTCATCAATTTGCTTATCACGTAGGTACCTCGGTAACCTAGTCAAGTTTTATTTTTCATTATTTGATACTCTGTGCTCATTTTATGTTTGCCTTGGTCCCATTTTCCTTGTTCCGTAGACATACGATCACTGTAAGATACTTGGTTGACAAACCAGCTAGGCACCACACGGTAAAACCAACAGGCAATTTTTATTTAATTTGTTGCTTTTTAACAATTTCAGTTCATAGAATTTATTGATAAGTTCTCTTTAAAAGGGTATGTACTCATAGTTATTATTTTAAGGAACCAATAAAATATTTCTCATAGCCTAGCTGGTTTCGTGCAAACTTGCGCCATGCATGGAACACATTGCTATCATTGGAACTAGTACTAACATAACAAGTGTATGGAATTATTAATTGGTATTTCATACTCATAACATATGAGAAACAACAAAGAATTTATTGTTTCTATTTTCTAACGTACCTAGTTATTTTGTATTAGGAGCAAGAAACTCGCTTTGAAATAGGTTAATTCTTAAAATACTGTAATTAATCATGTAACAAGTATTCTAGGAAACGTTGACGACAGCTCAGCCTTCGTTTACGTAATAGTATGTTAATTGTAGCGTAACAGCTTTTAAAGACAGTCCGCGTACATTTCCAGGTTTTTAACAGGCTCATTTAATTGTACCCAGACTCTTAAAATAGTTTTCCTTAAAAAACGTTGATATATGTATGAAATGTACCCTTACCTATATACAATTGAAATAAAACATACGTGACTATATTAATTAAAAAAACCTAATGTGCCGAATCGTGAAGTTTTCAAATTAATTGAATTGCTCTCCTAAGAGGTCGGCAGTGTGTCCCGTAAGGTAAGGCCGTTCTGTCTGCTAATTCCAGTAACATTTAGACCAGTTGTAAACGAAACAAGCAGTGGATTTGGTACAAGGCCAGTTTGACACTAGACACAATAATACCTGTTACTTTAAAATGTACCTCAGATTATGATATTGATATTGTGGAATATTTTGAACGTTGCACTCAGATTTGATCGAATTTGACGAAAGATCAAATTACATTGTACTAATTTAGAAATAACCAGGAATTTAGTGAATAGTGAGATAAAATCTGCATTGGAGTCTTTTTTTTATATCTCAGAAGGTAACCGATACCAAATCGCTCGCTTGGATTATTTTATTACGATGAAGAGATAACATTTGCCAAATTAATACATGTTTGTTAATCGACAGCATATTTTGTTAAGTTTCGTCATTTATTAATGCCAGTTAAAACTTTCAAATTAGCTGAATATGTTGATGCTGAGTTCTTGGATTTGTATCTGGAATGCAACAGTTTACCGTCCTTATTGCTTTAACTTTAAGTAAATAAACTCATTTTGCTGTTGATTATTAAATAACCTTAAAAACACTGTAAATGATATTTACCTATAATAAATAATTTAATTATTTGTTTATATCTATCAGTTCTAATAACGCATTTATCTGTTAAGTAATCGATATGCTCTCGCTATTAAAAACTAGCTACAAAAATTGCGAATATTTTTCACTTAACTCAGTGACTAACAGGAAGTCATAAAGAGTAACACTGGCGAATTTGTTTAGAGTCAACGTTGCGTGATGGATGATGGGTCTCATGACGTTATTCTGTCATCATATGACACGTGGAAAATTTTACAACTATTGCTTTAACTCATAGATTATGACCGCCGCGGGCAACTGTGTGAAAGTGTCAAATGGTAGCCGCTACGTATAAATTCTGATGCTCTGCCGCAACTGGTTGAGAAGGAAGTCTTTCCCTATGCAGAAAGCTAGGAGGATGATGAACCGGACATGTTGGGATACTAATAACTTCAATTGTTTGTTGCACGCATATCTATCGTTATCGTCTTATTTTTTTACAAACGTGTATGTAGGAACATTTTCAACTCTCGAAACAATAAGAAATCAAACGTCCCAAGACGCTTTTGAAAAAAAATAATTGCCAATTTATCGGTTGTAGTATATCCACACCCAACATTAGTAAACGCTAAGAGAATTGACTATAATAGATACTTATATTGTTATGTACATTCTTCATGTCCAACCTGTCAACCTAACAGATCGATCACATATTTTTATCACTATGTAGCACATGCAAAACTTAAATGGAAACGCGTGATTTTTACCTGAATAAGTAATATATCAGAGAAAGAATAGCAACATGATAATATTTTATAGGTAGAAGTGCAGTAGTAATTTTGCTTGAACTTTAGAACTGCGATTTAAAGACATAGTAAACAGATTAATGACCACAAATGGAGGGAAAAGGGACAAGGATACACTAAAATTTGATGCATTTAGAACTAGGAGAAAACTAGTACAACAGGTCTAGTCTATAAAATGTATGAATCACAATCCAAAAATACATCAAACGGGAATGCAGAACGAGCAAAAGAAGGTTAATTCAACAACCATTGTGAATTAAAGTAAACAAAATCCTAATCACACTTGAGAAAAATAAAGAGCTAAAAGTGGTTATGGAAATATAAAACAAACAGGTGCTGATGGCTTTAACAATAAACCTGTGACAATATAAATATCAACTGATGTGTATATCTAAAGATAGTTTCATTGCTATGTCCTTAGAGAACACATAAATGATAATGTAGACGTGCATTAATGGACACTTGTTTACAGAAGATAATTATTTAATATAACGTTAAATAATCAGTAACGAATAATATTAATTATTGTTATTCGTTACTCCGAAATCGAAGCGCAAAACTCGAAACCAGCTGGACCAATTTTTTTTTTCAGATATTCGTTGAATTCGGTAAAAGGTTTTTACTAAGAGAACAAATTTCAGAATTGCATAAAAAACGTAAACAGCTTTTTGTTCTCATGTAAAATGTTTCAAGATGTAATTCTAGGGATGGCGATTTGAGATCGATTTATTAAGGAATCGATTATGTATGTGGGTATATTCGTATATATATATATATGTCTATGGACTGGACGATATCTGTTGGGTCAGCTCGTAAGTTAGTAACTAATAAAATTACTTATAGCATTGCAGAAAAATAAAATTACAGTTTTAGGAAAATAAAAGGCAGATCCGATTCTCTTTCTCGCCATCGCGACATTGAAGGCAAGATCAATGTCAATGCGGTATTGTCAGATCTTTTTACGCTATCACGTGCATTTGCGAATATAATTCACACAAAGGGCGTGAATGGGCGTCAATTATAATGTCATATGGAAGTGCATAAGTCGTAGTGATTGCTATAATTCGATACGTGACTCGCATCAGAGGTTCATGGCAAGGTCCTCCACTGTTTTTTAACTTTGCTGCTCTGTTGAAAAATATTATTCTCTATCATTGAAGCAGTTAGTTCGAATCTTGTTTGCACGTCTGTTTTCCGGCAGCATATTCTAATTTTGTCCAGTTTTCATCGGGCCGTGTAAGGAGAAACAGGAAGACACCTATTTAAAGAGTCCTTGATCTGCTGAACCTCGTTATCAAGTTCAATATAATTCATTTTTATGTCGCAAGGACGCAAGGTTTTTGATCGCACTGACCTGCGTGAATATTATCTCAACAATCTTCTTTATTCAAAATAGTAGTTGAAGTATATCGTACATTAGCATAGCCTAATCAGCCTTATATAATAATGTTCCCACTGCTAAAACAGGCACGGCAGAGGCCTCTCAGTGAGAGAGAGTGGGCTGTAACACACCACGCGGGCCCAGTGCGGGTGGGGATAACCCACCCCCACCCCACATTTTCTATCTTTATAAATAAAATAAGATATTATTATTTTTACTTAGAATAAAGTTCAATACATTTTAGCAATTAGTTTTACAATTAATATTAATATTGAAGGCCTCAAATTGTTAATCAAAGATTTAAATCCCAATAAGTCATAGAACAATTTGACGTTGTATAATTGACCAAGTTTTATGATAGGCAATTAATATTTGATAGAATTACATTATTGTAAACATATACCTACTTGTTTTTTATTATTAGATTTTATGACATTAATTGTTAGCGGTAGCAAACGGTTGTACAAAATTACAAATACATAGATGTTTACTTTAGGTTATGTAATGTTTCAAAATAATTGATATAATATTACAAAAATGTAAATAAGGGCCCGGTTAAGAATTCTTTTTATTTATTATGGACGTAGGTGACGTAATAAGTTGTTATCGTTATCACTTTGCTATGTTATTCAATGAGAATCTTATTAGCCATATTTTATTTATTTGATTCTAAACAATCTTTGAATGTGAAATATTTATAGAACAATTTAATTTGAAGGATATTGTCGTTCAAAACTCTATAATTCCACAATTAAAATTCAAAGCATGTCTAACTTGGAGTCAATTGTCTCTTAGAACATTTATATTGTTAGGAGTATTAGCGGGAATTATGCACCTTACAATGACCTTACAATAACCTCATTATGCATTTTATTTATGTGTAATAATCCTACAAATATGAACAACATTTCAGTGATGTCAGTTATGAAACGTATCAATTCATCAAATATATTTCAAGATATTGCATACGTTATCTAGAAACAGATTTTCTGTTAGGCATAAAAAGAAAGTGGACTGATAAAAATGTCAACGGCTATCTAAATACTTCAAAATATATTTGCAGATTTATCTCCTGCCAGTTTGAAAGAAAGAATTGTTTAACAAAACTCGTAAATAATCCAAATAATATAATATATGCCTATTTTACGTGACGATGTTTACTGGATAATTTGACAGGATAGTCAATATAACAAATTAATTCAACAACCTACAATAGATGGTTGGCGTGAAAACTGAAAATATGAACACTTTGTGGCACAAAACATAAGAAAAAAATACTGTTTCTGTTGAACCCGAATGCCACTGGCTGGATTGTTTTCACTACTGTAGATTTTTTCAAATAAACTCCATAGAATATGGATATCTTTAGTATTGAAAAAAAAAAATAAGGTACTAATTCTTGATATTAAGTTTAGATTCAAGGGAGAGGGTCAAAGGTAAACTTAATACTAACTATTTATGTCCAATTTCAAAAGATATTTGTCCTGATCTCTTAGGATCGTTTCTGAATATTCATCATCATCATCATCACCCAATGTTAGTCCGATAAGACGAATTACTGATGGTTCAGGGTACCATAGTATTATAATTAATGCTTCAGAAAAAAGTAACACTGAAATAAACGAGTGTACTTTATTCATTCTTTTTTGGAGCGCCGGAGGCAAAATCTCCCTTTCTTCTCCTTTTCTCCTTCCCCTCCCATTTCCTTAAATAGGCTCAGCAACGCATCTGCAACTCCTTTGGTTTTGCAGATGTCCATGGGTGGCGATGACTACTTACCATCAGGTAGCTCGCCTGCTCGTTTGCCGAGTTATACCATAAAAAAATCATTAGTCAATTCTGAACAAACTACTTTCATGATGTTACGCGTTATGTATGTATAAGCTTAACTTTTTTTCAAATTATGTAGCAGCATGAGCTAGCTGTACCTACATAAAATCATGACCAGTAAGTAACCTTGATTGCTTCGATGATCACAAGCAACTCAGCGATGATTGTGTACTCGAGCGGTCTTGATAACGACTTCGTTTATACTTTTGTCTTGCTCTTTTCAGTTTTTTCCAGTACAATTTTAATTTTCTTTCTTATTTGTTGCATTTGACCAAGCGATTGTTCGCTCGGACAGGCGGATATTTGTTATTTGCGTTTGCATTTTTTTTTCATGAGTTAGAGAGCAGAAATTAAAAATTATAAGTTGTATCAGATAAGTCTTACGAAGACACCGAACAGTTCCATCCAATAGGTACTCGAAATAACATTCTAAAAAACTCATCTAAACATTACATGAATAACTAACAAATTTCAATCAAATCAAAAGCCAAAACCGCACATTGTATGTACTTCCGTGAACAAACTATATGCTTACTTATAGGTCTTACAAATATGAAAATCCTTCGGTCATTAAGAAAATTCCAATTAGCAATACAGTAAAGTACAATAACTACGTTACCTATAAACCCGAATGAATGTAAGTGACGTATGTTGTTTATAGTAAACTAACGTCGGTTTGACGTATGTAAACGAATACAAAAAAACTTTCTTCTAAATATTTTCTTAGGGCTAGTAAACGTATGAAAATTCTTACAAGAATCTAGTGTATTCTTTTGCAGTAGAATTTTTATTGTGATGTACAATATCCCATGTAGTACGCTGTTTTGTCATTCTCTGTCTGTCATCTGATAAAACATAAAAACTTCAAATTAAACGTTGAATTAACATATTGGATTCTTATGCAAACTCTAACTTCAAAACCTTTTATAATAAGTCTTATAAAGTTTCCTGCCATGATGTAGACAAATTGAACCTAATTTCAATAATGTCATCAAAGATAAATATATTCGGTCTTTTTTGTGGACGATACATTATTTATTTTATTCTCTATGTAATCGTTTGTCAAGTGGCAAAAAATGTAGGTACCTATTGTTAAAAGTTTTTTTCTTGGACATGACAAGTTGAGGGTTTAAATGAAGCTTACCGAATGAGAAATATCGTCATTTGTATTCTGTTTATTGTACTTGGACATTTAAAATGTACTTGAATAAGAAATTACATAAATACTTATAAAAGATAAAATAATATATTATATCAATCTATACAATAATGACGATTATTTAGATTAACCAAAACAAATTGTTATTACTTGGTTAATACTGATAAAATTAAAAACTGCACCTTGTTAGCAGATCCCACTTGTTTTGAGAAAAATATATAGATTTTGATGAGAAAGCTAAAAAACTCTATAGAGAAGCATATCGAAAGTAAATACTAATCATAAGTAGTGTTGTAGTTAACTTAAATGTAACGTTTTCGTATGTAGCTCGTACGTGAATTTTTATAAGTGCATTTGATAGGAAGGCTAAGTAGGTACTTCAGGTCGAATGACGTATTTGATATAGATTACTATTATAAAAATACACTACTTCATAATTCTTTATGAAGTCATTCTTCTGATTTAATTGAATGGCGGCTTAAGTATGTTTTCCTTGCCTTACTAACCTATACTGACTCTTGACACATACGTGAATATTTTATCGGCATTCCTGTATTCTTAAATAACTTCCGAGTTTTCTATTGGTAAATAACAAAAACGGAGGAGGAGAGCTGGCGAAATACAAAAACGAAACAAGAGCTAAGACAATATTATGTAGTATTTGTTTTAAAAAGAGACATGACTGGCGACTACAGTGTCTATGTAAACATTAACTACGGTACATTATATTAATTAATATTCATATAAGAATCATCTGTATTTCAGGAAAGGTAATGTAAATATCTGACGATAGACGAGGTCACTATTAACAGATCGATAATCGTTCGCATTATAAGAATACAGTAAAACTGATCTACGGTATATTTTTGCGCTTGGTCTCTCTCTTATTACCTTTTAAAGAGCTTTCGCGAGTAACGACTTGGTTTATCCTGGGTAACAGTAGCAAAGGGTCAATTGTAGAAAGAGAGAACCAGGAGAAAATAAAGCTTACCTTGATTTACTATTTGGCATTTAAGTAGTAGTGTTGTATCGAGCTTACTAAAGGCTACTCGCATGTAGCGCGAATTGCCCAGTATTGTCCACTTCTATATCATGACTGAGAAGAAGAAAAATTAAATAATAGAACTGTTCAAAATGGAAACTTATATATAAGCCTTGAATGATAACATTCATTAAATACTCTTCCGAGCATTGTTGTTTTTTTTATTCTAGTAATACAACTATACCTTGTCCATTATGAGAACCGTTTTTTGACAGATGGACCTAGTGATTGCAGGAACGAACGTAACAATGCGATTATCGACCCGATTATTGACACTTACAGTGATTATCGATTGTTAGGTTATCGAATCGAAAATGGTGCAACGACGACCAATAATAAATAAATATGTTTAATATTCATCTGATTGTATTAATTTTTGTATAATAATCATTTTCTATACATTTCTTTTCAAAAAGATTGTTTAAATTATATTTTATTGATATTAGAGTGGATGCCATTTTCCGATACTGATTTAATTTCATTGTTCAAAATGATTGCAGCGAATACATTCGATTGCATCACTAGACACGGAAGAATGTGGTAGAATGTAGCTAAATTTAATACGCTTAACAATAATCATTTTTTTTTGAAAATCCGTTACGTTTATGGTATTATAATGTCTGCAAGGAATCATAATTAAGATAATTGAATAACATAAGGTAAATACTACATTTATTTGGTTACGCATTTCAAAGTTAACTTTTACGTAATCTGGAACAGCTACGCTCTAAGGCAGTCTAAGGCATCTGTCAAAAAACGGTTCACATAATGGACAAGGTATAGTAGTACAACATACCTACTTTTCCTGGAAAAACTTGAGACTGTTTCTGAGGACATGGGTTATTCCTTTTTTAATTTGTGTTAAGTACCTACTTAGCTTCAAGTATGATTGTGTCAAACTATTTCAACTGACCTCATTTCAGTACCATTTGAATTCCCACCCAGCTCAATGATTTCAAGTTGTGTGTCATACTAAAATATTTAACCACTAAGATTTTTATTTATTTTATTAACATTTCCAAGGTGGGAATTTTTGTCACATTTGTGGGCTTCAAGGCACTTCCCTATTTACTCGATAGATGTTTAGGGCTGACCCATATTCTGTACTGGCCTCGAAGGTCTTTACAGTAAATAGTGATGCTATAGGCGGAAAACGCCTTTATATTAGTACCAAAGTATTGATAAGGGTGTCACGTCTCTATTTTATGATACATCATATCATTACGGGGAAGTAGTTACGTTCCATACATACTTATATGAAATCAAGGATTGTGGGTTGTGGTGGAAGTACAGAAGAACATTTGATTGTTGTGTTTCGGTTTGAAAGGTAATGGAGCCAGCGAAATTACTGGACAATTGATATTGGAAGATGACAACGTGCAAGCGATACCTCTTTACGGTTACCGCTTACGGTCAGTCGGTACATATATGTTTGTTTGTAATTTTAGTACCGATTATAAAAGTCTAAGCAGATTATGCAGTAGTGTGGGGATAAAAAGAGTATAAATTGATGCATGTGATTAAATATATACATTATGCGACAAGTTCTCAATAATATCTAAAATATTTTGTGTATTAATTATAAAATATATCTAAAACAACATCAAACTTAATAAGCCATCCATCATTTGTCAAAAATTATGTCCGCCTTACGGCTTAAATATTTACATTAAAACCGTTCGTGTTGTTTCGCAAACAATTGCAGCAAAAAATATTTGAACATGATATGAATATTTAAAAAATGCTTTTAGCTTAACACCTTAGTAACTATTTACCATACATAAGAATAATAATGAGTTGCAGAATGCAAAGTGAATAAGTTTAAAGATAAGATTCATTTTGATTTGCCATTGACGTCACTAAGGACAATGAAATGAATGTAAGTGAAGTCGTCGACGACATATTAAGTGACGGGATAGACAGAATTTGGCAGAATGCCTGCGATACAATTGAACTTGCTAGGAAGAAACGCCAGTAGCATCCGTGATTATAGATGTAACAAGGTACACACTTTATGATGAGGGATACCTATATATTGTAATTGTGACTCACTTGTGTTTCCTTAATTTTTTTTTGTCCCTATGTAATCAAAGGATCATGTACCTAAATCTGAATAATTAAAGTGCTTTTCCATGTCTGTATCGTTGGCATAATTCGTATACAATATTTTGTTATTACTCAGTTCTCTTTTACCGACGCCCTACGTTTTAACCCCTTCACAACTGTGTGCCATTTTCTTCCCAATTAAAACTCATTTTGTCCTGCGTTTGTACCGCTTGGGTAAACTCAGACAGTATAAACCACTTGCTTACGTCCCCCATTCCACGTTCCAGTCAAGTATTTTCAAAAAAGCAGCCTCATCTAACGAACGGAATTAATATAATAATTCTTTCGCCATTAAAAAGCAACATTATTCCCGAAATCCAGATGAACATAGGCTATTTTACATCTTTTAGGATAAACGGGATACTATGCGGGTTAGGCTACGGACAACTCTTAAGTTTTAAATAAAAATGGGTGTCTCGGAAGCACTTGCCATTGCTTGCATATCGATAGGGGAAAATAGTCCGTAAAAATATTTATTTTCATTTGATTTTAGCATGAACGGAAAATACTATTACCTGCTTATAAGTGTTATTTAATCAAGTTAATTTATTATCTATAGATAACGCTGATACGCATTATTTGTATTCAAATATATTATAATTATTATTAGAACCGCAATTTACTTTAATTTAAAACGCTGCAATAGCATTTTCTCGTCACGACTTTTGTAAAAACGGTAAAGTTATGCAGTATTCGATATATCAATAGTGTCACCCTGAAATTATATTTTTGTAATCGATGGTTTTGTAAAGGTGCAATAATTATATTCTGAATAACATACTATCACTCCTGTATTCCCCGAAGGGTAAGGCAGATGTGTACTTAATGTAAGCCCACAGTTCACTGGTATGTTAAGAGTCTAAGTCTCTATTCCTCACGCGCATCGTAAGGAATTAGAGGAGGAGAGGAGGAGACATTTTTGCGCGTATTTCTTGTTCAGAAATTTGGAGATTACTCTTCTAATATAGTTATTAAGTAGATTTTTTTTTTGTAAAAGGATACATGGTTATAAAGGATATAATATGGTTCTGTATTGATACATCATCTTGAAATATTAGCATAAAGTGGGGTCGTTTTCATCGAAAATTACCAATCTTTGAGCTCGTGTAACTTTTTAACCATCTATTGAAATGAAGTTTTACATTCAAGGAACATCTATTTTAATGATAAGATTGTTACTGCAAAATTTCAATGGCTTTCGTTGGTTAAAATTCAAGATAGGGCCAAACTACGTTTGTATGGAGCGCGGAGCGGATACTATCCTCTTAAGGTCTCATGACATAGGGTGCGATTCTATGCCATTCTCCGGACAAATGCAAACTGCGAGCTAAACTGAGAATTTATAGAAAAACCCAGGAACACTGCTCGACCTAACCCCTCTAGCGTAGCAGTCGCGCTACTAAAGGTCCCTAGACTAATGACGCAGTTATGGCATATATCTACTGAATAAAAACTTGATAAAGGCAAAAGCACGCATAACTATCTAGGTTACGCCCTTAAAACTTAAAACAATGAACAACACCACAATGTTCACAATACTCCCACTGCTTAATCTACCATATTTTACAGTTCTTACTAAGTATTACTTAAGTAATTTACAGAAATTAAATAAGATGTCTATTGCAAAATAATATATTAACTTGATTTATTTCAAGAACCTTATAGTAATAGTCTATTGTAAGAAAGTATGGACGTAGCAATTTGTATTGAAATTGGCAGTGTCATGAACGTTAATATTTTTTTTTGAATTATGTTTATTGGTATACCTATTTACATCCAAATTAACGAGTTTGTCATGAAGTCTATTATTAATCTGTCAAAGAACAATTAATAGGAGATAATAGAAAAAACAATTGTTACGATCCTCTGGAGTCACCATAAAAATCTCATTTTGAAAGCTAAGCATTATAAGAAAGATTATTAAATCATCTTTCTCTGTTAGCTAGCAATATAAAGGAAATAATGTAAAAAAATATTAAACATAGTATTTGTAATTTTCTAATACGTAACCAACAGAATTGTAGCATTTAGAAATATATTCAGCTATATGCTTCTTTGTGAAGTATATTTTATGTCTTACAATTACAATGGGCTTTCTTTTTAATTATTTTCCAACACAGCCTCCCCAGAAACCGGACTGTTCTATACGCCACGTTTTTGCACACAAAAACGATACCTACATGCCTGTCAAAATCTTTGAAGATCGCAAAAAATGCTTATATTGACGCGGTAGCATCTATCAACACATTTCGTACTTGAACTTGACCGTGAATGTCCGCGGTATTTCATTACGTTTATTATGATCCGTTAATAGACTTTTTGATACAGTACCTGCTCATTAAGTAGCGTGGTTAATGTCGAATATTACTGACTATATAATGAATGTGGGTATTGGAATGTGAGAATGAATTTACTAGTTTAGGAGGCAGGGTTTCCATTATTTAAGTTAATTAAGCTATTTAAGTACTTTTGCAAAAAACAAAAGCTTCTGTGTTAATAAAATTACACACAATGGAGTTTAAACGTGTTTTTATTCTAGGAAGGAATTGTTTTGCCCTATCAAAAATTCTAGTTACCAGAAATCTAAAAGCGAAAAGAATAGAGCCCGTTTGTTATGATGCTACGCTGATTAATGGAATGCCTATACTCCATTTGGTTAGGTACTTAACTAAAGGTAAACAAATCATAAAAAAGGTTCTTTTATAGGGCCATTTTTCATTTCAAAATAAAACGTCACCAAAATAAATTATTCAATAACTCAAAATCACATTCTCCTTTTATACTAGCATATCTTACTACTTTGCTTAATATTAAATAGTTACTATTATTCTTAAGCTTGCAAACAATTAATTAAATCAAAATTTATAATTATGTCAAAAAGTATTGCAATGCGCCTACTAAAACGAATCTAAAAATACAGATAGTCAAAACATTTTTCGGCGTAGTAGACTTTAGATAACTGGAAAAAATTGAGAAGTAGTATTGCGAGGAAGCGGAGCGAAATAATAAACCGATATTATACTTAGTCGGGTAACCAGAGGCCATACGTAACAGTTTGTATTTACTCTACTTTCGTTCGTTTTTGTGTTTCTTTTGCCGCAAATTGTGTTAATTAGTTATTGTTCTGTTTGTTCGTTGTTTTTATTGATTGTTGGTTGTGTTCTTATTAATTTCACTCCCAATTCATATGATACCATTGTAATAAAAGGTTGAACAGCTCTGAACGCCGCCATTTTTATTGTTTACCTTTAGTTAAGTACCTAACCAAATGGAGTATAGGTTAAGTTAAGGTCTATATGTCGCGGTATTTCCATCGATAAGTGACCATCTTCACAGAGCACGCTAACCCATCGGTCCCGGTTATAATACGAACGTTGATGAAATTTGGTGGTACCTAGTAAGAAGCCCGAAATGCCAGGAAAATACATTTTGGTTAGCCTGTCGGTATTGCTAAGAAATTAGATTTCCGAAGTTTGAAGGGTTGGGTTACGGGAACTCCGACACCTTCTAACCAACAAACAGGCTGAATACTGTAGTACAGGACAAATAGTGTCGTGTAATAGTGTCTTCGGCCGCATGTGGGAAGACTGGAAACCGAGCCCAACATGGTTGGATATAAAGAATAGGAGGATTGGAAAAAATATACCTAAATAATGTACGCAATAACGTAGGTATAGTAAGTAGGTAGAGAGTGAACCGTAAACAATGCTCTGAATACAATGAATGAATCAGTAAAAATGACAGATTATAGTGATGTACAAAAATGTTTCAACGAGGAAAATAAACAATAACATTAAATAATGAGTTGGACTGTGACTGACACATTTAGTTTTAAAACTGCGCATGATTTTTGTTTACATACTATGCCAGTATTTTACATTATAATTCATTGAAGGCATTTTTTGTCTGCATTTATTTGCTTTTATAATTGAATTTATGAAGCTTTAATTAAGTTTGACAGTATTTTTTTATTATATTGTGGAATACACAGTTTTTTAGGCTGGATTAGGCTATCCACCACGCTAGTCCACTGCAGGTTGATTGATTACAAGAGGACACAAAAATATTATAAATTTTGTAGTGAAAGAACGTTCGGTTTGCCAATTTAATTTACCCGAAGAAGGACATTTTACGGTAAAGTTAATCCTGGGTTTTTAGTATTTATTTGGGTTAACTTTGTAATATTGTGTCGCAATAGGTGATTTTTGACAGTATTTTTTAACCGGCTTCGATAAAAATTAAGGTAGGGAATTTATTTGCACAATGTTTGTATTTAGTCTATGTGAGTCTTATGTACATATGTTTTTCCATGTTTTTCTCAAAAACTAAAAAACCACCAACAAAAATTCTAACAATTACGGAAATCGGGGACGAAATCAACCAAAGCCACTGATTTCTAAAACTGTTCATTAGACAATAAATGTCCTAACACCGTAACTCCTAAAGCAGTAATGTGGCTATGTTTTGTGATTGTGACTGAAGATAATTAAGTGCCCGAAATAATTACTACTTTGCTACAAATCTCGCGGAAGAGTTCACGACATAATGACGCGTATGACTCAACTAATATCGTGGCTAAACAATAACCTTATGTGTTTTTTTTACATGTTATTCACTAGTCATTACTTTGTATACTGCAATAAACCTAACAAGTAATTACAATTTGTCATAGAGATCGCTTTTGATCACCGTATTTGGATGATAATAATGTCAAAAGAAGTTCGTTTATAATATAAGCCTTAATTTAATGATGTACGAGTATGTCCCTAATCAGGGTATCCAAACGCGTCAAATTCCATTCGATCTTCTATTTTCAAACGTGACGAATATGTACGGTCTGTTTGAATTCGTGCATTCCTATGAAATGCATTGATTAAAAAAATATTCAAGTACCTAGTATGCGTTACTTCGATAAAATGTTTATGATATGCCAGTATTTATTTTACTGTGTTTAAGTATAGCAGTAATTAAATTGTATCTTCGATGTAGTTTTATAATTTTATTGTTGTTATTTCGATAACTAATTACTCCAAAAAATTCAAGTTTAATAATTGTTGTATACGACCGTATATTACAAGTTATGGCGGAAGTCATGTTATGGTCAAAGTTTATTAATAAAATTACTGCACAGAAAAAAACAAGAATTACTTATGCAGTCAGTATACAGGTAAGTACCTATATGTATAAATAAATTCGTTGGCGTTGACGGTAACGTAGGAAGTAAATGTTATTAACTACGATTAAGTCATTAACTTGTAGTTATACTAGACATCTTGGCTGTAAAAGCAAGTATGGTAATTCAGGTAGAATCTTAACCAAGGAGAATGTTTAAAATATATTTGTAGGAGCTCTTCTCACGATGAGGATAAAGATAATTATTTAATAGCAAGAACGATAAAATATAAGATGTAATAATTATGAGATTTTTGAATTTATTAAGCATGTATCTAGCGAGACGTGTAAATCTTATGTAATAAGTGGCGACCCTATTTTCATTCATCATTATCATCTTATCAACCTGTTGCCGTCCACCCCTAAACGTAGCCCAAACAGCGCCAACCACCGCAGTTTATTTCCATTACTCGGGCATAAATGCAAACTGCGTGCTGATAATAGAAAAACCCAATAACACTTACATCTACCTAGATTTTGAACCCAGGACATCATGATCTTCACCTATGATTCCGATCCCTAAACCAATGACGCGGTCAAGAATTAATAAGCAGCGCATAATCTTATCTCTCGCTCTCGCGTCTCGCTAATCTCGGGTCCATAAAATCCTGTTTATGGCCAAAATTAATTAACACGAAACACACATAACGATTATATAATTATGAGAATATCCACTGACTTGCCGACAGTCATGCTGTTATACTGCCTACTTACTGTTCTCCATATAGCAGTTCAATGAACTTTTGGACTTGGCCCAGGTGTAGTACCAAAGCTGAATAATGATATTTACCTGTACACATTAGTTTACTCTAGCCTACATTAACGTAAGAGAAGGCTTGAATGCTGATTGGAGTTTCCTTAAGGACGTGAGAACTGAAGAAAACTTATAAGACTGGCTGCATCCCACGGATTCACTCGTATCCCAAAGATTTTTAAGATAAAAGGTAGTCTACGTTCAAAGTGTATGCACCAAGTTTCAACAAAATTTGTGCAGCGGTTTAGGTTAAGTTACTTTCCAAATTTATAGAATTAGTAAGGATCTTGACATAGATGTATTTTCTAATAAAATAATTCATGTGGTAGATATTATATATACCATCACGCCTGTATTCCCCGAAGGGTTAGGCAGAGGTGCAGTAATGTAGTGTAATGATTGACTGGTAATTAGTATAAAATACGTGAGTGTAGTAACGATAACAAACAACTTTCCAAAAATAAAGGTGTGTTTAAAAAAATCTAATAAAATAATGTAGCCGCGTTACATACATTTTCAAATTAAATCAAAAAGAAAATCATCGTGTCTTTAGAAAAGTGAGTACCTACCATCATGTGTTTTTTACACTTATAAGGTATTAGTTAGTAACACCCTTTAAAATACACATGCTGGGTGAGTGGTACCTATCACCACTATGCAGGAAGATTTTGTATTTATTGAACTTAAATACATATTTTACGTTTGTAAAGGAACTCAAATTTAACTTGGGTATTTCAACGGTTCATAGAAATGTGACTCAATGTACCTCTGTGTGACCTCTCATCATTGTTAGTTAATACCTAAATAAGCAATAAACGCGGATGAGTCGAGGTACCTAGATGAGGATATTATGTCTCAATACACGCTCTACTCTACTCATCGGCGCATCAATGACCAATGTTTTCAGAGAGAATAAAAATCCTTATGGATCGTCCACCACCCGGAAAGGGAGCAAGTTAATATGTCGGACGCGTACCGACTAAAGTCATAGGTACTTGCCTTTGCCCTTGATATATTCACCTGGCCAGCGGTCAACTTTTATTGACGATGATGATGATATTGTTTATGCAAGAAGAGACAGGTATCATTACAGAAACCTTAGAATGTACGTTGGAACTATTATGATTCTCCGAGTAAAGTAAAGTAAGCATGATACGGTACCTAATTGTAATTTAGAATTTCAATCTTAAGGCATTATTTACATGACGTGATGCTTTGTGGCGGAAAATCTATTATTTTAATGAACGTCAATATTTGTGGTTACAAGTTGCGCGAGCTTATGTTAGTGGTATGTTAAACTTATATGAAAACTTTCATATAATCTAAAATAATAAATATAATAAAGTTATGGTTTAATTTTGAAATAAAACTTGCGTTCATCGTCCTAGATGTTTGCTTTTATCAATCTTCTCGTCACAGAGCGTCTTATGTATGATATGATTCCCCGTTTAAGCGTTTTTCATCTTAAGTCAAGAAAAATACTAATGTGTATGTATGAGTTCCCTCTCTAGCTCATTAACTCATACAATACAAAAATACCCTTTACGTATTTGAGTTTTTGTAGAGAAATAATGTATTGGTTCACGTACAGTTCCATTCTTTAATAAATACATGGTCATTACAATGATATACCTTCACGACCGTTCATTGTAATGGTCGATTAGGACTATTTTGAGAACAAACGGAGTATTCACTGTTCTAAAGGAACCTACAATGTTTTTGTACTGAAAGATCTCTTTCGTTGCTGCCTTTTATGCTTACGCTCCAAGAAACACGTGAGCCGCACATCATATAAATGCTCAGTATAGGTAAATAATACTTATACCAATTGTCACAGTCAATTTACATATTTTATAAAACATTTGTGCTGCACAATGTGTTTGCTCTACACGTGATCGGAGGCTGTAAAGTACCTAACAATATATAAACAAGTTTTTTACACTTTGCCATGTAAATGGATCAAAATAGTTTTTATTAGTGATATAAAAACGAGATCACAAACAATCTGAAGGAATTTCTAAATGCTAATGTTAATATTATTTAAATGATTATGTATTTTGCATGTGCTAGCTTCGAATAATAATTAATTTTGTGACCGTTATTGCGAGGATCTGCTTCGCTTAACCCGGCGTCATGGGGGTGTAAAATTGTTACACGGACGTTGGGGCTGGGTCATAATTACCCGAATAGGTAATGCAATATATTTCAGTATCTAGTTGAGGAAATTAATACTATTTATTACAAGCATGATTTTACTATTACTAAGGTAATAAAACACCAAAAAACCTATAAAGAATAAACTTTAAATAATGAGAATAAGGCTTTGAAACAATTACACTTAAAAAAAATAACAAATTTGGCTTCTCCTAGAAAAATCTAAGTTAGTTATAATAATTATCAGTCATCTACTTTGAAAGTGGTACTTTTATTAATCTACTGACATGACTTATTAACAAAACACTAATTAGCATCATCCTTATTAGTTACATTCGGCACAGAAAGTAACAATATGATGAGGACAAATATGTTTGTTGTATTCTTGACACACGTGGGTAGTTTTGCGGTCTTTGCGTGCAGGTCACACCTGGCACCTCTTATGAGCATTTAATTTTTTTGCTAGAGGCTCCTCTGAAGGTTCGCCAGCTAATTGACATATTTTTTGACGCAGTTCTCCTGGTAGACTTGGAACGTTCCGGCGGACTTTCAAGTGTTCACTGACAATAGTGAGGCTTAGATTTTTCAAATATCGGCGTCACTTTAGACTTGAATAATTATTTATGCGATGTATTATAGTATGTAGTATTGTAGTTTACCACTGATATCTTCAACACGGCGTAAAAAAAATACAGAGGTCACTTCTTCGAATTATGGCAAATGTCATACGTAGCGCACAGTTCATCGGCGAAATCAACCCCACATTTGGTCCTGTTGTAGTAGATGTTGATCACCAGCTGTTTCTTATCACCGGCTTAAATGTCAATAGTGTCATCGTGGTGAAGGCTTGACATCAGCAGGACTATCTTGCTTTTTTGGGAGTATAAGAAAAAAGCGTTATATCTTCAATAAGAGTCAGATTCTTCAAGAACCGCTAAATTACGTCGTCTTTCTAGTTTCTCCCGGTCCATTTTTATTCAGACTAACGACAAAGATAAAACAAGGAATAAAACCATATAACAATGCAGTAATACAAATAATAAGCAATAAAAACAACACTTATCACATAAACCGCGCATCACAATAATGGCGTAAAATAGTTACACTGAATACAGGCATGGGTCATAATTACCTTTTTCAAATTACAGCACTTGTAACTCCGGAAATGGCTCAAAAACTCAATAACTCCAGCTACTGAGAAGAGCGGCAATGTAGCACGAATAGTTTTAAAATTACAGGCAAACTAAAAACGCCCGGGTAATTTTGACCCAGCCCCCATGACGCCGGGTTAAAGCGAATCGAATCCTTAAAGGAGAATAAATTAAACGTCATTAACGTAGAGCAAATTCATGAGAATTTTGATACAACTTAGTAAATATACCTGCTATGGCATGTCATGTTACGAAAATGAATGTAGGTATTTATTTTCTCAAAATTACCTAATTATAGGTATTAAACATTATAGAAAAGTATTTAAAAATCTTTCAGTTTCGAAGCTGAGTAAAATCTGCACAGAAAATATTCACATTTCACACTACCCATGTATACAAGCATTAGTCGCTAGTTCATTGAAGTGGGAAGAAGTTCGTTACACTCAATTAATTTTATGGTCTGCCGGTGCACGTGCAAACACACGTTATTGTACAACTCTATGTGACTGAAATACCATTATTACGTTCTTCATAAAACCCAATATAAATGATATAAAAGAAAATAGAATGGAAAGTTCCGCATCCTAAACAAGATGTTGTATGTCACTCGTCTTATTCTTTGAAACCATCACTAAAGTTTTGAATCATCACACGCCTATATTCCCAATAGAAAAGAAAGAAAAAGGAACGCTTTGCCGGATTTTTTTTGGTACTAGGGGGCGAGTCTATTGCCATTGACCGGGAACAAGTCCAGACTCCGAGCTGCTAATGAGAATTTCATAGAAAAACGCAATAACACTTTGCTCGACTTGGACATCGAATCCAGGACCTCTAGCGTATCAGGCGCGCTTGGGAACCCTAGATTACTAATTAGGCATTGTATATAAAATACCTTTACATTGAAAACATATCAAATGATTAATAACGTTATGTTTTGTGCAGACAGATTAAGGAGATTTGTTTGGATTCATCTACAGTCTTTTGTGCACAAAACGCTGTCTACTTTTTCTATGGGTACAGTAACACGCGTAAAGGTATAAACTGCTGTGACTAAATTTAACTTTGGTATTTGAAAGAATTTGAAACATTAATGAGTGTTACGCAATAAAAGTTATGTACAGCGATAAATTAGGCATTTAAAATTACCAATTGGCAAATTCATTGTTATGTTGATTGCATACAGTGTACATTTGACATTGAGAGAGAAGTTCATTCCACATTTTTTTGAGTATGTATGCATGTTAGTGTATTTTTAGCACTTTGAGAATGTACATTAAATCGTTCTGACGTAATGCATCTGAAGATTACACTTCATATACTTAGTGTATAAATGAGTGTAAAACCCTGAATGATATGATGGAACAATCTTGAGATTAAGGACCATATTTAGGTATGAAATGGTATATGGACTATAATGAGATCTTTTTCTTATTAAAAGCCATATGAAATTGAAAATATTTTCATTACTCTGCCTCATTGCTCTTATGTTCCCAGGTTCGTTTCCTAGGTCATGCTAGTATTTTCCTAGAAATTCTCAGTAGCAGGTTAGAGCGTAGTTATAATCTCGCTACCTATAAAGACAGTAGTACTACTGGATTATTTAAATACACATCTATGTATAATGAGTAAGTGATGGAATATAAAAAAACAAACATTCAATGGACTGATTTTGTTCCTAAGGGTAATTCTATACTTAAAACCCGTTCAAATTTCCTCGTAGTATTAATGCTGAATCATCATCATCAACTCATTAATATTGTCCCATTGCTGAGCTCGATGTCCTCTCAGAACGAGAGGGATTAGGCTATAATCCACGGCAATCCATAGATAATAAATGTAATAAGAAATTCTAAATTTAACCACCGAAAAATCACCTAATATTTACGACATTTTGATTAGATTGGTAGGTATGTTTTTTTTTTTAACAAATCACCATTTTGGTCCTATCACTGCCACTTGCTGAAACTCTTAATGTGGTACGAAGGAGGTCAGCTAATTGCTATTCACCTTCTTTTCCGAAACACATCAATTAAAATACCTCGCATGTTGTTCAAATATTGTTAGAAAAGTTACTTGAACCCTGGCCTTGTGTACAAAGTAATAGTAATGAAACTGAAAAATGCGATAAAATAAACGACGAAACGACGATTAATCGCATGTAGGGTTTTGTCGCGACGGCTTTAAAGGTCAATGTTAATAGCGTCGCTATGGCTGAGTTGTTAAGTGAATATGGTACACGCAATGTATGCTTTTGAGATCTACTGTCGCACATTTTAGTAACGGTTTGCCGATAAATATATCTACTCGTAAGTACATTTTAATATTCACGGCTCACATCAAGTTGTACAAATCGAGTATAGGCTAGTTTGGCATTTTACAGAGAGCCTTTACGTTTTTTTGATGGGATAACTCGGCAAACGAGCAGGCAAGCCCCATCTGATGGTGAGTAGTCACCGCTGCCCATGGACATCTGCAATATCAAAGGAGGTTTAGATGCATTGCCAAGCCTAGGAAAAAGGAGAAGGAAGGGGACTGTGGGAGGAATTGGGTCGACAGCGCTCTACCCTCACCGTATGAAATGCAAAAGTATAGTTTTTTTTTTAAAAAAAAAAGCTTACTAGCAATGTGGGTCACACATTAGGTACTAGTATTATTGTTAACCCCTCGTGCTAAGCTAAATGCTTGTGTTACGAGTGGGTTCACGTCGGTAGTGCAATGGGTGGGGTTCGAACCGGCAACCATATGATCGCAAGTCCGACGCCCAAGCCATTAGGCTACCGACGCTTACAAAAGTTTACATCATACATATCAAGCATAGGTAGTGATTTAAACAGAATTTGAATATTGGATATTATAATACACCAGCTTTCCGCCCACGGCTTCGCCCGCGTGGTTTCTCGGCTTTTCTGCATTTTAATGAATTCCCGTTTTTGCAACATTTTTTTGCAAAAAAACTGTATTATATATTTCAGTCTACTCATAACTACAGATACTTTGGATCCGAAACATTGGGATTTAATAATATCCTTGAATTTTCATTTATGTACCTATAAGCATTTTTAAAGTAGGTATTATGTACGAGTAGCGTTATCGGCCTATAATGATCTCACTACTGGGACAAAGGCCTTCTCTCGGTGAGAGGGAGTGGGCCGTAATCCACCACGTGGGCCCAGTGCGGGTTGGTAGATGTGACATGTCTTCAAATCTTTGGTTCTAGGACATGCTGGTTTTTCTTTATTTTCCTTCACCGTTTTGGGAGCAGTGGTGATGAAACAATTTACACAAAGTAAAGTTGTCGGAGTTTGAGCTTACGACTCGTAAGTCGCGGCCGTTTACACTGGGCCACCACCCCGTCTAAAAATTTTATATATAGATTATATTACATAACATACCATCACGCCTGTATTCCCCGAAGGGTGAGGCAGAGGTGTAGTAATGTACACCCACATTTCGCCGGTATGTTTAGGTCCCATGTAATAGGGGGCGAGCCTATTGCCATTAACCGGGCACAAATCCAGACTCCGAGCTGCTACTGGGAATTTCATAGAAAACCCCAATAACACTTTTTTCGACCTGGGAATCAAACCCAGGACCTCTAGCGTAGCAGTCGCGCTTGGCTTATTATTACTTTATTATACATACAATCCACATATACTGATTTGCTGTTGAAAATGAAAATAAAGTCGAAGTGGTAATTATGCCAAAAACTTTTTCGTCCACAGTCGTGCCGAATGTAACGAATGTCTTAATCTTTAGCTCATCCTATTAATCGAACTTCGGTTTCTTTTATAATCTCCTTCAACTTGATCACATAAAAACATAGAAAAAATAAACTTTTTGTTAATTTATAATTTTAATTACACCGTGAGATAATGGACACAATTTTCAAAGAAGGTGCACCCTAAAAATCAGATCGCCGTCATTGGTCAAAGAGTAGAATTGGACTGGTCATGTCTACCGCGTGTGAGTAAAACTCACTACTTACAGAGTGGGTGGAGCCCACAAAACGTTAGACGATGCCGACGCCACTGCAAAGCCCAAAAGATGGCGGGACGAGCTTTATTAAAGGGATTAGCCACAGAAAGCACTGAACCAAGAGGAGTGGAAGAAGAGGTATGGGAGGTCTTTGCACTGTAGCGGGACGATAACGGTTGAATTAATTAATAATTAATTAAATACTTTTTGAAATTATGGTGAATTTATAAGTAGATACAGTGAGTGTAAAATTTATTTTATCTGGACATCTCGGAAATTTTTCAACTCAGTTGCTTATTATTTGCGATATTATACATACTTACCTAAGTATATCACTGTCAATTGACCTATGTCGATCTAGTATTTCCAAGGTGACGATAGATATTTTAAATTAATTCTTTTGAAATGCTCTTATTAAAAATACGTTAGTCTTAGTTCATTAACATTCCTTTTATACCTTTTCTATACGAAATATGTTTCGTTTAAACCTCTTTTTGCATATTTTTACTCGTAAACGAGACTTGGCCTTCTGTTGATTATGTTGAAAATGGATATTTAATGTTCTGCCGCGTGGCAGACATCGGTAGGTATCTGCACTGTCTAATAATTAAAACAGGTATAAGCATTAGTTAAAATACACTCGATTATTATTCGGTCATTATGTCAGCACAAACACACATTACGTTGGCCAGTTTTTTATGTAAAAATATCTATTGTTGTAATAGCCGAACAGGTTATAGGAAATGTTCAATTATTACAAAATAGTGTTGTTGTTAAGCAAGCGGCTCACGAAAATTGTACACACCGGACGATAACCCGATCAAGACAGTTTTCAAACGGATATACTTACTTGTATTCACGGCCTTAAATATAGAATATACATACATACACTCACGCCTTTTTAGGGTTCCGTAGCCAAATGGCAAAAAACGGAACCCCTATAGATTCGTCATGTCTGTCTGTCTGTTTGTCTGTTTGTCTGCCCGCCCGTATGTCACAGAATTTTTTCTCTGAAACTATAAGCGCTATGCTGCTGAAACTTGGTAAGTAGATGTATTCTGTGAACCGCATTAAGATTTTTACTGAACTTTTAAAAACTGAGCAGTTTGCGCGAGAAACACTTCCAAAGTGGTACAATTTGTGTCCCCCCCCCCTGTTACTTCTAAAATAAGAGAACGATAAAACTTAAAAAAATATATGACGTACAAATTCACCGAAAATTGGTTTGAACGAGATCTAGTAAATAGTTATTTTTTAATACGTCATAAATCGTAATGGTACGGAACCCTACGTGCGCGAGTCCGACTCGCACTTGGCCGGATTTTTTATTCCCATAGGGGTAGGCAGAAACTACAGAACGCCATCTGCTACGATTCTTGCATACTTCTTATGCTTCGTCCACATTCATACATCTTGTCATACACATGCGCCGGTTGCGGGTACTACGCACCTGACCTTTCTGAAGTATCTCACCAATAAGGTTGTGGTATGCCTTTCTAGGGCGTCCCCTCCCGGCGACTCCACTGACATTCGCTTTATAAATCCCTATAAATATATAGAATATATAGTAGCTATGGTTGATATAAACTTACGGGTCTCATTTTTTTATAATATTATATGTGCAAAAGCTTCGTTATTGAAGTATCGTAGATATTCTTGATTATTTCTAACCTTTAAACAGATTCCTAAATATTTATTTTTGTGTGTCCATGTTTTTTACACATCAGAATTTAAAAATAAGTTTGTTTATTTAAGAACTGTAATCGCTGATCTTAAAAAATAATTCATGTACCTACGTTTTTAGTCCCAATATTAATAAAGTGTTATTTTAAATTTAAATTAAGTAGGTATCTACACATAATTATATGTATAACCCACATATCGTTTAGTTATGGTATAGGACAACCCTTAAATATTGTCATCCATCGTGGATGATGATGATCGTAATATGTATACTAGCTTAGCCCCACGGTGTCATCCGCGTTGCCTTCCTTCTAAGGATCGTAGCGTGATGATAAATAACTTTTAACCTTCGCCTAGAATTGGGCTATGAAATATTAAATCCGATTGTTAATTTCGGGATTATCGCGCTTTTACAAAAATAATCTTAAGCCTATTACTATATTAGTATACTTCAATAAACCGAAAAGTAGTCGATCGATAGTGCTCAATTTTTTATATAAATTATATATCGGTTTTCCTAAAAAACGAATTCTAATAAACGAAGAAGACATTAGCATCACAGCGAAGCGTGTGAAATTGTGTGTGTGTGTGAAAATTCAAATCATTGTTTTTGTGTACTTAGGCATTGTTTCTAACACAAAATTGTTTCAACTGCCCACACAGCTACAACATTTTTTTTCATACCAGTCACTTCATCATGTCATAGAAAAAGTCTTAAAAATGGGTATCTCAATTTGAATATTGTCTTTGGTACGGTGGCCAGCACATCAAGTTACTACAAAATGTAAAATGTTCTCAGTTGATTTTGAACGTATTCACTCTAATTTTAAGGTTTAAAAACGACGATGTGCTGACGACTGTACATGTCGCAATACCTAGTCTGTATTATGTTAAGTATTGGTTCGCCATAATGGTCCTTGATTTTTTATGCTATGGCAAAAAGCGTAGTATTATGATAATGAGTCATGATGTAATGGCTCCTAACGGTTGTCAGTTTTTTGCGATAACAAACAAACAAACGACTTACGTATAGGTAGAAAAATGCGATAATAATTGATAAATAGGTACTGTGTTGAGTTGTACCTAATAATTGTTGCCTGAATCACTTCAGTTTGAGGCACTGAATGGGGCTTGCTGCAAAAGTACATACTTTCCCACAGGCGTGTTAGTATAGGACACGTCCGTCAAACTATAGTGGAAGTATACTATTACACTCACATTTTGCCGGTATGTTTAGATCCCATTGGGTGAGCCTATTGCCATTCACTGGGCACATATCCAGAACTCCGAGCTGCTGAGAATTTCACAGAAAGTACCTACTCAATAACTTTCTGTGGAATTCTCAGTACCACTTTGGTTAAGTATTGCTCACTAACCCAACCTAGGAGGAGTCGAACCCAGGTCCTCCAGCGTAACAGTGGCACTTAGGACCACAAGACTATAAAAATAAAATGAATGAAGTCGGTTGAAAATAAGTAATTGCTTTTAAAATTCATGAAATAAGTATTTCCGCATGGAAATCACTAAAAGAGGTATAATAAGCATCGTGTACTTATAGATTTTTTCTTTTCCAGGTAAGCATTGCATTCAGGCTGTTTATCAACAGGAATCGGTCTTCCCATCAATTGTATGTATGAATAATGTATTGTACTTTATATTTGAGCCTATTGAAAATATTTGACTACCTCGTTAGTCTAGTGGTCCCAATCGCGACGGCTTCCCTAGTTCGATCCCCAGGTCGAGCAGTGATATTGAGGTTTTCTATGAAATTTTTAATAGCAGCTCGGAGTCTGGATTTGTGCCCGATGAATAGCAATAGGCTCGCGGAAACGGCATTCATATTTCAAACACTTGGTTGTTGATTTCTCAACATCAGTTAATATGATAACTTACGAATTATTAACTAATCGGAGATTAAAATAAGCTTTTAGAGACCGGCATCGTTTCGATGTCAGTGTAATCTAGGTTTCGTGGGCGGCAAGGATACTTAACATACTGATTGAGTATTGGTTATAATAGTCAATGTCATTGACACTTTGATGAGCAATAGAAGATGCAGTTAGTGTCAAGTATTATTTGACACGATGTTTTTTTATAGAATAAATATAAATATTATTGAGTTAAAAATGGTAGGTACAGAGAACTTATAAACAGTATGTTTCATGTGTTCATGGGTATTGTTGATACAAATAAAGATCAACAGATAACATTAAATGTCAATAAAACAAATGAACATGCAATGAATTAAATAAATAATAAGTTTATTTTGTTTTGATAAATACTTTTTGGAATAGAAAATATACTTTTTAGCCAAAAATAACATTGGTGGGTACCTAGTAAAAGAAAAGCAAAAGAAAGATTTCTATAGAAATATTAAATAATTACAGTAAATGCATGCATTAAAATACCTTGTGTAATTGTAATTATTCAAAATTAAATTGTATGTGTTATATATCTTAATGATCATTTAATTCGCTTTATCGCCATAAATAATTTTCTACAATACATCAGCTATAACCACAGCTATACTAAATTCTTCTTATTCTTCTGTCGTTATCCTATATTATAATAGGTCGATAAGCTATATTATCATAGGTTTTTCCGTGGTAAAGCGCCTAACCAGTCTGCAAGATAAAAAGGATTCCCAGGTTTCAAAAAAATAATACTTCTTGCCATATTTTTCCTTAACATAGCACCTTAAAATAAGATACAAAATGCAACAGCGTTGCTAAGAAAATATTATATGTTTATTTACAAGTCTGTAAAATGCGGAAGTTATTTAATCCGCAGTAAAACCGACGGTTAACTGAGGCATATCGTAGACGGCTGACCTTTTTCGCAATAAACACTTCAGTAGCTTTTGATAACTATTAATTTCTAGTAAGTACTTATTAGTAAAGTGGGCAGTTGGTATGAATAATCAGAGCAAAGTAAAATAAAATTGTGTTTTAGTAACAAAAAATCGCCTAAAATAATAAAATTGTATTTAGCCGATGTGTAATATACGACCTAATCCGACATACGAGTATGTTTCATCTTGATACGCCTGCTAGAAGCCGAGTTATAGGAAGTAAATGCTTTCTGAGTGAAATCGCGGGAACCTGCGAGAACTAAATAATCACCTGAGTTTACCATCTGTTTAGAAAATAAGACGGATATAGTATTTAAAAGATATAATTATGATTCCGAAGATATTAATAGTAAAATAGAGAGAGGGAGTAACACTGCTTTTGATAAGCAGCTCATTCGTTAGACACATTGCTTGAATCCCATTGGATTCAAAATAAAATTATGTTCTACTATACTAAAACGATAAAACTCGGAAAGTACGGAATGATGTAGTATATTACCTATATCATGTCGACTCACAGAGCCCTAAGTAATAGTTAGTGGAGTAGTAAGTAGTATTGGAGGAAGGAAAATAGATACCTAATAATTAAAGACAATGATATCTGTTTGCGTTTTCTGAAATCATCGTAACCACAATTACGTACTTACCTACTACTGTTTTGAATGGTCCCAATACTTATTAGAAAAACCAACCGTAAAATTAATGTTTGTTTAACTTTTACGCGTATTGTTTTACTTACATAAGTACATATTCTATACATACTATCTGCCGCGGCAAACGTTGTTCTGCCATATTTAAATCGCGACAAATGGGGTGTAAGGATAGGGGAATAAAATAGCCTATGACTTAATCTTAGACCTACCAAATATACACAAAAGAAAACATAAATGTTTTCTTTAGAGAAGTCATGTCTGTAATCACATTATACACAATTTTTGAAATCGTTCTATTTATCTTTAGGTAGATAATAAATTATGAACTCAGCTAAAATTTACTACGATAGCGCAAAAAAAAAAGAAGTTTGTTATATGGTTTTTATATATTGAATAGATTCATAAAAATTGGAGAGGTGTTATAAGGCAACGTTTAGGCTTAATTTCAAGGGTTGACTTTATAAGTTATTACAATAATTAACAAATAGAAAGACAGAGAGACACTTATTAAATCAGTTCAGTAGTTTCAGGGTTTATCGGTTAAAACAAAAAATTCTATTTGAAAAACCCTGCAACAAAGTTCCATACATCTAGCTGACAGTCGAAAGACCGCAATCTATTACTACCTTTATCTAGTTCAGGTCAAAGTTGGGCGGTGTTTAGCGTCGGCTATCACTGGTCAGTCAAATGACCAATTTGGCAAAAAGCACGCCAAGGTTATAAGGTCGTGTCACTTTAGTGGAGCGAGTGGTCTAATTTATAAGAATTTAGTAGTTACTGTACCTAAATAAAAATTAGAACTCCCTGGAGATTATCAAAGTTGTATATTGTTGGCAAATTAATTGAATTACGCAATAAACTGAATACCGAACTCGTATAGCAATAATTAACATACCATTACGCCTGTCTTCCCTGAAAGGTTAGGCAGAATTGTACAGAATAGCAAGCAATAATGAAATTATTCCTATATCTGTTCAATATAATCTTCTTCCATCATATCTCTTGTTGTTTTTTTTGTGGTATGGAAGTCCTCCTGCATCATTGGCCACCTGGAGTAGTATCGTGACCGTGGAATTGCCGTCTCTTCGGTAGTAGACGATCAATAAGGATTAACTCACCTCACAAAAAAATATCACAAAAAGGTTAAAAGCGGGGCTGAACTGGTCTGGGTACGCCACAGACAATCGTTTATAGATGCTTGTGGAACTTTTTTAAATTCAATCTACTAATACGCTGGCGCTTGTTTCAAGTGACATTACGAATTATTACATGGGGCCTACTATGAAATCAAACTATGAAGTTTTTGCCCTTAGTTCGCACGTTTTTCTACCCGAATAGTTTTTTAAAGCCAATAAGCGATTGGATTTTCGCGGAGTTTAGTAATTTATTATTTTATTATCATTATATAATATGTTATAATAATTGATACCTACAATCTTAACATAACGTAAGTATCAAACATACCTTCACGCCTGCTTTCTCCGAAAGGTAAGGTAAAAGTGAGTGTATGTTTAATATACCCCCCCTTCGAATTGTTTTTAGGTCTTATGTCAATACTCAGAGCACTATTAAACAAGAGAATTTAATTAAAAACCCAATTTCACTGCTTTATCCGAGAATCGGATCCTGGATCTTTAGCATAGCACTAGCGCATATGACCGCTAGACTATATGCGCGAGTGCTATATATGACCGCTAGACTAATGAGTTAGTGGATAGTATTTTAATTGCCAAGTCATAACATAATATTTATATTTGTTTTATTGCATTTTGATCCGAAACTTTGACACTATTTTGATAATCGTAGTAGCTCTCTCAGGGCGTCGTGCATGCAAAGTGCTTTCGTGCTTCCAACGAATATTTTCTTTCAAGACATAATTTTTGCGCTCTACCTATTTTATTAATGGTTCTTTATAGCCTATTTTCCCTATTAACGGTGTTAAATGAGACACTTAAATATCTGATAAACTTCATTAAATATAACGTGGCAAATAGGTAATTAATTAATATATTATTAATTAAGATTATCCCAGTCCATTATCATCCATAGGACACTTCTAAATAAGAGAAGTTCTCTATAGAACACCACGCTGGCCTAGAGCAGGCTGATAAAATCCACACATCTTTGAAAACTTCATGTAGGTTTCCTAATGACTTGCTTTCCTAAAAATCAATTGATGCATTATAATGATACGTGCGTTCAATTTCAACGCTGTTCATTATAAAAATGCATTTTTCATTCAGTTATTTACTCTACGATAGGTACAATAAAATAAAAAAGCAATATGTATAAAGTCAAATTAATATAATTTATAATGTCATAATTATGTAAATTATACAGTATGATCGTTAATTTTGTTTTGATTATTTTGCAAATCACTCTTCATGTTGTCTGTACAGATAATATACGATCTATTTATATATTTGTGAAGGGAGGAAGCCCTTTCCCCTTGAAGGTTGGTTTCGACTAGTAGTCAAGGTATGTCTGATTAAACAATATGAAAGGGTGGTTCTGTGAAATAAGCTCAGATCTAGAAGGACACTGATATCGGAATAAGTTTTAAGATAAATTATTGTTAAACCGTAAGGAACTTTGCTTTGAAGACTACCTAATGAGCCGAAAGAGCCTGACAACCAGTCTATTAAGAATTACATTTTATCAAAATTGAGCAGCGCAGATTTAAAGGCAGTCTCTTCTTGTAAAATACTTATGTTTAGCCGCATTTGGCTTGACTGAAAGTCGACCCAAACAAGGTAAGGACTTTTAGCACCTAAGTAAGCAATTCTTAGGTTGAATTTCATTTAGATAAATACCAATAATAAAGACTATTTTCGCAAGTATCAAAAAGTATATATCATATCTTGTATGTAGTCATGCCAAATATGGGTTGTAGTACAACCAGTTAATCGTATAAATTGGACAGACAAAACTCTTGCAAAACATAGATAAGTAGCATAGCCGGTAGCTCGAGATTGTTTACAATTTAAAGTCAATAATGTTAAACACACAATAATATTTATTATCTTTTGTAGTAGATTAATTTCAGAGTAGTCCCATACTTCAGCCTTTGACACAAATAAAATAATATGCATTTACTAAGCGTTGCATGATAACCATAGTTACTGGTTTCGTCAACTCTACAGTAAAGGCATTGTTAAATTATTTATTTAGTAACAAACAAACATAAATTGAATCAATAAGTTTATAGTAGGAACATTTATCTGGGTAAATATATCATTTTAATGAATGCACAATCTATACATAAAAACCAAGTAATAATTAAAAAAAATAATTATATAAATGTATTTTTTTAATTACATTTATTTAGCAATGCCCGTACGGAGTCCCCCAGAACAACATAGACTTTGCATGTTTTCTATACGTAATATAAAAAACATAATTTTTCTCTCTTCATAATCATAAAAATTATTTCATATCTGACAAATCTCACGACTGTCAAATTTAAGTATATAAGTTAATACTAAAGTTGATTTCAAACTCAAGTACACATCAATGTATTGTGAAAATTTATTTGGTCCCCTACAGGAGGGTGTATAATTGAAGGGTTGAGGCACCCTACCAGACGGGGGAAATGTCGATAAGGCCATGCATTGGGTTGGTTTTCTTGCATTTTGGATGGCAAACCATTTCAAACAAAGCCTGAAATAAAAAGGATTTTAGCCGTGCCTGTAGACGATATCAGATCATTATAATATTGCATTAATTAATGGTTAATTTCTAATAACATAATTGAAGTGGCGAATATAGAGTTACCTATAATGTTAAAATATATTCTAAATATCTAATTCAGTCACAAAGCGAAGCAAAAACTAGTCCGCATTCAAGATTCCAAAGGGGTCTTATCCAAGATATTGCTCCAAATTTTCTTAATTTCGAATCGCACTTGGAATCTATGGTCAGTAAAAAGTGCCTACACATATTCACGACAAAATTGTGAGTCATTCTGAATAGGAAGGCAGCAGCTAATAATAAAAGATACATACCTAATTAGAGCCATCAGTAGCTTCGTAACTTATGGAAGGTGTTCTGTCATGTGCAGAGATGATTAGAAACACGTGTCCATACAACCTACACTTATACTTCATCAATGACTTAATACTATAATTTTATCAACTCAATCTATTACGCATAATTATCATAGGCGCTCTTTAATGAAGGCTTCTCTCAAGCTTAACTTTTTCAAGTGACTGCCGAATAGATGTGTCGCATGTCGCATGTTAGGTCGTTCTAATTAGTGTAATATTAGACTATTTAAATTATGTTATATAAGGCAGGAGTTACCCTGTAATCTCCCAGATTTAACACAGTACCTAAGAATCACCTGATTTTTCGAAATAACAGCTTCTATAGGTATGATTTGGAGAATCGAGTACTTACCTATTCTGAATTGATTATTGATAGTTATGGTTATAGTTTTCTACACCGGATATAGAATATCATATAATTTCGTTACTTTTAGTACTATTGCAAGAAAACTGCTAATAAAATGGATTCTTGTTAATCAGTGTTAGGTCCGTGTTCACAAGTCTGGTTGACGTCAAATCTCCTTTAAATGTTACGAAATACGTGTGTCGTCGGCGTCGCCCGTACATATTTTAGATTATAAATAATTCAAAGTACATTACTAAATATATATGTATCTATTCGATCATTCAGACATAGAATATTAAAATAAGACTTAAATTATCTCTGCATAGAGTAAGTGGCTCACGTTGCGGTGCACGGCGAATCGTTTGAAGAATTTGACGTTAGCTGCTTAGCATTTATTAAGAACCACACTGTAATAAAATATTAATAGGTTTTTTACACCTATGTCTGAATACATTTTACAAAATTGGCAAGCAAAACAGAACAAGCATTCACTTTCATAGTTACAGATCAACATAGTAGGTATTCTTTTCATTTAACAGTAAAATTTTTAAATGTTGGTAGATACTACGGCTTTTTATTACAATTTAATGTATCTAATATTTATATAGATACTGACATGAAACTCAGTTCATTATAAACATCACAGATCTATGTACAGATTTATTCAAGTCTCAGCTCAATCATTTACATAAACAAGATAAGGAGCTCCTGCAATTATATACCTAGATCAAAACGCATAGAAAAATACACAATTCATGATGCATGCAACAAAACTACGTAGAATAGAATGAATTTTTACAATCATGTACCATCCACTTGGATGGCAAATAGTTGAATTTATCACTCCACTGGAATCTCTATTGTTTCGTTATCTCCCGTTATCACATGCGTACTGTCAGACAAGGCGTCAACTTGAAGGTAATAAAGATTCTATAAACCAGAGGCCGTATCATAACGTGTAAACGAGATCACTGTGAGATAAGGATGCCGATCTACAGATGAAATAGCATCGTCCCTCTCTAGCAGTATTAGAAACTCTAAAAACATTGGGAAAAGGGATTATGTTTTACTCATTAATTACTTTTCCTCATTACACTATGGTTTATCTTCATTTTTTTTGTGTCGCAGATTTTTATTATTACTTCCTGAGTGTTTTGTGCGATAATCGTCTCTTTAAGTACGAAGAAGATGATTACTACCAAAATTTAAATGATTTCTGTACTAAACACTTGCAGTCATGGTAATTGACATCAACAAATTTAAAACACCGCTCGTTCACTAGCAAATATACTTGGTATTTATCTTAGATTTTTTAATTATTCTTGGTGTATATTTGTTGTGATGTAGGTTTAAAAAAGTCTTGTTCATGAAAAATAAACTACTTCAGAAATCACACTAACCTTTCTATGGTATTGTGTGGTAAGATACAGGCTTTTACTCAACATCTATTTCAAATTAACACAAATTTTACGTCTGGCAACATCCACACTTACAGCAAACTATAAATAAGCCATAAATATTTATTTCGTACTGAAATCACATCTTTTTCAGTCTTTGTTTATCCAATGCTGGGGTGAAATAAGTACGTTTTCGCCTCTTTCATATATTTTTTCCTGAAATTTTAACGATGTCGTCGGCCTATCTAGTCAGCTGATACTCGACACTTCTTCGCCTGCTCCTAGGTCCGCATCCAACTCTAATATGCGTTGTGCAATAGCTAAGGCCGCATCGACAACATCAAGACGTTCCCGAATGTCTCCCGGTCTGTAATGCACAGGTAATTTGCAAAATTTTTGCAACAGTGGGAACGATATAACTATTCCAGCTCTATTACACATCAATGAAGTTGAAAGTCTGGAAGGCATCCCAAGTTTTCTAATACTCGAAACCCTTTCCGAAAACGGTGCTTTAAGAATGGTTTTTCCAAATTAGCTCAAGCACATACCATCACAGATATATTTATTTCTCACTGTTCTATATAAAAAAATATCAAAACGTTTTAATGTCACTAATGTTTGTCCATACAAATAGTTCACTTTATCTGTAACGTCGGTCTGCATTCAGATTAGCACAAGCATTTGATAAATATCTCATATTATATACGTGCCGAATGCGATACTTGTACTGCGGATAGGGATTTCCCTGATAGGTTTTTATCCTTGTTTTATCTGTATCTATATTATATACTTTTGTGGTTTTAAAACCAGACAGGTGAAGAGGGTTTGATTTGATTTGCATTCGATTGAATTTGAATGACAGCCATCTGATTTTATGCCTCTAGGTACTACGTGTCACAAGGGTTCAATTCAAGTACGGAACAAATATTTGGTTCGCAGATGTTCGTAGTCATATTGCAGTTGATGTGTGTAAGAATTGGTTTGCTCTTTCATCCGTAACAAGGCTAGTTAAAAATAAATAATTTTAATATTAGTTAATCAGTAGAACACTTTATAAAAACAATTGTTACGGTCCTCTGGGGAGTTATACGGTTCTTTAAATTGAACAAATCTTTTTCTTTTCCCTGAACCTATAAATATGGGATACGGGATATTTTAATTTGTTTTCAATTATTTCAAATGCAAATGAAATTTAATTTTACCTAAATAAATAAAAAACCGTAAATCGGATGACGGTCTGATAAATAATCAATCTAGCTGCGAAAAATAGTGATAATACAATCTTATTAAAAGAACCTCACAACTTGCACGTTTTCCTGATAATTATATGGGACGGATCAACTGCCACTTATTTTTGAATTGCTTTGTATTAATGATCACCATTATAATTATATACCTATGTAATAACACTACTTTAAAGGGATATTGTTATCTTGTTGTTTTTCACGTGAAACTCATTAGTTTGGATCTGGGGAGAGAATTTGAATTTTTCATGGATTGTCTACCACCAGGCGAGGTGGCAGGGTATATCGAACTCTAAGGTACGGACTTATAACCGCACTTGGTTAACTTGCCCTTTAGTCATGAGATTCGTGATATATGATCATAGGATTCGCCACAACCATGACAAACTGTGGTTCAGCGTTCGCTGGTCCCTTCAAAGGACTTATGGTCCTTCTGGCGTATAGTTGTCATAAGGCATATTGATTTTTATTTTCGTGATTTACGTAGGTATACCAGAGGCCTTTGCTCTCAAATAAAATAGTTATAACACGTTAAAGCCTGATATAATTGTTGTCTACAAAATGGAAAGACAAATAGCAAGACACAAAAATATCCAAACAAATACAGCGGAAAGCCATAAACTCGCAACTGACAACAACAGACAACTCGAAGCGCTGATAACGATAAGTAAACTTTCCAGATAGTAAGAATCACTTGCAACACGATTTGATATGAAGAAAGTGTGCCAATAGCTCATATTTTGTTTTTACATATTTATTTAGGTTATCGTGATAAATTAAATTTAAAGATAGAGAAGGCGCATTATCGACGCCAGCATAGGCCTCTCTCAGTTGGCTGGAGATCTCCCGCTTCCGGCCGCAATTCGGTCCATGATCGGGAGCAAGAGTGCATAAGAAGCCGCCGCCTGCTACTGCTAGCAAGCTATGCCTGCAAAAGAGGCGGTGGAGAGGGAGAGACAACTGTTCCCCGCTCTTCCAATCCGTAGACGCACTGGGCGTTGGAGGGTGCAATCATTTCTCCGTGAGTTGTGACCGCGTGACTATAGGGAAAACGAAGGCAAGTGCGGGTTTTTTTGTCGGCATGAGTCCAACATATCCTGCCGCTTCCTCAGGCGGCGGATGATCCATGAGGACTTTCCATACCATAAAAAAGGCTAAGTGATTATGCCATTTCGCTTACTACATCCAATCACTGCCAAGTGCCTTCTGCAAGTGGTCACTCCATCGTATATAATTCATGCTTTTGGGCTGTAATCAAGAGACTGAATCGCTAGGCATGAACAGCGGTTGTCCTTTCTACACTATGTTTGAAAAAAATAATAATGTAATTACTTACTATAGGTATTCAATATGAATAATTTATGCTCTACTGAAAGTCAGGGCGTTATTATACCTACACGTATGTGGAAGGTTTTTGATGAATCCCAATTAACAAATAAATTACCTACCTATTAGAAAATTTTTCCAAAAACAATTTGTTATTAATAAATTATAGTTGTTGTTGTAGAACTTGACTGTTGCACCCAATCAAAACTAATTGAATTATAATAATGCGTGATTGCAAAAGCGTGTAAAATAATCCGTGCAATGTTATTATGGACATAACATGCCTTATGTTTAAGTACTTACTTGTCATTTCCATGAATAGTACGTTATCATAACACTTTTTTCGTGGTTTTTCCAAGTACTTTTGTGCTAAAATTCACGTTTCTAGAAGCAAAGCACACGTTTTTATGTAAACCATTAAAAAACACTCCGAGAATCTCTCAGATCTCAAGAATATAAACTAATGTTACAAACATGAATATTTAATAAACACTATAGGTACGTAGTTATACCTAGAGATTGATACAAAGTTAAACATCGTTTTTGTTGGGATTTATACGATACGATAATTAAAATCTAGGGTGTGTTTATAATAATGATGAGTCGTAATCTATATATTATATAAACATCAATCCCTATCGCCCTTGGTCACGCCATCACTAGAGAACGATTTTTTTAATACTTTATATAAGGTTCTTACGGAAAAAAATAAATAAATAAGAAATTATTTTATTCACAAAAATTATTGTTATAATAATCTTAATTTTAACTTGGCGCGTTTTTTATTTATTTATTGCAGGTCGAATCGAATATTTATAACAAAAACAGGACAAGATCTGTCAGGTCAACTAGTTTTTCTTATCTTATAGAATTGACATAAGTCAATCAATGCTATTCATTAATTAGCTACACACTACACGGTTACTGGTTGCATTCATTCGTAATCCTGCACAGTGCACAAGCTTGCAACTAGTTTTAGTTGCGTAAGTATACATGTATAAAATGTATCTTCTGTCCCAGTTGGTGCAATGCAGCGAGACTACGAGCATCGTAGCGCATGTCGTAGCAATTAGGCGTAGCATGAATTTCGATGACGTATGTAAGAATATTGTCAAGGTCACGCTAAGTATTCTAAATATAAATTGATTAAATTTGAAGTTTTTAGCTGATAAAACTTTTGGATACAGAAGGACTGTGTCCACTTTTAAATCGGATAAAACATTTATATCATAATTTATGTCTATAAATAAATATTTTACCAAAAACATTTTTAAACGTTTTGTTTATGAGCCAATTCAATTAACTGATGATGATGATGATGAGGTCTTACCCTTCCTCGCTAGAGATACATGTATAAAACACACGTCTAAGGTAATTATTATCGCGTCGCGTTCGATCTGTACTACCACATAGGACGAAGCCTTATATCAATATTAGAAGGAGCCTATTAAGATCATTTAGCTAGATACTGTTTATACTTGTTTTAATAATTTTCCGGGTCTTTCACGTGTTGCAAAAGCTGTCTGATTGAATCGAATGGGCTTTGATAACAAAGTTTCTTGATCGCTAATTGAGTGGTTCATTTCCCGAAAGTCGTGTTCTTATGAAATAGTGAATCGCTATGCACCTGTCAAGTTAAAGTCAAGCAAGAATTAATTTTCCATAGAAACGCGTCTGTTATAAAGTGGAAGAACTAGCGTGTTTCATTGACGTGCATCCTCCGTATGCAATAAATTTAAAAAGTGAAGTCCCCCGTGATATGATGTTTAAGATTGTTGCTGTCATCATAAAACATTAATAAATTATTGATTACTAGCTTTCCGCCCACGGCTTCGCCCGCGTGGTTTATTGGCTTTTCTATACTAAAATATGTATGTATTATACATATAAACCTACCTCTTGAATCACTCTATCTATTAAAAAAAAACCGTATCAAAATCCGTTGCGTAGTTTCAAAGATTTAAGCATACAAAGGGACATAGGGACAGAGAAAGCGACTTTGTTTTATACTATGTAGTGATATGTGCACATAGAGATATATTGTATTTCCAGCTAAGCAATGTGACGCTCTGTAGTACGTACGGCTGCACGTTGACCTATACAAATCCAGTCTATTATTGTATGGAAAGCGTATACAATGCAAGATTAGCTTTTACTTGAATTGTAGGTATAGGTCGACCTAATGACGATTACCTTACCGAATACCTGTGAATGAAGCTTAAAAATTGCTAATGATTAACATTAGATTGATTGATTGATTACCATAATACTGGTTTTTAACATAATTACGAGACGCAGTGCTCTCGAATTAAAAAAATATCATTATTTTTGAAGGTGTTTTCCTCTGCCAATCGAGTAGGTAGGTATTATTCGTGACTGAGTTTCGTAGATTGAAGCAGTATTGTATCTTAGGCCTTGACTCAACAGTCAAAATACATGCACACAAGCCCTGTTAATGTGATAATACCGTAAAAATGAAAAAGCGTGTAAGTACCTATATTAAGAACGAATTTCTTGCCGTTTTAACCTACACCAAAGTGTAGAAAAGATATGAAAAACATGACCAAATATTAACATTTCACGTAACGCGTTCCAGGAACACTTGTGTAAATAACAGCTAAGTAATAGATACTAATTGACTTTGTTGTACGTACCCTTTAATTTATATGACGATTTATAGCATATTAGAGAAACGAGCGTCATCGTGATAACTCACGTGACCGTAATGGTGAATTTCTTGTCTCTTTGATATTGTTTTATTATAAAATACGATTTCCGATCTGTCGAACTCATATTTTAATTTATCAACTTCATCACACAACGTGTAAACTACATATGAATGTCTGTCTCAGTCTAAATTATCATTCATTACTAGATACAGGTCTCCCCTCAAAATTAGTTAAGCATGATGGTTTCCTCACGATGTTTTCCTTCACCGTTTAGGTGCGTGGTAATTACCTAATTATTAATAGGTATACACATGATTTGGAAAAGTTGTGTACATTTGACTGGAACTCGAGATCGTTGTCACGGTAGTCCAATGGTCATATCTCTAAGCTATAACATTATTAAATGCGAGTCTGATTAAAATTTAATCTCCAAAAGGATTCCGTAACATTAAAAATTACTTAATAATTACCATGCAAGGCCCATTAGGCACTAATACCGATACTGAGAAATATGTTGCACAAATATTGGAATGTGTGTGGCCCTAGTATTTATTATCGCAATAATTACCGATATTTATACATTATATTAGTATACTTACAATATTTATCTTTTATTTATTATTCACATTTGCTATTACATAAGTATTGCATTATGAAGTACATGAATAACATCGTTACCATAATGTTATAATTAGTCTGATTCTAGAATACTTTTGACCTTTTGTAAGTTTGTTTGAACAGCTTTTTCTAAGCTAATAGTAATGGCATATTATTACAGAGGTAACGTATAATAGTTACTTAGTAAGTATATCTTCTTTGTTTAATCATTGTGTCGAATGAATTTTAATAACACACAAAAAAAACGTTTGTCCCTTTCATCCAATTGCGACGAAACTTTGGTGAATGAGCGCCCGCGATAGTGACAAAAAGTAAAGATTAAAACACACAACTAATATATTATATATATACTTAAATTTCGAAATATTACTCACTAGAGCCTACTAATAAGTTACAAATCTTGAAAACTATAAAGCCAACCCTTGAAAATTGGCATGTAATTTGCTTATAAAGCCTATACGGTGTAGGTACCTAAACATTCGCTAGGAACGGAATTGTGAAAATTATAAAAACGAGATGCGGGTAATTACGAGGGGCGCAGCTATTTAATAATAATTTCCACGGCTGCATTGAGAATCTTCTTATGAAATTACGTTTAAATATTATATTTAATGGTCACGTTTAACAAAATGTACGTTGCCGCTTATATCAGATCAACAAAAAACGATCTTTATGATTTCAAACAGGTTATTAATTTAAGTAATTAATCAAGTGTTCATTAAAGGCATCTCCATATTATCAGACATTTGCATAAATTAAACATTCATAAGGTAGGATTTTAATTGCAAACTATTCTTGAAAAATGTGTGAGTGATGTTATAAATAACTATAACATCACTCACACTTTTTTTTACGATTGCAGACATTAAACCAAATCAATGTGTTTAATAACCAATGAGCTGTTGTTATACTGTTACGGAAATAAGTAAGAAATAAAATTACGTTTAAAGTATATCTGGACATACTCTAGTTCCGGTCTTGTGGGCAAGCCTTTTCTGCGGTTGTAACTGGTCTTTTTTTATCACAGATAAAAAAAGGCATAAAAAAAGGCAAGACAGGCTTGTGCTTGACCACAACTTGCCTAATGTTAAGCAACGAAGTGGTCTACAATGGAGCGCGCTTGCCTAGAAGAAACCTATTCACTCTCATCTTGAAGACACCTAAATAATATGTCTCGGGGAACAAAGATTTTGGCAGCGAGTCTATCATTATATATCTATGATATAACTATTGTCTGGACCTTAAAAGAGACCATGATTCTCTGAGTTTGTTTCGACATTTCTTCAATAGGAAATGTCGGTGCCATCTAGTTTAAAAAAAAAAAACTACCTGTAAAAGTGTCTTTAAAAGATCTATTTACAGAAAAAAAAAATCTTCCTACCCTTTTTCTAATTATGTTAGAGTCAGCCTCCAATTCAACCAGATGAGACTGAATATCAGTATTTCATACAAAGCGACTGCTATCAGACCTTCCGACAAATTTAGTGGTGGTTGTTAGGCTAGGCTTCTGACTTCTAATAACAATTTTCCTAGGTGATCGTAATGACAACCGGCATCGGCTTTATATGCTCTCCGAGGCACAGAGCGATCTTGATGTGTTAAGAATGGTCATACATCCACAGACTGGCAGTAGATGCAGCTTAACCTTGCAGATCAGTAGCCCGATTCACGTAATTAAAATCGTAGCGATGTCGCAGCGACTTAATCGTTGAAACAGTTTTCCAATTCACATCCGTCGATCGGACCGATTTAAAAGTCGTCCTATTGAAAAATAGATGAACCGTATTCACACATGCTCGTTGGGCGAGCATGTGTGAGTTGTAAAACGTTGGCTTGACACACTAGAAAACAGTTTCAACGATTAAGTCGCTGCGACATCGCTACGGTTTTATTTACGTGAATCGAGCTACTGCTTATCAGCGGTTGTTACTTAGATATCTCTTGGGGCTATCTAATATCGTGATAATATTTATTTGATTCGCCTAAGCTCTGTCGTCTGTCGTAAGTGTCTGTCGAGCCAATAAATGAAAAGAAATTTCGGTTCTGCACGGTTCATCGAGAATTTTAACTATCCAAAAGCCACACGTGAACAAATCACATGACAGTGAAACGTACACAAACAATAGTGTGACCTCATGTTATGTATCATTGTCGCTGACTCTATGTAGGGACCAAATCGGGACGGGTCGTAGACACCATGCGCCCTGCATACAAATTGATATGTTTGACCTTACGTGTTTATGTTCCTATTGTACTTCCGATTGATGTCGAAGTAAATAGTTTGGTAGCGATATTTGCAGAACTGAAAATCGATGTCTTAAAGTATGGAACATGCCATAGTTGAGAAAACTAGCAGATGGATAAAATGCGGGTTACATGTAACTGCCTCATACTATGCTCGAGGTCCTGGCTCAAATTCTCAGATCGAGCAAAGCATATTGGGTTTTGCTGTGAAATTCTCAGTACTCGAAGTTGAATTTGCGCCCGGTTAATGGCAATAGTCGAAATGTGGTTGTAGGATACCTCGTTCACCCTACACCCTTCTACATCCTGGTGTACTATGTACCCATGGTACACCATTAAGGACATACATACAGGCGTGAAAGTATGTATGTGTTAATAAATAGAAATTAGTTTTGTCGAAGAATCAGTTTGGGCGGTTTACGACGAAATATCTTGACGTATCGCCTCTAAATCTTATTCATGTATGTATATTATGCACCTATAATGGAGAGTCATAGACGGTTGTCATACAAGCACATACGAAGCGCTATATTTTGGATATTTGTGGTTGACAGTTCATTATACCATATTATACGTACACAATGAGAATTGATAGTAGTAGCATAGTCAGAAACCCGAATATCCTTAAAACCAGTTTATCCTTACAGCCTCAGTATTCCTCAAAAATTAGTTTGGCATGCTCGTGTAAAATAGAATAGAATAGAAAAATAGAATAGTAGTTTAATGAAATACATTCAAACACATCTTGCTAGAGTGGAAGCTGATCTCAAATTGTTAGCAAATGTCAAGGATGATTTTATATTCAATAGAATGTTTTACAAAATAATGAAAAATTACGTTAATGTTAAACAAGGAACACACTATTCCCCGATTTCGCAGCGACTTTTTGTTTGCAAACAATATAACTGGTTATAAATAAAGTTAATGTAGGTGTTGAAGCTTTTGTACAACTGTTCAAGGACAACTTTTTGTTTAATGTTATTCAATTATTGTTATTGTTAGTAAAATATGTAAGACATTTCGTTTACTTACCAATTACTTGATTATAAATTATATAGTAGCTATTTTTTACATGCCTGACGAAAAAATATTATTGAAGCAAATTACCTACCTATATACATATTTATTTTTTATTGAATAAATTTAAACTAATTAGGACATTGTTTTTAACAAAGCTTTTTGTATTTTGTACAAAAAGTACAAATAAACATTGATATTAGCTGTTTTTTGTACATAATATATTTAGTCAGAAAATGTCAAGACATTCTCAAATAAAATTACGTCCTAAAGAAAAACAATTTATAGGCACCATATACTAAATACCCATAGGTTACCGATACTTCATTAAAGCACAACCTGTCATCGCAATGTAAAAAAACTTATCTGCCGGTATTTTTATAAACTTAATTAAAAGCTTACAATATCCAAACTCAATCATGAGTTTAATTTGACGCAACGATATAATAGCTTACAAAACCACAAAATCAAGATATTTGTAGCTATTTATAGACCACAACCACAAACCGATTACCAATCAACAAACTTTGTGAACGTAAAATGAATGATCAGCATACTGAATTTGTGGTTAAGCTCATATTTTCATTCAAGGTAGACAGACGTACTTACACTCTTTTATTTTCTTTTATTGACACATATCAATTCCTTTTTTTTCTTCGCTTAAATAATAAATGAATATTGAAAGCTTTTTATACGCATTTTTATATATATCACAACTGACCTTTTTTTACAATTACTTTGGCAGAATGACAACCGTCGCCGGCTGTTCCTAGACCAGCTGTCATCTCTTAAAATTGTCTAAACGATACGAAGAACAAACACGCCGCTACCATTAAAAACAAGGGAACGAAAGTAAGAACGAAGGGGACTGATGGAGGAATTAGGTCTACCGCCCTTCATATTCACTGAATTAAACATAATGCCAAAACGCATTGTAATACTTAACGTCGATATTCTGTGGAAGGATAGTCCTTCCCCGATTGTGCTAACCCATTTAGACTGGCATGCCAGCGAGGCACTTCTCCCTATTTCAAACCAATATTGAGTGTAACTTTTTTTATTATACATATACATAATAATATATGTTAATATATATGTTATAATTCCTCATTTACATTTAATATTGTAATTATGATATGCCTAAAGTGCAGGCCATGGCATAAGCTTACTCATAAACATCGGTATTGTGTTACCTATGATCTAATAAATATATATATATATATATAATTGAATAAGTAATATTACTTTAAAATATTTCTCGATTTAAATTCAAGTGTCTATGTAAACATTGTACTTTTACGAGATATCTTACCCATTTAACTGCAATGTAAACATAATTAATCCGATGTCGATAGCCATTACACTCGTCTGATTAGATTGCTGATTAGACACTTATCTCAATATAACAAGATACTTACTACATTTTTTGTTACTATTATTTATGTTTTATAGTCTTTTTATCAATGATCGTTTTTAAATAATCGATACGTGACCTAACCCTAAAACCTAATTTTTAAATATTCTTACTTTTTACTCATAAAAGACTCATACGGCAGTCTTTGTCCTTGGATAATTACAATCTGCTAATCTTTTAGCAAATCATGAACCATTTTTTTAATTGTCTCTTATGGTGGGATAATGGTCATTTGCAAGACACTAGTTCCTGATTTTTAATCATATGAGCGCGATGTTTTTCATTAGGTATACGCAAGTGAAAATAGTTTAATTTTTTAGCAAGGAATGTGAAAATGCCTGACAAAGCTTACATGGAAAAGCTTTTACTTAATGACAATGTTGACAGCAATGATGACATTCGCTTAAAAAAATTCTGTCTATCAATATCAGACGTCTTTTTATCACCTTTATCCTTAGCATCAAGCATATTCATCGAAAGCCTATCAAACTTATGATTGCATAACTAAATTTAAGTGCCTTTACTTAACTGCTAGCGTTTCTAAGCTCGACTGTTACGCTAGAGCTAATGGATTCGATTCCCAGGTCAAATAAAGTGTTATTGGGGTTTCTATGAAAATTTCAGTAGCAGCTCGGAGTTTGGATTTGTGCTCCGTTAATGATAAATTGGCTCGCCCTCTATTACTTGAGGAACTCTTGCTTAAAAATCGTTATCCTAAGAGATAGTACGTAGTGTAAAATAAATTTGATGTCGCAATTCTTACTGAAATTATCCTAGAATGTGTTGTTGAGGAACAATAATATGCGATAAACCGTTAATTAATCTGGCGTCCAAGCAGAAACGATCCGACTTAAGTTTAAAATGGGACGAACCAAAGTGCCTGTCACTCAGTTTTTTGTTCAACAACTTTAAGCATAATTTTAGTGCCGGAACCCTCGTTACTGTGACGGTTCCATTAATTGAACATTGGCAGTGGAAGATTTCGATAATAAGATTAAAATTGCATATTTAGTCCGTTTGAGCTTGAAATATGATGTGCACAAATAAGGCATTAATTAATATGGAGAAAGTTTCCAGGTACAGTGGGTTATAGCTGTTATCTGACCCAGCCTAGGTGGGACAGCTGGGTCTGGGTGGGCCAGGTAACTGCTATAACCCACTGTACATTAAAGTACGTTCGAAAATTGGATACAAGTAAAATTAAGTCAACGAAGGAAAAATTACCCGCATTTTTCCGTTCCTAGGTTTTCCGTTAAATTTAATTGTAAGTCAGCTTATTCGGTAAACTTGTAGTAGCAGTGCCTCACTGGTATGTGTACATACCAGCATAATTAGCTCGGCACGACCAGGGAAGTACCCTGGAAGGACCCTCCCACAGAATATCGACGTCAAGTAGTCATATGCATACTGTTGCAATTTGTACGGCGATTGTGGAGCGTCGGATGACCAACTCCTCCCTCAGTCCCCTTCGATTTTTGTTCTTCTTCCCCTCCCTTTTCCTTAAATAGGCTCGCCACGCTTCTGCAACTCCATTGGTATTGCATGTCCATGGGCGGCGATGACTACTCACCATCAGGCTTGCCTGCTCGTTTGCTGAGTTATCCCATAAAAAAAAACTGGAAATATACTGTATACTGTACGTAGGTACCTACTTAGCTTATCTACCCACTAAAGTTATGACATAAATACCTGCACGCTGCATATAAGTTGAAAACCGATATCGGTCGTTCGAATTACGAAATATTATATTGCTTAAAGGGAATACCCGTATTGCTTAACCACCGAGGCCGGAGCTTGAGATTAAAGTGTCTTGCCCTATAATAATCTAGCGGTCCGACCATGTGGAAACTTTCAATATTGATTTGATATAGAATACCGTATCTATCATAGACTATAATATAAAAAAAAATATTTTATACATATTCTTATGTATGTAATCGCGTTCTCAAAAAGAGACTCTGACATCAAAATAATGTCTTGGACGTCGAATTCGGCTTCCTCCTGCTTCGGCTGCAACGAATACTCTTTAAACTGCACATAAGTTCACATAACCGGAAGCACCACAGACTGCGCAATGTGGATCGCCTTATTTATTGCAAAAGTACTAACTTTAACTACTAATTTTTAAAGTTAACCTACGTGATTATCCGTAAATAAATAAGTAGGTAAAGTTATTACTCCTTGCTGATACAAAAGACTGACTATCTCCTAGGTCAGCAAGAAATCAATTATTTAATGTCAATGGCTCTATATGACGGTCAGAAAAACTTGATTTATCAATTGTGTGCCCATCTTAGAGCGAGCGCAACTATGCGGCTTCAATTGAATTTAAATTTAAATATGGAATGCTCAAGTGGAATTGGCCACATATTTCAAACTTTTTTGCAAAGGTCAAGTAACTTAACACGCTCACATTGGTATTTGTATGGCATTATTTATCTTATCCGTCACACTAACGTTTGTTATGTGCCTAATGAACCTAAATAATTTGGACTTTTTTATGCACTAAAAAGGTCGCATTTAGGATTCCTATCAAATCAAACATCATAATTATTTAGAATTCGTAGCAGTTATCTGTAAGTACCAATTTCCTGATGTGATTCATCGAAAGATGACCTTTAACCTTGAATATTGACGCAACGTCATAAGGATAGGATTTGTCTACTATTTATCTGCCTGATTAGAATGACTAAGTACTAAGTTCCTATTCAGTACAATAAAAATCATATTATGGGATCCAAGACCACACTCTTAATAGGTATAGGCCTTTTTTCGTTAATCACATTTCTGGGGCCACGGCAGCGAGTTAACATTCTTCCGCGAAGTTCTCATAGTTAGGTGGAGGCTTATATCGAATCATTAAGTAATTCGAGTGTTGCAATCCGAGAATCCGAGAAAGTAGTCTTTTAAAACCTATGAAAGTTAGTAGCAACATTAATAAAAATCAAAGTATCAATATTTATAAAAATAACACATTCTGATAAACTGTAAACCTCCTTTTTATTATTTAAAAAATACATTATATCTCTGACCATATGTTCCTACTTACCTACAGCAAGGAACAAAATTTGGTTGTATCAGAGTAGGCAGGTTCAAACAGAAACAAGAACAAAGTCAATAATATGACGTGACTTCCCTTCGTGTGTTCCTAGGGGCAAACTTCTAGAGCCACTATTTGCAAAGCAGCATCAAAAACTATCCAATACTAAATTAGCAGGTAAAAGTCACCTCATAAAAAATATGCATGTTAACAAGTTCCATAAAAATCTGTAGCTAATTGAAAATTAAACAACGTAATACTTACTTACCTACTTCGTTTATGTGACGTAGGTCGTAAAGATCATGAATATATCACTCATTACTAAAATGGTCATGGAGCAGACATTAGGAATATTTTCATACATGTTTTTATTCCGATTTGATTTGATTAGACAGACAGAAGGATTAACATACATACATATTTACAAACACTTTTTTTCCACAGGAGTAGGCAGAAAATATAAACCGCCACTTGCTACGACTCTTGCATATCTCTTTTGCTTCTTGCACATTCATACATCTATTCATACACACGAATCGGTTGCGAGAACTACGCACCTGACAGAAGGATTCGTTACCGATATTGCGATATTGTTCATGATGTCCCGATTATCGCTTGTAATATTTTCATGTCACGCTCATCACCAAAAAATCATAAGAACAAACGCAATCAAAACTAGTACATAATTTTATCCAAATAGCAAACAATTGGCAATGATATGAAATGATCAAATCGTCAGCGACCGTGTCGTACGGTCACGCCTCACTCGCGGCCTTCTGTGGCAGGGGTTACGAGTCACCACCGAGCAACGCTGCAAATTATGTCATGCAGATTGTAAACAAACAAATTCGTATTACGACAATACTATTATCGAATAACTGTAACAAAAAAACTTGAGATCATTGTTTTTCTTAACAAGATTAGAGCTTGTTTCACGTGGAAACAAGACAGTGTACTTGGTTCACATATGTATGTGTTTACTAGAAGTATATGCCCCATTGCAGATCCCCGTTCTGCTTTCCTTGCAGAAAAACTGGACCCACGCATACAATACAAGTAAAAAAAGCAAGCCTTTCTGAAGCTACCAAAACGGAGGTTAAAGAAATAACCAACATTTTCTCATACTCAGAATAGCATTTTTAATCAAAACAATGCATAAAGATGGATAAGCTGGCAAAATATTGATTGTTGATTATTAGTTCCATTAAGTAATATTATTATATTTTTACTCTGTTAAACGACACGATTTATAAGTAGGAACCATCCGACAGACGTTATAAACGAATAAAGAATGTAGCACACTAGAAATAAAAATCAAAAACGACTAAATCATGAAAAAAATAGGACAAAATTTTTCTTTCGATTTAAATTGCTACACCAAATTAATGTTGCAACCGATTGGGTATAATTGTGATCATCATCATCTTTCTGCCCTTTTCCTAATTTATTATGGGTCGGCGCAGCCTGTCTTTTTCTTCCGTTCGTCTCTGTTAGGCGTCATCTCATCATTCAATCCCTTTTCCATCATATCTGACTTCACACAATCCATCCATCTTTACTATGGTCTCCCTCTACCCCTCAATCCCTCCAATCTATAACTCTTTTAATTACATGCGTTTCATCACTCAACATAACGTGTCCATACCAAGACAAACGATTCCCTTTCTTTCTTTTTATAAGGTTTAAATACTAATATGCAGTAAATTAACGTAATTTTATATATATACTAGGTTCCACTGATTGTAAAAGGTATTTTACCTATTTTAAGTGTTAATTTCTTTGTTTCAGCAATGTCGGCCGATGGGTCGACCACGGACATCAATGCCCTGCTCAATGATACAGGTAATTGATATAAATCTACTACATATTTAGTAATAGTTTATTCATGGTTTTTTTCTCTACTATATTTGGCATTTTATGCTTTTACTGCCATCTATTGACGTTATAACGAATATACACCGAACGTAGTGGACTAACTTTTGTAATAGTTTTGGTGGTAATACATAGGTGGCGCTTATGTAAATATATAAAACAGCTGCTTTACTCTTGTTCACTAGATGGCGCTCATATAAAATAAACGTTCAGATGCTAGCGCCATCTTGGAGCAGAGGTGCTATAAGTTAGTTCTTTAGTTCATCGCTAGACAGTGCTAGTAACATAATTCTGCAATTTAATTACAAACACGCTTAATAGATGTCGCACAATTACTCTAGCAATACCTAATAATTTATTCTATTATTTATTGTTCATAGATCTTCTTGTCCTTAGAAGTCTTTGTCTGACATTAAGAAAAAGCATTGATAAAATTAAATGACCTATTAATTCTATTTAATTATTTAAATTGCCATTATACTGTTATTATACGTATGAAAGATTTGGTTAACAAGTCTACCTACCGGAAAATAAAATTTATATGTGTAAAATAAAAAAAAATATTTTTCTAAATAAACTGTCTATCTATATTGATGTAATAATAATAGGGGGCTATTTAAGTATGAGAATCAATATTATTCTTATTATATTCATAATGCTTACTTGCCAGTTGCCTAATAACTTGGTAGGCTATGTAAAGTTTGAAGAAGTGGGTAGGCACTTAGTTATTATTTTGTTCAGCGATTATAATTAATTTATGTAAAAGGGCTAACAGGCTTTTAAGGTGGAAATGACACATCATTTTTACTTGTGAAATCCATGAACTTCTCTTACGTTGGTCGACCTAATGGGATCGCATGCGTCACAGTGTTGTCGTCAGTCCCCGTAACCGACAATCTGTTTTAACCAGTTATTCAAGTGTTAATCTGATCACCAGGTACATTATAAAGGTATATCATCGCTATTGGTATTCGGTTTGCGTCAATGAAAACGACAGCGTCAGTTTCCGTCCCGGTTTTCCGAATTAACCGAAGTGTTTCCGAAGTACCTACCCGTATTGCGTTGGTCCGTACCTTATAGGTACATATTGGTACTTTTCGCGGAAGCTCTGTTTTTATTTATACAACACATTAGCTAAGGAAAATTACTACTTACGTGTCTTGTCGTCTATTAGCTGTTAGTATTAATTTAATAAAGTCAATATTTATAGGCAGTTATTTTTTAATTAAGTACTTACTTATTAATATAGGTAGGTGTGATTTTCGGTTTCTAATGAAACTGCGATTTTTAAACACGTGGTAATGTGATGACTGACCACGTGTTTGAACACTTTTGACAGAATAACCTAAATATATTTTAAACTCTGAACTTAAAAAGTTGATCTCACGATCTAAAGCAATTTATTTTAACATCGCAAATAAATCCACATCTAGATATATAACCCATGAGCATTTTTTTAGTTTTAGAAAGATTAGTTAGTAATTTTATCTAATACGTTACCAATATACATTGTTTTCAGTTCTAGTTTATTTTGATATGCCAGAAGAAAGTCTGGACACAGTTAGATGGAAAGAAAAGAAAGAAAGAAAAATGTTTTATTTAAAGATGGATTGATTAAATTGATCGTAATCCCATAAAATAATTGTATACGGCACTACAAGGATTGGATTATTTTTTTCTTTTTACAACGAGGTACTTAGGAACTACTAAATCTTAATGCATGAAACTAAGTTGGTTGCTACTCGGATGTTAATTTGACGTTAAAATCAAAGGAATTCTGATAAAATAAAATGTTGTTGACCTTATAAGAACGGACGACGACACATTAAGCTATACGGATTGGTCGTTAAGCAAACGTTCATAGGTATCAAAAGTTCTGATTTATCTACTGCAACTGGAGTTTTACACAAATGACAATCTATGTTCCAATTGGCAAGTTATGTCAAGGAATGACATTTATTAACACTCGATTTGTCGAAAGCTTATGTCATTTCCATACATTTTGTTTCTATTCGTTCGTTAATTCCAATGTTAGATTACAACTCGTCTACTGGATGCTGTTTATGTAAAGCTTGACCTATTATCGTGTGTTAAAGTCACACATTCAAAGCTGTTGAATTTATACCTATTAGGATTTTTTGCTGTTAGCAACCAATATTTTTATCAATATCATTAGTTCGTGTTCATTATCATAACAACGTTTAAAACTTTACATGTTAGTAGGTATATTGAGGAGATTATTTGTACTAATATTTATCATATTATAAAACCAATGTATGTATATAAAACTACGTTAGTTAAAGTATATTTTTTCTTTATTAATTAATTTAATAGCATTCCCTTGCTAGAATATTTAAAAAAAATCAGTAATTATTAAACGATTACAAGGTAACAATAAAATTACCGGTCTCGATAACTTAGTGTAAACACAAAATACTTATTATCCATTAAAGCTTAAAAATATTTTCTTGTACCTACACAAAAAAGTCCTATTAACAAAGCTGTCTTCAAAGTGGTTGGTATTATAGCTACATGATCAGTGAGTGCTATTCTTGTGAACCCATGCTGATACGACGTTATATATATGTAAAAATGGTAGGATTTGTTTGAATGAAATCATAAATTGCACTACACTGAAAATGCAACATTAGGTATCCTTAATACGCTTCTATGTATTAAGGTTTTAGATATTGCATTACAATGAGTAGATACAGTTCTCAATGTATTAGATTACAGAATGACGTACATGATCTCGACATTGAAAATATTGTTTTACACAACAACGAGACAAAACATATTTTATGTAATTACTGCTATACATTTTATCAATTTTCATAAAACCGAACAACACATAATAGTGTACACAGTTTATTTACTTTAAATACCTAGTCTTTAAATAACTAGGGACAATTTGACAAATAACTACTTATACTAATAATTATTGAAGCGGAAAAAGCCTAATGGCTAGGGCGTCGGACTTGCGAACATAATATGGTTGCCGGTGGTTGTTCGAAACCCACCCACTGCACTACCGACGTGAACCCACTTTGTGACACTGTCATTTAGTAAGAGGTTAGTAGAGGTTAGTACTCATTTTGTACGAGGGGTTAACTAACATAATAGTAATGTGCGACCCACATTGCTTGATATAAAAAATGATATGAATAAAACTAAATGCTTTGGTTGAGTAACGGTGCCTAGATAAGGCCAACAGTAAAGTTATAGATTAAAAAAACGGAATGAAAAGCGCAGAAACTTCAAAACATTTAATACTTCGCGTCTTTCTATAATCATTTTGACATGAAACGAATATAATATTTCCCTATCTTTAAAAGATATGTTTTTTTCCAACTTCGTTTGTTGGATATTTTCAATGACATAGTAAGTAACCTATCGTCAAACCAATCTTAATGAGCAGGGACTTCCGTTTTACATTGTTATCTGCAATGTGCGCAGATCGTTTTATTGACTGAAAATGCCCTGTCTGTATTTATTTACAATTGAAGTAACATTTTGTTCAAGTTAAAACTAGAAGTCAAATAATAATTATTAATGACATGGCGTTTGTGTACAATAAATTAATTTAATGTCACCTTTATTTTTCATTGAGGTAGCTGAAGCAGACATAAATATTCTAGACAACTACTAACTACTTTTCCATATGTACCCTTCTGGGTCTATTTAATTGCTATTCTATGAAAAAGCTGATCCCCGTTAAGCAAAATACGGATAATAAAATAGGAATACGTATCTTCATAGAATTTGAATCACAACAATTACCCAAATGCTATTTTATTGAATAACCAGAAAAGTATTTTTAATATGGACCTTTTACCCTTAAAATACTTACACAGAAAATTAAGTTGTAGTTTTAGGTTGGTATCAAACACTCAAATATTTAGTCTACTTCGCATAATTGCCGGATGTAACTTCAATGCCTAATGGACTGACTGGGTGGGTGTGTGTACCACACCTATATTTTGCACCACCAGCGTACAGGGAATAGCACTCAGCATTGTTGTAATCTAATCTTACGTGGATATACGAGGTACCTAACCTTTTGACGTCGACGTTTGTGGTCGCAAATGTAACATTAGCATGGCGCCGTTCCGTCACATTACTGTGTAGGCTGGTCATAATATAAATGCTGTACCTAATGCCTGCAGACCTTATAGTTTTATACTTACGTCTAGTATCTACAGATCTTAGTACTTTAGAGTACTTTATTAAGTCTTGTATGTATTATTCCATTCCAGAGTCCAGTTACTTACCAGCCACATAATAGAACTATTGTTACAAACTGATCAAGATCGAAATAAATTATTTATTGTTCTTAATGTTTCTTTCTAATTTAATCAAAATATTTGAATAGATCCGGGATCAAAATGGAGATCAAAATGTAAATCTAATGTTCTTGTCATTAGTAATATGGCAAGCGGAACATTAGTAAATACCTAGTTCAGGTTTTTTAAATAAACGCTACCAAAACAAGTTTCAATTAGATGCAGAAGATTTCTGCTTTATTTAATTATTGATACGTGCCTGTTAAAAATGCACAGTTTTACATTTTAGGTTAATTGTTTTAATAATGTAAAAAAAAGCGTTTATAAATTTAAGTTTCCCCTAACATCATCAATGATAAATTGGTATTGAATTCTAATAATGAACTCGAAAACGGGTTCAGCAGTAGAAACAAACATGTTTACCACTCTTAAGATTGGTGCAAAATAAAAATATTTAGAGAAATCATCCATAAACATGAATGATGAAATGAGTTCTTTATTTTCACAACAGTTTATCTGGATAATCATACGCTGGTCCGAGAGTACGGAGGTTTCCATGTTCGATAGCTGATAAGTACGTCAGGGGTGAAGGCGTGTCAAGTGCTATTATTATTAGTTTGTTATCGCGCCCCCTGCGGATAACAATAAATTGTTATCAGTCCAGGCCAACTAACTACTTTTGTTGTTTTTCACAAATTTGCGTCATCAGATGATTACCTTCAAAATATTATGATTTAATGCTTTATAAATCGTTGTTTATGTTTTTGTGCAGTCCGATAGGACAAGACAGGTTAAATCAGTTGCAGAAGGTATTTTCTTCAATAGGCTATATCAGGCATTACTTCATTCACGTACCTATAGCCGTATGTATACAATATGATATTTTAAAAGATACCAATACTATGGTCTTTGAGAATATGTGTTCTTCCGCGTAAAACAGATGAACAACGAACAATAGAAACACTATTTTGCTAGCTGAGCCTGTTAAAAGATTTTTGACACCACGAACCAAAACGTAGTGTGAGACGACCTCTAACGAGACGGACAGTCTATGTAAGACTTAGATAGTTGTAAAAGTCTATGGGGGAGGTCTTTGATCAGCAGTTGATCTCTTTGCCTGGTATGATGACGATGACGAGAGAGAAATAAAATTTGTAAATAATTTAGGAAGAACAAATTTGGTCGCCATTTTCTTTAGATTCAATATGTCATTCAACGTTTCATAAATACCTATTGCTGATTACCGCGGTCAATTAAATTAAATTGTAAACAGTAATAATAAAGTTACGTTACACTATTCTAGAATACTCAATGTTTTTTTTCGTTGCTAATTGTACGGGTTAAATGTATTTTGCCCGGGAGTCACTTTTAATTATGAAGAATATGTTTCGCTTAGCGTAACCGACTTGTTGATTTCATTTTTTGTTTAAATTTAGAATTGTTATTTTGACTACGGTAAAAGGTGACTTAGTACCAACAAAGGTTAAAGACCGTTGGCTTGGGTTTTCTGCATGCCTATAATGTGGTGAAAGTTGTTAGAGCATAACGATTTTCCTTTATTGCCTGATAGCAGTAAACTTACGATTTATGGACTTCTGATTGTCTAACGATTGTCAATATTTGTTAGACAACCGAGACAAAAGGTAGGCCTTACTTGCTTTCAGAGAAACAGAGGTTTATACAACGTTATTTTTTGTTTACCCGAAAGCCAAAAGTAGTTTGTTCAGAATCAGTAACAGAATCGATTGCAATTCAATTTAAGCGTCGGTAGCCTAATGCCTTGGGCGTCGGACTTGCGATCATATGGTTGCCGGTTCGAACCCCACCCATTGCACTACCGACGTGAACCCACTCGTAACACAAGCATTTAGCTTAGCACGAGGGGTTATTTATCAAGAATACAAGTAATGTGTGACCCACTTTGCTAGTAAGCTTTTTTTTATTTAAAAAAAACAAGGTTTTTAGCCTATGTTATATTTTTGTCCCAAAACATGATAAAAATTATTCAAGTTGGACACCCATTTTTATCGGCTAGGTCAATCACTCGCCTGAACCGCTCGGCGCCCTTAACTACTTCGTACCCATACGCGCTAATTAGGTAAATTAGGGTGTTTCGGCTTTAGGGTAAAAAAAAATTAAGGTTGTATATACAAAGTATACCCAATAACTTATATCATCATCATCAACCCATTACATTTTCCCACTGCTGAGCACGGGTCTCCTCTCAGTACGAGAGGGATTAGGCTATAGTCCACCACGCTAGCCTACTGCGGGTTGGCAGACTTCACATGCCGTCAAGAAAATCTCTCAGGCATGCAGGTTTCCTCACGATGTTTTCCTTCACCGTTAAAGTGCGTGATAATTAATTATTAATACGCACATAACTTCGAAAAGTCGGAGGTGCGTGCCTTGGATTCGAACTCGAGACCTTTGACTTGGCAGTCCAATGGTCATATCACTAGGCTATCACTGCACTAATAATATAATAATTAGAATAACTTATATATTGTAATATTATATTTGAATAATTATTGTAATACAATGAGTCTCGCAGTAGTTAAAAAAAGGGCACAGGTACACCTAAGTACCTTTTTTCTGCAATCACAAGACTTCAGTGTCATTGCTTAACCTTTTACGGATAAAAACAATATACAAGTACTTATACATGAATCATGTCACGCGATGTATTATTTTTAGCTCCCCGCCTACTATTCCTTAATCAGTGAAGATAATAGTTACGACATACGTCAATCCTGACCTTTTTGTGGCCAGTAGGCACTCATTATTTTTTGAAAATGATACCCGAATCTCGCACAAATACCTAAGGTCTACGAAAAAGATTATGTAAATAATTTTGTTTTTAATAAAATAATCTTTTCAATGTGTTACCTACGCAAGAGGTTTTTACCCATTTTCGTGTGGATAGTAGCATGTGGTGTAAATCTATCATATTGTATCTTATTAGGGGAAACAATTAAAATGTAATGCTTTAGATGTACAAAATAAGGAAAATTAACTCCTATTAGTCGAGGACTAAATTAAAAGTATTTGTAATGTGCAATATCCATGCGATGATTTTTCATTGAATTTCAAATCTTAAAGATAATACCTAATGTAAATTTTCTATTAAAAGAAAAATACGATTTCAGGCAGGATAAGTACAGCGTAGTATATAGTATATAGTGTAAAATCTTGATTGTACACGGCAAGGACAGTCTTAGCCGGCTTCACTTCTTTGTTCGCAAAGTTCCATCTTAACTTGTTATTTGATCTGAGGCAGTGATAATTTAAAATAAACGGGGCCTCGAGGCTAACTCCTCTGATCAACAGATTTCAAAGATTAAGTTGCGCCTGCGGCCGTCAGTTTGTGGCTGACCATCCTTAACACATGGACACCGCGGCGGTCCGATGGCAGATGGCGCTTCATGTAAAATACTGATATTTAGCCGACCTCAAAGTACTTGGGAACATTTTTAAATTGTTTAGACCTAGGTTTTCCCTTACAATGACACTTAGACATGGAAAAATGTGTGACCAAGTATGCATATTTATTTGTAGTCGTAATTTTCCTGCCAAGTATCTAATAATTCCGTTTACGTATAAATGGAAAAATATACATGTCTACGCATCTTTGAATAATATTATAATTAATACTATTAGGTCTTTAAGAGTCACACATGTTGGTGCGTATTGCTATCATTATATTCCGAAGAGGTATTACTGATTTTTTTGTTAAGTTGCGTTCTGACTGGAGCTACTATTTAAATGCGAACCATAATAAAAATATAGTTATTTGTTGTTGGTAGGAAACAATCCGCCTTCTAGCGAAGGCTCCAAAAAGTTTTGCTGTGTTCTTTTGTTTGTGCGGTTTTGAGCCCAAAAGAAATTTTATATGAATCGCAGGCTCGTTTTTACACCCTGTAGGTAGTGTTTCCTTTCAGGCAAGGCCAGGATATGATTTATATATAGGATATGACATAATACGTGTAGTATTATGTCAATAGTAAATACTCATACTTCATTTTTAAATATTTTTTGATGTTTTGTAAGATCTTCGCTTTGGGGAACAAGCTCTTTGTCCCGGCGGATTTTTTTTGTTTAATCTACGTACATAATTATATTTGTGGTTGATTGATTTGGATAAATGTTTAGGTACCTACTAACCCATTCAATTTTATTTATTTTGTCGCTATATGTACTTAATTCTGAAATTGTGCATAATATTATATTATTCCATTTAGGTAGGTACGCTATATACCTATACCACCTTTAAATGACCAATAAGACGTGTATTACAATTTGTTGAAACAATGGACAAAGTACTGAAATAACACTTTTTAAACCGCACATAACGTCATGCCCCCAGTAAAGGAAAATAACAAGAAATTCCATAGGGCAGATAAACATTGAACAATTTATATTTTTATGTTTTGAAGACAGTTTATATTTTTTTTAATAATAAAATCGAGTTACTTTAATAAATAATTTTAATGTCACACTACCTACATAGGTATTAAAATTTTAAATACCTAATTTAAACATAAGTAGTTTTCGAAATTTTCGTTATGCTTTTTTATATTTGGAATGTGACTGGTCTGTTTTACCGACTTATATTTATTGTTATAGGAAAACGTGTTCGTTATAAATGTCTCACGTTTCATTTGTTCTAAATGCACAGTGACCGTTCTCACATAATTCCATAATATTTATTTATTATTAATTTACCATTTTGATTGTTGATGCACGCATTACCATTTTACATTTTTTCACACATTTTATTTTTTTCTATTTCAGAATCAGATCTCACGAGTCTATCGCATGTTGGTAAGTAAAGATATCATTTTTTATTCATTCACATTTTAAATGTTTATTTGTGACGTGTAAATAAATATACAGGTGGTTGTTTATCACAAGATATTTTCCTATTAGATCTCAAATTAATAATTGATACCTCTAGCGCAGCTAAAATATTTTTTTTTATAACTCTGTATTTTTTTATTCATGAAACGCTGGAATAAGTATTTCTACTATAAGAATATTTGAACTAGTATAAGATGGTTTCTTTATTCTGGACTAATAACATAGGTTCTTTGAAATAAAGCTTGTTAACCAGTTTTAGAAATTTAGTCACTTCTATTTTAGTAACTGAGCTGATTGACAGTACGACATCATAATATAATCCCTCAAATAGGATGTTTTGGATAAACCATTGCCACGAGGCGCGAAATCCAAAATAAACATCTATTCTTACGTGGCTGCATACTCTTAATGTTGTGAACCGGAATTGTCCGGAATTTACTCGTTCATCGCTTGAAATGTTAGGAAATACCTGCTCTTAGATGTAACGACAAGAGTAATGGATATGATGTTAAAGGTTACGGCCGTAAAAATCAACTTAGGCTCTTACAGGGATAGAAGAAGGTTACACAATGGCTGAATGTTAGGTAACATTGTCACTCATATCGCATTGAAGTGATGAATTTATGAGTTCCAAACGCGAGGTTAACGATGATTTGGGGGCCATTCTTGTTACATTCATTAAAGTGGGTATTAGTAAAAGGTGAGCTGGATACAACGATGTTTGTAATCGGGTTAATGTTTAGATGGCCTTTATAAAAAATATATGACTTTACTACAATACAATATGGCATTTAGTAGTTTTGTAGGTGTACAGAATACTGGGATAGGTATTATTTCCAGACGCCTTCCGTCATACTAAATCAAGTTGTCAGTCATTCTTGAAATATTTGAATCAGACTTCCTACACTAGTAAATACACATTTCATAAATGCCTTGATCAACTATACTTTAGATCAAAGACGCCTTAGTTTAATTAATTTTATTTAAATTTAAACCATATTCAGTGATGTTAAGGCTCAAACTGTATCTGAAGAAAGGATGTTGAAGTGGATTGAAAGATTGTGTAACAAAGCAGATAAATTCTTTGATACGTTAGTGGTATTATTAACGTACCATCAAAATATATTGAATTCGGATTCATCATAATATCAGCGCTAATTTAGTATATTCCTACCTACCAGTTTAAATTATGCAACAAGTAATTTGGTAACTTAGGAAACCACTTTAAAATCCCAACATTGAATTTAGATGTATCAATTTAGATAACAATTTTGAAGCTCTGTAGATATTGGCAAGCTATATGTAAGGGAATCAAACATGATTCGTGTAAGAGTTAAAAACATTAGGGATAGTAATAATAATATCAATTGTGTGGTAATTTAAAATTTCAAGAAAAGAACATTGTTCATAGTCGTCGTTTGACTCTATAAAGTAAACATTTTATCTCTCAAAGACAATAAATAAAAAAATATACTTACAAAATTTTAATCTGTACATAGCAACAATGTATAATACTCATTCAACTCAATATCAAATCAATCATGATGAAATGAATAATATTGATAAACATACAAACACAATTTGTTTCGATATCTGATATAGTAACGTTCACAGCGGCCTTATTGTACGAACATGCGTTTCAATTAAGGCCCATAACAGTAATTGGTGTTACCATTTCATACTACTGTTCCTATATCGTAGGTAAGTATATAGTCTATTCTATTAAATGTTCATTTACACAATTTAGTTGTAGCTAAATTTGAAATTGCCACTAATTTGTTACGTACTCGTACAAATTTACTCCGTATTGACCTGCCTAGTAACAACATTTTGTTAATGTATTGTCATGCCAGAGTAGGTACACGTTTAATTAATCCATTTAATTTAGAGTTGTTATGCCAATAGCACATTAGTGTAGTAGTTCCATCGTAAATTTCGATAATGTTTAAGTAAGAGTTCTATTCCAGTTCAATTTATTGTGTCGTTAAACCTAACACCCACATAGGTCCAAGGGTTAATCAGATGAGAAAAATTCATGCTGATTGCAAAAGATTAAATTATGTTTATTCCAAGAAAACGTCAAATTGAATGCAAAAAGTAAATGTACATGAAAACTCGTTAAAATTCCCAGACATTTTGGCATTATACCAATTATTGTCATTAATATGACTGTTAAATGCAACACACGACCACCGTATGAGTTTTCAAGCAATAATAGTATTTGCTATAACAGTTTCCTCCTCCTGCTCGATTTGGCGCTCAATTAGTAATCTATTCATGTAATTTCCGTAAACAATTGTCGGAGTAAAATATCTGAGATTATACCAAGACTTAAAGGTTTGGTTGGGGAAGTAAATACTGGTGCTGGCAAAGTTCCAAAGATAGTGACAGATGAGACAGAGATGCGTAATAATTGTTTTTCCAGTACTCGTACAAAGAACATGATCTTGAAATAAGTGTTTTAGAAGTACCCACTTTCAACTGTTTGCGTTCGCGTGGGTGGTTTACTATCGTACCATCAAAATGTGTTTATACTCCTGTACCTCGACCATGAGTTTATGTTATAAAATGACGATAGGTAAACAAAATCGCTAGCGTTATAACGTGCATCGGATAGATTTCGATGGCACTTGTACCATGAGTTAAATTGTTGATTACGTCACACGCTGTGGTAAGCTCGATCGTAGATTTCCGTAGCAAGTCGTTCGGTTGGCATTAGTATGTTTATAGTTAACTTCACGCTTAATATAGTCATCCTTTTCTATCAAGGTGTGAACAAAAGAGAAATAAAATAATGCTACTTTTACCGTGTAACCCGACTAAATAGAAAATGTCATGCGTGTGTAAGGATATATTCGTAATGGTGTGATTTCGTTTTTTTCTTCTTTATCATAAACAAAAATGTCGTTGTCATGGATTGTATTACTAGTCAAATTGTAAACAAATATCTATTTGTTCATGCGATCGTTGTATAATGTTGGTTATGAATTACTCATAATTCATTTACTTATTTATTACCTTTGTTTAATAGAATTTCTTGCCTGTCCTGTAATTGGAAATTTGATGAATCTTTTAACTATATGAGGTTGATTTAATGCATCTGTCACCTCTTTAATAAATATGCATATGGTTCCTTGTGAGAAGTAATTCGCTTCGCCAACAATGCTTTGGTAATCCTCATGAGCATGAAATAGTAACACACATAAAAGCTGCAACCGAAATACGTTCTAAGTACGGCAAGTACTTGATAGCATAACATACCATCACGCCTGTATTCCCCGAAGGGTTAGGCAGAGGTGTACTTATAACACCCACAAATCATCGTTATCTTTAGGTCCCATGTAATAGGGGGCGAGCCTATTGCCGTTAACCGGGCATAAATACAGACTCCGAGCTGCTACCGAGAATTTCATAGAAAACCCAAAGTAGGCTAGACGTAGAAGTTCGTAAAGTTTCACGAACTTCTGTTCACTAATATTTTCTAGTGGATATCCAGCTAGAACTCTCATATCTGACTATGTTATTCCTTGTTCGCGGCGATTGTCTTCATATTCAGCCACGGCTAACATATCCCACACTAAATATGCTCTCCCAGAATTTTTTATGAACAAAACTTTATACTACCTATGAAATAAGTCATTCACGGCAAAAATTTGTCAGTGAGTTACGTTACTTTTATGGAAATGGTTTTGTTCGATTACGTTAGTCAAAATAATGACTCATGGTGCCAAATTTGTTTATCTGCTATACAAATCCGAGACGCTATCGGATTGCTTTCGCTAGGTGAATTACGCATCAAAACGTTGTAATCTCATACTACCGATTTTAGTTCCTTACGTAACCGCTAGAGGCGTTGGAGGGTTTTCCATGCAAATATTTTACGGCGGCGCTAGCGTTTTTACGTGATAAAACTCATGGTCGAGGTACTGAACATCGCAGTCTTGTCTTGTTTTGCATTGTTACGATTTCTCACGGCGAATATTCCTCTCTCTCTTGTGGATAAGAGTTGCGATAAATGTATTTCGAAAAGTTATGTAAACCATTTTCACCATAAATAGTTTGCATAAAATTTTATTTTACTGGAATAATTAGAACCTGGTCCATATAAATAATAAATGATGAATACTAAATTTCTACTGCCTTATTAAATATTTTTTTAGCATGTGGTGATCTCGTGAAAATGGCCTTAATACTCGCATTATGCTAACAATAGGAATTTACGCCGAATTCATGAATATTTATTTTGTTTGAATGTTCTATACATTTTCTTCACGTCTCGGTTCCTAACATGCTCCTGCATCGAGCTCGTTTCTCTTGTTATTATAATTGCTTGCACTAATTTATGTCGCATAAAACAAAAAGAGAACAATAAAGTCAGTCACATTGGCAGTCACATTGTCAGTCACATGCGCTATTCATATAATACAGACTACACAGTTCTCAGACTGTTTTAATTGCCCTCTTATTGGCTGGATGGAGTAACTCGCAAATGAATGGATCCTATAGAAATAAGTATTCATTTGCTTGTAAATAATTTCATTTTAATAACTTTGCCACGTAGAATTTTCCCTTTGAATATTATGTTTCCTGAATTCACATTCTATTGTAGACACAGTTATGATTTTCTTGATTACCTTCTTAGATATTTCAATGAGGAAGCCTGAACTATCTCGGAAAAAAGGAAACAACCTGTGTAATATACTTCAGAAAAATTTGGATCTGTCAGAAATAATGTAATGTGCGAATCATGAAGATACTCATCACCTGCTGAATTTTTGGGTTCAATATAGGTATTGTTGTGTTGACGTTACAGTATTGCATTAGCATATTATTAATGTCTTTCTATCGTACATAACAAACAGTCTATAAGATTATTTTTACAATTCTTTACTCACTCGTCCTCCAAACCTTGACTTGCATGTGTACGACAAAGACAAGCAAAAACAAAACAGCGTGTATTTGTTTCTTTTTGTATAAATAAACAATTACAATGAAGTCGAAATAGTTTAAAACATGCAAAACAAAAACAGGAGAATTGCCGAAAAATTGCGAAAACAGATGGCAGCTTCCTTGTGGTAACAACAGCCACAATTCACCGGGAAAAAACTACATTAATGAGTAACTATTTTGAATTTTAAAGACGCAATATATTGTGGCGTTGAAATTGTCCAGAGCATATCAAGTGAACAATTAAAGACGTTTTGATTATTTTCGCAAGACGAAAAAAGAACTGACGAGGTTCTACGCCGTAAGATGTTCCAATGAAGAACTGGGTTGCGGATAGTTTGGCGAAAACGTTATCTGAGAATTTACAACCGCAACTGATAATAACAATAACAAATGTACACTGAATCAACTTTTACAGTTTGCCTGTATTCTGCGGCTAGAAAATTTCCTGCTCATGTTTTTGCCGGATTTCCCAAAAAATACTTTTTTTAATTTACGCGTAAGTAATCTTATCTTTTGAAAGAAATGACAAGGACTACTTTCTACATTGTTGTTTCTAGGCAAAAGAGTAGGCAGGTCTTTGTATAAATAGTTATAAGCATCAACTGTTTCTTGATAAGGTTCTAAATATATATATTTTATCTAAAAGGCTAAAGCAGTTTACATAATTTAAATAATATTAGCAAAGGGCATTGAATTACGTGTTTATTGTCCTTGAGCATGTGGTCTTTAGAATTCAGCACAATGATAATTTTCTTATTGCTATTATAGATAACTTCACTTACGTTTTATTACCTACATTTAGTAACTTATTTGTTATTAAATCTTAAATAAATGATTATTTATTTCGTTTATTTTTGGAGTTACATACTTTATTAGCTTAATATTTTTCTCAAAAAATAACAAAAATATCGATGTTGACATTTTTAAAGACGATAGTATTGTCCAACTAATGGATGTAGCCAGTAAATTATATAATATGTAGAATCAGTTTCTCATATTTTAATTTCTAATACGAGTAAATTGTGCATTACTTTGATAGATTAATTTCGAATTATGTTTGCGAGGGCATCAGTCAAACAATGATTTGATATTCAATACATGACATAAGTTATACATAGAGGTCGAATTCTATTTCTCTCTGGTGATACCCCGATATATCTCCTAACGTAATTATTTTCGTTTCCATAGCAATTTTCTTTCACATTTTCCGTATATACTTTATGCCTTTAGTAGTAAGGTTCAATTTGCAATAATTGTTTATAATCACTGATGACTTAAAATTGTTTCATTTGTATGGTGTAGGTATGGCCTGTCCTTGCTATGACACAAGCGACCCAGTAACCTAGATGTATAAAATGAAACAATTTCGATGCTATTGTTAAAATATAGGGCATGTTTGCTAATTTATAAATGTCACGAAATAAGAGGGTTAAGTTTCTATAGTCATGACAAATCACAATGTATTTTCGGCCTAGACATTTTGTTTTTCTAAGAATACCTTCTATATTTTCACACTAACTTAATTATTCTTTAGATACAGCCGAAAATAAGAACAGTCTGGCGCTTACATATCACTCATAAGAATTTTATCTATGAGCTTTTGTCTGTTTTGACTTCAAATGTTGTGCAGTACCTACCTATTAAGTACTTACCACAATTCAACGCTCATAGAACCGAGAATTCAGATGACTAAAACCCTTATAGTTTATGATTTTAATGCTCTTAATATCACGAATACAACAGTTGTATTCACTTAAGTAAATGCTCAAGTTTTCAACATTCTTGATTATGGAGTCGATACTAGTTTAAATGGTGTATTCTAGGAATGGCACCCAACCAAATAACACCCAAGCGAATAGCAACTTCCAGCGTATTCCCCGAGGAGCAAATTTCAATATTTTTTAATTGAAAGTTGCTCTTCTTGGAATACCTCAGCTGCTATTTGCTTGGAAACTATTCATCAGCACTGCATGATGTGTGTTCTTTGTCGATAACAGAATACGGCTAGAAGCGATATTTTCTCTTACAGTCTGGAAATAGTATTTAATTTTATCCAATATGATAAGTCAAGGACGATTACCTTGTCGTTGGAAGGGTCGAAGGTCGAAGGCGTTAGGGATTTTTCTTCGGATATTCGAAATTGTGATTCAAGTGTATGTTGCGGAACGTTGGCTGTATAAATATTTCGATTCGAACTTTGCTTGCATTACCGATGTATTGCGTCAAAATAATTGCTAGGCCCTTGACTGGCAAGAACTATCGTTCATACCTGAAATTGATTACATAAATCATGGATACACAAAACGTGTGGGTTCGTCATAGTGTGTAATTCACTTAAAATTACAAAACAGATACCTATCAATTAGATGTTGCGCAATAATTACACACCTTACTACTAAAATTACTATTCATTATGTCTTCTTATCAAGGAAATCCATTTTCCATCTATATTTATACTTTGAGAGGCCACGTTGGTCAAGAATAACAAGTTTATAGGGTACTTTTAGTGCCTACGCAAACTGCATTGTTGCACTATTTCAATTATATGATGATTGAAATAGTTGGATTACGAACTATGCACGTCATATTGTTTACCAATAAAATATACTTACTTTCTCGCGGCACTTTGCAGATGTAGACGCTTGTAGAAGATTTTAGCTACCTAACCCAGTTAAGGGTTATTTATTTGTAGCTCATAGCTATATGTGGTACTTAATTATTTTACGTCTATTAAAATATAAACCACGTGAGATCTCGCAATCCATAGATAGCAGATCTTGTTATTATAATTATATTATTAGTTTCGATGGCATTCAGTCCTTATCCGCTATCACTGATTTGAAATGAAGGTTAAGATAAGAAAATTAATTCGTGTCATAATTTTAAAATGTTTAACGTAAACTCAGTACCTATGTTTGCTTGAAATCAGGAACGTACAGCGAGGTTACAAACATGAAAAAATATGATGGATGTTAGTATAAAGTAAGTGTTATTGGTAATGTAAACAGATCATTCAAGTTTATCCATGATTTCTAAACAATTTTCGTTCCATCTGCCAATATTAACACGTTACAGTTACACACTACTCGGTATGCGCAGACGCATTACGACCATTAACAAATGTCCAAGATTACTCCAAAATATGTTCCAGTATTGTGCAACCCAGTTTAGTATATTTCACCTGAAATGTACACAATCAGACTTCTATTACGACGGAGTTATAACATCGCTGGCCGCCAAGGTTACAATATCAGCTGACCAGGAAGAGCAGCAGCGATGAATAGCTCATTATTTATAGCAGTCGATGTCTCAGGGGCGTGACTTGCGTAGTTTTCACACAGGTGCAATATTTGCGCAATGGGTTCACAATATGTCGTTATTATCAGGACTCTGATGAGCAATCAATGCATTGTTTTGCAATTGCAATCTTCTACAACAGTAAAGAAAAACAAAGCCGCGATGTGCACTGCTTTTCTCGTACAAAGACCTAAGGTAGATAGATGATAAACATATATCATGTTTATTATTATTCTTCTATGTGGTAGATTAGCAACTCCATATTATTTACCATCTGCACAGTATGTAAACTTTACGATTCTGATTTGTAGGGATATGTTAGTATATAATACAAAGGATGGCAACAACTGTACCGAGAAAAACAGTGTTATTATTCATTGATCAACAAGTAGACAGATTGTAAGTCAATTTACTGTCACGAAGAAAATTATGTTTGGTATTATTCCATAGCCATTTGTTGTCAAGACGATTCTAGATCTACTGAGACTAATTCGTCAATTAGCTTTTGTTTTAGAAGCGTGTTCGCTCGTTATGTTCTGGCTAAAGTTTTATGGTCACCGTGACTGAATACTACAAAAGATTTGCGTCATTAGTGTAGTATGTCCATTTATATTAGCTTCGGTATCAATACAGTTTGTGATTACAGCTTTATGCTAAGTATTATGTGTAACTAATGAGTCGTCTTATCTTTGTATTTCACAAGGTTCTTTTGTGAAATATTGATACCTACTTACGTAGTTATTTAAATGGAATTTATTAGTGCTGTAGATATTATTAACCCTAGTTGTTATGGCACCGTGAAATTCTTGCTGTGAGACATTTTTATATTTTTTAGTCCATTCGTGGAATTGTTTAGGGATGCCATGTCAATTTAGTCTGTGCCTATGCCTTTCTGTCGTCGTCATGGTGATGTGTAATCATTACATTAATTTATTTATAATTTCTTTATTGACAGCCTATTAGGAATACGGTACAGGGCACTGGCTTTTGCTTGGAATTAAATGGATCGGAAAAATCAATTACAAATCTGTGGCAACCGATTGCTGTAACTATGGGCTATCGTTGTTTTAGTAAGTATATTTTTATAAATATAGGTAATTATACTAAGTATAATTATAATAACGCTATACGAAGGTAAAATAATATCTTTTTATGTACATATCCGTCATTGTCATGTAAAAGAGAAGGTCAAACAAATTTGTAAAGCAATGAACTCACTAAGTATTTGTTTATCAACAATGCCAACGGTACTGATTAGATACAAAACAAAATCAGAATTATTTCCTCGGTAATACGTTACATGAAATTACGTTTTACGTAAGATTGTGATGGATAAGATAATAATTTATTTCGCAATAGGTATTCAAAAAATCGTGGAAATGATGGAAAAGTTCTCATGTCACACATAGATAATTTTCCGTAGATATTATTGTTTTTCTAATAGGACTTATGACGTCAGTTTGTTAAACTATGTTATTTATGTTATTTGGTTTATCGTTTCAATAAGTTCCTAACGTTTAACCCCTAATATTTCACTTGACAGAATACTTATGCTAGCTATTTTTAATTGCAGAGTTCCTACTATCTTTCAAGGATTCTTCTAGACAAGTGTCGGTTTAATTATAAACAGAATATGATCAGAATCTCGAGTGGAAATTACACACGGTAATTCACCTTTTATTCAACAAGATCTGTTATCATAATATGACCTTTAATTAGAGACGTTACTTGGGTTTTCTTAATTATATTCCTGCGATTTAAGTTCAAATTTAAGCGCAGGAAGTAATTTTGAAACTTAATTATTTTTACATTAGAATGACGAATGTCTAATGACATTGTCGGTTTAAAGTATTGTTATTTAGCGCGGCAGTAGGTACCTATATCACGATTGCAAACTAAAAAAAAATATATTACTGTAAAATGGTAAGCCTCATTAGTCTATGCGCGAAGATTTCTTGTGTTCGATTACCAGGTCGAGCAAAGTGTTATTGTGTTTATCTGTGAAATTGTAAGTACTTAGTAGCTCGAAGTTTGGATATGGCTCGCTCCCTAAGTATGGGACCTAAACATACCGGCGAACTGTGGATACACTACTATACTTTGGGGAATACAGGCTATGTATGTTTACAAGATGAGCCAGTAAATTAAAATTTTGTCGTGATTGTACTGTTTGATATTTTCTTTAGATTCCTCATATTTATCAGTACATTATATGCGGTCTTTATTGGAACCTTTAGGTAAAGGAATAAGGAAGACCTTCATACCAAAAGGATTTTTAAGTTTTAAAGGTAATTTTGGATGACCAAGAGGTTATCGAAGAACATTACATTAATATTAATTTATAAGACAATATAAGACAACGGATATAATAATAAAAAGGGATCCCATGGGAATGATTAATGAGAATGCCATATAAAAATCATTTACATATTGAAATCATATAAAATCTTATTCGCGTCGCGAACGTCGAACGCGTCTATTCTACTTCTACATATAATAAGTACATAATAATATAACGCATTAGATATGTTTGGTACCTATATCTTTTGGAAGAAACTAGTTTCGACGACGATAAGAAATTTAAAACTCATGTGAAAACAGACTGTGACGTACCAAACTATTGGCGTCTCGACTGCGTGGGCGCAGCGTCCAACTCTGTCACAGCCGGCTGTCACGTGACAAGACGCAATTAGACGCAACGCACCTTCGTCATGTCATTGAACATTATTTTTATAACAGAATCACGCTAATATGGCCCTTAAAGTTCAAGTAATAAGACTAAAAATTATTAATAAGAGACACGACAACTTTGTGTAATAATTCAACTGCGCAATTCTCGTCGTATGTATGGTATTTTGTATGTCCAAGATTTGTGTAAGATTGAACAATGACTAGTGACGCCTTAAGATGCCTTGAGGAGCTTCTAAGAATTTCATAAACCCGGTCTTTATGCCCATATAATTAATAGTGACATTTGAATAAACAAATTGCTTTAGGAGTATTGTAAGAAAAACATTTTAGTGTCGCTCGAAAATTTTTCATCAAAGAAGTTTTCAGCTACTAAATTACCTCCTTTATTATTTGATAAATCTGTGCTCTAGATCTGTAGAAAGATGGAACTTACCATATTTTATAAAAACGACAGGTAATATATTAGAAAAGTCAAGATCAAACACCAAATTATTGCGTTCTGAACAGTTGTATACTATACGACTATTTCTCTAAAAGCTATTGGTTCATATTACAATACTCAATCGTGGAATAGTGCATTAATTTTTATTGCGTTAAAAGAAAGAAATCGACCTAACTGAAATATAACTGCAGCTTAATCTCCTGCAATATATTTTACAAAATTAATCGATTATAAATAATATGAAAGCTGAACCTTAAATAAATAAAGCTAACTGATGTATTTATTTATCGAATGTATTGTTACGCCGAGTAACTAATAGAAAAACGTGGATAGGCCGCGAAGGTTCTAGATCCGTCATAGAAGCACGTCGAAACATAAAAGAATGTACCCGACTGCACCGCGCGCAAATAATAACCGTTCAAGGCCAAGGTCACGGGTCAACGCCCGGAAACAATAGGCGGTTAGGTACCTACGCGATATTTATCGACTTATCGCGACCATTCGACTGGAATCTTCATTGCGCGTATAAATACCGGTCGTGAGGGCTAGGCAGAGTAGTCTTGTGTTGGAAGCGAACAAGTGAAGATCGAAGTGATTTAACAAGTGATTAATTGTGCGATATTGTTGAGTATAGTGTACAACTATAGTGACGTTGTGGTGATTTCTGTTGTGTTTTAGTGTATTTAATTAAAGTGTTTGTTTGTTTATTGGTAAATTGGTGTTAATTAATTTATCCCGAACCCCAGCTCGTAACAATTTGGTGTCAGAAGTAGTGGGATAAATTATGCCAGTTTTGCCAAAGGACGACACGGACGGTATTCGTACCAGAAGTCAGCGGCAACAGGATATGGATCAGAGGCGGTTTGGAGATTCTCCTCCAGAACCTTCGGGCCGTCAGCAAGCGACGGAAGGACCAGTCCCTGGCCCATCTGGAGCCCCTCCAACACCAACAGTTGACCTGGCGGCCTTGATGAAAATGCTCCAGGAACAGCGGCAGCAGGATAAGGAGGAGCAGGCACGCCGCGAGGAAGAGCAAGCACGCCGTCAGGAGGAGCAAGCACGCCGTCAGGAGGAGCAGGCTCGCCAACTACAAGAGCAACTGCAGCAGGACAAAGAGGAGCAGGCACGCCGCCAAGAGGAACAGATGCTCCTCATAAAAGATTTGCATGGCACTCTTGGCAAACAGCTTGGGGTGATGAAGGAGCAGGTGGAACAGCACGAAAGTCGTATCTCCAAAGCCGAAGAACAGATTGCCAACGTTACAAAGGCGTTAGGCGATATAAAGGCAGGTAACGGAATTGTGGCTCCGGTGGTTGCTGCTCCCATGACCACCTCACTACATGGGTTTAAAGTGCCACCTTTTGATGGAACCTCCTCATGGTCGGCTTACAGGATCCAGTTTGAAGCCTTCATGAAGACGAATGGGTGGGACAAAAGTCAAGCCATGACTGCACTCACCTTGTCCCTCCGCGACCAGGCTTTATCAGTGCTGGAAGCCCTCGGTAAAGACATGACCTACGACCAGCTACTTGAAGCGTTGGATTCGAGATATGGCGACGCACACCTGGAATACGTGTTTCGTGCTCAGCTGAAGGACCGGGTACAGCGTAGTGCCGAGACTCTACAGCAGTGGGCTGTAGAAGTTGAAAAGTTGGTTCGGAAAGCCTATCAGTCCAAACCTGCGCAAATCGATGGAAATCTGGTCCAGGCGTTCGTCGATGGAATTCGCGACCTGGAAGTCAGAGCCGCTGTGAGACTTGGGCACCACAATACTCTAAAAGACGCCTTGGCCCATGCCTTAGAAGTGGAGGCAGTCAGACAGGACCATCGGGCTCACCGTATCCGGGAGGTTGTGTTGCCTACATGTCATCTCTGCGGGGAAAAGGGTCACTTCCAGGTGGGATGCGCGAAACGCAGCGAGGGTCGAAGAGATGGTGGTTCGCCTAGATGCTACATTTGCGGGGAAAAGGGCCATCTCCGAGCAAATTGCCCAAAGGGAACCTCCTGGCGTGAAAAGAGTCAGAGCGATAGAGTAAGGGTGGTGGATACCACCAACGATGAGCAGCAGGGAAACTAGAGAAAGCCAGGACTGCCGTGCGGGTGCTGGCTGGTAGGAAAAGAGCCCCAAGGATTTTGATCTCGCAAGCCCATGATGGGAATAGCCTGATCATCAAAGGCGAAGTCAACAGAACACCCTGTAGGCTAACACTAGATACTGGAGCTTCTCGCACGGTCGTGAATTCTCAGGTGGCACGTCGGGTTCTTGGGGACTCTATCTATGACCGTGATAGCATACAACTTGTAACAGCTACTGGTCAGCACATACCCGTCCGAGGCGAGAAGGAGATGGAACTGAAACTTGGAAACAGATTATATCGGCATAATGTCATCATAGCCGACATAGTAGATGATTGCATCCTGGGTTTGGACTTTATGCGAAAGCATTGTTGTGAGATCGATGTGAATCAAGGAGTATTGAAGTGCGGTTCAGAAGAAGTGTTTATGGAAGGTGCAACTGCTGGGAATGTGTTCTGCCTAAAGAAAATTGTTCTTGCCCCTAAAACGGAAACAATCGTCCCTGTGACTTTACCGAAGAATGCTGGGCAGAAAAATAGATGCGTTCTTATAGAAAGGTTGGACGGTGACTTCCCATGGAAGATGGCACGAACGTTGGTTAGGACTACCAATGTATCAGCAGTGCGCATTTTGAACCCAAGTGATAAGGAGCAAGTGATTAAGAAGGGCACATTAATGGGTACTTGTGAAGAAGTAGCCTGGATGCGACGGTGCAATGATCAGTGTACGGGAAATATCGTTCAAAATCCGAAGTTTAACGTGGCAACGCTCTTAGAAGACTGTCGGAATGATTTATCTGAAGAGGAAACGAACAAGGCCAAGAATATGTTGTTCCAGTACGCTGACATTTTCTCTTCAAATGACGCGGACATAGGTAAGACTGGATTGGTTCAGCACAAGATTAATACTGGCAATGAGTTACCAATTCGTCAGCGACCCAGGAGGCTACCAGTTGCACGAGAGAAGGAAGTGGAGACCATGATTGAGGGAATGGTGAAGGATGGCGTAATAGAGCCTTCGTCTAGCCCGTGGTGTTCTCCTGTGGTGCTCGTGAAAAAGAAAGATGGCAGTATGCGCTTCTGTGTTGACTATCGACGGCTGAATGATGTCACGAAGAAGGACAGCTACCCATTGCCAAGGATCGATGACACGCTGGATACATTAACCGGAATGAAGTGGTTTACAACCCTGGACCTAAAAAGTGGCTACTGGCAAGTGGAAATAGACCCCAAGGACAAAGAGAAGACTGCATTTTCTACGGGAAAGGGTCTGTGGCAGTTTAAAGTCATGCCATTTGGACTGTGCAATGCTCCTGCCACGTTCGAGAGACTCATGGAACTAGTGCTTACTGGCCTAATTGGAGATGCCTGCTTGGTCTATTTGGATGACATCATCATTGTGGGCCGTACGTTTGATGAACACCTTCAAAACCTTGAACGTGTGCTATCAAAAATTCAAGGAGCCAATTTAAAGTTAAGTCCGAAGAAGTGCTCATTTTTCAAACACCAAGTAAGTTTTTTGGGACATGTGGTTTCTGAGAAGGGTGTCGAAACCGATCCAGAGAAGGTAGCTGCTGTCAAAGACTGGCCAGTTCCAAAAGATAAGACGCAAGTTAGAGCATTCTTGGGATTGTGCTCCTACTATCGTCGGTTTGTAAAGAATTTTTCGGACATTGCGAAACCTCTACACAAACTGACTGAGGAAAAGTCGCAGTTCCGCTGGGATGCAAACTGTGAACGTGCTTTCCAAGAGTTAAAGGAACGTTTGTGTAATACACCTATACTGGGCTACCCTGACACGGATAACGAGTTCATCGTGGACACAGACGCAAGTAATACAGGAATCGGTGGCGTTTTGTCACAGCGAAAAGGAGATCAGGAGGTTGTGATAGCCTACTTCAGCAAATCGTTGTCAAAACCAGAAAGGAACTATTGCGTCACAAGGAGAGAACTGCTGGCAATAGTTAAGACGTTACAACATTTTAGCAAGTACTTATTGGGACGGAAATTTCATTTGCGAACTGACCATGCTGCACTGAAGTGGCTATTACAGTTTAAAAACCCGGAAGGACAAGTAGCAAGGTGGATTGAGCTACTACAGGAATTCGACTTCGTAATTGAACATCGCAGTGGCAGATCTCACGGTAACGCAGATGCGTTGTCACGAAGACCATGTCCGGAAATGTGCAAGCACTGTGTCAGACAAGAGGCTAAGGAAGTAGTTTCCGTGAGGATGCTGAAAACAGACCTGAGTGATGAATGGAAGGAAACCTTACAGAAGGCTCAGGAAATTGACACGGATATTAAACCGATTCTTGGACGGATGAAAGCTGGCGCCTCGAAACCAACATGGAGTGATGTTGCAGCGCTGAGCACAGTGACGAAAAGTTATTGGGCTCAATGGGACAGTTTATTGATACAGGATGGTGTCTTGTGCCGAAAATGGGAAAATGCTAAAGGGGACAAGTGTCACCTACAGATGGTAGTCCCTAAGGCAAAGGTACCAGATGTCCTGCGACTGTACCATGACGGATGTTCAGGAGGTCATCTAGGAGTCAAAAGAACTTTGTTGAAGATTCGAGAGCGATTCTACTGGATCCACTGTCGGGATGACGTTGAAGACTGGTGTCGTAAATGTACAAGTTGTGCTGCTGTAAAAGGGCCGCATACGCGCAGCAGGGGTGCATTGAAAGTCTACAACGTTGGTGCACCCTGGGAACGAATAGCTTTGGACGTTGCAGGACCGTTTCCGGAAAGTGAAAGTGGGAACAAGTATTTCATGGTTGTGATGGATTACTTTACCAAGTGGCCGGAAGTGTTCGCCATTCCTAATCAAGAAGCTTCGACAGTCGCAGATAAGTTGGTTCACGAAGTCTTCTGTCGATTTGGAGTACCCTTAGAGATTCACAGTGACCAAGGAAGAAATTTCGAATCTCAAATATTCCAGGAGACATGTCGTGTAATGGGTACTCATAAAACCAGGACCACCTCTTACCACCCGCAATCTGATGGAATGGTTGAACGGTTCAATCAGACCTTAGAGAGATATTTGGCAAAAGTCGTGGGAAACCGGCAAAGGGATTGGGACAAGCACATCCAGCCGTTCCTTCTATCGTATCGGAGTGCAGTCCATGAGAGTACGACGGTAACGCCAGCCTTTGCGAACTTTGGAAGAGAACTACGGTTGCCTGCGGATCTACTCACCGGTATTCCTCCTGATGCTCCCCGATGTGTGACTGATTATGCGAATGACTTACGCACCAGAATGGATGACATATATGAGCATGTCAGAGAATCAGGGCAACAAACGTCCGAGAGAATGAAGACCCGCTACGACCGCAAGATGAACAACAAGGGCTTCGACCAAGGTTCATTAGTGTGGCTACATAACCCAGTACGCAGTAAAGGAAAGTCACCCAAGTTACAAGCAAAATGGGACGGTCCCTACAGAGTCGTGACTAAGATTAACGATGTCACCTACCGGATACAAAAAGGACCAAGAGGTGCTCCGAAGATCGTTCATGTGGATCGTTTAGCGCGGTATCATGGATCTAATGATGCTCGGGACGAGCATGTCTTAGGAGGGGGCAGTGTTACGCCGAGTAACTAATAGAAAAACGTGGATAGGCCGCGAAGGTTCTAGATCCGTCATAGAAGCACGTCGAAACATAAAAGAATGTACCCGACTGCACCGCGCGCAAATAATAACCGTTCAAGGCCAAGGTCACGGGTCAACGCCCGGAAACAATAGGCGGTTAGGTACCTACGCGATATTTATCGACTTATCGCGACCATTCGACTGGAATCTTCATTGCGCGTATAAATACCGGTCGTGAGGGCTAGGCAGAGTAGTCTTGTGTTGGAAGCGAACAAGTGAAGATCGAAGTGATTTAACAAGTGATTAATTGTGCGATATTGTTGAGTATAGTGTACAACTATAGTGACGTTGTGGTGATTTCTGTTGTGTTTTAGTGTATTTAATTAAAGTGTTTGTTTGTTTATTGGTAAATTGGTGTTAATTAATTTATCCCGAACCCCAGCTCGTAACAGTATTTTAGGCATGGATAACTCCGGACAATTATCCTCGGATATACATATGTATATCCCAAACAATTAATATATCCTATCTGACTGTGCTGCATGCATCGATTGGTCTTAGATAAATATATTCTTTTATAATTATATTGTGGCTATTGTTTATCGTTTACGGGATAGAAAATATTATGGACCAGTCGTTTCAGTAGATATCGATTTCGTGACTCCAAAATTGGACAGGCCATACCTTAGACCTTGGATCCAACCTTGACATAAGCGACAAATGGTATATTTCGTTAAATAAAAGAAAATATAAGAGAAGGAAATGTATCACAAATATACAATGTTTACACGTATTGTACAAATAGGCAAATAGAGGTTGTGTACAACTAGAGAAATATTAATAATTAATTAAAATTATTCTAGAAATATACATCGATAAAAATTGTTATAGAAATAAGAACTACGTATTGTTTATGAGTTATTTGGTTGATTGTCAATAACATAAATATAGTTGTTTATTTGCTAGTGGAACTTTTTCAAGACAGTTATATCAGTCTTTCTGCTTTACTGCGTGAATTTATTCAAAAGATATCGATCCGAGATCTTGACCTTCTACGTCAAATATTGAGAGGTTGTCGCGAAGTTGTCCACTCTTTATTATGAACGAAGTAGGTAAATGTATAACTACTTTTATAATGTTTTTTGTTCCTTTGATATTTTCCCACGTCATAGTTTACTCGTAATTATGTGGTTTGTATTTTGTTAATTTAAATGCCGAAATCATCATAATTCATTGACTGCCTCATTATCCTAAACACGACTGCTACGCTTGAAGTTCGATTTCCAGGCCGAGCAAGCAGGCAAGTTAGTATTAAGTTAGTAGTAGCCCGGAGTTTGCATATGTGCCCGTTGAACAATAGGCTTGCCCCTTTTATATGGGACCTAAACATACCGGCGAAGTGTTGGTGTACATTAAGTACACCTCTACCTAACCCTTCAGAGAATAATGCGGCTTTTAACAAGCATGGAGGATGCTTGTTAAAAGCTGCTATTTCTCCTATTACACCATTCAGCTTTAACCACGAAAATTTTAATTATATGGTACAGACAGTATATACAGACACTTTATTTCTTGAAACAATACCACTTAATCTATAATCATTTTTGGTAGTGATATTCTTTCTCTAGTTATTTGTTATATTGTTCTAGCTTTTTATTGACGTCACAACTAACAACGCAAAACTAACATGAATAATTCTAAGCATAAACAAAAAAACACAGGAAGGATCTAGACCGATTTAAACTAAGCGTAATATTCGTAGCAGTGTGACCACTCACATTGATTGACAGAGAGACAAATCAAGGGGTTATTTTTATCCCGCGTCACGCGAGGGTTGACCCACTGTTGATGGCCGTTGATGACGCAGAAAGAGACCTTTAGATTAATATTTAAGTATTTAGCGAGCGAGATATTGATCGTTATGTTTTAATCAATATTTGAGTTAGATGAAGGTGATAGGAATAAAATATGTACACTTCCAAAATTATACAGGGTTATTGGTAAAATACTAACAAACTTACGTCATAAACAACAACACTATGACTTTTTACAAAACATTAGGTTCATTTATTTACCTACCAAAAGCATCTTTTATGATTTCGTTGTTCTATCCTCAGTATATTAACGGAAGCAGTTATACCTGACATATTTCAATTCCCCGCTACCCGCACTTTTGCACTAGACAGCAGTTTGCAGTTTGATTAGCTAACTAGTGCCTTAATTTGCTGAGCATAGGGTGTTATATTGAGCGTTCAATTTAAATCTTGCAAACAAGCATACGGCCCGCCTGATTGTATGATGGTAAGCGCTTAACGTAGCCGTTGGACGCTGGTAACAACAAGTTGTTGTTGTTTGTATTTGTATGAAAGTCTATGGAATTATTAAATGTCATAGAACAAAAGTAAAATTTGTACAAATGAACAAATGTTTTGTATAAGTATTCAACAACCTTGTATAAAAAAGTTGTCATTATGTTGGTACAAAAATAAGAAAGCAGAATGCGGTTGCGCGATGCGGAAGCTAGGTTCATTTTTGTCTCCGAGTTAAATATAAAAGCTATATTTAAATGAAAGAACGGATGGCTGACTTTCATCCAACAACTAATAGATGGCATTCAATCAATGTGTGACATTTCTATGCGGTAATTATGTCAAATAATTTGCATGGTTAAAAAAACGGCAAGCTTGTTGTGAGGGCTTTTATCGAAAACAGGGGAAAACACATTATAAAATTTAAGAATAAACAGATTTAAAGATATATAATTAAATATTTTTCTAATGTAAGGTTTACCGTACCTACCTATTTGTACTACTACATCTTCATTAGTAATTGATATTAAAAATATAATCTGCGTCATATCGAAATAATATTTTGATTAAACAAGTACGATTAAAATATTTACGTTATCAATGACATTGAGATATATTCCACGGTAAGTACCGAAATACATATGAATTTGATACACATCGTAAATAAACAAACTTGTTTACTACAACCGATAGATAAGCATCATAATTCTTTATTATTAAAAACAAGTAAGTATAGTAAATAAATAGAAAACATAGTAATAATATTTTATCTCAATCTACTATCAGTACCAAATTAAATACATAAAATAATATTAAATTCGTAATAGCGCTGAATCTATGCAGGATTTTGTCAGTCATTAAAATTTCAAATAATTTCAGAAACTACCTCAAACTAGCAGTTGCCCACGATTTCACTCGCAATCCAAAGGAGTCCTTAAGGCAAAAGGTGGGCTTTGTCAGGGCTACCTCTACAAAAATTGGTTCAGTGGGAAACGTTTACGTTTACGTTTCCCACTACACACAAACAGATAAATATACAAAAAAACTGCGTTAAAATTATTAATGTGAATAACTAGGATTATTACAAAACAAGGCCAATCAATACAACCCGTAATTACATTGAGGTCATCTAAAGATTATGTAATTTTGCAATCGATTTACGCGAGACTTCTTATCTAAATTGAACGTGATGACGGTGACGAAACCATTTTTACTTTAATAAAACACATTATCTATTTATCTTATCAAGAAAAATAGATCACCTAGTTTTGGTAAGCAATGTATCTCATTAGGTACCGCAAAATATTCCACTCATAAAAAATGAGACTGACTCACCTGAGCTGTTCCAAAAAGCGCTTCGTGGAACGCAGTGTTGAGGTCCCCTTTCATTTGACGATACGTTGCCGATACGACGTCATTAGAAATTAGGGCACGTCAACTTTATTACAATAATGGTGATTCATGTGAAAGATAACAGCTACGGCTTGAATTAGGATTAAAGGAAAATGAACGTCGGGTCCTGTTTTTATATTCGTTTCCTTCCATATTTCTTAAATAATACAGATAATTTTTGGGGAGCTATTTTACTTATTTACTTAGATTAAAAGTTTGTCAGATTTGACTCAACAGCATGTTTAGCCAAATACACTATATGGGGATTTTTTAATTACTTTTTAATTACAATAAAGTGTATGGCTGACTTTGAGATAGGCATCTCTATCAGCCAATTTATCTGCACAATGCTGAATATTTGCCTGTAAGATTTGAGTAGGTATATTGGCGAAGTCGTTGCCGTGTCGGTTATTATAAAAGTTTTACGATCTTTGTGGCAGACAGTACACAGACATCAAACCTCCTACCACGCAACTGTACACTTGATTTTTGATGATGGACGTTAGTCTCTGAGACCGTTACATAAGGATCGTCTACAGTATTCAGACATATCGGATTTTTAATGTTACGTTTGCCTCGGATGATAGTGTCATCCACATCAGGTCAATATTGTTTTGAGTTACAGATTATTAATGCTTCTTTTGTCCTACCGTATCCTTCACATGTTGTTTGTAGAATTCTTCGAAAATTTAATTAAGAAGCAAGCAAAGAGAATATCTTAATTCGTTGGCAGATAGTAGGTAAGTCCAGGTGATAGAGGTTTCTGGTCATAGTGACAATAAATGAAAAAAGTAATACTTTATGAAGCAGATGAGTGTTAAAGTTTAAATTCCGGTACATCGTTTTTACGCGAACTAACATTCAACATAGTAATGTAAGCAGTCATTAAATTGTCCAAAATTCATTGCAATAAAAAATTAAACTTTATCACCAAGGAGTAAGAATTGAAATTAGCCTGGACAGTTAATTCGCATCTTATTGCTAAAGATACTACGCACAAAATGCTCAAGGCGTTTACGCTGAACGTACGTAAACGTTGAAATGTTCGTAAACCGTACATTTATAAACTTGTCTGTCTTATTGTATTCTTCGAACCTAAATAAAACGTGCCATGTTCCGGCAGACAGAGCAAAACCAGGATGAAGACAGTTTTATTATTTTCACGTGGGTTAAACTTTGAAAGACAAAACATCTTTCGTTTACGCATTTGTGAGTACTTTTCGGGTGCAAAACTACGTAAGCAAGTATTATGTGACAGAACAAGTAAGTGGTTGGTAAGGGTGTTGATCAATCAGTACTTGACTAATGTTTTTGTTATGTCATCATCAACCCATTAGGTACATTGTTCCACTGCTGGGCACGGGTCTCCTCTCAATACGAGAGGGATGAGGCTATAGTCCGCCACGCTATTCTACTGCGGGTTGGCAGACTTCACATGCCCTCAAGAAAATCTCTCAGACATGCAGGTTTCCTCACGATGTTTTTCTTCGCCATTTAAGCGCGTGATAATTAATTATTAATACGCACATAACTTCGAAAAGTTAGAGGTGTGTGCCTTGGATTCGTACTCGAGACCTTTGACTTGGCAGTCCAATGGTCATATCTCTAGGCTATCACTGCACTTTATTATGTATTTATAAGAAATGGTAAAGTTACATACAGAGCTGAGTCGGTTTTCACGATACGGGTCTTAAACTAATCCATATTTTTCCTGTTTTTTTCCTTATGGGCTTTCGTTTGACCGCTACTACTTATATTTGTTAGTAAGCAACAGTGCGGTTGACAATGTTGCACGCTTACCCAGTAAAAACCTATTCACTCTAGTTTTGGAGAAGTTTTTAAGTTTTCAAATCAATCTTCTTAATACACGTGTTGAAACATTGTTAAAAACAATATCAGTAGCGTGTCCACTAATATAACTATGTAATATTGACAATGACATGTGCCATTTAAACACTTTACAACTTGCGCGTGATCTTAAAGAGTTACACGTTTAATGCGCTTCCATAATTTCGTGATAATCAATAACAATTATTATTAGCAAGTTTAGGTTATTTCTTCTTTTTTATTACCAAATAAATGTCGAGGTACTATAAAGCTTTACCTATCACCACCACTTCGCGTCACTTTAAGGATTTTTTTTCTTTTTTATGTTCAATTTGAAAGACATTTGTTTGCTTTCATTAATCATCTATTTCAGTACATGTATTTATCCTACTCACTAGAAATATATTCTTTCTTGCCTTTTCCTATTTCAAATTACTGTTTTCGCAAGAATTCATGATATAGGATGATACTCATATATTAAGCAGCTTTTTATATACCTACTGCGGAAAATTCTTATAGCTCGTAGGTTGCAAGCGGATGTTGCACAAAAAATGGACATAAGTGCCTGCACTTCATGGGAATATTCCCTAAGCATCCTTGAATGGGAAAAGCATAGTGATGATTAACAATTATATTAATAATACTATTCTGTACTGTCTCAATTTATTTTTAACTATTAGTTGGCAGAGAAATACACATCTGATGTCAATGGATGAGCATATAGGGTAGGTACTGAGCTAGTTTACGTTATAATACATTGTTACGTTGTAGACACGTTTGTGACATAGCCAAAATATTTCTGCTATGAACTACTTGTCCAACTGCAACAATCAAAACTTTATTACCTAATATGTTTTGTTAGTAAGCTAGGTGATGATTTTTAAATGTTAGAATATGTGTCTCAAATTAACATGTTTGTTAATATGTGTTTGTGTCAATCAGAAAATTCAGTTAATATAGGGTTTATATGCGTGTTATTTTTATTAATCCAACGTATTTTTTCAAACATTACACAAATAAAAAGAAAAAACTAAAATTTAGACCTACAGTACAGTAACTTCCAGATTTTATGAACACAATAATGAGATTTATATAAACAATCTACTGGTAGTTTTCCCAACTTTATGTTTGCTGCGATTTATTTTACAATTTACTTTCTGTACAGAATTTACGTTACGCAGGCAATAAAATTCTTTCTTTGCTAGCTAAAGTAATACGTAAACTGTTTGAGATATAACACAAATTTGTATACTCTATTAATATAGAACTCCACATTACTCAGTGTGAGTCAGGCGAGAGCGTTTTGATGGTAATGGCTTTAGTTCAGGTGTTAAGATCCTACTCTTAATTTTTTTTCATTCATAGAAGTCCGGAGGAGGGTTCAAATCAATTACATCCAGAATAGAATAGAATATTCTTAATTGCACACCAAACAACCTAATGCCAAGAACAATTTTATAAATCAAAGAATGGTACCTACAATAGGCGGCCTTATCGTTGGCAGTGATCCTACAGACAACTTTTGGGAGGACTTGTGAGAAACGGATACGAAAGAAAGAAACGAAAATGGAACGGAAACCTTAGTAGTAATTAGTATGGTGTACTTAAAAAGAAACTGCTTGAATTAAGCATTTCTTATTTATAAACAAAACTTAAACAAAATTAACAAACCTTATCGTTACTGTAATATTAGATAGATTAATATTTTATGCACATTATAATAAACATGAAAGAAACACATCAAATTGAATGAACTTACATGAAATAAAAACACTCTCAGCCATAAGGCATAACTGTAATGCTAAAACCAATCGAAAGGTTCGTTTACGAAACAAGTAATAAAAAATTAATTAGGCCACACGTGTACGCAACGTCGGAAGGGACGCTGCATTTCGAGACTGGGTTACCAATGACGTCAGAAACGCCCTACTTCTACTGCCAGACTATTTTGGTTAAGTTTTTTTTCGAACGCATCTCTGGATGCATTTCGATCTATGGGAACGAAATAAAACTAAGACTATGACGAAATAAAAAGTTATGGTTGTTTTTAATCTTTAAATTATGTTTTATTTTTTGTACCTAATGGATTCGTGCAAACATCGTGCGATTATGTCATAGGTAATGGCCTCAATCCCTGAAATAAGCCCACTTCCTACACACCTGTCTAATACTCAAAACCATAATTCAATAACCTCTCACTCGACGTGAAATGACAAGGAAGGTCCTTTAGAAAGGTCACACTGAAATGACATTTCACGGCACTGTTGCTTCACACGTTTCATGCTCCACCTTTGTAAATGAGCCTAATCTATCCTGGCAGGCGGCAAAATGAGAAACTAAAATCAAAAGTACTGCATTGACGTACATTTCGCCTCTGCAAGTGGCGCCGCCAGCAGTGCCAAGTTACACTGGCCATCCTGTATATTTAGTTCGCTAGCTACTCCCCTTATGACGTCAATGCTGACATTTGGGCCTGTATGTGGCAAGCGTTTCTAGTCTAATACCCATTGCCCATGAGTTATTGCTAATAAATATATTGTCACGAGCAATTGCGTCGTTTTTGTGAATTTTCTTCTAAATCATGATTTAGAATTAAGATTTGCGGAATACTATTTCTGTGTTAAAATTTTTTTAGGAAATGGTTTCTTGAAACTAAGAAAACGTTTCAAAAATTAACGTTATAACTTGAAAACTGTTAAATAAATTGAGAAAAAGTGCCAGTTTGCGAAGTGAATGTTCTAATTAATCTTTTTAACGGAATATTTTGCGGTCGATAGCCTATGTTTAACTGGATATGTAATTATTTCAAACAACTATTTTAATTAGTTATGATACAACAATTAACTCCTTGCTCTCCTTTTTTTTTACAGTTTAGTTTCCCCTTTTAATTAACCAGTCAAGTAACTGTCATTCTACTTACCTATTCAGACTAAAACTAAAAGCAGTGCTTTAACAATCGTTGTTTGGTAAAACACTAAAATTAGGTTAGTTCTTACAAGCTTTTGCGCATTATTATAGAACTTTGAAAACAAAAACATTGTAAGAAAAGGAAATATTTACCATAAATCAAGGAGATGAACATGGGATTGACATTTTGACGTATAGCTTTGGTAATCTTACAATGTAACGCATAATGTTTATGGAACAGTCTGTCTGTCTGATACATAGTCTATTTTGGTTTGATTTGATCTTGAAAACGTGTTAGCTGGACATTATCCGCAGCTGTATCGTAATGTCGACGACAGAATTGATGTAGAAAATGTAAATGCTTTCAATGCCAAAAAGATGTTTTAACACAACGGGCTCTTTCGTAAAATCTCGCTATCGAGTATGTTGAAGAAATTCAGCTTTACACTTCAACTTAATAAATGTCTTTCTTCTTTCTGCTTAGGACACAGAAGTGCATTATTGTTTCTAAATAAATCATAAAATAAGAATGAGATCGTACATAACATACAATACGAAGACCGTACCAAATGTTTCCGTGTGCGAAATTAAAGAGAGGACCGTTTTATTGTGAGTCACTGAACTCCAACGAGACACACAAACAAACAGGTGAACACACCCGCAAACACACAACATTCGTTTTGATGAATCGATTTCGGAAGTGAGTCCATTGCATTTGATTTGTTATCGATTGTCGTAATCGATTTGAAGGATTTACAAGTCGAATTCGTAATGCTCTCGAATTAGAGGCATCTTTGATCAAAACGGATGAACGGTTGATGTGTTCCACATGCACGAATAACGTTAGATATATTGAAGGTGGTTTTTTCCGATTTTGATTTATGATTTTTATGTGCCAAAATAACCATGAGGTTGGGTTTTATCCAGAAAACATTGGATGTATACTGTTATGAAATATTATACAAACATTATTGCTCTACACAAAATAGGGCCAAGAGATAACAAAACAACCTAAATGTGAGTCAGTATTATAGGTTTTAATTTATTTAACCAATTTTGATGATAATTTTTTAGCATAAGTACTTACATAGGTTCTCTGGTCTGTATTTTTTTAAATGATTCCATAAATAGAATGATATTATGTCAACGAAGATACACCGCTAATAATTTGAAGTTGATCGTCATTTCTTTTCATTAGAAAATAATTTATAGTAAAAAAAAGTTTAACTAAATTAAAAGTTTAGTAAAATCTTTGAGAAAATTTAGTGCTAGCAACATCAAAGAAACTACCTCATTAATAATTCATAGCTTTTTATTTTCTTTGTTTCCCTAAATGGCAGCGAGGCATATAATATGATTAGAGCCATAAGTTACTTGACTCAAGTCCATATCGCGACACAATTTTCCCGCGAAATATTACAATTTATTATAATTTTTCAAGCAGTATGTCACGTCATTGTAATTGTCACTCTTTCAAAGAACACGCGTCTTATATAGATAATAATGCTTGTAGAAAAAGGTGGTGGCTATTTTAAGATAAGGAATAAGAATATTTTAAACGATCTATAGTTTGTGTCAATTCGCATAGAAAAAAACGTGACATTCGTATTGTTAACGTCTTGAGTCTGTAAACATCTGGGTGTTTTTCGTAATTATATAATTAACCAAAACTATTTCTGTTTTTCACATTAGCTTTATGGGAAGATACATCAATATCGAACAGCAGAGTAAGCAGCTCTATATATAAATCATAACTGAGATTTACATAAACGTAAACAGGAATGACCGATTCGAAGCAGACGAGCAGTCTGAACAACTTACAAATGTATCTTATTAATATCTCTTGAATGTAAACATGTAGAAGGAGTATTCCCGACTCCTTAAGCCATTTGAGCACAGTCATCATAAATTTAATTGAATTTATTATGTTTACTTTTACGTTGTTACTGAACTGTCTTATTTTATGAGGTGAATTTATAAGTTTGATTTCCTTATTGTTTTATTTTAGTTAATTGATTTGGCTTATGTCAGCGAATTTGCTATTACATAGTCTCCCTACTGTTAGATTGGCCATTTTTTTTGGCCCTATGACCAATCTCATTGATTTTATTGTCATAATTATTACTGCAATTAGATTACTGCCCCAAAAGTTTCCTCTCTCCTAATCTCGTTGTATGTCTCAACTTCATTTTGTCATGCCTTTTTTCGTATATCGTGAAGGCGTCTGTTGGTCTCGGTGCTCCACTTGGTGATAATTTGTGCCCACTGGTTGTCCCACATAAATGACGGATAAATGACTTGCGATGTTTTTAATGCCGTTCTGTTTTCTTGCATCTCACTGAATCTCGCCTCTGTTACTTTAATGTGCGTGCTATAAAAATTGTCTTTTGCATATATCTTGTTCTGAGGCTTCAGGCAACCAATATTATATATTTGCAGATACTTAGTATTGTCCTAATTATATTCGTCATCTTCCTACCTGGGCTTCTAACACGCGTTTCGTGAATTATATCATTCCATTATCTCGTCCGTAGCCATCATTTTGCTGCTAGATATACGACGACAAAAGGATTGCAGATCACGAACTCACGGTTCTGTCGAGTTTTATTTCATTTTCCGAGCTTAGTATATTACGGAAAGAGAAGAATAGTATTTTGGTACAACTGACAGAAATTGCTAAAACTTTATTGCGTGTACTTGACTTCAGGCTTAAATATTGTAGTACCGAAATAAATATAACATTGAGAGTTCATTGACCGTAAATATATTTTATTCATTTTGTGAGTACTGTTGCGTGGAAGGCAATTTACGAACTATTTATATTTATAGATTAAATAATCATGAGATACATAGGAGGAAATCGACATATTGTTATTAAGTAGTTATTTTTAAATAGCTGTGCCCCGCAGTTTCTGAGTGTCTAGCGTAATGTTAAAAATAAATAACCTAGGTTATCTTTTATACTATCAGTTATATGAAAGTTAAAGACCTGTCACAATCGGAGTACAAATAAGTTAATAAAACATATGTAATGTACATATCTATATAATTTTTGATAATTTATAAAAGGAGTCGTAGTGTTATTTTAATAAAATAACACTACGACTTCTAGATAATAAACCCAAAATTACTGGGAATAGTTGCGTCATGAAACATTTTAGAACAAGTTTTAATTGGATTTTTATGATGTATTCAATTCAATAGTGTACTCTTAATTAATTCTCGTTACAAAACAAGGAAATTAAACTATTTTAAAACGTTATTTGTATGTTTGGGTAGTATTTATAGATTGTACTACATATCAACCAAATTATACTTTAACTAATTAAGAACATAATACAATTTATTTAGGACGTACATAAAAATCAACATTAACTTGGAATTAAAGTCGGTTTTGAAATCACAAGAACGTATTAAGTTCGTAAATTATTATTACTTGCAATTAATTATTTAATTATATGAAGTAGATTTAAGGTATATTTGAAATGATTCGTAGTTTGTTATATACGTTGTACCGCGAAGCAGCAACAAATTGGTGTTGCCAATTATAATTTCATTGTTATGGTACAGCACAAGATGAGATTCAATAAGATAAGATAGTTAGAATTACTTATTATAATTATTATCTTCCATAATGAACACGCAGGTTTCACTTTGTAAAAAATACTTCCGGAAACAGTACTTTCTTTAAATAATTCAGTTATATTACAATGACTGTATGTATATAATATAAGGCCAAATTGAAAGAAACCAAGGAAGGAGAAACCTGAACGAAGTTTTAGCATAACATTACATAATCATCAATCCATATACCGTCCCATTTTTGGGCGCGGGTCTTCTTTCACAACGAGTTTTAAAACAAGTAAAGCTAAAAGTGAGAATCGAGTCGCATGAAGAGTTTGAATAGAAAGTAGAGGGTGGTATAGCTTCACAAACAGAAGGAGACAGAGTATACCTAATTATATTTTTTTAACAATTCACTGTGGCAGTCGAGTAAGCAGTTTGCCTGATGGTTAGGTTATCCTCGAAGGGTTAGGCAGAGGTGTATTTTAAGTACCATCTGTAGACTGGCAGAGATCTTAGTATTGGAAATAACTCAGCCGCCGCTTACCGTAAGGGAAAAGGGAAAGGAAGAGGACTGAGGGATAAATTGGGCCTGTGAAGTTCCAGAATCGCCGAATGAAACGCAACAGTATGCAAACTGCTACTTAACGTTGATATTCTGTGGGAGGATTGTACTTCCCGGCCATTCCTGCGAGACACATCTGCTGCCTATTATATAAAAATTTTATAAGTATCTGTGGAATGCCTAGTTACCTAATAGTAGAGGGATTTTTACTATTACCTATTTGCATACATCAATTTTCCTTAGATATGGAAAGGATTTTGTTTTTTTTTGCATTGGATAAAAAATAAAAGATAAACGCAAGAACTAGTAGGTATAATAAATCAGATAAGTAATTATAATAAATGGAAGCAATGTAGTGGAAGTAGAAAGATTAAAAGAACTATTGAAGCAGTTCCAAGAATTCTAAATCGTATTTATTCAGGACATCAGCACGTAACCGAGATTCAGTCGGGTCCCCAGTCCGCCAGACTGTCTGATACGACACTGCGCGTATTTTTAAAACAAATAAGACGTCATACGTCATAATCATCATTCATTTCGAAGAGACTAAATAAATATGATACTAAAGGATGATCTCGCCACGTTATCCTAAATAAAATTAAGTGACAGACGATTTTCATCGACTCTATTATACGTTTGTATATATGCGCTTCACCGACGTTTTCCAGACTTTTCTATACGCTCGTATTAAAATTCGTTGATAGTTTTATCCGTAGGCGTCAGATTGTAAGACAAATTATGTGTTATTAGTTAAACAATTTAGCAAGTCATTTGGAACATTTAGAACTCACGGAGGTGCGAAGAGAAATCTTGTTGCTGGTGAGGCTGGGCAAGCTGACAACTTATTGCTGTATCGACCTTTCTTATCTCTCGCCTGAATGATATTTTATTAAAAGTTTAGAAGAAAGAAGATTTCCCACCTAAGTTTACACTAAGGCTACCTACCTACTTCTTGTCCGTTTCTTGATGCTAACGCAAGTCTTGGTCAGAGAAGGCTTTTTGCCAGCAATGTCACAGAAAGGAGTCTATATAACAAGCATTCAGTCAAGTTATTAAACCAATACAAAGCTCTTATAACTAGTTTGATTTAATCAAACGATTAATGCAAAAGCATCTCTGGCTGTCTGCTTGTTACATTTTCACACCTAAACCGCTGAACAGAATTCAATATTTGGTAAGGAAATAGATTGCATCTTGTGGAATGCTACACGCTACATTTATCTGAAATAGTCCATTGGGATGCAAGTGAAGCTGCGGACAACAACTAGTCAATACATGTTACAACATTTAAATGATGTATTGTATAATATTGTGGTGAGAAATAAACATTTTTTATTTTATAATATATAAAATTATATTAGCACATGGGTGTATATTATTAATATATCTCAGGTGCATAAACTTTACTAAGTTTACTTACTTGTTTATAATTTAACTCTTCAGTTCAAGTTCAAGGTGTGAATTTTAATGTTGGTTCTTTCAGAAATGAGGCCGGTATACTTACAAACGTCTGACCTTTGCTTACGGTTCCGAATAAATTTACGACAGCCCAAGCATAATATGTATGAGCTAGTAAGTAGTTTAAGCATATGTACTTTAATTCCATAGTAACCAGTCACTTTCTTGTAATGAAATTTATAAAATAAAATATATTTGTTTCACAATCCCTACCCTACCTAAAAAAAAACTTTAAACGCTTATATCTTAAAACAGAAAAAAACAATTAAAACGGCAGATAGGCGTTTCTTTCAGCCTATTTTTTTAATAGGTATGCCAAACACCAGTCACTATTAAACTACTTTAATGTACGCTAACTTTTCGCCCGCGTTTCTTCTTACGTTACGTTTCTTTTCATTTTTCGGGATAAATTATAGTGTCACTCAGAAATCATGTAGCTTTCTATTGGTGAAAGAATTTTTAAATCGGTTCAGTATATCCAGAGATTACCCCTTACAGGGTCACAAACTAACAATCTTTACTTCTTTATAAAATTGGTAAAGATTTCAAAAACTATACAATTATTTTCTTTATTTTCTAATAATTTGTATAAGGTTCTTCCGGAAAGGAAAATTAATAAAATTGCGCCGAAAAATTGAAAAATATTAGAAAACAACAAAAATTTTAATATCGCGCGTTGTTTTTTTAGTTATTCCAGTTCGAATTGAATATTCATAGTTAAGACAGGACAACGTCCATTGGGTCAGCCAGTATAATATAAAGTGTTTCTACATAATATCACATTATTTATAATACCTATTTCAACCAGCATCCGAGTCAAGCTATAATAATATTCAATCGAATATTCGATGGTAGTCAATTCAATACTCGAAAGTTGACACCCCTCCAAATGAATGCTATAAATTATTCACCACATAATTTCTGATGGAAATCTCTTCAATTTAAGGGGCACGTGAACCCAAAACGTGATATTGAGTTAAATTAGACTGAAACTTGGTCACAGTCAAAACAAAGTTGGTGCCAATTTATTTAATATCCCACTTTAATATTATATAAAACTAATGAATAATCGTGAAACATATTCTGGACTTTACGATGATATATAGTTTCTGAACATCTAGAAAACGGTTAAACGGTTTCGTGGCCAGAATAAACACAAGTGTTTAAATGTTTTTGCATAGGACGTCATCAAAAACGTATTTTAATGCTAAAAAACCGTATAGAGAAAGACAATTGATGAAAGAATAATGTAAAATAATATAGAAATCGTACAGACGGCTACAGCTTGAGTACAGTCAAGTAGAATCGATTCAACGAGAATGTATAAATTGATGTGATGATGTGACTGTGACTATATAACAATTAATTTACGAATAATCATCATCATCTTCCTGCCCTTTTCCCAATTTATTTGGGGTCAGCGTACCCTGTCCTTTTCTTCCATTCATCCCTGTTAATCATCATCTCATCATTCAATCCCTTATGAATAATGTTATCAGCATAAAAAAAACCGCAATACATTACAAGCCAAGAACTTTCTTTTCCAAGTTTTCCACAAATTTGAATCTTTTTGAGTCTGTCTAATAAAGTTAACCAATGATAAATAATAAAGGTTCTCCTATATAATGGAAATTGCATCTTTTAACAATTTTGGAAATCAATTGATCTTAGAATAATCTTGGACAAGTACAAATAACTTCACAAAGTTGACTTAGATTTTTTCTAAATACCTAGTCTATTTTCTTCAACGTCATCACAGTATTTAACGGACACTTGCGTGCAACTACAAGGATACAAAGTTCTTAACAGTCACTTTTATCATAATTGCCTTGTTCATGTCGCCACGTGTATGTATTATTACAAAAAACATTGAACCATTATCGGCTTTTATTTCTATGTACGTAAAATTCATATTAGCTTGTCAAGGGTTTTGAAATATACTGTTCCAATTACATCTGTAAATAGATGTAATAGGGGTATCAGTTAAGCGTTTTATATTTTATGTAAAAATATATGTGTCTTTTCTTCATATCTGTTATCTACTGTAATTTGAGTACCTACTTTCAATCTGATTGTATCTATATTATATATATATGTAGGTTATTGTAATGTCATTTCTTGGTTGAACTATAAATTAGAGATCAATCAATTAGAATCAACATTTAACATCCTAATTTTCACACTGACATTGAAATAATTTCAGTTATATCCAGTTCATTTACTCCACAGTCAGTAAAACGTTGTCTTTACGTTTTTATTTTTGAAAAACGTATAAAAAATCAAAGAGATTAATAAAATAACAATCTATTGTTTAAGAGAAGTTAAACAGAAGAAATCGAACAAACCATACGTACCCCAGAAAACTGCGATAACAGTTTTAGATTTCATACGGAAGTGCTTGCTAACGTTTTGGTTTCAAACAAACACAAAATTATAAACAAAACCTCGTACTCGAGTTTTTAAAATTACTTTTAACAAAAAAGTTAAACCGCCTTCAAAAATTAATAAAATAATTTTGTCTAAAACAGTTTGGGAAGTCGGTGACTTCTATTTGAGTGGGTCTTTTATTTTCGCCACCGACTTCCCAAACTGTTTTAGACAAAATTATTTTATTAATTTTTGAAGGCGGTTTAACTTTTTTGTTAAAAGTAATTTTATTTTGTAATTTTTAGTGGAAAGTTTTGTTTAGAAATACTTGTTAGCCAACTAAACGCACTGCTCCAATAAGACAGCGATGTTTCGGAGTAAACGATAATATCATCGATGTAAACAATTTTTAGATTTTGGTTGATATTTTCAAAACTGCTCAACCGATTTCGATAAAATTTGAACGGGACCACCTCTGAAGTATAACCTACCAAACAAAAAAACAATCATTAAAATCGGTCCACAACTGGCGGAGAAATCGCGTAACAAACATACAAAAAAAAAAAAAAAAAACACAGACGAATTGAGAACCTCCTCCTTTTTGAAGTCGGTTGAAAACCTAGATTTATAATGTGGTTGTTGTAACACATTTTATAGTTCAAACGTTCTCTCCTAATTTATTACGTACTGTTGAAATGTTAGCAAAAATACTGGAACGTTACGGAGATCTAAATTTGTCGTAGTAACAATGAGGAACAATCACTTGCAGTGGATGACTGAGAGAACCCTGCTTGAGCAGTCATCATCCCCAGCGCACTAATTACAATTTCACCTTTTACCTCTTATTGCGAGGGTCATATTTAGCTAAATAAGCTTATCAAATAATAGTATAAACATATTGATGATCCTTGGACTCATTATTAAATTAAGCTGAGCCGAGCTGCTACTGAGAATTTCATAGAAAAACTCAATATCACTTTGCTCGACCTGGGGATCGAACCCAAGACCTCTAGCGTAGCAGTCGTGATTGGGACCACTAGACCAACGAGGCAGTCTCAGTCTCAGTAAAGATTTACTCTCTGCTTTTAATATGAGTTATAATTATATAATTGCTATATTCTATACATTATTAAAAAAAACAAATAACGTTATAAGGACATCGTTATTTTATTGATATTAGCATCCAAAAAGCTCATCCTAAGTTATTTCATTCGATAAATAAAAAAGGAAAGCATTCCAATTAATGATTTAAAAAAAAATTTACTCCGTTATAAATTAGTAGGTAAGTTTAAACAAATTTTAATTCAGTTATTCCAATAATATAACACAATTTATTATATTAACATCATTACTTCGCTATTAAATGCCGAATGCGTTATTTTAAGGAAATTAATATAACGCCTACATATCAAGTTTTGATATTTTGTTACATTTAAGGAAATGCATAAATATTTTAAGAAGATGTATGTAAAGGCAAGACTGGTAAAAACGAAGATATCTTTTTTCTTATTGTCAAACAATACTTAATATTTTTTTCATACACGTAAGGAAACGGCTGTATATACAGTGCAGAAAGAACGGAAGTCTTCCGCGATAAAGAAATGATAAAAGACAGCATAATGCTCTAAGATAGTACTACAACATGTTAACGCGATAATTTTTGAGTTGTGAGACAGGGATGGCGCTCTACACCTATAATAGTGCTATTCATCTCTCTAGCAATCTACGAATTATAGCTTTACCATGTCGTAGTACTGGTCTTGATATTGGAAAATTTACGATGTAAGAGTAGGTACCCCGTAGCTACTGAGTCTTATTGTTTTATTACCTTTATTGTCATATGGTAGATTCTCGAATATAGGAAGGCGGCATAAAAGAAACGACCACAGTATAAAAGGCACATAAGTAATTTACCCATGCTTCAGTAACCGTATTATTTACAAAGCTTCTTAGCTTTTGTTAGTTGTTTTTGTTTACGAAAATAGTTTATCGTTCATACTACAAATTATACGTCTTTATTTCGTGTCGGCTTGCAAAGCATTACTTGAGTGTACGACTTACGAGTATTAAATATTTCCTGAATTTAACCTTCATTACTTTTAACATCTGTACAAACAGTAGTCATTGAGGTTGACGTTGAAGACAATAAAGAAAATTTTATGAGAATGGAGAGTGCTCGGTTTCAGGTAGTTTTATCCGAACCTCTTTTTTTTTTGGTATGGGAAAAACAAATACAATATCGAAGATAGTTAAACATAGCGTCGAATATTACAGTTTTATGGGTTGAATACAGCTCAGATAATGCTTATTAAAAACCTCGATTACTTAGCAACAGTTACGCAACAATGAAAATACAGTAAGTCTACTTTAAAATTGTATGTACGTAAATTTTATTGATCACTTGCGTCAAACAGGTGTAGGAACCGGGCCTCTTTTTAACAAATATTCTTTGACGTGCCCACAAATTCTATTGAACACGTATAAACAACAAGTGTCTAATATTAGGAACATTGACATGCCTTGAGGTTACACCAACGCCGTTGGCTCAACTGTAAATTTTTGTATAAAAATTGTTAGGCGTGTATAGAATATTGATCCGTAGGATTAAAGCCAATACTACAGAACAATATTCTATATATATCTCACATTGTTTTGTTTTTCAATTTTACCTATAACAACGACCACCTTATTTATGAAACTATTTTGAAATTAATAAGATTAAGAACACTTTCAAAGGACAGGTATAGGTATCGTAATACAAAAAACTCAAATGTCAAATCTACAAAATTAAATAATACTTCATCAAATATACATATACCTAACCAAGTAATTACTATATCATAAATAAAATGAGATTGGTATTGCTGTGGCTGATAATATTTTTTCTTAGAAAGAGTCAGACCGGGCGAGCGTGTCTATCTGGTCAAAAAAAATGTCATGAAAATTATATTTCACCATCGGTAAAAGTTTCGTTAATAATATAAATGTAATATTATATGATATTATTATTAATTCTGTACCACATTTGACGTAAATACATTTGATTTTGATTTTTTTAACTCAGCTTGCGTAAGAATTATAAAACGAAATGGTTTGGCATACCCCCAGTTTTACATCGCCCTTGGTAACCGACGGTTAGGTCTAATGCCTACAATAACTAACTATATCTTGCCCACTATTGTGATGAAATTAGTTGCCAACTCGTGTTTAAACAATGGTCATTTGCTTTTGAAGTTCTGATCTACTTTTACTCATTAGTTGAAATGTGCGTCTAGGGAGTTGTGGCAGAACGCAATAGTATCTGGGATCTCAGCTCCTTCATGTAGTAAAATGAGGAATATCTTCTGAAATTAGTCGTGACATTTTCTGATGTTATAATAACGGAACTTATAATCTATCTAGATTATCATTATCATAGTCGACGAGAAAGATTTTGCCAAGCCGGATACCTACCTACGTAATTATTTAATGTCTTCATTTCTATGTAATTGACAGTTTTCAGGGAAAAAAATAAATTTTATAAAATGTTCACTAAACTATTCATAAATTTAGCTCATGGCGATATTTTATCATTTTTTCTATGTGGGCCACAAGGTTTATCGCGAATCTAAGATACGTCTTGTCATTGCTCCCAATATCATAATAATATTTTAGATTAGAGGTTAAGAGGATAGTATCCGCTTCGCACTCCATACAAACGTAGTTTGGCCCAGGCTTGAATTTTAAACAATGAAAGTCATTGAAATTTTGCTGTAACAATCTTATCATTAAAATACGTGTTTCTGTAGTATACAATTTCATTTCAATATACGGTTAAAAAGTTACACGAGCTCAAAGATTGGCAATTTTCGTTGAAAAACGGCCCAACTTTATGCTAGTATTTCTCGACAATAATGTATCAGTACAGAAACATTCTGATTCGAAAGAAATTAACCCAGATAATATAGTGAATATATTTTTACAAGTTTTTTTTTTACGTATTAACAATATTATAGGAGTAATCTCCAAAATTCGGAACATAAGAAATACGCGTGAAAATATTGCAAATGTATTGTTGTTTCTCCTCTCGGGCACGCGTTTGCATCGCGAGGGATAGAGACAGCGACAACTGTGCAACATTGTTGCGTTCGCGAGGGACACTCCTCTTAAGCTAAAAAGATTTTCAACCGTCTGCCAAAATTAGTTCAACCGATCTTTACATTAGAGATAAAAGTGATGAAATTATTTGCATTAATTTTACGTTCGTTATGGATGAAACATTATGGTTTTCATTGTAAAATTTGTTCATTGACTCAGTAAGTAATATCTATATTAGCAAAACGTTACTGACATCAGAACTACATAGTTTGTTTGTAATAAATTTTGTCTCAAGTCCAATGGTCTTTACTGGTACCGCAATAAATTTTAGCTACACTAACTTTTGGCCATCACTTTATGTTTTGACGTTTTCTTATTTATATTGTGAGCTGTAAAATAATTAGAATGAAATTTCTGAACACACAGTCCCAGAACATTTTCTTGCTCTCGATTCTGAGAATAGTAGTGAATTAGAACTATGCTGACGTGAAATATCCGATTACCTTAAGTATAATTGCGAAATAGGGGTGACCTACTAACCAATATGTTCGTAGCAAAAACTACAAACATTCTATTACGATCAGATGCAGATAGTTACACACGTGATATGAGATCAAAGATGCTATTCAATAAAATTTGTCAGGTTCACGATTATGTTCTTGGTCCAATTACAATGTTATAAAGGTTACAATCCATTGGAACACGTCTATGTAGCAGCAAATATAAACTTGCCAGTATCTATCACAAATTGATGACTGACGCAGAAGGCGAAAAATGAAAGCTGACCCATTTCTTTTGAGTGTAACGTTCTTATAATTATGACGTCAATGTGATATAACTGACCGAGTTATATGAATGTTAACCTGTTCTAAAAGAAAGATAACGTTGGGTAATAAAAATAATATATGAGGGTCAGAGTGATCAATGTTTATAGAATTACTTTTGAGAGAAAATGAATTAGATACTTAGGAAGTGATTTATTAACAAAAGATCGATGGCCATGTAACAATTTGGGCGCTAATACAAAGTAAGATGTTGTCTATTTCGTCTAAACCAACATTAGTAGCTGCAACATAAGCACTGAATAACTGCAGAAAATAAATCATGATTTCAGAAACACATTTTCCAAACGTTTCGTGACTAATATCTTCTTTGGCTTGTCTTTCACCACCATGCAAAATCATTCCATCCAAGTTTAAAATACCGTTGCTAAAATGAGAAAGTGTGCAAATTAGAGTAAATGGGGAACATAATAAGATCTATTTTCCTTGCCTTGACCGCAAATGCTAAGTTTGCAATAGTAGAATTTAGCCCCAGACTTCAGACGACATATCTGTGTGAATGGAGTAGGAATACATAGTTTCGTCTGGGTTGTTATTTCATTTGGCAAAATGTGCATTTGGCGTCTATTCAAACGGTGATATTTTTGAATATATTGGAGCCAAGTAAACAACGTGTTTGTCTAAACTACTAGATAATTATGTAAACATTAATATAAGAAGAAAACTGGACTGTCATGACTGCATTTTGATTTCTTAAGAAAAACATATTTTGATTTTGACACAAAGTAGACAAGCAAATGGATTTTATAGTTGTAGTAAATACATTAAACGAGACTATTTTGATTGTGCTTCATTTGATTAATGATAGTTGTCTAGACAAACAGATTCGAAAACGTAAAGATCATAGGCTAACATAATTATATATCGCTTTGATATAATTTTGGTTCTTTTGAGAGACAAAACTTTAACGTAAATCAAAAATAGAAACTAAATATCTATGTTATAATCGATGTACGGTCAGCACATCAAGTTACCACAAAATGTTGAATAGTCTCAGTGGATTTTGAACATAATCAGCATTTTTTTAAGGCTTAAAATTATTTGGGGAAATTCGACAGTTTTGTATAACCTGATGTGCTGGCGACTGTACATAACAATGAGCAGCCTTATCATTTATATAATATATATATATATATATATATATATATATATATATATAAACTACTCAAAACAAAATAGGGCCCACCACGATTTATTCACAAAAAGTGTTGGCATGTTACTTCAAACTTATTTATGGGCAAGTTCAAGTGTTTTACCGTAACACTTAGAAGTTTATGAGTTCTTATCATTCTTTTAAACAAATTTTTTTTAATTCTTACCCTCATTTTTCTATCAATTTTAATTTTCGATGATAAAAACCAAGTGGGCCCTATTTTGTTTTGACTAGTATAATATATATACATATAAATCTTGTTATAATACTAGAACCATACAATACAAGTAGGTACATACTACATAACTGTTTCTAATAGTTTTAAAGAGTTTTATTTCGAAAGTACTGAATTTTGATAAGGTGATATTTTATGGCTTCGTATGATCTTTATTTTTATTTAAAAACAACTTGTTGCATTTCAGTTCTATATTGTATTGACTACAGATGAAGTTATTTTTTTTTTTCAGTATACGCTGACCTTGTAGTAATTATAGTCTTTCCGTACAATGAGACTTCAACTTATACTGGAAACATAATTATAATATATGTGGCTGGATGTGTAGCCCTACATAAAGATAGAAGCCGGTATTGAGCTATAAATAACCATCTTATGTAAGCATTAATGTTGGAGAGTGTATAGTAACCTCATGCATTCCTATTGCATCGAGAGTATCCTATTCTTACGTCGATAATAGCATATTATTTTTACTGAAATGAACTATTAACATATTCCATAATTTATTAGTCGTGAAACGTCTTCCGTATAATTATATATCGATGCTAACGTTATGTATAATTCTGCATAAATCTTATGACTTGGAGCGTAAAATATGTACCTATGTACATCTTTATCTAAATTTATAGTAGGTATAATCTACGGATAAACGTATATGAACAATTTTAATTCCGTAAATAGTCTTCAAAGTCGAAATTTCTTGGACTTACAGCTTACCTAATTAGTATGAAAGGAAGGTATAGGTAGAAATTAAATAGTCAGATAGGAGAAAGCCTGTGATTAATCTCTGTTGATTAATCAGATTAGATTAATCAGATGTGGGCTAATTTGATAGAGATAAAATAAACATGAAAATTCCAATATTGATTAGAATAATAATAACTTAAAATATATACAGTTGGATAAAATTTTGAGGCATTTCTCGGTACTATTTCACGTGTAAGTAACTTTTACTTCGCAAACTAAACCTACAGGATACACCAATAAAGTAATTCTAATACTTAGCAATTTGGCAATGGTCTTTTGAGATCGGGCAGGGTAAACGCTCTAGTAATGTAGTAGAGGTATTCCATGAACACGCGAGTAGTCACGCACGATTTTGAGGTCAAGAATCTGCGGGTCCTCGACTTGTGCCCTTGAGTTTTTTAAACCAACGGTCGTCTCGCCCGGTCTGCGGTGTTGCCAATCGTAAATAATATGTAAATTCGCTGTAAAAATTGCGTGGCTTTGTGCTGTTTTTTTTATATCCTGGCACGCAAAGTTATTAATGCCAAAGTTCAATTTGAGGTTATTTAATACTTTAAAAGAATCGTAGTTTAATATCTAATTTTTAATAAAATGTTAAAAAGGTGCAAAAGAAAATATTAACAAAAATAATTTGCATCAGCTTTTATCGTTTGCTGTAAGCCACAGGATTCTTTAACATAATGATGTGTGATCTAAGTGTAATGATGTGGTCGTACATAAATAGGTAACTAGGTAAATATATAACGGAAAATATTATAGTTTTTTATCACCAGGTTACTAGTACAGTAGGACGGGTAGGCAGCTACGAGCATACAAATGGCTATTGATTCCGAATGCTATTTATCAACCTTAATATGCTTGAGTATGTTATGTAATTGTAGCTCGAACAATCGATATAAAATATCGAATTGGTATCATATTAAGATGTGATTAATTCTTTTGCCAACTCCCGAAAGTGAGTTGGCAAAAGAATTAATAAGTGTGAAAGGGTTCTATGTCGGAATATACCTTATTATACATAATTATTTCCAAAGGACGTCCAATAAGTGCTAGTACGTCCCGTGTAAATTTCAATAAAAACCGGTTATGATGATAAAACTTTGTACCTAAGACAATTTTTTTTTTCATCAGTTGGTTCTCACAAAATATGTGTAACATGCGTATCGAGTATGCACTTTACCCTTCAGCATACAGTCATACATCATGCAGACACATAAATACTCCTTAAACCTATACAAAATTTATGTTGACCCGTTTCCTTTGCAAGTTTTGATAAATGGACGACGTAAATAAACAAAGGATGTTTTTCGCCAGTAAACATTTAATTTCTCATAATTACCTGCCTACAAGTCACATTTTAATAATTAAGGTATATATTTTTGACTTGTTCAAAGCACTGGTTTTGAATTGCTTAATCGAAAGGTACTTATTCCAAATCACGTTGCCTAAAGAAAAAAAAACATAAACACAATAACAAAAATCAGTGATTAATTAACCACAGCCATCTTTTCAATTCAGTTTTCGATTTAATTAATATGTACAAAAATAAATTTGGATTAAAATTTTATTTTTAACCATGGCAACATACAACATCTGTCAATATCGTACTAAAGTGCAGTTTACTTTACGAGTTCGATGCCCAGTTCGACCACCTGCACCTGCGTTCGAGAGGATATTTACCTATATATTTTTTAATTATTGCCATTTAAAATAAAGTCTGTGGACAATATAATGTGAACTCCATCATTACAGAGGAATGTCAGTAGTTCCTGTATGGCCATGGCCAATGACTCACCTGTTTTATAATAAAATCGATTTCTGAACGGCTTCACTTATATGGTATCAATTTTGACAATATTCTTTTCTTAAATAAATACAAGGTGTTATTTTCAATGCACTCATTCTTTTAAACAATTTCAACTTTTGATTGTATGTACTCTGTAAATTTGAACGAATTACTGTAATGATGGATTTTTTCTATCGAGTCATGCCAGGAAATGGTCTTCATTGGTAGAAGAACCTATTTGATAATAGCTCAAGATGATATCGTTATTAAACAAGAAGGTATTTTTTTCTGCACACCCCATACAAACATCTCAAATAGTTTACACAACAATCTTTAGCCTGTCAACTAAGAACTTATTCACACGTTAACCAATAATACAAAGAATTCAGAAATAAAAATAGAGTATGTATACTTAGATCTGGCGCCAAAATCTTTTGTGTGGGTTGACTGAAATATTCCATACGTAAAGTGTTTACCTAATATTGACGAGGAAGAGACACTACGTAATCATAACAAAATTTCTTATGTAACTCAGTGTGGCATCCTAAGTTAGCAAAGGGTTTTTCTATAAACTTCTCAGTATCTGCTCGGAGTTTGGATTTAGACCCGTATTACAAGGATTTAATGCCTTTAGTTTCGTTATGTTATGTTTGAAATCAAAGAAACTATAGGTACAGTTTTAAGTACGTTTTGATCACGTCACAATATTTTTACAGTTTGAAATTTACTACAACTACTAGCGTTTGTTACGGCTTACGCAATCTTGCAAGTGGTTTCAACAATTCTAGAACACAGTTCAGTCTCGAATTCTGTAAAGGAAATATGTTAAAGAAAATGTATTGTGACGTTCACATATTGAATACACATACACAAGTCATAAACCCTCTTTTTTGTATAAAAGTGTTGTGTAAAAATTCGAAAAAGGAATTCTTAATTAATTTGAATTTAAATTATAATGTCAACAATCCGAACTTCGTTTACACAAAAAAGAATTTTAATACTTTACACAAAAAAGGCGTTACGCGCATATTCCCATTTAGTTCTTAGAAGTGTAAGTTCAACAACCCGCAAAGATCCTTGATCTCTAAATGAAACAGTTTTTTAAACTGTTTAAGTATTGTGCACTAAGTAGGTAATGAAAGCAGGCACACTTAAGACGGCAGTAACGTGATTTTTTATTTTGTCGGATTTGGCTACGGTTTTTGTTTAAAAGAATTTAATAATAAATATGTAAATAATATAGTTACAGACTTTTGCACCTTGCAAGTTCCTTAATTTTGACTTTTCGGTAAAACTTTTTTTAGAGAAGACCTTTGGATATTTTATATGCTTTAATAAATTCATTAATGGCATTTTTAATTTACTGACACCACAACCGTAACTACTTACTGTTCTCATGAGACCAAAAATAATACATTTTGGACTGTATGTATAATATAGGACTTGAAGGGCAATACATAAAGAAAGATTTTGTACTGTGGGTTATAAATAATAATACACACACATACCATCACGCCTGTATTCCCTGAATGGTTAGGCAGAGGTGTACTAATGCACACCCACACTTCACCGGTATGTTTAGCCACTAACCGGGTACAAATCCAGACTTCGAGCTGCTACTGAGAATTTCATAGAAAAACTCAATAAATTTTTGCTTGCCTGGGGATCGAACCCAGAACATCTAGAGTAGCAGTCGCGCTTAGGACTCCTAGACTTATGAGGCAGCCATAAATAATAATACAAATTTTTATTACATTTAATGTATATCTATGTATTATTTGACCTTTCTAGTTTTATTAAAGTCATGCTGTGGTAGCAGTATTTATCACTCGGTGAGTCTCGTGATAGATTAGCTCGGTTATATCATGGTGAACTCTGGCTATCAATAGTTTCGTGTGCACCATCGCAATCTTTTAACTTACGTCGGCAATACAGAGGTCAAATTGACCCATAGATTGCAGAACTAGATAATACCTATTTATTTTATGAATCGTTGATGATAGGTATAGGTACTAAAATTATTAAAGTTCCTGTATTTTTTCCCACTGTCTCAAAAAAAATACAATAATTTGGGTTACTCATAGTCAAGATCCCACGATATAGGTAGGACCCGTAGAAAGAACTATCGAGGACCAAATTTTTTTATTTACTGGATTCTACTCATATGATTGCATAAAATGTAGAAAATGGTTTTATATTAGTTAATTAGTCCGAAGTGTCCCTCCTAGATAGATGGGACGCTTTGAAAGCATTAACCAATGTTACCTAATATTAAAATTATGGAATAGGCCAGCGTGGAGGAGGACGACATAGCCTAATCCCTCTTATTCTTGGAGAAGAATCGTGCCTAGCAGTGGGACAATATAATGGTTTGATGATAATGATGATGATAAAGTATTTTATTTTGTAAATTCAGAACTTATCTTAGTACTAAAATACAAAATAACATTCACGATTCTTTTACGATATATGTTTTACTAAAGTCCGGCGGAAATATTAAACAATCAAACACTTTTATGTTCTTTCGGCTGACCACATGAATCTAGTAGGTATTATTTCAGTCGCTCTGTGTTGGTTGATGTTTTTTTATAGCCGTTTGTCTATATATTTTATGAAGTCTAGCTTTAATTTAAAACTGTGTCTTTTCAACCACAATAGGTTACTTTACTTCTATTAAAATAACCGCAAAAACTATTTAAAAACATCTTTATTATGATATCAGAAAATATAGTAAATCTCTAGTAGTGGATTTTGCAATATTTTGCTTATTTTTATAACTATAGTTTCGTGAATGCTATTAATATTTGATTTTAAAATAAATATTTTTGCTCATAGGTAAACAACAATCGTTTATTTATCATAAACGATTGTTGTAAAAATTCTTAGCCAGATTTTTACGCTGATATAAAAGACTAGTACTTTATCACTGTAATATCATATGACATCTGTCAGTTTTCAACCAGATTGTGTAACGAATAATAAAAATATTAGCTTATCTAATGGCTTATAAGCTCACATTAGGTTGTGTTTTTCCAACCACAGGGCACATCGTGATTCTCATTCGTTTTTTTATCGTAATCTAGTCTCGCTAGGTCGTACTTATCTAATTTTATCTTTAAAGGAAAAATACAAAAAGGTTGGATTTTTCCGGAATTTTATAAATTGTTTCTTGATAAGGTTTCATTCGTTCAGTCAATTTGTTTGCTTAGGAAACGTAGAGACTGTTGTTCTTAAAAGTTTTTGAATTGCTTTAACTGGAAAGATTTGAATGAAATTAATGGAATCACTATGAAGAATACATGCATAGAACATTATTCTTGCGCTATTACGATGACAATAATGTATTTTTGTGTTTATTTCGTGGTTTTTCAATAATCACTGAATAAATAGGTACCTAACAAAATAAAAATGTGTTCCATAAAAAAAACTGGTTCCAACTTCTTTAATGCAAAATTATCGTGATAATACGAACACGGAACACCGTTTTACCCTGACTTTACATAAATATCTTTAATATTATTTTGGCAAATGAACCGAGTTTTACATGAACTATAGTTATCATACTCTTCCCTCGCAACAATTCTGTATGACTTCAAACGTATTAAAGTAAAGAACAAAAGATCTTGGAATAACACAAGCACCTGTTTCTACATTTCCATAAGACAATGTTTTTCTTGAATAACAATATAATATACTTACGTATTCGTAAAAAAAATATACGGTGTTAGGGATTTGTAACAGATTCGTTTAAGTACCTATGTGAAAACTTCTTGAAAAAGTAATTCGCTATGCCTAGCGTACCTTCTCCAAAGGAATGAACTCATATTGTGTAAATGTACAATTCATTTTGTACAACAGATGTGTTTATATTGTCCTGCGACCATAATCGTTCTATTGTGATTGCTACTAGAGTTCACCGGTAAACCCATGATTTGCTTAGGGGTACACTCCTATAGTTCTCCTGGGCTTATAATGTTTGAATTCGTTTATTTGATTCTCATTTGTTCAGCTCGAGTTTAGTTCATATTATGAGTATCGTGACTAAAATAATTAGATAAATGGTCTCTGTTATCTTACCAAGTGTGTTTCCAAATAAATATTACCTACCTACTTTTTTATTGATATATCATCATTTTTCTAGCCTCTTCCCGGCTTTATTGTGTTCAACTTCCAGTATAACTAGATGAGGCTGAATATCAGTATATTGAAGAGACTGCCGCAACGCAATTTCTGGACAGTATCGATATTTTGAAGATAGGTAGATCGGTTGTTAGGCTTTTTGAACTCTTGCAACTGGGATGGACGGCTTTACGTTCCCTCCGAGGCACATATATTATTTATTGATTTATCATTAGCAATAATAAAATTAATAGACGGAACATATAACTTTTGAGGTGGGTAGTGGACCTTGAAAATATTGATTAGATAACGTCGCGTCCATAACGATCTGTCCCCACTTAATTCTTAGTGATGATGAAACATTCTTTCAGATTTTATTTTATATTTTCTAATCTTGGCGTGATATGATCATGTTCTGCCAAAGTCAAAGGTCTGGTTTATGAACCCGAGCCACGTAGTACTGTCTTTTCGAAATGATTCATAATTTTCACTCACTTAAACGGAAAACTTAAAAATTGTAAAAAAAAACCTGACAGATTTGCTCAGTGAGACGGTAAATGATTTGAAGATGCTGAAATACGCCTGCAAAAAACTTCTGCGAGAAAATCATTAGCGGACCCGAAGTACATAATGGTTGTGATTTTTCACTTTATGTTTTAATTATTAAATACGAACTGACTATATACACTTATCTTGCCAGTTCAAATAAAACACGTAACTGACTTAAAAGATATGATTTGGATATCAATTTCTTTTACCATACAATAATTATCATTTTATATTCTTGTAATTGCCGCCAAACCTTATAGTATTTTATTAGTACTTAGTAATGTGTTCGATTTCTAATTTGGCCTGGATTTTACTGTGACAGTGTATTGTTTACCGTGGATGTGCATATGAAAGTGTCTAGTAACCGTTACATTATTATAATACACAGACGGAACATATTTGGAACAATGGGCGGATTCATTGGAAGCTTATCGTCAAGTTTTTTACCCGTTAGAGAATACCGTAGGAAAATGACAAATAGCGTTTTTGCTTTCCGCGTTAAAGTTCTCAACAAGGACAAATTTTTATATAGGTTTCAGTTGAATATATATTTTGATGAAAATATGACTTATAGGCCATGTTGTAGAAATTTTAGTACGAAATATGATTGGAGACTATTTAAAATTTAAATCCTTGTATAATTATATGTTGCAATAATGATATACAATGTTATTATTATGTAATAATATCAATTAACATAAGTAAACTGTAAACAGTGATAAGCCAAGTTCGTTGAATCATTAATTGAAACACACGAATGAACTTGAGATTAACCTAAGCATGATAATATAGTTTAAAGTCTCGCTTACACTGTCTCTATTACGAAATTTCGAAAAGAGTTGGTTTAGTTTCTCTAGCTAAAGTCCATAGCTTTCACTTTTATTAACACTCGTCATCTTGACATCTAGTTGACAAATGTCATATAAACTACCGTTGAGATAAGCATAAATGGAAATGTCAATCTCTCGATAAGAATATGACTGAATGTGACAAGTTTATCTTAGACATTTCTAGTATCTCCCATGGAATTTTATTTATTAAATTCGTGTTTCGTCTGTACATACTTACCTGTACAGACCTTATTATAATTTCTTAAATGTATTTGTTTGACAAATGAATTTTCGATGTATATAAAAATTAAGACTTCGATAAAACATTTGCGTCACCGGATGCCGCCGCCCGCCGCACAGCATGACGGTATTTTAATAAGGTTTAGCTGTATCTAATTATTATTTGGCATTAAAACATTATTCATTAATATGTAATCAGTATAACGACACGTTAAGTCATATTATATAATAATCTTATTAAACATTTTATTTATCTAAATATAAAACCATAATGTGTTTTATATTAATAATTTAATTTAAGAATTTTGTATTCTTCCATCATTAATTAATATTATTCAGGGTTAATTTGAAATTTAATTTGCAATAGTTATTATAAATTACAATTATTTATCAATGTAAATTACTAAGAAGCTTTATAATCACCGGATAAACAAAAAACAAAGTACAGACGCATAATTATTTATACCTACTTAGTAATAAAATAAATCTCTCGGTAACGGTCTCAAAATTATCTTTAGAGTACTTATTATGGGCGACACAATGAAAGGAAACTGGATTTTAGGTAGTATTCTACTTATTTTCTGCGCAAATTCAGACTTCCTGAACGAAAGATGAAGATGGAGGGACATTTGTAGGTATGGTCGCCAGCACATCAGGCGACCACAACATGTCAAATTTTATCAGTCGATTTTGAACTTAATCAGCAATTTTTTAAAGTTTAAAATCATTTGGAGAAATTTGACAGTTTTGTGTAACTTGGTGTGCTGGCTGTACTATAATCTTATCTTATCATCAATAAGAAGATTAAATTTAGAAACCCGATTAATTCGTACCTACTGACGATAGGGTTACCTGTTCACTATTCAATCTAACCTAAAAATATACTGGTGAACTGTGCGAGTTTAAGAAACCGTTGAGACGGTTGTTAGAGAGGGACGTTGCTGTTCAGAGTAAATAGCGCCGTCTCTCTCAGAACTTAAAAATGGTCCTGTTAACACGGACTTAGTACATGCTTATTCTTAATAGCATATAACTATGTATTACCAATTTTGAGATTGAAATAAATCGCATTTTTTATGTCCGGATTCGTACCTATTAAAAACTGCACTTGCCTTCCCCTGCCATACAGGTCTATTCATCCCTGATTACATTCGACACAACACTTAAAGGAGTTTTTTTTTATTAAAGCTGGTTCGTAGCAAGTACAAAGAGTTATGTGTAAACACTCATTAAGCATTCATATTGTTGAAAATGTAAATAATTTCAATACTATTCCTCCCAATTCCTCCCCCAATCCCCTTCCTTCTCCTTTTCTCCTTCCCCTCCCTTTCCCTAAATAAGCTCGGCAACGCATCTGCAACTCCTTTGGTTTTGCAGATGTCCATGGGCGGCGATGACTACTTACCATCAGGTAGCTTGCCTGCTCGTTTGCCGAGTTATCCCATAAAAAAAAAAAAACTATGCAGTACACACATTGTGTGATTTATGTACTAATAAACGGTGTGAATTGCTTTTTATAGTTAAACCATTTTTATTACCCTTAATAACCTCATGATTATAATAAGCAGTAGACTAAGTCATGAATTTCTAATTTGAATAATATTATTATTTGACGTGTTAAATCATACTTAGTTAAAAATAAAATTATGGTTTTGGTTTTTTAGGTAGTTATACAACATAACCATCGTAAAATGTGTCGGTAACTCAGTACCTTTTATTTTGGCTTTCGATAAAAGCGCATGTTTAAAAAAAGTTAAACTACACTTTAGTGATTGAACAGGAATTAAACTTTCTCATCGGAAGTCTTGCCACTTGAATTGAATTCCGAAAGCAGATCGCATCGAGAATATACTGTTTCATAATTGTTTCTCTTGCATCTGATCTCCAGAAAGTATAAGAATCCCACGCCTTCCGTTGATTTAATTTCCGTTGTTTTAAAAACACTAAAGTAATAGTAAAAGTTCACGTTTAGTTTCAGTTGAAATATACACGCGTAACGCACACACCATAAGTTCATATAAAATTTATGCATGTGTGTGTTTCTTCGACCACCAACGTATATGTCACAGAGCAATCAAAATATTCCATATAATAAAAACGATTCTTTATGCACTTTAATGCCTACGTTGAATATTTGGCTGTTTGCGATTTTTTTCCAATAAATAATGCCGTTTATAATTAATGATGAAAATTACAAGTTGTATAATTTGATATAAATATAACGTCAGACTTAGATACTATATACTAAGGCGCCACAAAATATGGATTTCCCAGTCACTTTTAAGATATCAATCTAAGTTCTCATGCACTCTTATCTTTTTGTACTTTATTGAGTTAAGATTATCAACCCAACAAATGCGCTTAACCCATAAAATTTGCGTTTACGATTGCAACAGTACTATAAAAGTACCCCTTTATATCCGGTTAGTCGGGGTCAGAATGACCTACTTTGTTGTTTAAACAATGCATTGCGAATTGCTTTAACGCAATTGTGAATACCTTTACGTTGGTTGCAAAAGTCGACCAATTGAATTGACAATAAGAACTAATTGCTTGTCTGGACCCACTAAAGTAACTGCTACGTCATTTGATTGTACTAAAATGACTCAGCTTAATTGCCTTCTAAAACCTAAAAATATAAGAATAAAAGTCTCAAATCTAAATAAATGGGTTAAATAAAATCTGTAATCTACCTATATGGCGATAAACCTATTTATTTAAATTTCTAAATTGACACCAATTAATTATTGTTGTGAAATCAATCGAGGCAATTAAGCAGTTTTATGTAACGGCACAGTTATGAGACACATTAATGTGTTTGTGTTGACTTGATTACTATGACCTGTCTGCAAAAATTACTCTATGCCCATATTGGAATCACGTGTCGTTTCGTATCACACTTGTGACGCGTGCTCCCGGCGTTGTACCAATGTGTTGGTTGATTGCTTCGCTGTGTGTAACGTAACGTGTGAGTTGGGTTTCAGTAATTAGCTGATATCTTAACGGTGTAGGCAAAAGTATTATGACTGTAGCTGCCGTCTTGGATTACACAGTGAACGTTTAAGTTTTTGTTACAAATGCGGTGCAATGTTAATGTAGGTCGCACCTTTGTTGCCTTGGTAACAGTCACTTCTGCGGAACGCAACCACAAGCATATAATTATTTTCAAACCGGTTTTTAAACGTATCCGCTGTCAAGTCGCGGTTGTCGTATCTTACTGATTTTGGTCACCCAATCAGATCAACTGAGATATCTCAAACTAGTAAGAAAGAGGCTTAATAATAATTGTTGTTTGGGGCCCGAATCTCTCTACTGCCTTTCTTAGTCCTTTCACCATGGAAACTTATATAACATATATTATCTTTCCTATGACGTGTTGTTATAGATTTCTTATGACAACTTCTTAAATTGCAGGCGTGACAGTTGTTACAAAGGCAAATAAATATAAGTACGTTACGCGTTTGCGGCGACACGTGATTCAAAACACACCTTTTGATTATAGGTTTATGTAAGCCACCAGGAAATGAGAAAATGGCTGTGAAATAAACCCTCAAATAGCCTGTACATAATAAACATGACTATTGTCTTGAAATAGCTATTTAAAAGTATTGTGTAATACTAACATTCAAGGACATTCTGAATTGTTCATTCATTCACGTAAAAGTCGTATTTTATTGCTTGATACATATTTTATTTTTATGATAACACCAAAACTGGTCGAATAATGTTTGCGGTAAAGAAAAAAAACGAATGAGGTTAGATTTTATTGGTAGGTAAGTACATAATATACCCAATTCCACACCTACGATTAAATTGGTCATGCTCCTAGCCCAAACCAAGAATTTTCTAGGGAAAACCATAGCGTGGTATCAGATCAGGGTCAGTGATATTGAACTTCCTACATACTTCATATATTGTAATTTCATGTAGAGTAGTACCTACCATTATATTTAAACGAATCATTTGAAGACCCTGTGTATGATGAAAAGCATATTCGCATTGTGTTCTAAGCTATCTCCTTTTGGATTTTTTTTTAATTCAAAATTGCCGCTTCAGGTCAAGCAATGTTAAAGGATTTTTCTACGAAATTCTCAGTTTAAGTCAAATTCCAATGACATGGACTTAAAAACATATCGGCGAAGTGTAGGTGTACATTGTTACACTGACTGAAGACAGGATACTGGCTGGTACGCACTGCGACATATCTATCTATACATATCCAATTTATGCTGCCCTCTTACTGTATAAGAAGCCTATACAATGCCAGATCAGCATATATTTGAATTTTATAGGATGACCCAAAGCCGTGTATATGTTGTTTTATTCAAGAGATGATTCTACCAATCTTTAAGAACTTATTAGTATCTAACCATGTGGTGTCTTATCTATGAATAGGCGACCCTATTTCATATCGTGGGAGTCCTAAGTAGGGCTGCGCAAACGCACGAACATTTTAAATCCATTACAGAAAATTTGGTTGCTGATTAAGTATGAAAGTATTTTCATCTTTTTGTAGTGTCTCTCCAAGCAGTGGCCGTTGTCAGTTCTACCTATTCAACTTTGTTTCTCGCAATGCAAAACAGATCTGCGGCAGTCGCGATCCCAGACCATTTTCTGATGATGGAAAGAACGTTACTCTGTCATGACATTTTCCTACAGTCAGCTCTTCTCTTTCCAGCAACTTTTCTCATCATGATAAGCTGTAGGTAGTTCTTCTATCTGGGACACGTGTTATGTCCCTAATATGAAAGTTTGCGGATATTTAAATTTCTTACGGAAACACTTAGCAGTTGCTCCGTATTACTAATATGGTTTTGATATTGATGATTGATGTCAATGAACTTAAGATATAAGGACTTCTTATACTAGAGAAATTGGAAAGTGTTGAAACCTACTTTATTTTATCTGTTACATTAAGGTTTTTCTGTTCCATAGTTCCATTGAATGGATCCAAATACTGATTTTATATAGGCTTTATTTTGATTATGTCTTCTAGAATTCTGTAATGATTATTCTTATATCATTTTTCATCGTTTGGTGTTTTCTACTTTACTATAGGGAACGGCCTCTTAGCTAAGAAATGGACTTGCATAGTTCAGCTATGCTTTCTGCTTTCAGTATGTCGATGGTTCACCAATCTTAACACAACGAGACCTCCTGTGCCTTTGAACGCATTTAACCGTGGATCCCGGTTGTTTTACGAGCAGAAGCCTGAAAACCTGTTTGTTCTTAGGATATCGGTATTGCCCAGAAATTAGGTAACGGATACGGAAGCCAATATTAACCGCATTAAATTAGTAGGTAATGATGATATACGTATTTTCCGCTACTTAACTTTACTCAGCCATGGGAAGTACATTTGGAAAACTGTTTAAGTATAATCATTATCATATCAAGATATTCATGATATTATGTAAATCACTGAAAGAGCCACTGCTCGGTGAGTCATACACATGTATTTTCCACGTAAGCCCAGGTGATTTCACGTGTCATATACACATACCTACATCAATTGAGTATATATTATACGTCTAAGAGTCACTCATTAAATTTTCGTACGTATATTACACGTCATACGTATTTTTAATAACTAGTTTCTTCTCCATATATACGTCATAATAAAACAATACAAAGATGCATATGTAATTATGTAGGTACAACAACATCAATTTCAGTGACTCACGGAAATCAGTGTTTACTTGAATTTAAATTATAACAAGTCCTTCTGGAATATATAAAATTCTGTACGATTGTGGAATATTTTCTAGATTCCAGTAAATGTTTAAATTAATATACATTTCCAGATACAAAGCCTGAGGAATATCAATCAATCGTTTTAATGTTAACTTCATAATTAGAGTTTAACATAACATAACATACCATCACGCCTGTATTCCCCGAAGGGTTAGGCAGAGGTGTACTAATGTACACCCACATTTCGCCGGTATGTTTAGGTCCCATGTAATAGGGGGCGAGCCTATTGCCATTAACCGGGCACAAATCCAGACTCCGAGCTGCTACTGGGAATTTCTTAGAAAAACCCAATAACACTTTGCTCGACCTGGGGATCGAACGCAGGACCTCTAGCGTAGCAGTCGCGCTTAGGACCACTAGCCTAATGAGGCAGTCTAAGATAATTAACGTTTAGTTTACATTATTATCAATACCTATCATAAACACAGTGTGGGTACTGATTATATTTATAAATGATTTTCCCACAACAATAATCACGAGAAACTAGCTGTATTATTAATTCAAAGCATAATCCTATGCTTTTAAAGAATATTTATACTTCATATGCATCAGTAGGGTTAGATAACTATTTGCGGTCACAGTCTGTGCCAATTTACTACCATGAAAATATCAGATAATTTATCTCATACTACATCATCCAAATCAGAACGCAAATTACGGTTTTCAGGTTACTAACAACACTTTAGAAAAAATATAAATAGAGAAAACCAGTTCTTCACCTTGATGTATGGAGTAGTTCACTCATCGACGGACTGCACAGAAATCCTTCTATTTGCATCTGTTTACATTACACGTGTATTTGGGAATATCAACAGAAACGAAACATTTTCGTTTTTATCATGAAAACGTTTTATAGAAACATACACGTCTTGAATATGATAACAGTCCGTCTGTCTAGACTGTCTATACAGTTAACCCTTTGACCGCCACGAGCCTTGACAAGAATTTATACTGACACGCCACGCCATATTGTACGCCCAAATTGTAAGTCCATTCTCTAGTGATGGGACATGTTATAAAAAATAATATTTTCGATTGATATTATACATAAAATATTCTGATTTCTTTATATAATAAAGCACTTCACTTATGAAATTAAAAATAATGAGTGAGGATTACCGCATCATTATTGATTTTAAAACAAGAAATACGCAGCTACAAATATTTTTTTATAGATAATTTTCCGTCACTAGCCGACGCTTTAAAGCGTCGATGGCGTTGGAAAAGGGAATTTCTGTCATGAATTCACACAGAAATAGTGGTGTTACATAGCTATCGATGTTTTTATTTTATTTTTTTATTACATACCAAATCTTAATAGGGAATAAATAGTAAAACAATATAGTAAATAAATATAATTGTTTTATTAAATTTTCAAAGCTGCTCACCTATTAATGTAACATAGATAGTAACAAAGACGATTTCGTCTTTGTTATTAATTCAACCACCAATGTTGGTTTTCTCATGATATTTACGAAAACATATGATACACAGAGGAACTTTACACACTTCACACCAAAAACGTGTTTCCTTCCTCTTTCTATAAAGACGACAACACAATTTACACCGCAGTTTTTTTGATTCTGGTAAATATGCGGGCATATGGCGAGCAGCATTTCCTAATAGACGTATTGGTTGATCAAGGGCTCGCGTCGTAGTAGGAAGAGACTTGTCCGCGCCGTATTTTATAATAATTTGTGAAATTACCGTCAATTGGTATTTCGCGAAACAAGAGCTATCGTCATGTCTTAAAACTTTGCAGAAATAGTAAGAATTTAGTAAATGTAGGTCAATCACGTGGAAAAATAGTTTCTTGTACCATTTCGTCACTTTTCTTATAGTGTGTAACGAACTTAACATCATGTCATTTGTGTCAACTATTCCCATATTTTTATTGTAATCTAAAACGCATTCTGGTTTCATTTTCGGTAAACCAGTAGAATGGTCGATTTTGTTACTAGGTCCCATCTCGTCTTTATGTAAGGTGCTAATCATAAAAACATCTTTTTTATCGTGCCATTTTAAAGCCATCATGTTATTACTGAATTTAACATCCCTTTCTCCCCTTTTTAGTTTTCTGAATTTTGGCATATCTTTTCGATTTTTTCTTACAGACCCACATGCGCCAATATTTTTATCCAATAAGAAATTAAATAATTTGGGGCTGCTGTACCAATTATCCATATATATTATTCTGTTTGTTGAGTAATATTTTTGTATTAAAGTAAGAACTACAGATCCAGTGATGCCTAAATCCGTATTGCGTATTATTTCGGTTTCTTTACCGGTATAAACAATGAAATCTAATATGATTTTAGTTTCAACATCACATAAAACAAAAAGTTTAATACCAAATCGATTTCGTTTTTTCGGTAGATATTGCTTGATAGTTAATCTTCCTTTAAATGGCACGATACTTTCATCTATACACAATTTTTGGAACGGAATAAACGAGTTTTGAAATTTTTGTCGCGCATCATCTATCACTGTACTTATTTTTGTTAATATTGGATCACTTGCGTGCCTCTGCCTTGACTCAGAAAAATTCAACATACCTAGTATCATAGTATACCGATTCCTGCTCATTAAAGTACCGTAAATTGGCGAGTTCAATAATGGGTTAGTCGACCAATGCTCTTCAATTGTCAGGCGGCTGTTTCTTGTCATTAACATTGTAATTGCAAAAAATATGTATATTTCTGACACGGTCACGTCCTGCCAAGCCTGCAGTCTCGAGTGGTTCCTTATATCTGTGTTAAGAATAAAGTAACGATGATAACGATTAGTAAAATACACAATTTTTTTAACCAACTCTTCGTCCACAAGCTTCTCAAAAAACTCCAATTCACTAGTCGACGATGTTATATTCAATGACGGTGAAAGACCACTATAAAAAGAATCAAAATCAGGTTTTTCAATTGTTAATGGTTGACTTGACCATTGTAAAGAATTTGACGAACTGGTACTTGGAAGATTATGAGTTTCACCAAAAACATTTTCCGGGGTTTGTAACGCGGCCTAAAAAAGAAAACAATAATAAATAATTTAACTAATAATAATTAATATAACTAAGGTTAGGCCATACATTACGAAATTTGTAATTACTCACCTCCAGTTCGGTGTCAATTTCACTATCTGAGGCGGATTCATAGGTAATCCCAACATCATCAACACCTTCCAAAATCCTCAGAAGCTCCTCGGTATCCATATTTTGTAGTAAATACACAATATTGCAGAGTTTAACAGAAAATTTACTTAATAACACTGTCCGCGAGTCACTTATTGAGGACATAATATTTATGTTTTCTCTTCGAGGGTAAGTCTATAAAATAATATTTTGTTCTACCCACACATCCCAACACTACAAATAACGGCGCAAACGCCTATGACGTCACAAGCGGACGCTTTAAGTCGTCAATGGCGATCACAGTAGATACAATTATGCGAGGAATAGTGCCGTGAAGGACGTTATCGATATTATTTTTATAATCGTCAATAGTGTTCATGACAGCCGGGAACGACGGCTTTACATGCTTTCCAAGGAACAGGAATGTATTGCCCCAAACTTTTGGTAGTAAAAATAACAATAAATACACACACATACATAATAAAGACACAGTATCCATATAGTACATTATATAGTACATTTTTATTGAGTATCCGCCGCTAAATCTATTTCATCAAAATGAGAGTTTTTGGCCATTTGTAAAAAATTTAACATTTTTATATAACATCGCGTACGTATACATGGTTTTATGTACATCAACTCTTCATTTAATAATTGAGAGAAAAACAAGTTTCTTTTATCATTGTCTTCATGATTAACACATTCCGAACATGGTTTTGCTGTCTCAATCTTTTCATTTTTTTTTTGTCGAGTTGTTCCTGGTAAAATGCTAGGTGATGGTTCTCTTTGACGCTTCATATCTAAAAAAAAGAATCACAAAGAGTTAGACAAGTGTTTTTAAAATACTTTATTATACAAATATGTTAATGCAGTTTTTCTTTAAAAATAAATAAAATCCTTCGAGTAAAACTTGCGTTTTTTCAAAATGTATTATAGATTCTCTTCATGTCCTATAGGACATTTTTAACAGGACAATTTATAGTACACAGTGGAAATAAAAGTATACTTAGTTGCCCTGTGTACTAAAAATTGGAAAATAAATAAGGCATTTAATTATCAATGAGCCATGTTGCTTAGAAATCGATTACCTCAGGCTCGTTCAAAATCATATCTCTCAATATTTAATACTATGTCGTTACAATTATTTCTATGATCATAAATTGATCTGGTGATTTTCACGGCACTAATAATTTTTTGCACTCCACGTTAAGTTGTTTAGCAAAATACCTTATTTATTTTATTATAACTTAAGATTTCAAGCAAAAACGAGTAATTATTACTCAATAAGTACTTACCTTTATTTTTATCCATACCGGTTAATCAAATTTGTGACAAAATAATTATGCAGTTTTTAGCACCAATAAGCTACAAACACCAACAACACAACAATCCGTTACTAACGAAAGAACATTATAATCGTACTAGGTAAAAAGTTATATTTTTTAACCTACCCACTTACTGCGTAGAATATTATTTTATTTTGTGGGTAGTCACAACACTAGGTGACGCTTTTAGACGTCATTGGCGTTCAGGAAGGAGCTCTGAATGATCATTTATTGACGACAACATTTTGATATGTTTCATACATAATTAGACACTTTCTTTTTTTACTTTTTGCATAAATATACAGATCAAATGTAAAATTAACCATTGCATCCGTAATCAGTACAAAAAATCAACATTATACGTAATTTTTTGTTAGTTGAAAATGCGACAGATATTGACGTCTTAAGACGTCATTGGCGTATGAGGAAAATTATTCAGTGACGCTTTAAGACGTCGTTGGCGGTCAAAGGGTTAAAAAGGGACAATTTAAAAATGATGATGCTGTTATACAAAAAAGCGAGACAGCGAATTTACAATGAACCATCAGGGTTTGCCGGATGATGATTAAAATTTCTCGTCTCTCGTATAGACTTCTCGACTCGTGATTTCATGATTTAATGCATCCATTAGTAGTCTATCGCTCGCATTGATCTTAATATAAAAATATTGATCAAAATTATTATATCCCAAATACAGTTTCTATATAAATACATAGTTTCATTGTGATAGATGTCTTTTAGGATAAATTTTCAAGAAACAAAAAAAAACTCAGAGAATCGTGGTTTCTTTTAAAATCCGGACAGTATATCTGAATAGGCCTTTTAAAGAAAGGACCATAGCAGCTTTGAGTTGAGCTGTCCTAACTGACAAGCTTATATCAGTCATCGTGTAGTTCAACCATTATTTTCACTTAGTGGCTATATAGTTCATAGATTTTGTTTATTTACAAACATTACATTTTTCAAGAACGCATTGTCCTTGTTGAAGTCATTCGTTTCACTCTCCAACAAATCGATAACGCTATTAAAATTACTAGAAATAATGTATTTATAGACTCGATGATAGATTGAGTAGATATTACTAGGAATAGTAATCGATGTCTCGAGGATACTTCATGTGTTTGCATTTTGTCTAAGCATTACGGACCTCACCAAGTGTTTCAAGGATTCAGATAAGTATAGGTAATGTTAAATAATTGGAGTGAAATCACTGTTGATGACAAATAATCACGCGACTATAATAACTGTCTTTAAAATAATCTTATTATACTTGTGTCATACTCATGGGTGGTGATAAGTTTGCATATTGTATAAGTTGTGATTCATTAAGTACTCTTTAGGGATGTTCAATGTTCTTACGACATAAGTAAGGTTTGTTGATATCAGTTGCCGTGGTTTCTACAGTCATTTGTTTTAATGTATATAATATTTTTTTGTCGGCAATCAAAGGGTCTATGATAAGTCTATCGAGGCAGTGGTCGAGCAATCGACTGTTGCGGTAGGGGTCTGATCCCGGTACTGAACAAAAATTTGTTGAAACATGGTTTTTCCAGTTCTGAGTATGTAAGATTCGTGTTTGTAAACACACTCACGATACAGTAAGAAAAAAATTCAAGGCAGTTTAATTAAAAAAAACAGCAAAAATATTCAAATGTCATCCGCATTAATTAAATCATAAGTACGTACCTCACAATGATGACGACATTTTTTTTTCTTAGTTTGCAAAAAACCCTAGTTCTTGTAACAATGCAAAACCGACCTTCGTGTTTTTTATCATATCGCGGTAAAGTGCAGATAGTATCGTCAAAACTTAATAACAATAAACATTCTGCAATCAGTTCCGCTAGACCGGGTCAGGATTCCATATGACGCGATTACCCATCCCACAAATACGACGCAAAATGTTTTTAATAAATGTACAGTAGGTACATACTACACTGAACCGTGTACATAACAGTTTGTGATTCTGTAAATTGCGCAGAAAAACATTTGGCACATCATTATTGATGTTGATTTTATTCTGTTTTGCTAACAGTCAGACATACAAGATACAGTAAACAAAATGAAGGTTTAATTAATTTGTATTTCTCTGTTGCACTTGATTTACTTTTGGTGGGTTTTCGATCGTCATTTTCAAATAAAATTTTATAATGTAGATAGATATATGAGAAGAAGAAGCACAACAAAGAGATTTGCGAAAATAATATGGTTACAAAACAATATCTGATGGAAAATGTATAAAAAAAAACAAACAGCTTCTAAAAGTAAATTATGATAAGAACAGGAGATTGATAATGACTTAGCAATGTTATAGATGTAGATAAGTACTACAATAATATTTTTAAATAGTAATCAGTACGCTATAAAGTAGTTATGACAAATTCAGCAAAACGTTACTTTCCATGTAATATTGTCGTACCTTACTACATGCATAAAGTTAGTACAGTAGTATGCGACAGTGAGGTTTCGCCTTGGCATACTTAGACTAGCTATTTCACAGCTGTGCCTTCCCGCTCGTCGTAGGTCTTATAATAATAGGCTCTGATTTACTAACTAGCAAGAACTAAAAGTAGTACTAAGTTTTTAAGCACAGAATCATGAAGATGACGACGACTGAATTCATATGCGAGTACGGTATAGCAAAAGTGATAAGGTGTACTTTTCTGTGATTGTAACAAGACAATCACCTTAGTAAATTATTAGATATTTTTGTTTATATGTATTCTACCAGGGAGTTCCACTCATGCAATTTTTCTCGTTTTTTTTTTTTTTTACTTTTCCTTAAAGATACCTCCCACTGCTAGGGACCTATTTAGCTATTGCAAATTTGAAGGATTTATAATATATTATGTGATTTATCAATCAACACGGAAATATGAGGCAAAATATATATATCAAACACAACAGCATTTTTTGGCAATCAGGAAGTACAAAATAATAATTGTTCGGTTGTTACCCAACACTATTTCTGGTTCTAGCTGGTGGTATTAGGTAACGTGTTAGCGTTTAACAGTTCAAGAACAGTCTTAAATATTTATTTCTAAATGTCACCGACGTTCATTATTGTGTTTGGAGGTTGAACCGGCTATAATGTACCTACATATATACACGTTTTTATCAGACAAAGGCTGTCTATAAAAGCATGTCGTTAGGTCGTGATATATTCGACGTGGTGGGGTTTTAAACTGATTGTTATTCATAGCTGGTAACCGATTTATTACTATTTTTTAATATAGTTTTGTAAAATAATATGAACTCATTTGAAAAATGGCACTGAGTTGCCGATTAAAAAAATACAATCATTTAATTCTGTTGAAAATTTCAATGATAGTTATGAATTCTAGGCTTTTCTTAATGAGGGCTGAAGTAAATTTATGCATTGACAAGTTTTTGAAAGCACTGGGAAACAATGACAACAATAACAATCTACAATCAGTTCCCCAGAATTAAGAAAAGAAAAATAACAAAGAGGCAATGAGAATAATATTCAGAAGCGGTTTATGTGGGAGAGCCTCAACCAACATGGCCTTTCATAACAGCCGGCATGACTAACTCGCGTGATTGCAAAAGCGCTGGCCCCAATACTTGGCTGAACTTGACATCCATCAAGTAGGTTTCATTCGGCCCTTAAATTGTATATGATGTATGCGTATTTATATGTGTATGTATATGGGAATAGATGTAACGTTTCGTTCCTCAAATATTTCGACACAAAAATATGAACACTGAGAATTGTGTTCCAAATTTAGGCACACTAGTTTTATCATATTGCAAACAATACCAGCTATCAAATTTTCTCTTGACCCTGCAATCCACATTTGCGGATAAAAAGCTATGATAATACTAATTGCTGGACTAAATATTTGGATAAAAATAACCACTTAAATGAGGATAGTGACGCAAACACAAATTTGTGGAGTAGTATTGTTATGGGCAAAATAAGTTATCGAGATGTTTTTGTAAAGGTAATAAACGCATTAATGTAAGGAACGAACTAAACGCACTGTTTTAAGAATAACAATAATTTAACAATGTATTAAGACGTTATGTTATGTATAATCACTTTCGAAGCCAACTCCAGTTCAACAAATTATAATAAATCAATCTTTTCGATGTCTCTGTTCTGTGCGCCTCTTGGTATAGGCGTCTCCTCTAACCAGTTTGATCCGACTATTTTGTTCAACTCGTCTTCCAATCTTGTATCACTTTTACTTTTGGCATCTCTAGAATACTAAACTAGGCTTTACTTTTTCTTGGGTACTTCCTTGTATGAATATATATGGCTCGTCCATTTCTACTTTAATTGATCCATCTTTAAAGGCGCGATTTTGTTCTCATAAAGATGTTCTTTAATCATTCTGGTTTTTTTACTTGAACCCCATTTTTCATTGGCGAATCTCCAAAGCTTTCTATATCATATAATTATATCTTTGTATATCATTTCTATATCTAGTTCAGTTCAATATCATCTTTAAAAATGATAATTCTTATTGTTAGAAATGGTAAAATAATAACGTGTGGGGAACATGACGTCAAAATTGTCTTACAAAAGTGATAATGTAAATAAATGACGTGACCTAGACAGGTCTATAAAATATAATGAATTACCCACGATGAATAATCTCATTAAATTTATAGTTGTGTGTCAAATCAAAGGTAAAGAAAAACCGCCCGATGAAGTCAGAAGATTGATAGGACGTTATGTTGAAGTAAAAGTTCACTATATCATCATGACTGCAAACTGTTTCCTACTTTCTGTGCACGTGAAAATGAATCTATACAAATAGACAAACAGTGGCGACGTAAATCATGATGATTACATCAGTGGTATTTTGAGTAATATTTTTATAGAGATAATGCGAAATCTTTTCTTACGTTAACTTACGGTTATTTTTTTATTTCTTTCGAAAATAACATAGTTATGATTGCTGGCTTTTTAAATTTATACCAATATATAATCTGTTTTTGTGTCGCATACACTAACATAATAGAAAATCATTTCCGTACTATGGGTGTACACACATTTTAAATTATTATATTTAATTATAAAAGGACGCATGACGGGAGCAAGTACAGAATACAAAACTCCTTAGTTTAAAGTTAATGAAGAAAATAATAATGATTTATGTAAACTTCAGCATAAACTCTCATATACATTGTAGTCTGTAGCATGTATTATTTTTGGATATAATTATCCAAACAAAAACTACTGAAAACTGTTTCACCAAATCCGGTTTCGAACTCATCGTGTTTAAACAGCGACTTAATAATAAACAATCCGTGTCAAACATTTATCTTGACAGGTAAACAATCTAGTTTATCCTTTGATGAAGACTGATTGTAATAATCACAGTCTATAAAAAGATGCTCTCATAAGATGTAGTAGATATTCACAGTATGTGCGTATCAGTTTGATGTGACAATTTGGTAAGCTAAAGTCATATCCTAATTACGAGAGAATCTTTTCGATCCTTGCGGAATTAGTTGTGGTATAGCGAATACGAGTCGCATTGCAAAAATCAGGTTCCGATGCGTCCAGCGAGCGCGCAGATTTTTGCAATGTGTGGGAGCCTTTAACTTTAATACTTGTAGGTGCCTTTTTTACACAAAGCTTATTGACAAAGAGAGCTTTATATACATAGCTAAGTATAGTGATACTTACCAACGCCCTTCCATATAATCATCTCAATCTAAGAATGGAAAAGACACAACTTGAGATATCAGAATAGTAGTCTGGATAAGTCACGCGCTGATTACGGAGAACAAAAAACATTAATTGCAACGTGACATCGTTAAGAACAATTGTAATCTCACTACAGCTGCGCATGTATTAAAAATTATGTAAAATTTTAATGAAAGAAATAAAATTGTTCTTAAAACAGCTATTTATATAAGTGTCTTTCAGTGTAACTTGGAGTTGGAGTTTTTGTAAAACGACCCATTAAGAAAGATTGTTCGCGAAGAAAGAACACGCAAATTATATTGATGAAAAGTAACAATACATAAACTCTCTACAACCCTAATGTCAAACTTATTCCAGATTCTTTGTGGGTATGTACAAGTATCCTTACCTTCTTGTAGACTCCAAATAATATCAATCATGACGATTGACAAATTTCTTTACTGAGTGTACCTACATTCGAGATCGCAATTTTGGAAAAAGTATGCAATACAAAGTGATCTCTCCGCCGTAATACAAATTGTGTTTTAAATTGATCGCAGAATGTTGCCATGTCAGAATCAACCTTAAGTCTAATGCGTCATACATATGAGTAAAACTGAAACTTAACATAGACGCAATAATTTGATACTCTTTTCCGAAAACTCAACGTATATTTTTAGTAGTACAACTCATTACCCCATGCGGTTAAGTGGGTCGTCTGAGGTGAATCACTCTGCATGGGCCACCAATCTTGTTTACACTTACAAGATTACTTGAAAATAATTTGAGTTAGTAGCAAGGTGAGATTTACTCATTCTTATTTTATTACAGAGATTCCTGTTACGTATGGTATTTTAATGCCAGGTTTAATTAGTTTAACCAAGTGATTTTAATTAAGTAATTTTTAACATCAGAACAATTTTACTGCGATATTTTTACAGCGAGGTTATAACTGAATGGTGTGAATTAACTTCTACTTTTAATCCAACGACAGTCAGCTCTCTCTAAAGTCTATACTCTTTTAACAGATGTTTCTTGAACAAATTCAGTGACCTCATTACTTGAGAACATCTTGCCGGCGTTTGCACATAACAGTTGCTTGCGGAAGCTACTTACAATAAGACAAAGGAGAATATACAACTTAAACCTTATCGGCATAAAATTACGGACGGAAGTTGCTCGTCAGTTTTAACATCGTACAGGAAAAGTCGATGCAAACTTTGATCACGAACCACGAAATCAGGGCCTGCGTTTTAATCTAAAATTTAATATTTGATTTCCTCAGACGTTAGTTAAAATAAAGTGAAATAAACTTTCCAGAAAACATTTTACTTAAGTATAAGTAATAATATAATTTTAAAATATTTTTATGCAATAATATCGTGACTTAACCATAATTTTCTTTGTGTTGCCTGGTTTTATTGCATAACCTTAATTGCTCACGAGTGCCGCAACAGTTGCGCAACTTAAATTGTACTCGGACAAAAACACTTTATAAAAAATATAGTAGAAAGTAAGTCACATTTATATGAAAGAGAGCAGTTTTCAATTAGTATAAAACTTTTACTCAATGGATGTCAATGAACACGAGTCAAATAGTGATTTAACTTGTCTCACCACCATTCATTGATCTGTTATTGATTGATTGAGATTGAAAGTATCATAAACTTTCTTTAGTTGATGCCTGGGGTCAATCCTCCCATTATGATTGATGATGGGTACAGTACAACATTATGATGTCTACGTGCGTCCTATCTTGTTGTACGCAAGGAAAATTTGCAATATATTTCACAGAATTCCTATATATTACGCTCATAATAATGCATAATAATCTTACAGGATTTAGAAAGTTAAGTATTTAAAAATTTCGATTTAGGTTAGATTTTAATCACAAATGACATTCACTGATAGCCGATTTGTAGTAACACTAACTGCCTTGGATATACTTACATATTAAGTTACCTAGGATGGGTGTCAACAAGATGATTGAAGTAGTGGGTTATAGCTGTTACCTGACCCACTTAGATGCCGCTGGCCCACCTAGGGTGGGTCAGGTAACAGCTATAACCCACTGTACATAGTCAATCTTTTACATTATTATTTCTTTTACAGTCCTTTTAAGTCTCTTTTAAAATAGGAACTCGATAAAATATTGTGAAGCGATTAGGTGGTACGGTCAGCAACGAAAGTTGCTGAACACCGCCATGTTTTGAAAACAACACAGCACCAATACTTTTCCATAGATTCACTTAGGAAAAAAATGATGGTCTAGTATGTAGAAACACGTACTACTTACCACGTCTTGGGTCAGTAAGTTTTGGATAATTAATATGTTTAAGCGTTTTGAAGATTTCATCGTGTTCAGCAACTTTCATTGCTGATTGTACCTGGTACCCATCTGGACCACATCTGTATAATTGTGTGCCCCATTTCCTATGACGACACGATACTAAAATGTGTCAGTCATCGAGGTCTAACAGCCATAACGATTTACGGTTATATTTCTGATAAGTAAATCGTCCTACTTTCCAAACAATGCTTAGCGTTGTTTATAATGCTCCAAAGATCTTTCAATACAAATGAATAATAATAATATATTAAAATACATATAAAATCAAGTACCTCTCTGAATATCTCCTTGATATTTGCACTATGACTTTTGAATTCACGTTCGATGCATTTAATTAAAAAAAACAGTTTAGGTTTTTCAGGTTTTATCTCAAAATCGTTCTTATTAACGATGTTGAATACAATTTTAAAACAGAAAAAAGTCTTGTTAGCGGTTCATAGTTTACTGTTAATAATGTATATTACTATCCTCCAGTAATTAAGTAACAGTACTAAGTTGTTAAGTAAGTTGAGATAAGTTTCTCTTGTATATTAATACCCAGCAAAACACAGAGTGCTAATCCTGTCGTATCTAATATTTCGTTGAAGGTTGAATTTGATAAAACGTGTTTGAATCATAATACAGCCAAGCTTGTTTGAGATATTTACCCTGTAAAAGTGCCTTAACCCACTTATGAGAACTCACTTTCGTTTTATTTGACACTCTGTACTTTCATTATTTAAAACTCTTCGAGAGTTTACCTTCAGAACTGATAATTTATAAAACACTTTACCACCATGAGTCAGAGTCCTTTTTCAATTGGCATTATAAATGTCGCAAGTTTATAATTCGCTTTCTCGTGAGTGTCACTGCAAACGTAATCAATATGTTACGAGTTACGACTAGACAATCGCTGATTGAATATAACAGTGACATTCAATATTTAACCTCGACCTTTTATATGTACAATCAAGATAGTTACTTAATATTTTTGATACAAAAGTGAACTTCAATTGAGTTGCTCACGCAAAACGATCATTAGTTAATCTCTGGGTATGTATGACGCATACGACGCGAAAATTGTATATGGATACGCGTAGCAAGGTGAAAGTTTGCATGCGATGGGCGGCACCAGGTCCAATGTTTTATTTTAGTTACCATGAATAATTACAGCCGTAATAGCGGTCACCTTTGGTAGTAGTGTTGTTCAGCTTTTAAACATCTGATTAAGCTGAGGATGTTTTGATTTCTGTTTAACATCGTTTAAAATATTTTTAATTAGTAAGTATTAAATCTATTTATGCAACTAAAAAAGTGGGTAATTTAAAAAAATAAACCCTAGTTAAGTATTACATTGATAATATCTTATTTATCTTGCTCACTCTCTAACTAATTACGAAATGTCAGAAACTATAAATCCTACAATTTGAAATTTGGTATGCAGTCCCTTTGTAGTTTATTTATAAAATAAATTATAGGTTAGGTATTTAGAAAAAACACCACAGACCCAATAGGGTTAAACACACAACCAGATAATTAACAAGGACCCTTGTTTAAAAAAAACTCATTCAAATTTGTTGTATTGCATTAACTAGGTATTCCCACTTACTTCTTTAACCCATTGAATAGCTAACGTGAGTTGAACAAAATCGTGAATTATCATGAACCATGATTATTCACTAAGTTCCTGGACTAAAACATTATGTAATGATACTATATAATAGATCTGTCGGAATCGTTAGTAAACAAAACTACTAGTTGTATGGTGAATCAGTGCCGTGTTTACATTAGTAGATTTTATTACTCACTATGTTCACCCGCGGCTTCGTTTACATGTTAAAGGCAAGCTATGATATTTTAACTATGCTGTGGCAAACGTTACGAAAAGTTAAGCAATGATTTGTTTGTTAACGATACATACAAACCATCGCTATTGTGTGATAAAACAGATATTTATTAAATAATAAAAAACCACAATGCATTACTACGGGAAATAATTTAGCATAAATCAGGCCTAAAATTATTTCTAGTAAGCATATTTTTTATATAGTAACATTAGTATCTGTTGGTAACAGCAATAGCGGTTTCGAGTGATACTGACTCGTAATGCGAGTTTTTTCTCACACAAAAGCATTACGCCACAAAGGACCACTTACCACTACAGTGAAATGCCGTAACAACGTAAATGCAGAGTTGGTACGTATACACATTATACAGTTAGCGAATGGGATGATAACACATCTCATTTAGTGAGACTCATGAGTGAGCTGCATTTGCTTTTCTTAAGCTCCAAACTTCACCTATGCAATATATCAGTAGTATGTTAATCGACAATTAGGCCTCTTTTATAGACACGCCGTTTCTATATATGGTTCACTCGCCTGTGTCGGAAGAGAGTCCTAAGGGAGACGACACGATGGTTGAAGTTGTTACTTATGCATCAACTCATTTATTCTCATTGTTGGCTCGGATCTTCCCTTAGAATAAAATAAATATAACTCTATAGTCGTACGATGACCAGATACGTGTTGGTATTCTTTACAGGTTGACGAGAAAGTCTCTCTTATAGGTAGGTATCCCTACGGATGTTACATATTATTAAAGGAATATTCGGTTTGATTGCGTTCATGGAACACAGAATGTAGGCATAAGTTGAGGTAAAATTCTACGTAGGTACGTATTGTGTCACGTGCTGATTAGGTGCGTTCGTAGGTACAGGATCCCTGCAGTGTTTACTTGCCTGCGTTTTTACTGCTTTTCCATGTGTATGTAGGTATAATGCGGTTTCAATGATTTCTCTCTACAACAATGTACCACTGTTGAATCATGTCAGTAAACAGGGAAAGGAAAATATTTAAATTAATTAATACGAATGCCTTTTCAAAACATAACGTAATTGTTTATATTTTTTCAATTTGTATTATGTTATGAAATGTTTAAGTACATTTTACGTTACCTACAACTCCGAAAAGCTCTGAACTGGGAAGAATGAAAAGAGAAAAGGAAAGTCTTTGTCCTACAGTAAGTCGATCACCGCTGAAAATAATCATACATAGAATACTGTCACGCCTGTTTTATTTATTTAATACTTCATGCACAAAACAAATGTACATAGGCGGACTTAATGCCATTAGGCATTCTCTACCAGTCTACCGGTAGGTGATGCAGAAATAACATGATAGCAGGTGCACAGCTAAATAAAACACAAAAAATAAAGAATAATAATAAGGAAATGTTTTCCTGTTTTTCTCTTGTCGCATACCCACTATTTATGTTTTTTTTTGTCATAAGGCAGCTTAGGTCCTGCCTCATGATGGAATCTATCCCGTTCCCAAATATTTTCGATATCTATTCAACGGTTTAGATAGGAAGCGGTAAAATAGACAGAGCCACTTTCACATTCGTAATATTCGTACTAATTATAATTGTTAGCTACCTATGAGTCAATTCCTAGTAGGCTCAAACATTTATTCTTATTCATAGAAGGGCTTGGTCAAGCCCAACTACTGGGTGATTCAACTCGGTCTCCGGCATCGTCTGAAGTCTTGATTTATTAGCATAAGATGATGCCGCTCGGTCATTGAATCTCCATAATGTAGGTTCACTCAAGGTTATGAGAAACTTTTTACTACACACAAACTAATAGAGTTTTTGCTGATTTCAGAAAACTATTTAATTAAGTTTTGCAATGACATGAAAAACGTTGATTGAAACACTAACTAATCATCAATTAAAGTTAATGCAGAAAATTAACTACATATATATTACAAATCTTAAGTTATACTTATTTCCCTTTACCAAAATTTATTTGGATACTAACTACAGTAGATAAATTTTTAACTATCACTGATTACCATGCTTCATTACCAAAATATTCCAATTAGTAACATATACCCCTACCGATGACAAAGACAACAGATCGATGAGTAAGAAGCAATTCTATTTCAAGCAGAAAGGGCCCACATTCCCCGCCACGGATTCCCACTTGCTTTTATTGTGTTCCTTCTTTAGTCAGAAACTTAAATAGAAGAAGTAGAGAACGGGATATTGGATTCTGAACGTTCCCACAATGTTTTTTATATCCACACTTTACGCTTGATCGGTTATGGTGTCGAGTTTGTCGTAAAACCATATTGGAGTTTTATAATCTAGCTGCAAAAAAGGCAGTTCACCCTTATATAATGCGTCAGAACGATTTAAGAACAGTTGGTTTATTTTTGTTTGAAGATATTGTTTTGTAGTCTGCATTCAAACGATCTCTTTGACCTCAATAAAGTTTAAAAGAACCCTTGAACTTTTGTTTTGTGTTAGTATGACTTAAATAGTTATTAAACAGTTTATGATTTGAAACGAATCGGAATTACCGCGAGGAGAAAAAACGAATATTAAAATGTTTAATTACAAAAAAATATCCACACGACAAATCCCTTAATTTTATTTTGTTAAAGTAATTGACTAATTGTACTTAAAAAACATTTATACGTCACCTAAGATTGACAACCCATGCTAACATTATATACCTATGCCTTTTCACACATAAACCGCTGACCTGATTTCGGTAAAATTTGGCTAAGAGTTAGATTGAATCCTGTAGAAGTTCAGGCTAACCTTTATCTCAATTTAACTTTCATCTTAAACTGCAGGCAACAACTAGTTTTAATATATTTTTAACCAATCAACAAACGCAATACACGAGTTCCTGGAGCTGGCTTTCTCTATAACTGGATCATACTTCCGCAGAAAACGACCAATGACCATAATATCTTTGGTCTTTACCAGTGAAAGTTGGTCTCAAGTATATTGCTCAACCATAGTTACCGAACCGAACGGAATTATTACAACTTACCGTTATTGATTTGGCCTGACAAACTTATCATCATAATAAATGATTCGCAAGTTACGTTACCAATTAGAGATATACGAATTGTATAAACATTGGTACCTTTTCCAGCACTTGTTAAATAGGTGAGGGTACTATCTTCTTTTCTATAGGAACATATTGAGTTTATTTTTCACGTGTAGTGTTTAGGTTTCGTAGAAAAACATAGTTAACGAGTTCAGGTGACTAAATTGGTACCCTGTATAGTTCAGAGAGAGTGTGCGCACTGTATTCAACTCTAACTCAGACTACTTACGTTTGTCAATTTTATATTAGAGAAGGTCCAATATAACTTTTACCTATGTTCAAAATTATGATCACCTCTGCGACGAATACGTAAAAAATATACTTAGTCTCGATAGTCATCCAAATGTAATGCATCAATGGAGATTAGTGAAGTAGTATAATTTTCTACTCCCGCGCACAAAAATGCGCGACTGATTTCACTGTTTCGTAAAAGTATGACCTAGTAGATGCTAAGTACTCTTCACGGTTGTTTAGTTTTTTCACTAACGAGGAGAAATCTCGGTAAGTAAAAAGAAAAACATTATGTTCTCGGTTCCTTTTCAAGCTATGGATGAATCGTTATATTTTCTTATTACTTTATTCATATTGGTTGACTATATATAGGGTACATTATAAACAAATTACCTCGTGATGCAGGTAGATGATTACTATTCATAACTTTATATCGAGAACAGCAGAATTTACGGGCCTAATATACGTGACGTTACAGTTCGTTTCTGTCAGTTATGGTAATGCTGGGTTACTTAAACCAAAACATTGCAACGTTATTTCAAAAACGTCACCGATTAACATGTTTGTGTTGTATCAACACTGATGTTCTATCACTAAAAATGTCACATCCTAGTTTATGACTACTTTGATTGATCGCAATATGTTCTATCTCTTTACGATAGTTCATACATTACCGGGTTCGTCAGAATTGACGCAATATTTAGAAAGATTTATGTACATCGGTGTACTCGTACGTGGTTTTACGGTGATTTTAATTTGTATTCAAGAAACGTGCGCTAAAAATATCACGTGTCTTGTTCCCTCTAGTCACATTTGGTTGTCGTGATCTTCAAATCATTGTATAATAAAATTCGTGGAGTACAAAGTCACGTGTTTTAAATAGTTGATTCTTCTAACAATTGCCATTGTTTGGCAACATTGCTCTCGGTTGTTTCTCAATACATACTATGATGTTGATGTAGTTCACGCAATGTTAATGTAATAATCATAGTTGTAACGCTGTGTCAAACTATCTGTCTCCAAATATTTTTCTCTATGTGTATTTTTATAGAAAAATACCATTTGGATTCATGTATCGAAGTAGTCATAATAATAAACGATAAATTTAGAGTTCACTATTTAAAAACAAGAAAAACCATGAAGGTGAGTAGAGTATCTAGGAGGGGTACCCCACTATTATGTTTCATAAGAGATCCCAGCTCTGCCGTTTTATGAAGCGTTAAAGCCATTTTCTTTTCTGTTGCAAATGTGGATGGATGTTATTCTTTAGCTATCTGTAATAGTTCTATTTCCCTCTCAAATATCAATAACTTTAATACATCAAAATATTATATCAAATATGCTAGGAATGGCCGTGTGGCATAGAATATAGCATGTTATACCCTTCATCCAACTCAGAGAATAATTTCTATATGGATTATATATGTCAGATCAATCCATGATTCTTAAAAGACTAACAATAAATTATTCCGCACCCGCATGGAAGTATACCGCTATCACCTTACGGATATACCTTCCCATGACAAGGTCTTCCGTCGTGACTTTTAAAGGACATCCATATTTTATTCATTTATTGCCTTACTGGCATCGCTTGTCGACCTTTTCAAGTATAAAAGTTACAGGTTATATATATATATATATATTTGTACAAACATATATCTTGAAATTTTATTGAGGACATTAAAATGAGCATTTCCACGTATACCGTTTGACTTTTGGGGCCGTCAGAATACTATTCAAGGACGTTCTAAGAGAATATGCAGGTAACAGCAGCTCATAACATCATCATTAGGTACATGAACCAACGTTGAATTTTTTAAGAGCTTTTCAACTTTTTTACGAACCCCATACCGTAACTATAACGCAAAGTGTGGTGTTTATTCGGCATGATTTTGACATACTCTGCCGTCTCCCGATTTCCCACAAAACAAAAAAGGGTAGTGAACTTGCAAATCCCCTGGCCCAAACGATAAACACAAAAACCTTCTACCTTACTCAGCGAGGGTTGATTTCCATGTGGATTTTCCACGCCATAAAAAAACATCAATAAGTAACTAATGGTACACACAATAGAAAAGCAATTGTTTTGTTATGCGAGCAAGACACAGTTTCGTTAATGCCAAGTCCCTTTAGAGGCTCATATTCCAAATGGACTTTAACCTGTGTAATGTCAAGCGCTGTTGCTATGCAATATAAAAAAATGCTGAATTCAAAGTCAAGACCCCACAACAGGTTGTATTGTACTGTGAAATTTAAGAGCCTAGTGCAATATTAAGAAATTACATTTAATGCCGCATAAGCGTTCTCAGCATAATATCGATCAGTTCGCATGAGGAACAAGGTTACACGTGTTACTGTAATTGATGGGTTTGCATGTTTTAGAGGTGACGGTGTCATTTATAAGGACAGTGACGTACTTAGTAATTTAATAAAATACTTGTAAATAGGCCTCATTAGTGGACACAAGCGCGGGAGATCCTGGTTTCAAAGCGTGGGCAAAATGTAACTGTTACTGGATGTTTCTGATAGTATAGTCTTATTAGCAGTCTTAAGTTCAGGTTTATTTTCGAGACGATTCTAGAAGACTTCAGTACTATTTGATGGAAACCAATTATAACAGGCTTATCATAACGTGTCGTATTCTATGAATAAATATAAAAGATATCGGAGGTAGCTAGTGAAGTCTTACCTGTGGTAATCTATTTATCACACAGGAACTGATTGCGTCAAAGTAGCCAGATATATTACGTCAGTTTTAGGGTTTCGTCACTAAAGTATTACAAAACAGAATCCTTACAATATTGAAGCTAAGTAACGTCACAACGTGTTCCTAGAAATACTTCGATATTGAACCTACTTGGAAAAGTGTAGCTAGATTTTTTCTGGATTAGTTTATGTGCAAACAAAAATAAGCACCGTAAATCCGATGGACTTCTAAAAGCTAGAGACTCTTTTCACTGTCAAATTTAATATTAACAATGAATGTCAATTAATGTCTTCCTGTTTTTCTTTGCAAGCATTTTGTGAAACCCTTCTCTCGTCAAATACAATATTTCATTATCTTTAGTTATACCTCGAAATCACAACAGGACTGCATTCACATAAATATATTTTCAGGCTAAACATCCAACATAATCATGTATGGTATAGCTAGGGAGGCATTCGATTCTAGCAAGAATTGCGGTACAATTTTAGTCGACAAACAAAACATACAGTGCAATTAGCTAATTATAATTTGCAATCACAAATACGTCCCAGGATACCCGAAACGCTATAGGAAAATACCAGTCGAGAGTGCATTAACCCGGCGAGTGCGATGCACTTGTTACACCTGATCCCATCGTTAGGTCTACATGTGGAACATTAAACCTTGGTATACTATGTGCAGTATAGTCAGCTGTGAGACATAAAAAGGGTTAACGACTTCTGAGTAGGTACTTTGCTTTCATTTAGTTTATGGGAACACTGTCTTTTAGAATTGGTTCGTTATAAATGAGGTATTTTATTTGTATCGGTATGCGTTTTGGAAGAGTTTATTGTAAAGAAACATCATTATTTTTAACCCCCGACGCAAAAACGACGGGGTGTTCTAAGTTTGACGTGTCTGTGTCTGTGTGTGTGTGTGTGTGTGTGTGTGTGTGTGTGTCTGTCTGTGGCATCGCAGCTCCCAAACGTACCGACCGATTTGGTTTTTTTTTTGTTTGAAAGGTGAATTAAGTCCGGAGTGTTCTTAGCTATGTTTGATAGGTAAACACCTAAACACCTACACCTAAACATCGGTCGAGATATAAATCAATTGTCGGGGGTTTTTTAAATTTTGTATAATTTTGTTAGTTGCGTGTTTATGCTCGGGAAAGTCCCGGTCTAAATTAAACGTAACTAATTTATATTATTAGTAAATCATCGTAAAAAGCATACCTACGTCATATTAAGCCATCTCCTACACAATCAAGGAGTCGAACAAAAGTCAAAAAGTTTTTAGACAAAAAATAAAAAAAAAACTTTTAAAATAGACCTACCTCATAGGATGATATAGGATAGATTAGTATTCTGTGATATATGTATAAGTATTTAGTATGTACATATAAAGCAGGGGCCCGAGGAGGGATGATGGGAACGATTATATAAATAGATAACTGCATAAATGCAACAATTAATTGTTCTCGTATTGTTATGGTTTCAATGGTCAGTGGGTACCATCGATCCGATGTAGTAATAAACTGACAGACGGTTGTATTTAATCGATGAAGATATGCTTACACAACGTATTATCCCGCTGTTTCCGTTTCGAAGAATCAACATTTTGCAAAACATCATTTCGCTTTCCAACTGCGAGACTGCACAGGGTATAAGTAACATATGATTCTTTAGCACAAACACAGTGATTCTCTGTGACTTGTCAACGTTACATAAATCTTGACACCGTATTTCGAGTTTCGCAAGAGTATACCGTTATTAGAAACGATGATTCCCGACTCAACCTTGGTAAGTGCTGATGTTGTAACTCGTTATATTATTAGTTTAGTATTATAATTATATGAGGAAAATAGTTTATGTAAAGGATAACTGCGTCATATTAAACCCGACATTTGGCTTAATTGACCGCAATGGGAATTCTCTGTAATATAATAATCTGTTGGATCTACACACGTTTTTCAGTTGAATCCTTTATGTTAATCTAGAAGTAAAAACAAAAAAAGCTGGCAATGAACTTCTGCCCACTTAGTGAAACAAGTTCCGGGTATTATCTGTTTTTATTTGAACTGATATCGAAAACTACTTATCGTATTCGAAGTGTATTACCGCAATTCGTACAAGTTTTAGCATCATTCTCCTGATCTTATTCAATTAAATTGTGATAAGCGCAGCATTCTTTCATACCTTTATAATAATTATTATCATCTTTCACATAATTAATCCACGTTAACTTCGATCTCCCTCTTTCCGTTCATCCATTTAAATGAATGCTTAAAGCTTTCTACATCATGTTATTGTTTTATGTTATTCATAACATTTATTACTTAATATATGATTATTGATAACCAAAATGCAGATAACATAGGCTTACTAGTTTTAATTAACAGTGCCAATAAAGTTTTCCTGCTGGATAGACCTAGCATAATCAAGCCACGCTATTTACATTCAAACCTAATGTGTACCGTGGTACATCTTCTTTGTACACAAAAGTATCTTCCAGTATACAATTACCCATGCTTCTAGGAGGATAAGTACTTTAGATTATCATTCGTGATATGAATAAAATAACAAGCCCATTTGTTCAATTTGATTTATAGGTATTTTTATATTCTGAAATCGTTATTTTGAGGAGTACATTAGACTTGACGTGACTTTTGAATGTTCACTGTTAGCATTTGCATCGAGTACCCTATAACGGGTTTTTTTAAAAGCATTAGTTCCTCTCCAGCTTATGTTTATGAAGTAATGGATATGTAAAGAACACATCCATTAGTAACCAAATGACTTTGCATAGAAGGAAACTTATTCAAAGTACTAAAGGTTACAATAAGAACACCGACGCTGACTTAAAATTTAGAAAAAATATTTTTTTTTATTCATATTCTGGTCTCTAGTTTAACACTTTCTATGAGAGGACGAAAAAACCAAAGTCCACAGCAGGGACTTTTAGAATCTCGACAAAAATATCATCAGGCATGGTATTGTAGACAGTTGAGTATCAAACCGACATTTTCTGTTATATGTAGTTATATTCACCAACAATGTCGTTTTCCTGGTATTACGGAATAAGGAGATAACCATAAAGAGAAACTTCGTTTTCCTTAACGGGTTTTCGGTCAAAAACCCAGAACGTTCGACTTTGCCGGTACCACATTATTAATGTAATGTTCCATAAAATGTCGTCGCGGTTTTATTCACCGTTTTTCCAGCATCGGAGCTAAATTCAGGTAAACATACGGATCTGAGTTTCTACTATTTTAATCAATTTTGCATATTGGATTATGTAGGTATAGTCGACCATAAAATTTCCTTTACCACTTTTGACACAAACTTCCATCCGAATTTAATTTCACTAAGACTCAATATTAATGTTCTACACTAAAGTCACGCATTGATAACAACATTATCCGTCACTTGGTCGTGTAAGCAAAAGTATACGTTGTTGTTTTGTAATATGCAAATGATATTCGCTCTAAGGGTGGCAAAGCAATTTTATAGTCGACTATACCTACACTATACTGTCATCGTGCGGTTTGTGTTTGTGTTTTTAAAATAATTCGGGACCATTCTGTCCAAACATTTAAATAAGTTTTATTTACTTTCAGTTTCTACTACTGTACAATATAATCAATTATAGACACATAGTATAAACGGAAGTACATAATATGATAAATAGACTGCATTTGTCCCCATTAAATAAAACACTAGGCAGACAACGTTATGAGCTACGAGTATACCGGTTTAAACTGTATTCATGGTTAAAGAGAAAACATCAATACGTAGGTACATTAAAAATCATTTAAATAATAAAAGCCAATTTGGCATCGATTGGTCTCGACTGGGTAATTGGAATCGATACGCAAGATATCGATTTGTTAACGGTTGGAGTGTTAAGGATGCGGCACCGTTCAATTGGCGAAGTGGTACGCACACCCGTTAACTAGTACGATGTAGTTACGACGGTTTTACTAACTGCGTTTAGACGGCAGTCGAATAGAAGAGTAGTCATGGAAGCTTAATGGAATGCACATGAATTAAATTGACGTATGTCTTTGAGTCAAAAGATTATCTCACCAAATGGGGTTAGAAATGAAAATTTAGCGATATATTGCAGTTTGTGTTACAATACAGCATCATAATATATGTCATACTGAGTAGAAACTACATTCTTACATACGTTTAGCGAAATATTTTTCGATCTTAATAATTTTTAAACTCAAGAAGATCCTCTCAAACACAGCGGTATTCTATTCATAGGTATATTTTCTGGAGTGTAAATTCAGAAGAATCAAGTAAATAAACGCCATATTGACTTAATTCGTTAGAGCACAACTTTAGGACTAACATGTTTGAAGATCATGTAGCTGGGTCCTTAAACTAGTGACATAACATTACAGATCAGTGTTTAAGAACTCGACATAATCATGTCTGAGAGCATGGTAATACAATTACTTTAACCCGTCAATGCATACAGGTTCCTCATGAGGACATAACAATAGATTTTGCATTGTGTCTACAATATGCCGCTTGACAAGTTAAACATTTTGTGTGGTTACCTATAATAATATGTTTAATAATGTATATGACTCACATGACCCGCGTGTAGATGTTTTTGTTGGAGTATCTATTCCTCTTTCGGCACAATTTTTTTGAGCACCGAAGGTTTCAGCACTGTTCCACTTACAGCACCAATGGGTATATATTAGCACATTGAGCACCAAGCAATTATACCTATTGGTACTGTAAGTGAAATAGCTTAGGTGCTCAAACCATAGGTGCTCAATAAATTGGTGCCGAAAGAGGAATACTCCTTTTTGTTGTTCTGCTAAATTTTATACCTACCTATTTATTTTTTTAATTTTGTAAATAAAACCTTGTACTATTGTTAAGCTCATGTATAATTTTCCGAAGGTGACGGGTTTTTCGCGATGTGCAGTATTTCCCTGGGATTTTATCAAAATTTAGACGAATATAATGTTAAATTAAGTATGATGGCTTTGTAAGTTTTTGTCACTGAAGTCACTCAACCAGCCGGATCTGTTATTATATTCCTGCAATAATTAATTTACTTAAAATAACTATTTAGTGTTAATTTTTTATTGTCATTGTTTTGTTGATGCTATGGAGGTATAAGCATATTTTACTAGAATTATTCGACCCTTCCTCGAGAACCACGCTATCCATTGGTGAAAACAGCTTGAAAATCGGTGCAAGTTTTGAGTTTATCGCGGACAGACAGACGGACAGACGCGGCACTTTGTTTTATAATATGTAGTGATAGTGATACGCTTTAAAAGCGTTTATGAAACATTATGACTCTAGTGGACTCAACTTTGCAAAGAGGCCTTTCTTTACTCGTATAAGTTCTAAGCCTGCTAGTACGAGTAGGTACGTAAATAAATCTTGGAATACTGATCTAACTACCCAACCGGTAGATTTATGAGAACAGTCTGACAATCTACAATGACAATCGGATTTCCTTCTATTTGACCTATATAATTGGTCATCAAAGATAATTAAACGTCAAGACTGTTTCAATATATCAAAGCTATCGATAGTAGGTATTATTATAATTATACCTTAGGGTTAATGGTCTAAGTTATCATTTGAAGCAAGCTGTGGGAAGCACACCACACTACCACCGGACTTTGCTTAAACCCGAGAAAATCAGCCACTTGGATATGACCTGTAGTTGTCTATACCGATAGCACTTAATCGACTGCAGACCCAAGTAAGCTGCCGCAAGCACAACATAGAAAATGAGGTAACATAGGTCTTTCGGCCACCTATTGCGAACCCGGTACCCCTGACCAGAATAATGTCAGCTTGCTGGACTGCTCAGTGTCTGTATACCATGTACTTTTGAGGACTTAAAGAACGCCTTTGATGCTGTAACTAATGTGGCCATCTACTGGCCAAAGTAATATAAAAAAATGAAGAGATAAGTGTTTGCAATTGAATTGATAAGAAGAATATACTTTCAGTATCTGTTTATTTTATTAGAACCCCGAGGATCTTTCATCTTTATAAATGTAAAAGTAAATATTCGGATGTTGATGGTTCATAATTTTGGCACAACGTTGCATTTGCATATCCTCGTGTTTTATTTTATTTAGCCACAGCAATGCGTGGAAGGTTAAGATAGTTAGCATTTAAATATTGGTAGGTAATTCGTAATATTACAGTTGCATCTAGGTAGACTGGGAGTAAATCAAGGCTAGGTCTGAGATCATACAAAATGTTAAAAGTGTTTTTAATAATGATTGGTTAGTAATAAGCGTCGTTGCTTATTTGATAAGATCTTCTCGACATCCTTGAAAACTCCAGAAGTAACCTTTTCATTACTGCCAAGCTAAATATCGTTTGAATGTATTTTCCATTCAATTAGGAATTTCCTTCTTTATTATGGTTCTTTGCGTCATTATTCTTATTTACCATATTGTAGTTTTTTAAGCTATAAATATTATGACGTCAGGATTTCAAGAAAGAAGTTTCTGTTAGATCATCATTAAGTAATAACCTGCAAAAAAGGCCTTTTTACATACATTATCACGTAATAATTATAGGCATTGCTCACTCGGGCATAAATTGCGTAACAGTAATTAAATTTGAGGCTTAGGTATGGTGTACTAAAGTCTCGTTTTCTTTGTTTCAGATGCCCCGAATGATGCGAATTACATGATATGTGGTGTCGTGATCGCGATGGCCCTCGTCGGGCTTATTATAGTGCTGCTGGCACTCACAATAAAGTAAGTGGATGTTCGGTGCATTTGTATACGTTCCCAGGAAAATGTTTAGGTTTCACAGTGGAGTTAATGGGATATAAACGATGGGAAATGGAAGTAATATCTGACACGAGAATAATCGAATGCTTTTAGTATGACTACAAACAAAGCTCTTTAATAATTTTGAGTAAATAAACGGTCAAAGTCCACAATATCTTTGTATACAGTAGGTAAACTCATGAACACGCTTGGAAACTTAATTAAAATCATGGATATTGAATGAAATAAATACGTAATAAAATATGAAGGTTAGGTATAGGGATAACGCAACATTTTACGTTACTGTTATTTCTATTGTAATTTTTTCCTAGCAATTTCTACATTGTATAAACATTTTCTTCCAAACTAAGTATGTATTACTAAAGAGATGATTTTACTTATTTGTCAGTTAGTTTAGCTATTTTTTTTCTTGAATATACCTAAGATCTATTACGTGGATCTTCACATCTACTCGGATAAAGTCATAAAAGAGCAGTATTCTTATAGCACTCGTATTTACGATAATTTCGCAGTCGTTAAATTTAAGCTCACGTATGAAAAAAATATTTATTTTCATTTCTAAATGTTCCTGTTGATTGATGTGAGATGTAAATCAAAGCATATTGACTATAAAATCTAAATGGGAGCCAAATATTGCGTATTATTCAAAAATATGTTTTCAATAATCAATCTACACCTCTGTATATACGTTATTATCCAATTTGTTCAAAGGATTGTTGAACTCGGCTGATATTTTACCGTTCTATGAGGCATTTGAGAAAGATGGTTCTAGAATACGGTTTGTCTTGAAATTTAATTTAAAAAAACTCAACTAATAAACGCGTGGGTTCTCAAGTGGTATAGTAATGTATGTTTATGTTAAATTATGTGTATCAGTAATTTATGAGAGCATCTTCAATAAAGACTGACGTCAGTTCAATAATCTTGTGATTTTATTGAACTATTGCACATTCAAGAAACATTTGACAAGATAAATGAATTCTGATAACATTCCTATCAAAAGATTCAGTCATATAAACTTATTAATAACTTAATAAGTTATTTTTTAAATCACATTTATTTGACGAAATAATGGCGGGTCTGCTTTTCTATTGTTGCTTGACAGGTTAATTTCGTGTTTGTAATGAAATGAGTAGGTACTGCAGCCGTAATATTTGATCCTAATTTTGCACAGTCTTATGAGACTGTGCAAACGCTACCACTAATGAGTGGTCCCAAACATACCGGTGAAGTATGGGTATACCTTTAAATTAGTACACCTCTGCCTCATCCTTCGGGGTATACAGGCGTGATGGTATGATGGTATTGCACAGCCGATTTTTTTTTATTGATCGGTCCCTCAAATCAGCAACACACTTTGTATGTCACGCGATGACCACACAGATGGCACACATACCTATATCACGTACACAAATAAACAGTTCGCGACGGCTGAGGTAGGCGTAGCAACGATCAAGATACAAATAATTTATATGGCCATATGCCCGCTATTTTCGCCAGAAGGGAAGTGCCCGACATGCATATGCTGTTTAAATTCAACGACTTTTTACTTGATCTGATAGTAGTGACAAAATCAGCAAAGGAGATAAATCCACTCGAAAACTTTTTACATTTAAATTTAGAATGGAAATTACATGGAATATAATGCCGTCATCTTAGGATGTTTCCCTTAATTTTAACAAGCCTCGGTCTTTGTGTCACAACTGCGGCTTTTTTATGTAATTCTTAGTAGCAACATTTATGCTTGAGCAATGGCAAAGGTTGCTAGGGGAAGCTGGATGCGACAAGCCGAGGACATGGTGGAATGCATGTGTGGACCTGTGCAGGGCGCACATTTAGGGAAGGCCTACATGTAGAAGAGGATTGATATAGGCTGATATTGATGATGATGAATGGCAATAGTGTTGTGTATTAGGTCACATGGTCTCTAAAGTCATACCGTTGCATGGTTGATACATTGGTACAGCTTCTACCAAACTCTCTAGGGAATACATGCGTGGTGGAATGAGTCACAAATTTTAAAAATAATGTAATGTTTGAAATAACATTTAAACAAATGTTTGTAATTGTACGGTCTCGTAAGTGTTATTGTATGATTCGATTTTTAAAATGTGTCAACGAAGTATACTCAGACTGTGCGTATAGATTTTACAACTGCACTTACTAAGTCGATCTAGTGATGTAACGACTATAATGTCTGCATATAAAACAAATCGATTGACTAACTACTCTCGACACGTGTCATTGTTTATAGGAAGTACGCAATATATTACAGATATAGATGTACCCACCTATCTACTATAGAAAAATAATTTATAAGTAGGTACCTCCCACTACAGTTTTGGCAAATTGACAGAGTTTTGTGATTCTCCGGATTCCCAGTCAATAGTGTCATATTCTTTGACGTTAAACGTTAAGACTTATGGGTTTATTTATTTAAAAAACCGATTAAATCACCATTTAGTTACAGAATAGCATTTTCTAGAAATTCTGTCATATCATCTTTAATTTTATTTCCTTGATAAAATTATATCTATGCTTGCAGAGAGAGACTTTCAGATATCGGAAATTTTGCGAATATACCAATATAAATAAAGCATCCGGTTCATAATAACATCACTTTTCAATTTAGTTAATTAACATTCTAGAACCACACTTCTTTAGAATATAAAAGCGTTTTGAGAAGATATGTAGATAAAACAATTTAATGCTCCAAATATTACAATAAAACACATATAAGAAACAATAAATATGAGCGGTCAAAAACTTAGTTGTATATTAGTTGTGTATATGTTAATGTGAAAATGTATATACGAGTATTTTATATAAGAATTATACACTTTCACAGAATTCGTGTAAAAGAAATAATAGAAAAACATCGTCATGCACCGGCTGTCTAGAGGACTTACTACGACAATTTAACGTCGAAGCTTCGAATCAAAACGAAACAACGACGAATAAAAATCTTATGATTTTACTATAATAACTTGTAGGTACTGTTTAAGAACAAGAGAGCATTTAAAGTATAGTTAATGGAAGACTAGAAATTAAAACGCGAAAATTGAACCTATCGGCTTGTCCGACACAGTTTCGTGGTAGAAAATATATGATCCCTGAGACGAAACTTTGGATTTCGTTTTTGAAAGTAGAACATCCTATGACACTTAAAGTGTAGATATTCTTTACCAATTATTTAAGACGTCACAATTTTTACAATTCGCTTATTTATTACCTTAACATTTTTATTATAATCGGTAACAGTAAGACCTTATTTCAATAGAATTATTCAATGTTTCTATTAAATATTACTTCATAATTCGATGACGTGATTGACGTATGAAATTATAATGCAAACGGCTTGTAGCGTTCACAATTCAAGACTAATCACATCGTCATCGTCAAGGCAATAGAATGGCAGAACATCTGTACCGGGTTACTTCAAGGATTTTGCGAAATGTGCCTCGTTTTATGCGACTACTTGCATCTACTTTTATCACGACTGTTTATATGAATCATATCTCGAATTTCATAAATCTTTCATTTTTAATATAACACTTGCTCAAAGCGAGTTCTAGATAAATTTAAATTCTTGGTCAAGGGAGTTTGGATTCGTTCTTGGATTTTAAAACAATGATGTTGAAGTATGAAATTTAAATAATTATTATCTACTTAATTCATTGAGTACTACAGTTGTATTAAAATAATTACTCTTAAAAAATATACTATTACTAGATTTTTTAAACTAATTTTCTAACTCATAAAACTATTTACGTTTTGTTGTTTTTAATCGTAAAGTTGTACGTTCTGTTTATACAACTTTTAGAACTCCAAAATAGAGGACCGTGCCGAGTAGTAGGACAGTAAAAGGGTTGATGATGATTATTATTAATCTTTTAATCAAGAAAACGACACCCAAAATTATAGGAAAACACGTGACGTATATATGCCTAACACATGCATTAAGTAAACAATATTTTATCCTTAAAGGAAAAAACTGAGATTTTGCATATTAGGTAGATATATTACAATCTTTAGGTACTGCTCAAAAATCTTATCCTTCGAGGAAAACAACGGGATTTACCGGCAAAGGTAAAATATGGTCGAATGGTGAGATCATTATGCAACGTCTGTGCCAAATTTCTAACGGTAGACTAATATACCTATGTAGTTTTAATCAATTTAAGATACATTCCTCAATATAAACATGATAAATTTTGAAGCTTTGTTGTCACGAAATTATGACACTTCTTGCCAGTTGAAATGATATACCTACTCTATTACACTAGATGAACATTTCCAGATTTTATTGAACTCGTTTTCTTCTGTCGTTTCGGCGTAAACAGGACAGTAATAATTAATTGTAGACGTAAATGTTGCTCAAGTAATTCTTAGATTATTTTATTGAATTGTAAATATGAACATTACAATGTATTTAAACAAGACTTCTCATGACTACGACAAATATCTCTTTTCGAACATAATGTCACGTTTATTAAAAGGCCTAGATTGTCAGTTGTCTTATAAAGTATATAATAAATCTCTTTGTAGACATTATAAATTATACCGTTCTGTTCGTATCACAATAGACTGAATGTCTATTGTAATTGGCATGAAATCCGGGTCTAATTTTAAAAGTAAATGTAGTACCTACAATCTACATAAGTGTCAACTCTAGCCGAAGTAGGTATACGTACTAAGTATGTTTCAATACTTTGTAGTTTGAATTGAATTGTTTTACTATCGGTTCAGGATCGGGTTGGATAAAACTTCTGCAGTATACCCTTGGCAGCACAAAAAACAAATATGTTTCCTTGAATTCTTGTTATTGCCATTGAAATATAAGACAAGTCATGTCATTGGTCTCTAAATTGTGTTAATTGCCAATGATTGTTGCGTCTTTGTTTATTTGGGAACAATAATTGAGCACAGAAAGAAGCATTTTTATATCTCAACTAGAATAGATAACTTCAAAAGAGTATGATTTCAGATGGCATATAATTTTATGTACTCCTAAGGTACTTAATTCTCAGGATCGTTTGAAGGTTTGGAAATAACGTTCGTGTACTATTTTCTTAAAAATATGTAAAAGCGTATAAAGAACTATACAGTAAATATAAAAATAATCTCTAAAATCGAATTACAAAACATGAGGGTACTCATAAAACACTAAATGAAGCAAATACTACCCTCATTATTTGATATCATTCGAAGATGGAAATTTTATTTGAGAATGTATTCATTATAGTGCAAGCTCTCGTGTTATAAACGTCAAGTATATTTTTTTTCATTGTTGTTGATTTGATAGATTTTAGTTTGTATTGTTGTGTTTGTATGTAATATCGTTGTATTGTGTGTTTATTTATAAAAGTGTAAATTTATTTTGCTAATAATGATTTTCATTAGTATATTAAAACGTACTTTCAAGAAATTATTTAGAAATATGTAAGTTATTTTTTTTATTATTTTCTGTGTTCGCTATGTTACTACATCAGTGATATAAGAAAATTCTAATTCTGAAATTCTGATTTGACACTGGAAAATAATTACGTCTAATACGCACCGGTATCGATGTCATTTATATTAAAATCTGAACACACAATATCCTTTCCATGCATACCTACATGTTTTCACTGAGGGAGGCAGAAACTATAGATTTCCACTTGTTATGATTTTGGCACACCATTTTTGCCTATCCGTACCCTTAATATCCTTTCTCTTGCTGAATATTAGCATACCATCAAGTATTGGGTTTTCGTAAAAATAAGAAACAAGATTTTGCATTGTGTAATTATGTATTCTATCATTTTGGTCTCTTGAGACAGGTAAGGGCTAAATGACAGAATCAACAATTCCATCGTCTATCGTCAATTCCAGTATCTATAGCAGGTAAAAAGCCCTTAACACGTTATACCTCAAAACTTCTTATAAGAGATTGAAAGGCAATTACTATTAAAGTCATAGTAAAACCGGAAGCTCTTTATATAAATATATGAAGGCACTGTTCTTGCCCTTGCTAGTAATGAGTGCACGAGAAGTTGCCTGAGCAAGAACCTTGGGTAATAGGTGCTATTTTTAAATATGGAATATAGTTTTAATGACTTTTATGTTTAACACAGGGACGTTGTTTGACAATGACAATAATGATATAGGCATATAACGTTTGCCCTCTTTTTCCAACACCTAAGCTGTCGTATAGCGTTATCTCATGCTGTCACTTCGGAGGCATTGATTTTATTTTCATTGGAAATATTTTTTTCATGCTATATTATTTATGAATACGAAATTTGTTTACTTTAGAAATACAACTCAACATATGATGTGAAATGGTATTGTTTTATTTAAAGGTTTATTTTATTACATATTATATCGAAAAAAGAATATATAATTTTAAGTACCACCTAGGTATCATTTTAGTAAAAGAATTTTCCACTTTTACCTAGTTTAGAATATAATTTAAGCTAGTTTGTGAAGTGGGCAAATTCATTCTGAACAAGGAAATAATTATCATACATTAGACTTGTCATTACTAAACGCTTGCAAAGTCAATGTAACGTTTTTCAAGTATGCCATAACATTTTGTACATAAAGAGGATTTAAATAAAACAAGAACATAGTAAAACTGGTTTTTTCTAGAACTACTTTAGTCTTCACGCATTACCCACTCCACAAGCAAACCAGGATCAATATTTGTTGTCAATGAAAATATCGATCAGTGTCGGCCTCTTGAAATCGTTGACGTGATAATAAATCGGAAAAAAACATGAAAACTTCATTCTTTTAACCTTCGAGCTGTTGTAACAGGGATTATGGATTTCTAATGATCGGGATAAGTCCCTGACGTTTTCAGCGAATTAATGTGACTTTATTGTACATGCGAATAGAAGATAATATAATACCCCCCAGGAGATAAAGATATTATAATAACAAAGGGCATATTTTCGTTCACCAGACGGGTTAATTTACCAGGCGTGGTGATTATCCCCTTGCAGTGGTTTAAGGGTTCCGCTGTTAACAATTATTAGGAGCATAACTATAGAGCAAGGGAATTCTGGTACGGTTTTAAGGCGATACGATTCTGACATACCCCATTGCTTTCTAGCAGCGGCGGCGGACGATCAAAAAGCCGCGACGGTTGTTTTCAATTCTCTACTCGATTCGATTATTTATTGATGTTATTGATTTATTAGTTTTATTCATAAGAGTCCCCTAATAACACACTTTCATTCCTTTTGTTTACTACATAATAATTTAAATTCTAAGCCTGATCTCTAAGGCAATGATAGTAGCCCTTCACATTTCAAAAGCAAGGACAGATAATCGCAAAATTGGTTGACACCAGATGTTGCTAGTAAATGCTAGTTTTTAATAAGCCACGTCCTTTGTTAATTGATATTTCCGCATGGGGATCACTACAGCACTAATTAATCCCACAGCTGGGTAATTGCAGACTTCATAAATTGTTTTGCACATGTTTTTGATTATACCAATTTAGTTCGTGTTGTTTTCGCTGAAATTGAGCACTGTAATATATGGACTGGCACTGTTCATAGCTTGGTATTCGTATTTGTTTTATATAAAACACAAGACATTAGTAGTGATAGCCTAGTAATATAACCATTAAAGTACCAAGTAGGTTTCGAGTGTCTCAAACGGTGGAGGAAAAGATTGTAAGGAATCCTGCATACCTGAGAGATTTTCTTAACCGTGTGTGAAGTCTGCCTAACCGGAGTACAGTAGGCTTGTGTGGTGAACTATAGCCTAACTCATCTTAATCTTAAAGGCGACCTGTACCCTGCGGTGGGACATTGAATGGGTTGATGATAAGACTCAATACGCAAGTTATTACATTTATAACATTAGGGCCCAATGTTCCTAAGGTCACTTTTTCCTTAGTATAACGGGAGCATGCTACTATTCTTTGGTATAAACGTAACTAACGTCTGGTGAATTGTTTTTTAAACAGTATATCCATAAAAGAATAATAAGACGTCGCAATGTCTGTGTAAAAGAAATCTACCTTTTGATGTCTGATGTTATTTTCATATCAGACAGAAATGTTATGACAGTAAAATGATTATTTGAAAGAATTCCAGCATATATACTATTAGTTGTTTCATTAGATATCAAAATGATTTAACAAGCTTAACAAAAATATTTCAAGGCGTTACTCATCCAGTAGAATTATGATAATATTTGTATAACACGCATACATAATGCTGAGTATTATTAGAAAATTTGCAATTTAACGCATAAAGAACCTCAAGGTTTGGTACCAACGCTTAGACTGGACGCTTGCCAATTTTCACCAGTCAGTCTGGACATTACAATAATCTCTGTTTATTTCTGTTAACTGTGCTGTTTTAAAATCGCAAATTACAGCGATTAAATCGCCATTGCGGTTCAAAGCAACTGCTTGTCTCACCGCTCGAAACGGTACATGCACTATTATGTCAGTCATATATTCACAAAATTTATATCTTCGAATAGTTTAGAGCTCATTTTTTTAGGCAAATTGCTAAACTGTTAAGAGCTTGTCTTAACAGTTTTGCTTACGACTTTCAAATAAAGTAAAGTTCATAACTCTAAGAGGTATTGAGGTGAATTTTTAACGGTAGTAAATCCGTGATAATTGGTTTAGTGAAGAGTGCAGTAAGGACTGCCCTCTTTAACCTTCAATTTGTTCTAATTTAATAGTGTTACTGTACTAAGTATGTTAGATATTATATAAATACTGGTTGTATTTTTGCTGGAGACTTATTCAAATTCTTCCTGGAATTATACATAGACTAATTAGATAAGCTATAAACTAACGAATTTGATATTTTGTAGAAAGTTTATCTTCCATCCATCGTTCGTACTTTCTTTAGAATATGACTGAAAACTAAGTGGGCGGTGAACACATAAATTAAAAGTGTTTATGTAACATTGAATTGTATTTAACATTTTATTTGTTGGTTTGCAATACAGTGCCATTGAATACAATCCTGGTGTTAGCTACGCCAGTCTGAACGAGGTCAACTATTGTGGCCATCTACCATGGCTAACTTGACAGGGCATGGCGTTCCCACGACGTGAACATGAATGCATGGATTGATGATTAGCATTTGAAACATACCTACTGCCCTACCAACTTATGTGGCGTATTGTAGTTCTGCATACCAAAATGACCCGGTTTTGCAAACTTATCAATGTTTTGAAAGAATTGATTTTGCAACTGTTTTTACCTTACGATTTATTACTACTTTTCAATTAACATTACGACCACAATCACAGAATTAAAATTACGTTAAGTAGACTGAAACTAATTCTTTGTTTTGTCAACAAATAACTAGTGGGTCACCAGCAGCAGTTAAAATGCTGTTGTTATTACATTAGTTTTAGATTACGTTTAAAGTAATGGGTTACCTAATCTACAACAATACTATTAGTGTAGGAATAACATTATCTGGTTACTTTGCATAACAGAAAGCTGTGTAAGTTCTGACGTCAATGTTTGATCGAACGCTCTCTAATGCATCACCAATTTTGATAAAACAATGTTCCCCATTTCTTCTCGATTCAACTGTATGAAAATTTCAGAAATACCAAAAGTGATAGAGATCTTAGAGCCTGCAAGTACCAATCGCTTGTAATGTCATTACCAATTATTTATTGATAGCACGTTACTATTATAAAGAATAATACCAAACGACTACAATGCAAAAGCAATCTAAAATATTCTGTCATGTTACATATACAATTCTTGGTCGATTGTCTTGTCTCCTACAGGCCACGCTATTTGTTATGTATGAATGCGGCACACGAGGCGACATCCGTTGACGTCCAACTGTTTTCAGTTAAGCCACGACGAGCATATAACAAAGCCGTCTTCGAAGAGATCATTTGAATTTGAAAGACGCGTTTGACTGAAGATAACAATGTGTTAATTCGTTATACTTATCAAGTACCTACTTATATACCATTGCCAATGTTGTGTTTAAGTGTGTGTCCAATGTTAATGGTGTCTGCAAATGACAGGATAATGGATCGCGCACGTCTTGGACTGAGCCATCGTTCGCATTTTAAACGTGGTGTTTCCTGAATATGGAAATAGGTGGAAATGCATGCAAATTACAGTAACGCTACAGACGATTACGAAGGGCTTTCGCAGTGCGGGGTCGGTCCCCATAACATGGCAATAAGGTAACGGGAGAGGTGCGTGTTCAGTCGCCACCCACCGCTGCGCGAGGCGTGGTGACCGGCGCCACGAACGCCGCTCAGGCAGTCAAATACTCACCGTCGGTACGGCCGTATGTATTGAAAACTCGCACTGGCGGCTGGCTGCCAGTGTGCGCCAAAACGCCCGTTCGCGCGGCTTACGTTGGCGGTTTTGCGTCAACTGTCCTCACTCACAAGTCTCCTTATAACCTGTGTCTGTAAAGTGTCTGTGCACGCGTTTCGATGCTCTTCTCTCCTATCGCCGTCGAGGCGATGAAGTGCAAAGAGGAAAACTGCGAAGTCGGCGTGGTGCTAGAACACAACTCCTTGATCGTGTTATCTGTTGACAAGACCATCGTCTGCCTATGCGGAAGGGATAGGAACAATCCCTTCGAGCGCGGGTAAATTCTCATCGTTCTGCATTATGGTACGACGCTAACTGATTACCCCGACCTATCTCCTGTGTACTAACAACTGGTTAAAGCACATAATTGCCCTATTCCAGTCGTAACTGAATGGTCAGGCCATTACAGAGCCACCAGAGAACCGATTGATTTCCTTATCTTACTCGTCCTTACCTTACTCGACAGCATCAATATGTTCGCAGAATTATTAGGTTATAATTTTGTGTGAGTTCGCTAAAATTGCTTTCTTCTTAATCAAACTATAGGAACTATTGCTAGGTATCATTGTCTAGGTGAAATCCTTGCTTTTTGTCTTACTTCAACCTATATTTACTTACCTCCTTGTATATTTCATTAAGTAAATGCATGGTACTAAAATAACTGGACATTTAAATTTTGTGCTGGACTGAAGTTTCCGTGCTCAATGATTGGCTATTTTATTCAACGTACACCGTTCTATTTAAAAAACGGACAATTCTATTGAATGAGTCAGAATATTGTAATCGGTGACGGACAAAAACCCGACAGTGTGGTTATACCTACTGTCTCTGTAACTATCTACGGTAGGAATAGTATGATGACCGAAAGAAACGTACAAGGTCGTGGCCAGTCGTACAATGGCTTCTGTTGAATAATGTCGAAAGAACGAAATAACTTATTACTCATTAATATTCATGTGGAATAATTATGTTATACTACAATGATATCAAATACTCTCTTGGTCTTAATTTTGTATCTTAAACATTTGCAATATGAGGCGGGGAAGTGTTTGGCAGGGTATGCGGAACCGAATGTCAAGTAGATAAAACGGAACAATTGTACGTAGAAAACTAATTTGTATACATGCCACGCTGTAACAAAAAGGTTATACAGAGCGGAGGCTGAGCATGATAACCTTCTATCTATATCGGTAACACGTTAACCTACAGTCTACACCGACTGGGCAGGTGTGAGTATGCAGGTGTTACGACTTTCTTCAAACATCTCAATAACCTACCTATGTGTCGACCAATTCGTAAACATGGACATGAACGCCGTAAACAAAACCTTGCCAAGGAATGCATCCAAGTTCAACCTTCACTAATATGAAATTGTTTGAATAACCTGAATTACCAAATGCTGAATTAAATAAAGAAAGTTATGAAAGTTGAATACCCACCATCAATTAACGACTGTCGAGATGATGCCTTTGTTGCGACCTCTCATAAGTTTGAAGAGACAATGATAATTATTTTAATACACCTTTCGAATTTATTCTTCAACTGAATAAATACCATATTCCAATTTGTTGGTATTGCAAGGTCGAACTACATTAAAAATTTACCCCTGTTGACTCCCATCATACAGTTTGACGTCAATACTAACAATCGAACGCTGTTAATAACCATTTTATCAATGCTTTATTGAATGGCTTTTTCGTTTAAATTACTTTGATGGTACCTTTTCTCGGAGGCATACTATCGTTAGGTAATATAGGTATAGATACAGCACCAGATAAATAATGCAAAATATGACCTTAATCTTCATTCTGAGTAAATGAATGTCGTAGGCACCAATAAAAAAATTAATCAAATACAAAATAATCTTAATTATTTTGTCAAAATTCGTAATCAAAACAAAAACTTGCAGATAATTTAAATTTCATAATTACCAGGCTATGACGCATGTTGGTAATATTATTTACCCTCAAATAAAATAATAGCACAACGTTAATAGATAGCCTCTGATTGACGTAATAAAAGGTCAGAAAAAAATATTTGGTTACTAAGTAATTGTTACTACGAATCCATACTCCACTTATAAACATCGTGGTTGATATGATTTTGATAAAACCCACTAAGAGATCACAAAAGAAACTTGTTGTTAACTGGAATATTCCGGCTAAACTAAATACAAGTCTTCATAATTGGTTGATAAATATATCTGCCCTCTACTATAATGAAATACTGTGTTTGCTCCGATATTTAAATGTATATATCAGTCATAAAATAATTTGAAAATGCCTTAACATTTGTTGGAAGATAGTTCTTATTCCGAGGTTCATATCGACCGGCTTCGTCAAAATCAATAAGAAACACTTGGATAAGCAAGTTCTTAATGTGAACTGATAATGAAACAAATGACATGGCATGTCTAGTAACTGAAACAGTGCTTGTTACCATCCCATAATGTAATTATTTACGTTTGAATGTCAAACAATCATGCACCGTACGTACGAGCAAATAAATCTGTTAGTTAAATACAGTAGTAATCTTTGTCAGTTGCGATAACCAGAAAACTTTGGTTCATTCATGCAAGTACCTACTTATATGCATGAGTAATATATGCAAGATTTCTAAAGTCATTACTTTCATTCTTTCTTTTTATTAGACATCCTTTTAGTTTCCTATTTGAATCGTACTTTTGCACGAAAGTCTAATCAATATTATATTTTCGCATGTCATTTTGTCTTAAGCGATATTTGTTTTATAAAGGTGGTTAGCAACAGATGTTTTTGACTTTGTAATAGAATACAGTACGACAGTTTATCGGAATGATTTGATTGTATTGCAAAATAATCTTCTTTTGTTCTTTAAAGAAACTACTAGACTTTTTTTTCTGTTTATAACAATATCCTCTAGACGTATCTCAAGGGTAACGACTCTTAATGGCTCACTACCTGTGTTTTTTATCCCGCCAGGCACTATTCGAGTCAAAGGCCCGGAGCTTTGCTTAAGTTAGTCGTTGCTAAGGGCATTGCACCTTTACGCTCTCCCTTGCCCTGCAGCCCTACTTTGAGTTTTGGAGTCGAAAGCTCGCAATATGAGTCTCCCTTACCCTCGTGTAAGTGCAAGTGTTGGTTGGAAAGAGATGCAACATCAGCGTTCAGTGCGTCTACTTTATCCATAAACCCAGCTGTGCGTAAAGTATCAGCTATACGGTACTATGCATATTTATATTGTGGACTTTGAACTCGTTTAATGGTGAAATGCAGAACTCCCTCTGATTTATTATTATCTCTGGGATCGATACGAACCCGTTTGATTACTTTTCTATCTAAAGCAATTTTAATGAGGGCGTGTACAGTGTTTACTTACCTACTTGTATTATCTGTAACTAGCTAGATCTACCAACTAATAGTAACAGTACCAACTACGCATTGTATATTGCTTTATTTGTACTGTAAGATTTAATCTACAACTAGGTATTTAACTTTAAGAATTTGGACATATCTACAAGACATCTTCATTATTTTAATTAAACTTTTACCTATGTTTATGTTTAAAACAGGTCCAGAAAGACGCAAGAATAACTTGACGCTGCGGAATAAATTTTGTTAACCAGTTTTTCACTCACAGCCAAAGCGGATTGTATAATGGTTTACCATAAATTTTCGAAGTAGACGAATTAATATAATGTCTATTAATCGGGACAAACCAACGGTTGGTTCTACTGGTGCGTCATAACCACTACGATACTATTGAGTTGGGCGCCGCCGCCGCCACGCCACCATTCGTAGTTTTTCGCGGAAAACGGTCATATCGTCAACCGTCCTCAACTGTCCCCCTCTACCCGCGCTGGCGCCGCGTCATATGCGCATCTATAAAACCCGGTCGCGCCCCTCCACTTCAACTCAGACGCATGGAGTACTCCGTAGAGGTCGTTTGGCACGAGCGAGCGCTTTGCTAGGCACCTGCCGGCCACTCTTCACGATTTAATTCTAGTCACCAATCGCGCAGCTGTAGCTCGCGTAACGCGGTCTGCCGCGCGTTCCTACGAACAGTGATATGTGCAATAGCCTTACAACAAAAATAATTGTGATAATTTATTTAATTAGTTTTTAGTTACAAGCGTCAATTAGACCGCGATACGGCTGTGAATTGTGTGAAAACTGTGAATTGAAATGTTGTGACTGCCCGACTGGAACTTGTTACCTGTGATCCAGCCCAGTGTGATCAGTTATTCTTGCGTTGAAGGACCGTTTGCAACAATGGTTGGAAATAACGGTACTATGATGGCGATTCGCATCGTCCACAGCAAGCTGCGCAAGCGGGAGGAGCACTCTGCTTCGGTGCACCCAGCTGAAGTACTTCAGGCTGCACCTGCATCTCAGCAGGAGCCTCTCGCCTTCCGCCAGCAGCCGCTGTGGCAGTTTCCGCCGCCGCTGCCCCCGCCTTACGTCTATCCTCACGATCAGGTGTGTACACAATCTATTGCAAACAATAACAATCCAAAATATTACTGCCAACTCAATATTTTAAGAATCGAAACCAGTTCCAGCCGTTATACTTGACCTCAATTCTGTTTTAACGAGCACCAATGTCCAGCTGCAACGCATTCCAATTTACTCGCAAATCTCTCGCTCGCCACGATGCAAACAAACAATATTGAAAGTTGTGCGTTGGGAAAGAAAAATTACATTATAAGTAATACGAAAGAAATCGTGACTGGTTCGACCCTCCCCGCCACTGAGAGAGAGTTGCTGGAACACGCAGACACGATATCTAAGTGCGAAATAAATTTAAATGTCGGGACACGCTTGTTGAATAGAAAGCTGTACAAGGCGAGCATGTCGTAACACTCCGACCTTCTTTCTTGCTGTCTGACAAACAAAAGAGGCTAATGCAAACGTCTAAATAAAATTGTAACTTGTTAAAACACTGACCCCAATATCACGCTCTGATAACTGCTTCCCGAGGCGAAGCTTACCTGTGAAACGGCCCATTGATTTGTTATATCGAAACGTACACTATGTTTGTACAGCGGCTTCATAACCACATATCGAGACGGCACACCGGGAAGTAGATAATGCTAATGTGTCTTTGAATAACGTATTCAAGGCTTGCCTCATTCTTGTTTGGCCTCAACATTATTTCTACTTTGCAATATTAGTTTCCTAGTCATACAGCATAGCATAGCACATTTTTGATCACACTTGAACTTACCGTATCTGCTTCAAATACAAAGCAAGAAAAGACCTTTACGTTAATGCGGACAAAAAATCTTTCCTTCAAAACATAATAGCACAGCTTCTTTTATGTTCTTGCCTGGCAACAATTTAAAAATATCCTCGAAATGGTATTGTATAACATCCGAAGTTTTTTGTTGCATGCGGGACGAAATAAATGTGGTGAACTCATTGGGGTCGGTAACGGAACCGAAATCTGGCGACGATTTTAGGGTCAAAAACCTTTACAAACTTCCTAACAAATGTCTCGACTTACACAGCAAAACATGACTGATAGTTATTTTCTATTGTTTATAGGACAACTTAATGCAGCCGCACGGCAACGAGCGTGCGAGTTTCCGCAGTCTTCGCAAGAACATCGGTGGTCGTTGGAAGCGACTAGTGAAAAAGAAGCCTGAACAGGAAGTTTACACGATCCCGCCAGAGCTCAAGCCACAGCTCAAACAAATATACGTGTACTAAATACACGTTCTAGTAATTATAGCTGAAGCAGGATACTTCGCTGCGTTGATCTTAAGGCGATGACATCAACCTCAACTCCACGGTTGTAAAACATAATATGTCATTACTCGAATATCAAAATTGAAAACCTGCACGGCTCGACAGCCACTATCTCTGAACATATCCCTTTCGACCAATTAATTCTAATGACCAATGTTACTAAAATATTTTTCTTTCATTCACCACTTCATTGTGATTTAAAGCCTACAAATTGTATTATTAAGTATTAGAATTTGATGTTTGTGACTTGTGAGTGTCAGTTGTTCCGTTGCAGATCGAATGAGAGTGATAGTCAAATGAATTTAGTTTAATTAATTTAAAGCTATGAATGTGAATTAGGAAGATGCGGTCGCGCATACTAGTGACGAAAATCCAATAATTATGAATAAACAATTATGATGCCTTGCTAAATGTAATTTTTGACTAATTAGGGCATTTCGTAGTTCATTAACTTATTGTAGACATGATCGTATTCGTAAGTGAACTCCGATCAAAATAGTTTATGAACTTATACATACTGTGTGTATAGTGTGTGAAAGCTGAGGTTTGAAACATCTTATTGTTTGATGCAGTATTTTTAGATCATTCATTTTGTGTTGCGAGTGAGACTGAATAATGGTACAATTTTAAGTGTAACGTGACATTGAAAATTTTGGAATAAAACAATATTTTCTGATATTATTGACTATAAGTATCAAATATCAAACAATATCACGATGGAATATCAAATGACCTAGTTGTTGAATGTTGAGTTGCTCGAATTGCTTTTGTAGAATAATTATTCAGATTTTCGCCCGGTCCTTACTGTGATATAATTAAAATGAAAGAATAAAGAAATTATTGTCAGAAAGATGTAGTTTTAACTTGATTGCCTTAATACCTTGTCAATTATAAAAGTCTAGCAAGGACCGACGGTCGAGAATTTTGATAGCTCATATTGAGCCTGATATTTTGATGAAGTAAGCTGATAGAATTAGGTAGAATTGAGCCATGAATATATTTTCTTTCATTAAATTAACTGTTGCTGTAGAAGAAACCATGTTATAACTGTAATTTTAACATCGTGAGAAGTTTTTTGTTTTGAAAAATGTAATCTTTCGTTGAAATATTGGAAAATAAATTCCATCATTATACTGAAGTTTTCTTTCCTTATTATCATAACCCCATCTTAATTTAAAATACCGTAGCAAAAGAAAACATTAATTTGTTAATGTTTTCACTACATGCTTTGAAGTAAATTTGAGGTTATGTTTCTACCTACTACCTATAGGTAAAAGGTTTGTATTACGAATGAATGAAAACAGTGTAAAAACAAATCCATTTTTAGTAAGCCAAATTGTATAATGAAATAAGATAATATCTTTTTTAACTATTATCACGAACATCCGTACCTTCATTTTGAACTTGAAAATTACAATCTTTACTTATAAATACTAATAGAATCCCCAAAATTATAGGTTAAGTTTGCAGCGCCATCTATCTTGGCGCTGATAATTTGTAGGTGTACAGCGCCCTCTGGATTATCTTGATGCGCCTCGAACAGCGCCATCTTTCGAAATATCTTGAAACTAACTAGTTCGCTGAATACGTAACACATCGCTGAACTTTCCATTCTACGAATTCGTTCACTACGATTACCACAGATGGTACTGATACTATGATAGTAATCTAACAACAATACTTTTTCTTTTCGACTAATGGCGGATGGAGGCTTTTCTAATATAAAAATATTATTTAAATAAAAAAATATAATATATATTCATATAGCTACCTAATTACTTTTTAGGTACAACCAAATGCGTCCTCAGCGTCCTACTCAAACATAAATGAGTCAAGTTGGTACACCTTCCCTTTTCGACACTAAAAGGCTTTGTAAATAATTAACCCGTTTGGTTAAAACAGAGCCGAGACCAACGCCCGCATGATGTCGGTTTCGACCCTAAACCTAATCCTTTGAGAGATTAGTTTGTATTAGGAAATTATCTTCTTTGTATCATTAAAGGGAGATGAAGGCATTCATTTGTGTGTTACAACTATGAAAGCACTAACGTTTGATAACATGGCTATATTAAGTCTATTGTCATTGTCCTGTGTTGTTGTTTTATTAGATGTGGGCTTTTGTTCTATCACTAATTATTCGTACACGAATAATTAATGATAGAACATTAAGAATCCGGGTGTACAATACATGTACAAATTAAGACCACCAACGTTATTACATGGTTTATTGTAATATTTTTGACCTCTTTAACTTAACTTAAGTTGTTGGTCGTGAGTTCATTAGCAAACGCTTGTGAGCACAGCTTTTTTTTAAAGTGTAGTTAACCTTTTCGACCATGGTCGACATTGAGTACAGCACCTTTAACGAGAGCATCGGCCTATCGCAACACAAAAAAAAACTACTCTTAAGGTCAAAAGTCAAGACATTGACGTAATAAATCTTAGCACAACACAAAGTAAACAATAAAAACTTTATTTTTTACATTCGGAAACCACGAACACACCAAATCAATGAGCTTATTTATTAGATTGTGCGGGTATCATAATTTCTCCAAATAAAAAAAAGTAGCCAATCGTAATCAACACAAATAATAGTAACTACTTATAGTCAATATGTAGTACCATATTTTTTAAATAAAATTGTATTTAATACATACAATATGGTAATAGTTCCAATAGCAACAAATTTGTTGAATGCTCGTGTTAGAAACTATCAACTATAAATTAATCATAATACTGCTGAGCAAGGTATAATGTCATAAATCTATTCGCATTTTACTTTTAGAAAAACATCTTATAACTGCAATTCCAAAAAGAAATGTATTATCCTGTAGACACGAAATCTTTAAACTTCATTATTAACGATCTATCGGCAGTGGATGCGATTAGCGGACGTCTAGCAAAGCTCTCGACAGCGGCGGCGGTTGGTTGCCGGAGGGCAGCACGTGACGCCGTCCTTTGTTGTTACATAAATAAGCCTCATTGTGTGTAAGAGGGCCGCACGCCCTCATTATACCGAGAGAGAGACGTGTCAATCTATCGGACTAGATTTTGAAAGGTTGAGCGTGATTTGGGAGGCATTTGCGGTGAACGGAAGTTTGTGCTTATTGAGATGTTTTTTTACTTTTTCCTCGTAATTTTTGTTGTTCGTAAATCAGCATGGTTTTATAGGATATTTAATATTGGATTGCTCTGGACTGATCTGTTTGCTTAAGCAGCAAGCATTAAGGACTCAGATCAAATTAAAAGTTAAAATGGAACTTTGCGAACAAAGAAATGAGGCCGGTTAAAACTACGCCTTGCCGTGTACTAACACAATTACACGCACATTTATTTGATCTGAGATTAAGGATATGAAATATGGTGTGTCAGTTATTTAAAAATGGGATAAAATAAGGGATAAGTTATGGTTGATAACAAAGGGATGTTGGACACAAATATTTTAATATAAAAAAATGTGAATGAATAGACAAGTAATAATTACGCTGATCAATGAATCAATCAAGGATATCAATTAGGTTCTGGTACCAGTTCTATTGGTCCGTGTAAAAACTGATATTCAGTCACATCTAATGAGACCGGAATCTGACACAATTGGGAAAGTTTAGGATAATGATGATGATTAACAAATTAATAAAATTTAATTCAGCATGTATGTTCATGTTTCAAGATGTGCAACAAAAACTAATAAGTGATGAATTGATTTAACATATAAAAATATCACCTAATATTTTTTTTACAATTCATACTTACGATGTCACATGGTATTGTTGACAATACTTTGTTACAACATATCCAAGAAGACATAAAATATATTTACATTACAGTCAGTTTCATGGCAGTTTTACAGCGCGCAATCTAAACTGGTTAACAGTGAAATATTTCAGTCGATACTACCGCTGAAACTATGCATGAAATCACATTGGTTTCTCACTTTCTACAATTGATTACGACTATGTACTGCACCCGATACTTGAAAGAATTTCATTTTAGAGTAGCTGATATTGGAGTGGTTGATAAGTAACTAAATACAACTGCAGCATTTTTAGATTTGTTCGTGTTCATAATATGACTTTATATTAACTTACAACTTATATGTTTCTAATTGTGATGCAGTGATAAGCACTGTGCAGTCCATAGATGCAAAAATTGCATATATTGGGCTTTTCTATTAATATTTTCAGTAGCAGATCGGATTCATTATATACTAGCGGTGTATATCTACAATTGTTGTGTGTTGTGCCAACCCGAAGTAGGCTAGCGTGGCGGACTATAGCCTAATCCCTCTCGTACTGAGAGGAGACCCGTGCCCAGCAGTGGGACAATGTTATGGGTTGATGATGATGATGATGATGGTGATATTTACAATTATACAATGATAAACCCATTATTTATTTGTTTTATTTACACTGGCCTATGTCACTTGCAGTACTTTGTGGGTCACGTCCACTTAGAACTTCCTTACACGTCTATTACATTACGCTTGTTCTCTTGGGACTAAGTTGGCAAGTCTCCTCTGTTGTAATATAAACCGGAAGCCACTAAGTAAGCGGCAAAAATTCACAGGTGTTTCCATCCAAAATAAATGAGCATAATCTCTGAAAAGACTTACTTAGGTGTAGAATAACTTAAAAGTAATCTTTTTTGTGTAATCATATGACAATATTTTTACTTATCTAGGGAGAAAACACATATTTTAATACATTACAACACATTAGATAGAGTTTGTGTGTATTTCTCTTTTTTTAAAGAGGTTGGATTTTAGTGTGTTATTTTGGAATCGTAATTATGAAACGGTGATAGGGAAGGATTTGTTGATGAAAAGATAAACATTCAATAATGTTTCCTATAAAAGGGAAAAAATGATATTTTTTGGTAAGAAAAGTCAAATCAATGTAACCAAAGTTTAATTCGGATTTGATTAGTCCCCGACCCGACAAAAACCGTGGATTCATGAATAAATATGAAGGCTATCACAAGTAAACAACGGTTCGGACGGAAGCATTAACAAAAACGAATTTCTTTGAGAGCCGGCACAACGAGGTGACCCAATTTCTTTTAACAAGTTGTTTTAATCCATTTGCTAAAGTGCTAAATTGTGGGGATAATCAAACCTAAAAAGTTGACTAATGCATAGTTGGCGTAGGCAAATTAATTTGGTTTGGAGAGAGATTAATGTTTATTGAATTTTTGTTCGTGAAAAATATTTGTATTTTGTATAGTATTTTTATACTACCAATTGATTTTTCAATGAAATTCCCAGCAGAAGCTTTAAGTCTGGATTCGTATTCGAGTAATGGCAGTGTTCTGGTCCCCTATTACAAAGGACCTAAACACAGGCTGGGTAATAATCTGCCTTGCCTTTCTTGGAATACAGTTATGATGATCGGTATTGTTTTCTAAAGCTCTCTCTATGGAGATCATCATGCATAAGCTACACAATAATATTTAAGTAAGTCTGACAAGAAGTTTAGTGCGTTTGTAACATCTGTAATTATGAAATGAATGAAATGAATGAAACGAATGAAATATTTTGTATGGCAAACTCTAGAGGCGCTGTTCAGGTTTTCCTGAACCCTAAACCTACTAGTTAGGCTAACTGCCGTTCCTACGTCGGATAATCATTTATACCATAACTTGTGGACACACATACACTTTTTACATTGCAAAAATGAGAAAGGAGAGCTAACAGAAATAAAATTTGTGCGCAATGTCATTAAAATTAAACAAAATACGTACAACAAGGCCTCGCTATCCGCGTAATCCGAAAGCAACGTTAGGAGCTATTGAGGTGTTAAAATTAAAAGCATAAATCCACCTGAAATGTTGAAGTACAGTATAATTACAGTAGCTATTTGTAATTCATGGGCAGGCTGGCCTCCTGAGCCATTACGTGAGTCCTCTTCACCGCACAATGAGTTTAAGTATGCGGTAACATATTAGTACGCCGATGTTTTACAGCTGGATATGACAAAGTTAATTTTGCTGAGATTTGATATAAACTTGATCGTTGACGAATCCCTATTGATGAAGTAATGTATATAAGATTGTGGCGTACTTTTATTTTTTATGCTCGTAGATCAAATTGGTATAGGTTCTGAAACTAGGTTATTTATTACGAAGAAGAACAAGGTCTGAAAGGAATTACACAGTTAAACGGCTGTTCGGGCAAGGGACAGACATTTTTGAAATAGTTTCATAGCAAAAGTCTTCGTATACTGGACTAATTTGGAGACGAAACTATTTCATAAATCGTTGTCCCTTATTGGGCTTGGAAATTGGATAGCCGAAATGCTTCATTAACTATTTAATATATTGACATTCTTATTATACATATAGGCAGAATAAAAAACACATACTCTAAATAAAAATCCCGAGTCATTGTTGCGTGGGTGTCATATCCAGTACTTCCTTATTTTAAATCAATGTTCAAAAGTGGGCATGACCAACAATCGTCATATAAATGAACAAGGGAATTTCAGAAGCCTCTTTAGTACGAATTAAGTAGGTTTAAGTGTAGAGGATAGTGCAAATTGAACGTGACTACAGGACGAAGGACGGAATTTCACTGTGTATATAATTTTATATATAATGTTATTACTTTGTGTGGTTCCGGGTAGAGCTTAGAAGGTAGATTTTAGCTCGGTGTATATAGTTTGAGCGGTTTAAGTATGTTATGTTGGTATGTTATAAAGTAAGCTGAAGTGAGCGGGGATCTTGTCTGTTTTTCGTCTAAAAAAAAATATTAAAAAATAAATATATTACACTCATACCTTTTTATAGGTTTTTTTTTTGTTACATTTATTTTAAGACAGGTTTTTTATGACTACTAATTAGAATGTATAAACTCATATTAACAGTTTATGCAAATAAATAAATCTAATATAATAATCCCCATGTAAAATATAGAGGTAGGTACTCTATATTTTACGTATACGTATACATATTTTATATATGTATATAAAAATATAGGGATATAAAAAATTGGTTACGGGACGGGGTATTTATTAAATCCGACACTAGCCGAGTTGTAACAACTGGAAAAAAATAATATAAAACTGTATATCAAAATAATGTTGGTAATAAGGACTAATAAACTACTTAAACAAAAATTCTCCTATCTTCTACATTGCTGTGCCCGGGTCCATAATTGAGAGTAATATCTTATGTAACTCATGTAAATATTATTTATATTGGGTAGAGTATTGAAAAACCATTAAAAAAAACAGAAATGTAAATTGGTTAGTGATAAACATGATCTGGTAAGTCCATTACTGTGATGTAGAAAAGAGAATGGCTGTTTTTTCAAAAGCTTTACAGGTAATAAGAACCTGTTACTCGTCTGTGAAAATAAACTTGAAAGTTTGTCTATCATTTTGGAGTCGATACTGCTTCGTTGATATTACTCAAGTCTTCGTGTAGTTTACAAACTTCGCCTGTATAACATTATAAACTGTTTTCATTTCCACTTTTACAAAGTGGATCAATATCTCTTACAAGAAAGATTTAAGTTTACCTTGTTTTTTATTCAAGTTTCAAAAGTAAGACTGGAATTTTTATATTTTTAATCTAGACAAATATAGGCAAAATCTCTACCAAACATATTGAAATTTGGACTATCTGCAAACATTTTTTTAGAAGCAAACATTCTCAATACGCTTTTTATGGGATCTTATCGGCTTTCGTACAGTATTGAAGTTGTAAAAAGTTTAGCCCCTTTCCATGTAACATTTGCCTGTGTTACCAAAATATCGATACATACCAAAAGTTTTCATGTAACCTTTTACTTGATGTGTTAAGGTTAAACTTCCCTTGGCAAGTTTTAATGGGGGGTAAACGTGAAAGTAAGTGGAAGTTCGTCTCATATCTCGTCATAACATTTTACTGTCACAATACACATACGCATAAGATGTCTCTTAGTAGATATGGATATGTACTGCGGAAATTGGCTGCGTTGTAATCTCTATTAAACTTTGTATCTTAGTTTGTGTAGTTTAGTTTGCAATTTCATTATTAAATTCAATTTCAACAGTCAAAGTAACAGCAAAATCGAAAAATTTGTTACAAAATTGAAGGTTTTATTAAAATGTAATATTCTTTTTATTTTCGCTCAAAATCAAATAACTCTTTTTGGCTCTGGTTTACTGAATACCTATTTACTATGTACACCTGCAACAGCCCATTATCTTTTAACCAATCTTGTCCACCCAATGGTTGTCTGGAAGAAATTGCTTTTAGCGATAAGACCGCCAAATTGTACCTACTTACTTCGTTTGTTTTGTATTTTGTTTCTTGTGTACAATAAATAATAATCTATCTATCTATCTATCTTTATTTTTATCGATTATCAAAGTTAAAATACGCTTACCACAGTTAATTTATGAATGGGTGAACATTCATAACACATCCTGATCTCTCCGCGTCTCTGTAAATACGTAAAGCCATCGTTCCTCATTGACATTGCAAACCTATGACAATTAATTGATAGAGGCCAAAAAGCTTGACAACCAGTTTATCCTTCCTATATCGGTATTGCCTAGAAATTAGGTTGCGGAGGTCTGTTGGTAATCGCTTCATATACAATTCTGATATTCAGTAACATCTACTTGGACTGGAAGCCAACCCAACATAGAATGTCATACCCACGCGTCGGTTGCGAGTACTATACACTGACTGACTACACAGTTATATAAATTTGTCATATTTACCATTCGAATGATTAATTTTCTAACTAATTTAGTATAATTACGCAGTGTTGGTATCAACGATGCAAATTAATTAGAATATAATTACTGTGCGGTCTCTTGTTAAATAGGTCATAGCATCCTATCCTGTAGGCAACTTGAGAACCGATTAAATGATGAAAATCATATTATTATATAAAAAGGGCTAGGTATATAAAAACGAATTTCTATATATATATGCTTCTGAAATAGAAGTTTAAAATTTTTGAGATATTTTTAATGCAATGTATAATTTCATCTTTTGTCTAAAATTTATTTGGTTATAAGCGCGGTACCTACTCATGTTTTCTGGGTTCGAGTCCTTGGTCAAGCAGTGTTATTTTTTTATAAAAATTTCTTAGAAGCTACTGGAAGAACTGATGAACTGTTGTGTGTACAGCATTCAGTAGTTATAGCGGGACTCGAACATTTCTGAAATCATTTCAATTTACCCTTAAGCAAATCTTATATCGACTCTAACAACTAATAAAACAATAATGTTCAATCCTTACGACATTATGAAGAAACCAATTAATAATGTAGCATTTTGTTCTTGCAAAGCAGATGCCTCTCAATTTTCTTAGCAAACGAAGCGAAAAAATAATATTCCACAGATGGATGATGCGTATTACAAAGGGATAAGTTTCCGATTGACTAGACAATATCAAAGGGCGAAGCATTAAAGCAATGAGGGCTTGCTGTATTTATACGTAGGGGTAGAAGTGCAGTCAGAATACATACTTTTTGTTGAAAGGTTGATGTCGTAATGGTGTGCTGTCGAAAATCGACTTAGTGCCGAGAATGGAAAATACGGAACAAAAAATTAATCCAAAGCGATCCATGTCACACTTGCTAGTGTGTCCCTTTTGCATGAATCATTCTTTTAATTATATTTATATTATTATAACGGCATCCCATACCTACCTTCTGTTTTTTTTGGTATGAACAACCCGTCAAACGCCGTCGATTGATGTGTTGAGACCCTTAAATAATATTTCATATAAGGTAGACAAAATAATTATATTCTGGCAATTTCAAAAGTATGAATTATGAATCAAATATTTAGATATTCTACGCTTCCTTTATAATACCATCATTTTAATTCTTATACCTGATACCTTCTATATATGTACAACTATCCACTACTTATTGCTTCGAAGAATTTTAAACGAGTTCTTTTGTATATCAGGAAAACCATTACCTATAACAAAATTCATAAGTCAATTTATAAAGGCTTTGGTATGCAAAACAATGAAAATTAAAACAGTAGACAAACCAAATCGAGGCCACCGATCAATTAATTTATAAGATTGTAAGTAAATTCCAGATGGTATAAATTGTAACCCGAAATAAAATTTCAGATTTCTCCCTTTGTTCGTTTATTGAAATCTTAAAAACACTTTTAATTTCTTCCATTACTTAAAACATTCCCTATTGAAGACTTTTCATTTGTGATGTTTAACCAACGGATTGACTTTTCGATTGACTTGAGGAGTTCAAAAGGGCGGAGGGTACGAAATTAACGCAATGTAGGGTGTGCAATGAAGGAGCGAACGCTTCAAAGAGAAACTGATTCTCCTATTTTCTTTGTAAAATGTATGTATTTTTGGTAAATTAGCATTTGTATGGAAGAACAATAATAGCTCCGAACATTATATTATTTTTTGCAGCTAAAATACCATAGGAATTTTTGTTTGATTTATTATGGTTGTTTTAACTGCAATTACTTTTTCTAAGTATTTTTTTTTTTTTTAAATATAAAATATTTATTGAATCATTGTTACAGTGAGCCTTAGGATTAGGTTAACAACAGTGTTACATCTGTAACTAGTAAAAAGATACATAAATTGATGCGAACGGTGGTCCCCAAACTAGGCAACGCCTGTCTCTTGGGGGCCTGAGTTGTGAAAACATTATACATGTGCATATTACCGCTGGAGTTAGTACGAGTAAGTTACAGTAAAAGAATAAACATTGTATCGTACATAAAATAAAACAATCTTATTGAAAACACTCTATGAAAAGTAAACTTTAGTATTAAAATTAAAATTAAAAAAACAAAAACAAACTATAATAATGTAATTGAGTGAGTGCGTGTGTAAGTTTGTGTGTGTGTGTGTGTGTGTGTGTGTGTGTGTGTGTGTGTGTGTGTGTGTGTGTGTGTGTGTGTGTGTGTGTGTGTGTGTGTGTGTGTGTGTGTGTGTGTGTGTGTGTGTGTGTGTGTGTGTTATGAAGTTATGAAGCAATTATTTTCTCCGATTCATCATATGAAAGGCCCATCAGCCATTTTTTAATTATCTTTTTACAGGAGGTGAACGATAGAGCTTTCGTGTTATAAGGTATACAGTGGGTTACTTTGTTATATACAAAAGTGTGAAGGTAGGAAGGGCAGCGTCTGGCTAAGAGAGAGGTGGTTCTTAGAAGTGGAATTCGGAAGATGCGTTTGGATGTTATTGCAAGATAATCAGGTCGATTTTTCAAGTTTTTGTGTGTGTGTAGGTATGCATTGAGAATAAAAAGTTGTCGAACGCGGAGAACTGGGAATTCTTTGTATAAAGAATCAGTAGGGTAGAAAAATGGTTTTTTCATAATTACTTTTATGACTGCCCTCTGAGCTCTTTCAAGTTCGATTAGTGTCGTTTTACCAGCTCCCCCCCAAATGGATACACCGTATTGCACGATTGATTGGCATATTGCTAAATAGACTGTCCGTAGTATAGTTTTTGGAGTTCGATCTCGCAGTTTTTTCATTATATAGATGAGTTTTCTTACTCGGCCTGATAGAAGTTGTATGTGTGCTTTGAAGGATAAGTTTTCGTCAATCACTAAACCTAAGTAGCGAATTGATTGTGTCTGATGTATGTATTCGCAAGAGCAGTCTTCACGTGACATGTTGTGAGAATACTGGCAGGTATGGAATCTTAATGTGAGAGTGTGAGGAGGTTTGGATGAAACGGTTTTGAAGAAAGTGAGGAGTTTAGTTTTTTTGAGGTTAAGAGTCAGTAAGTTGTTATTGAGTGTTTGCGCTACTATTGATAACCCTTCTTCTGCAGTATTATAAACTTGTTCCCAGGTTTGTGCATGAAAGACAATGACCGTATCGTCAGCGTAGGATATCAGTTCCGCGTTTTGTAGAGTGAGGTTCAGTATGTCGTTCATATAGATAATAAATAGTGTTGGACCTAGTAAGCTGCCCTGTGGAACCCCAAAGTTAATAGGTAGGAGGCCGCTTGAGTGTTCACCTGATTTAACGTATTGGCTTCTATTGGTAAGGTAGCTTTGAAACCATTCGTGTGGTTTACCCCTTATTCCTGCAGCGTTAAGTTTTTTTAGTAGGAGTTCCGCCGAGATAGTGTCGAATGCCTTAGCTAAGTCTAAAAAGACGGCCAGACATCGTTCGCCTTTTTCTATGGCAGTAGATACTAATAAGTAATATAGGAATTCGAGGCTAAGTAATTAGGCTTACTAATTCATCTGCAAGGTTGTGTTGTGCTTGCCGCTGTCATTCTATGGGAAAACATTCTTAGCATACACATTTTCAGCGCTTCGTGCTTCGGAGAGTTAGTGGTAGTCGAAGTCGAAAAGTTTAACCTTTATACCTACATAATTTTTATTAAGAAACCGGATTGCAGGCTGATGGCAATCACTTAGTGTGAAACACTTACATACAGCCGCATCTGGGTAAGAAATATACAAGGTGATATTGAAAATGTGGGTATAATATAAAAAGGACGCTTCTCGTGATACTAGATGTAATTAGGACTAAAATATTTTTAATACAGGTATGGTTAGCCAAAATATCTAGAATTCATGATGAAGTAGGCATCAGGTAGTAGCAAAACAAAGGAAAGAAATAATTTAAAATCAGAATACTTAATAAACGCGAATAAAAATATCAAATATCAAAATCATAAAGCATGGTGTAGAACAGAAAACTTGGTAAACGAAACATTACCTTATAATAAATACTATTAAGGCTTTATTGATATGCCCATGTATTCCTTACAAGTACTAAATTAATAGGTTTAATCGATGTCGTTGACTTCAATTTCACCCTGTATAAGAATCTCATAAACTGGAAAAAAGTCTAGGCGGTTGTTGGGTTTTTGTGATGGTGCCTTATTGTTTATTCTAGGCAACGTGTCGTAAGTCACGGCTTCGAACTATTATTCGAATCAAAGGCTTTCTCTATGTTCATGTTTATTATCAGCATTGAAGAGTCAGTTACGGTACGTATTCCTTTCATTACTATTTCGAATTCTAATAAATTGTCCTTAATTTGCCAAGATCAAAGCATGTACCGTAATTTGCTTGAGTACCTAACTGTTTTATTCCAAGAAAAACGACGTACGATCTGAAATAAAGCAATTTCGTTGAAAATTTCTCTATCTGTTTTCTATTTCGATAGATTGACAAGTTAAGTGAAAGAGTATCTGTAGTTTTGTACATACTACGTTAAGGGTACCTATATAATGATTTAGATATGTGACCGACCCATACAAATCCAACAACTCTTTACTAAAAACTTTTTTAAGACGATCTGACGACTGATTATTATTGATTGACAACAAATAATATAGTATAGTCGATCCGTACCAATAAAAGTAGGTCTATCATTATCATCATCACTATCTTCTTACGTTATCCCGATTTATTTGGAGACAGCGCATTACGTCTTTTTTTTCCATTCCAACATCTGTATCAGCCATCATCATATCATATAGTTCCTTACCTTATCGTCTTTTGCACAAGCCATCCCACCTCTTTAGGCTCCCACTTATTTTATACCATTCCACATCCATGTTGAATTCTTTTTCGGTAACATTTATATCCTGCCTCTCTGCGCCTAAAAGAAGCTCTATCTTAGTAATCAAAACAATAAACGATCTATAATTGGACTAGGTCCGGCATTGGTCCAGAGACCATATACGTGACTGTTCAGCGGGACACCTTATTGGATTTTTCTATAAAATTCCTAGAAGCAGTTTGAAGTTTGATTTACAGCCTGATTAGGGCGATAAAGATTCGGTCATAGCCTAGAAGTTCAGTGATAGTTGTATGACTATTTTTAGGCTGTAGCTGAAAATCACAGTGCAATGTGAGGTTGTACTGCTGCTGCCTTCAACAATGTGCTGAGCTAAACCTTTTTCAGCACAGAATTTTCCTTTCTTCCTTTTTCGACGACTAGTGAAGTCAACCAAACAACACATTAAACCAGCGTAATAATGGATCAAAAAACATACCCGCAGACTGTAAGCGTATATCAATACAATTCTACCGACTTCAAGTAACAAATGTTGTCAATAATTTTGTCGATCGTATCTCAAAATAACGAGACAAATCACACCCAGCCAGACGGCTCAAAAATGCGCTCATATTTCACACTATACTCAATGATCTGTAGCAATTAGTCAAGTCAGAGTCCTTAACATTTAGCTGTTGCTAATTGAGCGCATCACGATGCAGCCGATGAAACAGCACGTTTCCACTTGGACGCGCATCGTTCACGATCCAATGAATAAATAAATAGCTTTTGGTTCCAGACGACTAAAGTGTTAAAAGTGATTTTTGTTAATACTGGTTTTTTTAAATCCTGCGAGGCTTAAAAAGCGTCTGGGTTCGGTGTTAAGCCAGGATTGTATTTCAATGTTCTCCATACATTTTATATAAACATGAGTCTTATCAAATATATCGGTAGGATTTCAATTAGGGTGAGATGTTTAAAACGAAAGGGTTTAATTTCAAAACGTATATGTAATGAAAATTAGCTTTAGCAAAAAACTTGAACATGCTGGTATAATCTTCAGAACAAATGTTGGGAAAACCTCAAGTTTGCTATTCATATCATAACTTACGTAACAGCAGAATGGACGAAAATATTTTCAGTCATAAAACCTAATATTACGTAACTTACCTATACTTGTATATGTTTATATGGATCTCAAAATTGAGTTGGAAAATAAAGTTGACGGGACTTGACAAGATTAGGACCAAGTAAGTGGCACACACATTTCTGGCGGTAGACACATTAAGCCGGAACGCCTCGGAAAAAAACGTTGAAGGCGCAATCCAACGCTAAGTCAGGCTACTTAGCAACTTGCCAAATGGAATCCATTACAACAGTTTGGGATGTCGACGTGTGCCGAGAGCGTAAATGCGTTTGTTTTTTTTTTGGTGTGGCAACAACTTTTTTTTTAAACAATCTGGTGATTCTAGAAAATTAAGGAAAAGACATCATACAAACTTGTATAATAATAATATGATCACTTTTCGGTCATCATACAAAATTGTAAATTGGTTAACTTCGCACATGAATACAAAATATCAATTTTTAACCCATAACGAAGCGTTTCCTACGCTTCGCAATTTTGAGTCTTAAACCGTTACAATAAGTGATGTCAGTAATTCTATTATATAATAAGATACTAAAGTGAAGATTTACACGAATGTCATTGCACTAAAACCCGTTTTATAGGTTGTTTCGTACTATAAAAATGTTATGGCAGCGTTTCGTTATATAAAACAAGGTAGAAAATATAAAATTGACAGGCCAAGTTTTATGTTGTCGTCAATAGTAGGCCGCTTTGAAAGGAATCATTAGGTATTTATGTAAATGTAAAGTTTATTACATACAGTAGATTTTGCTCTAGTGCCGAATACGGAATGTGGGCTATAAATCTTCTGAGCTACTTTATATATACTACAGACATGAAATAATATGTATGGAGTCCTATTAAAATTGGGGCAATCATGACGTATCCTTTTCTTAGTTTTTTTTTAGAGTATAATAAATGATTGTGTCGTTCATTCTGAACTGAATAATGATTTACTTTACTCAACTGTGATGGAGCCATTTCCAGTCTAACCCGATGCGACCGACTTATAATTTTTTAAGCTACTGACTCAAAGCTTGCGCAACCCATGATCATCATCAACCCATTACATTGTTCCACTGCTGGGCACGGGTCTCCCCTCAGAACGAGAGGGATTAGGCTATAGTCCACCACGCTAGCCTACTGCGGATTGGCAGACTTCACACGCCCTCAAGAAAATCTTTCAGGCATGCAGGTTTCCTCACGATGTTTTCCTTCACCGTTTGCGCAACCCAATTTCTAGGAAATATCGATCCTTATCACGAATAGGTTTTAATAAAAAAGATTCACCCCTGAAACCTAATTATAGATAGACGCCTAGTCGCGCCCACTGTTTTTGTATTTCTTTTTTTTTTTTGAAGTTGGATGAAAAGTTTTAAATTAAGTCAAAGTAAGTCTTTGACTTAATTTAAAACTTTTCATCCAAGTTTAAGTTGTAGCTTAATCTCAATAAATATTGTGTAATTTTACAATGTAAATAATCTCTCCGAGATGTAGGATTAACAAAACAGATGCAAATATTTAAGAGGAGTGTCCCTCGCGAACGCAACAATGTTGCACAGTTGTCGCTGTCTCTATCCCTCGCGATGCGAACGCGTGCCCGAGAGGAGAAACAACAATACATTTGCAACATTTTCACGCGTATTTCTTATGTTCCGAATTTTGGAGATTACTCCTATAATATTGTAAATACGTAAAAAAAAATCTCGTAAAAATATATTCACCATATTGTCTGGGTTTCTTTCGAATCAGAATGTTTCTGTATTGATACATTGTCGAGAAATACTAGCATAAAGTTGGGCCGTTTTTCAACGAAAATTGCCAATCTTTGAGCTCGTGTAACTATTTAACCGTATATTGAAATGAAATTTTATACTACAGGAACACGTATTTTAATAATAAGATTGTTACTGCAAAATTCCAAAGACTTTCATTTGTTAATATTCAAGATAAGACCAAACTACGTTTGTATGGAGCGCGGAGCGGATACTATCCTCTTAAGTATAGATCATTACAAATATAATATCATTATACACACATTAAGTCTCACGGCGCGTCTGTGCGGCCTACAGGCCTTCTTCTGCCTACCCTTAGGGAAAAGATGTGAGGGTATGTATAGACTTAATAATAATATTATTACATTTAAAAATATCTCCCTCCTTACTTCAGTGGTCCCAAGCCCGACTGCCTCGCTAGAGTCATGGGTTCGAATCCCAGGTCGAGCACAGTATAATTGGGATTTTCTATGAAATTCTCAGTAGCAGAGCGGAGTTATGGATATGTCGGTAAAATCCAATTAGGTACAGTCACCAGCAAATCGGGTTATACAAAACTGACAAATTTCTCCAAATGATTTTAATCCTTAAAATCTCGACTGTTAAGTTCAAAATTAACTGAGAAAAAATTACATTTTGTGGTAACTTGATGTGCTGGCCATAGTACATGGGACCTAAATATAACGGCGAAATGTGAGTGTACATTATAACATCTCTGCCTCATCTTTCAGGGGATACAGACGTGATGATGTGTTATGTTAAAATATTATAAAGTTAATTTTGAACTACCAATATGGGTAAGTATATTGTTGGTTTACGTATAAAGTTTCAGATTATTTTAGTTATCGACTCTATTAAATTATTATTCAGACAGGGCAAACATTGTGTGGTTAACAGACAGCCCCAGTATTTACTAAAAGTCCTTTTAATCTTAAAATAGACATGTGGTGTAATCTACATATACATCGAATATACCTATACATATTTATTTTAGTCAAATTCTGAAGCTTTGCGGTGCTAAATGTTGATATTTTAGACGTGATATTTTCAAATTTTCATTGCTCGGCCTTGGAATCGAACCCATGACCTCTGGCGTAGCAGTCGCGTTTGGGACCACTACACTAACGAGGCAGTCTCAGAGTTTCCATCAGCCATTTTATCACAAATATGTTGCTACATTTCCTTGGAACTAAATATTCCTTAGAGCAGTGATAGCCTAGAGCAGTGATAGCCTTGTGAAGAGCAGTGATAGCCTTGTGATATGACCATTGGACTGCCAAGTCAAAGGTCTCGAGTTCGAATCCAGGGCACGCACCGCTGTCTTTTCGAAGTCATGTGCGTATTAATAATTAATTATCACGCGCTTAAACGGTGAAGGAAAACATCGTGAGGAAACCTGCATGCCTGAGAGACTTCTCGACGGCATGTGAAGTCTGCCAACCCGCAGTAGGCTAGCGTGGTGGACTATAGCCTAATCCCTCTCATTCTGAGAGGAGACCCGTGCCCAGCAGTGGGACAATGTAATGGGTTGATGATGATGATGAAATATTCCTTTACAAAAAATGTTTGCCTGTGGATTTTCAATACTTATTTATAGAATACTAGCTTTCCGCCCACGGCTTCGCCCGCGTGGTTTCTCGGCTTTACTGGATTTAAAAGGAATCTTTTTTCACGGTTTGCAAAATTTTTCATTTATGCCTGCTCCTTTTGGTCGTAGCGTGATGTTATATAAACCTTCATCGATAAATGGACTAACACTGAAATAATTTTCAAATCGGGCCAGTAGTTACTGAGATTAGCCCGTTCAAGCAAACAAAGAAACAAACTCCTCAGCTTTAGAATATTTTACTTATAGTAAGTAAATAAGTAAAAAAGTATAGATTTCTCTTAGGTCGAATAGTCGTAGACAATGACGTAGACTAGGCTACGAGCGTAGCGCCGCTCGTAGCACCGTAGCTGTTGCTACGTACGGTCGCGGTATAAATATTTCAGCACAGGAAATTATGCTTCTACTGATACTGTTCCCGTGCAAGGTTTTGAATGGAAAAGCGAGTCTTCGACTGCTAAACAGAAATGGAACTTGAATTATGTATTTCGTATCTGTTTTATTGATAATCCAGAGGAAGCTTTTCGTTTTAACGATAAAGTGTGAATATTGAAATTCGTGATTCCGAAATTTCCAATGATGTATAATGTTGAAAACGATAAATAATAAAGTACAATGTCCCCTCTCCTTTTTATGGTACTACATAGGCGAATAAAAACTTGAAGTTGAAACGTGAAATAAAAACGCGAGTTCACTCCTGTGTCCTGATGAGGTCTCTCGTATTAATGGATTCTCGCTTTTGATGGATCATACTGTTATCTAAATCAGCTAAAGAGCTATTGTGGATTCTAAATATGAATTGAACCCAAAGAAGTTGGTACATTTTGCCTTTGTATAATTGAAATCGCCCCGAAATGTGTACTATAAAATATAATTTATACATACCATCATCACGCCTGTATTCCCCGAAGGGTTAGGCAGAGGTGTACTTAATGTACACCCACAGTTCGCCGGTATGTTTGGGTCCCATGTAATAGGGGGCGAGCCTATTGCCATTCACCGGGCACAAATCCAGACTCCGAGCTGCTACTGAGAATTTCATAGAAAAACCCAATAACACTTTGCTCGACCTGGGGATCGAACCCAAGACCTCTAGCGTAGCAGTCGCGATTGGGACCACTAGACCAACGAGGCAGTCATATATTTATACCTAGTTACTAAACTTGAGTTACATTTATAATACATCTATGTAATTATATATAATGTTATATAATGATAAATGGTGAATTGGCAGCTTTTTCTACTAACTTTTGCTTGCCTTGCAACCCGCATATGTATAGTCACTGCAATATAGTTTTATACTGTGTTTATCGTGTGTATGTCAAAAATAGCGTGGTCTATCCTAGAACCTATGATGAACAATTATATAAGTCAGACTTAGACATAATCTAGAGTTTCATTGCCGATTGTTGTTATACCACCAATATAAGTACACATTATTACAATCCGTGTATATATGACTTGATGTATTATTTATTTACGTCTCGTTGATACGGAAATTGCAGTTTTGTAATATTCACGAGAGCCGCCGGATTAAATTCTAAGTTACAATTTATAAGCGTGCGGCGTGGTGTCATATCATATTGTTTACCTTAAGCGCCCTGTAAACGATCAAATTTGCTTGACAAATTTGTTGGTCAAACTTCACATTTTCATCAAAAACTCATAGTAGACTGATTGACAAACGCGTCAAACAAAGCTGCACACTATCAAATAATTTGACAAACACGTAAATTTGTCAAGCAAGTTTGATTGTTTACAGGGCGCTTTACTACATTGTCAGATAAAAATAACGAGATATTTTTTTTATTTTTTTATGGGAAAGCTCGGCCAACGAGCAGGCGAGTCACTGTTTCTGCAATACCAAAGGACTTGCAGGTGCGTTGCCGAGCCTATTTATGGAAAAGGGAGGGGAAGGAGAAAGATGGGGACTTAGGGAGGAATTGAGCCTTTTCTATTGGCACATAAGGCTGGCAAAAGCAGATAAACTTAGATCAAACCTCATATTATCCGGTCTCCTTTCTTAGAGAATTTGTATATAATTTCACCTTTTTTGCTACAATGCAGATGAATGATCCAGTTGATTTGTTCTTACTATAATAATGATAAAATTTTCCAACAAAACATGGACCGTTACTAGAAATTATCAAATAAGTTAGTATTTAAGTTTCAATGTAAGTAGGTACAGTCGCCAGCAGGTCAACGTATACAAAACTGTCAAATTTCTCTAAATGATTTTAAACCTTAAATTGTTGGAGATAAAATTCCAAATCAACTGAGAAAATTTGACATTTTGTGGTAACTTGAAGTGCTGGCCACCGTACGTCCGAGTATGATATCGGCTGAGTCTATAATTTGAACCACACATCACTGGGGTGCAGCAAACCCAGGGGAGAGTGTTAGTGTGTTCGTTTAAATGATTCGACACCTCCCCGGAGGATCAACCCTTTCAACAACTAAGGGGTGAAATTTTACATAATAATGAGCTATTTTTTTTAACTTTATGTAGGTACTTGCTTTTACCCGCGACTTCGTCCGCGTGGAATAGATTTTTCCCAATCCAGTGGGAATTTCCCAAAATATCGTTATAAATTAAAGCCTACATGTTATTCTGATGTATAAACAGTAATACTGTAAAGTTTCATCAAAATCCGTTCAGCAGTTTTTGCGTGAAAGAGTAACAAACATCCATCCATCCATCCATTCTCACAAACTTTCACATTTATAATATTAGTAGGAAGGATAGTAGGATTCGTATAGAGAGATCATGTTTTTATTTTCATGCGCACATAAGGGGAAGCTTTAAAACTAGTGCTATTCATAATTTGAGCCTCAAAGTATTTATTTCCTTTGTTAAATCTAAAAAAATTACATACATTACGTCTGCGTTTCACATGAATACCTTCGATTCAAATTATTGTGCAGTACTTAGTCAACTTATTCCTTCTCCAAAATTCCACATCAAAGTTTGAGAAAGTGTCAAAAACTCAAGTGGTACTTTTCATACGTTGAAAAGGTAAGTACGTGTCGTGGATTCAAAGCCATGGCCCTCGAGCAACGTCTGACACTTTCAAGCCATTCCAATCAAAGCCAGCCCTTAAATATTAAAAGCTCGTTACACTAATGAATCGTATCTGATTTTGCCGTCGTCTGCAACGCCTTCAATGTCTTTTGGCCTTCTTTACAGCAGTTTCTTAAGAAATCTTTTGTTGGTTCAAGTTTCCGCTTTTTTCTAATAGTTGTTATTATTTTAAAATGCAGAACGTCACCACGAATATTGTCTATTATTTCCTTCATCAATCTTTTGACAAAAAGCCCAAGTGAGAAACATCTTTAAATAGCTTTAAAAAACAACATACTGTTCTTTAAGAAAAATCTTGAGCTATTTGACCAAAACTTTAAAATGCTTGTCATTTCATCACAAATTAATGTCACATTCCGAAGAAAAACAAGAAACAACACCCCAACAACAAAGGAACAAAGAAATGCAACTAACGATCGTCATTTATCACAACAGAATCACATTTAAAGTCCGTCCTAAAGAATCAATGTTTGTACGAAGCATTTCTATCCGTATTCTGTTTTAAGGAAAATCCATTGGAATTGTAACTGTTACAATACATTTTACTTATAGTGCAGAGCTGCACACCTCGGTGTTTCACGTCGATTGATCGAGAATAGGGATGCTGATCGAGTAGGCGACACGGAGCGTAAAATGAGTTGTTCGCATCGCCGCTTCGGCCGTCTGCCAACACTGTTCGCCAGTAAACATCTATTGTCTTGCTCGTAAAACGTACAAAGATTCTGTTCGGAAATTGCAAACGTCTTAGATCCCCTCCCCCGAACTATGGCAGTAAAGTCGCTTTCATTACATCAACTTATTGGATGGATTCCAATATTTCTCGTACGACTGCAGCCGATTGCATATTGCGTACGGTATGATTATTGACAATTTATTTCGTGCATTCGATTCTGCATAAATTTTAATATGCTTTTCGAATTTCTCGATTGTGTAGCGTCTGATCAGATTTTTACTGGTAAACATTTTCTTTTCCCGGAATTACTAATACTGTTGTGGTAGGGCCACGCTATTCGCAGCATGAATGGGCCGGCTTGACCGGGGAAGTACCACACTCTTGCAGAAGACCGACGTCCGAGTAGTAGCGTTTCGTTACTGCGCTTCGTTCGGTGAGCGAGAGGGCCGGAGGCCCAATTCCTCCCCCAATCCCCTTTCTTCTCCTTTTCTCCTTCCCCTCCCTTTCCCTAAATAGGCTCGTCAACGCATCTGCAACTCCTTTGGTTTTGCAGATGTCCATGGGCGGCGATGACTACTTACCATCAGGTAGCTCGCCTGCTCGTTTGCCGAGTTATCCCATAAAAAAAAAAAAAAATTGGCGTTTTCCAGGTAAAAATTGCATCAAATATTTTATGTAGGTACGTACACCTACAAACAAATTTTAATTTATTCTAGGGTATTTGTGCAATTTCCAGAGACAATAGCAAGCTGGTGAATGTATCGCATAAAGTTAACCGACGGAAAATGTTGCTGACCTATACGCTTTGATACCCCTAAATCTGGCCTAGGTATATTATCAGTCATTAAGAAAAATATGCGTATGAAGATGTATTTAGCAAATACACAGGTTATAAACAAACCAAATACTAAAACGGTCCTTATTAAAATCGACGCCTTGAAGCCTCTATTTAAATAAACTGGCGCAAGAAAATTCTATAAAATTTAAATAAACAGAGCTAAGAAAATATCACAGTGAGTTTATTAGTCGCTGTTAACACTCTGTTGGCTAATAAAGTTGTTTACAATAACTCTATTGATTCACGTTGTGTAATTGGCAATCAGAAATGAAGATTGTTTTTCCTGATTCATGGTTTATTTGCGATGATTTTCAATTGAATATATGTATTTCAATAGGTTTATAATTAGATGTCAACTGAATAAAGTTAATAAATAAGTGACAGTGGAGCTTTTATTTTAGAAATTTAGAGTCTAACAAAACTGGCGTAGTAGTTGCATGTACAGTACATGGTGAATGTGAGATTCAGGGTTACCACCAGGTTGAGTGCTAAAATATCGAGGTTTGAAAACCGCACCGAGTACACTTTATCTGTGAAATGATTTTGTTAGATACTCGTATAAAATTACATATGGCATGTATTCCCGGAAGGTTAGGTAGAGGGGTACTGATGTACGCCAACAGATCGCCATATTTTTCTCTCTATATTTTAGGACTCCGAGCTGCTTCTGAGAATTTCATGAAAGACCCAATAACACATGGTCAACCTGGGCATTGAACCCAGTGTAGCAAAACACACTATACTAACGAGGCAGTCTACATACGATAATGTAATTTATAGTAGTATGTAACTAGCCTTACCCTATAATATCTTGACTTCTCACCTCATAATTATAAAAAAAAACACTACATACAAATATAATTATTAAAACAATATTATTCTCTTTTCAAAATTAAAGTTTGTTCCAACAATATGTTCGGGCCGTGTGCGCAGTAACTTTGTTGCTTTAGTTTACACTTAGTTGTATGCGAGGCATTATCTTAGTAACACAGGCAAAGTAGTATACGAACGAGCAAACGACACGTCCTTGCTTAAGAGTAACGACTGTTTGTCAAGTTAATATCAACGTCTTGTTTAAAGTTGAAGACACTGTGGGCACTGATTAGGTAAAGTGTGAGAAAATTAATACAAAGGTTTTGTGTATGTTGAAAAGAAACTTGAACAAGAGAGCCTCTGAGCACTGCTAGGGTCGCGAAGGAAATGAATGAAAGAAAGGAATGAAAACTCGCTCCCGTGGCCATATCAAAAAGTGGTGAGTGAGTTTTTTAGTTGATGAGTCACAATAGATGACAATGGCAGAGACAGGCAGTAGACATGGATGGAATCCAACGTGCCCCGTTGTCTTCCCCGGGCGGGGAAAATCCATGACGATTTCAACACGAAAAAAGGAGGCTTTGGCGGGTTGATCCCAGAGAACAAGACGGCGGTAGTGGAGGACCTTCAGATACTCCTTACTCCTTAGGGGATACCTCTTCAGAAACCACGGGGAAGGCGTTGCACAGTGGGATCTAGGGTGGTCTTTCAAGATGATACAGTGTCATGTGTCGATGTGTTGATTGATGGTCACTAAAGCTGGTATAAGTGGGTAAGGATCCCACTTGCCCCGGTCTTATCTCCCAAGACCAAACGTTTTTGGGTTGAAGGTTTCCCAGCATAAACATGGGCAAGTTCCTGGCATAGTTAACTGAATATTGTGTGCGTAGTTTAAGTTTCAAAAATCCGACTTATGACATTATTAGATAAGTGTTTCTGGATCCATGTTCTCTATAGAATATTCTTCTTCTTGTTTAAGTAAAGGTTATCATCGCGATGAGACTAAGTGCTTAGAGACTTTCTCGACGGCGCGTCCGAAGTGTGCTTAGCTACATTTAATTACTACAATAGAAGTCCAAGCCAAAGCAAGGATTACCCTGAGCATTTTGGGAGGAGGAACTATTATAAGTAAAACCACTCAAAATTAAGTAACCAAAAATTTATTAAAAGTTCCGACGAACATCATATTAATCAAAGTTTAAAAGTAATCAAATATTTTTCAATTAAATATTTTAGGTTATCAAAGTTATTATCAAAGTAAACGATAGACTAAAATATAATCATAAAGGTTACTTGAGTTCAGACTAACTTACTTCGTAAAGAGATACTTACACGAGTCGCCAAGAAAATGTGTTTGTTTAATAAGTACACGAACAGGCTTCCTTTTCTAACATTCCTTTTGGTAGGCGGTAGACAATTTCTTTTTTTTTTATGGGATAACTCGGCAAACGAGCAGGCGAGCTACCTGATGGTAAGTAGTCATCGCCGCCCATGGACATCTGCAAAACCAAAGGAGTTGCAGATGCGTTGCCGAGCCTATTTAGGGAAAGGGAGGGGAAGGAGAAAAGGAGAAGGAAGGTGATTGGGGGAGGAATTGGGCCTCCGGCCCTCTCGCTCACCGAACGAAGCGCAGTAACGAAACGCTACTACTCGGACGTCGGTCTTCTGCGAGATTGTGGTACTTCCCCGGTCGAGCCGGCCCATTCATGCTGCGAACAGCGTGGCCCTACCACAACAAAACAATTATTTAGAGAAACATATAATAACTATAAACATACGTAGTAACTATGGAGCGAGCTACCTGATCAACTGATCAAGGCAAGCAAGGTTTAGCAGCACTAGCTGTGGTAAGGATTTGCATGTGTGATAATTCTTACCTCATCGTAATCTTTCCATACCTGAAGACCATAAAAAGCCGTCGAAGCCAGTTTTCATACAGATACCTTCGACCATCTTTAGTCCTCCGATTGTCAGGAGCCCAAAAAGCCTAACAACTAGTCTATCCCCAGGCATGATAAATGAAAATATTTATTTCGGTAAATCGATAAACAGGTCGAAATAAATATTTTAAGTTTTTAACACTAGATGGTGCCGGCATTTCCTAGCTCGCTTTCATAAGTAGCAAACTCGGAGAGTATCGGTATTGCACCAGAAATTTGTGTTGTTACGCTTTGTGTAAAATATTGATATTCAGCAGCATCTAATTAGACGTGAAAGCCAACCATTGTTCGGAAAAGATTAGAAGGATGATGATATGTAGGAACTATGCACCCAAGACAAGATGCATCTCATAATATACAATTAAATTACTATCCTATTCATAAATTAAGTACATATAACAGTGTCTGGAACGCTATAATTAATGACTCCTAGTTCGTTACTAATTGAGTGGATTCAGTGAGAAGACGCGACGGCGACGATTTAAAAATACATTTCCTTAGCAAGTTTGTTACGAGTCGCCCGGAGATGTCGGTCTACTAGTTACTACATTGTTATTTCTTAATTATTCGAAACTTGGTTGTTATAAACTGGAAACTTTATGGTAGATCATAGCAGGAGTAAAAAAGCTCATATCATTAAAATAGAGAATATTTCAAGCGTTTTTCTTCAATACATAATTCTCTACTTCAGGCAAAGGTTTACTGGTAACTTAATACCACCTTATCCGCCTTATGTATCTTTTGTTTTTCATAAAAGTTCAAATAAATAACTATCACTTGAATTGAGAACCAAGCAAAGATCAAGATGATTATGAATTAGTGCCACGGAACGGAAACTATTAATTTGGATTTTAAGAAACACGTAGTGCTGATAGATGCTATTTATTTGATTCATTGTCCTTATCAAACTCTTGTTACAATGCACAAAATAATTAGCAGATACAATAGAAAACAATTATTACGACCTTCTGGAGGTCTGTTCTTTAACGAATTAAAGACAGCTATCACTATGGAAAAAGACAGGCTTTACAAATATACAATTGATGGACACAAATAAGGAGAATATCGAGAATTGAAACATAAATTATATGTTGAATACGCACATACCTCTTTGTCTCGGCGTAGGAACTGTATCCATGATGCACACCAAGCGTTAGTGACTATTTGCCAAACGTGAAGGCAGCTTCATATTCTGTAAAGAGGTAAGGCAGTTATTGGGTTGTGATACTATCAACGGCACCTAACACAGGCAGGTCGTGCTTAACAGGAGGACTTCCTAACATGAATATATAGGTATATGTATTTATCTATCTCCTATATAATATTATATTATAAAAAAATATTATTATTTCCCTTGGTCACGACTTCATTCATCTTTTTTTATAATTTTTCTAAAATTTTGCAGAAGGTTTTAACAGACACGAAAGTTAAGAAAATTGCACAGAAAATTGGAAAATATTAAAAAACTTAACAACTACTTAATTACACTTCGTGCGTTTTGTTTTAATAATTTATTCCAGTTTGAATTGAATATTGATATAGTATACCATATAGCTAAGATAGGAAAACGTCTGTTGGGTCAGCTAGGAAATATATAAATAAAAAATAAAGAAAGAAAGCATAAACCAAGACAATAAAAGACTGCAGTCTGAAGTTTACCGGTTATTTCATTGCTTTTCATTCCAGAAAACTATTCCATCCATCTACAAGAAAACCTTTCACGTGTGCGTCTATTCATAAACGGAGCTTCACAATGATCATACAACAATAAGGTGTCCCTCAGTTCTCACAACACCACAATGGAGGTTGGGAGCATATAAAGTCGCCTTGTCCTCACTAATTAATCTGCTTATTCAGGCCCTTGAGGGAAAAATTAACTTCCCTTGAAAAGAGACAATTGTATTTCCTACGGTATTTTTTTATAATTAAATAGCATGTCAAAAGGAATATGGGTAGCTTCGTGTCTCGTAATAATTTACAATTCCCTTATTTTTCGACCAGTTTATTGTGCTTTAGTAGGTATTCTTTTTTAGTTCGCGTCTTAGTCCATTTTCAAACTTTATATTTTTGTCAACAAAGACTATTTATTATTATGACTTATTCATAAAGTTTGTTAGGATTATTTTGAACTTTTTTATATCTGGTTGAGCAATAGGCTTCTGTACGACGGGTCGTAGTTCGATTATTATCGATCGAGTTTATACTATTAGGTAGAGCGCAATTTTCTAAAAATTCTTTCACTGATAGAAAGCGATATTATACCCCAATGCTATGCTATGTTTTTTTTTTGTGGTCACATCCAGTTAAGTGAGCACACGAGAGCTATAGGGTATATAATAAATAAATATTATGAATTCGTTCTAAGTAGGTAGCTTTCAAAATTTGTCTCTTCACTCACAATAGAGATTTTTTAGTTAACATAGAACAAGTTAAAGATTTCTTGATGAAATATTTTCATTCCTGCAAAAGGTAAAGCACAATTTGCATGCATATAGATAGCGTCGTTGCAGTTATGAAATATAGGTACACTTCACCTTCTAGTTAGCCGGGCACCCCAAAGGAATCGCATCCACTGCTGTATTGGTAACTAAAATGATAGACTTCTTACATACTTCAAATCAAATCAAATCAAATTATTTATTTGTGATACATGGGTGATACAGGTGTTCAATATACAATTATTTATAATCAGTGCTCATGCCATGATCAGCCACTTGGGCATACAAATTATTAGTAAAATTAATTATTATTATAGTATACTAATTTAAATTTATGATTATAAAATTACTATTACAACATTAATTAAATATTAAATTATATGTCATGCAGGACAGACACAACACAATATGTGATAATGAATGGTCATAATGTCAACATTAAACATTTAAAAAGCTCTAGCCGATATAAATTCATCCACAGAATAAAAACATTTTTCTGTCAGAAATTGAAACAATTTATTTTTAAAGACATTGATATTGCTACATTATTTTATGTTATTGGGAATCTTATTATAGATCTTTGCAGCCATAACAAACACACTTTTCCCAAAGAGAGTAGTCTTATACTGCCTGTTCAGGTTATTATACAAGTGGCTCCTATTTCGTGATCTAAGTTCTAATGTAAATAGTGATGGATGATGTCTAATAAACAAAGCAGTTTCGAAAATATATAAAGATGGCACGGTAAGTATATTAATTTTTTTTAAATATTCCTTGCAGCTGTCAGTTCTTTTGAGACCACACATAGCCCGCACACACCTTTTTTGACAAATAAAAACTTTATCCCAGTTAGTAGCGTTTCCCCAGAATATGATTGCATATCTAAGTCTAGAAGCAACATTACTATGATAAGCTACGAGTAATGTGTTTAGATTTACCTTTTTCGCAAGCATATATAAACTATATGATGACTGTGACACTTTTTTGCAAACAAACTCTATATGACTTTGCCATTTCAAATTGTCGTCTATGTGTACGCCAAGAAATTTTGTTGTAGTCGTCAGTTCAATTTTTCCTCCATTAAATTCTATTCTAGTATGTAAAGTATTTTTTGTTTTCTGTTTAAATTGCATTAACTTAGTTTTATCAATATTAATTAATAGATTATTATTTTGTAACCATTGAATTATTAAATATAAACTATTATTTATAATATTATCATCATTGTATACAACAGTGCAGTCATCGGCAAATAGTACCATAGGATCTGAAGTAGATTTTGGTAAATCATTGATATAGATGATAAAAAGTAGTGGGCCTAAAACACTACCCTGTGGAACTCCATATTTTATTTTTTTAGGCCTGGACTTATAATTCATTTTCATTTCATTCATACTGAAGTAGTAATGTATTTAAAACTATGAATGTTATCTCAAATATGGCCAGAGGTAATGTATAAAGTTCTTACTTATAATTAATTTCATAGAGACATCTTTAAAATTAAACAGTGGGTATATTTTTAAGATTTTCTATTAAGATTCTATTTTTCTATTGATATTCTATAAGAAAGTTATTAAAATTTTACCTTGAAACTACACTATACTTTTACATTCACGCCACAATCAAATTCATCATCCTGCTAGCCTATTTCCAAGTCTGTTAAGGCCGGCTTCCAGTCTACGTATCAGTATTTTACACAAAGCGATTGCCATCCGACCTCCGCAACCCAATTTCTGGGCAATACCGATATCCTTAGAGTATAAGGGTTTTCAGGTTATGTGGTCTTCTGACGTGTCGTGTAGGTGTTCGTATGACAACCGGGAGCGACGGTTTTATGTTTTCTCGGAGACACAGTAATTACACGGGTAATAATGAATGAGAGATATACCGAAGTATCTCAGTAAAGATAAATGGGTCGGAACTAAACGCGACATATGTGATATAAAGTAGGAGCATGTTAATTAACACCGAAGCAAATAGACTCAATCAAACAGCAAACAGATTTAATTATTAGCACGACTATCTCTAGCACGAGAATAAATGATCCCTTCGTTAGTAAATAATGAAATGCGTAGATACTCTGGTGTAAGATAAATAAGTGTATATTTATAACCTCATAGTCTTCAGTGGACGTCATTGCGAGTGATTTCTACATGATTCGGTTCTCAGGTCGAGCAAATTGTTACAAGGTTTTTCAATATTATACTCAGTAGCAGCTTGGAGTTTGAATTTGTATTTGATCATTGGCAACAGGCCAACCACGTACATACAACATAAAGGTGAACTGTACTATACCCTTTGGGAAGAAGAACAGGCGCGATAGTATGTGTTTTTTAATGTATTGCCATCTTATTGAAAATTTAAATAGATGAACAACTAAAAGGGAAACGCCCATTTTTGGCCATGCTTTGCCCAACAATGTGTTAAATACCAAAAAAATACGCATTTAGTAACTAAAATATTGCTATAAACTTATTTGTAGCAGAACTCCGGAATTAAAAGCCGATTTAATTGAGACACTCAATCGGATTGCTATATTTTACAACTTCCGTGCTTTGGTCAATCCGTCAAAGTAGGGAGAGATAGCGACTTTTACTGAAAAAATCGATACACTAAAACCGGTAAAAACAGATTTTTGGGAAATCTTTTTGTTTGTACGTTTTTTTCTGCTATTTTTACTGTCTTTATACCAAAAAAAAGAGAAAAAAATAAGTATTTGTCCATTTTTGGGCTTCAAATACAAACTATTGAACCGATTCCGTGTTTTCGGTTTTTTTAAATATAGATTTTTCGATAATTAGTTATCTTATTGTCATCCCTACGTCAATAATAATCGTAAACCATAATTGACAACTGACTGATTGACATTGACATTTCACATTTTATTTGTTGACAAAATGCGCTATTGCGACTAGTGATTTTTTGAATTGCGTTTTCTGGTTTATTTTCCGGCGACTTTGATTACGAAAATGGACCCTGTTACCGCTCCTGATGACGACCTTGGCTTTACATTGGATTCTGTACTCGCTTCCCACGCCCAAAAATTATAAAACTACAAGTATGTTTTTTGTTAACCGTGATTTTTTTAATATGATTTTTATAACTCCAACCGAGTTTTGTGTAAAAAATAGTGGTTGTTTCTTTATCTATAATGTCAACCCTAATGCCTATAATTTGTTTCTTTCATGGGCGTCATTGGGCCAAAACCTCTTTATCAAATGGGCATTTCCCTTTAAAGGTTGAACTTCGTGAAAACGTTCACTATTTATTTAAACAGTATGATATCATTCTCAATAAGCTTCAGCTTCATAATTTCCTATGAAATAGAGAAAGACATAATAAAAGCAAAGTTTGGTTTGACTTTCAGTATTTAAGCTATAAGTATGAATTCGTACATTCTTACTTGGAACAAGCACTGTAATGTTGCCCCTTAAAATATTTTGAGTATTCTCCTTTCTTAAACCAAACATTAACTCAACTGTGAAATAACAAAAGCCAATATCAAACTTTTACTGGTAGTGTTCTTCAGGACAATCCTTTCATTACCTCACACGTAGTAAATTCCTCGAAATTCTTGATTCGTTTCCTCCCCAATTTATTCTGTCTCACTCTTCAACATGAAGGGATGGGAGGGACATTTATACATGAGTCAAGCCAGAAAATCAATGAATTTAGGTAGGTATAATGTCATACTGCCATACGAGGATTGGAAATTTACATATCTAGTGTGATATTTTATATGGCCCGAAACGTCGAGGTAAGTAAATTTTGGAAAAATTCATTTATTTGTTAATGCAATAGGCTCGCCCCCCTGTTACATGGGACGGCGATAATTTGGGTGTACATAAGTACACTTCTGCCTAACCATTCGGGGAGTACAGGCGTGGAATATAATTATATATGAAGATTTCAAACATTTTTGACAATACATCTTCCAACCTACCCTGAATCAAGGTACAGAAATAAAAGGTAACTACATTACCTACGTACCCTCCACATAGCTCTGACAGAAAGTTTCCTTGCCAAGTATCGAGCAGACAGGTGGCAGACGCTTTCTGCCAAGCCAATAAATCACTGGGGCTACCTACTTGGTATTGCCCAGGATGCTCCGATACGCCGGGCAACTCCTGATTAATGTGCCTGATTTGACCGCTGCCCGGATTTATACAAAAAATATACTGTTTATATATATGGGTTTGGGTTAGCTTTGCGGAAACGCGATTAAATGGATTTGAAGGAACTGTGATGATATTAACAATAGTTTTTAGTTAATTTTCTAAATCCAAATAAGTATTAGACGGTTATAATTATTAGAATGTGAACAATACTTATTTCATTGTTAAAACTTTTCTGACACATTCTGAGCTGTTCATAACCATATTATGTATCTCTTTATATCTATTTCCAAATGCGTAATCGTTATTCTTATATTTTACATATCAAAGGAGATAGCAAAGCGACTTAGCGAAATGTCTACATACAAAAAGTACATATACGAGCACACCCCTCTTCGACAAAGGAAAAGTTTTCAGTTCAAGCGTCTGAAAAATATTACCCAACTTAAGTTTAATCTCTTGAAAACGCTCAAGGAAACAATTGTAAATAGGAACTCTTCGTTTAAACAACGGGGATGTTTGTCGAGACAATATAGAGTTGTACCGATACAAATGTAAAATATTGTCAAATATGTTCTGTTTATTTTCTATGTAAAAATGTTTTTTGTTACGTAGTTTTTATAATAACAAAATTTTGATAGAGTTTTTTTATTTCTGCATCTGAATTGTATAAATATATAAATTTGCTGTTTATTTTCTTGTTATTACCACTCAGTCGATGGAACCAAGCAACGCAGCAAAATCATGGACGAGGTCGGGAGAAGTTTATTTCGGTCGAGTTTTGTCTACGTTACAGAAACCCTGGACGAAAAGAAGGCTTTAACCAACAGTGGGATAAAAGAGATAACACCATCACGCCTGTATTCCCCGAAGGGTTAGGCAGAGGTGTACTTAATGTACACCCACAGTTCGCCGGTATGTTTAGGTCCCATGTAATAGGGGGCGAGCTTATTGCCATTCACCGGCACAAATCCAGACTCCGGGCTGTTACTGAGAATTTCATAGAAAAACTCAATAACACTTTGCTCGACCTGGGGATCAAACCCAAGACCTCTAGCGTAGCAGTCGCGATTGGGACCACTAGACCAACGAGCCTGTCTTAAATTATCCAGTAATTAAATTATCTGGGTAAATTTTATTTTGTTATCGTGAGCAATGTCTATATTAGGATTTTTCTTCTATTTCGGTAAATAAAATAAATCTTGCTCTCAATAGCTCTCGTAAAGTAATATCAAAATAAACCCGCAGAAAACTTTTTATTGTTATAACGGTTGTTACGAATAAATTGCGTCGGCAGTCAGATAGCCCCATTTATTGGACATAGACGTTATAATTTTCAGGCAAGTTGGGGAAAGCAAATAATTCATAAACATACAGTATCGTAGGTGCACTGAACATGGTTGCCGTTACATAGCAGTGTGTATTGAATTTGTTTTAATAAAAAATATCATAAATCATTGTTATTATATAGGTACCTACTTATAAGATGCGTAGACGTAATTACTTTGTGTCATTCCATACCATCTTTATATTATGTATAATATTGTAAAGTGGAAATGTTAATTGTTAGTTTGTTTGTAATCGATAAACTCTGAAACTACTGTAGCGAATTTTATAGTTATTTCACCATTAGAAAGTTACATAATTACAGTTTAACATTGGCTATTTATTATCCCGTGAGATAGTTAGGGTCGAAGTAGCGGGCGAAGCTGCGGGCGAAGTCGCGGGCTACTCTTTCGTAGATTATATTCTGGTCAAATCTTACAGATACCTACGAAGTACTACGTCAACGTCCTACTATGAACTACCCCGCGCTATGGTATTAATCTATTTTCTACCGCATTTAGTTTTGGCAGCACATCGGAAAATCGCTTTAAAATCTGCGATGACTGCAGAAAAAATGCAAACTTGTTCCATTTCTTGCATTTCCTTTGCGATATTCATCGAATCATACATGTTCCGGCCATCCAGTGTAAAGATGCAGTGGTACCATCCTTTACTTATAGGAAATCAAGGCACTCTAGAACCCTTCTAGATCTCTGACTTGAAATAGATTTTCTTCGTCCTTTGTAATCATCTTTTACTTCGTCAATTCATCAACAATATCGGCCTTAATAAAATCAACGCTCGCGCTGGGCTAGTATAAAAAAGTTTATTCTTCGTGAAAATAGTAGGTCATAAAACTCAGCCATTCTTTTTCTCTTGTCTATTTTATCTAGCGCTGGTGTACAGACGTCAATTTTATAAACTTTCAGTAGCAATTTGTCACACCAAGAGCTAGTAAAAATAACTAACTAAGAAATATAGTCATGGTCATTTTAGTCGACTTAAATGCAAGAGAGCCTTGTCATATTATAATAAAATTTTCATTATAGGACTAATCCTGAAATTGTGTAAAAAGTCAGCAGTTTCATGGAAAAGTGTTCTTCGACAAAATGTGTAGGGAATAATTTTTTTTTCACAACAATCTTTTGGCTGTCAAGCGACTATAATGGCACGTTGAATATGCTAGAGGTCCTGGGTTCGGCTCCCAGGTCGAACAGTGTTATTGAGTTTTTCTGGAAAATTCTTAGTAACGGCTCGGAGTTTGTATTTGTGCCCGTTTAATGGCAATAGGCTCGCCCCATATTACATGGGATCTAAACAATCCGTCGGACTGTGGGTGTACATAGTACTCCTCTGTTTTCTTCTTATTCTTTCTACTTATAGCTACTTATTGAATTTTACCTTTGTTAGTCGCAATTACTACGTGCACTTGAGATTCAGGTTTCCCTAATTCTAAAGTGTTATTGACGATTTCTCTGTATTTGGATGTCTACATGAAACCTAAATATACATCAATGTGTAACTATTGATATTTTAGTAAACTGCAGATGTATCCTCATCTTCACCTTTCAAAGTAAAAAAGGGAAAAAATATCACTCATCATTTAACTGGAACAAAAATTTGTATTACGTTGCGGTGTGAGTGCCAGCATTTTTAATAAGTTTATTACCGGACCGCCACTAACGAACGATCGCAGGCCGGGACACAAATTGACAATAAATAACAAATGGCTAGGTGAAGCTACCCTTTGTCCGTAAAATTACTCTACATACATACAGAGCTATTGGTAAAATACCAACAACCTCTCAGAACTATATTACTGTCATAAAAAATAGCAACTTCTTTTCTATGACTTTTTAAAAAACATAATACTGTTACCAAAAAGCTAACTTACAAGATGTCGTTGTACTATTTAATACTATAAACCTGCCTAAATATTTTACATCAAAAAGTGCAGAATGCACTGTTGGTCGAATCCTACCTAAAACTTAATTTCTTCATTCTCTAAGATAATTCGATTGATACCATTTAATTTTTTTTTTACTTACTTGATTAAGTTTTTCATTTTGCCTGATTGAAAGCATAAACGGGATCTAAGACCGAGCAATTCGAATAAATAACCTTTCGGGCTGTGACTGTCACATACATAAATACGACGGAACGCAGTAAAACGGGTTAGCTCCGGTTTAGTCATGCTTCCCTGGTAGCTAGGCAGGCAGATCTTTAGATCCTATAAACAAAGCATCCTAGGTTTTATTGACTTTTACAACAACTGTTTTTGTCAATTGCGCATAGTGCGCGAGGGTAGGGCAAAAATGTCTCCTTAGCTATTCTCCCGTCGTCAATAACAAAACAGTCAGAGCAATCAAAATAAAGTGAAAATGCTTATCAAGACGTAGCTAGAATAGTATAACAAAACATACCATCACGGCTGTATTCCTTTAAGGGTTACCTAGGCAGAGGTGTATTAATGTACACACACACGTCACCAGTATGTTTTGATCCTATGTAAGTGATACAAAGCGAGCCTATTTCCATTCACCGGGCACAAATCCAGACTCCGGCTGCTACTGGGAATTTCATAGAAAAACCTAATAACACTTTGCTTGACCGGGGAATCGAACCCAGGATCTCTAGCGTAGCAGTCGCATTTAAGACCACTAGACTAATGAGGTAGTCCATCGTAAAACACGGTATTAATTTACTATATATAATTATCACCAACGTTCAATATTTCAGAAGAATCTCTTTATCTATAAAAATTCTACGCTACATAGGTCATACGGTCAACACAATATATTGTTTTCATTGAATATCACAAATAATTACACAAGCTCCGGGTCATTTGGGAATATGCGGTCAGTATTTACTAGTCTAAAGCAAATAAATCCAAACCAAATATTTTACATTTTAACCCCAAAAGCAAAGTGGCCTAAGTAAAAAATAAGATTTTAGTAATTGCCTTCATAAATTGCCTTTGTATTTAACAGAGACTTGTTCATAACTTGCTGGATCGAATTTGTTAAAGTTATAGTTATAGTTTGATTTGACAGTTGCAATGATAATTAAAAAGATAATGGCTTAAGTTGAAAAAAATAGTTTTCTGGTTTAAGAGTAAAAAATAGTTAAGTATTATTGAGGATATGATTTGATTAGATTCCCGCTTTATGCGTACTGACTTGCTAGGTAATTTAATTGAGAAATTTATAGAAATTCTTTTCGGTTGCATTACTTCTAAGAAAATTAATGCCTGGCTATCATTTTCCGTATTCCTGTAATACATACTTCATTATCTACAAGATAATACTCTAAGTCTAAAAAGATGCGCCTGAATAACAAAATCATATAATAGAAGACTGTAATAATATATTCTACTCAGAAATAGCTTCAGTGATTTCAAAATAATTACAGTTATGTCACTTCACAAAGAGCGGTGTCCATTTAATTATTTAGCAGAATAACAACGACCACAAAGCCTATTTTATGCACTATAAAACAACCACAAAGCCACGGATATCAATTAAAATTTATTGATATGTCAACTAGTTAGGTATTGAGCAGTCGGATACAATTCGAAGGAATTATTACATAATTTGTAAAATTATTTTAATGTAATTTATTTATCCAAGCAAAATTACATTACATTTACATTAGTACATTATGATACATTTTATTTACAATTTAAAATTATCAGGAGAGCTAAAATGACCAATTTGATTATACACAATATGATTTTTCCTTTATTATTTTTTCAAACTTCGGTCTTACGTTTACCATATTATTTCAATTCAATGCTTGTAAAAGGCCGCTAAGTAATAAGAACCTAACAATATTTATGTAACACCTATAGTTGTACACTTAGTATGCAATAAAAATTTGAATCCACCTCTACAACCAGATGACAAGCATAAAATCTTCTCCTTTACTTTCCAAACGAAATACGAATCCCACACGAATTAATTAAAATCCGCCATCATAAGCGTACCGTGTGTCAACTGCCAATTAAGATCTATTAAACATTATATCGCTTGATTCTCACTCGTTGGGCCGTGTCAGTACACATAAAGCATTTGTTAAGGACTTTCTCGACGCCTTGCGTTAATCAACGAATACGGATAGTTGATGTGCTGGATATGGTTGAGTTAGTTTTAGAGACTAATATTTTTAGAGCCCGTTTCTTGTTCCATTACTCTTTTACGTTGGTGTCAGCAATGAAGAGTTGTGAGTTGCTTTATTTGGACATTAAACTACCTTTATTCGGAGAACTCAATTACATTATATTGACCACGGACTCTAATAATGAACATTCAAACGTAACATAACATACCATCACGCCTGTATTCGCCGAAGGGTTAGGCAGTGGTATACTTAATGTACACTCACAGTTCGCCGGTATGTTTAGGTCCCATGTAATAGGGGGCGAGCCTATTGCCATTCACCGGGCCCAAATCCAGACTCCGAGCTGCTACTGAGAATTTCATAGAAAAACTCAATAACACTTTGCTCGACCTGGGGATCGAACCCAAGACCTCGAGCGTAGCAGTCGCGATTGGGACCACTAGACTAACGAGGCAGTCAAAATTAGGTAACTAAAACTTAACTTAGGTATGCCTAAAACTAAATACTAAATAAAACGTTATTCATTCATAATTGTGATCACCGAATCACATTTGGGAATATGAATCTTGATGATCGGTAATATTATAGGCTTATCGACTATGGCCTACTACCTCTTACCTACAGGAGGCCTACGTCCTAGCAGTGGGAACATAACAGGCTGATTATATACCTAGACATGTTTATTTCTGCAATTGTCTTTAAAACCTTCAAAAAAGTGTCTGCTTCGTCTAATTATGTTAAAAAAGGAGATATTGCAACGCATGTTAAGCATAGCCAGTGACATAACAAAAGGTTAAAAGCTGAAGTCTAAAGAAAACCTGATTTCATTTGTACGCTAGCCCATTAGATGAGCCATTTACGGAAATCGATGTCTGTAACAATTGAAGTAACGTTGATGGCGCTTCCAGTTAGCAATAAAAGGACTGTAACCGTATCGTTTGACTGTACTTATTGAGACTTATATCTTCAAGGAAGGGTGCCTATCTTTCGATTAGTGGATTATTATTTCATTAGAGCGTCAGTCCTTTAACTGGTTTGTGTTTGTTTCGTATGAGTTTAATTTACAAGAATTGATCTCAATAATGCTTTCAGGAGGTAGGATAGGTAATAAGAATAATCTATAAAGAGAATCTTTTGCTAAAGAATAGTATTCGCATGTTTTTTTATCCTTTAATAAAACTAGTTTCGTGCAACTTATTTCCCATTCCTACACTTAGTCGCAACTATTTTGGCCTTGAAACCATTTTTGACTACAGTAAAACCTTGATGCGCAATTTAGCTTTGGTGACTATCTATGCATCAGAATAACATCGCAATCATGTAATCACTGTATAAATTAAAAGAGCATCCCGCGAGACATCGCTACATCTTAAGATTAAAGTTTACACAACAGAAATATTTCTGAAACGTCGACTTGGAAAAGTTTCGTCTTTGTCATGTAAGAAAGTACGGGGAGCGGCATCGTTTGTCTTCGGCGAGTGAAGCACTAAACTCAAGAGTTTTCCATCCACAGCAATAAATATTCCTGAGAACGTAAAAGCAAATACGGAGAGAAATTAAAACGATGGATCTAGATCTGTAAAGGCTTTTTAGTTTGATGGATGTTTAAACAAACCTAAGTAATTATCTAAATATATTATTATATGGAAATTATTTGTGTGGATTTAACTACAAAATTGCTTACTGACATAACGAGTGTAACGTCGCCATTGCAACACATTTTTAAACTATGTACTTTTCTTTATATGTCCAAACAAAAACATTACACTTTTTTTTCAAAGCTCAGTATTTACAAATGATTTATCAAAAAGTATGAACTGTGAAGTATTGGTTTGATGTATTCGATAACAGTTGATACAATAACAAAACGCCCTCTAGCACTGAACACTCATTAGTCAAATTAATTTTCTACCATTTATCGTTAATTGAGTGCTTCACAATGCAGTTGATGACATATCCACGTTTCAACTTGAACGCTTTCTTTCACGATTCAATGAATAAATAAATAGCTTTCAACTCCAGACGTTAAGTGTTATGACTTATTTTTTGTTCAGCCAAATTTTTTAGCCGTAAAAGCAAAAAGTATGCAGCTATTTTGCGTTAGTTAGAGAGAAATGATAAATTTAAGTCGTTTTTGTTTGGCGATAAGTCTTGCGTTGCAAGTATTATTTTGTGATCAATATCATCACGTATCATCATCATCATCATCATCATATGAGGCAAAAAACGTGAACAAAGGCCTCCGTAGACTTCCACAGGGTCCAGATGCATGCTGCTTGCATGCAACGACTCGCAGATAGATTTTTTTTCGGCAGATGTCCGACAGATACAACGTTTCAATATAAATTCCGTATATAAGCACTTACCTATACATATTTATTCTTGTGGCTGTTGTAAATCTCTATAAGTCCACAAATCTGTGACCAAACACCAAACAGTCTGTTTTACCAACATAAACTGATTATCTCATTTGTATGAAAATAAAACCGAATGTGATTAAAATAATAAGCAAACAATAGTTTCAGTTGGACAATTTCATGGATCGTGTATTTGCTTTGAGTCTGAATAGAGCTAAAGAAATTATACGGAGCGCAACATACACTGAAAACACTATATTTTCAAAGAAATCCAAACAAAAATAAGTGTATTTTATAAATTTATAGTTTCGCTTCCGACGTTGGTAAAATAGTAGTAACTAGAATTTTGTGACACAATTGCTGACCTACTTTGATGTTTATTATTGTGTTAGTTAGTTAGTTAGTAAGTACGAATAGTTTGGTAAAATTGGTTCCTAAGTTTTATTTCTAATTTGAATTGTTGTTATAATTACTTTCCATATTATTGTTCCAATCGAGAGGAAGTAACAGACTATCATGTAATGATGTGATAAATATTTTTGTTATATTTATAGTTTTAGCAAATAATTAAGTATCAGCTGTTTTTTGCCAATTAGGGCCGATTTTGTACCATCCGTCAAGTATAAAATTACGTAGAGTCAGACACAATGCATAATCTATTGTTTTTGGGCACTTTATAAAGTATAATAATAGTTAAATATTCACTTATGATGTGACTTGATGAAATAATCGTTGAATATTATGTAACACTTTCCTTATTAACAATGTATTTAATTTATCTTTAACTTGTATTCTTGAAGACAAAATTTCATTACACAAGGGAAAATGTAAAGGTCGTTCCTTTTGACTTATTAAGCAAAGAGACGACAGCGCTCAAAGGTGGATAAACAACAGCGATTAAAAGCTTAAATACATACCTCCTGTAAAATAAAAAGTATTCAATTCCCTACCTTTATTTTGCATAAAAACATACCATCACGCCTGTATTCCCCGAAGGGTTAGGCAGAGGTGTACTTATGTAAATACACCCACATTTCGCCGGTATGTTTAGGTCCCATGTAATAGGGGGCGAGCCTATTGCCATTAACCGGGCACAAATCCAGACTCCGAGCTGCTACTGGGAATTTCATAGAAAAACCCAATAACACTTTGCTTGACCTGGGGATCGAACCCAGGACCTCTAGCGTAGCAGTCGCGATTGGGACCACTAGACCAACGAGGCAGTCATAAAAACTTTTAAAATAAAAACTTTTTAATAATATGTCTAAGAATGGAGCTATAAAAAAATATTCACGTTACTTTTTGAAGCCATGTACATAATATTGGTAGATAAATTAACACGTGCATTAAACGAAACATCGTTAGGAATCTTGCACGCCTGTGATTTTTTAGTCGTTGTTTGATGTCTGCCAACCCGCATTAGGCCAGCATAATTATGCACATGCGGGTAGACTCCTCCCTAGCAATACCTACCTAGTACAGTAAATAGGTTAATGACGAAATAGGAACAAACCACGGACTTGTATTCAGATTTGGGATACAAGCGTACCTAATGACGGGATTCATTTCCAACATATCTACTACTAGTTCAACGGGACCTTTACCGTATGATAATAATGTCTATCAGATGCTTGTGAACGCTTAATTACTCTGAATAATTAGATTCTACGAGCTTTGCGCATGTGTGTATGCCGGTGAATTAGCTCTTGATGACAATTAGTTCCTCAGCCAAGGAGGTGTATGTATATGAATTATGTATTTAATTAAAAATGGATGTTTACGAGGTACCTAGATATCTCAAAGTCATTCGAGGATACATTTAAATTAATTCAATGAATTGAGCATCAATGATAATTACATCTGAGCACCAATGTAACTGTCTAAGCTCAATATATTTTTTATAAAAGAAGTGTTCAAATGGGAAAAACTAAGTATTTATTACTTAATTTTTTTAAATGTCGGTATTAAACAGGAAAACTAAAACTAACTATTGCACGAAGTTTTCATAGTTGTATTGCTTGATGTCTAACTTAAAAATTTTTGCATGTGTCATCTTAATATCTTATAGTAAGTAAATCCTTTTGGGATGCAAGTCAACCCGCGGGTAACAGCTAGTTTTACAAATCAAATTTTCATTATGACCGTACTGTCTTTTCCATTAAACAATACAAGGTAATGTTCAGAGTCCTTCTTCATTCTTTTTGTAAAGAACTTGCAAGGTTTCAAAGTAAGGAATTATACTAAGTTAAGTAGAAATATTTCGCAGGTCACGTATTTTCTCGATAAGCTTAGTTTATTTACAGGGGGCTACCAAAACTTTGATTGCCCATTACTTCAAAATATATAACGACTGTGCACATAGGTTTGTCAAAAGCTTCATGAAAGCGAATTTCGTGCATACTTGTTACCCTTAAAAGTATTGTGTTAATTTTGCCCCCAAATTGGGGTTGCTGGTATGCTTTGACGAACCCTCCACAAGTTTGTATAGATGTACATACCTTTATGTTTTATTATTATCCTAGAAATCACTCTCATTTGTGTATAAAATGTTTGCCGATGTTAACATGATCATTTTCTGTATTATTCTCGTATGTACAGTTTATTATGTAAATAACTTAACGTTACATACCATCACACCTAAATTCTTGGGTGTACCAGAAGTCTGCGAAAGCAACGTTACTATCATAAGGATACGTGTAATATAAATATAAAGTGTTAAATAATTTTAAAACGACTGCCATTTATTATGAACTACATGCTGAGAGCAGATTTTTTTATCGAACCTCCAATCCTAAACTCCAATCAAGACCGACAGTTAAACGTTTTACTATGAATAAAGAAGTTCCAATTCCATTAATCTACAAGATAAGCCCAGATCAACTTCACAAACAAGAAGTCGCACTTGATATCTTTCTTCTCTTTCAAACAAAACAATTCTGACGACGGTACAAATATTTATAAATTCTTAGTAAATACTAAATAAAACATTATCGTAAATAAATTCAAAGAAGTATGAGGTCACTTGAATCAGATGACCCTACTTGTCAGTTCAATTATAAATATAGGGCGATACATTTCTGCTGTTCCTATTATAAATTTACAATTAAATTCAAATTGTGATTTATTACTGATCAGAACAAATTATTAACATAATTTGAATGTCAAATCGTATAGGTGAGTGTATCCCCGAGTACTCCAGAGTATTGATTACGAGTTTACTTATAAGCTTAGCTTAGCTTCGAATGAGAATAAGGACAGCTTAAAATTTGTGAATGTATATACAATGTACATTGTTTGTTTATCTATTTCTGTACTAGATACCACCCACGATTACTTTGAAAAGGTTTGGAAACCTGCACAACGCATCGAGCTAACGTGATGATCAAAATCTTGTTCCATCAGCACAGTGTTTGAAAAGGCCAACTATGAAGTTTATTAAAAGGTAACAAAAATATTATTTTACTTTGTTATTAAATTGGCATAATGATAATACCAGTTACGCTGTTATAATAATATAATTTTATGTAATATTGAATAATCTATTGTGTTCTGTACACCTGTGACCATTCATATGTGTATGGGGGTTACTGTCCGGGTCAGTGGGTTATGCTAAACAGTTGCTCATAATAATATTATAAGCTATCTACATACAATAATATATGGCGGGTTTACTATGAATATTATATTTTTAAATTATTGTATTGTATAATAATCTATGAAATCTACTAATTATATTCCATAGCTTGATCTGAATCAAACCATAAAAAGGTATAAGTAGAGATATTAATATACAATAGTACATTTCGCACTGACGTCATACCACAGCGGTTCAATTTTGGCAATATTCAGAAAAAATAAGGAATAACACAAGCTTTTATTTTTTAATAGTACTGACAATAGTTTTCTTGTTTGAAAATAAATATTGTATCTATTTATAACACATATTGATTACACACTATTGTGACTAATTATATGTCTGGCCTAATTATTATAAAAAAAATGCATTTTGAAACTGTTCGAACAAAGGTATTTGTGTAAGTGTGTGTATGACTCATTCAGACTTTCATTTAAAAGCCGACTCGCTGGGTCCCTGAAACCATTCTTTGGGTGTTCACACATTTCTAAACACACTGTATATACAAATTAGCGATAAATTTGTGTATTAATGTTTAATTGGGTTTTTTTTACTAGAATCAGTATAAAAGACACAGTTACACGTGAACGGTATCATTTTGTATTGCAAAAGGAAATTTAATATGGAGAATAAAGTTTTAATTTTGTTATGTCTCGCGGTCGGTGCATGGGAAGTTAGTAGTATGGCTCTTAAAGGTCCAATGTTGACAAGGTACGACCCCTGTGGTTTAGGCGTGATACATTTTGATAGGCTTGGAGCAAATAACTGGCAGGGTGTGGTGCATTTTGGACTCTATAAAAACATGATAGAAGCCGAAATGGAGATTTATTTTAAGGAAGAGGTTACTATAGCCGTAGTGAGTACCTATGTTTAATTTCTTACTATATACATTAATATAATTGTTATTTATTATTTTAATTTTGCATGGTTATAAGTCTAGTGGGTCGTTTCCAGGTCGAGGTTTTTCTATGAAATTTTCAGTAGCATTTCGGAGTGTCTGCTCAGTTAATGACAACTACCGCGAACTGTGGGTGCACATAAGTTACTCTCTACCTAACCTTTTACGGAATACAGGCGTGATAATAATATGTTGTGCTATTTAATAAGTATTGAGCACATTTTTTATACATACATACATACCATCACGCCTGTATTCCCCGAAGGGTTAGGCAGAGGTGTACTTAATGTACACCCACAGTTCGCCGGTATGTTTGGGTCCCATGTAATAGGGGGCGAGCCTATTGCCATTCACCGGGCACAAATCCAGACTCCGAGCTGCTACTGAGAATTTCATAGAAAAACTCAATAACACTGCTCGACCTGGGGATCGAACCCAAGACCTCTAGCGTAGCAGTCGCGATTGGGACCACTAGACCAACGAGGCAGTCAGGCAACATTTTTTATGACATTGAAATTTTGCGAAAGCTAAATATTCTGAATTCCTTTCACTTAAACTTTAAAAACATCTCAACATTCATAAATAGGTAACAGATCTAAAAACAACACTTTAATAATAATTGTAAATCATTATTTATGAAACGTCCGTGCGTAAATAATCAATCAGCATAACAATATTTAGTAAGTCGTACAATAAAAATTATGTGTGATACTTGATAAAAAATTATAAACAATGTAGCCACGGTCACGCTTTACTTTATTTTAACCGATTTAGTATTACTACCAATGCGGTTAGATCTTGATAAAATATATGTTTCTTTATTAAACGAAGTTCATTAGTTATTGGTTGTTTGTTTTGATTTTGTGCGTAATTAGGAAGATATGACGTGTTAAATATCAACAAGCGCGGTTGCTCTGTCTGAGCGGTTATATTACGCGTTCGATTTCCATTTTAAGCAAAGTGTTATTGGATTTTTCCATTAGAAAATTCTAGGTAACCTCGAGTTTGGTTTTGTTATCGGTATCAATGGACTCACAGGCATAGGATCTTAATCATACCTGAAAACTTCTGGCATCAGTACACCCCTACCTAGCCTTTGGGGTAATATATTCAGAATCAGAATTGTGACGTAATTTACTTTCGAATTAATTATGTTTAATACAAGTTTCTGATATTTAGGCGAATATTAGGCACGTAATTATACTAAGTATATAACGTCATAAAGCAATTTTATTGCAATAAGTTTTTATTTAGTGCAGTGATAGCCTAGTAATATGACCATTGGACTGCCAAGTCAAAAGTCTTAAGTTCGAATCCAAGGCACGCACCTGTGACTTTTCGAAGTCATGTGCGTATTAATAATTAATTATCATGCGCTTAAACGGTGAAGGAAAACATCGTGAGGAAACCTGCATGCCTGAGAGATTTTCTTAGCGTGTGAAGTCTGCCAAACCTCAGTAGGTTAGCGTGGCGGACTATAGCCTAATCCCTCTCGTACTGAGATGAGTCCCGTGCCCAGCAGTGGGACAATGTAATGGGTTGATGATGATGATGAAGTTTTTATTCAAGAAATACTTAACATTTTTTTTTTCAGTATCCCAATCCCTTCAACTTCACAGCAAGGAGAACGAATACTCGCAATCTATTGGTGCACTCCCTACAACCAATACCGGAACGCTATTTATTCTACGTATCTATCAAAGACTTAGATATTAACCAAACTGATGTGCCAATTGTTAATTCACTGGTATTGAATAATATTACACTTTGCAATGATCAAATTAAGGTATGTGTTTTTACGTCATAGTTTTGTTTTTATTGCTCGAGAGAATCGAACCTAGATCGTAATTTTCGCCACTCCTTTTTTTCGATTAATGTGAAAAGAACTTTTAAATTCTGCTTCTCTATACAAATCACAAAATTTATCATCGGGTCCAGTTGACTAACACAAATATGCATTAGGTTGACTGTGGTACAGTCAACCTAATGCATATTTGTGTCGGGTCGGGTCCCGCCTGCGAGGGATCAGTTGACTGAAGTGCCAAGATTTTGACCAACATTCATATGAACTAACAAAAAAAAAGTGACATGTGTAGGCAGGTGGAGGGGAAAAGGGGGAATATTCTATAACTATAATACAAAGAAACAAAAAAGTAAATTGTTCCAAAAATTCCAAAATTAACATTTTTAACGCACGCGCAGACAAGTTCTGTGTCCATTTTCTTTCTATTCAAAATAAAACGAATTCTTCTCTTCCGTAAAATTTTCTGAATTAACATGAGAGAGCCCCCTTATACCCTTTTATTACTTTAAGTACCTAATAAAAAAAATGAAATAATACCGTAGTGCATAGTTGGTTTTTATTTAAAGCTAAAAATATCACGTTTTGTAATTTACAGGCGGCACAGACAGTAACAGCGCTGAACGTAACTCAGAAGTTTGTCGGCAAACCATATGCCCATGTTTGTGGGAGAAGATCCATAAACCATACGGAGTTGGTATCTGTGAGGACTGAATCCGGGGCAGGCGACTGGCCCTGGCACGTCGCAATCCTAATCAAAGATATGAAGAATGTGCTGAACTATAATTGCGGCGGAAATGTTGTGTCGAGGACTGCCATCGTTACTGGTGAGAGAACTATAGTTTTTACATGATTAAAATATTTTCTCGCAATTTAATTCAAATTTATTTGACTACAAACGAATAGTTGTATGAAGGTTGCTTTCTGTACCATCTACGAGTTTGTTTAAATAATGCTTAACGTTTACTTTTAATTTTAGCTTTATTTTTCAAACACCGTATCAATTAAAGGGTTTTCCCTTTAATTTTTACTTACACTGCCATAAACCTCTGTTTGTCTCTGTTTGTAAACATAGCATACCATCACGTCTCTATTTTCCGATGAGTAATGTAGAGTTTTACCGGTATGTTTAGGTATTATATTATACTAGAGGCTGTGCCTATTGCCATTATTCAAGCACAAATTTAAACTCCGAGCTGTTTAACACTTTGCTGGAGCTGGAAATCGAACCCAGGCCCTCTAACAGCATTCAAGGTGAGGTTGAGGACCACTAGACTAATGAGGTAATTCTGTATTCGTTATTTCCTATTTCCTACTCTGTTTCTAGTACACACTAAACTTGATTGATGTATAGATTTGGATTGCCTTTTAGTGTTACGATGCTGCTGAATATAAGTATTTAAAACGAAGTGTGTATCTTCAGACCTCAACAATCCAATTTCTGGGCACTACCGACTGACTATCATTAGAGACAGTGTTCATATATACTTTACATGACCAAATAAGCTGCCTCATTAGTCTAGTGGTCCTAAGCATTTCGCTAGATGTCGAGCAAGTGTTATTAGGTTTTTTTATGGAATTCTCAGAAGCAGTTTGGAGTTCCAAACACCTATCTGCCTAATGAATGGCAACAGGATCGCCCCCTATTACATGGGACCGAAACATATCAGCGAACTGTAGTTGTACATTAAGTACACTTCTGCCTAACCCTCCGGGGAAAACAGGTGTGTTGGTATGTTAGTAACCAAAATATTTTATGTTTTCTAGCTGGCCATTGTGTATACAAGTCTGGCAGGAAGGTAGAAGCAAATAGAGTTGTCACTATCGCTGGTACCAACAACTATAAAGACCTTAATCAGCCAGGAAGACAAACACTAAATGTATGTTACATCGAAGTATTTTAAATATTTCCTCAGAAAAATAGCCGGCATAACTCATCCTATTAACCATTTTTCCCAACTATATGACAACTGGGACCAACAGCTTTACGTGTTTTCCGAGGCACGGAGGAGTCTAATGTAATGTGATAAGAATGGTTACCCATCCACAAACTGACCGTCGCGGGTGCAACTTAACCTTGCAGATAGGTCGATCATCTTAGTTATTACGTAGTTACGAGCCCCTAGCAGCCCAACTTGTGAATCAATTTTAATAACATAATTATAATGAAAATCTATATCTATCTTCTATATTTAATATCCACAGCATTACAATAATTATGTTCAGTTGTTTATACGTGGAGACCTATTAATGGCAAAATGTTTTTAAAATTTAATGCATAGTCATATTATTCATGCTGTTGGTCTTCCAAATATGTAATAAATGTAAATATGTAAATGCAAAAATGAGAAAAGGTAATATCGTTCAATCAAAACAATTACTTAATTGAAGGATTTCATATAAGATAATAAAAATATTATGATATACATAAAGCATTGTAATTATTCTATCTGATTTATTACTTTATACAGCACTTCAGTAAGATATCAAACACTAATCTCGTTTAGAAACCAATGCCTCAAAATTTGTGTTAACAAAGTTTGAGCTTAGTGTTGTTTAATAGTTTCATTCTGAGTTTAAACTAATCTGTTTTAAATTACTTTATCTTACCAAATAGTATTAGGACTAATAAATCACTTCACACTTCTTACTGAAAAATTCCTAGTTTAAAATTGAGTTGGTATAATATAATAAAATTAAATTGTTTACAATTATAGAAACGAAATAAAAAATAAATTTAGTTCAAGTTGACAGCAATAGCATTGTAAAAACGGTCTCAATTTTCTATCCACAACCCTTTTTGTCTCTTCCCTATTTAAATGCCTCAACCGACTTCAAACATGAGTTTTGCAATTAACCTGCAAATTTTAAGTGCGTTCGCGCATATTATAATTTTTTTCTGTCATCTGGTATTTATAAATAGGAACTTTTATTTTTATCTGATAGAGGAGGTATAAATCCGAAAATATTGTGAGTCCATCATGAGCTTTTTCTCAGTCCTTTTCTCACGAGTCTATTGAAAGGTTGCCTTAAGATATCTTTGTTACATAAAAGACTGCCAATTGCAATTTTTTTATTTATAAAATTGTTCTGTGCATTCCTTTTGGTTTGCAATAAAGAATATCCTAATCTAATTTATTCATCATATATTGAATTTCCAGGCCCAAAAAATAGTACTCCACCCTGCATACGACCCTGAACTCTCCACATCAGACCTGGCTATCATCAGGGTCAATAGTATACAATTTACAGAATACGTACAGCCTATTTGTATTTGGGGACCTGTGTATGATAAAACCAGCCTATTTGGGAAAGAAGCTACGGTGAGTTGATAAAATCAGACGTTTATTTGTATTGTTCCTTTAGAACGTTCACCATAGAGTAAAATATATTTTGTAAAACCTAGTAGAATTAGTAGCTATCAGGGAAAAATAAAAAGGAATAAGTGGTAAGTGTTCGACTTTTTAAGCGAGACAGTAGTCTACTAATACTACACTAATACGAACCTACAATAATCATCGTGTATCCCATTAGCCGTAAAAAAATGTAGGTATGTTTTCTCGGCTAAACTGGTCTATCCTAACGGGCTTAGGACAAATAAGTTTGGACTAGCCTAAACTGGTTTATCCTATCGGGCTTAGGACAAATTAGTTTGGACTAGGCTATACTAGTTAATCCTATCGCTTATAGGAAGAACTAGTTTAGACTAGGCAAAACTAGTTTGTCCTGAAATCGGGTTTGGCCGGTAACATATATAACATGTGTATGTCACTGAACTCCTCCTAAACGGTTGGACCGATTTGAATGATTTTTTTCGTATGCGTTTGGGTGGCGCCCTGGATGGTTTAGATTCAGAAATCAGCCCGGCAGATAGCGCTGCAGTCTGCTTTTTTTAAATATTATGCAGGACAACGTCACCCGGGTCCGCTAGTATGTAGTAAATTATTATACTTGACATGCACACATTATAAAGGTTTCTGGGAACCACTATTATTATTCTAGGTTCGTATGATAACCTGAACCGACAGCGAATACTGACCGCGGCGAGGTAAGCACAGCTTAACTTTACAAATTGATTGATCAGGTCTTACTTATCTATGAGCCCTTAATGAGAATATTAATGATGTTACAGGTTGTAGGCTTTGGCTCAACAGAATTTAACAAGCAGTCAGATGTTTTGAGGTCAACCTACACTATGGTACAGAATGATAGGGCATGTATTGACTTTTCGCCTAAACTTTACTCAAGCTTGCTAAATGAGTTCACTTTCTGCGCTGGATATGGACCTAGTTCTAGTAAGCATATTTATATTACTACACCATTATTATATCTGTATATTTAGAACTGTGCAACTAGGGTCATAACGTTTCATAAATGCTTGTAAAGGCTTATTTGAAATAAAAACATTTGAACTTGAACTTGAACTAGAAGTAACATAGAAGTCGTTTTTATTAAGCGTGTGGAGAAGGGGACCATAATTGAGGATAATTGAGTTATTCTGAATGTCTTTTTCGCGCCGCATATTAATTTCGAATTGATTATGGATTTTATAATTTAAACTATCCTGAACGTCTACATTAAAGTACATTTTTTAATGTAAATAATAATTAAAAGCAGACAGAATTGTATAAACTAATATTAATCTACAAGCCGTATTTAAATAAATCACAATAGCATTATGCCTGAGTCAATATTTAAATTTTAAAATGCAAATTTTGTAAGTGTCTAATTTTTCTTCCTCTTTTCAGGTATCAATCCACGCAACGGTGACAGTGGGGGAGGTCTGGTAGTCAGTACTATGCAGCCCGATCACAAAATAAGCTGGTTCCTCCGAGGAGTCCTCTCAAAATGTGGAGTATCACCAGGCAATAAAGCCTGTGACCCGAAGTACTACGTGGTGTATACTGATGTATCACCACATTACGGCTGGATCTACCACCACGCTGGGTTGGAGTTCAGGAATAATATCGAGTTTTCCTGAAAGTCAACTTAACTGCATAAGAGTTAAGCCACCCAATTTTCACTCAAGTCCTGAAAGGAACTTGACCTGTCACAAGGACTTTTTTGTAAGAATTTTCTAGAACAGATGGTATATTATATATTTACTTAAGTCTTAGTGCGATCTCTTTGCGTAAACTTTATTTTCAATTTATGATAGTAATGTGATTGCCATAATAATTATATTGTTTTATGTGTTCTAGAAATAATATATACCTAGTTGTAATTAGGCCAAAAGTACAAGAAATACCTAAGTTAGACGGTTTTTTAATTATTAAAATAAGGGTAGTATTAAAACTTATTTGTAACTAGTCTTTTAGGAAAGACTTCTATCCATCACTAACCAACAAAATGTAAATCAGCCTTTATGTTTAAAATAGAGGAATATGTGCAAACACTTTGTTTTTTTTGTTTTCTTAAATAAATCCAGTCCCAATCCTTAAGAAAGCAAGATACTTCTTTGATTGTATATGCTGTTCTCTGCTCTTGGACATTTAAAACCTAATGATCTAATTATGGATTGCCAAGGTATAATACCTAATGCCTCCTTCTTCGAGCAAATTATGCTTGTAAAAGAGGCGGTGGAGAGGGAAGGAGAGAATTGTCCACCTCTCTCCGATCCGATGTAGAGGCACCGGGGACTCGAAGGGTGCAGATGGACTTTCGTGCCTTTTGAAGGAGTCCAGTGAACGCTGGACTAAGGCCCGTCACGGTCGTGGCGAATGACAAAACCCTTGGCCGTAACTGTAGGGCAGGGGCAAGCAAGTGCGGTTTTTAGTCGGTAAGAGTCCGACATACCCTGCTACGTCCCGTGCAGATGATGCATGCATGCAGATTTTCCGTACTATAAAGAAAAAGTCATAATTTCTGTCTTGAGATCGTATCCAACATAAGCAGTGTCATAAGCATGTGTTTTAATGACCAGGGATACAAACTGGATGGTAAGTATATTATATATCTTTTTGTATTTTTTAGGCATTTTCCATGCAAAGATTACTAAGTTATTTTAGTGAAGGAAAAATACGACCGTGGGCAGGATTCGAACCTGCGTCTTCTGGTTAAGTACACCAGACGCTATGACCGCTAAGCCAACGCGACCCCACCCGCCATGTCGAAATTTGCCTTCACATTTTTTGATTTACGTCTTTGAGGCGACGTCAGTGACATCTGTTGAAAATGTGATTCTCAACCGACATGACATACTTTACAGCAAGTACGATGTCGTACGATGCCACCTTACCTTTTAACTATCTTTTTGTATTTTTTAGGCATTTTTTATGCAAAGATTACTAAGTTATTTTAGTGAAGGAAAAATACGACCACGGGCAGGATTCTAACCTGCGTCTTCTGGTTAAGTACACCAGACGCTATGACCGCTAAGCCAACGCTACCCCACCCGCCATGTCGAAATTTGCCTTCAAATAAGTATATTATATGTTATATTTTATAGCATTAAATAAATGAATCACTTCATTCCATTAGCGCTTGATGATAAATTTTTATTCTTAGTCATGTCTTCCCAATGGTAGTCCTAACCTAGCTTTACAAAAGTATTGAGCAAAACTTAATACTTTAATATGCAAAATTAAAGCAAACTTCTCTATGAATTTAGTTCATATAGAAGTTCGCAACGAAGCCAACCTTTTATCTAAAGAATCAGGAATATATTAATATTGTCCGGAGGCAGCATCACCGAGCACCGCTCTTGTATAATTTATTAGAATCTTATTAAAAAGTGTCAGCGTAAGAAAAAGAAGGGCTTTATATTATAAAAGTCTTTATTTTTTTAACTAAGTTGTCCTATCAAAAATTTTAATTACGCTCCTCTCTGATATAATTATTTTAGGCGCTCATTGTCATATTTTACTGTGAAATAAATAACTCTCTGAAGGGCTTTTCAGGGCGTGACTTGCATGCAAAACAGTCAATCTTGTTTCTACCTGAAGTCTTTAGATGAAAGGAATATTATTATTAATCAGATTAAGGTTAATGAGCAAGGAATAAAATTTATTGATAGGCGCACGCACGCACGCTCGACGAGAAAATGCAACAGATTTCTGATTTAAGGACGGATAACCATCTTACAATCGGAATTAATCGGATAACTAAATCAGTACAAAAGAGTAACTACTAACTGAAAAAAATTATAACAAAAACGATCAAAGCGTAGGTAAACATAAAGCTACATGACATATTGTGCAGGAAAAGTAACAGAAACAAATGAACGAGCAAAACACTGTTTAGAAATAAAGGCGTAAGAAAACAAATGAAACAAGGAATAACCTGTAAGTCGTAAAATTACTATGCGCAAAAATAGCACAACAAGAAGCAAATAATGAAAGGGTACATAAGAACGCTGTGAGCTAACGAAGCCTTGCGACTAGACCACCAGTGCATGACCGTGCATTAAATTAGTCGACAAACATGCACTAACCAGAGCTTAAGTCGCGATGATATACTCTTACCTACTCACTGGCTAGTACGGTCTATGTTTACTGCAATGCAATATCTCGGTGACTCTGTTGTCTCTGTTGGGGACATAGGACATTGGGAGTAAACACTAATAAAACAAAATTGTAACACGCTCATGTCTATAATAGGAGAATGTTAATAAAAATATTACATACTAGCTTTCCGCTCGCGGCTACAAGCGCGTGGAGTATACGTTTCTTGTAATTTTACAGGGTAATGTATAGCCTATGTCACTCAGGAAAAATGTAGCTTTTCAAATCGGTCCAGTACTTTCAGAGCCTATTCAATGCAAACAAACAAACATTCAAAACTTTCCTCTTGATTATATTAGTTTAGATGAGCAATAAAATCTATAACATTATCTATAGATTTTTGATTGTCTATCTGTATATTGGTCTGCATGAAATGAGATGTGGTTAGCACAACAGAGATTTTAAGGTCTAAAAATCGAATGCATTGTTCGTCTTGATTCGTCGACTAAGAGCCCAGTTATGGGTAGGTTTTAATCCTTTTGGGGTGTGATTAAATCGCGAACTATACTTTACTATTTGTTTTCAAATGGACATAATATAATATCCTCCCGGCTGATAGCGATGCGGAGGAGTTCTTTGATGCCCTTTTTTAATTTTTCTTTTATTTATAAATATAGTTTAGCTGTTAGTCTAGTTTAATTTATCCATCAATTATCGATATAATATCTACTTTCAAATGGATGTAATTTTACGATTTTTCTATCAAATATTGTTAGTGGCTCCAGTTGCTTGTAAAGCATTCATTAGAATATGTCAGATATGTACCAAAGCGCACTTGTTTTCCCTTCGCCATAACAGCCGGCATCAAGTCGCAGTTGTTAGTAGATTTGCTTATTATAGATAGAATTATGACACAATTTTTCCTATCTCTACTTAGTAAATCTAGCGAAAGAGTTGTCACTGAAACTGAGCGTAAGTCAGGTCCGTGAAACTTTTGCTATATATATTATTCCACGATCTTGACAGAAGTTGTTCCAACAGTGTATACACTGAAGGCTCTTTCTCTAATATAAAACATATAATCTCGCCGATATTCTTAAAGGGATACCTAAAGAGGTATTATACTACTGTATGTTTTAGGTATCCTAATAATTGTGTAACGACGAACCAGTTTATGCCAAAGTTGAAATCATCAAGCGACTCATCGAAATGATGACGTAATTCTACTGCAATTAAATAGCAATGTTTTAAAAAGACACCTGCTTCATAAAAACCAAATTGTTTAGTATCCAGTAACGGGTGAGTAAGGAAGTAATTTAATTAAGTAATTAACTCCAGAAACGCGGTAATCGCATGTAACACCGCCGTTTCACTGACTGCTTTATAAAAATAGAGGTAGCGTTGCTACCACTAAAAAGTACCACAACTCTTTTATAAAATTCCCAACACTCTTATTGTTGAAACTGTAAGTTCTAAAGTTCTATGTATCCCTTTCAAATCGGCGCAAAATGCTTATGGCTATTTAGTAATGTTTCCTTTTTTGTAGGTATTAAAGTTTGCGTCAAGTAATCCTCTGCTTTCCATGTAAAAGCATTCCACACCTGGGATCCTTACGTGACACTACGCAATAAAGGCTTTTGTGTTGCAAAGTTAACATTGCAGCTAAACCCGACATTGTTGTCAAATAAATAGGGTCCAATTTCCTACAGTTTTTGTAGAACTGGAAGAACAGAAACGAGGTCAATGGAGCAAGAAGCTGAATGCGTTTGATAACTTAGAATAGGTAAAACACTAGAATGCTAGTAAAGTCTCAATTGTTAGTAAAATGCAGATATACCTAGTTGGTAGGATAAAATAAGAAAATTGTAAATGGAATATTTTGTGATTTCATTGCTATATATAAAATTGTTGGTTGTAGTTGGTAATTTAGAAGACTATTAATAATCGATATTTATGATAAATTGAGATTACTTACATAAATGTAGATTGGAATTACATTTTTAACGTTTAAGTACTAATTATGAATGGTATTATTAGCGTATGAATGGTTATTCGAATCACACAACAAAATATAGTTCCGATCTAGTCTCAGTAAATTGTCAGTGCCTAGGTAGTCTTTCGTAATGTAAAATTTTAATGATATACTTCTCAACGAAAAATAAACTCGAACGAATTCAAAACTGACCTAAAGGTGATTTTTTTACGTATATGACTATAAAACTGAACATTGAAATTTTATTTGGAACATAGTTTATGTAACTACCTACCAGAACTCCCCTTCTGAACAAAAAACCTGGAAATCTTAGTTTTCTGCTTTTAGAAAGTGTGATTTCTAATTATTTCGAAAAGGCCTTATTAAAGTCGCTTGGAATTTAAATGTGTGTTAAAGTTAATGGATGAAAAGATTACCAAAACTCAAAATGGAATATTAACACTTTAAACAAAAATTCAAAACCAGCTATTAGAATTTAATTCTAAAAGTTATTTAGATCATGAAAACAAATTATAATAAAGATATAGCCACTCTATAGATTATCTGCCCACTCTATAGATTTACTTAATCTGAGGCATGTTGCTGTAACAAAAACTTTGTAACACGCATTGCGTGCCTAGAACGAGTAGAGTGGTGCAAAATCGTGTTACATTTGTTATTTTTTACTGCTTCCTTTAAAAAATTGATAAAGAGAAATTATATACGTAGTTATCTCATTTTATTGAACACTAAATATGTTTCGAATTTTAACAGTACCTGGAGGTGTACATTAGATTAGTGGTTCAGGTGGAACATACGTAAATCCAAAATATGGTGCTAAAATCATAACCTTTCCTTTTTGATTTTCCATGCTCGGGTAATGAATGCTTATGATTACAACGGTGTTTACAGTGCCTTCGTCAACTTACCACAATTCTCAGAATTTGTATAGTTTGCTATATTTACTAACTTTGTGCCATTGAACAGAGCAAAGAGCTAATTCAAAGGAATACCTACTCAATTGTCTCTTTTTTTTCAATTCTACGAATTGAGAAAAGTTTTCGAACTGTTTTTACAACTTTCAACTTATGATATGATTTGTTTTACACACGTATTTAGCAATGACACTACAGACTGTGGGCGACTTCAGATATTAAAAACGGTGATGATTTTTTTCTAACAAAATATGAACATAGATAGTCATATACAACGCGCTAGATGTCGCTACAAACACGATTTGGTTAAGCCAAAAATGTGTGCTCACAGTTCTAACCTAACCTAACCGATATCTGTTTCTAGAAATTTGCTGCCCAATCAGTATTTTTTATGCGCGATTTATTATATCCCTTTTAAATTTTAGAAGTATGCATGACTTAAATTATATGTTTTCTTTGCTAAAATATCTATTCAAAATACCGTCAAAGGAAATTGAAAGAAAAAACAAGAAAGAACAAGTACGCTAAGAGTAACGCTCTAAATTCTCTGATAACTTAATGACGTAAAATTTATCTAACGCTTCCTCGCCTATCTCTTAAGAAAGTGGCATAATGATACTGACAAAGGGGGAATTTATTCTGTAGCGATAACAAGAACACTTTTTTATATCAAAATCAAAGCGTTGTTCGAGTTTCTTTGATGTGCCACAATTCCTTTTCAACTGGGAATCGAATTCAGAGCACGTAAACTTATAATCATGTTGGAGTCCTCCAATGTTTGATAAAGTCTCATGTGTAGGAGAAATGGCGAGCAATTTGTGAGTTTAAAATAAAAGTTAAAGTTTGACATTTTACCATTTTTCAATGTGTCATGTAAGAGAATTTTTAAATTATGATCTTCAAGAAGGGTTTCGGTCTTTAGTTGAGGTAAACTTTAAGTCGAGGTTGTTATTAGTAGATATTTATTTTGTACACTGTAAAGTTTATGTCTATAGAAAATCTATAATAATTATGATAGTGACAGAAACTCAGTTCATACTGAAAACAAAATAAATAAAAGTAGTAAATACCTTTTCTGTAGTATTTTTTATTTTATTTAGCGAGGTTGTTACTATAATTAAAACCATAATGTTAAGGTAGTTTACAGGGTTGCATTTATACAGGCAAATAAAACAGTAAGGCTGGGCGGGCCGTGCGTCCGATAGGCCGGGATTCAGTCGAAAATTGCCCAAATGAAAGCTCAATGAACGTGTCACGGCGAGTCGCTGGGCACATTTGTCCACGTCCTGAATTGTCCGCATTGCCGGACATCAGTGATGGCAGGTGTCGATAAAAAGCTAGATCGATGATGAAGATAACATTTTAGATAGATTTGCATTAAATATAATATGACTAACTGACCCATAAAGATATATAGGTATACTAAATAATAGAGAGAGCATAGAGGATTTATTAACACAATTAATTAGTATCAATACGTGTTATTAGTTCATAAGAATAATACAGTTACTTGGTAGCTTGAACACTGTTCCTGATGCATTATACGCGATAGATGCGCTACAACATTTATATATTTTGATTAATTATACCCTTTTTGCAATTTGTATGCAAATAAAGCGGCGGTAGCCTAATGGCTAGGGCATCGGACTTGCGATTATGTGGTTGCCGGTTCGAACCCCACCCATTGCACTACTGACGTGAACCCACTCGTAACACAAGCATTTAGCTTAGCACGAGGGGTTAACAAGAATACTAGTAATGTGTGACCCACATTGCTAGTAAGCTTTAAAAAAAAAAAAAATTAAGTTAATACAAATGACTTATATTCTAATCAGATCCTGTTGTAATTAGGGTTCAGATAAATAAAAAGACACCCTTCATTTACAATTCATAAAAGTGTAAACAGTGCCATGAAACAACCATAACATGTCATTATTAAAATTTGAGTGTTTATACAATATCGATAATATTTTGTGGCGTTCAGCGAACATCACTAGTTGTCACAAGCTGCCCTAGGGGTCGGACGTCGGGTCATCACAGAGAACGACCCAGCTACCGTGTCTATGACACAACGCGCTGTCATTTATCCGCATGCAAAAGTAGCTAGTATTGTAATGACATAATGCTTTGATCAGTTCCGTATATTGTGTCAATTCAAAAGATGTGTTGCAAGGAGTTAAGAACAATTTTTTTATACCTTGAAAAAATAACATTAAAAAAAATAAAGTCCTAACTTAGTAAGTTTAACTTGTTGTAGAGGAATTAAGTTACTTAAAGTCATTATTACAAAGTTTAATAACAATTAAAGAGTTATTTCAGATCTACAAAGTAGCAATAATTTGAGTTGGTCAAAGTTAACTGACGCGAATCATTCTAATTTTGTACTGAAACAGTAATTTTGTAACGAGCAACTTTTCAAAGGTCCACCAAATGGTGCTAAAAACTTCGTTGGTTATGATTTCCGGTGAAGAAAGTCAATGCTATATTTATAAGTGATAGGTATCGAAAATAGCACTTGTAACTTTATATAACTGTGAAAGTTGTGTCCAGGTGGAAAATTTAAAATTTTCAAATGAAATACAAATAAAGAACGTTAAAATTGATTTCAAAGAAACTTATAGCCCAGGTACTGTCTAATATAAATGAGCAAGAAACTCAAAATGGTAGGTTTACTACCTTGTAAAATTTTTAATTTATGTATGTTCGATGAATTTGCATTCACATGCATCTTGTAAACTAGCAATTCCTCTTTATCTGATATTCAATGGCTTTGGCGTGTGTACTTTAAATGCAATGTTTATATCACAAAGTGATACTTATTGACATTTTAATAAATTTCATGTAGGTACCTATTGTTCAAGTTGAAATTACAGATTCATATAATAAATTAATAAATTTTCAAAGCAATTAGGTACGTCAAAGTTTTATAATTCTGAGATCTGTAAGGACTGCCGCTAAATTATTGCACTTAATTATTGCTATGTAGATAACGACGGTATCACGCAAACTTCAAAATATTGATAGGCAATAAATACTACCTACAATAAAATACACCGTTTAAAATATACCCCTTAAAGAGTTGTACCACAACAACAGAGGCAGGTAAACAGCTATCCATATCCACCTACATGCCTTAGGTTCAAGATTCCTCATAATATCAGGTGAAAAACTAAAGCCCTCGACTTACTCTGCCTGGCCCATTAAATTAAATGTGCAGGCTTTAAGGTAACGGCTACTTATGCCTCCACGTTGCTAGGATATTATTTTGATCCAACCTCTTTTACTTGAAGATTTTAGACCCGGAAGACGATGAGATTTTTTGCCCACTTTTGTGTTGGTATTTTGGTTTTCTTGTTGCATAAGGCCATACTTATTTATGGTGATAGTTACGCTATACATATCATATATATGTCTGTGGATATGTTATGTCTGTGGGTACCTATGTTTACACTTGTATAAATGATTTATACAAACAAATAGAACAATCCATAATTGGTAATTTTGGTAGTAGTAGTGCTTGCTGGCATGCCTACATGCCAGCATGAATGGGTCGCACGACCGGGGAAGTACTACCCTCCCGCAGAATATCGACGTCAAGTAGCAGCATGCATACTGTTGCGTTTCGTACGGTGAGTGTGGAGCGCCGGAGGCCCAATTTCTCCCTCAGTCCATTTCCTTCTCCTTTTCTCCTTCCCCTCCCGTTTCCTTAAATAGGCTCAGCAACGCATCTGCAAATCCTTTGGTTTTGCAGATGTCCATGGGCGGCGATGACTACTTACCATCAGGTAGCTCGCCTGCTCGTTTGTCGAGTAAAAGTAAACCATACAAAAAAAAAATATTATCATTTTTAAAAACATCCCTCCTTTGGTTTCCACCAGAATCGGGTAAAACATAAATTTTATTTTGCTGTACGATTGATCGACATTAATCAAAACATTATCTATGTTTATTTCAATTTAATATAAGGTACAAAAAAAATTCAGTTCAAGCAATCGAATGACTGGTTTTCAATAAGTTCTGCTTAGAAAAAAAAATCTTGTTTGTTATAGATTAATTCGCAGAAAAATCATCATAACCTATACATAAAATTACTTTTAACTTCTAACTTTTAACAAAGTTATTATGTGATTTTTAGTGGAAAGTTTTGTTTAGAAGTACTTGTTAGCCAACTAAACGCTCTGTTCAAATAAGACGGCGATGTTTCGGAGTACACGATAATATCATCGATGTAAACAATTTTTAGATTTTTGTTGATATTTTTAAAACTGCTGAACCGATTTCGATAAAATATAAACGGGACCACCTCTGAAGTATGACCTACCAAACAAAAAAAGAATTATTAAAATCGGTTGACAATTGGTGGAGATATCGCGTAACAAACATACAAAGAAAAAAATAAATAATAATATACAGACGAATTGAGAACCTCCTCTTTTTTGAAGTCGGTTGATTAAACGGGCGATTCACGCAGTACAGTACCGACCTCAATAAAATGACGTAATATTCCTAACTCAAAGCAAAAAAGCTTTCAAGCGTGTGCTGGAGAGAAATATGCACAAAGCCGTCGAAGCTCAATTGACCTAAATGGACACACAAATAGTAAAGGGAAGGCCTGCACGAGGTCATTATTCGCTCCGCAGTCCAGCAAAAGTGTCAAGCCGTAGGAAGACGGACATTTATCTACATCCTAAGGGCACCAGTGATTTTAGGAAGGATGTATTAGTGTGTAATAGGGTTTTTCGTGAAATCAACGCGGCTGTGAATTATTTCGCTCTTTCTCACGAAAAAGAAAAGAGCCGCTGCTTAGTGCGTAAGTGTCAATACTAATCAATTTAGGGTTCCTGAAATTTGAATTGTAGGTCTATTCAATATTATTATATTATATATGGGCAGCTTTCTCATCCTTTTGTTGTGTGCTTATTAAGGTAGCAGTGTCTAAATGGCTAAATCTGAAAGAAGATAAATTCAAATTCAATTCAAATTCAAATCATTTATTTGCAATAAATAGGGTACATAGAATGGTGTTATTTGGAAACATAATACAGATCAGGCCCATTTAGCCATTGTAAATAGCATGCAAATTTTACTTAAAATCTATTAAATCGAGAATTACACATCAGGCCATGCAAATCCAGAATAGGCTGACTTTTAATTGCATGGAAAGCGTTTACAATTGGAGGTCATGCATTCGAATGATTTTCATTTTCCAATAAAGTAAAACACAAAATACATTCAGGCAACGAGGTCATGCTTGCAATGTGACACATCAGTTCTGTCATCCTACTGCTCCGAATAATTTAAAAACTCTTTGATAGAGTAAAATGTGTTATTTAATAACCAATTGCTTAGTGCTGCTATAAACCTATTTAACGGTAGTTCTTTAATGCGTGTTGGGATTTTATTATAGATGCATATGCACATTACATAGCAGTTTTTTTGTAACCGACTAGTTTTGGGTATCATATTCAGTACTAGTCTGTTTGGGTTTCTAATATTCGTTCTTCGAGTAACATCTTTAGCATGTTTGAATAAACTAGGGTGTTGTTTAACGAATTTACCTACCTCTAGAATATAAAGACAAGGTAAGGGGAGTATTTTTAAAGATTTAAAATATGGATAACAAGAAACATCTGGAGCAATATCACATATGGCCCTAATGCACCGTTTTTGAGCAATAAAAGCTTTATCTACATTGGTTCCATTACCCCAAATTAATAACCCATAACGAAGTACCGATTCCACATATGCAAAGTAGGCCGTACGAGCAGTATTTCTGTTAGCCACTTTTACAAGTTTGTAAAGAGCAAATGAAAATCCATTAACTTTATTACTTACCTTCTCTATTTGTTCATTCCAATTGAATTTACTATTTAAGATTAGTCCTAGGAATTTTACATTATTTGCATTTAATAGATTTTGTCCGTTGTAATTTATATTGAAATCAGGATTTTTGAAATTGTTAAAATTTATAAAATTTGTCTTTGATAGATTAATTTGTAAATTATTATTATTTAGCCAGTTTATAATTAGTTTCAACGTATTATTTATGTCAGTTTCATGTTGTGATGTAGTCATTGTTTTACTAGAAGTTACTATGATAGATATATCATCAGCAAATAATATTGTCTTATGGTGTGTAACAGTAGGCAAGTCATTTATGTAAAGTAGAAATAGCAGCGGACCCAACACGCTACCTTGCGGTACCCCAAATTCATTACGCTGGTAATCTGACCTATGAATTTGAATATGGTCGTTTGTATTTGGTTGTGCGATCTCTACACATTGAAATCTGTCTTCCAGATAAGTTTTTATCCAGGAAAGAGCCGGTCCCCTTATTCCGTTATGTTCTAATTTTTCCAGAAGTTGGTTATGGGAAACAAAGTCAAATGCCTTTGACATATCTAGAAAAACTGCTGTTGTGTAGTTTTGTTCATTGACACTTTGTAGAATATCATTTACTAAAAAGAAAGCTGCATCTCTAGTAGATTTATTCTTTTGAAAGCCAAATTGGTTTTGTATTATAATATTATTTTTATAGAAGAATGATGTTAATTTATCATGCATGACTTTTTCAAATAACTTCGAAAAGATTGGTAGCAATGTAATGGGTCTGTAATTGGTCATGTCAGTTTTGTCACCTTGCTTGTATAAAGGTTTTACAACAGAATATTTGAGTTTATTGGGGAATGTGCCTAATTCTAATGACAGATTGACTAGACAAGTAAGAATGGGGGTAAGTTGATTGCTGCATGCTTTTATGATCTTGGTGCTTAGGGAATCATAACCTTCAGATGTTGTGTTGGCCAGTGACATTATTACTTTATTTATATAGGTTTCATCAATTGGGGATAAAAAAATTGACTTTGATTGTTTGTGTTTTGTAGACGTATTACAGAGTTTGTGATTAATTTTATTAGATGTAGAAATAAAATACTCATTAAATGTAGTTGCTATTATGAGAGGATCTGATATAGTTGTGTTTTTATCCATTATCTTAGATATGTAATTCTGACCATAGGAACAGTCAGTTTCATTTTTAATAATTGACCAGGTGGCTTTACATTTATTTTTACTGTTGATTACATAATCTCTATTATTATTTTTTTTAGCACAATTTATACACTTCTTGAATAATTTATTATATTTTAAATAATTATGTTTATCTTGTTTAGACTTGGTCGAGTAGTATATATAACGAAGTTGTCTTTTATTTTTACAACTCTGTTTAAGACCTTTCGATAGCCAATTTAACCTTTTGTAACGGTTGACCCTTATCTTAACTATAGGAAAACAGAGATTATAGAGAAGGCAGAACCAATCATAAAATTCGCTAAATGCAAAATTTAAATCAGTTTGATTATGCCAGTCTATATATTGTAGACTAGGTAGATATTGTTTAAATTTATTAATATTTTCATTTGAATAACATCTTTTAAAGTTGTATACATATCTGGAAATTTGGCTTTTAAATTTTTCTAACCAGGTAAGAGTTTGTGCAGTATCATGATCGGATAGGTGTAGCGGTAGTATTGCACCAGACGCATCCTGAATATTACTAATAATTAAGTCAAGACATGATCTACCTCTAGTTGGCTCTTTTATATGTAAATTTAAGTTATATTTCCTTAATATATCCAGTAGTTGACGAGTAACGGGATTTATCGTATCGAGCATATTAATATTAATTAATAATTAATTAAGTCACCAGCTATTACTAATTTATTTTTTGAATATTTAGATAGGTATTTGTATAGCATAAGATCCAAGTTATTAAGAAAATATTCAAGATGTGTTTTTTTTTTTGATGGGATCCTATAAATACATATGATTATGATATTGTTAGTTTCTATTTTGGCTGCACAGAGTTCAAAGTGAAAAATCATCCTAAATTCGTCAAAGCATGTTATTTTTTTGTGTGGCATACCTTTTCTTAACAATATAAATGTGCCACCTCTTTTATTTGCTCTACAGTAATGTGATGCGAGTTCGTAATTTGCAATATTTATATGTTTTTCAGTTCCTATTTTAACAAAGGTTTCCGTTAAACATAATATGTCGGGACTACAATCAGTCTTAATTTCTGAGAGAGTAATCTCTAGTAATTCTTTTTTTGAGAACAGGCCGTGAATATTCTGATGAAATAAGGTGAAACTATTTATTAATTTATGATCGAAAAAAAAATATTACTATCTTCCTTAAGAGAATCCCTGAATTTTGTGGTGTCAATGTTTGATTGTGGATTAATTTGTGATGTTGGTTTTTTAGCAGTGTTTTTAATTTTAAAGTAGTACGGTATTGTGCCTTTCTTAGTTATAGTTTTATTTTTAGCATTATTAATCTCATTACCTGAAGTATTTGTATTAATATTAGATCTATTTATAAATAATTTTAATTTTGTGGATGATAAAAATTGTGATTTGTAGTCAGCATAATTAATTATGAATTCACTTTGTTGCATACATAATTGATGTAATCATATTTATTTCTACAGTATATATTATCTATAACCACGCAGTTTTGTAAATGTTCAGTCCAAAGTTTTAGGGATTTATTTAATACGTTCTCATTCAAATGCGGATTAAAATATATTGGAGTTATATAAACAGACGCTTTACTTAATTTACTTAATGCGATACTTAGGTTGAAATGCAATTTTTGTATATTACCATCATGACTACCGATACCAAGAATTACGATGTCATCTTTCGATAGGTTCTGTTTAATACTCTCACACTGTGAAGAAATTTCGGTGCTTGTTGCTTCTGTAATAATAAGTGCAGTTGGTTTGTAAATATCATTCCACTGTCGACTCCTCGTTCTTATCAAAGCAGCAGATAGTCCTCTAAGTTGTTCATCTCCCAATATAATAATTTTCTGTTTATTTTTGCTCTCCGAATTAGTGTTGGTGTTATTCATTATTGATTGAGGTGAACCAATCTGTACTTGGCTGGATTCGATGATATTTACGCTCTGAGTAGATGGATGGTTTTGTTGTAGTTGCTTACAATGTTCGATAAATGGTGTATTTAAATTTTCTGGTTGGTACTGCAGTTTTTGTTTTGAATGGTTTTCTGTGTGGGAAAAGTCCAGTTTTGATCTAATCAAGTTTTTACGACTTTGTGTTTTGTTTTTTTTTGTCGAGGTATTCTTACATATACTGGTCAATTTGTCAATTTTCAACTTATAGTCGTTAATTTGCTCGACCTGTTTACTATTTTGAAGTACTAAATTATCAATCTCATTTTCTGCTATTTCTAACTTTTCTTCGAGTGTAGATATTTTTTTTCGCAAGACATTTATGTCTTCTATTATATTTGTTTGCAAATTCTGATAGCTACGATTTAATTCATGATCGGGTGACGAATTTAGAGAAGAGTCAATTATATCATCGTTTTCTGAGCATTCTGATAACCCGTCAAAGGAATTATTAATTGGAAGATTAAATTTACATATTTTGTTTCTAATGGTTACGTTTTTCCTTATGGTGTTTTCAAGTAATGTATTACAAGAATTGGTCATTGGAGTTGAATTTTTATTTTCAAATGCGGGTGATGCCATACTGTTATTTATAGACGAACGTAAGTTGATATTTGAAGTTCTTAGTATTACGCCTGTGTTATAAATCCACAAATAAATCACAAAAAGTGGCAAGCGAGATGCGAGGTTCGAACCGACGACTTAACAGTTTACAATTCACTGTATCGGCGCCTTGCCGGTTGAGCTATCTGAACACTTAACTAATATGTTGAAATTGCGGTATAGTATGTAATATTAGAAAAAGTCCGTTACACAACCAATTTTAAACGGTATTCAACTTCAAGTCCAGAGGTCATTTTCTTTGTTTATTGACATCAAAACTTAACTTTCAACGCAGTTTTTATTTTATCGTTTTTTTTTTCACAAATAGCACGATGATAGTTGGTTGTTATTGTTTTTGTTATAAATAACACTTAAGGCACTTTTTAGCACTAGTTTTGTCACAAAAGTATGCGTAGATTCTTTTGATATTTTTTAATGTCCAGTGATATCTTTGAGTTTGAACCACACTTGCACAGATAATTTGCACTATAATCATTGTCCTCGTATTGAATTCACTGCAGTTTAAGTGGTTGAACTATTTTTAAACAATATTTATCGCGGAAAACTATGTTGTCGTGACGGACAGCGCCATCACTCACAGCACAATCTATCAATCAATAATAATACTAACATAACATACCATCACGCCTGTATTCCCCGAAGGGTTAGGCAGAGGTGTACTTAATGTACACCCACAGTTCGCCGGTATGTTTGGGTCCCATGTAATAGGGGGCGAGCCTATTGCCATTCACCGGGCACAAATCCAGACTCCGAGCTGCTACTGAGAATTTCATAGAAAAACTCAATAACACTTTGCTCGACCTGGGGATCGAACCCAAGACCTCTAGCGTAGCAGTCGCGATTGGGACCACTAGACCAACGAGGCAGTCATAATACTAAACAAAGTTAAAAGTAGGCACTTAGATTAGGTGTTGTATGATGTATCTATCAGACGATTTATTTAATTCTATTACACGAATTATTATAGTTATCAGCTACACGGAATGATCTAGCGTTGGTATAGTATACTTTTGAGCAGAATGCTAAAGCACCATTTATTTAGAGCACTTTTCCGTTCACGTAAATTAATATTCTAGTATGTTGAAAACCTGTTAAATTTCATACCTAGTTTTTAAAATGGTATTACAGTGGTTAATAAGACTCTTAATACCTACATAGTTATTTTTATTACCCAACATGAGACTTTACATATCATCAAAATCTTATCAATATCTCATAACATTTTAAATCTTCTTACAATTGTGACGTTTCAATTCATAATATTAAATGCAAGATAAGATACTCCCATATCACATAAAAATATTATATACGAGTATTAAAGAGAAATCTGCGATCCTCGAAGATAAACTAGTTATACTTTAAAAAACCTTTTCGTAGGCCGGGCAGGAGCAATCTTTTGGTCCATTAAATTGTTCACGCTCACCGACTATGGAAATTGGACGTAAAACGAAATAATGTATACCAAGGAAATAGTTCAGTGAGATTTGTAGCGTCGTTAGACAACTAGTTGGGACATCTGCGTTGAGCTTGCGTTGTTTGTGATACATTTTATTGTTATAGGTTTAGTATTTATGTGGAGATTTTTTAAGAATTTATTTTTATATTACAAGGTGACAAATAGCACAACTAAGTAAAACTCAAGACAGATAAGTCTCATTTGCGAAGTAGTTAACATAACATAAATATAACATATAATACAACCACCCCTGTATTCCCGGAAGGGTTAGGCAGAGGTGTACTAATCATACATTAGTACACCTCTGCCTAACCCTTACACCCACATTTCGCCGGTATATTTAGGTCCTATGTAAAATGAAATTATGCTATTTATAGACATTATTAGGTACGACTGCCTCGTAAGTCTAGTGGTCCCAATCGCGACTGCTACGCTAGAGGTCTTGGGTTCGATCCCCAGGTCGATCAAAGTGTTATTGGGATTTTCTATGAAATTCTCAGTAGCAGCTCGGAGTCTGGATTTGTGCCCGGTGAATGGCAATAGGCTCGCCCCCTATTACATGGGACCTAAACATACCGGCGAACTGTGGGTGTACATTAAGTACACCTCTGCCTAACCCTTCGGGGAATACAGGCGTGATGGTATGTTATGTATGTTATTAGCTACCAATAATAACAATAGATACATACCTCATTTTTGCCAGGGTCTGTCAAGTGTCTATATGTTTCTTGATTTTTATAGAAATTTCTACAAGCTGCTAGAAATGTCTTATATTCAACTCGTAGGTAACATAATTAGTATGTAAGCAGGGTACCATAGTTTATTGTGGTCATAAAATGCAACCGGAGCTTTTACTGAAAGCATATTTTACAGGCCGACCTACAATGCAATATCGAAATGCAGATTCTAACATAATTTCATGGACCACTTCATTCCTGTTAAATCATAACAGTTATAAAACTACTGGAAAAGTCTATTTAATAAAACACAAAAAAATGAACTGATTTATTAGTAATTATAATTAAAAACTTATTTTTATTCTCAGAAATAATGTTGTAAGGATGTACACATACGAACTGAAGAGAACTTTTAAAGAGCTTTTGCTTTTAATTTCCACAATGGAATCTAGATGGCGTTGGAAGTAAAATAGTTGGATAACAGATTACAGAGTTTTCTAAGATCACACTCACGAATTTTTCCATAGGGGTAGGTAGAAACTACAGAGTGCCATCTGCTACGATTCTTGTATACTTATTTTGCTTCGTCCACATTCATATATCTTATCATACACATGCGCCGGTTGCGGGTACTACGCACCTGACCTTTCTGAATGATCTCACCAATAAGGTCACCAATATTAAATATTTAGTTATTATATTTTTTCCCCAGGTAATAATTATGATGCAAACGGCTCTTCTATAACTTCAGCATCCGTAAGGGTGGCAGTGGGCGCGCGGAAAACTAGGTTGGAATAATCTAGTTTATCTGCTGAGTTAGGGAAATCGCGATAAGCCAGCTAAGTTATTAATTTTTATGTAATCTGATTAAAATTCTTTCCTCTTTGATGTCATATCTGTACTTCTACTGTGATAAAGTAAAGCAAAATGCATTTTTCTAATAAGCGTATTTCTACATTATTCTGTAGATAAGTTTATTTATTGCATTATGCATAAACTTATTCGTCTATATAACGTTTTTGTAATCACTCTGAAATATTTTCATTATAGTCTATCTGCAAAATATGACCCTATGCCACCATTTATTTGGTTTTCATTTTGAAATTAAATTGGGTATTTCTATGATAATTATCAGTAGCAGCACAGAGTTTGGAATTGTAGCTGGTTAACGGCAATATTACATGGGACCTAAACATACGAACGAAATGTGGGTGTAGGTACGTAAAACTCTGCTTAACGGACCGGGGAATACAAACGTGATGGTATGTATTTTGCTCATATACGTTACTAACTTAGTATAACTTGTAGGGTTATGTCCCGTCAGTCGCGGTAAATCTTGACGTTCTATGAAACCGCGATTCCAAGTTTCAGACTTGTTACATGTGACTAGTATTTCAACTTCCAACGATCTACTAAATTTGTTTCTCAAGCCAGGATGATCCAACAGAAGTTGTCATTCAACGTTGATTTATCTTGAGTTCACACAAAAATCCCATAGAAAAGGCACTTTCAATAAATATATATACCTATACATAATGCAACTGCATTTCTACAGTATCACTTTCAGTTTTTGTTGACTTCCGCAATATTCCTCAAATCAATTATTTTTTTCACCAACCTTATTTATTACGGAAACATAATTTTATCTAATTAAAACATTGTTGGAGCACTACTTTTAGATATAACATTGATAGGAATATATCAAACATTTGAAGACCAAAAAAGTTAAATAGGTCTAACCGCTCTTGAGTTTCGCTAAGCAATTCATTTAGGTTAATATTTTTTGTCAATATTTTAGATTTTCACACCGTCTTTACACATCGATAGCAATATAAATGTAGAACATAACACAATAATATCTCCATAAATATTTTAGCGGGCTTTTAGCGGCTTTTTAGCGGGGGACTCTGTTTTTGACAAGCAAACCTACCATTTTGGTCTTACATGCAGTAGAAGGCACGTAAGCACCACTTGTACGGGACTGATGCAGAACAGGAGTAGTTTTTATATGAAACTATATGCAAGGTGTTCTTTGAAGATTGCAGTTTATCATATCAGTTTCAGAAATGTAGCTGTGCTTTTAAACATAGCTTCCACTTTTGTCTTAAATTTAAGGTATTCGAAAGGTGGGCCACACACACAGAATGCGTGTACGCAACGTGTGTGGGGACTAATGCGGAACAGCAGCAGTTGTTATATGAAACTGTATTTGAGGTGCTGCACTGATACGTGCGCAGAACGTGTTCCGAACAGCAACAGCTTTTCGACTTCAGTTTGACATCTCCCATACAGTTTCATAAATTACAACTTGCTGTTCCATATCAGTCTCGGACACGTTTGGCACACGCTTTCTGTGTGGCCTAACCCTAATACCAAACTTTTCATGAATGACGTATGTAATATTTATACAGTGTAGACAATAAACAAAATGGGGAACTATCTTCAGCCCGCATCGTTGGCTTTATGCAAACTTATTTATACCAAGTTCCTTGAGTTGCAGCTTCCGAAATGAGATAAAACAGGTCAAGTAGTTTAATGAATAACGGCTTTAGCAAAAGTAAACTTCGTCCCACTACCCCGTTTGTGGTTAATTAGCTTTAGTAAGAAAACAGATACGTGGGGCACGTACTTAGCAAGCACGTATATGTGGAAGATAGTAATGTACGAATACATAGTTTTTACTTTTCAGGTTAACTGAGGAAGTCCTTATCAGCTACTTAAAGCCAGAAAAGGTACATATGTAAAATAGGTACTTGTACTCCTTTTTCTTTATTTTCTTCTTTCTTTTGAAAACCCTACATCATAATTTTTAAACTATTTACATAAATGAATGGTAAATGACAATAAAAAAGTTGATCTGCACTGAACTGTCATCATCTACCTATTTATTGTATCACTGCTGAGCATGGGACTCCACTCAGAAAGAGAGGGATCAGGCTGTAGCCCACCACGCTGGCCTAATGCGGATGCGGGTTGGCAGACTTCACACGCAGTCAACACGTAAGTCTCTCAGGCATACGTACAGAGGTTTCCTCCCGATATTTTCCGTCACCGTGCAGCCTTGGATCGAACTCGAGACGCAGTAGTCTAGAGTTCAAGTTTGAGATTTTTAAGGCAAAACTTTGCAGTCCAACGATCATATCACTACGCTATCACTGCGTAACTATCTACTGCTATTACTTACTATTTTAAAAACTTGTAATAATATTTTATGCACAACAATATTGCTGAAGATATAAAATAAAAATAAAAACCTAAAATAACAGGTAGACGCAATAGCGCTAAGCGTTATAAATAGTTATAGTTCTATTCGAATACGAAATGAGGGCAGAGTCAAGTTAAATATTGTAGTTCAATTTTCACAAAATAAAACTTTGAGGCGCCTGAGATTTAATAAATAAAACTACGAATGGTATGCATAAATCATTCGGCACGATGACCACCCGCCGTTCTATAGTTTAATAACTTCGTGACATTATTTATCTCATTAATCCGGCATTTGAAAATAAATAGGTATTTATCTACGAAACACAAAATGTTAACTAACAATAAAACGTCATACAAACTATCACACAGATTAACGGAATTTGAAAAATGAATTCATAATATCACGTGGTGCAACGCGCACCTCTCTATGAAACGAAACGATTAAGCTAGAAAATGTCAAAAAGCAAAAGCACCGAGTACTAGGGGCGGCGACCGCGGCTTATATAGGGAAGAGGGGGGTAAAGGGGAGCGTGGCCGCCAGTTTCTCGCCGACCACCGCGCCGCGAGCACGCCTTGTAATGCTCACAGTATTTTGACGCGACATGGCCTCGTCTGCGAGCGGCAACATCGTCGTCGAGTGGTTGCGATCGCTCCACTTGGGCCAATACGCGGAAAGTTTTATTGACAACGGATATGATGACTTAGAAATATGCAAACAAGTAGGAGAACCAGACTTGGATGCTATCGGTGTCCTGAACCCTGCACATCGCCAGCGATTGCTTCACTCAGTCAGATCTTTGAGAGAGGAAGGAGCGGCGGCTGTTTATTTTACTTTGGAGGAAGCAGCCGCCGCTCGAGACTCTTGTAGGTGCGAGGAAGAAGCAAGGAAGGAGCAGGCGACCGCTGCAGTGGAACCGGCAAAATATGTTGACGAGTATGAAGAAGGGAAGGCGGAACTAGTGAAGATACCACGGATGCAACTGAAGCGCTTGCTTCGAGAACGCCTTGCTCAGGATGGGATCCGTCTGAGCCTGCAGCCATATTCCACCACGGTCAGTGATCAGTAGCCCTTTACCGTGGGCAGTGCTTCTCGCGGTTATTACCCGTGACCTGTGAAAGTGAGAGGATATCTTTGAATGTTTATTAAATGTTCTAGAGTGAGACGTGATATAGAGTTGGCACTATGTCTACGAGCCAACCGCGAAGAGACACTGCCCGCGTCTTGTTATTTCTTTTGAAGTAGTCTGTGTGTGGTGCGGCCCGTCTTCGACCGCCCCGAGCGAATCGCTGCTCGGGACGTGTTGCCATAAAGTTTGTTGCGTGCGTGATTTCCCTCGAGATGAGGAGTTTGCGCGCCTTCCTGTCGTGAGAAGATTGTAATCGCGTGCCTGCAGGCTCTAAATTGGGTTTTACGATAAATCGCGAAACCTGTTTTAGCTCCCTAAGGCGTTAATTAGTAATACGGCTTGTTCTGACATGGAACAAGATCTCTTTCCCATATAAATATCTGATTGAACTAAAGGTTTATGAACTGCATTTATTCGTATCTAGACGAGGAGGTTCATGAATTGTTTTTTCCCCTATGACGTGATGAAAAACATTGCGAGTTATTTAAGAAATCAGGTACAGTAAAAAAATCCATTGGGACAAAATAATGAAAAACGAGAATGGGTAGTAAAAATAAACGATTATCACAAAGTAACGTTTAATAGGTTCCTATAAGAAAGGAATACCATGTTATTGTTGAGAAGTTTATAAATTTTACGAGTAAACTTTATCTTTATCACATGGGCGGAAGCGCTTAGTTGATGTTTTAATTGAGGTGTTATTAATTATTCCAATGGGTAGTGATTAAGAGGGTGGAATATGGCCCGAAGGTACGCCTTTCTGTGCTTGTAAATTATACCCAACATTTGTCAGTTTGAACATGCACATCAAGCTCTTATCGTCCATTGATTTTTCCATATCAATGTAGGATATGCTCCGATTTGATAACGTTGATTACATTAGGCTTATTTATATTATTCACCTAATGCATAGGTAAATATCTACGGAACAATATGTACAACCATATAAATATAAACGTCACTAGCTGCATAATATTTGCAAATTCCCACAAATGTGCAGCACTAAAATTAATTTTCAATATTACTTCCCCGGTTTAAAACCGAACACAAAATCCATAAATAGCTTTCCGCGTATTCCTTACTTTTTACTACTTGCAGAATTTCTTTGTTTCCAACCTGGCTTACAATGCATTGTTTCTAATAATTTCGCTAACAAGTGGTTGGAAAATGGCACGCCACAATGTATGTATGTACCTAAGAACTATGGTAAAACATTTGAAAACAAAATAAATTCCTTTCGTTTACTGAGAATGTTAACTTCTTTAGTAAAGTATTACCAATTCTTGAAGCTTCCGGCTAAGCTTCAAACGTTTAAAACCTTTATGTTTATTTATTTGGCGTTTTGTTATTTTCTACATCGAATTGTAAAGCGACGAGCCTACCGTAATTACCTGTGATGATTTTTTTACCGGTTTTCGGTCTCCATGTTGAAACCTGTTCGGTCTCAAGTGCGCCAAGAACCCACGTTGAACAGGCGCGCATTGGATCGCCGGCAAAAAATAATCTTAGAATGCCACTGGCATTACAATCTTCCAGTCGAAGCTATGTATAGCTCTTGAGTAGAAACATTCAGCAGTTAATATAGGTATTTCGCAAGATGTTTATATTTACCGATTTTTTTTAAATGCTTGTCTACTGAAGCATAATTTCCCCATGGTGTACTACATTTTAAAAGCAGCATCTGCAGTGCTGATGTCATTAATGTGGTAATTTGTATCAGTGTCGCTATTACTAAAATTTGCTGTCACAGGGACACGCTTTGGATTAATTATCACCCTGGTGCATTGTGATCGATCCACCCCCATATCTACCTGGGAGCATTCCTTTCAACTTTAACGAGTAACAATAGTATCAGCTAGGATTTTTTGTTTGCAGGCGCTTTGTAAAGCGATTACTGCCGGAACTGTGCACAAAAGCTCTGACAAAATTTGGTGGGTATCAATATCGTAGTTCCGATTAATGGCTAATATTTGTATTCTGTTGTCGGGCATTGTGTCCGCTACATCCGCCAAGCGATCACAGTTATTGTCAAATTCAGGGTGGCTCCATGTTACAAATTGAGTGAGAAAAGATCCATATAATAGGATGAGTTGCATTTAGTAATGAAATGAGTAATTAAACATTTAAAAAAAGACAAGCATAATCAGAAGTTAGAAAAACATTAAGTCAAAATCAAGTCGATTGACATCTTAGTTGGAAAATTCGAATACTGTTTAGCAATTTGTTTCAAATAATCGCTAACGATCCTATGTCGGAGTTAATCCTCTTGGAACCGTATCTATTACAGATGCCGATCTTTTGTACTATCTTCGTGAGCCCATTATGATCCACATCTTCCTTTACGTTGCTAATTTTAATCGAGGGGTGGCGAGGTGCGGATGTTACGGATTATATCGACATTAACGCCTCTTAATGGATTCGATTCCATTCTCAAATGATACATGACGGTATTTTATTAGTCTGGAATTCAAACGTATCGTGATAATTACCATTAAAATATTTTATTAGCAAATTACCTGAAAAATATTCAATTTCTTAATTTATGTTCGCTTAATGGAATTATTATTTTATTACCTAAATTATTTGAGTTTGCAAAATATTTTGTACTTAAAAATCTGGTTGAAGTCGCTATCAGCATTTTTACGAATGTAATCATGGTGTAAAAACTTATCAACAATGAAATGCCTATATTGACAGCTTTATTTCTGATAACGTCAAATCGGTCTTTTTTAAATTCGTCTTCTGAGTCACTGACACAAAACTATTTAAAATACCACACGTATTATAACGGTCGTTAAAAAATGTCTCACGATTAGACTTCACTTTATTACGAAGAAAAAGCTCCTATCTATTCAAAACGCTCAAATGATTCCGTAAACAATCCGAGTTGATAGAAAAAACTAAATTGATGAACGCTTGGATGGTTCTCATAAGAATTAGTTTATGTATGTTAATGGAAAGAGGACCATAAAGGTCAATAGTAGTTTATAAATGAATTCAATCGGACACGACGCCGGTCACATTTGTATCTGCCTTTTTTGAATGCGTGGGCAAGTCCATATGTTTACACAAGGCACTAAATGAAAGCATTCGTTTCCATTCTTCAAACTTTTATTTGAATAGCTTTTGTTGATCGTACGAGATTTGTAAGTCGTTGTTTGTAGTAATAATTAGATGTCTTTCGGTTTCCACGTACGATATCCGTAATTTATCATGTTGGTTAATTTGTATTCATTGACACCAATGAATACATACACTGAGACAAAAAAATTACATAGATCTATGTTACGTTTTTTGTCTAACTAATGTTTGCTTTAATTTTAATTAAATTTGTACTCACATACAAAGAGTTGTTTGCTTTTGAGGCGAGGTTTAAAATTAGCTCAAGCGGGTTTGTCTACCTGTGTCGCCGCTTTGTTACAATGAATGTGTGCGAAGTCACGCGGTGTCCCAACTCCTTGGTATTCCTCCACCGCTCTGAGCTTATGTATGCCTGGTTCTTATAATCACACGAAATGAGAAAGCTTGAGCTTGTGTTATTTCATGTAGATAATTTATTCCAAATCTAAGTTCATATCTTTTTAGTTATTAAAAAATAAGAATAAACGAATTCTTAATTTTGCTGCTGTCGTCCGATTCGGTGTCATTTAATTCACTAACCCATGTGTGTTATGGGGGTAAAATATGGCGCTTGACGGGTTAATAATAACAATATAAGTAATACTATTTGTTTATGTACTGCAAAACTCATGAAACCAATAAAAACCCCCTAATATAAAGTCCTGGAAACATCAACAATTGAAGTTTGGCAGGTGTAAGACGATCTGAGCTAGTTTGCTTGACGCTTTTAGATGTTTGCTGAGCCCACAGACTGCAACCCCCAAGTTGACAAACTTAGAGATTTGCTCTACGGCTCAGCAGGGAGATTAGCATCAGTAATTGTAAGGCCAAGGAAGTTTGCAGAATCTATAGTTGTCGGAATTAGATTTGTATTTTGTCAAGTCTAGCCTTTGTTGGCCGTTCATTATCCTCAGTTTGATAACTATGGAGTTGTTTCTATCTTGATTTAGTTTGTGCCTAGTATTGTCTGTCTTTATGTGTGCTATGTTGGTGGAATTTAGTTAACATACAGATTTGTTTGCTTAAATTATCTGGTCCCTTAAATCTTTGGTGTTTCTATTACTTTGACTATTGACCAATTGTAATGTGCTTTCCTTATTAACAAATTTAAGCAGTTTTTAGGAACTCTCTCTTTAACTTTCAATAATATTATTTAATAGCCAGTCGCTAGTAAATAGTACTTACATCTGAGTTTTAAGTGTCAGTACCTGCAGTAACTTTAGCGATCCATGCTTTTTGTTTATCTTTGATACCTTCACGGCTACATTTCAATGCTTTCTAACTTTCGTATACATTATAACTTAGCGACTCTTCTAAAGCAACAGTTTGTATTTCTCTCATACACGGTCAAGTATAAAAGATTTATTATTGTTATACTATAGCGTAGGCAGTAGCTGTTACTCTGTCAACTTGACATCAAAATGTTTAGTAGCATTATTTACATTAATTTTTACAAGTGCTTGTGATCCTGAGATGCATTCATAAGATGTGGAAGTACCTACATATTCTGTTATTTACATTTTTTATGCTTTAACCAAATACATATGATGAGAACTTTAACATTGATCAGAATAATTTCAGATTATCAGAACAACCCTCTAGAAATTGTTATCACGTTCAGTTATAGAAAATTCACATGTTTTATAGAATCACAGAAAATGTTTGTGTCTAGTAAAAACTGACTGCCTCGTTTGTCTAGTGGCCCTAAAAAATTCACATGTTTTATAGAATCACAGAAAATGTTTGTGTCTAGTAAAAACTGACTGTCTCGTTTGTCTAGTGGCCCTAAAAAATTCACATGTTTTATAGAATCACAGAAAATGTTTGTGTCTAGTAAAAACTGACTGCCTCGTTTGTCCAGTGGCCCTAAGCGCAACTGCTACAGTAGAGATCCTGTGTACGATTCCCAGGTTTGAGAGGTTCGAGCAAAGTATTATTGAGTTTTTTAAAGCATGAATTTCTCAGTAGCAGGTCGGAGTCTAGATTTGTGCCCAGTAAATGCCAATAGGCTAGCCTCCTATTTAACTGGACCTTAACATACAAACGAAGTGTGGATGTACAATAGAATACCTCTGTTCGGTATGTCGTAACAGCTTTTTTAGATTATTACATGAACTTATTTAAAGTTCTAATACATTCTGTAGCATCAGAACTGTTTAAAGAATCTTCTAAATGTTGTTGTCGTGAATATTAGATACTAATTAATTACATAATCAATAAAAGCATGTCGATTTTGAAATGACAATTGTCTGAATGTGTATGGTTAGTATTCGATATTATATTTAAGTTACACGTAATCCGGTTACAGATATATGTTGTATACAAATAGAGTATTTACGTGTCTTTATCACATTACTCACCGTTCAACTCACTCGATACGAAGAAAGTAACATGTTAATGTATGTCATATCAGTGAAGATAAATGTCCATTACCTATCATATTATTTTTATTAGTTCATCATATTTTATAAGAATAAGTACATTTAAATTTTTTAACTCCCTTAAAACGTTCCTCAGTTTTTTTTTTGCTTTAAAATTATTTCTCAGTCTTTTTTGCAGTTTTGAACTTACCTATAGTCAATTATTTTGATCAGTGAGTCGGTCAGTAAGTTATATAAACAGTTATTTTTGGACGCCATTATCTCGAAATTAATTTGTTATTATATTGAAATATGAGAATTGGTAATGAATATTGGATTTTACTAGACACGCAAAATTACGAAGTGTGTAGTCGATTGGATGGTCTAAAGTGGCCCGAAAAGGTTCCTATTTATATAACACGTGGCCGTTGTGATGCCCTTCTGCTTTGCGAGCTTGGCTAACACACTGCTGAGTGTCTAATTATTTCACGCATCAGTTTGTTGTATGAACCGAATTTAAAAGAGTAGGTATGCTGTCTCATATAAGTAATTTGATTGCTGTTTGACCATTGACGCTGGGCATACAACTCACTAATAACTTAAAGTCGTCTTTATTTTCTAAATTCTCAAAACCCAATACTTATTACAAAATTAAGCACTTTACGCAAGAGATAAAAACTAATTTAGAATTATTAGCTAGAACTAGTTGCATAGTGCGAAAATCTGTTTGTGTGTATCGGTTTGTATGTTATCTTTTGAAGCATTAAACGGCGAATAGATTTCTAAAAAAATGTAAAAGTAACACCTAGTCTATTATTAAATTAATATTGATAATTGGATGTGCAAAAATATTCAAAACCGGCATAAAATTAAATTATTAACCAATAAATTAAATCTTAGAACTTTTAAAAAAACCGTGTGTGAAAGAATTATTTCTAATTGGTTTATGTAACCTACGATTTTGGAAAAAGTATTTCTAACTTTCCTCGGAAACATTACATAAAATTAGCCTCAAAAACATTCGAGAGCGATACGCGATAGATCTCCAGCTATAACCTGTCTACCGGAAGATTTATTTATAAGAGTTCTTAATCAAACACACAAGGCCCTTCCGAGAAGGTGAGCTTCAAAATAAACTGTTAGTGTCTTTGTTTTGGCTTCTTAGGTGGCTTGCATCGAGTTTGTTAGTTTTTTAGAATACAAACATTCGTTTTCTCTATCGACATGTGGTTAATCATCATATTCTGCGTCAATGAGGTTACGAGAAACGGTGATGTTTTTATTTCAAATTAAAAAATATATTTAAAAACTAAACTTTTATTAAATTAAAATTAAACGTCAGAATTGCTAACAAAATTATAATTTTTGTTACATCAATGGATTAAAAAAGTTTAGGTGAAAAAAACATACAAAGCAACTCGTTCCAATTTTTCATCAAATAATATGGTTTGATGAACTATCGCATATAACGGTAAAAAAAACGGACATCCGTAAAAGTTTTAAAACAGAACTTTGGAATAACGCGCTCGGGGAAGCGTCACAAATTGGTTACAATAGCGAATTAAACGTTTCAGAATTTTTCATTTGCACACCGTTTCACACTTTGGTGTTAGCTTTAAATTTTAACGCTTCGTGCGGGCATCGATCAAACATTGGCTGGTCGCAAACAGGAATATTAATATTGTTTGATATTTGTCAATTGATAAAAGTTCCAAACTGTAGGTACAAAAATGACGATTTCGACATCGCACAAAACGTTTTACCTAATATTATAACTGCATAAATTAAAACTCCAAGCTGGAATTTAATACAAAATCCTAACTTCACTGTACTCAACCTGGTAATCGAACCCAGTCTAACGCTGAGCAGACGTGCTTGCAGCTGCAAGGCCAATGAAGGAGTACTTACATAAATAATTTAACTAGTATAGATACGAATATTAATTAATAAGCAAAATGTATTTGCAACTTATCAAAGAACAACATTAATTATACAAGAATATGGAACATGAATATATTGAGACACTGATTAATAAGATCTTCTACATTATCTGGACTTCTGATAATTCAAACATCATAATTAAATAGTAATCAATAAATTCATTGATTTATCAATTTTAAAAACGATTTTTGTTGTAAGTACCATATTTACTTTCTTAAGCGTTTATTAAAAAGCTGGTGGTAAGACATTACAACATTACAGATACTTCAATTTTATTAATTTATTTGTATATAGATGTATATCTCGCCCTCATTAGGTACATAGGAGCGAGTGGACCTAAAACACCAAGCCAACTAATGATGTAAAGACTTCAGTACCTACACCTCTGACTAACCTTTCTGGGAGTACAGGCGTGGTGGTATGTTAAGTTGTTACCTAAACTAAGAGCTTCCGAGAATAACGATAATACACCCTTATATGTGGTAAGTACGGGTAACAAAAAAGCTGAAATATTTTAACTATCCCTAACAATGTTGTTTACGATAACAAACGTAACGAAGCATTTTAAAAATGCTGATAGTTATCACGTAGCCGATAGTTTACTGGGAAATAAACAACATTATCAGTGCTATTGTTAACTTCGTGTTAAACTGTAAGCCAATATAGGCTTACTTTCTCAGAAATCTGCTTTTATTACAAATCCAAGGACTATCATTGGTACCGACGTCTTTCGTTACGTAACAAAGCAAACAATTCTGTTGTGCTATTTAAATTTGTGTGAATATTTTGTTACAAGTAATCTGTGTGCCGATATCTTTATTTTTTTAATGCTTTGCTTTTTGTTTTGAACATCACATGTATACAGTGTCTCACTACCTGCCATTAAATAAGAATTAAGCTAGAGGTAGGCTCGCTTCCATGATAGGGGGCTAAACGTACCTGCAATCTATGGGTTACATTAGTACACCTCTGCCTAACCCTTCGGAGAATACACGCGTGATAGTACGTACAAAATAATACTAAATAGGAACCTAATGTACCTCTACTTACATTACCTAGTCATACTATGGAATGATTATTACTATTTCATTCATAAGTACCAACGTAATTTTTGGAATGAAGTTTCATTAGAAATATTTGAATTGAAATTGATAAATTTAAAACAATATCATACTACAGTGTGATAACGAATATTTCGTGTTGCACAGTTTACGCTTCACATGAACACTAGCTTTTGTCTGTTCTCTACTGCCAAAATCACAAACTGTGTGCCCTATACAACGACGTTGTAGTCTAGTAACAAAGGTTTCACCAATACCGGAGTAAAAAAAGTTAAGTTTAGTTCGTACCAACCCAGCCCTGATTGAATTTTGATAATTTAAATTTATAAGATTACCGCGGGATTCTATATTGTTAAATATTTGTGGCTGCCTCAGGTCATGCTCAAGCTTTTTTCCCATGGGACTGGGTAGAAACTACAAATGTTGCGTAAACTTACAAAAGTATACTCATACTAGCTTTCCGCCCGCAGCTTCGCCCGCGTGGACAACACGATTTTGACAGTTATTTTTTTTTATATTTCTAGCGGGATATTGCAAATTATCTAAAAATAAGACCAAATTATTTGCTCGACTATATTATTTTATTGAAATATAAAAATAACATGTGAATGTCCTATTAATTCATTTATGTCTTTTTATCTAGAGCGATGGTCTATCGATGATTGATTGATGTCGATTAAAATTGCACTTCTTTGTATACAACATTGATGGTTTTTCTGTCTGGTATCAAAACGACCAGACTGCTATTAAGAGGATAGTATCCGCTCCGCGCTCCATACAAACGTAGTTTGGTCTTATCTTGAATATTAACAAATGAAAGTCTTTGGAATTTTGCAGTAACAATCTTATCATTAAAATACGTGTTCCTGTAGTATACAATTTCATTTCAATATACGGTTAAAAAGTTACACGAGCTCAAAGATTGGCAATTTAAGTTGAAAAACGGCCCAACTTTATGCTAGTATTTCTCGACAATGTATCAATACAGAAACATTCTGATTCGAAAGAAACCCAGATAATATAGTGAATATATTTTTACAAGATTTTTTTTTTACGTATTTACAATATTATAGGAGTAATCTCCAAAATTCGGATCATAAGAAATACGCGTGAAAATGTTGTTGTTTCTCCTGTCGGGCACGCGTTCGCATCGCGAGGGATAGAGACAGCGACAACTGTGCAACATTGTTGCGTTCGCGAGGGACACTCCTCTTAATACTGATTCAGTAACAGGCAAGGTAGAATTTCCCATGTGCGAAGCATTCTAAGTTATGTTTATTTTTAAATCCGAACCAAAAACTGACTCCAGCTGTAGTGGAAACTACAGGAAACTATCTCCGTAAAACACACTTGTAAAACCAATAATAATGAAATGTGAAAATAACTTTGAGTTATAAATTTATTCTTATTCTTATATTCTTATTCTTCCTTAAATCTATGCCTGCCACTCGTAATGACTCACCCTGAAATTTATGTATCGTCATTACAAAGCAGATCTTAAGGGGGAAATGTAATCCAGCACATCCGGTAATCACAGTGACCTTTTTAATATTTATGTGCAATGCTGATACTCCAGTCTAGTCCCGTTACATAGCTTAAATGGTTTAAGGAGACGCAGCAATTAAGGAACTCCACAGGATAGCAAACTGCTTCTTCCGCTTGAAGCACTGAATCCAATTTCTGAGCCTTCCAACGGTTTAAGAAGTATGTAATGAATAGCAGCTGGACTGTTGTTTTTCGGAGTCAGTATTGCACGTTTGCACAGCCATTCTATAGACATCGTTTGTATATTAAAAAAATCAGGATACCTTCTCAAGATCTGTCATAGTCACCTGTCACTACTGTATTCAGGAAAGATGGTATACACATTTACAAACTCCATTTCCTATTTTAGCTCAGAAAACTCTCCAGCAGACGCCTCTCCCTCGTATTTCTTTTTAAAGATAATCATTTTGTTGGGCCATTTTTTATTAGTGCAGTGATAGCCTAGTGATATGACCATTGGACTGCCAAGTCAAAGGTCTCGAGTTCGAATCCAAGGCACGCACCTCTGACTTTTCGAAGTCATGTGCGTATTAATAATTAATTATCACGCGCTTAAACGGTGAAGGAAAACATCGTGAGGAAACCTGCATGCCTGATAGATTTTCTTGACGGCGTGTGAAGTCTGCCAACCCGCAGTAGGCTAGCGTGGTGGACTATAGCCTAATCCCTCTCGTTCTGAGAGGAGACCCGTGCCCAGCAGTGGGACAATGTAATGGGTTTATGATGATTATGTTGGGCCATAGTATTGACGATGCTCTGACTTCGTCTGCTCGGATTCCGCTAGATACAACAGAATCTGATGGAATTCCCTACCAGCAACACAGTAACTCCACCCATCACTCTATTACTGCCTCTAAGAAGGGTTCTATGGTGTGCCTATCAATTCCACCTTTGTGTGCCATAGAAATCATTTTATATGTTTATCAACCAACCTTTCTTCGATATGAAGTCGTTTAAAAATCAGATTGAGTTTTCAAATATGACATGTGTCATAAGTCAAACTGAAAAGTAATTTAAATCAAGAGCACTAAGGAGTATTGATATCAAATTCGAAGCAAACCACCCTCAAAATATTTTTCTACCCCTTTTTAACACCGGTAGGGGATGAATTTCAATAAAATACAAAACGGCTATTCCATCAATTCTGTTAAAGAATGTTTATGCAAAATTTGACGTAGATTGGACCAAGGAATCACGTTGTCCCATACAAACTTAGCCCCCCCTTTTCACCCCCTTAGGGGTAGAATTTCGGAAAATCCTTTCTTATCGGATGCCTACGCCATACAAAGAACACACCCTCCAAGTTTCAGGTATCGATCAGATACGGAGGAAGACACCTCATCTAAACCTAAAAACACAACGAAGGAGAATTCCTTACATAGTCTTATAGAAAAAATAAATGATGTGATATTTAAAAGAAAAGATACACTTATGAACAAAATTAACACCTTAGTGAATATCGGACTTCAATGGATTATATCTATAATTAAGAGAAATATTCCAGATTCCAGTTGGTTTAAGACTTTTTTTAGTGATGGCGGCAATTAACAAGTATAAGTTGAACATTATCCAATGGAATGCACAAAGCTTGAAAAATAAGTTAACTTCATTTGAACAATTTTTATCCCAAGAAAAGGTGCATATTGCCGTACTTAGCGAGACCTGGCTACAATCGGATACAGTTGTAAAATTGAACGGCTACAAAGTCTTTCGTAAAGATAGGCAAGACGGGTATGGAGGAGTAGCGGTATGTGTTCATAACTCTATTAAAAGTCAATTATGTCATACAGGTTTTCAAAATCAAGGTATTGAGTTACTGCACGTTAAAATTTTCAATTGTGCTACCATTCAAAATATTATCTCTCTGTATTGCCCACCATCAGTACATACTACACAATTAGATTGGGAAAATATTTTATGTTCCTTTGACAAAAAATCATTGATACTAGGTGACTTTAATGGCCACCACATTAGTTGGTCAGGTAAAACAGATACTCGTGGTATACAGATATACGATGCACTGCTAAATTATGACTATATGACATTAAACAATGGCAGCCCCACCCGAATAAAATTAGTAAATGGTAACTTACAATCATCTTCACCAGACTTATCAATAGCTTCTACAGACATAGCAATAAAATTTAATTGGGCCTCAACTAACGAGTCCCTAGGCAGTGATCACCTTATTTTAAAGATTTCTACAGTTTGTATGAACATTTTAAAACCTATTAAAAAAAGAAATTTTAAAAACGCAGATTGGCCATCATATAACGCACAATTAAAGGAGGACTTTACACATTTTACTTACTACGATAATCTTCAATATTCGTATGATGTGTTTGTAAATATAATAAATAAGGCCGCCGACGCTCACATACCATACTTGAAAATTTGCCAGAATCCTTGTAATACATTTGTCCCGAAACCTTATTGGTGCTCAAGTCTTTCTAAAATCGTAGCGGAACGTCGCTTGGCATTATCAATGTTTCGACAAAATCCGAGCCCAGATAACTTTGACACACTACAATCTAAAATCAGTGAGGCGCAAAGGCATATCCGTAATGCTAAAAGCGATTCGTGGCATAAATTTTGTTCAACAATGGATTCAACTTCGTCGGCCAGCCATATGTGGAAACAAATGAAGTGGTTAAGGGGCTATAAAGCCCAGAGTGACTATATAAACGCAAACAAATTAAATGAACTTTTACAGAGCCTCACCCCTGATTATGTAATATATAAACAGCCATTATTTAATTCTAGTAACGAAACTCTGGAAGCTCAGATGTCAGTTCAGGAATTGGAAAAATGTATAAAACGATCTGATACCGCTCCTGGAGGAGACGATATCTCTTTCTCGATGCTAAAACATTTGCCTCTGAATGGTAAAACTATATTAACTCAACTATTTAATAACTTTTTTACACATGGGTTTGTACCGAAGCAATGGAGAGATATCATTATATTTCCTATCTCAAAACCAGACCGAGACCCTACTTTAGTTTCATCTCTTAGACCAATTTCCTTGATGTCCTGCATTTGTAAAATCTTCCATTCTATTTTAAATAAGCGACTAGAATGGTTTCTGGAAAAACATCTTATGTTTTCTAAAAATACTACCGGTTTTAGAAAATCCAAGTCCTGTCTAGATAATCTGAGCTTTCTGGTCTCAAATATAGAAAATGGCTTTTCAAAAAACTATACCTCACTTAGTTGTTTTCTAGATATTAATAACGCCTATAATAATGTTAATATTGACATGTTATTGAACATCATGGATAGTTTAGGATTTGGTTCGAAAATTTGTCTTTACCTGTGGAATTTTCTCAGTGAACGTCACCTCAAAATTGCTATAAATGATGTAAATATTTGTAGATCAACTAGTCGAGGCTTAGCCCAAGGGGACCCATTGTCGCCTTTATTATTTAATGTTGCAACAATAAATATTTGCCCATGTATAGATAATGACATACGCATTTCACAGTACGCTGACGATTATGTTCTATTTATAACAGGCAAAGATTTAAAAAAATCCATATTGAATTTGCAAAAGTCTTTAACACTTTTCTCCAATCTCTTGGGGGAGCTAGGTTTAGAAATCTCGCCCGAAAAAAGCAAAATCTGTTTATTCACCAAAAACTTAACACGCCTTGAGGTCCTTCTTGAGCTAAGAGTAAATAATATCCCATTGGAAGTGGTTCATAATGTTAAGTACCTGGGGCTGTGGTTGGACCGTACGCTAAAATGGTCAAAACATATTAACGAAACTAGTCAGAAAATTTCCAGAATCATTAATCTATTTAAAGTTTTGTCTGGCTCGGGCTGGGGCGTACACCCTAAACATCTAAGGCGTTTATACATATCTCTCGTTAGGAGTCGTTTAGACTATGCTTCTTTTCTTTATGACAACAGCAGTAAAACTCACCTGATGAAGCTTGACAAAATTCAAAATCAGTGTATGCGGGTTATAGGGGGATTTATTAAAACGACACCCATTATAGCTATGGAAAGCGAACTATGTTTACAACCTTTAGAAATACGTAGAAATTACTTAGCCGGTAAATATTTTTATAAAATTAAATCAGATGAAAATTCAATAGTATATAAGTCACTTGGGATTCTACATAACTCAATAATAGGCAATAGGACGAGCTACTGGAGACGAAAAATACCGTTACTTATCAAAATATATGATGATTTAAAAGATACGCGTATTCACAGCAGCAAGCAACTAGAAATGTTTTCATTAGATACGTGGATGACAAACATAGATCTCTCAAATAACATCTTTTGTAGCTTGCAATATGTTAACAGACCTAAACGCAATTATAAACTTCTAGAATTAAATGAACTTTGCAATTTCACGATTAGAAAATACCAAGATTTCTATGCTATCTATACAGACGGGTCAAAGGAAATAAATACTGATAGTGTGGGGGCTGCTTTTTATGACTTCCAGTCCGGAGATGGCTTTAAATTCCAAATTAATTCAAATATTTCCATAATGTACGCCGAACTTATCGCCATTTCGGAAGCATTATCTTACATCGAATCGATCACTCATGACAAGTTTGTCGTGTTCTCCGACTCAAAAAGTGCTCTTCAACATGTGGCTCGGTGTACCTCGACCGTTCGAGGTACACCGATAGCCTACACGATTATTAAATCGTTATTGAAACTAAAGTCATCTTCGAGATCAGTCATCCTGCAGTGGATCCCGTCACACATCGGTCTTTTGGGCAATGAAAAAGCGGACAAATTCGCAGTGGAGGCTAGTTACAACGGAACCCCTCTGAATATCCTTCCATATTACTCTGACTGTACTTACAATATTAAAATTAAATGTTATAATATGTGGAAAGAATATTTTGACGAACGGTCAAAGATTGCAGGAATTTGGTACAAAACGATCCAACCACAACCCTGGAAGTCACCCTGGTTAGACAATAGTACACTCTGTAGACAGAATATGGTACTGATGATGCGACTTCGTTCCGGACATATGCCATTAAATAAATTTGCATTTCTCATGAGAAAATCCAGTTCGCCTCATTGCAGTGTCTGCACAAATAAGGTTGAAGATGTATACCATGTTTTAATGGAATGTGTCCGGAATCAGGTTTTGAGAAACCAATTGTTTGGATCCTCCAATCTTGATGTCGGGACATGTAATTATATTCTTTCACGTCCTCAAAGCCAGGACACTACAAAAATCATTAATTTAGTTGAAATGTACCTTAAAATAAGATAGTGTGCCAACTCCTTTAGAATAAGTAATAGTAATAAGATAATGATTATATCCATTAACGTCAATGTAAATGTTTATTGTTACCGAGCGGCATGATTGCTTTGGCGACCAAGCTCGTTAAATAAAGATAAAAAAAAAAAAAATTAGGCTGTGCGTTGTACCGTCAGTCAGTCAGTCATTCAGGACAAAGGATTTTATATGTATAGATTATGTAATTTTTATATACAAATTTGACAATGGAAGCTTTTATTAAATTGTTTTTGACTTAGCCTTTATTAAAAGTTGGTCTTTAAATATTAGTGCTGTTTAACAGTTTGGTTTCTGACCTCTTCATATAATATTCTTCTGTCTAGATGTTGTTTTGCAATATTCTACCAGTCAATGTTTCATTTTTTTTGTGTTTTTTTTTTAATCAAAATGTCTTGGATTTTGTAATTGAGAAAAGTTTGATACCTGCTCCAATTTTGTTAAATATAAAATAAGGATAGCAATTACGGTTCCGCCTATAATGAGCAACATTCGAATGCTATTATTTTCGTATTAACTCGTGATCGGTTCAGACCACTGGACACAAATTCGGTTACCGAACGAAATTGGTTAGTAATGATAGGCTGTCCAAAACAATGCAGCTTCCCAGTTTCATTATTACATTTTTGATTTAGTCCTACGAATCATAAACGATATAATTATTATTTGATAAAGTATTTTTCATTGGAAAAGTTTCACCGGGAACGGTACTGAATAGTAACTTACCACTTTTTTTTTGGTGTGTAAATTGAGATCTTAAGCCATTAATAAAAAACAAACTAATATCATCAAAATACTTTATTATCAAAAATTTCAATCTGTATATCTAATTACATAGACAGTATATCTAGACAATAACTTAATATGCCTTATGCCATACCATGAACTATTAGATTTACTTCAAAAGGTTAAAATGATCAGGTTTCATGTTTGTGCCTTGAATGGGGCGATAAACCGTCTTATTTAATAGCTCGGCGTGGGTTGACCATGGATGTGTGTATGCCCAGGTTTTTTTTTTGACGTCCATCAAGCAAGGCGCCTCGGTACGACGTTCACAGCGGGACCTACCATAGGTGTTTGTGATTCACTTAATTTATTACACAAGTTAAAACGTACCTTTTTGCTGGACACCTCCTTTATTACGTGTATTTATTAACGGGACAGAAAAGGTTTTATTAATAACAAGAAAAGTAAAGGTCAAGATGAAAAATTAAACATAATATCTAATGTAGGAATGTTGATTTGTCTCCGAATATCAGTTTAAAACTTGTTTGTTATATAAGTATTTAACTACTGGTAAAATAATACATCGATTATTAAAAAGATATACTTACCTCATCAGTAAGCAGTATTAAATAACTGTAATTAATGTTAACATGACTGCCTCATTAGTAAGCGCGACTACGCTAGGAACTGGGTTCCATTCCCAGGTCGTGAAGAGCTTTATATATTACATTGTATTTTTTTTCTATTAAATAATCTCGTAACAGCTCTATTTTATATATTTATTTAGCTTGTATTTATGCCCGGTTAGTGCCAAGAGAGCAATTTTACAAGGGACCTAAACACCGGAGAACTGTGGGTGTTCATTAAAACGTCTGTCTAACCCTTTGGGAAATGCAGGCGTCATGATATCTTATATTTACAGATATACTATGTAAGTATGTATGTTTTAGATTTTGGTAATATCTAAATCTTCACAAAACTTGGTCGATATACAACGAAAGCTCTAAAGTAGAAGGTCAAATAGGCCGCACAAGAAATAAAATAAGCGTAATATATCCGTAATACGATTCAAATAAAAAACCTTACGGCTGAACCGTACGTGCTCTTACGTTACTATATACGTTTTTTACGATCCTTGAGCGATAATCCCGTGGTAATGCTTACTAGGTCCTCAAAAATCAGTCGACCAAAGGTCTAGACGATCGTCAAAAGCCCTTATATCCTCTAATAATGAGTAAGGCGAAATAGGTACTTATCGGCTCAGACTACACACTTCTACACAGTGCGGCACTCGAAATTGTGAAATAAAGGTACTTAGCAGGAGCGAGTAAATTGCAAGAGTGTCATAATATGCCTCTCAGGGTAGCTGTGATACGAGTAGGTGTGGTGATGAATAAGAAGGAGTAGGTACATTAAAAAAAGACAATGGATTGAAACGTTTAAACGGATTATATCGATTGATACCGATACGATAAACCAAACCGAATACGGTTTTAAGTATCGGATCCTGCACATTGAACGTCTATGGTGACGGGTAGACAGAGGTTTTCATCTTGATGTTTATCTACAACCTGTCGTTTTTTTGTTCTCAATCCGATTCACATAGAATGAGCTTATCCCGATGTTTGGTTTTACAATTTTAGGCTTGTCATTAGGTTCTATAATTTTAGGTAACGTAGAGGGTAAGACCCAGCCATGTTCTCTGTTGAAATTTCGGTGTTTTCTGAGTTTAAAAATACCATTTCGCCTGTATTCCCTGAAGGGCCAGATGTGAGCTAATGTACATACATTATTTTACACCCACAGTTTGCCGGTTTATTTAAGTCTCATGTAATCGGGGGCAAGGCTATTGTCATCCTGCCACAAATCCCAACTCCACGCTGCTATCGTTTCATAGAAAACCTCATTAACACTGCTTCACCTGGTATTTAAACCCAACCGACTAGTTCTGTCTTTCTTGTGTTTAAGTTTGGACCTAAAGATAGGCTAAGTGGGCGGCTACGTCGCAATACACGCATATCGTTGTTACAAGTGATCGGCAGTGTGCTAGGGCTGCGTGCTACAAACTCTATGCATTCAATTAGCATACGTTTTCACTAAGGTCTTCTAAGTAGCACTTACCTACATAAGTTACGTGGGTGCCCTTGGCATCTAACTTACGATAATTATGTATAGGATTAATTAATATAGCATTTGTACGAGCTACTTAACTTCGAGTCTGCTAACAGTGTCTTGTTAGAAAGTAGTCTAGGGCAAACTTAGGTTACACCCACATTATTCTGTTCTTTTAAGGTCCCATCTATAAAAGCAGGAGCTTATTGCCATTTAGTAGTGAGTACAGATCTAAACACCGAGTTCCTGCTGAGATTTGTTTAATGGAAGAATCTATTAAAATTGGTCTATCTGAGAACCGAAATCAGGGTCTTAAACTCAGGAGCCGTGCTTTCAACCAATATACAAATAAGAATACCTTTACATAACTTAAAACAACACTTTTTTATGTGTAGGAAGTTCATTATTAATATTTAACAAACATATCAAATCAGTTTACGACCAGCCAAAATAACGCGCAAAATACAATAAATTGAGAACTTCCTTTTTTGAAGTTGGTAAATAAATACATATATAATAGGTATATAAGCTCTCAACAAAGCAATTCTAACGGAAGGGCTCCTAATGGCATCCGAATTGAAACTTTCACTTAGTTTGCTTGAAAATTGATTAAGGTCTAAATGAAATAGGAGACGTTGTTATTCCCAACTTTTTATTGTTTAATTCATCAATTACTAGCAAATTGTTTTAATTATTCAGTTGGGATTGTATTTCGCGGCGAAGTTACTAGAAGGGTTTAAATGTTAAGTAAATAAAAAAATCTATGTATAATGTTTATACTTTTATTTCTATGTACCTATTTTATACAGTTTCAACCTACATAAATTAAAGAAATAACGGAAGGGCTTGAATGATAATATCTTTATTATTAAAAAATCATAAAAAAGAGAAAAAACGTACCTCAGTAAAAACTCCCACATTCATTATTCGAAAGCTATCTCTATTAAAAAAAATACCGTAACATGGAAATTCCTTTAAATATTAAAAGTCAAAGATGAATCACTGTCCCAGATTCTTCCACTTTTTTTAAAGTGACGCATCCACCAATAAACTGACTCAGGGTAGAATATTCCTTTTTTACAACTAGCAAGCCCGGACAGCGGTGTAACGGGAACAATGCATTCCTGTTGTTACGTTCGGTCAACAAAAAGGCAACAAGAGCAAATGTTTTTTGTCGCCAACCCCGCTAAATTAAATAGGGTAGCTGATTTTTGTTTTATTTTTTTTCGGAGCAATTTTGCTTTACGGCGAACGTGAAAGCCTAAAACAGTAATGACCTTTATTCTAGTAAATTAAAAAAATGTTTTCGCTTGGTGTTTAGTATCAGCATTGTATATACAACGTGTTGATTTTTGGGTTCCATTACATAGCATGAAAAGCTTTTTGTCTTCAAATACCATAATACATAATTATTTTTGAATAAAAAAGTTATTATTAATTACATCTATTTTTGTCTGTTGTTCCAATATAGAGACAGAGTCAATTTAATTTAATAGTTATCCACGTATTCTTATTCATTTAAAAAAATAAAATAATTGACACACTGACTCGTAGAAAAGGTACCACTTTGATCAAAAGACCACCGGTACAACGTTTCATACAGGACTGTCTTGTATAATTTTGGGAAATTATAACTGCATTATAAAATAAAAATAGACATTATCTCTGATTAAACCCTGGACAGATCAAGTATGACAATTACGTTTGACAAGTCTTTCATTGGCAGATAACTGATAATATAATGAGTTCCATGGGCTATTTAACATCACGCCATGGCATTAAAGAGTCGAATAATAAACAACACATGATGGGTGAAAACGCGTGGCACGGCTAGTGTAGTATATTTTGATATAAAATTACTTTACTGTGATGCTCCAAAAGCGATGCAGTAAAGTCCAGTTTCTCATAAACTTGAAAAAAAACTATAGGTAAAAACCACAAGTAAAATTACTACCGCAATTAAATCCAAAAATATCACTGACCAAATACGGAAAGAAAAAATATGCAGTTTCGATTTTACGATTACTCGTTAAGATGGTTTCTTCAAAGTATTAAGCTGTATACATATACATAATAAACAAATAAGAAATGCGGCTTAACGTTGTTTTGCATGCTCACAATCGGCTGTAACTTGGCTAAATATTATGTCGCGTGCAATATAAATTTGGTAAGCAGACGCAATTAAACATTTACGATTAATTTTACGACTCCAACCCTAAAAGAGTATACAGTGTTGTATGGAAATCAATGCAATATTTAAATATATTTGATGACAAGATAGTTGGCAGTTATAAAGTTGTTCGCAGTACCTACGGCTATCCAAAGCAAGGTTATAAATATTAAAAAAGAAAGTAAATTAGATGTAGATAGAATATTGTCAATTTGTCATACACCACCTGTCGTATTAATAGACATTATATAAGCTGTATATATGGTTACACATAGTTTTGTTTATTTAGTTCGAATTTTTAATATACTCACTCATTTACGAAACACTAAATTTCAAAAACCAAAAATCCTTGATACCTATATCTAAGAAGATGTTTTTAAGGAAAACTAAAAACTGTATAATTAAAGAGTCTGCATGTGTCTGTATATCTGGCGGTTAATTTGCATAATTTGTTTCGTTGAATAAGCATCCTTCGGGTAAATGGGTTTAACGAACAAATTAGAATAAACGATGCATACCGTTTATGACTGACGGAACCAGAATCAATAAGTGATTCCTTCACACGCCACGACGAGTCCTTAACAAAATTACATCCGCGTCTTTTTCTGAGAGTTCATGTTAATTTAATTAGTTTTAGTCTTTATGTTTTATGCATTAAGGAACTGCGTTCGTGTATAACATTGCCTAAACGTGTTTTATTTCCAGTGTTGACCCGACCAAGGGTTCGATTAACATTCCTCGCTCCGTATGATCGCTTCGGGATCCAATCAGGCCGGTGTTCACATAATTGTTTGCGGACATGATTTTATCGGAACACTAAAACGATCCACGCTCCGGGACAACGGTTGTTCGTGTCATGTCATCCGTCTATAAATTTTCTGTGCCCTCAAAATTTTGCAACCAAATTGCAAGCAGTAATGCAATATTATAATAATTTTGGCAAATGAAAAGTAAATAGAATATTGGTGGGACGGAAGGATTTAAACAATTACCATCTTGAAGAAAATAATATATTATGCGAGTACAAATCAACAAATAAAATATTAAAATTGGTGGTAACATGGCTTTAGCATGAACTATGGTTGAGCCGTTAAATATCTACTTAATCTCACATGTATGTACAGTACGGCCAATACCAAATGCAATCATTTACCGTCAGAGCTGCTACTTTGTGAGGTCGTATATCGTTACCAGTGTCCCTTAATCTAGCGGTAACTGTGGAACAACAAAACTCATTACTCGGCGCTATTCGTGGCTGTACCTGCGAGTACTGGCAAGCTCGTGTTGGGCGTGTGGAGCAAGGTATACGCGACAGCGATTTGAATTAGGGCTGACATACCTGTGAATTTATGGCATTGTTACCCGATAAGCAATAAATTACAGATAGGCTAGGAAATTCATTGAATTCGTCATATAAGCGAAAAGAGTAGGTATTCTTAGTTTAAATTTACTTTTTCTTAGAGGTCTGTATTATTATGCAGGATATACGAAAAAGTAACTAAAAGAATGACAAAAAAACTAGAAAACAAAAAAAAAAACGACAAAAAGAAATCAAAGCGTTCATTACTATGGCGTCCGTAGAGTCAAAAATGGTGAATGAGATACATTTATAAATAATTACCTCAAAATATTGAGCGTTGGAGATTATGATTAAAAAAAATACTAGATTTCTGTTATTGAAATTATAATACTGTTAAGACTGCAGTATTAACTTTTTAAATTCACGAACATAAAGCCATTAGTCGATTGTCACCGAAAACAGCGTTTTACTTACAACAAAGAAGGTCCCTCCGTTCATTACAAAACTTCTCTACCACTGTAACTTACTCGAACATAAATGAATATTATAGTTGTAACTTACAACATTATCTGCATTAAATCTCCCGCTACAGGGTGTAAACCAGTGGTTTACAACCAGTGGTTTTTATTTTTTGTACAAGGGCCACTTTGATTCAATTATTGTTCACATGAATCACAAGACAAAAGAAAAATTAACAAAGTCAATTTGGAATTCAAGTTAAACGAACTAAAAAAGTTTTTAATCCTATGCATACCACTTGCGGGCCATTTGTTGGGAGCCACTGGTATAGACAAAGGTGACAACGAGATTACGACCAGCGGTGGTTTACTTTTACTATGCAAGTTTATCACTTCGCTGGCCCCGGGCAATAAAGCAGTAAGCGCCGGTTACGCCCTTTTTATTATTATTTAATTTTTGGCGTCTCCTAGTATTAATTTATCACTCCTATTTTTTTCAGTTTTTTTTCATTTTATTTCTTTAAAATAAATGACAAAAACAGCTTTATTGCATGGAAAATTCTCTTACGACTAAGTTCTGTATCACTGCATTGCTCTAAAAAATATAACACATAAAACTGGTGGACATCTTTACACAAAATTTCTTAACAACAAAGATCAGTAATACATTTAACCGCGTTTTTAAAAATACACATATCAAATAAACAAACTGTAAACAGTTAATACGAAATAATCACAAGAGATTTTATTCCATACGAGCTATTACGCCTTTCTTCCCGTAAATTTATTGTAGCCCCGGGGACGTACTGTCATGTAACTACATAGGACCTAAACATAACGGCGAAATGTGGGTGTACTTTAGTACACCTCTGCCGAACCCTTCGGGGAATACTGGCGTGATGGTATGCTATTATTATTATGGTATCCTTAAAATAATAGGGGAGGATGTTACCTCTCCAATGTTTAAAATAATGATTAGGAAGGTGATTAATTAATTAAATATATGTCGTGTCACTATACTAACATAGGTGTAAGTCTTGTAATTTACTAACAAATTGGATCTTAGTTATCTGAATAAAGAATTTATTTATTTATTTATTATTTATTATATTTACTAGATAAATAGCCATTAAAGGAAATAACAATCTCAAAGAAATACATGTATAAGTAGGTGCTTATAAATGTACTAGCTTCCGCCCGCGGCTTCGCCCGCATGGTTTGTTGATAAAGAAGTAGCCAATGTCCTTCCCCAGGCTACAGACTATCCATATCAAATCTCATCACAAACGGCTCAGTAGATTAATTTTTTTTAACAACAATATGCTCCTGTAAACTGTGTTAAATGATTTATTTGTAGATTTTCCAAATACGAAACACGTGAGCAAGCTACGTATAATTTGGGATATATTGGCTTCCACATAAAAGGTAGATATATACTGTCGCTGACTTTTATTTAGAACTGTGTAAGACAAACAATCCCACGATACATTATCTTCATTTAACTCCAACGGTTTAGGCAGCGCACGCCCATATAGCTCTCAGAGGGCAGGTTTTTTTCCGATTTACTTGATACTTATCGTAACATTATGGCCAAAATTACACAAAATCTTTATGGCTTGTAGCCTATGTGTTATTTTGATGTATAAGCTATATTACTGTAAAGTTTCATCAAAATCCGTTCGGTAGTTTTTGCGTGAAAGAGTAACAAACATCCATCCATCCATCCTCACAAACTTTCACATTTATAATATTATTAGTAGGAAGTAGGATTTATGTGAGATTTCTTTTTCTTTTAATCAACATAATAATAGCAACAACATATTATTTTTTGAAGGAAAAACACACTTTATAAGTCGCGCATAAGTAAGTACAGATTTAGGCTTATAAAATGAATATAAGGATTTCCTTCACTTTCTTATTTAGTTTTACAACAGATTCGATATGTTAATAGGTCAGTACAGTACCCTTTTGTCTTGTTTTAGTTGATATATGTAACGCTGATTATGAAAAAATAGAAAAATCACCATTTCGAAGAGTATGGAAGACCTCACTGGAACTTTGAGCCCAACTTTACAATGTATTTCTCCGAATCTCGATTTATAATCACAAATATTGCAGTCCCCTTCTACTATTTCGTACGAGTCTGCTTTATTTGATAATGTTGATTTTGTAGCTTCTCCAACTTTAGTATTTAGCTCACCTCGTCACCGCAAGAAAAAAAATATCTCAGGCAGGGTTTGAATCTGCGTCTCTCTAGTTAAGTACACCAGACTAGAAATTTTCTTTAATTAGAAAATTCATTTCTTTGTGAACATTTCGCAATATTTAATGCAAAAAAATAATAAAAAAGTAAGCATAATACGGTAAGGCAATATCGTTCGACATTGAACTACCTGTAAAGGCAGTCGTGTTGGTTGAAAGACATAGTAATGTCTTCACTAGATGATGCTGACGTCGCCTGAAGACGTAAAATGTAGAAGAGAAATTCGACATCACAGGCAGTTGTTTCGGTAGCTTAGTTGGCAAAGCGTCTGGTGTACTTAAAGAGAGACGCAGGTTCAAACCCTGCCTGGGATCGAATTTTTCTTTGACTAGAAATTTTCTTTAATTAGAAAATTCATTTCTTTGTGATGAGTATATTTCTTTAAATACTGCACGAGATCTTCACGAGGAAGACCCAAAAAAACGCCAGTGACTGATGTTTCAGGAGATGAATTTAGAAATCTGTACACAGAGCCAATCGCCTTACCAAAACCACTTTACGATGATTTGATGAGTCTCTGCAGAACAGAAGCAATCCCGATACATTATCATACATTTTATAATAATTTACATTTTGTTAGGAACTGTGAAGAAGAAATCGATATTGAAAGCGAAGATTCAAATTAAAGTAGCATATTATTTTTTATCTTTAATAAGATAAAAAAAATATCAATAAAAATTATGTGATTTTGTTCAATTTAAGGTACCATGGTTTTCTTTTTTAAGGCTTTGTCCACTTTATATTTGTTTTCAAAGTTTATTGTTATACCTCTTATTTTAAAAGAGTGTCCATGGAGTTTCTTGCCGGATTCTTCTCCATAGGATCAACTTTTTGGAACCGTGCAACTAGAGTCATAACGTTTCATAAATGCTTGTAAAGGCTTATTTGAAATAAAAACATTTGAACTTGAACATTAAACGTCAAAAGAATCTTGAGAATGGGTAGTTATATTGTTAGTTTGACAAGCAATGGCTAAGGAATTACAAGTATAACCCTTCAGGATACACAGTCAGTATCTCTAGTATCTAGTTAAATGCACCTCTAGTATCTAGTTAAATGCACCAAGGTTAGGTGCCTGCACACTGATTTATTTCGCCGAAGAATATGTAGGTACCTTTTTAATAAAAAATATGTGATTTTCAATGTTTTTTGTTTTACAAAATAATAATAATTTTCAAATTAAATAAAACATAAATATTTCAATAAATACAGTCTGAAATTGTAACGACAAAATAAAGTACAATAAAAGGTTAGTGTGTAACAATGGTAACATAAATATATGTTTCATTGATAGGATTATATATTAGCGATAAGTGAATGATGCAGCTAAGCTTTGGCTATAGAATTTCCCTGAAGAAGGTGGTAATCGGCTAGTACGCTCAAGATCTTAAGTGGAAATAACGTCGTATTATATACTTACATTACTGAATCTCTGTGGTCAGTGTGTTTATAAAGTCGTTAAGGGTGTTGCAATTGAAACGGCAGTGTCTATAATTTGTATTATACATTTTTTCTATTATTTCATAAAATATTTATATCATTCCAATTATTTTCAGTAGGTAAAATAGGCGAAAAAATAACTTTAATTTGACATATTGAACACTCGTTTTGGACCACTGTACGCTGAACTATAAACAAATTAGCTTCTTTTATTTCTCCTGTAAAATTAGATTTTTGATATTACCGCTTTATTGCCCGGGGCCAGCGACTTGCGTCGCGTCGTTATTTGGCTTAGGAGATTAGCAAATGGGGGCAAGTTGTTCGGTTTACGAAGCCTAAGCCAGACCACTAAACCCGGAGAACTTACCGCTACCTTGGCATGGGGATTTTTAATTATATCATTAACTGGACCAACGCACGCGCGTGCCGATTAGCAATTTTATAGTCATGGAACGCGCTTGCCCTTATTTATGGGTTACAGTGTGGAAAGGGCTAACATGAAATAATTTTGTTACATTATATTATTTTCAGTACACAAGGTTGTCACGCTTTTTAAATTGTTCATAATTTTGAAGTATTAACACCGTGTTATATGGTTGGAGAACACATACTTACAACCCTAATGTGGTATGTTTAGGTCTCATCTAATAGGGAGCGAGCCTACTGCCATTAACCAAACCCAGGCTCCGAGCTGCCACTGACACTTTCATAGAAAACACTTGCTCGACTAATCCAGGACCTTTAGCGTAGCAGTCGTACTTAGGACACTAGGCTAATGAGACAGTGGCTTACAATTTGGACAGTGGATACTAATACTATAAAAACACCCAATGGATTTATAAATTATGATTATTAAATCTTAATTTTGTTTAAGATTTGTTTAAGTAATTAATCAGAATAAAGTTCGTTAATCGAAATTAATAAACATCCAAAATAAAGAAAACCACATCTTCTCTTCTTATAATGCCACCCTTACTTATGTTCATATTAAAAATCAATTCAATCTTTTTTAAACAAAATTGATTCTATCCCAACCATTTGAAATCAAGGAATGTTAGAAAATGTTTTACAAATATTAAGCACCGTCTTACTTACCTTTCGATCAGATTATGAATCTAAGTACGCTATAATCGCCTTATATACTAATCTCCCCTTTTCTATTACCGAACTCCTTCAACTTGAATAATTAATTTCAGATTTTTCTACCAAAACAAGTGGTTTATTGAGTTTTCGATTGTTTTATTTTATACTTTATATTGTTCTCCGAGAAGTTAAGAATAAAAATAGCTTGTACTTTTATTAAACTGGACAGACGTATATCTCTTACTTACCTACCTACGTGTTATTGAGCTGGTAGGTATGCGCAAGGTCTTATTAAAATTTTAATCAAGTTTTTACATTTTAATATCCCCGTATCAGTGTTATTTAGCGGCAGCGCGCGCTTTCTCGACTAATTTAAATTTTAGCAATTTATAAATACACTTAATTAACTTAACGTGCTCAAAACATATGCTGGCCAGGTGAATTAAAACACCTGCTGCATTATTCCGACGCGAAACATAATATGGAAGGCTATTTTTTTTCTTTTTATATTCCTTATAATTTTGCAACCCGATAACTCATGTGACCAAGGAGGACAGATGAGCCACTTAACTCACGGTCTATTGAGTTTCTGCCGGATCAAACTTTCAGTGTAATCAAAGGACATAAAGGGAAGAAGGCCGTCTTTGTTTTTATAATAAACTTTTGTGTATAGATCAACGAAATTCAGGCACAAAAATTTTTTGGAACCTAAAAGATTTGTGTCTGTTTTGTGTGTTTAATATTAGCTTCAATACTGATGAATAAGACGGTGAAGAAAAATTAAGGAAAGAAAGGTACCTATATGAAATCATGTATAATCTTTATAAATAAACAAAACTTTTATTCACTTATTGGCGAAGTTAAGAAAAGTAAGCGAAACATAAAAGATGTCAAACTTCAAGCTTACAATGCTCAATTAAATATAAAAGACAAATACTTTTAGAAAACTGACAACAAAGAGCTATTAAAACAATGCCCAAAGCTTTGGCTCGTTATAAGTATATTTTCGGAAAATTTCTAACGACATCAACTTTGAGTTACTTGTCACTTCGCTCAAATGGCAGTCATTTATTTTGAACAAGTTCAAAACTAACTAAGGGAAAAACTGCTACAGTAGTTATATCACGATCCGGCCACGAATTTCTGCAATGGGACACACGGAGCTCTAGATTAAGAAACAAAATCTAATCAAATATTTTAGTGCTGCACTGACAAATGTTTGATTCATTTAGCAACGAACCCAAAAGTTACCGTTACTTGCTTATTATAAACCGAACGTACTGTCATTTTTTATCGGAAGAGGCAGTATACATGAATTACCAAGTCTTTTTTTTTCCGGGGAGGTAGTAACTAAGAATTGCCAAACGTGCAATTTGCTCGGAATTCTTACTCTTGCATTCATTTTCTTATTATTTTGTTTTGGTATTTGGAAATAAAATAACTCCAGCTTTATGTGTCGCTTGAAATTGAACAAATATTGTTGTCGGACTTGGTCTCCATTGTACGTTAACCTAACAGTCTGTGTTCCACACATGTTTAGAAAAGAAAGAGGAAAACTTTCATTTTTACGCCGTCTAACGGATTCAATATCGACGCGGCTTGAATGAGTTTTGGGGGTGGAAAAATCGTTAATCATCCCTTTGTTGGAATTTTGTTACGGCCTAACTCGTTGCTCGCCTGTTTGGCCTTCCATTTTCCTTTTGAATGCCGAAAGTGGGGTCGTTCTTGACGAATTGTTTTCATGGGAAAACAAAAACGGATTCGTTGAGATTTGGGTATGTAATATGTAAGAAAAAATCTATTGGGCCATACGAGTTATGACGGTAAATAGAAGGATCGGTTACATAAACAAAATTAGTTAGAAATGTAAGATAAAAATAAAATAATTGTAAATCTGATATCTTTTATTTTCCAGGGAACGATTAATCTGTCTTCTTCTCATAAATTCACACGTATAGAATGTAAGCCGGTTTCATAGTATGTAATATGAAACTACGTGTATGCGTTGAAAACAAGTCATGTGATAAACCTCAGATCACACTCTCTATTACAATTGCTGTTGTCTCATACCTCCAGTTTTAAAAAACAACAATTTACTATTTTTTATTAGCTTTACCAGTGGTTTTCCTAGCATACCAAAGAACGCTTTAAGATAAACGATGTATCCAGAAGGACATTGGTTTTGATAATTTTAGGTATAAAGATAGATTGGACTCTGGTTCAAAATCATCAATTTTTTTTTTTAAACGCAACTAAAAGCAGAGTTTATTACTAGTATTTCTAAAGATAAAGTTTTACCTACCATGCTAGTTAGATCAACAGAATTTTAAATATTTTTAAACAGGTATATTTTAACCTTCATCGTTGTTGTCTTGACACGGTTTTAACAAATGAATGTCATTAATAACTACCAATTAGATGTTTACCATTCCCCCTCCAAACCATTAATCACAATTTGACAAAACAAGCAACGTAGTAGATGTTTTAGCACAAAAATAATCCGAGTTTTTGTATCGCCTTTGTTGGTGATAGATTTTATTCGACGGCATTTTTACTAAATTGCTATACATGGTAATAAATAGGTTACCAAAGCGACCCAGAAACAAAAACAATGTTATGTTTCACAATTCGCACTTATATGATAGTTACAAAAGTTTTAATTACTGCTAAAACTGTCATTAAAACTACGCTTAGCATAACGAAACGGTTTTGACAATTAATAGTAAATTTTATAAAATTGGCACGACATAGTAACGCATTGCTAGCCAACTGTTATCTTTGGGGCCAATAACCCCTCCCCTCGAAGGATTTTTACGACTTATGTGAAATGATAAGCAGCTGACTCCGTTCTTATTTCAAAACACGCATAAAATTTTATAGAATATTTTACGCAACATGTTGTGTGCGTATTCCTCTTGTTCTTCCATTTTGAATTGTTTCTTTGGAATATTATTTAGTGTTGGGGCTAATATACTCTAAGTCTCTAACCGATTGACAATTATCGGTTTTGTGATTATTCTCTTGAACATACCATCACGCCTGTATTCCCCGAAGGGTTAGGCAGAGGCGTACTAATGTACACCCACATTTCGCCGGTATGTTTAGGTCGGGCCGAACCTATTGCCATTAACCGGGCACAAATCCAGACTCCGAGCTGCTACTGGGAATTTCATAGAAAACCCAATAACACTTTGCTCGACCTGGGAATCGAACCCAGGACCTATAGCGTAGCAGTCGCGCTTGGGACCACTAGACTAACGAGGCAGTATTCTCTTGAAATCTGAAATAATTTGCGACGTGAAACAAAAACAGTGAGAATATCTCAGTGAAACAAAGTTTAGCTTTGAAATTAACCTCTAGATCGCGTGCGTCTTAATATAAACAACTTAAGTAGTTAAACCGTGTTACGTATGAAATGTTTTCAGGTGTTGCATGCTTCAGGGACTCATTAAACAGATTTATATACAAGATTACACATTCGAACCTTAATGCGATTAATAGTAGTGGTATATGTGCATACACACTATACTTACATATTTTTGAAGATCGTTCTGACTAAAGGTGTTTTAATATTCTATAAGAAACGTTATACACTCCGATATTATAGTCGTCCGGGCAGCCAAAAGTTTGTTTTGATACTGATTATTTTGAATATTTTAATTAATTGTTCTAAATAATAATAATTTATTATTAGTAACCTTACTTACAATATACAATTCTTATGCGTTTAGAAAAAGTTAACATTATTTTAATATTACAAACAGACACTTTAATTTTAATTATTTGATAGATATGTACAGTACAATGTTTTATTTTTAATTAAACCGAATTTGCTATTATCATTATTGGTAAACAGAAACCAAGTAGGTACAATGAAATAAAATAATTTGCTACGGAACAGTAAAATTGTTCGATAAATTATTATACTGTTATCCAATTTATTCTTATTGGATGGCACAATACGAGTAATTTAATTATTCGATATTTAAATTTTAATAAAAGCATTGTCAAAAATAAAATGAGGTAATACGGAACAAATACTCAAAAGAGGTAAAAAACACAAAAATAATAAATAAGTAATATTTCAGACACAAGAACACATTAAAAAAATATAATTTACTCTAAAAATACTAGAAAAAAAATTGTGCAGACGATTCATGTCGGGTAATAATTAGTTGACAAATAAAATGGCGTTACGGTCGTAGGTTATCGCTCCCCTAGTTTACACAGAATTCATTGACGGGTCCAAATCAGCGCTATATAAATACTACAGCAGCTCAGATATGCTGGCTTACTGGTTACATTTGATTGTTACATTTAAGTTTCAAACTGAAAGCGTTTTTTCAGGAACTGATTTATTTTTGTTTTCAGTTACGTAATTTTTTTTTATTGCCTATCTGATAAATTGTAACGGTGTTGAAATATTATTAAAGTATTGTTAGTTTAGTTCGTTATACCTTTCGAAACAAAATATTTAATTATTTACTTACTCTATTATACAACATTAATCAAAAAATAAAAACTTTAATGTCGAAAAAAGTTATGCGATATGCACAATCATGTCCAGTGCTCGTAGCATTATTTTTTAACAATATTTTTCTAGTAACTATTAGCATTACCTAAACGTCATTAATACACCAACTTTTAACTCCACGGTACAGCATTGAAAGTCTTCAAGCAAAATTGCTGGGACTGATAGACAGAAGCTAACAAGTCCCTTAAACAGAACTATTTATCTACGAGGAGTCGCGAAGATTCAATTCGCACTCGCTTCAGCTTATGAAACTCGCCAACTCTGATACCTTACGCCACGTTTCCGAAACGCAACTGTGTCAACACAGTCGAGATAATTCGAATACTCGATGAGGAATGTGTTTTCTTATCTTAAGGTTTGCGAGTAACCGACGGGTTCTTTGATGAAATTGTAACGAGCAACGCTGCCCGACTAAGATAATAGCAATTTCAAGTTTTGTTACTTTTACTAATGAAAAAAGGGTTTTTGTTACGCAAAATGATTTGATTTTATGGAAATCCCTCAGGAGAATTTTATTACAAAAAACTTTATTACTAAGCTTTATACCTGCCTACATAGCATTTCTAGTAACATATATTGCAACGAGATTTTGCCCGTTTCGCTCCCGTGGTCGTAGAAATAATTTAATCAGAAACAGTGTGAGAGTTCAAGCTCTGTGATAGGATCTGTTCAACTAATTGAGATAAGATAGAGAGAGACCTTCCGCGTTTAAAACTATAAAATAATTTTGAGCTTATTAACAGTTATAATTTTTTTTTTCAATAGTTATTAGGTAATAAAGTCTATAATAATAAAATATAATTTTTGGGTTCGAAGACGTTTATGTAACGCACTTGTTTTTTTACTTTCTTCAATGTGCTAAAATATGTTTTGTACAATTTTATATTAGTATAGATGATAATTAGCCAATAGGTACCTGTAATTTTGAAGACAGAAGTAATAATAATATAACATACCATCACGCCAGTATTCCCCGAAGGGTTAGGCAGAGGTGTATTAATGTACAAGACAGAAGTAATGGTCAAATCAAATGTATACCCTATTCACAACTGAATAGGTTACATCTAGGTAAGCGTGCTCCATCATCGACCCCATCATGTGAAGTAGTAGTTACCCATGTCAGTTTTACGATACTAAAAATACACTAGCCAATCACAGAATCGTATTCCTAGCAAAATGCCAAAAAAGACTAGTTTTATAAATCAATAAAGCAATTTGAATATCAATTAGTGAAGTGATGAGGTTCCGAATACAATTTCGCATCTCAGCCTTGCGTACGGTTCACTGTCGGAAACAGACCTCTACAAAGGCTCGTCAGTAAATCTGATTTCAGTTTTGAACCTACATGTCGGGCGTAATGAAATTAGATTTCTCTATCTGAAATGAATCTATACATCCAGCACTCCGATCCATTGCATGACGATGGTGAAATGAAACTATTTAAATAAAAAGCGATAAATACCAAAGGACTCGAAGTAGTTCATATTCAGTTCAATGAACTCAAAAACACAAAAATCGTGCACGTCAGTTTACCGTATGTCCAAAGACATTTGATTAGCTTATATTAAAGAAAGAATCACGACCTGGCACCATACATACCTAATTGTTATGTATGGTCTACCTGTCATAAACTATATTACCGGAACGAAAATACTATTAGGAATTCAAAAAAAAAATCATCCAGCTGAGTCTTTGAATAAAAATGTTATCCTTAAAGTTCGTATTATTCAAAACTTGCGTCTCTCTAAGCGATGCAAGTGACAATTTTTTTTACATATTATGCCAGATTTACCAAAATGAGTTCGTAAATGAAGATTTACAAGCAGAACCTAATTCGATAAACCGATTCCAACCTAGAAAACTCATTAGTCTAGCGGTCTTAATTTACTGCTACGCTAGAAGACCTTTTGAGTTTTTCTATGAAATTCTCAGTATCAGCTCCGTGTTCGGATTTTTGCCCAGGTAACGACAGTAGGCTTGCCCCCTATTACATGGGACCTAAACATACCGGTGAACTGTGGTTGTACACTTGCACACCTCTGCCTAACCCTTCGCGGACTACAGGCGAGTTGGTATGGATGTACTTATATGTTTTGAAGCTATAGTATCAATACGATAGTATTCGATCTATTGAGATGTGTGTGATGTGTCTCGATATGTGATGGGTTATGTAACAGTATTTTCGTTACGGTGACTAACTACTGCTAACTGACTATAATTATAGCTAAATAGTTAAAGATAAGTAACATACACAATACATTGCGTATTTATGTGGCATACAATCAAAATTATTGGTGCGGCAAGTTGTATTGATAAGATAACCACTTTGTAACATACCGCTAGCAGCTTTGTTAAGTCAACTCAATATTGCTCAAATAATTTAAACCTAGCGGTCATAAGTGCGACTGCTACGCTCGAGGTCTCGGGCCATTTCCCAGGTCGAAAAAAGTACTATGAGGTTTATAAAATTCACAAAAACAGCTCGGAATTTAGTTTTACGCCCGTCTATTTACTGTGGGTGTGGGTATTAATCAGTCTATCTCTGCCGAACCCTTTGGGAAATACTACTTTGTGGTGTGTTATGTATGTAATGTTAATAGAATTTAAAAATGTGATCATTCTAGAAGACGTACAATATCTATACATCAGAATTTAGCTATGCAGTAAAGTTAATTGGCAACATTCCACGTAAAATTTTGATTGAAGATAAATATACCAACTACTCGGTATACATTCACCATAATACTTCATTTGAACTCGCCTTACACTGTCAATCTGCGACTAACCGCGACTTAACATATATTAAATAAGTAATGCTTATCAAAATACATTCATATTATCAATCAGAAACACATCAATACTTCCGAGTTGCAGAGTTGCACCGTTCGTCGGCGCGTTTTGAACTCGCGAGGGCAATGACCCCGTATCACTTACTACACAGGTGTAATGAGTATCCCCGCTATCAATATGTATGCACATAATGTATGCTGTATACATCGATAGCTATAAATAGGTTCCCCGCTACCTTAAGATGGTATAATTATTTTAGACACGGAAATGTTAAGTCCAGGTTACTCGTTCTAGGACTGCATAATAAATTAATGTATGATTAAGTAAAACCTCCAGTTAATCAATAATGAAGCTTATTTAATTAAGATTTAAAGTTTAATTTTAAGCTTTGTCATTGCACCTGTTACTGTTATTACATAGCTCGGAAAACATTTTGAGCGAAGAAGAAAGAGATGGTTGGCAAATAAAGACAGTTCATACCATAAACTGAACAAAGATAGTAGCGTTAAGTATATTAAGTTTATAGTTTATACCAGACTAAGTAACACGAGGCATCCCTTTTATTCATTTTTCAAAATAATTGCCACTTACTTTTTCATTGGTAACGACCTTGTCCTAATCGTGAGGTAGCGACTAGAATGATTCCATCTTGGACTGAAATGACTGCGTTAAAGCAATGGAGGGTTGGTCAGTACGAGACTACAGAGATATACCCCGCCGCATGACGGCAGACCCATAAATACTCGTATTTCTCGCACAATAAAGAAAAATGGATATGCTCGTTTTCTCAGAATTTTGTCTTTTTTTTTCAAGCAGTGGCCACAGCAATGTGGATAAATGTATGTAACGATCAATCCCACCACTGGTCGTTTATTTTTTTTTCTTATAGCAAACATTACACGACGCAACTAATCAAAAAAGTAATATTTTGGTTAACAATATAACGTAGTTACCTTGTTAGGTAGCATTGACAATGAGTCGAGAGTGAGAGCAAAGTCATACTTGAGTAGATCGATTTAAATGAGTTTGCCATAATGAAGTGTTGGCAAAAAATAATCAATCAGTGGTTACTTATATCGATAGCTGATAGCAAAAACCTTTTTCATAAGTTTTATTAGTCTCATAATGTGTTTTTTATCAATATCCCAATATAACAAGCTTTGAAGATTTGAATGGTATACATTTTAGTATAGGAAATGCTAATTTGAATTATGTTCGATTCGATTTAGCATTTTAACAACATGCCTTAGTATGATTGTATTGATTCGTATTTTTTGTCAATAAACCAAATCGAGCACCTTTATGAGTACTGCAAAACTTTTTTACAAATTCATTTGAATATCGAATTCGAAAGCAAGCGAAATACCATGCGAAAAAGTATGACCGAAACGCCGCTTTTTTTTTCAACAGACCGCACTCTATAATTCCTCAACAGTTAAATCGGCTTGTGTATTCTAACGTCCGACAAAACCTCGGTCACGTTTGATTGATAGTTCCATAAAGTTTTCATTTCAAAAATTGATTTGTTTTTTATTGATCCACAGAGAATTGTTTGTGCGGTGGACAGTGTCTCATTGAACGGGAGACTTCATAGTTTCTCTATAAAAAGCTACTACAATGACCAACAGGTATCGCCTGAGAGCTGTAGATAAGGGTGTTGTTGACTCATTTTTAGGATTCCGTACCGAAACGGTAAAAACGGGACCCTATTACTAAGACTCCGGTGTCTGTCTGTCTGTCTGTGTGTCCTTCTGTCACCAGGCTGTATCTCATGAACTGTAGTTGTTGAATTTTCACAGATTATGTATTTCTGTTGCCGCTATAACAACAAATACTAAAATAAATAAAAAATAAGTGGTGCTCCCATACAACAGACATGAGATTTTTGCCGTTTTTATAGATAATGGTACGGAACCCTTCGTGCGCGAGTCCGACTCGCACTTGGCGGTTTTTTTTTCTTAAATTCTAGGTACTTATATATAAGTCCATTTACGCAATATTTTTTATCAGTGCTCATTCATTTTTATCGACTTCAGTCGTAACCCTTGTCGGCTTTATAAATATAAATAATACGTCATAATAATAAATCATCAACAAGGTTGCTGATTAGATGGATTGCAATAAGTACGGTGGCCAGCACATCAAGTTATCACAAAATGTCAAATGTTCTCAGTTGATTTTGAACTTTATCTTCAACAATTTAAGGTTTAAAATAATTTGGAGAAATTTGAAAGTTTCGTATACGTTGACCTGCTGGCGACTGTACAAATTTATAGTCCCAGAACTCAAATTTCCAAGTAAATCTTAGAATTTTGAATGTCGGATATCAAACGTCTATTATTGCATGTGAGATACTCGATACTGTCACATCTTGTTAGTTTGAAAGCTGACTCCGAGTTCCTCGGGAAACGTATTTACATCATTTGCGATCGTGTATTAAAATAAATGTATGATTTCAATACACGGCTTCAATGTGTTCTACTAATGAGGCAATTCTACAGTTACATTTCCACGCCCATATAAAACTTATCGATTACGTGCGTCAGTAAACTAACCACTCACTTGATTACCCATTTTACATACACAAAAACCCACAAAACACCAATACCAGTAATTCAAATCTATGACAGGTATAACGGTAAACGGAACTTCGCGAATCTGTCAAGTGGATACCATTGAATACAGACACCTGTTTTTATATTGTTAAGGCTTGTTTTTGTTTGTATAAGCAATGTTGGGTTAAGGTCTTGGAGCATGATACTCACGCGATACGAATATGAACATGCCACTGAAGGTCTTGTAACCCTGTGTATATTTTCTAATAGATGAACGCATATTTTCTTATAATGGTCAAACTTTAGCCATGGGCGTACGCAAAGTTTTGGACGATTTGTTGTTTCAGACCTGTGCTAAAACGTATGCGGTATTGTAACATCATTTTGTGAGGCTTTATGGTCTTCGGGCGTTAAAAGTTACTTGTTACGTCAAACATTTATAATTTATGGTCCTCCATAACTCATTCTTTGAACTAAATAACGGTCTCGTAGAATATTTCGCAAATGAAAAATTCTTTGATAATTTTATTACTCCTATGATGGATCGTTTTGGAATACTATGGCTAGCAAGCCTCGACTGGTTAATCGAATAGTTTTTTGTTGATAGGTTTACTTAAATGTATTGTATTATAATCCTAATTAATTTTTAAAATTATTTTATATACATACTTTTTGTAATAAAAAAAAGAGGTAGGCTAATGAGCGAAGAGAAAAAAATCTGCCTTGTATTGACTGGGGACTCCACGAACATAAATAACGCACCAATTACGGTTTAAGGCCTAAGCAAGAAAATCTATCTAGTAGATCTATCTAGAATCTATTTTAGTATAAATAAATAATTACTTCATTAAATATCCTTACGGTACATATTTTCACGAATATATAAGTAATACCTAAAGTTAGACCAATGTATTGAAAAACGTATTTTCGATTTCCCAATAAGCAGCTGTTTTGAGTAAGGTCTGCTTAATCCGTGGAAAACACAAATATTTTTAATTTTTGGTGGAATGGAACCCACAATACGCGGCGCAATTGGAGAGATGACCAGCAAACGTGGAACATTTCGTATACCTAATTTAACCTTGTTAACTAAAAACAACAGACTAAAATAAACCTAGCGACTTTTGATATAATGTATCGACCTCGTAACATCAAATATACTTTTAAATTATTCACTTTTCGTGCCCCGTATATGACTCCTAAATATTTCTTTGTGACGGCATCGGAATCCAAATAAAAACTATGCATTAAACAGGGCATGCCATCTGTATTCAGACAAACTGTACCGAAACCTATTTGAGTCACCCTAGAGTCCTTTGAATTGCAAAATACAACGACCATTGCAAGGAATCGTATAAAAAGTGAACTTCTACTGTATATTAAATGGAAACGCCTTCTTTTTTATACAAAGTGCCTTATGTAATTTAAACACATTTTCCTCTTTTCTAAAGTACTATTCTAAATAATATACCTATGTAAGATTTCTTCTCCCCGCGACTGCGTCTGATTTTTCGTCTGAGAAAAGTCCTACCTAGTGTAGGAAGTCTGTGCGGAACTCCAGACAATACACTATATGTGACCTAAATTTCATCAAAATCCGTTCTACCATTTTTGCATACTTGGCTAATAATCATCCTACCATTAACGGTAACGTTATTTCATGTTACTACTATACATCGTGACATTAAAGTCGTCTGACAGCCAAAAGCTTGTGATAATACTTTGTGTGAGCAACCCTAAAATTGCGAAAAAAAAATTGCTATTCCCTATATTTCATTTGTCGAAGAAGACTTTTCTATGAAACTGCTGACCTTTTGTTACGATTTCAGGGTTGGACTTATAGTGAAAATTTTTCGTAATTATGAATATGATGAGCCCCTTTCGTATGTTAAGCATAATCATAAATCTAAAGCTATCAAGAAACTAAAACCACTACTCCATTCCGAACAAATAACGAAGGAACGCAAAATGACGTCATAAACTATAATTAAATTTGAACCTGTGGGTACTTGCGTCACTGAATTACTTCCTCAGGCAGTTGCTATAGAATGGCCACGTTGGTTGTTTATTTACGAGCACTGTATAGTAGGAGCCCCCATAATTTAAAGGTAAATTAACCCTGCCCGGTTGATAGTGTTTATACCCTTTTCTATGACACGAGTTAATTGCATCCCACATTTTGTAGCTGAAATTTCGGACATCATATTTTACGGAGACTTAGTGCCGATAGAGGGACATCTCTATACGTGGTCAGAATAATTAATGTTTTCGGCATAAACAGCTTTATATGAATATAATAATTATAAAACTGCTTCATTGGTCTTCTTGTTATAAACGCGATTGCTGAGCGATAAGTCCTGGGTTATATTTTTATACCAACCAAGGTGTTGTATTGGATTTTAGTATTGTGAAATTCTCAGTAGCACCTGCAGGTTTGGATTTGTGCCGAGCCAATGGCAATAGGCTGGCCCCTCATGGAACCTAAAACATATATTTTACTTTGTCTCTGCATAAACGAGTGTACACACGGCTACAGATCAAGCTATACAAAACCAGTCAGACTGACCTCCGATTAGAAAGATTTTCCGCAAACTTCAAGGCCAGCCAATACTGATTATGTAAATATGTATAGCTTGATGTGTTGAGCCGTGCATATATGAGTGATGGATTATATTATTTAAATCTATACCTACTTCTTTATTATTTATTAAAATCAAAGTACACATGGCAATAGGTCAAGCTATTTTCAAGAATTCCAGTTTCAGCTGTTCTCCCATTGCATAGGCTTTCTTTACAAAAAGGCTAGCGTATATAATACTGGATTTTACATACCTATCTCGAGGTATAGCCGTGCGTACAAAAATCTCTCTTTCCTTCTCATTTTTCTTTTCATGCTGTCGGTACCATAATGAGAATAAGAAAAATTTTGAAAAAACTAACCTGCATATCCAGCATAACACGCGTTTAATTCTACGTTCCTCGTCGATACGATAATGCACGGCCGACCTTATTCCCGATCGGTTGGAAAGATGAAGTTAATACCGCCATTAGGATATCTCTCACACATTTGAATAGTTCTACGGTACCAAGATCTTGTCGCGTGCAAACTAGGCGATCCGGTTTATATATATAATTATATAGTTTTATTTAAAAGCTATACACATTTTTATATAACATTCCGCTTTGTTTTTTTTATTGAAAAAATACTTTCAAATTGAAAAGAGTTTGTATAGTTTTTAAAGAATTAAAAAAAAATATGTACATATTTCGTGATTATTATTTGTTTGTTACTGGTAAGACAACATTACTTAGAATCCTAATTTCCTAAAGATCAGTCGGGCTTGGTAAGTTTTTTTTTATTATATTATATGCGTTAACTTACAAAGAGTATTTTTCTCATTCGTCCAAAATTTTAAATAGCAGCATGTAGGTATTTCTACTTCACGTGGTCCCGCAAATCTCATACCTTCTCAGCTGATAATGTTTTAGGTACAACCTAACCCTTTATTAATCAAATTCAAACTTCGGACAACTGAGAATTCCACGTCAAAAAAACTTAATTACCCTTTAGTTGTCCTGGGAATTGAAACCTGATCTTCACGCCTGGCGCAGCTGTGCTGGAAAAAACTAGACCATAAGGTAGGACAAAAAAAAAATTCATAACAAATAATGAATCTTGTCGAAGGATTTTTGTAGTCCAAATCAGATTTAATCTATCACGCTACGTAAAGTAACGAATAATACTTACTAGCTTTACGCGAGTGCAGAGGGATTCGTTAAAAGGGTGAAGCAGCCTCGTCACATTGTTTATTTAGTCCGTTCGTCGGTCGGGCAAGCCTAATCCGGATCGATCGTCTGCCGGAATGTTTGGCCGCCTTTGAGCGGCGTTACCCGTCACGTCTGCAGTATTTACTAGTTTTTAGGGAGCTTGCAAGGTTTCCGTGCGTGTTCTTGAACAAGAATGATGTATAAATATTTAGATCTGTTTGTGTATTTTCCCATTTGCGTTTATCAATTCAGAAAGGGTATCAAAATGTTGATGGTAAATGTAAATGCTAAATACATTACAGTCTGCCTCATAGGCAATGCAGGCGTGTAGAATATTGATATGAATTTCAACGCAATTGAAATAATTGACTATAATGCAGCAGGAACTAGCGAGCATTTTAATGAAAATTATAGCAGCTTTGTGCAATTTTGTGAAATAATTATCAGGTCTTATTAGTATTTTTTGGACGATATGATATGTAACTATAATTTAACATTATTGTAATTATACGAACTAAGAGGACGCCAACTACCTAATGATTGCATTAACCAAACAATGTTCAATATCTGCGTATACCTATAAATATAAATGACTCCGGACTATGCATATTAAACTTTATTTAAGTCGCGACTTACAGCGAATTAACAAAATTATTTCCGTAATCACTCATAGCACTATATCATGACAAAGCTAATCTATATAGAACTCCATAACCATTATGTTTGTTGTGTTAAAAACAGGATGTACAGTTCTTTTTATATTGGTTGCTTTCACGTTGTCAGTCATCAGTTGACTATTACTTCCATCCTTTTTTGTTCCTTGTGTTTTGTTATTAGCTATCTCTGTCACTCGTATGGTGTAAATCCCCAATCTCATGTTTATAATCACTATGCAAATTGGAACATTTCAATATTGCGCTTGAACGGGACCAATACGGCTTATTGTAATTGAGTTCTTTATGTTTTTGTTTACAAAAATGGTTTGACGGTTTGATTGTTGAATTAAAGGCATGTGTTTTGATTTAATACGTTTAATCGAGTGGATTATTGAGATAGCACTTGAGAGTTGAGGATGATACTTGAGAAATAGTAGGGGTGATTGGGTTGTATCAGCTGCGAATCTTCCCGGAATACTTGTTAGAGAAAATTGAGAGAAACGAGGCTCTGTAGCTACCAGACAATTGAATAAAGTAAGAGATAAAAACGTACTTGCGAAATACAGTTTAAATTATAGTATTTGCATATGGTTATTTTAAAATAAAACTCTTGAGGTCCTTTTTAGGGTTCCGTAGCCAAATGGCAAAAAACGGAACCCTTATAGATTCGTCATGTCTGTCTGTCTGTCTGTCCATTCGTATGTCACAGAATTTTTCTCTGAAACTATAAGAGCTATGCTGTTGAAGCTTGGTGAGACGATGTATTCTGTGAACCGCATTAAGATTTTTACACAAAAAAAAAACAAAAAAATTTGGTCGCTCTCCATACTTAAAACTGAAACTCAATTTTTTTTTTCATCAAACCTATACGTGTGAGGTATCTACGGATAGGTCTTTTAAAATGATATTGAGGTTTCTAATATCATTTTTTTTATGAGTGAATAGTCTGCGCGAGGGACACTTCCAAAGTGGTAAAATGTGTCCCCCCCCATGTAACTTCTAAAATAAGAGAATGATAAACCTAAAAAAAATATATGATGTACATTACCATGTAAACTTTCAACGAAAATTGGTTTGAAAGAGATCTAGTAAGTAGTTTTTTTTAATACGTCATAAATCGTAATGGCACGGAACCCTCCGTGCGCGAGTCCGACTCGCACTTGGGCGGTTTTATTGACTGATTTTCATTATAAATCAGAATATTTTATGTCCGACTAAGCTAGTGGTCCTGGCTTTGATTTTCAGGTCGATTAAAGTGTTAATGGGTTTTACTATAAAATTCTCAGTAGTAGTTCAGAGAATGGTAAATGGACATAGGCTCGCCCACTTTTACAAGTAGGTAACCTAAAATATTCCGGCAAACTCTGGGCGTAGGTAAATCATAGGTGGGTAAACTTTGGGGAATTCAATTAGTGTGTTGATAGGCAGGTATGTCATGATAATTTATGTGTTTACCTTCTTTACTTGTTTGCATTATGTTCAGTATAATACAATATAAAGGCTCTGTCTGCCAACTTAATTAAACTATAAATATGACTACAATTTTAATTATGTGAAGCAATCTTAAAATCAGTTACACTAAATACTTTTCACTATCCTTAGATTTTTGATTTATTAATTAAACTTCTATCTAGCTTTAGTAAAATATAATTGATATTAGATAAGTATTACACATTGTTTGCCTTTTAATAAGGTCTGACTTTCCTGAAAATAATAACCAGTGTTGATCGTTTATTTTTATTATAATGCCAAAATAAGGCCAAATTACATAGGGAAATATCGTCATCATAATTATAATAGCGGTTTCACATAGTATTCAATTTACCGTATTATTTTGATATTACATAAGAATTGTCCTACCAGCATAATTATTACGAGTATGTAGAGCAAATCTTACAGTATTCCCATATACACCTAGGTTCGTTAACTTACTATTAGATTATTTTAATTACTACCTAATCCCAACAGACCAGTATACCAATTAATTAATTCAAGAAACTAAGTACCATTTCATAGAATATATTGCGTTACTAACAATAATTGCAATGCAGTCAGGCATCTGGTTTGCAATCTACTGAACGCTAAACGAAACCTAGTTGATTTCCGTCAAGTAATGGTTGAAATAAGTCAACATTGTTCAGACGGACATGACGTGTTGTCTGGTGCTGAACTAAATACTATTCAAGCTGTTGATTTACGATTTGTTTAGTGGACTAATAAGTGGGCTAAGCTTAAGCAATTTGTAGTTGGACAGCTGTGGTTATGCAAGGAAATATCATGTTATAACCATCGCGTGAATGCTAAATTAATAGCTACGTGGCGATATTGGTTTGGTAGTATTGGCCTCACACACTTGGTAGGTCCTTTATTAAAATAATTGTGCTTTTAAACTAACAGAGAAAAATAAATAATGCCGAATCTCCATGTGGGATTGACAGTAGGAAAAAGTGATTTTATTTAATGTCAAAAAATATGTACATTTGTGCAATGCAAAATGACTATTGCGGACTTCACACCAATTTAACTGATTAAATTACAAAAAAAGAAAATATGAGTTTTATCAGCCAGCTTTTACCAGCCAAAAAGCAGCCTATTTCCTTTTCCAAAGTCTAGTTTATCTCTGTGACAAAATTAATCAAAATTAGTTGAGCGTTATAAAATGATCCGTTACTTTCGTATTTATAATACCTACTGGTATGGATTTTTATCACGATTGCTTACCGATAAATATCATCCAAAAATGTCACAGCACTTACTTATCCTCCTGCAAAATATTTTGCTCGGTCTTACTTTTTTGTATTATCATTAATTCTCATTTATAACCATAATAAGACCAAACCTGGAAGCTTTCCTTTGTATCAAATCAATCATTTAACCTTGTGCCTGTAAATAAGCCTCGCCTCGGTTAGATTATTGAACATTTAATAATATTTTTAAGTACCTAGCTAAAAAGTTGATTTCTTGAATGGGTTGTTATGATAACAATGATGTCAAAAAAAATCAAAAAAGTAGACATTAAGGCCCTTGTACCATTAATATTTAACATAAAGTGACTTTGCACTAAATGTTAAATAGTTTTGCTTTGTCTTCGGTGTGCCAAAGCATATTTGCCGAACAATTATCTTAACACAACAAAACAAACACAAACGCAAACATTAATATTTGTTTCTTCACAACTACATTAAGGGACTCGCTTGTTAAACTACCAACAGATACCAGTCAGCAAACGTGTCCGAAAATAAACGGTTCCAAATTTTACGAGCTGATAAATACTAAAGTTTTAATATTTTTTTATAGGTCTGTAAAAACCGTATGACATGGTAATAAGGTTCAAAATTACTTTTTTGAACTCTACAGTTGGAAGCACTATAATAACCTTACCTACTATAACAATGCAAGACGATAACGGATCCCCGCGTAATTTGAAAGAACGATTACATTAGCATCTTGTTACCGCATGCCGAAATCACCCCTTATAAAGTTGCCAAAACATCCTTTGATCTTCACATTGTTTTGTCCGGCCCACGGAAATTTATTTTGAACACAGTACCCTAGGGTAACGTATTTTATTCAAAGTTGGTATAACATCTACCGGATATAAACCCTTCTTCGTAAATGTTATTTTGAGAATCGTGTTAGAAATAGTTCTTTGGGTATTACATTTAATATTCAAACTTAAGTGCAAGAATGAAGGGTTGGCAAGTAAAAGACCACATTATTATTAATAAGAAATAAATAAGACACGTACGAATGTATTCCTTTTTAGAATATTTACAAAAAAATATAGGTAATTTTTTTAACGCTGCCAATTTTTTTACCAACACAACCAGGTGTTACAGATCAAATTAACGGCAATTACCGATCTAAAGTAAGCAACGTTTTCAGGACGCGTGCTGTATTCAGGATTAGAGCTTTTTCTCAGCCAATGAATAATAAAAATATTACAGGTCACATTCAAGACAGAGGACAATCAATTAAATTTTACCTTCAGAAGAAGGCAAAGACAGAAAACAAATTAGACACTTCCAAGCGTCGTAGATAAAGCATTTGCAATCTGTCATTGCTTATCATATGTTTGCTTTCTCAACGCTCAGCTTACATCGTGCAAAAAGAGGCGACTTGTGTGGCTTACGTCAAAATGTTAGTGGTAATGTTCGATGCTTAAGTTTGACGAGAACCGGGCGAAAAATTTCAGGATAGCAGTAAATCCCTTTCGTTAATAGGCGAAAAAATTTTGCCACGGGCTATCTTGAACTTTTTTAAAGATTAAGACCTCTAATCGTATCCGTCCCTTCACGTTAGAAGCGGGCTTGTGGGAAGATAAAGGAACCTCTTCAAAACTCGAACCCTTCACTATTGTGAAGTGCATATTAAAGCGGGCGCGGCTTTTCTTGTGAATTGGCTCCTTGATTTGAAGTTTACAGTCGTCGAAAGCCAATTCACGGGTTAAATAATTTCGACTAATTCTTGGTTTTGTTATAGCGAAAGGGTTTGTTTACTCCTAATCAATGTTTGGTTTGAAAACTCTTTGGATTTTCGAGAACTCTTTAATGACGCCCAATTTATAATCCCTATTAGAACGGGCTTATTTATTTTCACTTGAGAATGAAAAAACTAATATATACTGTGTTTTTACTATATTTGGCATTCATAAATGATAAATATATTTTGCTAAAATCTGAAAGAAGAAAAATATTTTTTATTCCTTCTCATCAAAAGTTCACATTTTAAATTCCATAAAATATAAAAAGTAGTACTACTAGGAATGGTCTTAGTGTCATTTAAAGCATTTTGTATTTACAAATTGAATGATTATCTTCCTCATTAGTCTGGTGTTCCTAAGGGCAACTGCTATAGAGGTCTTGGGTTTGATTCCCAGGTCGAGCGTTATTGAGTTTTCGTTCGGATTTAGTCCTATAACATGGGACCTAAACATACTGCGGAACTGTGGCTGTACATTAAATACACCTCTGCCAATCCTTCGGGGCGCAGAGGCGTTATGATACGTGTTTAACGATTTTATTACTGGTAATAAAAATATGTTTATAATAGACAAGCCATATAAAAACTAGACTAGCCTTATGCGAATTATGCGATAAATCAACTCGGCTGCTGAATGGGCCATCGAATATTCATGCGTAAAACATAGAGCCGTTAATATAACGAACATCCAAAGCCACTTCTACTCGGACCTTAATTATGTAAATGTCTATGATATAAAACTCAATTTTATTACCCGCGTAATTGTTTCTGCATATTCGAAATATATTATTCCTTAAAAAATAGCATCGCTGATTATCATAGTTATTAGAATATAAAATATATCAAACATGTCAAAGCTCTCATAGCTTTGAAAGTGTGCCCAAGATTAACTACATGGGCAACTTTTATGTGCACTAAAATTTTATTGCTACAAAATAGCTAAGAATGTAAAGAGAAACCGAATTAGTGATTATATTTAATGTGTTAATAAATATGGGATGGGCGAACGTTTATATGGAAAATAGAAATATATAGTGAACTGGGTTTTCTAGAATTTGGTATTTTTGCCTACCATGCGCGATGAGATGACTATTTATGTGTCTTTTATGATCCATAATACCTTTAATTTGAAAAGATATAATAAATATGCTGCTATAATATATATATATAAAATAATATGAATATTGTTATCTTCATCTTGACAAAACTATTCCCTCCATGTAAATGTAAAATAAAATAAAAAACTCCTGCAGAATTTTAACAGATTTCTCATACTTACACTACTTTACAAGCGCAGATTATCTGGTGAATAATCGAATATTAAGTATTTTGTTATCCGATGATTAGACATGAAAAATAAAAGCTTTGTGCGTCTTTTGACACTTAACAGCGAGACTGAATGATACAATAATACAATACAATAAATTTATTCATAATTACAAAGGTAAAATATAATACAGGATACCTTACAAATAATTAGAAGGTATTACAATTTTAGGTGCCTGTACTAGGATAAACCTGTGTCACAGGCGGCAAGTGCTTAACATATTACTTAATAAAATACCACAATGTATATTAACTTAACAGTAAGTAGCATAAATTAGATAATAGAAGAAATATATAGTAAAATTACGTCAAAAACCTTATTTAATAATATTAATTAGTAGTTCGGTCTCATCGTAGGTCAAGGATTGTAAATGTTTATACACTACCGATTTAGTACTATAATAATTGAGTGCATAAATTGATAAATTCTTATTAAGTCTATTGTAGAGAAAAGGGCCTAAAAATGAATAAAACCTATTTGTGAAAACGAACCTTGACTCGGAAAGTGAAGTACAAACAATATCTTTACGCCTCTTGGTGTTAGTAAGGTTTTCATTATACGTCAGGGTGGAGTGTTGTTTAAGTACAGTGTGCATTATGAAAAGTTGGCGGACAGTTAGAACATTACAACTTTCATACAAAAGATGGGTGGGGAAAAGGAAAGGTCGGGAAGTGGCTACTTTCAGGATAGCTCGTTGGGCTCGTTCTATGGTCAGCATTACTGTTTTTGGGGCACCTCCCCAAGAAGTAATGCAGTATTTAATAATGGACTCACACAGTGCCTGATATATCTGCTTGATTAATTTGTAATCCGCAATATAGCGAAGCTTTTTGAAAACAAATATGAGCTTTCGTATTCTATTTGCTACAGTTGTAATATGTTTTTTAAAGGACATGATGATGATGAAATAAGATTTTCGTAATTTAAAAGGTTAGCTTTGAGTAATGTACGAAAGATCCTATTGTGCAAAGTATTTGTTTTCTTTTTTTCCGACTGGACTTAACAAGAAGGGTTTGTAAAGGGCCTCGTTAATTTATTTGTAGGTGATGATGTCAGGCCTAAGAAATTATCTTATAATTAGATATAAAAGGAGATAAGTTCTGAAGTTACTACACTGGAACCTTCAAAAATAGTGCGTAATTTTACAATAAATTTAACTAAACCTAATCAAATTTCCCATTCTAAGTCCATTTTCGATATGAACCCCAAAGTTCAGAAACTGTATCAAAGCTGCAGCAGAATTTTTGACTCCCCATGCAGCGGACATTCAATAATCATTTTTCAATTTGCCAATACCGATTCTTGTGAATGTTTCACGCAAAAACGTACACGACACACGATAGCCACCTACGTTGCGGAGTGGAGCGGATTGTTGCTACTTTTTTATTCGCCTGAGTTCCGACAAAAAAGCAATCTATGAATCGGCCGTTTGCCCACAACAGTTTTGCACGCGCAAAGCTTCATAGCATTGCTTACTCCATTGGAATTCAGTCGATAATCGCGCAATTTTAAAATTGGGAATGATTAACCAGCTCGGTCGTGTAATACGAGATTTGCGGCCGTGAAAGCCAGTGTCGCTGAGCTTCGTGTATTAGATTACCTACTTTGCGGTTTGTGGAGACGCCATGAGCATTGTGGTTACAAAGCTTCTCACGGTACGTGCTGCTCCTAACTCGAACGTGTCTAATCCGAATTCCTACTATTGTTCCAAGCGGAAGGTGTTATTAACACGTTTTTCCACACCTACAACAGTACTCAACGGTTTAAAGTTACTTAAGATGCGTTCACGGAGACTGTACACGTATTTTATTTAATTCAACAATATTTTTATTCACAGTAGCTTCGAGACATTTGTTCCCTCGGAAGAATATTATTCTACGGGGTATTCTAAAGATACTGTGAAACTGTATGCGGTGTAAGTCTTGTGAACGGTCCGGGTAATTTATTCGTTCCCTAAAGCAGTGCATCACCGAAGACTGCGCTGCTGCTGCCCGTAGCGTGGGCGGCACCCACCATTGTGACAAAATAATGTCTCCTCACTATAACCTTCTTCCATCCACTATGCATCCGAAAAAACGCCTTATTCTTACAACTACAAAACTGTTATTCCCGCGCATAGTCGCACCAGATGGTACGCCGCGATAGCGCTAAATAATCAACGCTTAAAACGTCTGGAAAAGGAAGATACGGTAATGTAATATGAATAACAAAACGACAGAGATATATTTCTATTTAATTCTTATTACTTACTACCAACAATGGTATATAAATTATTTAAGTAAATTAATTCTATTACCATGAATCATGGTTTGTGGTAAAACTACCGAATCAATAAACGTTAATAGGTATGAGAACGTATTTTGTAGTGGCAAAGCGAAGCTTTGATCTATTTTTGATTCGGACACGATAGGGTAGGACGATTGTGTTTCTCACTGTAGTCGGCGTCGCAGCTCCAATTTTCCAGCAGAGTGAGTTTCCAGCAATTGATGCGTTGTGACGCGGCGACAGCTCGCGAGCTTGCGATTAATTACTTTCGCAAAGTCGACTTCACCGTAGCCGGGTAGGGCTTCGCTTCAACTGTCGTGTAAGTTTTTGTTACACTGTTTTTGCATGCAAAACTCACAGTCAGAATAAATTGAATTGATACGTGGCAACATCCCACGACACCAGACGTATCGTCTGTGTGAGCCTTTACTGCACACGTCGGGTTTTATTTATTTTGACGTCAACTAAAATCAACTTTTGAAAGCAATGCGATTGTTCATGCGTCTGTTTTATCTATGTTTTAATCATAAATGAGTTGTATATCAATTCGAATGTATTTACGGACAATGTATTTACATAATGTACCCACATCACAAACAGGTATTAAGTTGAATAAATAAGCTGGTTTATTTACCTACAAAACATAATTTACCATTACAATCTTGACTACCATTGGTATGGCCTGCCTGCATTTGTGGCATACTTTAATCCACACGAATTAAGGCCAATTTACATTCATCCTGAAAATATAAAACATCACACCAATTTTATCAAAAAATGTCACAAATGCGTATGAATAACAAATATTATCTAAAACTTAATTGTACAATCTTTTAGGCGCCAAATTTGAATAGTTACATTGATAGCAGTCACGCCATTCCGATATTAGAATACAAATCAACTGTAATTTGAATTTCGAACACGAGAAACGTTTTACCTAGCAGCCTCCAGGCGTGCAACTTCTTGGAAGATGTGAATTGTAACTTATTCCCGTCATCGGCAGGGTTCGGCCGGCGATGTGTGAATCGACTTAGGAGGGTGCGTGGCTCCGTGCCAACGCGGAGGTGCCTCTAAAGCCGACTGCATGCATGTTAGTACGTGTGTTCTGATTTATGAGACCAACTTTAACAGCGTTAAGCAGTTTGCGAATGGTTATAATAAGGATAGAAGGAACAGAGTAGTTCGGTAGTTGTTTACTGAGTGAGAAATTATTAAGGTTATTTATGTAAAGAGTCCCGAAGGAACATTCCTTCAGATAATAAAAAAATATTTTTGCACCGCTATGATGGTATATTAAATTAGGGTAGTTGTTTTGAAACTACATCAATATTTTTAAATTACAGAATATAATTCCACTTAAGTAATCAGATTTTATTACTTACCAGCTGTGTTTCGCTACAGCGAACCTACAATTATAAACTCAACGATTTATATCTATAAAATATTTATATAGGTTACAAGAGATTTAATTATTTGTGTGTACTATTTGCGATACTAAATTAAATTTCTTATCTCTACAAGATCCAAAGTTTTTTAAAACTACATCTCATAATTGTATGCTACTAATCTTGTATTCCAGTCAAAAAATAAATAAAAACAACTCTAAAATTACCACTCAGTATGCGGCTATTTACATCGTCAAAACTTAAAAGCGGTAACCACTGACACTATATATATGTGTACATAGATTAATTTATACTAAGTATAGTACCTAGACTGTAATTGAGACTTAGTCTGAGCTTTGACATGCTAATGCAGTGGACAAGCAACATGTGGGGAACAACATACACCACGCCACTTCAACCGAGAAATTGACTTGGTCGGCTGTGAACGGAGTTTTATAGTCTGAGAGATCTGGTCCAGACTATACCAGTCTATTTTTTAAATTTACTAGCTGCCCGCGGTGACACTAGCGTCCGTTTAAGTTAGACCTCCAGCAATACAATGGTGAAAACAGTATCCAATTTCATGCAGTAGTTTTATGTGATTCGCGTCCAAACATACAGACGAAAATTCAAAATTTATTGGTCTTAAATATTTTGTGTACAAACATCAGCCAGTTACAATTTTATTCTATACGTATGATGGTTATGATGATTTTTTAAACAGATTACAAGTCCATTTGATGTTATTATACAGCCAAAAAACTTGGTTTAAATTATTTACGTATACCTAAATACAAATTTCGGTTGTATGGGTCAATAAAAAAAATACTTCCAACTCAGAAAATAATAAAATAAGTAAAAACTTCTGTATTGAATTGATTTTAAGATGTTATTATGTTATTGTTGTTATTCTATTCGAATTATTTATATCCAAAATATTTTCAACACGCAATTGTCACATTATAAACGTAATCAATCAAACACGAATCTCTACACCTAAATCGAAGGGGATAGTACCTAATACTATTAAAAGTAATTACAACCCTAATGACAACGTCATAAAGTGTAAAGTTCTAAAATAGGAATTTAACCCTTGAAACGGTTGTCACTCGAAAATTGACATCTGGCATTTGCTTTGATATTATTGACGGGCTAATTCATTAGTCTTCACTTTGGGGGCAAACGGTACTTCGGGGATGTATTTGTTATTGAAAATGCTATTTAGAAACTTATTAGCTTTAATAAAAGAGTAGAAATCGTGTTATGAACTACCAAGGAAGCCAACATTTTCGCAGCTTAGCGTTTTAATTTTTTATAAGAAGAATATTACATAGATAGGAACGAAATAGCTACTTTTTAATACGATCTATCCAAATAGTGCAAATCTATTTATCGGAGTTTATCTATATATTGTTTACCTACACAAATAAACGCTATCACCGATAGATTTTCCTAAATAACAAACGTGAAGTACAGAACTTGAACAACCTTCACCCCGCCAGTTTCCACGAAGAATCTAAATCGTTATTCAGCATCGCGTGACATTGAATTATAAGACAAATCGATCCTGTTCTGGCATTCAGTAAACTTATTTTTACTCGACTGGAAGAATAAGAGGTCTGCCAACCATTTTTCCTTGCCAGTCTTCAAATAGAGTAAAATGTAGCGTGCCTGTCAATTATTTACTCGTGAGCGATGTAAGGGTTAGTTTATAAGTAGCTGGAGGAAATTTTGCTAGTAGGTACAATGCTAATAAGAAGCTCTAACTAGCTTGTTGCTTTGAATAAATTGTAGCAATGCGGGTTTTGAATTAACTCAATTTCAAGCACTATAAAGGAAATTTATCCTTCTCCTCAACTAGGATCTATTCTCTCAGTTCAATAGTATCTACCTGTATAGAACTTTAATAAATGGACTTCATATTTTGTAATTTTATTCTATGGATATTTGTGGCGTCCAATATTATCTTTTACATAATCAGATAATGGTAAAACAGAATTAAAGTTATAATAAAATCCACAAACTTGGCCTTTCTTTAAAAGAATACTCTTGCATTAAAAAGATGCCTTCGGCGACGTAGTGTTTTTGATATCAACCTATTTTGCAGCTAACAATATTTTGGTAAATGGATTTTGATAACTGACAGAGCTGTGTGTAAATATACTCGTATAAGGTTGAAAGTAGGAGACAACAAAACCGCTGGCTCGCTTTTAGCTTTGTTGGTCTCGCAATTGCCCACCGTTGAAGTCTATAATTGGTCCATTGCTCGACACAATATTGCTTCTCTACCGTCTATAACAAACTTTCTACTCAAACTTGTTAAGTTCCTAACAGTAAACATAAATTTGATTTTGCCATTAGTGGTTGAAAGGTGTATGAGGGATGTCGTGGTCTCTAGTTAAGAAACTCACATTTATATTGAACCTTGTTGACAATTCATGTAGGTTCATGGAAATTCTCTCTCTATAGTAGGCTTTTTTATAACATTATTAAAAATTTATGTCAAGCAACATTGGTTTTTTCAAAATTTACATAAAATATGGCTATCGATTTTCCACTTTACCTACCTAGCTTCGTGTCACTGGCAAGCGCCCTTAGCCTTGCAGTTTCGAAGGGTACGTATTTCCCATTAAAGCACCTTACTTCCCCCTCACCTTTCCTCACTTATTGTGTCACCCTCGTCACGATTTTTCATAGACGTGGTTCTCTCATCCTCTTCAACTCACTTGATTTGCCAAGCACGTATACTTTACCAACATTTAATTTTATCTCACCCTTTACTATCAACTTTCTGGCTTTGTAATAAGGATTGTCTTAACCGCAAAGTAATTTTAGTAATGCGACCAGACTATCTCATCGTATTGTCGGAGTTGTAGGGGCGGTGTTTCGTTCTGCGGCGACATCGTTCAGTGCACCTTATTGGAAAAGTAAATCGAATACTCAAAGCTTTCATGCCTGACCGTCGTTATCAATAAATCCAAATAAGTTCTCGACTACTTAGCTTCCAATTGATTTAAATATCCACTTAGTGCGGCGTGAAATTATCTTGAACTCAACTGGCAAATTGCGTTAGTAGATCTTGCTTATGAATTGTTTAAGCTAATGATATGGCCCATAAATAGTCTTGTCGCATAAACAAGTGATTTGTTATTCGAAGTTATAATTATCATATTTTATATGTTTCATTGTTATTCCAACTATGATAGCAATAAACTAATAAAAGTCTTATATACCTATGCGTTATTCATAAGTTTTGCAACTTGATAACTTTGAAGTACTTTAAGAACGGTTTAATTTAAGGAGAAGTAACGGTTAAAATAGATCTTCTTTTTAACTACCTATGTGTCACTTGGTAGATCCAATTAAAAATCTCATATAACTGCCACATTAAGCAATTACGCTTCCAACCAAGTTTGTGACCCAATTAAAATAATACGATTGTAAAAATAATAAAAACGATATATATTATCGTTACTACGGTTCAATTACTATATGACCGACAATTTCTTGTTAATAATGCTCGTGGTCGGCCATTTTTATTTATGCGTCGTCATGGTAACGGGTTATAGTTTTTGCGAGCCCCAGGACCCCTTTGTTGGAAAAACTTTGCGTCAGTTAATTACGGTGTGTGAAGTTTTGGCAGGTTGTGAGTTTTTACGTTCTCTGTATGCCCGTAGGTTGGTGGTTAGTTTAGCGAAGGAAAACCAGTTCCTACTATGTTGAAGTTATTGTGTATGTGAGGAAGCATTAACAAATTAATAGTAGTGTTGTATTTGTGACCGTATGTTTTTTAAGAGTTGATGGTGATCTGTAGAACTATCTTATTAGCATATTCTACCTATATTAAGTGTTTTCTTTAAGTAAGCGTGGATGATCAAATTCGAAACTATTAAAAAAACAAAAAAATACTGTAAAGTAATTGAACCCGCTGAGGTTGGAAATATCAGTGTATTATTACATCATATGCCAGTGCCAATAATAAGGATCAACTTTTCCTTTAGTTTACCATATGTTATTACTTTCCAGAAGTAATAACATATGGTAAACTAAAGGAAAAGTTGAATTATAATAAACTTATTCTGATTTTAAACTAATATGTATGTGATTCATACATATTAGTTTAAGTACCTAGTTGTTCGAAATGATGCTAAAATATTGTTTTCAACTTTCTACTGTAGCATTTAAATCAATTAGTTTTATTGTATTTCATTTAAAAAGTTACATAGTACTCGTTACCTACATTCGTATCGACTAATTTGTAACTATATATTTCTCATTTTATCTGTGATATTTCGAAAACTCGAGCTTGAACGCATTACATAAAAAAATAACTCCAAATTGTATCTAAAAATGGAGATATATTCATAAGTTCCCCATTAGCATAACTAACGAATAGCAAAACTGGCAACCCTAATAATTAGCTAACTAGTTTAATAACAAAAGCAACAGTTCGAAGCTGAGACCTCCAACTTAGCAAAGTAAATAAATCAGAACTTGGCTCACCACTGTCGTCAGAACTATAGTGCACTGAGATAAGCCGAGGTATTCATGATTGTGGATAAATAACTTTTTCTTATAGAAATACAGGGAGGTACTGTGAAAAAATAGGATTAGTTCCTGACTTCTTGTTAATTTTATACAAAGGAAATCATTTCATAGATTATAATTTTCATAATCTTCTTAACATACCGTCACGCCTGTATTCAACGAGAGGTTAGGCAGCAATGCATTGCGGTAAACTGATAATTCGTTCGATAGTTCCAGTTTTGTGAGGTCCCATGCTCAGATCAAATAAAAAGTACTTTTTATTTGATCTGAGGTCCCATGTTTTAAAGATCGATATCCTATTAACATCTTTAACCGGACATAAATGATAACTCCAAGCTGCTGAGAATTTCCTAATGTATAAACCCAATAATATTTTACTCAACTTGAATATCAAACTCAGGACTTTACGCCCAGCAGCGGCGCTTGCAGCCACTATTCTAATGAGCCAGTAATTTCATGGGTAAAATTATTTTACCGTACAAAACAAACAGTGTACCCATACAAGAAACACAAAATTAATCAACAATATTCAATATACAGTTCGATATTGAAAATATAACAGACGATCATATTTCAAGATCTCTTGATTGATATACAACGGTCGAGACGCTTCAGATACTTGCTTTCCAATTCGATTTATTGTTTGCGGTCGCAGGTAGGTAATATTTGGATGTAAAGTTGCAAGAAGCGACATGTAACAGGTACTTACCTAATATTGGATGGTAAGCCGGGCGTGTCTGCTTGCACCTATGGAAAATAATATTATGTTTGTTAGTTTTTTTTTCTAGTTTAAGTTCTATTGCACTCATTTGTTACATTTAGGTGTTACATTTATATGGAAACTCAGATTAAATAAAAAGTTACGATGGAATTTTGCGAACAGAGAAGTGATGCCGGCTAAAACTACGCCTAACGGTGTACAACACATAATTACACGCACACATGTATACCAAAACTACGCCTTATCTTGTCAGTCGAGCTATCGAGGTATCGAAAGCTCGACTGACAAGATAAGTCGTAGTTAACTTATATACATATGTGCGTATATTGTGTGTTGTACACACCGTTAGGCGTAGTTTTAGCAGCCTCACTGCTTTGTTCGCATAGTTCCATCTTTGCTTTTTATTTGATCTGAGTATGGAAAAGTTCAACATGAAACCCCGTAAGGGTACAGCAACATTATGTAACAAATATATATACATAGGTACCTAAATCTAATTTGACCTTTAGAAATACATGACTTAAGACTATTTTATCGAAATGTTATAAAAAAGCCTGAATATAAGAAAATATAATTAATTTAATAACTATTCCTATCATTTCCTTGAGTGAGTTCATTAATTTTGCATAAAATATTATATAAAAACTGGACACCTTATCTTTTTAGTGCGTGAGTCGGCTACCAATATGTCCAAGTCGAGACAGTACACTATTTACCAAAACTAATGGTCGCTCTGAAGGTGCATTCGAGTGCGGTAATGCAAAGAGATAAGGTATATTTTGCACTGACGTTTACTGATTAGAGCGGCCTTAAAGTTTGGTGATACCTGTACAAAAAACATTCGGTTTGGCACTTCAAGCAGGTTTCTTTTTTGTCTACGTAATTAATCAGTTTGATTCTCGGTTGCGTATTTGTACATTCAAACGTTTAAATTAATCTTGGAAGGAATTTATATCGTTTGATTGATTAAACTAAATTAAATAATGTGTGTAGCCAGATAATAAGATATACCTAAAATATTATTAACGAACTTTTATTGTGTAAACCGTGTAACGATTAATGTTATATCGGTATTTATTTATTAACTAGCGTCATAATTATTTATTGTGAAATAATTTATGCATTTTATTTTTAGTTTTAAAATTAACTTATTGGGTAATAATCTCATCGCAATAATTTCGTTTATATTATTTATGTGCAATTGAATCCTGCAAGGTTAGCTAACGATAATCCGATAATACTGTATACCTACAATATAGATATTATGTTCGTACTTGTTCAGGCAATTTCCATATTTTCAAGCTGTTATTTTGTACAAACAAATATTCGTTATGATACCTATATTATTACTTAGACTATTCCAGTCACATAATAAGTCATTCTTGTACATCTATGTAAATCATTAAATGATATCAATCGTATAGAGGAGTGTGAGTGTGAATTGTGTAGACCTAACAATGTTGTCGGCTATCTCAGGTCAATAGGCCAAGCTTGAAAAAAAGCTAGTATTTCTATTTTACTTTCACATCGAAGTAGGTATCTTATAACGTAATGCATAAAGAATAAATGAAATTGAAATCAATAATAAGCTTTAAAAGAATTAGGTTAATAATTATTAAAAATCTATAAAAAATAATAGTTTTATTATTGATTCACAAATACAGTGCGCGGAATTCTAGCAGATAACGTTTTAGAACATAATGAAATACGACATTAAATTTCTGGGTAAATTTATATTTTGAGCAGTAGTGAATTAAGTAGTTGAAAATTAAGTGGCACATCGATATACTTAAGTAAAATCAAGCGCATAAAACGAAGTTTGATAATATATAAGCTTTACTATTGAAGTTATAACAAAGCTTCGCACAAACACAAACGAACACATAATAGCAACTCCAAACATTAGTTGGACACGAAATTAAATGACTTTTTCCTGTCATTTGATACGAAGTAATAAAGCCGTCGTCAAATATTCATCCATCAGAGCAAATCATCTGTGCAACGTTGACGTTCGTCCATTATTTATTTGGCAACGATCATCATCATTATGTACAGAACCTTGGAAGATGTCAGAAGGTAAAGGCGACTAGCGAGCTTTGAAAACTATAAAAATTCATAATTATCCTAAACTGCAACTAGGTATGATTCATATCAACTTACTACATGAAATAGCACTGCTGCACATCATCATCATCAACCCATATAATATATTTTCCCACTGCTGGGAATGGGTGTCCTTTCACAATGAGAGGGATTAGGCTGTAGTCTACCACGCTAGCCTACTGCGGGTTGGCAGACTTCACACGCCGTCGAGAAAATCTTTCAGGCATGAAGGTTTCCTCACGATGATTTCCTTCACCGTTTAAGCGCGTGATAATTAAGTATTAATTCGCACATGACTTCGAAAAGTCAGAGGTGCGTGCCTTGGATTCAAACTCGAGATCTTTGACATGGCAGTCCTATGGTCATATCACAAGGCTATCACTGCACTGCACACTAAGTTATTATGTTTGCGCGTAACTTTGATCCTTATAAACTAATTATGATGATCCTTTTCTCCGAAAATTCGTTTATTTATAAAGTTTACTTTCAAGATGGTCCGGTACAGGTTCGATTGCTGCTTAAGCAAATACTCTAAAGATATAGCATACCACTTTACGGATTTTCTTTTCGAAATCAAATCACCTAAAATTACACAAGAACAGCCTCTCTATGATCTTTCACCTTAATTTGATCGACAAATAACGCCTATCTCACCTTTGCACCTTATTTCCGTCAAAGAAAAAAAAAAACAGTTCTTAAAGACACCGATGTAAGGGGACCATGTAATAACCACTTCCAAATATTACCAATTCTAATCTGTTCATATCCGCTCGTCGCGGTTACCTCTCCCTTGCGCCGGCACAGAAGTGCTGCCCAATTACATCGAAACGCGTCGTTCCCTACCATAATTTGTCCAAGATCACAGTAATTTGGTGTTTTTGTAATATTCCATTATAAGTAGCATCCGCATGACTCAGGTGACGTATAAATTGTAGATGTATTTGGACAAAAACTGAACTCTTGGTATTCAGTTAATTTAGATGCATGGGAATCGATTTTGTACTGTGAATACAACGAAAGGTACCTAAATAAGTCGTCTGAATTACACGTAGCATACAAATTTCTGTTTGGTCAAAGTATTACTGTCTACTGACCTGGTCTGGCCCTACTGGATTACTGTCAGCTTAGATCAGACTGCAAGAAGTAGAAAAGATGATCTAATTTAATTGCTTGTAAAAATAAAATTTGTATATTTTGGTCAGAGTGTTAGTAAGTGCTTCTCAAAAATTTAATAATTATTGTATTTTTAATTCTCCGATGTCTAGACTTTATCTCAACTAAACTAATACTCCAAAGGGAAAACAAGTAGCAACCTTTCTCCATTAAAGAAAGTGGTCGCCGTCATTACAAACTTCAAAATAGCTTTGCATTCCCAACTATTCCGAAACACAACCCTACAAAGGGCATGAATGATTAAAGTGCACACATGTACCCACATCTTTGTATGTACATACATCAATTTATGTCAGAGGGCACGTCATAATCTACCCAAGCACAAAGATTAACATTTAAACAAGTTTTATGTAAATCATACTGGATAAAACCAGTTTCATTTTTGTGATCGCTCGCTTGGAAATGCTTGCTTTCTTTGAAATTGCATCATTCTTTGGATTAGTTTCTACTGAAGTTTTCTTAATTTCTTGTAATATTTGAGGGAACTATAATATTAGTCTTGCATGTAAATTGAATTCAGAAAATGAAATTTGAATTCAGAAAATGTAATAGCATGTCTGATTTATCTAATCAAAAGAAACCTACGTGAAATCTTACACATCTGTTTACTCTTCTAAATAAAATTAAAAATATGCAGGAATGCATTAAATATTTTTTCAAGATAGAGGCGTTGAGTCACTCAACCAAGGAGAAAAAAGAACGTGAAACGAATTAATTTAAATAGTGACCAATCAGAGTGCTGTAAAATAACACAGATAGAATCCACCAATGAGTGACATGCAAAAAGCAGTACACTAGAAATTCTAAGAGGCTTGGCATTCAAATGCCTAAACTTACTTTGAATACCATTAAGAGACCTTGAAACGTTCGGGTAAGCGCCTTGTCGACTAATAAATTAGCGGCTAGCCGCCAGTCCCGGTGACGTATAGATTTTCATTGAAGGGTTCAATGTAAGTTGAGTAAAATACGATTGAATTTTTTATTGCATGATTAGTTACACATGTTATAAAACATGGATTGACTTTTGAAAGTGAAGGTATTTATTTGAATCTCAGATCAAATAAAAAGTTAAGATGGAACTTATCAGTCGAGCTATCGAAAGCTCGACTGACAAGATAAGGCGTAATTAAATAATACATGTGTGCGTGTAATTGTGTGTTGTACACGGTTAGGCGTAGTTTTAGCCGGTCTCACTTCTTTGTTCGCAAAGTTCCATCTTAACTTTTTATTTGATCTGAGATTTTAATGTGGCATACAATTTCATTTTTTACGTAGGTACTTGTTTATAATTATTACGAAGTTAGTCTAAATATTATTACTGTTTAATGGAATAAAACGGTCTAAAAACAACTGCTTAAAGGGTATATACATGATTGTAATCATTCTTAGAAATAAGAATTACTGCGTCATACTCTAAACCTATTAGGTAAATTAAGAAGTAATAAAAAATATTCATAATCAATATGTTGATTGCTGATTAGATTATACCAAATATTATTATGGTGGTTGGTAAGCGAAGAAACGTCTAGCGGAAAGGATATATTTATTAGGAATTATGACATAAACGAATTGAACAGAAATACCATAAACATTATTACGTCATAATTAATCTAATAAACATCTACATAGCTGAAAAGCCGACCAAAGTAGCGATCATCGCCAGTTGTAAACAAGTTACTTTCCACGGAATGTTCTAATGAAATAGCCTAGTATTATAGCCTCATAAGCTTTATGACATCGATATTAAAGGTATTCCGACCAATTAGCGAGCTATGCAGCTACCACCCCTCGGTGTAACTCCGCCTTTTTCTTTGTTCAGTTCGAGAACTAAATAATGGAGTACAACTATTGTTTTTGCCCCATAGTAATATAACCCTTGATCAGAAAATCATGGCGGTACAAAGCCATTGTGGTGGCCAACAAACTTATGTGCATGTGAGCATGTTATAAATAGGTATGTTGATATGTGTAATTTATTTTGAGTCAGCTTGTTTACTTATATATTCAGCTGTATCTCAGACAGCCGTATCTAAAACTCCAATATAGTTAGAAAAGGCTAGGAGGAGATGTTTATAAGGGACTTGGTTCACTTATTTACACTGTCACAGATTTTTCCTAACTCAAATTATCTTACTGTTAGCTCTATTTAGGGATATTTGTGGCCAGTCTGTCTAAAAAGTACCGATAGTATAGAATAGGTGTTTTTTTTTTTAGTATTCAAGATATTTAAAGTATAATATGCATAAGATAGTTACTTAAAACTATGAGCACAAGAAGAAAATTTGTGATAATTGGAAGCTATAAATATGGAAAAAGTAAACCTATTTCAACAAATGTACTAGAAACGCAAACGACTTAAACTACAGAAAAAATCTAATAAACCCGTAGATAAAAGAGTTTTACTTCCATTTCCATCAATTCACAAACATATGCGTGAAAACATCATCCTTTTACCGCCGTGTATAAACCTCACGGTACATGGAATAGAAAACGCCATTTCCAGCGCATCCGTAATCTACTATCGCCGCTATCGTATCCGTCGACTGACTGATTCGATTCCGCCGCTCGCTCTTCTTCGTGTGAAAATAGCACGTCACTCAAATACAAACGATAATAAATTCAATTTTCTCTCACCCCAGCCGACAAAATGACGGCCGGACAGGATTAAACCACGTCCTATTCGTCTTTTGTTCGCCACATTTTCGCCGTACGGTTCTTTTTCGGACCGTTTGTCTCTTTTTCATACGTTTCCCAGATGGACGGAACTTAGGACCTTTGCCTATAAAAACTTATTGCTAATGAAAGAATGAGGCTTTGTATTGATTTGAATTTCGAATCAGTTCCGTTTTTGTTTGTTGATAGTTATATTTAAAATTAATGGTATGTTTTTTTAGGAAAGAGTTTTTAAACATTGCCGTCAACACTTTTAAATACTCTACTGATTGATTACCTAACTAATTTTTAAGGAGGCTTTCTTGATTGTAAAAGAGTTCGTATGAACTGTAGAATAGGAGAACTCTAATGCTACTTCATTTGTTTATTTAGCACCGATGAATTTCCCCGGTATTACGCTAACATTGTTGCTGAACTAAAGTATTCACAATAAGAGGCAAACGCATCGTTTCTCAGAATTCATGGTCGTGTTACCTCGCACTGCCGCCAATTAAACCGCGTTCTACCCTTGTTTTGTTTTTATTGCACACACGATACGCGGATTGAGTCGGCACTAACTTACGTCGTCTGATAGGTATTTTAAAAGAATTCCATTAACGAGAGATTAACATTTAAAGCTACTTTAGAGTTGTGGGATAAATATCAGGGGTAACAATAAAATTAAGGTCTGATTCTTGGAATGAGAAAGTCTTAATTATGAAAAAGGTTTCATCGGTAATGGTAATACTGAATTTAACGTTTTTGAAGTTCACCAACAAGCTACCTTCTCTTAAAGGTACTAATTATGGATATGGCAATGACTGACTTAAGTATTTTCAAACAGTCGTTTAATAAGTAGTTAAAGGCGATCAAGTCGTGTTTTACAAAATCAATCTCTGTAGTAGAATTTTTTGTAAAAAATATATTTACATAAAATGTAACTTCGGAAACGACATATCCAGTTCTAAATCTTTTACGAAACACTCAATTCCCGAACCTACGTCTATGAAGATTTAATTTCAAAAATGGAATAATCCAAACCGACTTCGTGTACGTTCGGTACCCACACGAATATCGGGTTCCATAATAGCGTTCCGCGGAGAAAATGTTTTATTGGCCTTGTCGCCTCTCCAGCTAGCAATAAAGGCCAAGACTATCGTGGTGTATAAAACGCACCTTTATTATTTCTTTGTTTTGCATTGGATTGTTCAACTTCGCGTTTGCCGAATCGACAATCGGATTATGAACGCAACCACAGTCGCAACGTCGAGCCGCCATTTTCATATCGGTCCGTGCAAAACTACCGATTTGAGGTTTACCGTAAATTGTGGTGAATTACACTGAATTATTTTATCTGTGTTACTTATTGAGGAATGTTATAGCCATAGACCAACCATTATTGTTCGAATTTTAAAAAACCGTATTCATAAAGTTCCTTGTCGATAGTAATACGAGTGTCTTCAACTTTTATAATACTTTCATCCAAATCGATCGAATCTTTATTGACAGAATGTAACGGTATCTACCCGATGGGGTTCCAATAACAAAATTAAGGCTAAAAAAACGCGTGCTCCATTCACTGAATCAGCAATTTGCATGCGAAACATTAAGCTTTAACTACCTTGCCCCGGTCCGAATCGCCCGGAATAAGGAGCCATATATTTTTTTAAACTTACTAACTGGACTTACCTGGATATCGTAACTTAGATATTTTTTACATTTTCACTATTATATTATAGTATTTTTTATGGTTTCAATTCCAATTTAAACATGGTACCTACAATATTTTTAACAGTATTTTTAATTTGAAATTGTATAGTGTGACTGCCTCATTTTGTCTAGTGGACCTAAGCGCGACTGCTATGCTAGAGGTCCTGGGTTGGATTCCCAGGTCAATCAGAGTGTTATTGGGTTTTTCTATTAAATTCTCAGTAGCAGCTCAGTCTTGATTTGTGCCTGGTTGATGGCAATACGCTCGCCCCCTATGACATGGGGTCTAAACATACCAGTGAAGTGTGGGTATACATTAGGATACCTCTGCCTAACCCTTCACACAGGCGACAAGGGACACAGGCGTGACTGTAGACATGTTAAAATCTGTACGGTGTCTCGAGACCTTCAACTTAGCAGTCCAATAGTCATATCACCCGGCTATGACAGCAAAAGGTTTTTATAAACTGATTTAAACTTAAATATCATGTATTTACAAATGTAAAAACAACAATTTTATGTACTTAATACATATCATCTTTCTTACTTTTCACTCATGACTCCCAGAATTACATTAATATAATGGTTGTTTGTCAGTGTACCACATTAAGTCATATATTTCTTCAAAACAAATACATAAAACATGATTACCATGATCTTAAGTGGTCGTAGTACGCGGGAATAGAATTTTAATAACTCCGACTTTTAGTCGGCAGCGGCGGGCGTTTCGTTTCAAGTCTAATCGCATGTGCCGGTCACCACTAAGCATTCGACCGTTCGCAGCCAACTTGATACGTTGACAATTCAATACCTTGCATTAAGATAAGGCTTATTACAAAATATCACATGACGTTCTGAAGAACATGGCACATTAAAATCTTTGTGGGGATCCATAAATGGAATTATAGGAAGGCCAAAGCGTTCGAAGTTGTATATAATAATGGCATAGTATGCAATGCAACTCCAACATCATTGGGTTATGTTGTGCCTGTAGTAGCCAGCCTAACAATATTTGCTGAGCCAACATATCCAAAATTTGCAATTAAATGGAAGTGCTTCCAAATGAACCTGTTACATTTATTATCTTTTCTTGGTTACAAAAAAGCCTTCAATCATTGCGGTAATGCTTTGATTTTTTATTATGAAATTTTTTTTTGAAATCACGAGGTATGCATGTTGTTTTTTTTTGGTGATACTCTTCCGTGTGAAAATAGAATCTCTGATGGTGAAAGAAACTATTAAGTGAAAGAAACTATTATTACACAATGAGGGAAAAAAAACTTGTTTTGCATTATGTTTGTTTAAACTATGTTAACTTCTTCGTAGACAATCATAAAACATAGATGAAAGAATGCCAAATATATTAAGCTGATTACTATAGCTCGTGTCTTAACATTATGAACGAGAATATTGTACTAAATGACGGGAATGCACTTAATGGAAGCGAATAACTTGGGCGCATGATACCATCTTCAGCAGTTTTAATTAAAAAACTACGGACAACTATTTCCTTCTACTTTTAATCCATTTATGCTGTATATTTTCATTTTATGTAGTTTAATCATGCTCAATTAAATTGCAGCAATTTGATCCAAATTTTCATAAAGTGTAGTAGCTACTCAAGTCCAATTACCGCAATTTATTTCTCCTAAGAGAACGACATAACGAAATCCATATAATAATTTAGAATAAAAACTCTTAGTTTTTGGAACCAACGTAGTTACAGTATAATTAATTTACAAGCGATCCTACCCGCGTTGATCTTAATTGTTCCAAACCCATGACATTGTCTCTTAATCCTTTCTTCCTTAGCCGATGCCTACCATTAATAAAAGTCCTACTTGACAAATTAGTACTTTATGGGTTAATCGGGTTATAAATAGTTTCTGAGATTTCGTAATAAATCAGTGGTATTTTACTTTTATATTTAAGGAAATTTATAAAACCTATATTTATGCTTCTTTATCACATTTGGCATTCACATTTGGAAATATTTACACTTGAACTGTGATTATGTGAAATTTGTAAACGGTAGAGTAAACCTAATTTTTTTTTTAAATCTATTCTGCAACAGAATGTTTAAATCATTTATTCCCAAAAAGACAATAAAGCCACTTACATGAGAATACAGAAACTAATTATATTCTTATTTTGTTACAGGTAAGCATTTCACTACATCACGCCGAACTAAAGTCGCAATGAATATGGTATGCTATTTGGGTTCAAGCTCAACTTGTTCTTCCTTTGATGGTTCATTCTAATATGCATGTAAGTATACAATGATGTTTGGATCTAGATGAAGCAAAAGCGTACATAATTGCTGCGTGCATTAAGTAAAGTGAACCGGTAATAAAGTGTACTTCTAGGAACGTAACAAAAGCTTTTGTGGAATACTCGTATGCATTGTCTTACATGGAGATTATTAATAATATTTATGATTTTAGCACAAATTCTGTTCTCAATGCTGATCATTCATATGTATTTAAAACTTTGTCATTATAGATGACTACAGAATTACCCTCGGCTTCGCCTGCGTAGGATCCCGGTTATCCCGCGGGATAAAACCTAGCCTATGTCAATCGGTAATAATGCAGCTTTTTGATAGTGAAATAATGATTAAAATCTATTTGGTATTCTTAGAGTTTATCGATTACAAAACTTTCGTGTTGATAATATTATGATTATAGATTATTATAGATTTTAGAAACTATACATCAAAAACTGAAATAATTGGCTAAAATGTACAACAAGGTAAAAGTACTAGGTCTACTTCATCATGCACAATACAATAAACTGTTAAGATATTCGCTATACTTGAATAAATTAGCAATTAACTTACTAAGGATAACAAGATTAACTATAAACGATTTTTATACTAAGTGCTTAACCTATTCAAGGGTAATAATAATGAGATTGAAAAGGAATTAGTTTCGTGACCAAACTAATGTTTTAATACAATACACGCTTTAACGTTTCCAGTATTTGTAGATCCTTGGCCTCTGATTATACACCGGAGGGAATGTCCTTTGAAGTCCACCGCTAGGTCGGTGGTCCACATTTACACTTTCTTTTTGTTCTCACATTTCAGCTTCCGTCCATTCGCATTGTCCATTTAAGGATCATAGGCTATTATGCTAAGCAGTTTGTCGAACTCTATATTGCTTTATTACCCCCATTATTTTGTTTGCGATCGTATTTTTATTAGCTGCTATAAAAACGGATGAAAGTTGATTTTGGGGAGTGATGTTTGGTGTCAACATAGATTATGTTTGATTACGGTTGATGTTGGCATGTCAAATATTATGATAACGACACGTAAAAAGGCGCGACTCCAATTTTGATGATGTAAACAAAATTCACAGAATTGTATAACACAGTGCTCATTAAATGTTAACGAAAAGAACTAGGTTAACTTCAGTCTATTCTGTATAGAATTTTAACTTAAGCGCTCAAACCGTGTAGTAAATATTTCTAAAATATTGTTTATGCCACGGAATGCCTTGACGTAAACATACGTAGCAGTAAAACATCAAATTCATTGCTAAGCAGAATGCCGATTACAATACGTAAGAATAAAAGAGCCCTATTTTAAATTTCAAATCCAATACTTTTTGTATTCTCTTTACATTGCCGCCCACGTACATGTTTGCTCTCTTAAAATATTAATAATACAATATTCCAGTTCTATTTTCGTAGTCACTCACTGCCTTTAAGAGGATTTCGCAGCAGTGAGATGCTTACAAGAGCCCTAACAATGTTATTCTTCGCCTTGACAATCTGAGGCGGCAAGTCGACCGATCAATCATCGAATAGGGCCGTACCTTCAACATGTCATCTGTCGATTTGTTGATGCGAACGCCGATATCGATATAAATTGAAAATGTTCGTGTTATGGTTATTTTGACAGACTTTACTTTGGAAATATGGTTAATAATAATGAAAAATTTATTTGATTTGTTTTGTAATTACATAATTATAATCATATTTTGAATGCATTACCTATACCATTTGTATACAATGTAGGTAAATTATTCACTCAGCTGGGTGAAAAAATTAAGCCCCTAAACGAATTGAAATATTGAAAAGAATACCACTTAGAAGTACCTATAGGTACTAGCTAATGTTATTAAGAATCGGTATCATCTACAATCGGAAAAGAATGTCACCTACAGACATCACTATGTCTAAGCCCCTTTCTGAAGGGATTTAATCGGGATAATACATGTGTCGCATCTTATTACCAATCTGAGATTGTGGCAGGAGCAAACAAGCTGTAGAGACCCTCCCTGTATTGCGAGTCAACATGATATCACTTACGAAATTTCTCCTCGCAAAGTGTATTTGTATTGATAAATTCTTTTTCATCTTATAGTAGTGTATCCACTTACAAAGAACGGATTAGGTACAGTGTTCAAATATCGATACTCATTTTATTACAAACTTTTGTATTTCGAACGACATATAAATTTTATCGTTGCTACAATACCACACTAATCCAATCACTTTTTGTGAATTAGAAGATGTAAGTTTAAGGCTTATAATATTTGAATAGATTATAGTGTTAACGATGATATTATTGAATAAGTTCTCGATAAATTATCTTCAAAGTTATCGTGAACGTGTACAATTCATATAGCCGTTGAATAAAATAAAACATTCTTGATTTTACTGCTCTCTGGTGACAAATGTAATAAATTCCATAGTGGGAACTCGTAAAAAGTGTATCGTATATAGATTTTAGCGCTTCGTCGACTTAATGTGACGTTGAATTAGTTCCTCTTAACTTTCTAATAAACAAACAGAAATGATGTAATAGTGATCATATGATACTCCACGTGATTACTATTAAAGTGGCACTGTGGAACTTGGCTATAATTTTTTCATATGAGATTTAATGTCTTTCGAATATAGTTTTTTATTAGTAGTATCTATGACTGTTTATGGTTTCATTTAGTTAACTTATTAGTTCGAAGATGGAACTTTTAATAGTGATTTTTATTGGGGGTAATATGCTTTTACATAAATCAGTGCATGAAAGATTACTTGACACTTTTGAATGACTCTATCTAAAAAGTTTAATTATTTGAAATAAACTTGTTACTTACATTTATATTAAGATAACCATTAAATCCGAATACCACTTCTTTATTATCCTTAAGTAGCCTAAAATAATTCAGCTTAAAAAAATTTAAGGCGCAATCAATTCTGATTCTCTCAAATTTTCAAAAAACAGTAATAACGAAAGCAGTTATAAATAATACGCATAATAATTATGCTTTCGCGAAGGCTGGTGTTAAAATCTGTCATAATTTATAATTTTATCATATTACACAATTAATATTGAGTTATTTATGGCTTGTTTTATTAATAAATATTAAACGGCTAACGAAGGTAATGGATGGCAGAAAAGGACATTTTATCTACAGAGTGATTGGTTTAATCACCGTGCTGATATCTGATACTTATTCAAGTTTAGAATATCTTAAAATAATAGATTCCTTTTAATGAATACTATCATTAATCTTAAAATTGCTAAATTAAAGTATTATGGCTGTGTTTTGTGTGTTGACTGCCTCGATAGTCTAGTGGTCCCAATCGCGACTGCTACGCTAGAGGACTTGGGTTCGATTCCCAGGTAGCGCTAAGTGTTATTTGGGTTTTTCTATGAAATTCTCAATAGCAGCTCGGAGTCTGGATTTGTGCCCGGTTTATGGCAATAGGCTTTCCCCCTATTACATGGGCCCTAAACATACCGGCGGAATGTGGGTGTACATTAATACATCTCTGCCTAACACATTGGGGAATACAGGCGTGACGGTATGTAAAGTGCTATGGTAGAGAGAGACTAATCAAATGTATACGTTAATACATTATGACATCATTGCTATAGAATGGACGGTTAAGAAACATCATACTCCTGGCCTTTTCCCAATTATGTTAGGCTCTAGACAGACGGACCGCATTTCAACTGCAACGTGCAGTCGTGTCAACTGCATTCAAACTGCATCCGAACTGCAATTTGCAGTTGGATTGCAGTTGAAATGCGGTCCGTCTGTCTAGAGCCTTAGAGTCAGCATCCAGTCCAACCAGATGAGGCTAAATATCTGTATTCTACACGAAGCGACTTCCATCAGACCTCGGCATCCCAATCTCTGGGTAATACCAATTTTCAGAGGATAGACTTAATGTCTGGCTTTTTGGGCTTTTGAGTTTTGGGTTGCACACATAACGTACGTAGAATATGTCTGTCTCTACATCAAATTGTTTCTATTAGGCAATTTTCAGTAACGTACCAACACTTCTGTAATCCTCGAAGTGTTAGGCAAAGGTGTAAGTGTCTACTAATGAACATCCACAGTTCGCCATTTGCCGCTTCGTCATTAAGCGGACATAAATCGAAACCGTGCTACTAGGAATTTTATAGAAAAACCAAATAACACTCAGCTCCGGTTTATAAAATATACCATCACGCCTGTACTCCGCGACGGTTAAGGCAGAGGTGTAATAATGTACAACCATGCCGGTATGTTTAGGTTCCATATAATAGGGGGCGAGCTTATGTTCATTAACCGGGCACAAGTCCAGAGACCGAACTGCTGCTGAGAATTTCATAGGAAACCCCAATAACACTTTCATCGACCTAAGAATCGAACCCAGGATTTCTATCGTAGCAGTCGCGCTTGGGACCACCAGACTAATAAGGCAGTCGGAGTTTATATCTTTTCTCAATTAATGGCCATAAATTACCGCCTTTAGCGTGCGTCTAAAACTAACCGATACACTCTAGGTGTACCTCCATTAGTTCACCTCTACGTAACCCATACTCGGACAATATACTCACTAAATAAATTTAAATGGTCCTTAACCATTTAAAGTCATGTGTTCATTAGTTTTAGAGTAGATGAACCCTTTTATTGCTAATAAAAAATCTATTACGCAGGATCCATCTAAGGCATGGGAAGACATGATGAAGAATAAATACAAATTCGATACTCGAAGAATTTAAGCAGTATTTTTATATAGTAATAGTAACAGTTAGTACTTGGGAAGTATTATTTATTTACTTGCAATAATCTTTATACTATATAGAATTACTATATAGAAATGGAACTGGGCTGGACACATCTGTCGCATGTCAGACGATAACTGGGCCAAACTGACCACCGAATGGGTCCCACTTAATGGCAGACGACAACGCGGCAGGCCCAGGCGGAGATGGCGGGATGAGCTAGACTTGTATAAAAAAGATTGGTCTTCTACGGCAACGGACAGAGAGAAGTGGAAGAAGAGTGGGGAGGCCTTTGCCCTGCAGTGGGACACTACAGGCTCATAATAATAATAATAATCTTTATACTACTGTCTCAAGTGATTTAAGGTGAGAGCGTCATCCTTGCACGAACGTTTTACAACTGAATACATTTATTTTGTTCTAAAACAATTACTCAAGGGATCAAATACCCGAATTATTCGTTCGAATAATTGTAGTACCTAATGCGTGTGAAGAATTTCTTAATTGATATAATAAATTAAATGGCCCGGTAAAGTCTTTCGGCTCTTTTGTGATAACGTGTTAAGATTATAAGATTTATTAGAACACGGAAACTGTATACTAATTGGCGTTTTATGGAGGCACGAACGTGTTTGTCTTTTGTTTATACTCAATATAGTTATTAAAGGCTTAAGTGGGGTTTTATTAGACCATACCGATGTATACGAAGATATTTGTGGTAAAATTTTGAGTACCAACCGATTAAATCTTTTTAGGTATACACATAAAAAATAATCCTTATTTCCCTTGCTCTCGTATTATTATAAGATTTCATTTATCTTTATCTTTTTTAATACATGACCACGGGAAGACTGAGGTGTTGTACATCTATTAAAATACTAACAGAAATGTTAAATTATACCATAAGCCTTCGGGAAATACAAGCTAAATAGTATTTTATGTTGTCACTGGCGTCTTTGGCACAAATAATATATTAGTAAATGTACATTCCCAGGGTATAAACGTTGATTGAAGGCACACTCAAGCAGAGTGGAGTGCCTTAGTTTAAAATTTTATATTTTTTATGGAACATTCCTTAAGTAGAACCCTTGAATAGATTGATTACCTACTTAAAATTTTCTCTCACGATTCGATAAACCTAAAGATCCATGACAGGTTATTATTGAGCTTTTGCCTGCCTGTTAGTAATGACAATATTGATTAGAATATTGTAAAGATAAAGTTTGTTTGAATGCGTTAATCTCTGGAACTACCAGGTACAGTTTGAAAAAATACGAAAAGCAGATCCCTAGAATCGGCAAATAGTCTTAAAATAGAACATGACACACTACTTGTCTAAATTTACATTAAAACTCTTCACCATTACCTATACACAGGAACAATGACGCAAAATATAAAAGCCGATAGCCATCGCAAAACTAGCGACTGCTGCCCTGTCCCTACAAATAAATTCGTAACAAAATTAGAACAGGCCAGTGAAAATTGCGACGGATAAATGCTAAGCTGCATTACAATTTTCATCGCTCGAACAATCACACACGGCTTTGATTTACGTAGGTACGGTCTTATCTCAGATGAAAAGCCGACTTCTCTAAGATAAAAGGAATAAATCACATGTCAGACGACCGACTTACGCTGCACGAATCCTGAATCTCGCCGGAAATACCCCCTTGAAGATTATCTACAACTTTATTTTGTTCGCTGTATTACTATCAATTTATAGTTCCTTATTGGACCACTGTTTTGGTTGGCGTTTTGTTTTGGTATAGATTTTCTATTTGATATCCATGCCTAATGGTGTTTACACTCTACTGTAGCTTACCGTGGCAATTTGTTATCGTTCCGTAATTATTGGTTTGTTTGTTTTGTCAGGTTTTTAGTTTCACATACAGATATTATTTACTACTCATAAGATTGAAAAGGTACAGTGATAGCCTATCGATAATAATAAATAACCATTGGACTGCAAAGTCATGGGTCTTGAGTTTGAAACCAAGGCATGCCTCTCTGACTTTTCGGAATCATGTGCTAATTAGATATAAATTAATTATCACCGGCTCGAAACGGCGAAGGAAATCCTCGTGAGAGGAAACCTACACGCCTGAGCGATTTTCTTAACGGCGTGTGAAGTCAGTTAATCTGCAGAGGATACCCGTGCCCAGCAGTAGGTCAATACTTATGTCACTTGATGATCATACAAGATTATTTGAAAGGGTATATTAATCCGAACAAATATATTTACATAGGTATATATCGTCCCCTTACAGGAGAAACCGATTATCTGACATGAACTTAACTTTACAATACAACAATTTAAAAGTTTGATGTTATAAATAAGTATTAAAATGTAGTCATTCTTGTGATTGAAGGTTTAATTATGAAGGAAAGACCAAACGTTATTCGATTTAAATATAAATAATTGAAAAAAATACTGTATATTACTAATAAATACAAATAAAAATTGGCAAGGGAGGGCACTTAATCGGTTTTACCTGTATATCACAAATATTTATAATCTGTTATTATTTTAAAAGGTATCGCATTAATTGTAGCTATCGATAGTTTTTCAGATTCTTTACAACAAAAGTTATAGTTCAAAGAGTGTTAGTCAACATAAACACTAAAAACTAGGTCAAAATTAATGATTTTGAAATATTTAGTTGATTTTACTTGTATAAACTTGTGAACTTATTGAATGCAATCCAATAATTTGCAAGGCTTTAATACTTTTGTGTGTTTTAAAGGAAATAATAATGTAAATTAATTAATATTTACTAAAAGAAACAAGGTTAAATAATAAAAGCAGGAATTAAATTACGAAAATCTTTATTTTGCTAAGTAGAAAAATATTCTATTTACTAAAATCTAACCATAGGAGAACCTTCTTTTTATTCTTTTAAAGTACCTACTACTTATTGTCATCAGAATCTTCAGAAACGGTTGACAGTTTTGATATCTGTAGCCAAAGACTGAAACCAACCGTGGTACTCTTCAGGTATAACACCCTTTTCGCATAAGTTTAATAAATCTCTCATTTTTGCTACACTTATGGGCAATGGTTTGTTGTACAGCTGTTGCAAAGAAGGAAATATAAGATCACAGCTAGTCGAAGACGTCGCAGAATCACAGACGTTTGGCTGCTTCGATTTACGCCTTGTCGCATATCCGTGATTTTCCAATACAGTAGCTGCAGATTTATTGGGTTGCGCTGCTGAACAAGTCACGTTCATTGTCATAAAATTGGTAGACATGTCATAATTATAGTATACTAGCTTTCCGCCCGCAGCTTCGCCCGCGTGGTCAACACGATTCTGACTGTTTCGTTTTTTCCAATTCTGGCGGGAAATTGCAAATTATCCTTACATAACTTTCCGTCCGCTTTTTTGCTCGGGTAGACCACACAATTTGCCCAACTTTATTATTTACCGATATATAAGTAAACGCGAAAGTAGTGTGCCAGGATCGTAGCAAGTGGAAATCTATAGTCTCTCCCAACCCCCATGGGAGACAGGCGTGACAATATGTACGTATATAAACGCAGCTTATATCCTTTCCCAAGGTCTAGTCTATTTTTGTACCAAATTTCGTCAAAATCTAAACGGACTTTCATCCCCACACAGTTTGATATTTCAAAAACCCCATATCAAATAAGTATTTATTTATGTCTTATCAAGTGCCTAAACACAAAGTTTCAGCGTTCATCTTCAACAATGACAAACTCACATACAATTTTTCATCCCTTACACCCTTTCATCCTTTACAACACCTTTTTTACAATAAAACGTAACTTATATCCTTTCCCGAGGTCTAATCTATTTTTGTACCATATTTCATCAAAATCGGTCCCGAGGTTGGGCTTCAAAGCGTGACTTTGTTTAGACTTCCATATTAACATTCATCCCCTATTTCATCCCCACACAGGTCGAAATTTTAAAAACGCTGGAACAAATTTTTACTTTTTATCAAGTGCCTAAATTCAAAGTTTCATCGTTTTATCTTACCAATGACAAACTCCCATTCAAATTTTCATCCCTTATTTCAACCCCCTTTTTTTAACAACAAAACGTAGCTTATATCCTTTCCCAAGGTCTAGTCTATTTTTGTACCAAATTTCATCTAAATCGGTTCCGGGGTTAAACTTGACTTTGTTTGGACTTCTAAACGAACTTTCATCCCCTATTTCATCCCCATACAGGTCGAAATTTCAAAAACGCTAGAACAAATATTTATTTATTTCTTATCAAGTGCCTTAATATAAAGTTTCAAGGTTTTATCTTGAAAAATAACGAACTCCCATAAAAAACTTTCACCCCCTATTTCAACCCCTTCAAAACTATTTATTGCAATAAAAGGTAGCCTATGTCCTTTCTTAAGCTTTAGTCTATCCCAGTACCAAATTTCATCAAAATCGGTTGAGTGGTTAAGCCGTGAAAGCGTAACAGACAGACAGACAGACAGACAAACAGACAGAAAGACAGACAGACAGAGTTACTTTCGCATTTATAATATTAGTAGGGAAGTAGGGATTGTAGGGATGTTTCAATCACCTTCTATGTATTTCATTCTTTTTATTTTTAGCCATTGAATCCTTTTACCATCCGTGTTTGTCGTTTTATTCAAAACAATAGTGCTCGCTAATTGTTTCAGGTCCTTGAATTCAGAATATGTAAACTGTTTTACGTTATATTTGTTTTTCTCCACCTTAGTTCCCTTTTTTATACGTCTTGACTATGACTCTTGTTTGACGACTGAATAACTTTAATATTTTTTAATTGTATTCAAGTTATAAATACTAGTATTAATATTGTCTGGTAAAAATGACTTAAGTGGGATAACAAACTTAAGCTGAATAAATTGACAGAACTGGCTTACGGTCTCAGTATATAGAAACCAACTAAAACTATTTAAATCGTTTTAGTTGTAATCATTGAAGTTTGTTTTTGGTAAATTTCTACAGCAAAAATAAATTAGGAAGGGAAACTCGGTTTTACTTGGATGATATTTAAAAAAGTTTACATTACAATAGGTTAGTCGTTTTTTTATGTAGATATTTTGTAAATAATTGCATTTTAATAGATTTTTACTTTCTATGTCTTCTAAACTATGCATCATATCAGAAAATCGGTTTTACCAGTAGACGCAGGTTGAAATTCTCTATCGGATGGTGTAAATAACTCATTTTCACAAAAAGTTGCAGATAATTGGTTTTAATAGTAAGGGGGCGATATATTATGGAGACTGTGGCCCTTGGAAGCGGATTTTTGGAAAAAAATAACATTCAATCCTTCATTATTCACGCCTGAAGCAATGGTTGTGACTTTCATATACACTGAGAATTCTTTTCCATTAATCTGTTACAGAAAATTCATTCAGTAAACACAATACAAGGAATTAGCACAAATTTTCTAAATAACCTTAATGAAGTTGTCATTGCGGTCGGAATTATATAAGTACAGGGTGGTAGGGCAGTTGGTCATTAGTGGCCAACACTCAGAGGCGATAAGATAAGCCCAGTTCGGCCCCTTTACTCCTTATCGTCACGTCAAAATATTTTATGTGCTGCGATTAGTGGCCGGACAAAAAACTGTAGGAGCAATTATGATGATTGTTTAGTAGTGTGGGAAGCGCGCCCTAAGGATTGCTACTCCGACTTTATACGAAGGTGGTTCTCCATTTAAGGTGAGGCCAGTTGTCCTTGGTGTGATCCCATACTTACTAAGTGCGGGTTTTTTCTTTGCTTTAATGCTGTTATAATAGGCATTGCGCTGCACATATAAGTTGCGTCTTCATTTAGTAATCTTAGGTAGCACTTATTTTTTGTGATCGATTTATTCATTCCTTTTCTTTTAAAACTTGGTGAGTTGAATTTTCAGTCAACAAGATTTATATTATTACCTTTTACACTTATATCATGATATGTGATATTGTGTATAGAATTGTAAATAAAAATCTACGAGGGCGATGTCGTAAAAGGTTTTTGATACGACTAAGAACTTATGAATAAGGCATAGGAATTTCAGTCATAACCGTTGCCTCTTTTCGCAAAGTAACCTCGCCTATTCACTTGGACGTAAAAATGTTCCTTGGCGGTTTTAACCCTCTCAACACGCAAAGAAAGTAATAGGCACTCGTAATGTAGGTATAATGCTTTTTCTATTTCCAAGCTAAGCCTGTTGGAAAACATTTCTGAACATAAGTACTCTTTTCCCTGTACTTTACATATTTCGTAACGAAATACTTAAAGATGATAGAGTCTCTTTTCTACTTGAACATCAAATGTTACTACCGGACGGGTATTAATGGTACTTTGGCTCGTGGAGTCATTAAGATACTGCTGAATAGTGTTTGTATCGTTACTTTTAGATGCTTATGTTAAATATTGAACAGAACAGACGGCTATTATTATCGAGTATGTTAATTTTCTATTTTGAGGAGGGCTGGATGTTTCAAACTTTGTTTGATCTCGATTGTAAAACGTAAAAATAATAACGCATACTAACCAATGCTACCATAATCAAGATAAGTAGGTAAATTATTATTTAGGCATATGGGAATAGTAGCCGCTAACTGTAAGAAGTTCTAATAATAATTATGATTGTTGACTTTAAAAAAAATATTTACAGAAAATAAAGTGACTGTAAGAGGACATTATCTTTTATAAAAAAAAGTTGTAAAATTTTAAAAAGAAATTAGATACCTACGGTAGCTGTTTTAGTAGGTAATAGAACTCTTTAAGTAGTGATTATTCAGATGTAATCAATTCACGAAGTGTATTTTTTTTTGGCATGTAATTTGACATTTTGTGGTAACTTGATGTGCTGGCCACCGCACATCAAGTTACCACAAAATGTCAAATTTTCTTAGTTGATTTAGAACTTTATTTTCCATAAATTTAAGGTTTAAAATCATTTGGAGAAATTTGATAATTTTGTATTACACCTTGACCTGCTGGCGACTGTACTTTATTTATAAAGAAAGAAATTTAATCATATTTTTTGATAAAAAAATCATGGTATACTACATTTTCTTTCACTTATTTTTTATTCGCAACCACTACTATAATATTCTATGACATATACCATCACGCCTGTATTCCCCGAAGGATTAGGCAGAGGTGTACTAATGTACACCCACATTTCGCCGGTATGTTTGGGTCCACTTTAATAGGGGGCGAGCCTATTGCCATTCAGCGGGCACAAATCCAGACTCCGAGCTGCTACTGAGAATTTCATAGAAAAACTCAATAACACTTTGCTCGACCTGGGGATCGAACGCAAGACCTCTAGCGTAGCAGTCGCGATTGGGACCACTAGACCAACGAGGCAGTCGAGTCGTTGCAGGTAGTCAATATTCTATGAGCGTTCAACAAAAGTGGTAGTCTACATTGACGAACCTGGTAAAAAAAATGTTTGACGACCCACACTCGGGGTGACAACCAGCTGTCCATTGTTTTGTCTGTTTATTTTAGGTAATGAGTTTTTAATTCCCAAATAGGTAGCTTTTGAAAAGGTGACTCTGACTCTTCAAAGTTACCTTTTATATTCTTATACAATAATTGTATTTTCAGCGAAATATGAAAATGACTTTTTAATATTATGAGAACTGAAGTATAAAGTATTGAATTCTAACTTTTGAAGATTCAAATACTTAGTTTAAGTATAAAGGTAGGTACCTAAGTTTTGAAGATTCAAATAGTTGAAAAGTTTATAAGTCCAGTTAATATTTAAAATTTAAACTGTTATTTTAGTATTCGACTTATGATATTTGAGTACTGATGCGACATATTTTTTTCGAAAAAAATAATAACTGTTTAAACTTTGATAAAGATACCTTAATATCTCAAAATATTGCAATATTGATATGACTTCATAAAAAAATATTTTTCACAGTAATCGAAGAGTGCCCAGATGTTATAGGCACTGCATTAAAAAGTATTACAGGCGAACTGATATTATAATTTTAAAAGATAATATCCAAAACACTACCACGCAGATGTGGAATAACAAGTTTACGTATTCGTAGTACGACACGTACCACTAAGTACGCCATTACGTAGCATTTCCGACAGTAAATTGCGTATCGATGTTCCCGCACTATGTGATTTCACGGTAGAGCTTGATAATTTTGCCAATATTACCGACGTTATATGAGAACATTCAGTATACATATGGTGTAGTTTCCTGTGTAGCATGTGCTGTGATTGAACCAGATTTTGAATTAAGTTAGGAGATGTTAACAAGCGATTTTATGACTTACATTATTATTTAGCCTATTCGATCCTTAGTTAATCATAATAAAATCAAAAATATTTTTATATGTTTACTCTGGGTAATTTATAAAAAAAAACATTACGAGTGAATTGGGTACTAAATTACGTAAAAAAAAAACAAAAAATGCTACGACATATGCAAGTATAATAAATAATTTTATTACACTCATCCATCGCAAACTGTCCAACAGAAATGCTAACCTATAATTTCCTGAAGCGCACATTTAGGAGTTCATGAGCCACATAAATTTGAACAAACAAATAGCTCGTTATACGGTGTATACTATGTCACTGGTGCCACCAACTGGCCATTCATAGTCATTTACTTTGATGCTCTATTGATCCTGGTAGGAACGCTAGTTTGTTATTAATATACCACAAGCCATAAATTTGTAACAGCAATTTTAGATGTATTTCCTTAGTAAATTCCTGACAGCGACGTGAACAGTCGTGTGGGTGTTGCTTTAAATCAAGTATAGATGATGTTCGTTGTTTGAAACAAATTATATACACTTCTAATGTCTTTAGAAGGATAGAATATATTTATAATAAAAATAAATAAAATCATAAAGATATTCTAAATGGCCAGATTCCGTGCACTAAAGATATTAAAAAAAGTGATTTGGAGAATATAAGCGTCCCTGAATCCCAAGCATTGATTTTAGAATTTAAAACGATATTTGTATTAATATTGCAATTATTTTCTTTTAAAGAAAGTAGTTTCTTTAAAAGTAAGTAGTGACATAGCATTGTTAAGGCAGGGTTATTATGCATGTAGATGCATAATAACCCTGCCTTAACAATGCTATGTCACTACTACGATTACGATCTGCCATGAAACTTTTCTCATTTTCATCATAATTAACAAATGTAATACGTATATCAGAAATTAAAAAATATATATTTCTATCACAATTTTATCCAACACTTTTACAAAAGGGTTATATCATAAAACGAGATTATACTAACATTTAAAAGGTCAACTATTTATTTAAAATATGTGTAATAAGCAATATCATAATCATTTGTATGGCTTAGTGACTAGTAATGTGATTACATTGCATGTAGGGGTCACCCTCACAACCAAAATTACATACAATCGCGGCCTTTCCAAATCTTGGGCCACATCGTGCGTAGACTCCTGAACACAGAACTATCCCTTTTGTTGTATAAGATCAAAGAGACACTTGGTACGCAGGGACGCGACGTAATTGATGATGTCTTTTGTGCATTATTAAGCAAGCATACCTTATTTAATAGGAGTATTATGTGTAATAGCTCATTAGTCAATGTTGTTTGTTGAGCTCGACTGTTATGAATTAAATATTTTGTCATGTTTGTGTGTTTGTCAAAGAATGGCAAAAATTTTAGTTATGCATAGGAACTCTTTTTCAGGAGTTTACAGATTTTACAGATATTATTTTCATAGTGAAGTGATAACCTAGTGATATGACCATTAAACTGCCAGGTAAAGTCGATTTCGAATCTAAATCCTCTGACTTTGCCCAGCAGTGGGATATTTTAATAGGTTGATGATATAATTATGACTTCATTGATCATAATTACGAATGCATAAATGTATGAGTGATCAATAATGAATGAGTGATTATTCAAAGATTCCATAAAAGTTTCAATATGAAAAAAATACAACAGTAAGGGCAAAATGATATGACAATGTCTATACACTACATTCAGAATTAATATTATCAATAATGTGAAAGAAAGAGAAGTAATGCTAAATTACTTTTCGGTTAACTTATCCCTTACTCGGAACCGATTTACAAGCACAATACGAACTTAGGGAAACGTCAACTAACCCATTTACGAGTACAAGCGTGACGGTTAATTGTCAAATTACAGTTATTTACTAAAACTAGCTTTCAGACCACCTGCTGGCTTGTTACCTAATTATCCAAACAAACACGCACAAAAAGTGTAACAGGAGAGGTCACGTGAATGATAATTATAGTCCACAATAAAAACACAACCGGTCCTCTAGCGTGCCATGTCTCTAGAATTAAACTATTAATCAGCTTCTTCATTAAGAATAGAGTAATTATGGTGGTTAATGGATAATCTGATAAAATGCTAAAGCACTACGGTGGTGATAAATATGAAAAAATATTTTTAATACGCGCCTTTTTCTGACACGAATTTTTATAATTTTATTTCCCCTCATTACGACGTCTATTATCTACAACACTAAATACTAAAAATTTCGGCAATAATTGCATACTTCTTTATAGATAAAATAAATACGGAAAAAAATGAATGTTCGGCTCCTATTCTCGAATATAATATTAAGAAAGTTTGATAGTTCCATGGGATTCTGAATATCCGCAATATTGATAACATTTTAAAATATAACGTAATCTATGTATATTTAAGTCGATTTTCGTCAGTCACAAGAGGGGTGTTATTCCACTGTGCATACTACGTTAATCATGATAGCTTCCACTTAACAAGACACCCGTGTCCCATAGCCATTCACGCACACGCTTCGCACAGTTGCATGTTGTTCAGAGTGTGACATGCGTACCCCAACTTGAATGTATTTTGCATGCAAAGCGTGCGTCGGCCCACGCGTGCGTCGTTTGTTGAGGAATATAATGAAAGCTTTCCTTGTTGCAGCCGTGGGTTTCAGTCAGACTGAACGCACGTGGGTTCATACTGTTCATAGTGATTCGTGTTGATTATTTGTGAGTAGTTTCTGTAGTATGAGTTTTAATGATACCGTTTTTTAAGGGTAATACAGTACTCGACGAAAAATAATGCACATCGACCTTTGGATAGAGATGTTAAGCTTCGTAGAGCGTTATCGCTGTCATACACTAACTACATATTATGTGAATTTTGTCGCCGCTAACCGATTACGCTTATAGCGATAGTGGTCGAATATGCTTTGAAACAAATGGCGGATTTGTCTATTAAACTCTGTTACATTTTTTTTTTCATTGATGGATGTATGAACAATGATGATAATATTGAAAACTATGAACGAGTTAATATTTTTCCCGATTCTTATCCATGGTATACTTATATTCTTATGTAATGTAACCTCTCCGTGTATACGCTGACATTTTCTTTTAAAATAAAACGTTCGTGACTCTACATAACTATCTAAATATCTTTTATATACATTTTTTTACAAGCTAAGTTCCCGTCAACCCTCCAAGCGGCTGTCAATTCAGCAATCGTTAGTATCACAACAACTTCCTTTGTATCTTTTGTTCACGCAATTTGCGTCATACGAGAGCTAATGAAGCTGTCTGGGGCGATGTGGGGGACCACAATTTGGACAGTCGGTGGGTGGTGATAACATGGGAATTGAGCGAATAAATAATAACTACGTGTTCGTTTAATTGCAGTAACGTAGTTCAGGGGCGTATGTTTGTTTCTTTGAATTTGTAATTTTGCATCGCGGTAATCTTTGTATGAAAAGTTATGATTGGATATTTGTTCTGATGATTTGAATCGAGTGTGTTGAATCATAGCTACTAGAAATACGAGATGTTAGCGTACCCTAAAAAGTTTCATAGCTTAGTCAGTATACGATCCCTTTGTCTGGGTCCTTTTTTTTATGGTATAACTCGGCAAACGAGCAGTCGAGCTACCTGATGGTAAGTAGTCATCGCCGCCCATGGACATCTGCAAAACCAAAGGAGTTGCAGATGCGTTGCCGAGCCTATTTAGGGAAAGGGAGGGGAAGGAGAAAAGGAGAAAGAAGGGGATTGGGGGAGGAATTGGGCCTCCGGCCCTCTCGCTCACCGAACGAAGCGCAGTAACTAAACGCTACTACTCGGACGTCGGTCTTCTGCGAGAGTGTGGTACTTCCCCGGTCAAGCCGGCCCATTCATGCTGCGAACAGCGTGGCCCTACCACAACAAAACACACAGGAACCTTCCGAGGATACTACCTAAGTCTTCTTAATTGTATGTAAATCTTACAGAAGTGGGTAGCAAATTTAGCATACCTACTCATAGAGGATTATATCAGTAATTTATTACCTTCCTAAACGAATAAACCCAAATAAAAAAACAAGATCGACAACAATATAATTTTAAATATTACTTTGTAAAATTAAATAATTAATAAAAATGCATTTTCAATTCAGTTCATCCAGCATAATACAAATTTCTTGCAAAATTATTATCATAAAATGACCTTACAATAAGTAAGAGAAATTGTATTTCCAACTTAGTTTATTAAGTATTACTATTGTGTTCTAATAAGGATTCATAATTCATATTTCAACGAAATTGCTCAGTTTCACCAAACCAATGTCAGTTGAAATTAGTTAAGCTTACTATGTCACTTTGATAAACACAAACATTATTTTTTCAAAGCCAACAAAAGCAAAACCGTAAACCAAAGGAAAACTGAACAAACATTATGCATGGAAAACACACAGTGCCGACAAAGACGTATTAATTTGCCACACTATGCAATTTTCCACAAAAAATGCCGAGCCATTAAAAAAAAACACTGTGCTCGCATACTGGGCTATGAATATCTAAACAAGGTTCGCAGTTGATACATCAAACGGTTGGAAACAAGCCCTTTAATTAAACGTCCGGCGTTAGAAAATTTTATAGTCAACGTCCGTATTGAATCGATTCAATTTACATTGAATGGTATCAAGGCATTAAAATTTAATTAGCTATCCACCTGACAAATAATCCTTCTCTTTTTGTCATTTAAGTAATGAGGGAGAGGTGAGAGGTCTGACAAATTCTCGGTAGCGGTAGGAAGCGGCGTCGAGGCGCATATCCGGCCCATTGTTGGGAATACGGTCCTTGAACGTCTTTACTAATTAGTCAAAAGCGTAAACAGTTCTGCGTGACGGTAATTACGTCATATTGTGGAGCCGTGAATACTGTTACCGGCCCGCATTGTTGTTAAACGTAATAATTATGTCAAAGCTATGAGGCATGCGGAGTAATGTTTTGTAATTTCGTGGCTTCGACGGTACAAGTGCGTTCTTATTGTGACTTTATTCTTAACTAGTTCTACAACAATAAATCTATGAGTATTCTGAAATAGTAGCCCTATAGTTATTATTCAGGTATTGCATCGATGGTCTACTGGTTACAAAATCCTGGATTAAGTTCAGGCAAGCAGAGTTATTGGGTTTCTCAAAAACTTATACTAAAATACTGCATGTTCCTTATTGGGATTTTTGAAATTTCTCATGAAATTAGTAAGCCGGAGATGGCTCTAAAGACGGTACCTATAAAATCTTTCTAATACATATTAATAAAGATGTGAAAGTTTGTATGCCTGAATTTGGATGTTTCTACTCAATCACGCAAAAATGGCTGAATGTATATGAACGAAATTTGGCACACAGATATTTTATAACTTGGACTAGCACAAAAGATACTATTTGGCCAGGTTGGACCCAATTATTCTGCAGTCCACGTACACGAAGTCACGGTCTTGTATAACAAATAAATTCGGTAATACACATACATACCTATTCTTAAAGTGATAATCACGTCATCTTACATGCGATGTTCATCGTTACACTTCTAAACGCTTAATCTTTTCGCTTAGTCTCATTCAGGATGGTACAAGCGGCAGCTAAATGACGCGTGTAAGGCAACGTGAAGCAATTTGGCAGCAATTCCCGTGCCGGCTTAGTGCAATAGGACTTCACTATATTTTCACGGAAATAATATTTGAAGGAACATTGATCCTCAAAAAGATCTCTTGTAATGGTTTAGATAGTTTCGTTGCGTTGCCAATATTTTGTTCAAGTAACTCTAAAGGATGCTTTGCTTAGCTATATGATCAAGCAAGGCGTTAATATAAATATTCTGTATTAAGACTTCACGAAGCGCGGTTAAAAACCTTTAGATTAATCGTAATATGATTCACGGTAAAAAAAGCCTGCTCCTAAGCACTTTTTTCGCCTATTAAGTTTGAGGTATGAATCGAATCGATGGGAATTACTATAAATTGCCCTTTTAGCCTCCGTGTAGCTCATAAAAGAGACCTCGGTACCACACTACTATTATGCCATTAAAATCGTTAAGTCAAAATTCTTAATAAATAACATTTTAAATTAATTATTTGAATAATAGTGAAATGTTTGTGTGGAAAAAATTTAGATTCCAGATATATCGATATCTAAGAGCTGAAGTATAATTTCTCCCTGACGGCTCAACCACACAGAGATTATACTTTCAATACGAGTATGAAAATTTAATCCTGCTAACGTTTCATTTTATAAGTACTCAATTTCAAACTAAACCCACGAAATGGATATTCGTAACAGCACTGCTGTACTGTTCTGTAAGTGACAGATCACCAGACTGTAACTGGCGCAGCACTATTAAGTAACCATTTCCCTCAGTCGAGTCCGTCCACTCCCTTGGGACAATCAGTTACACAATGCCTGATGCATTCTATTTTTATTGCTGTCCCTGAGCTATTAGCATGAGAAAATTAACTAATGGGAATTAGGAATTAAACTAGCCGTACAAAGTTGAAACTCCATTGTTGCTTAAGTACTCCAGACTGATTTTTAGTCATAAAATTTTATTACTCTAGCTACGTACCATAGTTTTCTACGGTAGAGGTTATTAGTGTCCGCAAACGGTAGGTACACACGGCTCTACATCAAGCTATACTAATCCAGTTTAGAAAAAGTAACTCTCCCTTGTAAAGGCTCTTCGTACAATTAAAATCCAGCCTATACTGGATTTGTATAGCTTGGTGTGTAGCCGTGCGTACGATGGTAAGAACTTAGAAATTTTAAGGATAGACGACAGAAATTGGAATTAAATAGATAGACAGGTAGATCGATTATTCTTTAATGTACACTAAAAGGAAAGAATTGAATTTATGTAATATTTGGAATAAAATCACTTTTCTTGTTTGAAAGGTCAATAAGTTATAGTTTTAAGTTTTAACTTCGCAGCATAATAAATCTTGCAAATAAATATTAAATGAACTCTACCTTGGTTCAAAGACTAAGAAAATAAACTATATAGTTGCGCGTTGTATAAAATAATTCTGTCATAAAAACAAGAACTAAGATATCCACGTCTTTATCTTTGAAACACTTATAAAGTAAGCAAAACATAATCTACAAACTAAGGTTTATTCTAGCTCCCCTTCTTCATCAATTTTATTTTGAATTGCCTAACTTTGGTACGTAAACTTTCAACACAAATCTTACTATTGTTTTCATAATATAATTTTGAAGATTCACTGACTATTATTATGTAGTTAGGTACTGTTACAAAACAACTTATAGATACTTGGCACTGGTTTCGCTGAGTTTGGTTAACTGTAGCTCCTTAGGAATATTGAGCCGTGCCAACTATTACGTAAACAGAATAAGGCAATGGGACTATAGACTGTCAAAATATCGTAAAATGAGGGAAATGCAGCTATGAAGATAGAATAAAATCTATAAAAAAGGGAATACTATCGAATTGGACATTCATCCTTTTACGTCTTATATGAGATATAAAAAATAGCCTATAAAGACTCTTCTCATCATGATAAATAAGAGACTAAGTATAGTTTTTAGGTGTTGGGTGAAGTACTGATATTGTTTTATGAAATAGTATTCTCAGCAAGTATGGAAAGTAATGGCAGTTGTACTCACGCCATTTTATACAGGGGTATGTAGAAACTACAGACCGCCGTTGCTTCGACTTTTGCATAGGTGCCTCTTTCGTTTCATCCACATTTATAAATTTTGACAAAACTGGGCCGGTTGAGAGTTCTACGCACCAGACAGTTTTAAGTGCGTTGCTTAAGAACAGAAAATTCCTTAATAATGATAAATGATTTATTTCTTTTGTTTGAGTTTTTCATACTAAACGTTTACTTTAAATTCAACGCACATCACTGCTGTCCGTATTTATGAAAGAATTCAATGTGTAGTACTTCTGTTGACTTGTGATACCGCCTGGGATTCAATTTATCCTCTGAGGGAAATGGAGCACGAAAATAAGATTTCATCCAGTCGCGATAAAATCTTCAAATGTTACTTTCTTCATTTAGGTACATACTGTGGAACTGTGGTTTATAAATTTTTTGGTATATAGTTTTTACACACGCCAAGGGCGTAGGTACTTAAAAATCTTGTACAATAAAATTGTCGTAAGATACCGGATGTTAAATTATACACTTATACCTTGTCCATTATGAGAACCGTTTTTTGACAGATGGAACTAGTGATTGCAGGAACGTAACAATGCGATTATCGACTCGATTATTGACACTTTGATTACTGTCTAGTAGTGATTATCGATTGTTAGGTTATCGAATCGAAAATGGTGCAACGACGACCAATAATAAATAAATAATAATATGTTTAATATTCATCTGATTGTATTAATTTTTGTATAATAATAATTTTCCATACATTTCTTTTCAAAAAGATTGTTTAAATTATATTTTATTGATATTAGAGTGGATGCCATTTTCCGATACTGATTTAATGTCATTGTTCAAAATGATTGCAGCGAATACATTCGATTGCATCACTAGACACGGAAGAATGTGGTAGAATGTAACTAAATTTAATACGCTTAACAATAATCATTTTTTTTGGAAAATCCGTTACGTTTATGGTATTATAATGTCTGCAAGGAATCATAATTAAGATAATTGAATAACATAAGGTAGATACTACATTTATTTTGTTACGCATTTCAAAGTTAACTTTTACGTAATCTGGAACAGCTACGCTCTAAGGCAGTCTAAGGCAGCTGTCAAAAAACGGTTCACATAATGGACAAGGTATACATAATATTATGCTAAGTCCATACAAAATGGCGTACTCCAGGTGACATATTTGACAGTTGCTAACTGAAGTCATGTTTTATAAGACAGCTGTCGAACGTATCATCATTACATACCACGCATGTTTTCCCCGAAGGGTTAGGCAGAAATTCACTAATATGCACCTACATTACATTTACATGTAATAGGGGGCGAAACTATTGCCATTAACCGGATACAAATCCAGAATACGAATTGCTGTTGAGAATTTCATAGAAAAACTCAAAAACACTACGCTCCACCTAGGGACCACTAGATTAATGAGGCAGTCTGTATCAACTTTATAATCATCTTTTTTTAATATTCTTCATAAACAAAAAGTTAGTTTATTTTTTTAACAGAGCCTGTAAATTCTTGTTCAATAATATAATTACATTCTATTCTGGTGAAGTAAGCCACAATTTTCCAGACCAAAATTCAGTAGGAAAACCATATCATAAACTCTCATTCCTTCACTCTAGACGTAGCAACGTAGACGGCGAAGTCACGAAACTATTTTAGTGGAACCTCAGTCTAAATAAAGTACAGAACCAACTAAGATGTCTGCCAAGACTTGCCTTGGTCCTGAATATTGCAGGCAGGTGGTGCTATCCCTCTCGCACGACCAATGGATATATTTCAATATTTTATGTGTCTAGCCGCCTCGCGGTTTCACTTCCTTTAGAAGCGTTTTCCTGTACTGGGGCCGTATTACCACGTATTAATGGCATCATTTTAACGTTGTGAAAGAGGGACGCCACTATTTAACCTGTAGAGCGGCATCCCTCTCTCACAACCTAAAAATGATGGCATTAATACGTGGTAATACGGCCCCTGTACTGTTTTACGACTGCCAGTCTTAAAAGATTCACACGCGTTTTCCAATAAGAGATGAACTTAGCTTGGTAAACTTCGCTCAGCCTAGTAGAACATTTATCCAATACATTATATCACCATACACAACAACCGCAAAGCTGCGGACCCCACATTTTAAATTATTCATTTTCTCCCTGAATTTTTAAACTGGGTCTATGTTCGGAAATATACGCCTCCACAAAACTCACACCTGTCATCAAATAAAAACCGCAGAAAAATTATGCACATAAATACCTAAGTTGTTTGAAATTTTTGTTGTTGTTCTAGCAGTCGTAACAGTAATAATGAAAAAAACTGTCTAATTTTTCTTGTCTTAAAAAATTGATGCACGTTTACACAATATGAGATAAACTAGGATTGGAAAACTTTGTTCAGTCTATATCGTTAGGACATTGACTATGGTTGGACATAAAATACGAAGTCATTTATTTTACTAAATAATAATAAAATATAAATTGGCGCTACTTAAAGTTCTACACAGTGGTGGATAATTAAAACATAAGGAATTTTTGAGGTATCCACATTAGGCAAGCCTATGTCGTGGATACCATTAAAAAAACATATATCTCAGAACATATGGGGTTCATACCCAATTGAATCACAAAATGCTATTCGGATCTATCCTAATACGATTGCCAAAGTGCTTTATGAAATTTTGTGGGTCGGGCTGGGCTAAGTAATGACTTGACTCATTAATTGATCTGCAAGTTAAAAGCAAAACTCCTCGTATCTAGTGCAGCCTGTTGCTATGCACATAAATTGGAGTTGAAATATCTGATGGCCGGTGCTCCTTGTAGAATACTGATCTTCAGCCGCTTTGGTTTAGGCTTACCAAAGTGGGAAAAGCCAAAATGATGAAAATTATGTCATAACTACACAGAACAGTAGAGCTACAACAACAACACTATTATAGTATTAGCTATTATTGTAGTCTGTAGGACACCGTTGGTTTTGAATGAATACTTGTAATGAAAGGTATTTAATACATTTTTTTAACAATGGAATGTTTGCATGAGTTTGCAATAAAGAAACATGGTTATCACAGGATCATCTGATACTTTGAAGTCAGCATAAACTGTATATGTATAGCATATTGTTTAGCCACGTGTAGGAATTGAAAAACTACACTAACCTACAAAATGAAAAGAAATATTTATAATCATTTCTTGTGGCATAATACTATGGCATGATTATTACAAAATTCAATAATCGCTTCATTTTAAATGAAATCTATCCTTAATAGTGCTTTGCATAATAATTGCTGCAATAATAATAAGAATATGGGGATTTAGAACGTTAGAATAGTGATAAATATGAGATTATTTCCATTTTATTATACAACGTTGTTGTATGAGATGTAAATTATTTAAATTAAGATATACATATCCAATCTAATATTATTGTTTAATAAAGTATTAGTGGGTATCATTTGAAATCGATAAAAGATTCGATTTATTTAACTTGCATTAGAACGAATATTCTGTGGAAACAGAATTGCTCTCATTTATCAAATTAATAGCGTAGTGTTATTAAACCCATCGTTTTAAATGATATTTCATTATTTTAACAGTACAGTACGGACAGTACCTACAATTCAATTAAAATGTTAGTAATTGCATTTTTATTGCAGAAATTAATTTTAGCAGTGTGTCTGCTCCGAGTGGCAATCTCTTTCTAATTATTAACAAACTTTCTTCTTTATTTACCTTTAATAAAGCTACATTAATCATCATTACTTTTTTATACGTAATAACTCCGATAACTTTAAAATTAACATTAATGACTTCTTCACTTAATTTTCTGGCGCATAACATCTATCAACACGACGGCCAAAGGCATCCATCATGGAAATTGGTACGAAAAACAATTTTAACCTGTCACTGTCTAGATTATTACCGTTGATAGTGCACTATAATTATTGGTCGTACAATACAAACTGTAATTTGCACAGCGCAATGTATAACAGGTATACGAGTATAAGTGTAGGATATTTTTGTCCGTCCATTTGCTATTTCATTCGCTCTCAATTGGTGATTCCAAATAAGTATACGTGTGCTTAATCACTTTTTCATTAGATTTAAATGTTTAAATAATTAAGTTCTTAATAGTATCATGTATCCATTTACATTTGTAATTATGTTGTTTGTAGTAGGAAATGTATTTTTTTTATTGAAAGTGTTAATTTGACATATTGCTTAAGGACAATGGGCACTCAAACATTCATAATAAAGGGGTTATGTCTCCACGCTGAACCTATTAAACTTAAAAAAGAACTACTTACTAGGAACTTACTAGGTAACTCTGACTCGATCGTACGATCCATGAAATATGTTTTTGTCTTCTTTAAGATTACGAGACTATAATAATATTTTGCTTAAAATAAACAAACATCCGATCCCATTGACTGAAACGCACTTATCTTTCTTATCCTAATTGCTTTTTATTTTGACTTAATGCATTTCTAGATAACCACACCACTCCATAGAGCGGCAATAACTCACCCGTTTTCAAGTACTCCATCTAAACAAACCACATTCTACATCAAAGACAAAGTCATAAATATTTTAATTGCAAAACACTTGAGCTATTCTGGTGACATCTGTAATTCAGATTTGTTCTGCACGTGAATCATAACTGCAAAATTTGGAATACAAAGTTGACAACTATACGCTATACGCATGCTACACATCCAGCAATACAAATCCAATATAGCCTGAGCTCTCATTGTACTGAAAGCCTATACAATGCGAGGTCAGCGTACACTGGAAATTTATAGCTTGATGGTACAAAAATATTTTATAATATAAAACTTACTACGTAAACAAACGTTATTACTAAATCACAAGGCCGTTTATGCTCGGCATTGTAACAATGCCTTCCAGAAATGAAGGATACCTTCTTGTTTACCGCTCTATAGAATCGTACCTATTTTGAGGCAGCTTCGTGGGGTCACGGACAGCATAACATTTCGTAATATGCGTGAGCGTAATCGTAAACATGAAAAGCGGTGCGCGTAAATAGCGCAAGCGGTATTCGTAAATCTTCTGAGCGACAATTAAGCACAACCGCGCTGTGTACGTCAATTTATTGATTGCATTACATCGCCCTACTGCGACCGCAAAGCTGTGGCCATACTGATTTAATTATTCATTTGCCACCTGAATTTATAATCGGCCCAAAAATTTACGCCCACACAAAACTTTCAGCTGTCATTAAATAAAAACCACAGATAGAAATCAGCGGAAATTTCATCCACAAAAATAAGTTAGGTTTGACATATCTGTCCCAGCAGTTAAAACAGTAATTACGAAAGAACCCGTCTAACGTTTCCCCTGGGCATTCTACTAAAACGTAATTTACGCCAGCCGAAATTCGAGGGGTATCAACAAAAAACCGAGTCGCATCTACATGTCGCTTGCATTCGACGACGCGACTCATTTCTGAGAAGACAAATTACGGAATCCGTGGCAGTCGGCCGCGTAAAAAATGCAGCAATTAACTACCAGAAGATGGTACCGGAATAACCATCACTATTTCGGGTGAACGATCATTTCGCTCGTTATTTTAGACTGTTTACGTTTTTTCCGTCAACAAATAGTTTTACGGTGGGAAATTATATATATACAAATGATAGCTAACTTGCTGCTATAAAACATCAAAGACAAATACTTTGTAGACATTGTTAGACTGTTTCATTATACGAAACGACTCCATTCAAAGCATGTTTAATTCTAGCTTCTTATTAATGTAGGAGTGTGCGTACGTCTGTAAGAAATAACAAATGGTCCTTGCCAATATTAATGCGGTAGCTTCTCTAGCTCGAGGCGTATGTTCGCTTAAACCGCACAGATTTATGGCCCATAAGCCGGTCGAAAAGTAAATCGTAAAAACGAGAGGCAGTTTGCACTTGCAATGCCAATAAAATAATAAAGCAATAAAAAAAATATATTCAACTCAACGGGGCGCATGTTCCGACCGTGGAGAGTTTAAATTGCTTCCATTCTGGGTGATAATTGTCAGTTATTTTGTAATGGAAGGGTAAATTATGAAATGTGGCTTTAAGCGGTCCGATTAATATAATCAGTCGTTTGAAACGCTAATGCTGTTTAGATAGCTGTTGTCAATTAATTTATGAAAGCAAAATGCAGTGTAACATAATCAGTTATTTATCACCGGTGTGACAGAGCAAGTCGTTTGTCAAAGGTTTCACCCACGGCGCTACATCTTGGGCATTCGTCGACAGTTACTTTTTAAATATATTATGAACCTTAGCAAACATTGAATAAGGAGTTATATTGGAAAACCTCGCCTTATTAGTTGTTGTGATGACAGCCTGAGATTACCAGCTTATCTGATTTCATCTTCTTGAAAGACTTATTTTTAACTTAAACAAACATCGTTATTTTTAAAGATGCCGACAGAATGCATTATTATAATCAAGCCATAAATATACGTTGAGAGTTTTGCAATTGCATCGGAAGCCTAACTTGTATAAAACACAGGAACGTAATGAGCGTATTAAATTTACAACGCAAATACATCGCTCCCAGCGCGCGTACAGTTGGTTAAATCAAAAAGCCGCCGTCAATGCGCCTGTCTTCTTGTGCGACGAACAGAATGCAATCCATGCAAGCGTCGGCTCCCACAATCAGGCCGGCAACCGCCCGACTAAAGAGAAGAATTCAAACAACGGCTTTTTGAGCGGCCCTTCACCATTCAAATTAGCTTAATGCGTTGAGCACAAAGCTTTGCGATAAGCGTGGAAACCGGGAAGCTGCTCGTTCCGAAAGATCGCTTAGATATTTTTAATCAAAACATTCGGAAATCGCCTGTCGAACTTTTTTGAATCGACGGGTTATCGAATCAAAGTTAGGGAAGTGTGATTTCCTTTGATCATTATGGTTTTTGTGAGGTGAAAGAGTTGTGTCTTGAGTTCCGGCGCAGACAGTTGTCTCGGTAGTGACGTATCTGAAAATAGACAACAGATGTAGGTATCGTTTGCAACCATTCGTCGTCGCACAACACGCGCGCTCGACCGTTGACAGATTGGACGTTTTAAATTTAGAACGTTCATCCTTTATTTTGAAACGTCAATGAAATATAGTCTGCAGATTTTAATGGATATTTTTATTTATTCAGTTACAATGTATAGAAGCTTTTCGGGTATGTTCACGTCACACCAGCAAAATATTTTGGAATTCAAATTTCATCATTGAAAAGAAACTTAGAAGCAAATAAAGTTGGGATGACGCTTTTATCGGTCACATAAAAGGTGATGCGAGAAACGAGTTTCGACTTCCGATATCAATACTATCAATTTCAATATGTGTGTTTTCTTCTGACAGTGTTTCGATGTTTGCGGTAAAATATACGAATAGGGAATATTTACGATCAAACGATTGAGTTTCTGTTGAATGTGTAGCATGCTTCCATTGGGCTGTCACTTGCTACCCACGTGCTATATTCAAATGCTTTTGTTTATGCATTATGTGGTTTATGGACACACGGAACACGCCCGCGATTCAACAATAGACTATCTTTTGTAAAATATTTCATAACATCTATTGAATCTGTTGCCTCCGACTACTATTTTATGGGCAAGTATTGTAGTAGCGTCACTCGTAAGATTGGAACATTAATGTTATTGCATGCCATAATTTTTCTATTACATTCTACAAAGAATATATATTTTAAGAAGGTGTATTATCAAAAGATATATTCATCATCAACCCATTACATTGTCCCACTGCTGGGCTCGGGTCTCCTCTCATTACGAGAGGGATTAGGCTTATAGTCCGCCACACTAGCCTACTGCGGGTTGGCAGACTTCACACGTCCTCAAGAAAATCTCTCAGGCATGCAGGTTTCCTCACGATGTTCTCCTTCACCGTGATAATTAATTATTAACACGTTGCGCGTGATAATTAAAATATATATTATTTTTAACCAATCATTTAGAATACTTAAATAGTCAAAATGGTAATAACTTAATATGTCAAAGCCTTTCGATGGTTTCAATATTATTATCTAGCTAATTCATATATTCATTTATATCCGATTCACCAACTGTATATTACGACGTTAAGCCCCATGAGTCATGGCACATAATCTCTGTTATTTCACAACCGTGTTATTATGCGATATTATCACTAGCGTGGGCCATGTTTATCAATGTTCTATGCAAGTCTGACTGTTGAGGAAACAATACGTCATTGTCAATCTTCACTCCTCCAATTAAATAAATAACCTCCGGTTTGTCTGTAATTTCTTTAGCTGTCACTTCGAATTAACGTTTTCTTACTTCAAATTCATCACGCACTTTTGCTTCAATAAATTTCGAGGGAACAACAACAGTGTTTATTTGTGTAATGTTCCTTTTCTTTTTATTTAAATAAATCATATCGGGTCGAACCGAAGCACAAAAAAAAACCAGAATAACAAAAATATTTTGACAACTTAGAAAGAATAGCATTACTGATTTACCTAATGGCGAACTTATCTACATCTCTTCAATTCGAAATTCTTCGTAAGTTTAAATATCTACTAATGACTGTTATTATGAGCTTATTGAAACTTAGTAAAAACAATAATTAGTTTGTTTGACTTCAAAAACATTTCTTTCTGTCATCTGGGAATCTTATACCTAATAAAAAAACTTATTTTCAACTTAAAGTTTAGAATAAACTTCGTGTTATCTTTTTTCTTTTTCAATATCTCGCGGAATATCATGCTCAACGTAATATAATACGAGATGGGACTGGCGTAGTATTTTATTATCTCGAGAATACTCTAGATACGCATCATCTATGACATCAAAACTCAATATCCGTTTCGTACATTTGTTATAGATTTCACATTTCCGTCTTGGCTAAAGTGCTTCACTGTGCCATTTGCCACGATAAATATTTTGAAATACAACTCTTAAGTCGACTTTCCAATAGTAGTTGGCATTAAATTTTACGAGTGTATAATATTCTTATTTCATGGGTTATTGTTTGGGTAATATTCGGATAATGGTATATTAGTGATGTACTTTAAGTATATTTTAAGCTTGACGTAGAGCAATCTCTACCCCAATGTGTGATAGTGTTTCTTGCATTTTTGTTTAATACAAACTGATGTTTAAAAGACATAATAACACAGTTTAATACTTTCATGTTTTGGAAAACCGTGTTTCCAATTTAAGTCTATGTAGTAAATATTATTATTTACTTTTAAAGGAATCTCTATATAAGATCTAGTGCTGGTAATAAATTCTGCTACATCACTTCTCTAGAAAGCTTTGGTAGATTGACGATGAAGCTTCGTAAATCAAATTTTGTGACAAATGAAAGCAGTTAGTCTATTCGGTTTTGGTACACAAAATATACAAGGCTTAAAATTAATGATTCAATCTACCCCCTTAGTAGACAGATCCTTCACTTCTTTGAACTATTTGATATTATTTCCAAGGTTAAAATTTACATTAATCTTTTGGTAATGTTGTTAGTGTACTTACCAAAATTACTGGTATCGAATATATATTTATATGACTATATTACATAACTTTTTGAATACAGAAGCAGTTATGATGATGACGATGATGATTCCTTAATTAAGATACTACATCAGTAGTTAAATTCACTACAAAAGTTTCGGTCAGGATCCATATTTGCTTCTAACTCACCTCACTGATATCTAGAAGCTTCTACAAGAAAACAATGAATGGAAGCAAGCATTTCTGGCGATGAAGTGAGGGGGGAAGGTGATTCTGTATATAAATCGTGTCAGAGTTGCATTGGCTCCGTGGCACGCGGAACCTCGTCTTATTGTGGTAACATTTGTTTTGTTTAGCGGCAGACGAGACGCGTTATTTTAGATTCGCCATCTTCGATGTTCACTGTGGTTGTCTGCGAATTGTAGAATCAGTTTATATTTGGAATATGTAGATAGGCTTTATTTGTTTTTTAATCTGTATATTGCATGCTTGCTTACGCAATTTCTTGCATTGAAAATTTTATTTCAAGTATTTATACCTGAAATAAGTCTTCATAATGTCTGTGAAAACTTTCAACCTCCGTCAGGTCAGCGTATTGGTCTTAGGCTGATCATTCTACGAGCAGTCTATTATCGGGTTTGTAACAGTAATGTGTAAATTACTATAATATCATAAATATATATTACTGGGTAGTTCGAAACTATTCCAATACCAATTGATTTCAATAGTGTTATACAAGGCAATGTAAGCACACACGTACTTGGAGTTCGATTTCAGAACCGTTTGTATAAGTCATCAACCGCAAACTCTCGCGAGCGTATGGAAGGAAAAGTTTAGGTCCCGGGAGTTTTGGAACGACATGACTCACACAGAGTCATTTTTAAGTAAGATCAAAATAAATTCACACAATAGCAGCAGCTTAGATACATTTTGTTATTGGTAAAATTATTTGGAGATGTAACCTAAATGTATTTCTTGGAACAGATTATGTGTAATTTTCATGGATAGTATTATACGAGGACTTCGCTTTTTGAGGCAAATTTATTGTTTTAATAGCTCCAACTATGCAAACTAATTAAGTAAAGAAACAATTTGATGGTATGTTATTTTCATACCAATTAATTTCTCATTCTATGGTTATAATATTAATATTGCTTATTATATAACTGTATTTACTGTGTACCTTGTGGTGTGCTGTGGCTAAATAAAGGTATTTCTCTTTCTTGCATAAATTTAAATTTCCTAAATTAAATTTCTCGGTTCTAATTGCATGAGCCGCAGCAACCTAAAGAAAATGTGCACTTTTTTCCAGAAATTCCCTTTCTAATGCAAGTTAAGTAGCGCCACATTTTCCGTTGTCTCGCATTTTGTGTTTTGTTCTCGTCTTGCTCCGCGTGTAATGCTATTTTAGATTCGTGATCTCTTAATAGTATTTGCTATTCCAATACTTGCTACTGAATAAACTAGCTTGGAAAATCGTTGTTAAGAGAGAATTGGCTTTGCGCAAGTTCTTTTGCTGATGCCGTTCTGAATAATGTGAAGACTTCGTTGCCATTTTTTTTCAATAAAATAAATTTGGAACCTCTTTGCGACTAGTATTGCTTTTTTGTTTAGTTAGTTAGTGCCTGTAAATTTGTTATAATTATTTGAAATAAATAAATTGAGTGATTTTTCGGAGTTTGTTCTTCCACTTAAACACTTATAGTTCTTATTTTTACCTGTATTCTTAGGTATTTTTATATCGTTCATTTTTTATATTATCTCTTTTCTTATACCTAAGATGATATCAAAGATACAGATATGTGGCCAAAAAGTAGAACAATTTATCATGCATTAGATATATCATAATATAATGCGTGATAATATGTTTTACTTTGTCGACATAAATTAAGATAATAATTATCATTGAATAATAATTTTAATCTTTATTTATTACCTTATGGGCCATTGTGGGCTTCTGATTTTAGGTTAATTAAAGAGTAATTTAAATAAAGGTTCTTCAATCTAAACATCATATCAAATTCATGTTAACTGTTACTATAATTGACTGATAGGAATGTAACGTTACTTAATATTAGTTTAAGAAATGAAGGTCTGTATATTTAATTAAACAAGTTAAAGTTACCATATTTCATATAATTTTTGAATTTTATATACATTTACCTAACTAATATTAAAGCAATATGTTCTAATGTTACACGGTACAATTAATATTTATTTTGTTTGATTGTTATAATTTTAATGTTAACAACATTATTATAAAGTGAATTATTTTTTTACATTTAGTATAGGTATTCAACTTTAAAATATCATCATGATGTATTTCGATAATACTTCTAAAAAGACTTTCTGCCGATAACTCGATCGTAAAATTTTACTGTTACTGATTTTGTTACTTAACTTAAAATTATGTTGATTACACGTCATTCAATTAAGAAATTAAAGTTACAAAGTAATCATTGACGCTTTGTATCTTATAATCCGGTTTTCAATCAATCATAATAAAAAATCTAGGTTAATATAAATTTCTTGAAGTTGATCAAAGTTTTGATTTGCATTAGAAATATAAAATCAAAAAAATAGAATTTAGAATTAGAATAAATTATAATTAAGATACTGATACTGATATTTATAATTAGTCTAGTGGTCCTAAGCGCGACTGCTACGCTAGAGGTCCTGGGTTCGATCATACCGGCGAAAAGTGGGTGTAGATACATTACTACAACACTGCCTGACCCTTCGGGGAATACAGGTGTGATTATATGTTAAGAAGATCACATATTATCAATAGACTAAAGAGCTTGTAGTCTTGAACGTATTGGACACGGCTCTAAAAGTACTAAACTGAAAAAGCTATATAGAATGAACGGAAAAGCACAAAACAAATCGATAGTCCATCGAATAAAGTTTTCACGATCACTAAAACCAGCGTAGCTACCTTTTACCTGGTACGTCTTCGGGAAAACCTTCCTTTGCTTTGTCTCGGCTATAATTAATCCCGTTACACTGTTAATACGTATTGTACCGGGTACGAAAAGTCCGCCCCGTCTCTTCCCACGGCAAGGATATAAAACGACTTAGGGATTATATTGGGAGGTAGTTTCTTCCAGTAATTATTTATACTGCTTAAGTGCATACATATAAATTATTATTTTTTATATATGTTTCAATTTTATAAACAGTTACACAACACAAAAAGTATTACACAAAAAAAGGTAAGTAAATATCTAATGTTTTGAAAATATTTTTTTTACTAACGCAATCTTACAGTTAAAATATGCTATGTCTTAATTATATAAAAACATGACATAGAGAAGTAACTATTAGTTCATTTTTGTAAATGAAGATATTAGTAAAAGTCATCCAACAATCATATTCGACATTATGCTATGATGCGACATAGCTCTCCTTCTTGGTCGGATAATTATACTGCATCGAATACCTTGGGGTCCATTGAACCCAGCATACAATGGATGTAATGGCACAACATGAGCCGACAGGCGTCTCCTTCACAAAGGCTCGGACTGTCACAGACCACCGCGGCTAACTAGGAACGCAACAGAGTAAGTAACTGCCACTGTTAGTACGCTATGTTGATAGATTCATATAAGAAAGGTTTTTGTGATCTAAAAAAACCCAACACGAGTGATGATATTTTATATCGTTACGATTTTTCAGCGCATATAATTATGGTCCCCTTTTTCAACTGCTTAGTTACCTAATACAAATAATTTCAGTATTTTTATTAAGTACATCGTATTTTGTTTTAATCAGATACAGTAAAACAAAAAGAAAGTAAAAGAAAAATAGTTTTTCATAACATTAAGAAAAATAATCACACAATTGCTGTCAAAAAATACTTGAAGAATAATATGTCAATACATAATTCAGCCAAGCCGTATACTTACACCACAGCGTCCGGGACCAGTTTTATGACAGAGCCTTAGTGGTGACTCCTAGCTTGTCCGCATCTGTTCCTTGATGAGCATAAATTACCGATTAAACCAGTATTTTACTGCCTATTATATTCATTTTGTACTTTTATCCCTCTGGGAGTGCATCGTTTATAGATTTTTTGTAGCCTTATTATGCGCTAAAATTGGATTCATGCAATGTTGAGTGATTAAGTTACTGCACTCTGTATTTAACTTAAATTTTAAATGAAAATGTTGATGTAAAATTACTTAAAGAAGCAAATTACTACTAAAAAAAGTTATACTGTATAAAAAAAAAACATACTATAATTTGCTTGTTTGTTGCTTGTTTCAGTGTACAAAGCTAAAACTAGCGAAACCATTTTGAATGTAACATTTACATATTTCAACGTAAAACGTTACCCATGCGGCCCGGCGACTCGTGTTAACTGTCCCACGAACAAGAATGTTCACGTACACTGCACCTATGTAATACATGATGCTAAAAGGCAACAAGCAAACCCAACCACTAACGTCCCTACCTACACCTATTTTATGAACGAGCCGACAATTTTAAGCGAACTAGAAACTCATTTAGTGGCCATTACCTCCAACTAACTACCGGTAAGCAGATTAAAATGCATGCCAAAAGTTTAAATTTATGTACCGGACGCTCTCTTCAATTAAACTTGTTATAATGAAACTCTGGAAAAACTGAGTAAATTTCTACGGAGAGACGACGCAAATAATTCCCAAGTTTTGCAATTTATACTCATTTTAAAGTTGAGTTCGATGGCGCAGACGCCTCACCAGTAACCCACGACCTGAATTGATTATTTTAACGCTTTTGGATCTTTTCAACTTGATAATTTCGTCTTCCTTGTAACTTGTTGTGTTCAAGTTTAATTTAAACTGAGTTGCTGTGTTGTGATATTTTATGGTGATATTTTATTGTTTTGCTTGTTGTTATAACAATGGGAGCTGTGCTCTGACAATCTCTCAAATTGCTTATTTACTTTATTTTTAACTTTTAGGAAGACTATCAACTATTTAACTATATTAATATAATAATAATATATTATATTAATATAATATAATATATATTTAACTAAAACACACAGCTAAATAGTAATATGAAACCTTTTAAAAGTCTCCACAGGTAGAAACAATATAAATATGGGAAAAAAAGCAGAAAAAGTATATAAATTACATACTAACAAAATTAATCAAAGTAATTATAGTAACAAAAAATATAATAGAATAAATGCCAATTAGCTCCATATTAAAATATAATATTACACAGAAAAAAACCAATAATAAAGTATTGAAAAACATTTTTTGTTCTATTAAGACCATTTTCTAATAGTAATAATTATCTCACGGCTGTATTAGTATGCAGCTAAGTAAGTACCCACTACAAAAATGTTACATACAATTACTTTTGTAAACATGACACTAATTTATTATTCATTATGCTAATAAAGGTACACATTGTTAATTTTATGAAAACATGGAAAAACAACCACTTACATAATACATTTTAAAATTACCACAGGTAATTAACATTTACATGCATTCCATTAATTTATGTAGTAACTGCCTCAAGATACTTGTGGCCGTAGAGGCAACATATACTCCACGAATAATCTTAAACAAAACGATAAAAGAATTCCCCGAATGCCATGCTTCTGTTTCTATTACCTAACTTTTCGTTTGGTTGTTTTTCATAAACATTCCAGCTGCCGTTGGCAAACCATTCAATGAACCCGTTTCTATGCTGTAAACGACTGGTCGTGGTCTAAATATACCATTTGAATTCAAGAGCAGTTACTATGCCTTCTACTAAAGCATTATAAGCAATTTATTATTGTCTTTTACTGCTATTCTTTGACTTAGTTCGCTCGCTCTGCTATATTTTTAAGTGTTTTAGTCAGCAGAAAAGAAACCGCTGACTATTCCATTAAGACGAAGAAGCAAAGCGAGCGTGGAAAGCATCGATAATCAGCAGCACTCCATTCGGATAGTGTTAATGAATTTCTTTAGTTGAGTATTCACAAAGCAGTCGCAGTCCGTAAAGAGTTCATTTCAACAGCTTCCAGGCTTTCACGGGAAAATAAATAAAAATCGGCGGCATCAAATTGTGCGGAGTGACTACGAGGCAAGGTCCCGCGAGCACTTTCTCATGCAAAAGTCGAACTGTTACTTTAATTCTTAGCTAGAGCACTTGTCGGTTTTACGAGCGTGGAGCGATTTAATCCACTTAAAACGCAGAGCACAAACTCGGAGCCGACAAAGCTCTCAGCCGCTCTCATTTAAAAATGGAAATAAACCTTCGGCCATCTTTGACTCAATGCGACCGCTAGTGGAATTCTAAGTGCGGTCTTCAATGATACAGCTACGATTTTTTACTCATTTGAGAGATTGCCCTTGATTTATATTGCGGTTACATCGAATAATGAAGGAAATGGTGTACAGCATTACAGGATATCTGTATATTCACCTAAGTACAGGAAACTGGAGAGAACTTAATGTACATCTGACTACCACATGCAGGATATTGAAACTTTCAACATTTGATGCTATGAATGCCAGACCACCAAGGTGGTAAAGCGCGGCAACTGTTAACAGATTTAGTATCAATCTTAGTGAATTCGTACGTAAATTTAGGTATTACATACACATCCGATCTAAAATCTACCAATCTCGCTGACGGATTACGAAAAAACGGAAAATATATATGTTACCATCTGGGAGGAGCAGACCTATAGTCCATAGTCCCCTCACAGATCGAGAAGGTTTAGGCTTTAGTCCACCACGCTAGCCTACGGCAAACTACACAACTAGAACCTCTAGATATATATCTTCTTCTACGTGTTAACTAGAAATTTGCTCCTGAAATGCTCTTTAAAGTAAAAACCCATGCAGACTAATGAATAAAGCTGCCCATTTTTAAGGTCAGATTATTATCATTTCATTTATTTTAGTTACCTAAGCGTATAATAGCGGTAAATCCCCAGATTTAACCTTCCAATTTCCTCGTAGGTATATTTCTAAAATCATCTACTATTATAGAATATTCAGTAGAAGCTTAAAATACTTGAAAGAAATAACAATCTTCAAATAATAGATTACCGGATAATTTATTTCCTATCTGCGAAGGTATTTCTGAAATTATCCGCCCTTAGTCCTCGTCTTTAGCTTTGCCGTCTTAATGAAAGAGTTTTGCGGCGAGATTATTTTGACTTGTTTATTTTGCTTCTCACCATCCGCCGGCCGGCCGTAGACGTAACTTTTGTATTTGTATTAATTCCATTGCGCCTTATTGCAAGAATTGTCAATACGTCTTGTGTTATTATGGAGAGTTTTACTACATCAATTAAGACGATTATAGGAAGCCCAGTATATACGCCATTTTATTTTCCAGTTTCGACCTTATGAGACTTCTTTTTTACTTAACTTATGTTGCAAGGGTATCAAAGAAATTGTTCGACACGAATTTCATAATGGATCTATTGGAGTTTCGTAAAAAGAGCCTATTGCTACTCAACGACTATTTCCTTCACTCCCAAAATGGGAAGAATCCAGTCACAATTTCAACGTTGGCTTATATAGGTTAGCAAAAATATAAAGTAAGTTACATGCAAAACCAATAACTCATCAACAAACACCGTAAGTGTAAAGAACTGCAATTTTATTCCTTTTTCTTCTTAATTACCTTGCTTTAAGTCGATTCTCCCCTTTTTTGAGACTCGACGGAAATTACTCGGAAAAGTCACTTAAAGCTAATAGGTCTAGGTAGGTTAATTACGTACTTTTTTCTCAATTTCGTTAACTTTGTCGTGTCAGCTGTAATTACTGCGTAATTGAACTTCACGGTTATCGTGACTACATAAGTATTGGTGGTACAATTTTTGTTAATAAGTGATCTCTTTTATTCATGGTAAATAACAGCTGCGCTTTAAGGGTACTTAATAAGGAATTCGCTTCGGCTCTATATTAGCAGGATTCAATTTAGCATATACAACATTAGTTAAAGATCTATTTACGGCTTCGGTGAGTGGGTAGTCCCTGATTCGTCTGCGTGGTGGGGGTTTCGTATCGTGCAATTAATCTGATTATTGGCCGCATATAGTTAACTAGGAGCTGACACCAACATATTTAGGGAAAGAGATGGGAGGATGATGATGATGATGGCTCACTCAGTATTCTTTTCAAAACGCACGGTACCTACTAGACTAATACGAACGTTAGCTATTGAGCCATGCAATAAACCACTTAATTTATTCTAATTAACGTTCCGTTCTTTATTGTCTCAGTTCTTTTATTGCCACATATAAAGTGTGACTGTCAGGAATATATAAAGATGTGTTGTTTTTATGCCATCAGATAATGATATCAAGTTACAATCTTGAATGATAAGTGTTTTGCAGTTACTTAACTGTTATTTTAAAACGCAATAAACTTAAAGGAAACAATAAACCCAAGGAGTTGTCGTATAGGTATAGTTTAACCTTGTACTGTTCTTATATATTCAAAGTCTAATAAATATTATTTCTTCTACAGGACGGAGACCGGGGTTACCTAGAAGGACTAGCCTCCCGATACGCAGACCTCTTCTCGACGCACTATGGCGACGTCCTAGATCACCTCGAAGAGTTGCGAAGACACGAATGGGACGAGATGTCGCCCAGAATGAGGGTGCTTGGGGGCCCTGGAACACCTCAGACTCCACCCTCGGCAAGTCCTGGTTCCCTAGCTTTGAATAACTTGACCACGTCGCATTCGCAGCCCATTTATGTGCCTGGAAAGTATTCGGTGAGTTGAGTGAGGTTCTCATTTGTTTTTGGGAATGGTCATCAATTTCACGAAATTATTCAGCTGTAGCTGTAGAGTAACTTTTCTAACAAATGTTTGCCGTTAATAATGTGTGGCTCTCTAAATTAATAATTGAAATCAGTGTGAATGTGCTGTCTATAGCCACACTGTTAATTTTAGCGTTTGCTTTAGAAACACAGTAGAAATTACATTTGGCAGAGCATCTTCTATGCATTACTTCTTTGCTGCATGCATTAAGTATTAGTTATAGTTTTAATTGTTTATGCTTAATTTTTATTTGCTTAATATTATGGTCAAAAGTATATAGTTTTTAATAATTATCAAACGTTTTGTAAGTTCAATTCCAAACTTATGATATTAAGCGCTACACCATGAACTCAAGAAGTAACTCGATAGTCGGTCAGACTTCTAATGACAGTATAGGCTAAAACATTTTAAATGACTGTAGAATATATTTATAGAGAAATCTCAACTTTAGTTAAATTAAATCCAAAGAAAACAAGTCTATTAAGAGAACAAGAGAATCAGGCCAAAGTATGAGTGAAAATGCAATGAAAAAAGTCGACCTCTAAACTAAGTAAGAACAGTGAAAAACGCAATTGATGAACTTGAATATAAATCCACTGGCGACCATCAGACAAAAGTACAAGGTCGTAATGATGAGCCCCACCGAGGCCCACAGATAAAACGGCATGAATAAATAATAGGATCATGTCATGTAATCAGACTAAGCGGGGCAAATCGTCGCTTTGTGTAAAATTAGCCAGGAATATTAGGCTTTCAACATTGTCAGTGATATCTAAAGCATTTTTGTGAATATGATTTCATTTTTGTGAATACACCTGAAGCACGTAAAGCGGATTACTTACCCCTCTTTTCGCATTTATATCAAGACTGACTGATATTAATACAGATTTTTTGTGAAGACACCTATTATAAGCCTTTAGTAAAAAAATCTCTTGTCTGATGTAAATCTAATTTGCTCAAAGTCATTCGAAAGATGTACCTATTATTTATTTCGTTTATGAGTTTGCATTTAGTGTTATTGGGTTTTTCTATGAAATTCCAAGTAGCAGCTCGGAGTCTGGATTTGTGCCCGGTTAATGGCAATAGGCTCACCCCCTATTACATGGGACCTAAACATCGCGAAATGCGGGTGTAGATTAGTACACCTCTATCATGGTATGAGTTTGCATTTAGAATCTTTGATACTACTTACTGTTACTATTTTTACGACATTATACAATCATTTCCATTGGTTATGTGCACTTGTGGTATTAAAGGATTTTCATCAGTTTCATCAGTTTTTGTGAATTAATTTAAAAATGTAATGTCATTATTAGAACAAAGAATATATATTCAGGTTTTAAAGATAAGGCCACTCAGTGTGTAGTGGTGGCCTATTATTTGCAAGGATCAATGTGGTACTCACATCATTACCTACTAGATTTCTAAATTATTCTGTTCCTTTGTGTTCTTTTTGTAATGTATGATTACGCATCTCTGTAACAATAAATGATTTTTCTTTGTTCGTTACAAATAATACGAGAAATCTCGAGTTTGGTAGAAAATTACTTTAGTGTCAATTTAATAATATATTTAAATAATGACGAGCATTTTTGGCATGGCTTTTTGGCTAGGAAGGATTTTTTTTAACAATGTGTCTCTTTTAACAGCCCTCAAGCTGCCTCACGGATAAAGAGGAGGACGAAATATACGGGTTTGGTTACGGCGTGTTCGGCAAGCAGATGCTGCAACGGCAGCAGCAACAAAAACAGCTGCTTCTAGCGCAACCAACTCAACCGCTTATGCATAACACGCAACATAACTATCAAAGGTAAGTGTCTAAATACTAATTTATTTATAGTTTGACTGCCTCATTAGTCTTGTGGCAAGACTGCTACGCTATAGGTCTTGGGTTCGATTCCCAGGTCAAGCAAAGTATTATTGGGTTTTTCTATGAAATTCTCAGTAGCAGCTCGGAGTTTGGATTTGTGCCCTGTTAATGACAATAGACTAAATGTGGTAGTACATTAATAGCATATCTCTGCCTAACCTTTCGGGGAATACAGATGTCATGGTAGGTACGTTTATAGTTCTCACTTGGCTACGTAAATCTAAGAACAGAAACGTGCTAGTTGTTTATTGATATCACCTCAACGTAGGTAAATAAAGGTAAGCTATAACTTATATGTAAGTCGCATTAGAAATTATGAACGTTGCCAACATTACACGGGGTGATGATTGAAGCAGACCAATAGAATAAATAATTACAAATTATTCTGTAACGAACGTAAAAGGGTTAAAAAATATTTTGTTTTATGTTCTACATAACGTCAATTATAGATTTTTCATGGAAACGTCAGGCGAGAGCAGCTGCAGATAAAAGTTAATCATTTGGGATTGACAACTGCATTAAACTGCCAGTCCACGTCAGGCTGTATCCAATTTAATGCAATTTCATATGCAAAGCAGGTCACAAATTTCTGAATTTCATATTTCAATCATCAAACCTACATAAATAATTTAAATATAGGCAATTATGCAATTCATTTTTTTTTTCATCTTTATAAAGGCCTTTGCCCAGCAGTGAAACACAACAGCTACATAATAAAAAGTCAGCGAAATTTTCTTCGATTTATGAATGCCTCCAAAAACAAGATAATCTGAAAATAACATCTACAAAAAAGCCATCTCACTAAAATCCAATTAAAGTTTGTAATGTAATAAAATAAAGCAGTAGCATTGCAAGCGACCGGTGATCATTACAACAATAACTTGCAATCAAACCCTGTAGATGCCGAAGCAAGCGAAAACGACTTTATCCCCATTCGAGTAAGGAAATTCGCGGTCGGCTTACACGAAATGTTAACGATAACGAGAATAGCATGGGACGTAGTCATAAATTATTTAGACTTAAACAGGTGTACTCGTTAGATAAGCTTTTACGCTGCATGTTTAAATGCTAATCTAAATTGAAATCAGACATTCGATTGGCGACAGAAGCCTCTGTGCTGAGAATAGTCGCCGGTGATGCAGGGTAGTGGGAGGGGCGAGTTGCATTCTTCGATAAAATGGAATAGAATGGCCAAATTCAGGAGAAGACTCATAGTCCTTTTCATGATTACACTCCTACGTATACTTCATCATAATTGTTACTATTTTTCTCCGTCACCTCAGGTATCAAAAGTACTTAGCTTGTTTTATTCCACACATCAGTGTATAAATCACTAGCCTTCCATTCCTGGCTTCGCCCGCGACGACTATGCGTTTCTTTTTTTTTACGGGATAATATATAGCCTTTGTCACTCATAATGTAGCTTTTTATTGGTGAAAGAGTTTTCAAAATCGGTTCAGTAGATCCAGAGATTACATCCTACAACCTCACAAACTCACGAAATCACAAACTTTACCTCTTCATAATATTAGTAAAGATTTCATATACTACATTTATACTAATGACCATAAAAAATCCATAATAGCGTTAATATAATAAAGTCAACTTACGAGTACATAACTTTGCGAACTGAATTCAAATGCTAAACAAACCAACACCCAGTGCGGACATAAATATACGTCAATCGTCCCAACACTAAGTCCCGCTGAAGTAAGTTCTCATTACACCGGTGCTTGCTGTAAAATAAATTCAAATTAACTACTGATGGATATGTCCGGGCCGGGCGCCCGTACTAAGGAATTTCAATGAAGGGTTATCTTTATTGCTACTAGACAACAACTAATAAGGTAACTGTATTAAGCAATTTATGAAATAAAAGCACACTCGATAGGTAAAGGTAGCGTAAATCGATAAAGTGATTTTGATAGCGTTGAAAGGTACAGTGAAATCCAATAACAAATAAACCACTTAGGATATAATGCGTAAGTGGATTCGTTTTAAGCTATAGTATTATTGATATTACTAAAGTATTTCTTATAAATGTATCTAGCGTTGTTTGATGGGTTGAAACCAACATTATTAATGTGTTCCACATATTACATTCTTTTGAGAAAAATAAAACTCCAATGACGGATTAAAAATTGTTTGAGTATGACGCAGAGAATACAAATGCTACATCACAACAATCAAGATGTAAGCCGCCACTGTGATGAATACATTATGTTGGAAAAGCGTATACTTGGAAATAGGGCAGCTTGATAATAGTTTATTATGTACAGCTAAGATACTAAATAAACGGATAGAAATTAACCAGGAAGATTATTTTTAATATTATATCCGGCATCAAACCGCTATACAATTTTAGGCAAGGCAAGAATACTTATTTTAAAAGGTAGACAGGCATTTTCCCTGGTTTAGCATTAACCGGGTTTGTTTATCAAACTGTTTAGTTGCACTTCTTGTTCCATTTCCATTTCTATTCCAATTGTACCTACCCAATTACATAGTTAGACTAAGATCATAAGTCGTCAACCAGGTTACTTTGGAAAATCACCTTCTTTAAAAAATATTCATTTAGTTATCTTCAATTTGATTAAGAATTATAACGATTTCGTACTGAAATCTAATATAGATAGTGACATCCATTTAATATTTTTTTAATACAAGCTTTTATAGTTTGCCATATTGGATTTAGAATGACGTCACTTAGCTAACCATGCATGTCATCTAAACTAAATTTTGATGCTAAATTTCAACTCAATCGGTTGACAATAACTCCTCTAAAATTCAGTTACAAGATTTTACCCGAACAAACATACACATAGCACACGTTAAAAAAAAGTTTGTAATAATCCTTATTCCAGAACAACTATTAATTGACCTCTTTTTATAATATTAGTGTAATTAGTGTTGGTGTAGTGAGATATCTGATATTCAAATATCAGATATTAACCACTATAGAAAGAGGTCATTTTTTGCTTTAAATCATTGATGATTGATGATGATTGAAAAGCAGGATCTCAACCACCAAGTAAATACGAAGTCCTTATGAAGTCATTACCGGCTCTTACTAAAACTAATCTTAACACCTTTCTAAATTCAAGCAGGAATATTAAAATCTGCTGCTTTCTAAGACTGGATCGAACTATGGTGGTGTTCTCATAAATTTGTACCAGGGAAACCGCGTCACAACACCCACACATCCAATCTAGCATGTCGTACAATGCTAATTAGATCTTTGCACCACTAGTTTGCCTAATGAATTACTCGTAAAAGTGTTATTCGATTGCAAATAGAGATTGTTTATGGTAATATGGCTTTAGTGGGCGTACGTTAATCGTTGAGGCATAGAGTTTATAATGTTGAGCTCCAGGTAGCTGTGGATTTATCGAATACTTCTTTTAGAAGTATTTTAAATATTTTTTTATTATAATTTTCCCGGACGTTGCGAATTATGGACCACTCTATAAGATTTTTTCTCTAAATCCAATATATTGGCTTGCTAGTTTATTTGTGGTAGCTCTTTTTTTTTAATAATTTTCTCGGTCGTTCCGATTAAGGGCCACTCTATAATACTTTTTCTCTAATTCCATGGCATCAATCCATGGTAGCTCCTTAATAATGAACAACATTTTGTTATGCATCGTACATAACACAAAAGGTGATAAAAATTTCATACCATTTCAGCGTTAAGGTCGAGGTTTAATAATAAACCTAGAATGATTTTGCATAAATTATTAAAATTTAACTGTATCGCAAATGCAATTAAAATTATATGCAGCTGTAAAGCATTCTAACTAACGAGGTGTCTAGCTAATTAAATGTGTAAGTACTAATAAAATATTGTTTTACCGTTGTTCTAGTTACATAAATGTTAAAGTTACTATAACTAAGCTAGGTAAGCTACTAGGCGAAGCACTAGAAAATAAACTACTTACTACAAACTGTATTTTGACTTATAGATGATAGAAATTCTTAATTCGTCTAACTAAGTATATTAACGTATTTTGTCACTGTGTATCAGTCGCGATAAAGATCCCTAGACTAATGAGACAGTAATTATCTTACATTATTTTTAACCCCCGACGCAAAAATGATGGGGTGTTATAAGTTTCACGTGTCTGTGTGTATGTGTGTCTGTCTGTGGTATCGTAGCTCCCGAACGGATGAACCGATTTTGATTTTGTTTGAAAGGTAAATTAGTCGGGAGGGTTCAGAGCTATGTTTTATGAAAATCGGTAGATATATAATGCAATTGTCAGGGCTTTTTAATTATCGCGTAATATGAATATTCAATTAGGACAATACGAATAATTTTAAAATATTATAGTCATACATTTTGTCGTATTAGCGAAACTCCAAGCGGCGCGTCACATTAGCACCATTAAGCAGATTTGTAGTGACAGCAAAAGGCGACTACAGTTTGTAAAGTGTGCGTTTACGAGCACCGCGACTTGCGAACTAATCTCTAGGAAAATTGATTCTGACATTTATTCTTGGACCAATAAAGATGTCTGGAGGGTTATGATAAATATACATTACTATGGTTGTCAGATTTAAAATCGCTTCCCAATAGTTGCGGTTTTTGTGGAAATATCCAAAATTTATTATTTAATGGCTTCAATCAAAATTCAAGATGATGGTCCAACTGACGATTCTGAATAGAACCATAACAAACAATGCTAATAATATAGTAAACTGAAAGTTGGTTCAAGATCAAAACAAAGAAATCGAGAGTAAAAAAATTAATCATAAATCAAATGAAATTGCCCCTCTATAAAAACTCTCTCGTTACCCCCTGATTAATGTACAAAAAGTTTTAGGGGTAACTGCAAATTTTCTGCCATTTCCTGAAATATAAATGAACGAACTCCAAAATAACGACATCCCTTTAAAGAACCTTGAACTCTTCGCGTCCAACCAAGCATCAAAGCTTGCCACTTCTTAAAATATTAAAATAAGGATACCCCTCTGCTTGTGTGAACGAAGTTTTGCTTGCAAATTCCCAACTTGATATAAAATCGTCGTTGAAAATTTACGTTCAATGCCAACCCTTTGTTGTTGATGTAAAATGTTGCAAATGAATAACAGTCAAACTCCTAAAGAAAACTATTCATACAGCAAATTTAAAGATCAAAGTTTTGCAAGTTTAGACTTACTTTTGATCTTTATTATTCGCAGAATGTTGAAATTTCTCAGCGTCATTATTTAGTCGCACATGCAAGTGAAAGGGTTATCTAATATTCATATAACTACTAGATATATAAGACAGTGTCAAGAAAAAATATTGACGACCCTAATATATAAGACTCAATTGACTTTTGGTCGCAGAACGATTTATTTCACAGCTCGGATGGTGTTGCAAGAAATGAATAAATTATAAGAATATTACTAAAGCTATATCAGAACAATCTCTATAATATCGTTGAGATATTCATCTAACATCACCTTTGGCCCTACGATAAATATGTCACTTTATCAATCTTAATATCTGTGAACGACTTACAATTTCAATGTTATAATACAATAAACACACGCCTACGTGAGACATGTAAAACAGACGAACTAACGAACCTTTCCGAAATTTATTATGTAAATTCAATACATACCATTCATAACAAATTTGTGTCAATTGATGAGAATAAACGATGAGACTAACGATCTTAATACTATAGTATTACCATATGAATATGTTGAGAGCTAAATGAATAGGTGATGAAATAATACATATTATATTTCAGTATAGTTACGTTACCATGGTTTTTGTGTACAAAGTTTTGATGTTTTTTTTTTATTATACCGTATGAGATAACACCAGACCGCAATCATTATATCTTTTATACCTCAATGGCATAAAACATTGCATTTAAAATGAAGAATTGTATTTTTTATTACTTTATTTTCTAATATATGTAAAACTAAAGAAAAAGTCTGTATATTTCAATATTTTATATAGACTTCAGTTTTTATTTTAATAAAAAAACAAGGACATTTTTCATGTCATGTCACTAGAGATCGTCTACTTGCCTAGAAATTGCAACGAGCTTTTATCAAAGAAATTCTCAGACACTGCAATAATGTTCACGCAATACCTTCAACCTGTCCTCTTATGTTCCAAGCACTCGCTTTTGTGCACCACGCTTATAATATTTACCCTGCTGTGCAAACATTACCAGCATGTAATCAAAAGCTGTGTTTAACTACTTAAATCAATAAAAACCGAGATATACGGCTCTTAAATAGTGTGTACTGGCTTTAAGGGCGATATACGTACTCGTTACTCAATTAACTCTACGCATAGACGAGAATCCTACTAACAAGGTACGCTATTACGGACGGCGTGATACGGGAAACGCGAGAAACACTGCGATATGCGGCTTAACTAGACGAAATTTATCTAAGTGCCAGAATGCGAGGTGCGTCGTTATTTCTCGCTATCTGCTTTGTTGGCTAGATTCGATTACGTTTCGACATAGGTCCGGTTTCATATAGCTTTTATGACTCGCCTGACAATTATTGGCTTTGTCACAACCGAGTGAGAGTTATTTCGCGTGTCTTTAAATTAAACTTTATGGCTTTCGAATGAAGACTGTTTTAAAAGTCGTAGCGATGAACGCTGATAATTAATTATTTATTGCTTGCGAAATCAATTGGGTAACATATTTCCTAGAAATTTTAAGGTTAATGTTTTAGTAGAGACTTTTTAATGTGTTTCAATTATCGTCTTCAATTGTCCTTCACAGAGCGTACTAAGATAACAATAAGCTTAGTTCATTGTGAAAAGATAATGTTAAATACTTAATATGAGATACAAAGAGTTTTCAATACCTACTTATCTTATTGTAAATGGCCAGTGCAATGAGCTTACGTTGCGATGAAGACGACTGGTTATAATGGAATAATGATATCAATAACTAACATTTTAATTAAAATAACATTTCTGCCTTATTCTTCTGAATATAATTTATGTTATAAATATAAATAAAATAGTTGATAAATTCACTGACACACGAACCAATCGCTGGTAACTAAAGAATAACACTTGGGTATCGAACCAAGGTCCTCCAGCGTAGCAGTCATACTTGGGACCAATAGACTAAATGACTTAATTTTATTTTATTTGAATAATATAATTCCATTTTCGTCGTCAGCAGGTAGGATTTACATTTACATAATAAGTTTTATTAAGCGTAGCGTTCGCGCTTAGAACCTAGACTAATGAGAAAAACCGGCCAAGTTAAGACACAAGACACACATTTTACCACTTTGGAAGTGTTTTTCGCGCAAACTATTCAGTTTAAAAAATGATATTAGAAACCTCAATATCATTTTTGAAGACCTATCCATAGATACCACACACGTATGGATTTGATGAAAAAAAAAAAACGAGTTTCAGTTCAAGTCAAGTATGGGGAACCCCCAAAATTTACAATTTTTTTTATATTTTTGTATGAAAATCTTAATGCGTTTCATAGAATACATCTACTTACCAAGTTTCAACAGCATAGTTCTTATAGTTTCGAAAAAAAAAGGCTGTGACACGATCGGATAGACAGACAGACATGACGAATCTATAAGGGTTCCGTTTTTGCCATTTGGCTACGGAACCCTAAAAATCACAGGAACGTATACGCGTGTAATATATGAAAATAACATAATTATTATTTTTGTTGTGAGTAAATACTGTTATTACAGTACCTATACATGAACACAGAAAGTTGAAATTAATACAAATTTATGACTACGTAGAACTAAATTGTTGAGAAAATCAATATTCATTGCATCCGCGGTAGTGCATGGTGCTGATATGATACTCATTCTGATTTATTACGCGATCCAAACTTTATATTGGGTTTGCGAACTGAAACGTGTGCGCTATTGAACATACGATCACGCCTGTAGTCCCCGAAGGGTAAGGCAGACGTGTCCTTATGTACACACAGTTTCGGTAGCCAATTGCCATTGACCGGATACGAATCCGGTCCGAGCTTTTCGGAAGTACAGTCTATACCAAAATTCAAATGGTGTTACTTTAACATTTATATTAGTATAGTAGGTATATAGTATACCTACGGATAAGTTTCATTAGGATCTTTCATTTGTATTACCTATTTACACAATCAATGTTTTATTCAATAACTGACTGACGATCCAAATATATCAGTAATACACGACACGCAATTTATTAATATCGTATTAAAGTTTTAAAAAATCTATTAAATCCAACCTATAACATTTTCAATTACCTCCTGGCAGATTCATTTTCAGATTCAATAATATGTAATTGAAACAAAATTTAAAATACCAGACAAATTTATTTTATAACCGTAAAATTAACTTCGGTTTAAACGTTCAATTATCGAGGCTGATGAAGGACGCGAACACATCAAAACGAACTCTTTACAAATTTACGATTTCATTAACCGCCACTCATTTTACGGACAATCATCATTAGCAGAGTATTGTTAATGCCGGAGTCGATTAATTTCCCATTTTCCGAATTCCGAATGCTTAGTCCGATATTTTTCACCTTACACAATATCCAAGTTGTGTAATTCCGATTTTCGTTTTGAAAATAACGATTGGATTTTGTTAATTATTTTTCATGTATGGTATTTGTAATTTGTGGATGCTCATACAATATTTAAAATAATGAATTACAAGATTGTACAGTTACAGAACACTCCATTTTTACTGATAAATATCGACATAAAATAATAAAGATACTTGAAATATAATATTTCTATTATACGCGTAATCATATTATTAATAATAAAGTTTAAATTAATAATTTATGTTTTGTTTCAGTTGCCTGAGTCCGCGTTCGGCATATTTCTACGAATTCCCACCAAGCGGTGAGTACCTACCTATTATCAAATTTAAATTAGTTTAGTACTCTTATTATACTTATACTTATTTATTTTTCACTTTTTGATACAATAACAACCGTTAGCTATTTAGTAATTTTTTGCAGTTTATGTGATTATAAAATTTTATTGTAAAATAAATAAACCATAAAGCTTATTAGTAGTTACTTGCAAATTCTATAATTATCAGAACCGAATTCACCTTGGAAATAAGGAATGTACCAAATCCTACCCAATCACTTGATACGATTAAAGACTTACTTATAGGTACTTAACAAATATACGTTTATCATAAAACCTAAGCTTAACAGTACTGATATTTTATCCCATTACTTTTCACGTCACTCAGTGTTATTAAGCCATTAAACGATTTATTAAAAATTCTTTGAAAACACGCTAACATTGGAGAAAAAACCTAAAATATGCCTAGCACTTGAGTACTTGATTTATTAACTTCTGATGTCGGCTAGACGTGCCGTGACTTGGCTTTCTGAACCTATGTCGTTTGTGAAAAGGAATTTTTGTATGAAAATTAATAGGACTTTCATACTATGATATTTTCTCTGAAGAGCCTATCATTAGGTTTCTCTTTAAGTTTCTTTCTAGGGTTTTGATGTATTAACCATAAATTGCGTATAAGACCTTAATACTTACTTTTCTCATACAATTAGGTAGTCAAATAGATACAAACTCTTAACGATGATTCTGAATTTAACGAAGCTATAAAAAAAAACAAAAGTGATACATTGAATCGTTGACGGAATCAACATTATTATTTATTATTATATTTATTTACGTTTATGAATATTTTTGCGATTCGCTGAGTGAACTTCCGAATTTCGAAGAAAAATCTTGTATTTAGCAATTTAATAGTATATTAACTTAAACAGTTAAATATGTGTGAGTTTCAATATGCAATATTTCAATAATATTTCAATAGACAATTCCTAGCGGTCTTTTCAGAAAGGACTGCAGGTTTGAGCTAATGTATTCGTCTCAAAAACGGCAACGGCATTCCCGTAATGTGGTTAAACTACAAGTTGAATCAGTCAACTTGTAGTTTAACCACATTACGGGAAGCTTTATGCTCGGTCATTTCTTGCTAAGTCACTGGACCAATCACATCGTCAAAAATAACATTCTCCAATGATGCTAGTTAGTACAATTTAATTTTAAGCAGGCATTCTTTTTGTAGACAACTGCCTGGGCACAGCCAAGAAGAAGGTGACAACGTTCTCAAGGCTGCTGCGGGGGTTGAAGTCCCATAGGAAAGAGAAGCATGGCTCCTGTTCGCCGAAGCATTCGCACAGTCCGCGACAAGTCTTGCCACCCCAACGGGTAAGTATGATTATTCCAAAAGATTTAATTTAGGTATTGGTGATCCGATTGTTTTGGCAAATTATGGACCCATCCATTCCGTCATTGTCCGTTTCCGTCATTGTCGTGACAATTGTCATGCAACCCATGACAGTGACTATTACGTTAGGGAAAGCAAGTGCGGTTTTAAGTCAGTATTTAAAATGAGAGGTTTGTTTTTAATTTTTCGCAAATATAGTATTGATTTTGTTTTTTAATGGAACTGCACGAATTTGACTTCCATATTAAGTATAAAGTTTTAATTTGTCTAGAGGTAAAGATATTACATAATTTGCGCAAAAAATTGGATCACTTCTGCTGTTTTTATCTAATTTCGTGTAATTGCACAGTGATGTTTTATGTTCCATTAACAGGAGTGATGTGTTTAAAAACTATGTTTACAAGTTAACAAATATTCCTTGCGAGTATCCAATTAACGTTTCACTAATTAACTTTGAGCTAATAGATCGAATATCCAAAATACCCATTTCTACAAATTTATGAAGGCATGTATTACTTTGTTTGATTACAGTTAATGAACTGCTACTATTTGACTAATAAAACTAGTTAGATACCGATTTTGTATTTGAAAAAGGGCAAAATAAAGGTCACACGTATAGATAAAATCTATTTATTTCATCAGGCAATCGGTACATTAGTTTGATGTCTACGATAAAAACAATCTGGATGGTACGGTTTTCATCTTGTAAATCTACGGACCTATTTAATATTTCCACGTATTTTTTCCATAATTGGTACCACTTAAACAGTTCTCCAGATTTAAGGAGGTCAAGTACTATTAGAACGAAATCAATCAAGCGCTAATAAACGTCCCAGACAAGTACCTATATTACCTACTGCTATTGTCTCCACAATTTCTCGTTAGCAACAACAACTGTTTGTAACCGAATCTTAGTTTGAGTACTCGCTTAGGGCGTCTGTCTCTCGCGTTTTTTCATACATTCCTTTTTGCTATCCCCCATGCACCATTATGTGGATCCGGCGCGACGCCGGTACGCCTTTGACATGCACTCCGAGCAATTAGTATGACGCGTCGCTTGTACCTACCAGCGTATGTGCAATACGTACTTGTAGCGCTTAATTTTTTTTGGAACGTTTTTGTCTTCAGTCTGAGCTTTCTGAGATTTGGTGTAAGTATGGAATGCATCTATGATGTAATATAAAACGTTGAACGGTTTTGTGATGTTAAAAGTAAACCTCATTATTATTTGGGTTGCGTCACTAGAATAGACAGTAGTTAGAATATTTGTCTTTAACAAAAAAAAAATTCATACATTTATCATATTTTCGTTGTACAATAAGATCTACACGCTGACAATTAATAGGATTCAATGAAGTAATCAAAGATCCAATTAGTAGTTACAAATAGCAAAACAATTGCTATTGACGACGTTTCATGCGCCGCTAATGAGCTACGAAGTCATCGATATAGCACATCTTAGAATGAAATGACAAGAAAAATGAATTCCACAGTACGCCAATAACCCGCACACAAGAAATACATGCTTCGAATACGCAACTCATCTCACCCAAATTAAGTGCTACATTTTTCCACGTCCACCTATATATTTATTAATCTTCAGACGAGGGGGTGAAGAAAGGGGGGTGGTACGTCACCGCATGCCTTTTGAGAAATGACGCCTGCCAAAGTTAAGTCGGTTGAGCCCAGCCAAGGCGGTGAGTTATGAACGTTTGTTGAGCCAGCGGATAGAGGCCATTAGAGCCCCAGTATAATCCTTATCGGCCAAGTTGCACTTAGGATTAGTCTTGTCAAAAGTTGCCTTTTTTCGGTTTATTGACCAAGCCGTGTCCAGCTGTGATTAGGGGATCAGAAGTGTATAAGTATTATTTGTAATGCTCGTGAAGATCCATTACGTTTAAAAGTTGGGTAAAATACAAAGGCATACCGAGATTATGAATTTAATGATGGATGAAGATAGACCGTGGTTGATAAAAAGTGAAATAATATTAAATTTAAACCTTAATAACGGTGCTATAAATGTATGCAAACTGTTTGTTTTTTACATAAAAGTTGCAAAACTGTGAAGATAGTCATTTATTAGTAAGAAACGTGGTAAATGCATATAAATTATGATGTTGAATTGTTGATGATGGTGTTATTCGCCTCTAAAAATAATTTTAATATAAAATTTAATGATTCTATTATTTTTTATTACGTTTCGGTGTCTTGTATTTTTTTTTTCTTAAAAAAAAAGCTTACTAGCAATGTGGGTCACACATTACTAGTATTCTTGTTAACCCCTCGTGCTAAGCTAAATTGCATTTCATTTATTAGTTTGATTCTTGCTGTATAAAATAAAAATCTTCTCAATATCATAATATTGGCAAATTATAATTATCAACATAAATCAGTTATGCAGTGTCAACCAACTTTTCGTTTAAGTAAGTCCAGCCAATTTTCACTGGGGTAAATTAAATTTTGCTTAGTCGCGAGCCCCGTCATCGCTTGATATTACGCTAGTAAATCCGTGAAGAAACTTCTTTAGCCTTTGCTGTTATTATGCGGAATTAACGGTTTTAGGGGAAAATAAAAACGACCACAGGACAAACTTTCTTTAATCTTTGACCTACTTATTTTATTTTTAAGCACAAGTAAGCTGACGGTAAATTATTTTATAACAGTTTTTTTTTCTATGCATCATGAAGGAGATGACAGGTTTTCAATGAATTATCACTAAGATTCGTATCTTAAAATCGTCTCTAAATAGCCTGTGATACAAATGCCTTGAGTAAAATAATTTTATTATAATTAGACATACATAAAATTAATTAAAACTTTATTAATGTTACCTGCATTTATCGTGTTATAAGGGAAAATAAATGTCTCTGAAACTACAATTTTAAACTAAACCAACAATTCATTTCTTGAAAGAACAAAGTAATCATGCTATTCGCCCCACACGGTATTGGCACGTTGCCTTCGATACTTCTTGTGGGAGGTATTATTGGTCCATGTTTATGTGTATGGTTTGTGCTCTATAGAGGGTAATAAAACGTTATAGTTGCTCCACGGGCTCTTTTACCATTTCGTAGACCGTAAATACGTGCATCTTGTACCGATAAACGGGTACTGCACGTTGCATTGTTGGACAATTTAGTGGTCGACTGTACAGTGTATTTAGGCGCCAGTTTAGTACATTTTAGTTCTAAAAGCAATAAAGATAAAACATAATTTTCGATGCATGAGCCATCGCTTCGCCCACCAATTTCAAATTCGGTTTCTCGCAAATCGTAGACCCTTTGTGGGGTCATACTGACAATATAATAATTATAAGTATAGCTACCGTATTAACATTTTCGTGCTAGAATCTTACGTATGATCTGTAATCATAGCTATATCTATATGTAATGATAATAACTGCCTCATTAGGTAGTAGTCAAAGCGCGACTGCCGCGCTACCCTCAGTAGCACCTCAGAGTATGGATTTGTGCCCGGTTAATGGCAATAGTATCTTCGTCTATTTTAAGAGACCTAAACATACTGGCGAAAACTGTACATACATAGTACAACATCTAACTAAACCTTCCGTGAATACAGGGGTGGTGGTATGTTATGTAATGTAATGATAAATCCTCATTACCACTATTTTAATAGGACTTGAACTATATCTGAATCGTCTGGAACATGCTGGAGTCAGTAGTCTTGTTTTAAACCTACTCGTTGGCAAAATTTTACCACAGCTAGTTAAAATTTTAGCTCAGAACGGCACATTCGGATCGACAGACGTAATTTTTTTGTTCCAAATTGAATGAACAGTATCAAAATTTACTTTAAATCCGATCAGAATCCAGATAATAATTCTAAAGCACAAATTGTATCAAAAGATTTCAACAAATTTTCGAAGTTAAATTCTGAATTGTGTACCACTAAATAAAATTTCACTCCAACTACGAAACGCGAGGTATGCAAATGAGTCGTAAAAAGATTTTCGTGTAGAATAGATTAAAACGTAGCCGATATTAAAGTTTCACAAGTAAGGGAACTTATTTGTGGTGGCTAGGGTTATCAAAAATAAAAATTATTTTTTGTTTTGGACGCCTTAGGATGTAAGACCAGTAACCTAAGAGTAATTATGAAAAATATATATTTTTTATTTATCTGTACTATCTGTTACACACGGTTTCACTTGCTTCCCAAAAGGATTTACTTAGGTACTATAACTTGGTTTCTAGGCGACATTTAAAGATAAAACATGCAACAATCTACAGCGATACAATTGTAAAAACAGTATTCAATTGTGCTTATATTTTATTATTTTTTAGCATTAAATATTGCGAAAGGTTCACAAAGATATGAATTTTCTAATGAAAGAAAATTTCTTAGTGAAAGAAACATTCGATCTCAGGCAGGGTTTGAACCTGCGTCTCTCTGGTTAAGTACACCAGACGCTTTGTGCAACTAAGCTACCGAGACCACTGCCTGTGATGTTGAATTTCTCTTCCGCATTTTACGTCTTCAGGTGACGATTTTGGTTTCAGGTACTGATTTAATATTAACAGATAGATCCGTACATATTTTCGAACTATATTGTCTTTTGTTTTTATTTTCGGCCAGACCTACCAATAAACTAGATTGTTGTGGGTGTGGGGCAACCCTATTTGCAGCACATTTATCAAGTTTAGTGCTTTTATGTATTCAGAACCATTGTTTTTGACACAGATTACTTTCCTAGCACGTTTAGCTATGAAAGTTGTATGCAAGTTAGTTTTGAATATTTTTGCATTATTAAATGACTTGAATGTTACTTATGCCTAGTTTGCAGTTAATGTTCATAAAAGTTTTTGTTTTAATAGTTTACGATTATTTGTAAAACGGTTTCGTTGTAAGTGTAAATGATTTCAGTGTTTTAATATTTATCTTTGAATTAATTAAAGATTCGAGAATACATTGTCAAATTAATTATTATCTGTCATGTAAACAAGAGCAAAAAATATGAAGAGATAATTTGAGACCATAAAAATTTTCGCGCTTTGTTTTTTGTTCAATTCGCAGCCTCCAATCGGTTTCTGCCTTCAAACATACACAATGGATAAAATTAATTAATAATCCAATATCTGTCTCTCAATGCCTGTCACCAATTAACGTGTCAACTGCAGTCCTAAATTACTGTTTAGATCTGCCAATCGAAATTATATTTTATTGCATTGCAAATAGGTTATTTATTGAACAGTCGTTCATAGATAGATCAATCTCTAAGCGAAAACCATGTTTGTGTCAAGTTAAATATTTATTGCGGAATTGATTTGTTTATTGTTTATAGGATACAACATTGTAGGTCTTATTTATGTCAGTATTAATCTAATTTTAATGTGACATGGAACTTCTAATATGTAATATATAGTAAAAAACTATTTATCTAATTTTGCTCTTTATTAAAGAAAATACCTCATCGATAAAAATCAAATTGTGTTAGGTCCATACCCAAAATCATTTTTTAATATGAAAACCATTAAGCCGTCAATAGCTTCAAATATAATTTTAGAACGATATTTCCGCATAAAGAAAACGTGTGTGACTTTGATAAGGGGCCAATAAATCGTGCGAGGATCGAGTTTGGGGCATCCGCGCTGTCGCATTATAGAAGCTCCTATTGTAGGCTATTCGCATTATTCCCTTATCAAGTGGGAGTTAATGGGCGAGCATTGTTGGTCGTATGATTAATTGATTCGTACGTACATGCTTTCATTGTGATGCAGATATCCTTAGCTTTTTCCTTGCTTTAGTGAAAATGATAAATGAAAAGCCATTGTCGGCCTAGTAGTTGTGACGTTATGAGCGTATGCTAATTAGTGCGGTGTGATTTTGATTGTTTGTTTACTTCGTTTGTTTTGTCACTGCTGGCACAGACAATAGTGAATTATGAATGAAGTTGTGGTTTCCGTAAATATTGAATGTTAGTTTCGTATTTCGTCTGTAGTTTATTGTTTTTGGTAGGTAAGCCTCGTAGCATCCAGTATTCTATGTATGTAATTATAAGGTACTACTTCCTGACACAATTTATTTATATATATATTTTAAATAATCACGTATAAAACTTCGCTCTTTTTTAGTAATTTGTTAAAATGTAAGAGACTTGTGTCTAAGGCACACAAATAGGAGTATTTGTGTAGGTACATCATATTTTTTACTTCATATCTCACGTTTGTCTAATATAGCTACGTTTTTGTCTATATATTGAAAAATTTTAAAGTTATTAAGCATCTCATTTGCCTGGAAAGGATTTGAAAAACAGTCGTAAGTAAATTAGTATTAAATTCCATTGCCATTAAAATAAAGCAAATTATTTATTATTTAATAAAATACTGGTCTCCAATGTGTTGAAATGCTAACGCTACACAACTACAACAGACACCTTAAGAACGCGGTAATATATTTAACTACATGATATAGCGTCAATAGAAATATACGTACATAGTAGTGAAATTATGCCTAACAAATTAAACGGACTAAAGTTTGAGTAAGTTGAAGTAAAATTGAACCATGGAGGAAATACTAGGATATGAAACACTTTGTACCTAATATAAAATAATAAAGAAATAAATCGAAACTACATAACAAATATTGTGAATCGATGGATTGGATAATTAAATTTTACTTTTTGCATTTCGTGGATGACTAATAATCCTTAACACATTTTTCACCTAGCTACGAGTATAACATTAATGAGCATCTTATTAAAAAAATGATACCACTCTACAAATAATGTCGATTTGTCCAGTAATTGCGTTAAACAGAAACCTTTTTCAGTCCAGAAACATTTCATTACTTAAAATAAGCATACTTACATTACTAATTTAATTTACAAACTTATCGCTCACAAAACTTTATTTACACTAAAATTGCTATGGCTGAAAACTTCGGCCAAGTTAAGGCGATAATTTATCATACCGCCGCTATACGAGACTTGGGTGATTCGGGAAAAAGTTAGACTTTCCGAAGTTACTTGCAAGTGTATTTGCGAGAAATCTTTATGAGAAAAATGACTGGCCGATCATGTGATAAATGATGTAAATTTTACTCTGAATAGGTACTTGATTTGTGTTCCATTTAAGTTATGTATAACTTATATTTTAGGTCGTGATCTAGAATGGTGCTTGAGCGATCTTAGCACTTCTTTACTTAAGCGATATATTAGGTATGACTATAGAACCTAAATCTTGAACGTTTACGCTGAAATCTTAGATAGAATGTAGCTATAATATTGCTTTGTCCTGAGAACTTACCGACTAAGCAGAAAATTGTCGTATTGAAATAAGGTGTCACTCACCTCAGTAACTACATATATATGGGCTGTATAAGGAGTACATTCTTATAGGGTAGACATATTATCAACCAAGAAAAGATTTTGGAAATATATATCCCACGGTGTCATTAAATACGGGATCAACGCGAATAATACTTACATTATATTAATGTGAGTACCATTTAAGATAACGTGCCTGAGTATCCCTCATAAATAAGACGTTCAACATGCATAATATTAGTTCTAGATACCTACACGAATATTAAAATAAGTTATTGTTTTTTAATATATGTGTGTAATTATGTGTATCTATATGACGCAAATGTATTTATGTATTTAAAGAAACTATATTTAAAATATGTTTATTTCGAATAGAAAAAAGTTTTCAGCGGGAAAATAGACAATTTTGATTTAAAAAAAGCCGATCGGCCTCAAAATTACAAGCGAAACTTCAACTTCCAACAGGTGGACACACCGGACAGCGTGCTACAAAGTGGTCTCGGCCTTGGGCCTGGGCCTGACACGGCTCTTAGGTCCATGGTAGACCCGAGAGACTATGACCGCCTCCGCTTCTTTCAAATGAATGCCGCCCAACCAAACACCTTCGAAGAAACTATACATAGGGTGAGCATTCAGCAGGATTTCCTTGCAAAAACTTTGGGCGGATAGAGCGAACGAGATCTATTATAAAAACTTTAATTATAAAATTTCCTATTACAGACTGACTCTGACTCTTAATTAAATGTAAAATCTCCATAATCTTGTGAGTAATAGGTGTCATTTGTAATAATAAAATCATTATGTTGATCAAAATTATTTTACTACAAGAAAGAGAAAAAGTTTTAATAAGTATATATAGTGTGACTAATGACAATCAAATATTAATCATTACTTATTAGTCACTGTTGATGCTGCTAAAAGGTCCTGCCCTTAAATAAACTGTCTCATCATGGCATTTTAAAAGCTATTGTTATTATGTGAAAGTCTTTGTATCGTTAACATTCCCATTATACAATAAAGCGCTCTGCCTCTCAAAGGTGTTGCAGGAAAATGCCTCATCTGTTATGCTCTGGATGGCAAAATTCTTAGCCTTATCTATGTTATTATATATATAGACGTTTTATTATTGTTAAAGCAATTCAATAGAATGTGTTTGGCTTTAAAACTACCTATATTATGTAGAAAAATCGCTATATTATTATATTTTATATCATGCTTATTTTTTTATTTTCGTGTATCATCAAATAAATTACTGTCATAAATATTTGATAAAAAATAAATATCCTAGTTTTACTCTATTTTAAATATATTATTATATTGGTGTTACATTTATTTATTCAGGTATTTTATATTTATTTGCCAAACAGAGTATTAGCAGGTTTCAAAATTCAAAATCTCATCAAACATTTTTGGCTTCTTTTTATCGGCATGCTCAAAGAATTGGAGGTGGCTCTACGAATCGGATGTTATCGCATAAAATAAATTTATTATCCTCACACTCTACCATTTTATTTATTATTTTCCGTCTTTAATATAAAACACATTATTTATTTTGCACAGCTCCGTAGTTTGGCAAAATTTGCACGAAAAATATTATGCATGGTATAATATTATTCAGTGATGCATGTTGTGCACGTTAAAATATATGTTCATATTTTAAAATATAATAAAAATAACATATATCGTTTGTAATGTTTCAAGATGCGGACTTTGAAAGATTTTCGCAGTTAAACTACTATGTTTTTTTTTTTTTTTTTCAAATAACTTTATATTTAACCATATTCCCATAAAAGCTTTTAATTATGTATCGTAATATTTAATCAACGCATTATTTTGTTTCAGTTAAAAGTCCAAGAAGCAATGAAGAAAAAAGACAAACTAGCAAGAGAACAAGAAGAGGTAATTTTTTTTTATAACGGTCCAAAAAATCACTCACGAATATTTTGACACAGCGAAATGTAGGTAGTGTTTTCAAAACTGAAAACTGAATACATACCAAAAATAATGCATGAATGTAGTCGAAAACTGCTCCCCTCACAAAGCCTATATCCAAAAATAATCTGATGCCAGCCTCGCACCAACGTGTAATCTCCTGACTGGCTCAACCATTCGACGCACCTACAGAGGCAAGCTAATCGTGCCCTAATCTCGGACTAAGCCTATTAGAGGCAGTTGTATCGCTTCCCTACGAAACTTCCGAAGCCCCTTGCTCAGCACATTTCGCTCGTAAAACTATGGGTCGAACTAAGGAATATTGAACATTGAAATTTTACTGATTCAATAAACCATTTGCCCCAATTTTGGCGATACTATGACTACCGTTGGCGTCTATTGAAAATATTTAATACAACTTTATATTATTTTATTAGTTACATAATGTGTTCTTTTAAAAAGGAGTTGTTTTTTTTTTTTGTAAATTACGTCTTATGTCCGATATTTCTCAACCGATTACCACAAATATCAAAACATACTTTATAATAAAATAACGCCTTTGTTGCAATAACATTGTGTGACATACGACTACATACTTACGGCATGTTTCCGTAAAATTGTGCTAAAATCTCATTTTCTAGAACAGTACGACACGTAAATCCCTTTCGTGTATAAACTGCGCCGTCTTGGTAACTAAGTGTGCATAAATTAAGTTAATGTTCAATACTTTTCTACTTACGAGAAAGTGGTCTTTTTATTGCCCCCTTTGAATATTTATTATCGTGTTCACGCATTCAGGAAAATATTTCGTAAGGAATACTTTAAAGGATTTCTCGACCCATTTGTTGTTCAAATTATGTTTTAAAGTGAGCGAATGCCATCTTGAAAGCTGCAATAGCTTAAAAATATTTGTACTAAGTTCAATATAATTGTAATGAAATATAACTAAGTTACCTCACTCTCTCATTTGCATCATAAAATTTTTAAGTCCCGCTTCAAGACAATACCCGAGGAAACTGAGAAGAATTCAGTGTTGGAAAAATAGCAAAATCCAAAAATGTTGAGGCACAATGTAACGGACTCGAGAAAATTGCTCATTATTTTTAAAATTAAAATTTTCCTATCTTGTTTCTCCACTCCCCTACAAAATAGCCAGCTCAGTTTCTTTGCAAAATTAAAATAATGTTATCTACTTTGGGGGAAAAATTCCCTCGAAATATTCATGTCCTGATGTGTTGACTTTTTTTAAGCATTTTTTATTGTTACAGATCCTTAGAGATATAAGACATGGTCTTATGAACATGGGAAGAGATGGCGTCCGAGGACCTTTTGGAGGTATGTGAAAAACAAATGCCGGGCAACCTCAACCAAAAACAAGTTTTATTAAAATTTGGATGTGGTTAAAAATATTTACACCTATATGCTTCTGAATTGAGTTTTATGTTTTATCTGATTGTATTTTGGTATTTTGGAAAGAAAACTAAGGTTTCAGCTACACACTATACCTACAAATTTTTAGATTACGTCCTTGTAGTAGGTATTTAACATCTCTAAAGTATTAAAACAATCAGATTTGGCTATTTATTGTTAAGCTACCGTGTTACGCATGATGCTTGCACTGTGTTTTGGTACTCAATTTATTTGATCAATTATGCGGTATGCTTTATTCGATTACATTAATTTCCTGTTCGATATCATGATCATTCGGTATGCTTTCGATGTGCATCTATCATTCATTATTACAATAAAGAAGGACTCAGTCGAGATTTCAATTCTATCGAATTACTCTGCGATTGTATCGTAAACAGCAGTTTGGAATCAAATTCGCCATAGACTTGAAAAAAGCCATTAATATCATTCATCAAATTTTAATCAATGTTTACTTTGCGAGAAATGCTAAATGCATGTTTTGGAAAAACAATGTTTTGTAACCACGCACGGCTTTAAGATGTTCGAACACAGCTTTGACCGCAGTGTTGTCAGTGAACCGCCAATGTATGGATGGCATTTTACGGTAAATTTTTTTGGCAATTTTGTTAGCACAGCATTTTTTATTTGCATTACTGGGAACTCAGCTGCACTGGTCTAATAGAGGGCTCGTTTACAGACGACACGTATATGTACGACGACGAAGCGAGAGGCCTCTCAGGGCGAGGCCATTGGTACGACGAGCCACCTTATGAAAGTGATCCTGAAGATTTTTTGATGGGAGGAGGAGCACCAGCGGCCTCATTTCAGAATGGACGTGTTTGTTTCACTCTTAACCTCAGAAATGAGTCGAGAGGTGAAGGCGTAATATCGCTAAGAAGTGCCGGCGATATAAGTTTAGCGAGAACCCCTCGGAGGGGATTAATTATTCCGCAGAGTGGCCCCTACCCGACCACTGTGATCCCCTTGCGAACGGCAAGAGATCGGGAGAGTGGGGATTACGCCGCGTCCGATATCCAATCTATAGGATCGAGATTATCAGGCATCTCCTTAGAATCAAACCGGTCGGAACGAGATTCCAGAAGAGGATACAGGCAAATGTCCGGTTATCGGATAGGTGCTGATCCTTTATCACCAGCTTCATCTGACTATGAAGATCAAGAAAGTGAAACAGATTCTCAGCACATAGCCACCGTGCATAAGGTATTTCAAATATTTTTTTATCATTTATTGTATTTTCTTTTTAGTTCCATTTATTTACAATAATACATATTTTGTGTTAATAGATCATAAATATGCTGATACTGATGTTGCTTTTGATTTCAATAGCCCAATTAACAATTTTATTACTCGTTCCAGTCGGCGGAAGAATGTGAAGGTGTATCGAACCTGGCAGGAAAAGTTAGAGGTCTTAGACAAGATGTCCAGAGAAAAATATCAAGGTTAAGACAAGAAAGGGGCCCCGAAGGCAGTGACAGGCGGACTAGTGGAGACCAAGCGTTTCCATGTTCTAATAGTTCATTCGAAAGTCTTCCCAGCGGATCTGGCAGTAGTGAGTGGATTTATTGAGTTTTTGTTTGTGTTTAATATAAATGGTTTTGTAAATAAGTTTGTCTTTCCTTTCTTTGTACCATAACATCCCATGTGTTACTTACAGATACCCTCTTGTATGTTATGTTATTCAAAATTTTATTTGCACCGTAATCTAATCCTACTAATTGCATTGCATTGAAATACTAAAACTACTACCTATTCACAGTCAAACAAAGATGTACACAGGTATTCTACTTTCAATGTGTTGGTCATAGCCAATGCAATTTATTTTATTTGAGCCTAGAATATTTATGTACAGGCACACAAGCATTGGTTCGCGCCGGTAGTAATCACTCATCTCTCTCGGCAGAAGAAAACATAGAATTAAGTCCAGCCGGGCGGAGTTTACTCGTGCCGCAAATGCTGTGTCGAGCTCGGGCCCTCGTCGATTACGTACCCAATATTTATGAGAAAGATGCCCTGAGATACAAGGTAAGACGACTTAATACTAAAGCATACCACTGTTCGCATCTAGGAAGAAATTTCTAATAACGTGTTATTTGTCAACAGAAAGGAGACATCATAGAAGTGATAAACATGAACGCATCTGGTATATGGCGAGGTGTGCTGAACAATAAAGTTGGTAACTTTAAGTTCGCCAATGTCGAAGTTTTATCTGAAAGGGACACAGTCCGCTCAAGATCGTCCAAATGGTGCAAAAGTCGCGAAAGGCTTTGGGAAACTCGACCACGTACAGTAGAAGAATTGTTGAGAAGGATAGACTTGTTAGAATATGCTGTGGCCTTTGCAAGGAACGGATATGAAGATATAGAACTATTCAAGGAGATCGAACCTTCAGATTTGGACTACTTGGGAATAATGACACCAGAACATCGTACACGAATTCTTGCAGCTGTTCAACTTCTGCATCAGCTTGAATGTGAGTTGGAACAATAATTTTGACCTTGATCTTGAATAAAGTAATCTATTTTATGAAGCTTCTAAGAAAATTATCAACTCTCGTAGGTGGCGAAGGTGAAGCAGAAGCTGACGGAGGCGGTTCAAGCTCTGAAGGCGGCGAGTCTCCCTTTGGTAGACGACAATTTCCTCGAGACTCGGGGTGTTACGAAGCAGGTGTCGGTGTTGGTGGCGTCCGAGTTCGCACTTCACCACTAGTCCACAGAGCAGATGAGCCGGCACATAGACCTCCTGAACCGGCGCCCCAAGCTAAGCGTTCTATTCGTCGACGGCAACCAGATGACGCTGAATGCGACAGAATCGAACGCTATCCAGGAACAGGTACTGAGCGGACGTCTGTCCGTAGCGGTGGTCTTCCTGGTGGTGCAAGAGATGACACCTGCGAATCTGATCATCGGCTCAATGTAGTCAAGTTTGTAGCCGGTGGAGAGCCATGTGCTTCAGAGAAAAGTAGCGACTCAGGGGTGAGTAGTTCGTCATTAAGTTCTGCTCACCCCCATCGTCCCTGAGCGAGGCCTGCCGCGCCCGCGCTCGCCTAGGCGCTGGCGCGGGCGCGTGCGCAGGCCGCGCAGCCGCCCGCTCCCCTCGCCGACACTGAACCATCCGCGCCGCCCGCGTCTGAACACGAATAAGCTAGACAAAATAGTATCCCGCATTTAAGTTTCATTAAGAATGCAACCACGTATGTCTCTTTCATATTTTCATTTTAATCAACCCAACAGTATATCTATTAGACAGATTCCTTATTATACTTCTTCAGATAGTTTTTAGTATTCTAATCAACTGAAAATAAGACTGAAGTTTACTTTCTTTATACGATTAAAGTCGATCATTTGGGCGGTGTGCGATTATAGATTAGTGTGGGTCACCTTCTATTTGCAGAAGCAACTTAGTGTCTAAGTAGACAATTGTCTTTAAAATATCATGATTTACGACGTCAAACCCACATTCTTTGTGTAAGAACTTGTTACTTAAAGACTGACTTGAGTTTCAAAGCACTGGTGTGTGCTGGTAATTTTATGAAACATTAACAGTTAATGAACTCGCAATAATGTAAAGATAATGGTAACTCTTCATCTTTGATAATTCAAGTAATAAATGTGAAAAAAGATATTAATTGATGTTAATAGATTCAATCGTAAAATAGACTTCGGTACGAAATATTATTATGGATTGTAGATATTTATATAGGTTGCTTGTTACGATTTCATATGCAAAATTTGAAATCGCTTTTTATCATTCCTTTATAAATTGGAAAGCATATCATGGATGGCAGCAATTTATTATAACTTTAGTTGCTTTTGATTTGTTACTCTGTTCAAAATCCAAATTAGTTTTTTTCAAACTTCTTCTAGTTTAAAAATGTCATATGCAAAATTATTTTATGTACCTAATATGGAATGCAATTATCGATTTGGTCCTTACGTACACAGTACATAAAATGTACGGCCTTATCTCTTTAAATGTATGTTAACACTTAAATCCATTTCGCATTTATTTTGAACAGAGTATTTAAAAAGCATTAATGACTGTATCTAGGTATTAGTTGAGGAGGCAATATGCCATTTTGTGTAAGTACTTGGGCGTTGGAAGCGCAACATTCAATAGCAATAAATTGTATATAAATTATAGATAGGTTAATTATTATATATGTTGAAAAGTTTTTGTAATTTTTTAAGAGAGCTTTATGCGGTATGCCGTTTGTACAGGTAATGTAGTGAAATTGTGAAATTTTGAATTTCACCCCGCGATCTTCCGTGTCATGGTAAAGCAATTTGACTTACTTTACGATCTTCACACTTGTGACTGGGCTCTCGTAAAATTGTAACTACTATCAAACTACAGACGGGAACAATACAATATTAGGTTTCGCAGGCTGCGTAACAGTGGAAAATGTTTCACATTTCCCTCTTGAAATAATATTACATTTCTCATATTGTACATACCTTATATGATCTTTTCAATATTGTTGGATAAGATGGAACTGTTTTCAATATCTGCTATTATGCATTGCGACGTAGAGCATAATACTTGTGGTTCCAATTTTAAAACAAATCCGGGTCCTTTATTTAAATAAAATCTACTTTCAGTTCGATATCCAATATAATTTTGTTTTGTTATTTGTTACTGATTTACACGATTTGCTGTCATAACAATTTTTTTTAAAATAAGTCCTATGTCGTGGTAGTTTAGACCACTTTCTGTAAAAGCTCAGCCATTTGTGTCAAAATTGGACACTCCCGACTGTCCGTGGTGTTCCTCTTGTAAATTTTGTAAAAAAGAATTCTTACACACTTTTCGAATACAATCGTGAACTAGTCCGAACTATTGAATGTACATAGTTAAATGTTTGTTACTTGTATATTGTAGATAGAATATATTTCTTTTGACAATTGTATATTCAATAAAATAATTCTTTATTAAAAATTCACTGTTAAAAAGATAATTTATTTATAATCAAAATTACTTTATCGATGCTCAGGTAGATTTGAACTTATCCATAGGTTTTGTGGTTATAGCGTTGTTTTAAGACTTGTGATTATAATAATTAAGCTGTATAATTATTTTCTTTTAATTGATGGCTAACAAGCCATACATAATTATCTGTGCGTACTTTTGTAGCAATATTTATATTTTTTTTAAAACAGACCTTATGTGTAAGTTAACAAATCTGTTTACAAACATGGATTCTAAATAAATAAATCCAAAAATTATATCCGACTTTTTTTTCTCTTTATAAGAATTTCTTCGGACCATTACAGTTAAAATAAAATAGAAACTGAGAATTTGACCACGACAAAAGAGAACAAAAGAGAATGTTTTAGGTAAAGCGTATGTATGTACAACAAAACAAAATTACTTGCTAGATTCTAGGAAGTTATTTTCAGTATTCCTACCCATCATCACTACAGTCAGAATAGATATTAATTTGTAAATTGGGAGCAGATAATATATAATTAATATTCTCGGAATTGGGAAATGTACTAGCTACCTTGGTACCTGGAATGATTAATTGATTATAATTATTACTACGTAAATTTACCAAATATCGAGCATGTAGGTACATACGAAATTTGTTATACAGTAGATTTTTATTTTTTTATAAGTACCTATAGTCGGCCTTTAATGTTCCTACTGCTGGGATACAGGCCTCCTTTCGGTGGGAAAGAGAGTGGGATGTAACCCACTACGCGGGCTCAGTGCAAGTTGGTAGATGTCACATGTCTCCGACTTTTTTGTTCTAGAATATTCCGGTTTCTTCACAATATTTTCCTTCATCGATTTGAGAGCAGTGGTGATGAAAAATTTACACAAAGTAAAACGCGTGTCTGGTGAACCTAGACCTGACCCAACCTACGACCTAAACTCATAAGTTGCAGCCGTTACCACTGGGTGACCACCGCTCACCGCGCTTCAACATAATTATGAGGTTATTGTAATTATTTATAGAACTATTTGTGATTCGTTTGTAAAAATTACAATAGTATACACGGCTACTGGTCAACCTTTACAAATCCATTTTAAGCTGATCTGGCATTGTATAGAGTTTCCATATAGTAAGAGGCCAGCCAGGAGGTAGCCGTGCGCACAAGTCAGATTAAATGTAATTTCAAATCAAGAGTGTCAAATAAAACTGTTTTAGATTTAATGTCGTCTGCTGGTTGAAAAATCTGTTTAAATTTTACTTCAAATTCTGGATAGATATTGTTTTATTTCATAGGGATCGCAAATCTGCAAAAAACGTTGATATTCTTATCAAAGTTTTATATAGGTAATAATTCAGTAGTGTTTGCTTAATCTATAAGCCCGAAGCTATCATAAAACTACTCATTCAAAGATCATATCTTTATATCTACACCTAGACCCAAAACTTGTTTATTGCAGCAAGCATAAGATAATCTTATCCGTTATTAATGAGGAACACTTAATATGCGTCAAAGTATTTACTTCAATGGATTGCAAATCAGTATTTCTGCTTGTCCGATGCATTATCGATTTGTACGAGTCGGTAAAATTGATTTCCCTTTAACTTTTTGTAGCACATGCGAATATAAACTCTAAACACAACTGCCAAGGTTTAAATTCTTGTAGGGAAATATCGGTGTATTTATTTAGAGATAACAAGCAGATATACGGTGCAGTGAATAAATATCGACAGTACATCAATGTTGAGGAGCGTGCTCACCTGTTTGCTGGGAAACAACTTGATTATTTCTATTCCAATGTTATAAGATATATGTTTCAGTGTCTGATTTCTATGGCTATAGGCTTCAATATATTTTTGGAATGGTTCTCAATATCTGCACTATTCATTGGAATATTTGGAAATGTATATAAATAAAAAGTACCTATCGTCTTTATTTATGTAAATATTGCCATAGACTACTAAGAATGTTACTAACGAACGAATACCTTTTTATAAAAACTAAACAACTCAATTAAAGATTAGGTATGTAACGAATTACAGCAAAATATCAAGTAGCGATGAAGAGTAGAACGAAAAACGCAGGTAAAGGTAAGATGAGGTAAGTACCTACCATTAAAAAAAAAGTTGTTGCAAATGATTCATTCTTATGCACATACTTCTTCACTTGACAAATACAAGTAGCCTTTCTTGCAACCACAAACGCAGATGAATCGCAGCTATTCGTAGACACCGTACTATCTCAATGCGCCTATAATTATACGAGTCATGACTTATGACGGCTCAATAAGGACCTTATATCATGTTCCTACGTACATTTTTAGGGTTCCGTAGCCAAATGGCAAAAAACGGAACCCTTATAGATTCGTCATGTCCGTCCGTCTGTCTGTCTGTCTGTCTGTCTGTCTGTCCGATCGTGTCACAGCCTTTTTTTTCTATGAACCGCATTAAGATTTTAACACAAAAATAGAAAAAAAAACATTAAATTTTGGGGGTTCCCCATACTTGGAACTGAAACTCAATTTTTTTTTTTCATCAACCCCATACGTGTGGGGATACCCGTATCTATGGATAGGTCTTCAAAAATAATACTGAGGTTTCTAATATCATTTTTTTTCTAAACTGAACAGTTTGCGCGAGAAACACTTCCAAAGTGGTAAAATGTGTGCCCCCCCCCCCCCCCTGTAACTTCTAAAATAAGAGAACGATAAAACTAAAAAAAATATATGATGTAGCTTACCATGTAAACTCCCACCGAAAATTGGTTTGGACGAGATCTAGTAAATAGATTTTTTTTAATACGTCATAAATCGTAATGATACGGGTCCCTCCGTGCGCGAGTCCGACTCGCACGTGGCCGGTTTTTTTTAGTTTGCACGCGAATAAATCTTGTGACGGAACCTTAGGGAACGTGGTATTGCTTTATCGGTATTATAAGGATTCTTATTATGTATTTAAAAAAAGATAGATTTGGATTTAATATTCTTCTTTAAAAAGAGCCTTAGTATTACTTTTAGTAAATTACTGTATCAAACGTAATTTACGATTAAATTTCGGTAATATAAAATCTTCACATAAACAGTTTCAGAAGTTGGTGCATATAATTTAGTTGGATTTTATGTTTTCGCCACTGACTTCCAAAACTCTTTTAGACGTAACATATTTAAGTATTTTTTTTTAAGGTGGTTTTACTATGTAAATTTTAATTTATGGATTCTACACACAGAAATTAACATATTATGTAATTGATTTTCCATTTTACAATAGTATGAGCAAAAGCATAATTTAAACAAGGCTATATAAAATATGTTACTTAAAAAAAAATTAAGTTGCAATTTTTTTTTCATTTTACTTCTCCGAATTATAAACGGATAAATGATAAATGATATTTATTTCTGTAAATAGATCCTTCAAAGACACTTTTACAAGTCGATTTTTTTACATTTTTTTTTAAACTAGATGGCGCCGACATTTCCTATCTGACGACCTCTGAGAAGAAATGTCGAAACAAACTCAGAGAATCATGGTCTCTTTTAAAGTCCAGACATAGATATGCGAGTTTTACAATGTAGGGCAAAATCCGAACAGGCCTTTTGAAGAAAGAGCCAAACAGTTTTGAGTTGACCTGTTCTAACTGACGGTACGCATACATCAGTCCTCGTGTAGCTCAACATTTTTTTAGGGAGCTCAACGATCCGTCGCACGGCGATACCAGATCAGCAAGACATTTGCGTAGGTCATGTGAAATACTCAAAACTAATAAGATGTAAAAGAATATCGCAAAGGCACTCGAACACGTAAATTCCTTCTTAACTTTCCTAAAGATACGGTATCGTAGTGCACATTAAGTCAGCCGACTGCACGAGACACAGCACATACATTTATAATTCTGAAGGCACAGGAACCAAGTTACGACTAGCGCAAAATTTACTGTGTCCATAAACGTCCGAATGCAAACTGTATGACGGTAACAGCGAACGCAAACAGTAAAATTTAAAATTAAAGGTGTTCACTTTGTCGTAAATTTTACATGGGTAGGTTACCTACTATTTTATTTATTCGTTTCGTAAAAGTATTGATAGATGTTTTAAGGACGATTAAAGAAAATTGGGTATGAAATGATATTGCAGCAACAAGACTTATATCAGTTGAGATACGCATATCTAAACAATTTCGAATTTTCAGTTTGGTTTGAAAGAGTATGTTTTATTAATCAGATGATTTAAAATACTATAAGATCATAATATATAGCTTTCCGCCCGTTTGCCCTCATGGACTATACGTTTCTTGTCATTTAACGGGATAATAGTCACTAGCCTATGCCACTCAGGAATAATGTAGCTTTCTATTGGTGAAAGATTTTTTTCAAATCGGTCCAGTAGTTTCAGAGCGTATTCAATGCAAACAAACAATCAAATATTTCCTGTTTATAAAATTAGTTATTTATTGATAAATATTTTAAGGGTTAATTAAAGAAATTGTACATGTACCTATACAAGTATAAACATTAATAAATTAATAATATAGTACACTTACGAAAATTCAAGGATATCCACTGTGAAAATCAATATTGTGTTTGCAGTATTCACAAATGAGTTCCGTACCGTTCGCTGCTTTGAATTATTGAGTTACCAACATACGGATACTCAAAAAATGGTACCATAGAATTGCGTGGTTCAATTTTAGTTGAAGAGGATGCTCTCGAATTGGTCTCGTTAAAAATTCATGAAAATCCGTTGTGTGAAAAAGTATTTTGTACAATTTTTTTTTCGTATGATTTAAAGACTGGGTGTTCGTTAATATACTTACTAAGGGCAGGTCTCAAAAACAACTCTGTACTTATACGGGACTCATGTCAAAATTCTATCTCTAGTATTGTTTTTGTCTATAAGTGTTTATTTTCTTTTTACTCCTTCCTAGAAGTTCCAAATAAATTGCTTTGGTACCGGATGGATCTTGTGTACCAGTGATATAGAGCGCAATAGTTTAACTTCAAGAATAATCATTTGCAAAATACAGTATACTGTAACAAAAAATGTGGATACCAGTACAATATTTCATGGAAATTTATTAAATATTTTCCTGGCAATAATATCGATGTAAACAATTTTATTTTCATTTGAAGTTAGAAGATAGGGAAAGTTAGACCTTTCAATGTTACACATGTTGAACATGCTAATTACATAATTCATATTAATTAGCTAGCTACACCTGAATGAGCAATCTCGATTGCTGATTGATGCAGACATTAACGTGATGAGCTAATTTTACATAGTGATAACTACTGTCAATCAATAACTTTATTGGGCTTTTTGGTCAGGATTATGCAGATTGATTTGTTCCCGAAAATTTTCTTACAATACATTAAACACATTTAAATATTTTTTTTATTCATGATAGGCCTACGCTTGACCGCCAGTTTGCCTGATGTTAAGCGATACTGCGATCTACGATGGAGCGCGCTTGCCTAGGAGAAACCGATTCACTCGTGATTTAAAGACTCCCAGATTAAAGCCATTGGGGAAGACCACATTTCGCTCATTCCACATTTCAGCGGTACGCATGATAAAAGTGGACTTTCACCGTTCCGTTCAGGTTTTTTGGATTTTTTAGTTAAATGACTTACCTAGTTTTTATGTTAAATAAATGACTTATCAAATAAATTATGAACCCAATTTATTGTATAACATACATATATAACAGTCTATTACAAACCCTCTGGGTGTTTGTGATAGTCTACCTATTGTAGACACAAGGTAATAATAAACGATTTCAGAATGAATAAAGATGATCGAGAAATTTATTTTATTGACCTATATTTGCATACGACAAACAACAAAAACAATTAAAGCCACAGAGTAAAAAATAATGACAGTAGCCATACTAGCTATATCAGCTAACTGCATATCAGTTTACAGTATCGTACTAGTCTGCGGCGCAACATGGGTGTTCAGACATGTTTACCTGAGTGAGGTATGTGCACTGTAATTAACTTTTTATTTTCACACCGACAGACCACCGGCATTGGTTCGCTCGTTTGAATAGCGAGACGGGAATTGCGAATAGGCAATTTGTAGCTGCTATAAATATTAGGGGAACAGTGGAGTTATATTGATAAAATAGCTAGATAGGTACATTTGACAAAAGACGAACTAAATACCCCTAAGTAGGTGAAGTGTAACTTGAAGTGTAACCAGGCCAGTCCTATATGCCGCATGTCGGACGACCTATCGATTGCGAAATATCGCATGATAGTTTGTCTCTATCAGGTATTCTATTAAGCCTCAAATAAAAAAATTGTTCCTCACTAGGTAATGTAAAAAAATACGAAATTAATGTCAAATTTATTCTATATAAAAACAATCTAGTAATAGGTTATTATTTCCAGGCATGAGCAACAGCATACACCGTGCATAGCTTACCTACGTCTTTACTAAAAGTGCGTACTCATTGAAGATTGTCACTTAACATCACACTTAAAACAGTTTACGATGTCAACGTTAGTAAGTATAGGAGACATAGTAAAATTGAGGTTTTCCAACTACATGCTAAAAGTATTGTGTCTCTACAGTGTCGGTACTCAAATTATAAAACTAAGCGCAAATAGTTGCTGTTTTAGACTTACAGGACTTGTGTGTTAAGCTTGTTGCACACTGAGGTTGAGATAATTTGTTTTTAGAATCAATTTACCTGAAACAAATAAAAAGGTAGTCATTACAAAAATACATTAGACTAACACATAAATTGTTAATTAGAAACACTCCCTTCTAAGAGCGCGCTCAAGTACTAACCGGTTAAGTACTAGCTTTGCAATTTCTAGAAACAATGTAGGTAATGAGTAGTATTTAGACACAGTCGCAGTATCAACTTTATCAAGGAATGCTGCTTTGAATGCTGGATTAAATGAAAGGATAGTAATTGTATTTAATAAATGTATTTATCTAGTTCTACGGCTTTTTGACATCTTGTTTGACAATCACTTGATTCGAAAGACTAATTTAGACGTCGATTATCTCAATATTGAGAATTCTAAAATACTTAGTTTTTATAATAAAAATACCAGCAGTCTGTTGCTTTATTAAACGCTTCATAGCTCTAGAACTAGCCTCTAGTTCCTAACTCTAAATATATCATTTAGAATGAGAGAGCTTGACCATCCTAACACGTGCACTCAGTTGCTTAAAACATGAAACGCTTCAGCACATTTTATGAACTCAACTCTTTCAATATCTCAGTGTATACACAACTTAAGCCTCTAGTGTCGTACTATCGACGGAGAGGGTACATTAACAGTGTTTTACGACATCCACTCCGACTAATAAGTACCTAGTTAAGGATTAGAATTAGCCTTTAAGTTTAAAACAAATAGAAGTCTGAAGTCTCCCACTATCATTGAACTCAAGAAGTTTAATGATAATAGGATACTTAATTAAACTGCTTGTAATAGTTTCAATAATTGCTTTAGGCATATTGTTTTACAATTTCCTAGAGGTCAGCATTGTTTCAAACCTTCTGAGTTTGGGTAAAACTCTGCTAGCCGCAGTAAATGGCAAAGGGTAAGCGAAAATACCTTCAGGATTTAAAAAAAAATATGAAAGAAATGATTTATTATTCACAAAGTGGTTAAAAAAAGGACGGGAGTAAATAAGTACGCATCATAATTCTATTGTAAGTACTTATGTGGAGTAAAAACATATAGGTAATTGTATTAGTTGGCAAAAAGAAACATAATGAAAACTGACCATCTTAAGCATTGATACACACGGGCAACAAGAAATAAATCTTGGGCTCCTTTTTTCAAGTGATTGGAAAAATAAAAAAATGTGTACACCAGTCTTTGTAGGAATTATTCAGATTATTAAGGGGTTTATTCGAAACGCTCAGTAAACCTCTATAAACTAGGTAATTAAACTTAAAAAAAACCGACAATAAAGTTTTTTTTTTTTTTTATATTAATAATTGAAATAATTATATTATTCTCAATTGATGGCTCAAAACTTACGCTATATTGTAGTCTACTTATAATTACAGGGAAAAATACATTACATTTTATGCTGTATAAGCTAAGCAGCATTAACAGAAGATATCAAATTATAGCTAGGTACCTACTGGGAGTTGATCAATATTTGTACATCTGGATAGACGTACAAATATTGGTCTCAATGTGAAACGACGGAGACCAAACGTGACCCGAAGATGGACCGACGTGGTGCACGAGCAAGCAACTAAGTACAGCGTTGCGAACGCGGCGTAATTTAGGTCACGAATTTTTCAAATTTGAGTAAATGTACAATCACTAAAATTCTAAATTTGATTTCAAATACGCAAGCAGTTAAGCTAATTCTTTAATAAAATTAAATTAAAAATAAGATTTAACGGCTGAAATCTTCTTAAAAATGTATCTGAAATAAAAAAAAAGAACATTTGAGAAAAACCTATTTTTAAATAATATAGGTTGTACGTTTCTAGTTTTAATCGAATTTTGAAATGATTTTTCAATAGCGTAAGCGTCTGGTATGGTTATTTTTTTTTACCATGTAAATATACATAAAGCATTGAACATTGACTCCATACATTTTTGATTAATTTGCCTTTTAATTTCTCATCCAACAAAATTATCTTTGCTTATTTTCCAAACTGATTATCCGTATGTACTCGTTTCAGTCATCAGCATGGTCTTGGTAATTGCAAATCTCAAGCCGAACACACTTAGGTGGTCTAAACGGAATGTTAATGTATGGAGAGTGCCATAATTTCTGCGTAAACTTACGCTTTCAATAATAAATATTTATATATTGCAGTTCCCAGTTCAAACACATATAGGTAATTGCCTTAAGAAAATTAAGTTTCTTGTTATTATTCGTAATTTGAATTATTAGTCTGCTTACGTGTAGTTCACGAGTAAGGTTAGTTTTATGAGTAATTAAATCTCTAGGGTTAAACCAATATCTGCCTCTTTAGGTAAAAGTGGTCAATTTGTCCCAATCTATTATTGAATAGATTGGGACAAATTGACAAGTTTACTGTCATGCTATTGAGCATCTTATCTCAATCTCAATTTAAGTAGCATGAAATTAGGGACAAACCATAAATTGAGCATTAATTAATTTGCAAATTGACAACTTCATTGTCATGCTTAATAGTATGATCTATCACAATTTCAATGTAAGTAAAGTAGTAATCATTGATTGAACATAAATTAATTTTCTTTTTGTATTTTTTAGGCATTTTCCATGCAAAGATTATTAAGTTATTTTAGTGAAGGAAAAATACGACCGCGGGCAGGATTCGAACCTGCGTCTTCTGGATAAGTACACCAGACGCTATGTCGAAATTTGCCTTCACATTTTTAATTTTGTATAATTTGTTTATATAACAAATATATTTGTTATATAAACAAATTAAATTATTAACAAATTAATAAATTAATTTGTTTATATCACAACTAGTCTAGGCGGCGTTATCAACATAAAACATGCACCAGATTCAAGTTCGACCTCCAGCAATACAAATGTGAACTTCATTCAATTTCATGCAGAAGTTTTTGCTTAATGCGTGACTAACATACAGACAGACAGACAAAATTTCAAAATAATGTTGTAATGACGGGGGTCTTTGAATTTTTTTTTGCCTATTTTCATAATTCTATTTTAAAATGTTAGACAAGTAGACACAATGTAGCAATTTCAGGATGTTAACGTAAGTAGACACTGAAAACCCACCAAATTTTATAATGGAATCAAGAAGTAAGTATAATCAGATTTGATGATAATTTAAGCAAAATATTTTAGCAATATACCTACTATATTAAAGTTAGGATTTAATTATCCTTGAGAAATCTAATCTGTATTTAAGCCGAAGCTTATTAACTTAGCGGTTTCTAGAGCTTCAGTATTAATATAGTTAAACATTAATTTATTGTATACATTATTTCATTACCCTTTATTGATCTTACTGTTACTATATTACTTACTTAAAGATAATACATTCGCCAAAAATCTTTCCGGCTACAAATATAATTTTGTAGTAAGTACCTAAATAAAATGTGCAAGAAATTTAACTTATTATTAAAGCTATATTCCTTAAAGGGCTAAGCAAAGATACACTAATGTTGTTTACATATACTTATGCACTTCTGCCGTTTTCAGTCCAATAGAGTGTGTTCCATTTGTTCTAGAAGAAGGGTAGAATGACTTTAATTCTTTGTCCTAGATCACATGGTTTAATAATATGAGTTGTTGGGAACTTTCAATTACTTAGATCGAGTGGCATAATACTATAATAGCACAAAGAAACATCCTGCAATACAGTCACTAAAACATGTTTACTAAAACATGTGGCTGGCGTTATGGTATTATGTATACAAAAGGGCGAAAATTGCACATAAAACGGTGGGGCGAACCAAAGCGCACGCACCGAATGTTTGCCGAGGGAATTATGTCCAGACATGTGATTACACGCATTTATTGCCGACATCCTTGCAGGTGGTCCCTTAACCTGTAATTTACTTAGCCGGCATGCTATCCGGCTAATCGATGTTTACCTCGATAAGTCACGGAACAACCGATAATTTTGGCCAACCGTCTCCCTGCTTTCGAAAGGAAAATGGGTTTGAAATCGGTCGTCGGGCGAAAATTAAAGGGTCTGAAAATTTTTAGGTTGATGTCTGATTACTGAAACGGCCTTGGTAAAATTAGTATTGATATTAAGTCAAATAGTAAACTGCCTAGTCTAGTGGTCCCAATCGCGACTGCTACGCTAGAGGTCTTGGGTTCGATCCCCAGGTCGAAATTCTCAGTAGCAGCTCGGAGTCTGGATTTGTGTTCGGTCAATGGCAATAGGCTCGCCCCCCATTACATGGGACCTAAACATACCGGCGAACTATGGGTGTACATTAAGTACACCTCTGACTAACCCTTCGGGGAACACAGGCGTGATAGTATGTTATGTTATTAAGTAAAATACTTGGATAAATATACTACCAACCCGCACTGGGCCCGCATGGAGGTATGGCCTGTTTCCCAGCAGTGGGAACATAATAGGATGATTACGTATGTATGTACGTACGTATGTATGTAATTATACTCCTATTTACAACTAGCGACACGACTCCGCTTCACACAGCTGCTACTAATAAGATGCATGTATTAAAACTAAAACTTATAAACCTTCCGGAAAATAATCTTTAGGTAAATGTTAGTGATGTTAATTTTGGCGCTCTTTGGGGGAGGCCTACGTTCAGCAGTGGATGATGATGATGATGATGAAATGTTAGTGAAAACGGTATCAAAATCCGGTCCGTGGCTTATAATAATTTACTGGAGAAACTGATAGACGTCTGTTTTCGGCTATGTAGTAATGCTCCTAATAATTTTAAGGTAAAGAAAAACTATTTGAGCTATTGTCTACTACGGAGTGGTTTAAGGCGAAAGTAATTTACAAAAATATGTCGCTATAAAAGCACTTCGACCAATCGAAGAACAAATGAAAATAAACGTAGTTTGTATTTATTGCTTATGTTTCTGAGCATAGAAATAGATACACTGTTTAAGTTACATAATCTAACAAATAAAATCACAAAACAAGATAATAATCTTTATAAACCAGACGGGAATACAATTAAGTACGTTCGTTTTTATTTTTATGTAACAGTTTCTTTATGAATGAGAAAAATATTCTTATCTCAATTTATTGTTTAGTAGTTAAACCGATTTTTATAGCAAAACTAACTCAATCTTTAGTTACAAGAAATTAAATGAAATGATATTTATTTCTGTAAATATAATTTCATTTCATTTCTGATATTTATTTCTGTAAATATTATTTCATTTTATTTCTGTAAATATCATAATATATGTAGGTATAATTGATTTGTTCAAAATTGCCTCATCATTTCGATAGAACACTTAGACTTACGAACCTGGTCTTCTTATGGCTTATCATCGTCATGGCGAATGTCACGAATCCCATGGCAGTGATTATAGGGCAAGGAAAGGAAACTGCGGGTACTTTTCGGTAAGAGACCGACATACAATCCACGAGGATTTTCAGTATAAAAAAACCTTCTTATATCAACAAAGAAAAGCAGTCTTTACACATTCTCCCAAACTATCCTAACAGAAATACGTGCCAAACCAAAACACCAAACACCGTTGCTTGGCCAAGCCCCTGAAATGCGAGCTAACCCTCGAAGGAGTTTTAACCCGACGCGTTTTTCCAAACTCACGGCCGAAGTCGCGTTCACGGACCGTTCCGCAAAAAGCCCTCTACCCATTTAATTTTATGGCAAGGGTGGCGAAAACTCGTCTCTCGTATCCTCCGTTGGTCTTTTATTGTTTGTATTTTTTCGCAACTCGACGGCATTCACCGGGCGTGCAGAAAAAGAGGAGCATTCATTGTTCACGTAACGCTTCGTACATGCGAGCGTATGTTTAACTATGGTTTTAACTTTTTAGTTTTAACATCCCGTTTAGTAATGAGGTTTAGCTATGTAATCTGTTTATACTAAGTTGAATGTAGGTCGTTAAGTAAGGTAAGTTGAATAATTTCACTAAATTACATAGATTTTGAATAATTTGTCCTTCTTAAAACGCAAATTACAACAATGAATTCATTTGAAGATTTTTTTATTTTATTTAATTCATTCATTTCATTCATCATTATAAAGTGATTGTAATGGCAAGTTAAGCAAATCCATATCATAAAACTTAAGAAATTTTGTTAAATTGTTAAGTCATCGATAATTTATTTGCCGTTATTAAAACATGTAACACGTTTTACCTACTTGTCACATTTCAATACTAATTTATTTTAATCACATTTATCAGAGTAAATAAACGTAGACATCTAAAAACCGGGAAAGAGGCTTGAATCGCTGAAAAATAAACCGTCAGCAAGCCAATAAAATAAAGAGCTTCAACAAAAAAGAGTAGATAGCAAAAAGGGTTTTTACAAATGTCTGTTACGTGAGACTGTCTACTAGGTCGCTGTAGACCAGTGGCTTGAAGTTATGAGAAATTGCTTAAGTTAAAACTTTTAGATAGGTAACGCCTTAATACGTTTTTGTGAACATTGAACAAGCCTTTATTCGCGGAAAAATAATGTTTTAAGATTTTGATTGGGAATCCAAAAAATTTTAACATGATACCTACTGAAAAAATAGGGTCTTTGAATTGTCTGTTGTTTTACTTTAGCTGGTAGGCGACTTCTTACAGGGTGTCGGAGAAGACATCAAGAAAATGATCCAGGTTGTCACATGAATACCTATGACGATCGTTATACTTACCTATGTCGTCTCAGAAGTCTGGTAACAGTCACTTCGTGCGAAATATCTACCTATGATATTGTACCGGATCTGGATAATTTAGAAGTGACTCTAAAATCGTTAGATAAACTTATTACAGAACATTATGCTAGTTGCATAAAGTAGGTATACTTTCAAACATTTCTTACAATTTTAGGGACTGGGATCAGGGAATATAATATAACAATATATAAATTTTAATTATGACAAACTTAGGTGAAGTGGAGACACACTTAAAACCATTAATAAAATCTTTTGACGGGACATTATACAAACAGAGAAAAATAAACTACTTCACCCATATAAAAGTCCAGTGACAGTCCAAAATCTGTTGTCACTTACATCTCGAACGGGGAATCGATTTACACTCGACATTGTTGAGAGTCCATTGCCAAGGGACCCAATCGTGTAGTGACAGCGCCACGGATATTAACCACTCGATGGCTAATTGTTCCCAGTTCAATTATCGAACAACTGTCAACGGAGTATTCAACGGACAAACCCAGAAACAAGTTTAGCGGACAATTCGATTAACAACTTGATGAATCATATCGTCAGACATCGTTATTAAAAATTTTTTGTCTGATCAACATCATCATTATTCATCAATATTATGGATTTCTTATATTCATATCGACCCGACTTAATTGACTTTGTAAGCAACAGTAGTTTAAGTCCAGGTTAAAAAACTTTTACGAGGCCTTAGAATTCCAACTGCTTCACTGTTCTGGTAAGTCTCAAGCACAGCTCCTAAGCATGAGGCCCTGGGTTTGATTTCCGGGTTAAGTAACAGTTTGGCAAAACAAGTTTTTCTATGAAATTCGCAAAATAGCATCTCGTGGTATAGTTTTATATAAGGATAGCAACAATACATGTTTTGTCATCAGTTAAAGGACTTTCACTTCTAAACAAAGGTCTCCTCGATAGATTTTCACAAGGACCGGTTATAATGCCGCCTGTATCAAATGACTCCCAGCGGTTCACGGTCGTCTGTCCATCTCGTTTGAGGTCGTTCTATGCAATGCTTAGGTTAATGGCAATATGGAACCTATAAACGTACACTATTATGAAAGTGAAATATTACTTCCTTATTTGGGAATACGGGAGCCGTGGTAGGTAGAGATATGTTAATTCACTTGACTATTTTTTTTTTATTGATTTGCCTGGATAAGAAACTTTATTGTTAAATTTCTAATTACAACGAATTAATTGCTGAATACCTTATTATTCAATGGATGCGAGCGAGGCAAACTCAAAAGGAGCATCTCTAAATGAATCGTCGTTGAATAATTGATGTCTCCGTACTTTACGACACGATTGTCTACAGAATGCATTGGTAAGTAACGTAGACTGGTGATTAGGTAGAATATCATCATTCATCATTGAGCTTACTTTTTAAAACTATGTTAACTACCCCACCCTGGGTTTCAGTCTACCTAGATGAGGCTGGATATCAGTATTTTACACGAATTCACTAAACAAATCCTAGGCAATACGGATATTACAGAGAATATAGTTATATGTTTATAATTGAAATTTATAACTTAAAAGGTTCCTGCAATTGTTGGACCACAGCGAGTCAAGTTCATGGCTAATATAATACCTATCTAATTCCCATGACCAGACCACAGGACAAGGGTGGGTAAGTCTTTAGTCGGCAAGGAGTCCAACATATTCTGACGCATCTTCTAGCGGTGGACTGTCCATGAGGTCTTCCCACATTCAAAAATAAAAGGTGTCCTTAGTCCGGCTGACGGAGAGAATAAAGCCTAAGATATATTACGTGGTAATGGTCATTGGTGTACTGTCCGCAATAGTGGATGTTGATCAATAGAGTACGTCATGGAGTTGAGTCCCTATTCAGTTAATACATACAACTGTAGGTATACCTATATCAATACACCTCAGTCTTTATATCCTTATCTGCACGTAGGAAAAAGGTCTGAAAAATGTGTACATTTCCGAAAAGTGCTTACGGTAACCTATATTCAACGCTGCATAATCTTTGGCCCAAACACTGCCGCTTTGTGTTTTGTCTCCAAGTTCTAATTGGATCAAGATTTCTCGTTTAAGAAAAACCTACTGTTATTTGCATCGTAAAGTTTACTTTTCGTTTCTCAGTAATTAAGTTTTGTTATTTCGAATGTCTTTATGTGGTTGTCAATGGATTCATTCTCTTAATGTTATACTGTTTTCCGATTTAGTTATTTTAATTACGTTTCTCATAGGAAGTTTATTGTTTTCATCATCTTCAGCTAATCATCATTCTTACATTCTTTTAGATTTTTAAATATATTGTTACGAGCTGGGGTTCGGGATAAATTAATTAACACCAATTTACCAATAAACAAACAAACACTTTAATTAAATACACTAAAACACAACAATAATCACCACAACGTCACTATAGTTATACACTACACTCAACAATATCGCACAATTAATCACTTGTTAACTCACTTCGATCTTCACTTGTTCGCTTCCAACACAAGACTACCCTGCCTAGCCCTCACGACCGGTATTTATACGCGCAATGAAGATTCCAGAGTCGAATGGTCGCGATTAGTCGATAAAAATCGTGTAGGTACCTAACCGCCTATTGTTTCCGGGCGTTGACCCGTGACCTTGGCCTTGAACGGTTATTATTTGCGCGCGGTGCAGTCGGGTACATTCTTTTGTGTTTCGACGTGCTTCTATGACGGATCTAGAACCTTCGTGGCCTATCCACGTTTTTCTATTAGTTACTCGGCGTAACACTGCCCCCTCCTAAGACATGCTCGTCCCGAGCATCATTAGATCCATGATACCGCGCTAAACGATCCACATGAACGATCTTCGGAGCACCTCTTGGTCCTTTTTGTATCCGGTAGGTGACATCGTTAATCTTAGTCACGACTCTGTAGGGACCGTCCCATTTTGCCTGTAACTTAGGTGACTTTCCTTTGCTGCGCACCGGGTTATGCAGCCACACTAGTGAACCTTGATCGAAACCCTTGTTGTTCATCTTGCGGTCGAAGCGGGTCTTCATCCTCTCGGACGTTTGTTGGCCTGATTGCCTGACATTCCCAGAGCTTCCTTTTTCTATATCACTCATATCTGTTCTTAACATTCTCTCCGGTACTGTGACTTCGTGCCGGACATCAGATTTTTCGCAGTTTTCATTTTTCCTCCAATTTACAAAACCAGGTCTGCTCGGAAACCTTCCACTGGATCCTCTTCGCTTCGGGCAACTCATTCGGAGATGACCCCTTTCTCCACAGATGTAACATCTAGGAGCTGCCACACACTTCCTTTCTTCGTTAGATCGGTCCTCTTTCAATATACGACGTTTGCAACAACTAGCTTGAAGGTGTCCCCTTTTTCCACAGGCGTAGCACTTAACTGCTTCCACGATCTCCTTAACTCGGTAGTCTCCATAGTCGAGTCTTGCTGCCTCCACCTCCAAGGTATGAGATAAGGCGTCCTTCAAGGTCTTGTGGTGCCCTAGTCTCACAGCGGCTCTTACGTCCACATCTCTTATTCCATCGACGAACGCAACCATCAGACAAACGTCAATAAGCGTAGGGTCAGACTGGTACGCTTTTCTAACTAGTTTCTCAACTTCCAGGGACCACTGCTGTAAGGTCTCATCACTGCCTTGCACACGATGCTTCAACTGAGCCCGATACACATGCTCCAGGTGTGTGTCACCGTATCTTGACTCCAAGATCTCAACCAGCCGCTCGTAGGTCACGTCCTTCCCAAGAACCTCTAAAACGATTGAGTCTTGATCGCGGAGACCTAAAATGAGAGCAGTCATAGCCTGTTCTTTCGTCCACCCGTTTGCGTTCTTAACAGCTTCCAGCTGAACTTTATAAGCTGACCACGATGATGTCCCGTCGAAAGGTGGCAGTTTAAACTCATATCTTGGAGGGTCAACCACAGATCTGTTTCTCGCCTTAAGGTCGTCTAAAGTCTTCCTCATCTCAGCCATCTTAACTTTTAATTCAGAAATCCAACTGTCATGCTGCTTAACTTGCTCTTTCATCACCTTGAGCTCCTTGCCAAATGTGGCATGAATGTCCTTCATAAGGAGCATTTGATCATCTTTAGCCTTCTGTATCTGCTCCTGCAACAGACGAGTTTGTTCCTCCTGCCGACGGGCCTGCTCCTCCTGCCGGCGGGCCTGCTCCTCCTGCCGGCGGGCCTGCTCCTCCTGCCGGCGGGCCTGCTCCTCCTTATCCTGCTGTAGTTGCTCTTGTAGTTGGCGAGCCTGCTCCTCCTGACGGCGTGCTTGCTCCTCCTGACGGCGTGCTTGCTCCTCCTGACGGCGTGCCTGCTCCTCCTCGCGGCGTGCTTGCTCTTCCTCGCGGCGTGCCTGCTCCTCCTTATCCTGCTGCCGCTGTTCCTGGAGCATTTTCATCAAGGCCGCCAGGTCAACTGTTGGTGTTGGAGGGGCTCCAGATGGGCCAGGGACTGGTCCTTCCGTCGCTTGCTGACGGCCCGAAGGTTCTGGAGAAGAATCTCCAAACCGCCTCTGATCCATATCCTGTTGCCGCTGACTTCTGGTACGAATACCGTCCGTGTCGTCCTTTGGCAAAACTGGCATAATTTATCCCACTTCTGACACCAAATTGTTACGAGCTGGGGTTCGGGATAAATTAATTAACACCAATTTACCAATAAACAAACAAACACTTTAATTAAATACACTAAAACACAACAATAATCACCACAACGTCACTATAGTTATACACTACACTCAACAATATCGCACAATTAATCACTTGTTAACTCACTTCGATCTTCACTTGTTCGCTTCCAACACAAGACTACCCTGCCTAGCCCTCACGACCGGTATTTATACGCGCAATGAAGATTCCAGAGTCGAATGGTCGCGATTAGTCGATAAAAATCGTGTAGGTACCTAACCGCCTATTGTTTCCGGGCGTTGACCCGTGACCTTGGCCTTGAACGGTTATTATTTGCGCGCGGTGCAGTCGGGTACATTCTTTTGTGTTTCGACGTGCTTCTATGACGGATCTAGAACCTTCGTGGCCTATCCACGTTTTTCTATTAGTTACTCGGCGTAACAATATATCCAATATTTTCATTGTTAAAAAAACTACTGTCCACAGAGTCTTAGAATATGAGAAATTCAATATTATAAGATTAATTTTAATTAGAATTAAAGCCTGTTCAATTTTTAATAAGAGGGACTAAAATTCAATTCGGTAGGTATACTATTGTAAGAACCAAGTAGGTATTCCATTAAATCTTCTCACTTAATGCAAGGAATTGAGTGAAAAATTGGAATTGAATTTTCATTTAGCATAAACGATTAACCATTCCAACGTGATTGCCATGCATCTATGCTAATCCGTTTTTTTATTGTAGAATCACAATTTTAAATGAATAAGGTGAACCCGGTTCATTATTGGTCCTGTATTTGGTTTTGGTGGATATGAATTACTTTATTAGAGTCTTAATACCGTAATGTAATATAGGTAATAGTGACATTTAATCTTTCAGGGAGATCATTCCAGATTTCAGGTAAAACAAATTAAAATTAGAAAGTCAGTAGACTAAAAAATATTTGTAGGTACTGATAGGCGAAATTGTAGCGTGCGCGGGTGGAAGTTGGTTAGACAGAGCTTATGACAGAGAAGGATGGCATTCCTTGGGGGAGGCTTTTACCCGAAAGGGCAATATATTAATTATGCATCAAATAATTTAGGTAGTTGATAATTTAAAGTAAATAATAATTTAAAATAACTACAAAATATAATCTATAATTTAACAATCAAATTCATCCATGTTCATAATGTAGTTGAATATAGGTTAACAAGCTACCAATTCTTTTTTCTTGTATCGTTTAAATATGTATCTATTATGCATGGAATTAAATAAAGCGTTATTATTATTATTCTCTTTATTCATTAAAATACATATTCTTTTATATTTCTAAATATTTTCTAATATAAAATACATATTATATTAAAAAAAAACATTTAAAAATATAAATATATAAATATAAATATATATATATTTATATTTATATTTTTAAATGTATATATATATATGTATATATATATATTATTATGTTTTATTATTATTATTACTGATAGGCAAAAATAGAAAGTAGGCTAAAGGAATACTAGTGCCATTACTTTACACTTGACGTCATAGTATTATTTCTCGTTTACCCAGTACTTCTAAGAAGTTATCTTACTTTCTCAATGTTAATATTGAGCAACAAATGAATGATTTAATTGATATTGAATCATTAATTTGTTGACAAAAAAACTTTAAACTAATGTCTGTATCTTTCTGGATGGATACATTTGGCTGCAAAACATTTAAAAATGCGATGGTATTCACTTAATGAACTCAACAGCACATTCACCATTCATTTCATTCTTATCGTAAAAAACTAAAGCAATAAAATTAGATCATATTTTTATTGTATTGAAATAACAATTAAAGTGGCCACTTAACGGTAAGCAGAAAACGCAGCCTAAAGACACCAGAACACCCAGTGGTATCACTGGCGCCTTTTCATTTTGAGATTCCAGTTATTACATGTAATGTACTTCATTATAATATTAGTACGCACGGCTACACATTAAGCTATACAAAAGTATAGGCTGGCCTTGAATTGCACGGAGAGCCTTTACAATTCGAGGTCAGTGTAAACTGGTTTTGTATAGCCTAATGTGTAGCCGTGTGTACATTACTGCTTAGTGGTAGAATATTTGATAATGTACATAGTTCAACTAACCCAGACGAATGCAAGAATCGTCAAACTAATAGAATAATCTGTTCACTTGGCTTAGAAATGACACGTTTGCACTCTCACGAACCATTATAGAAATTACTAGAATAAATGAATTGCATGCGAATGGCCTTATTAGTTGGTGTATCTCGTTCTACGCTGTACTTATCGATTTCTGTTATGACAAGTGGAGGACGTTGAACTATAATTTCTTTGTTTTCAAAGAAAAAATCATTACTTCGATATGCATTAGATTCATACATATTCTATTGTTCGAGGTATTCTAAACGATGCGGGGCATGTTAGAAAAAAATATACATTGATGATATTTGTAAAATAAAATAGCGGTACCTAATTAATGATAAAATCCTACAATAATTATATTATTATTATTATTTAATTGGTCATCTAATCAACTAAGAATGGCAATAGGCTCGCCCCTATTACATGGGACCTAAACATACCGGCGAACTGTGGGTGTACACACGGCTACAGGTCAACATATACAAATCCAGTATAAGCTGATCTCGCTTTGTACTGGCTTCCCATATAATAGGAGACCACCGCAAACTGGTTTTGTATAGCTTGATGTGTCGCCGTGCGTACATTAAGTTCACTTCTGCCTAACCCATCGCGGAATACAGGCGTGTTGGTTTGTAATGTAATGTAATCTAAGCAACTTTTTTTCTTTTTGGCAATAAAATACAAAAAGGTTTTATACAAAATAAGTTATTACTTTTAGTTAATGTTGTGAGGGCATTTACTTATAAAATGTATTATGTAAATAAACGTAAGTATTCAAAATATGAACATTCAACTTCAAAGAACAAAAAAAAATACGATACGATGTCTGTCACAATACAAAAGATATTTTTGTTAAGCTCACGATGTTTAAGAAACAAGCCCGTTCTCCAATGTAATTTGAAAGCGAATGACATAAATTCTCAACGGACTAACGGACAGGACGACTTGTACAAATATCCGATTACTTACAAACAAAAAATAAACATGTGTGGGCGAAATTTCTTCGTGCGACCGCGACCCCATTGTTGAATTGGTCAAGCCTCCTTGATGAACATAATTTTTATGCAAATGCGTAAGAGTAAGTCAAGATTCCACACAGCTGTCATAACCAAAAATGAACTTTAAATCCTTACTTCTTAAGTTACAAATTGGTACTTAATGCATTTTAGTGAATGTTTGTAGTTAAAAATATAATATTAAAGCTACATTTTATACACCTCATTATCCGAGTCAAAATTGTTTTTAGGTTTTATTTTCATTCCAAAGGGGATTCCTATCGAAATATCTAATCGAGTACAAAAATAATGAGGTTGTGATACTTTTATTTTGTTTTATTAAACGTTTTATGGATCGTTTACCTTTGTTTTACCATCTTTACTGACCTACTTACCTAAATTTCGTTTTCATTTACGAAAAGAAATGTCCCTAAAATATTACAATGAGATATAGCTTTTTAAATTTCTATACTTTGTTAAGCAACAATAAAAAAGTCTTAATCAAATAGAGATTCGTCTCATCAAAAAATACAAAGAGCTGTTGCGCAGACTTAAAGTGACCCAAAAACTAATATAATTATTCAAAGACACCGTAACTGAAAACAATACAGAACCGTTCGTGTAATATCAAAAACAGCTGGTTTAACTAACTACCAACTATTACAGCGGTTCGAAGATAAGAATATTGTTCCATATGTACAGCCGCCAGCACAGGTTATACAAAACTGTCAAATTTCTCCAAATAATTTTAAACCTTAATATCTTGAAGATTAAGTTGAAAATCAACAGGGAAAATTTGACATTTTGTGGTAACTTGATGTGCTAGCGATATTATACTCCTAGCCTTTTCCCAAATTATGTTGGGGTCGGTTTCCAGTCTCACTAGACAGGTTGAATATTTGTATTTTACACGAAGCGACGGCCATCAGACCTCCGCACCCCAATTTCGGGGCAACACCAATATTCAAATGATAGACCTGCTTGTCAGGCTTGTTGGGCTTCTGGCTATAACTTAAGATTGTCATAGGTGCTCGTATGACAATTAGGCCCGATTGATTTACGTGCTCACTGATCACGGATGTGTCTCGCTGTGTTAGAACGGTCACCCATCCACAGATTGACCGCGGCATGCGTTGCTTAACCTTGTAGATCTGTTGATCAGTGCTTTAATTACATAGCCACGAGCCCCTCATATACATATAAATATATAAATGAAATTTAATTAGTTGAAGAGGCAAGTTACAATCGCTGTTTGACCGGATCTATTGGGTTTGTTGCATATGGTAAAACTATTCAAACTTGAGCCCTATATGGTTGTTTCTTGGAGAGAAATTCAGAATGGCAATGAATGTAGGCAATTTTCTTCTCCTACGGAAGCGAGAAGCTATTACATTAGAAGGATGGACTACCTTTATATTGAAAGGAACATATAGAGTAAAAGTGCACAGTCAATCGTTTCCAATAATGGGAAACATTTACATAACTTGTGGCAGGATAAAGAAAAGAAGCAAATTGTACCTATTAGTGAACAGATCACCGTTATGTTTTTTGGTACCTCCCATAGAATTGCCATTAAACCGGACACAAATATAAACTAAGCTGCTATTGAGAATTGTATAGGAACACTCAATCGCAGTTGCTCATTCTAGGATTCGAACTGGGATGCTCAGCAGACGCTCTTGGGAACACAAAAACAATAAAGTAGTCACAATAACGTTCCACCAGACATACCATGACGCCTGTATTCTAGCAATGGGCGATTCTTGCAAGAAAAACAATTGATTTACTCGAAAATCATGCTATTCGATTGTCGACAAAGTCGATAACAATCGACTAATTCGATTAGTTTAAGTGAAAATCCCCTATTGCTACTGTATCCCTTTATTCACTCTCAATAGGTCCCAATAGGCCAGTAATAGGTGGCGAGCCTATATCCTTTAACCGGGCACAAATCCAGACTCCAAACTACTATCATAGGAAAAACCCAATAATATTTTCATTGACCTGGGAATCGAACCGAGCACCTCTGGTGTAGCATTCGCTTTGGTCCACTAGCCTAAGGAGGCAGTCCACTAATAAGGTCTTAAATCATTTTATAGTATTATGGTGAAGAATACAACACAAATAAGGTAAAATTTCACTCCCACGAGTTTAAGGTCATTATTTTAACGTAAAGTTATATTTTGAAGCAACGAATTCCATTTTCGAAAGCGTCTTGTGTTAAAAAGGGCAGGCGAATGGTCACGCGAGCGAAGTTTACCACGTTTTCATATTATGACACAGATGTAGTGTTATGATGGTATTTATTACTTTAAACAATGTGAGATGAAAATTAAATGAAGGATTGAATAATGTTTATCACGGAATTAACTTAAGGCAGAAGAAGGATGGGACTCGAAGGATAAACTTCTTTATTTACGTATGTAAAATATAATAAAAAAACTTGCAAGTCTAATATCATTATCTGCGAATAAAATCTGTCTGAGAAAGTGCACACAAATATAGATCGCTACCAAATAGCTCTAATATTTTTTTAGATTTGTGGAAATAAGCATAGCATTACCTTTTTTTATTTGTTTACGTGGGGAAAACTTGAAGATGCGATAGATTTGTGGGTTAGGCCGGACAGTGTGGGATTCTTACTCACAAAAACCACAGTGGTGGCCACCATCAGCACATTGTAGGGGCACAGTGTCCTCTTAATAGACCACCCAGAACCCCCCTTGTGCAACGCCTATTAGGGCACAACCAAAAGGAAGGAATAATAAATACTTTTTTCAGAAAGTACTATAAGTTTGTTTTCTGAATTTAAATTGCCGCAACGAAACGGTTAAATATGGAACAGGCATGACAGGGTAATGGTTAAAATTAAACATGAAATGGTATCCACGATAAAGCGTGTACACCGAAAGAGCCTTTGTTTTAAATTCAGCGATTCATTAAAATCCGTGTCTTTTTATTTACACAAACAAGCAATCTTACGCACACAGTTGTGATATTCTGCAGATAACTTTAATTAAACCTCGAAACGTAATATTAATTTTAGCTGAACAATTGTCTGACTCTTTGAATTCATCCACAAGTCATTACATCGTCTGTGATGTGTATCATGGAATTTAAAATATTGTTCCGTGTCACGCACTACACGAGCGATGGGCACGAGTATGGAATAATAAATAATTATCCCAGGAATCATTATGAAGTAATTACCATTAAATGCGTCCAATGCATTATTTATGCTCAATATAATAATGGTTCGGGTATAAAAGTTGTTACTATTGCACCTATACTTTTGGGGCAAAAAAATACTTTATTTGTGACATTTTTTTTAAACGTACTAGTAAGTAGAGATCCCATCATTAGGCTGCGAGTGGATGACTTGGGAAGCCCACTACTAATCCTAATCCAGTTCGATTGTCTCCTACCTACATGAAAAAAAAAAATCGCCGTGAAAGTTTTGAAAACTGAAACGAGTAGATGGATACGTCGTGCTATAGGTACTCCTTTGGCCTTTTTAAAATACTTAATTTCGATAAAATAAAATTGTTTGGCACTACCCTTTCCGGTAGAATAAAAAATACTTCACTTAAGTACATATAATAATTATAATCCAGGATACAGTTTTTTATATAGAAAATATTTTTACTGAAAACTATGGACGATGTTCCTGTTGTATCAATAAGCAGCATATTGAAGCGAAATAAAACAAATGCACACGACGAAAGTTCCAAGCATATTTTCTTCACTCTGCAAAGTTGGGGGAACTTAATAATATGTAGCGGTATACTTTCGAACCGTAATGAGTTCGAGAGTGCTCTTTCCTGTACGTTATTTTGTGGACCATAACATATGACAGGACGATGAACTTTTTCAATATTTTTATCTCAACTCTAAGAAAGATACAAACATTTTTTAAACTTGCCTTATAAATCAAAATATAACGGGGAAGGAATACAATATGTTGTTTTTTAGACTGCATGTTTGGTTTTGCGGTTAAGGCTCTCGCTACTACCGCCGTGGATGGGTTTGATTCCCATCCCCATTCCCTTTAGAGAACTATTTGTTTCGAGTCTAGATGTACTGTGTCTGTTTGTCTATCTGTATTTTTATAAAGTCCTACTTTATATAGAGCTTTCTCCTAATGCGGATGCCGTGTTCAACTTCGTCTCTCAAACAACATTTAATACTAACTGAAGTAAAATATTTAAAACCACTATTAATATAGGTAATAAATACAGGCGATAATGTTTTTTAGCGAGTTGTTCAGTTAGCCACAGATGGTTTTTAGTGTTTCCCAAACAATAAATATACGTCCCAATTTGCAATCTGTCACTGGATATTCTGCTTTCGAAAAGTTTGCACGGTAAAGTGAAATACTTGCGTTGTAATTATTATAATGGTCTGTATTTGTAGTATTTGTATAGAGAAAGAAAGAAAGATTATTTATTTATTTATTTTGTTCTCACATAATGTTAAAGAGACATACATAAAATAGATAGGTAGGTATCAATAATAAGAACTTAAACTTAAATTAAAAAAAAACTCCGTGTATTCAGCTTATTTGTGAGATCAAAAAAGGACCCTAGCTCATATGCCGCCTCAATGCATTAAGTGACGTGGCGCTGGTATTCTGCTAGGGCCTATCGTTTGGATGTTTTTTTTCCGTTTTGGTTGTTTTTTTTTAACTACATAAGTGTCTATCTTTTTGTATTTCTATGCATTTTACATGCTTAGATTCCACCTCAAAGACGTAAATCCAGAATATGAAGGTTAATTTCAACCTGGCGGGTGGGACTCGTGGTGGGAAACGTGAAGTTGGTAATAGTGTTTACGCAGGTTTGAATCCTACCCAGAGTAGATTTTTTCCTGTATTTAAATAACTATAGGCGTCATTACGATAAAATAAAACGCGCTGGGGCTAATGGTTAACACTTTGTCGCTTCAAACTGCCTGCGATAGCATGACTGACTTACCTTAAAATTGAGTAGCGTTTGAGTATTGGGCCATAATACACTGAGTGACAACCATACATAACTGAATAATATAATGAATATATACGGTTTATTGCTGTATGATTTCACGTGTTTCCATGAGAAAGTGACTCAACGGGTTGAGTTATCGTTTACGACTCTTGACGGCGACGTTCTGAGAAAATATTGGGGTAACCATAGATTTTCGTCCAAGTCTTGAATCCAGATAGAGGCCTAACAAGTTAAAATAAGAATGGAAATGACATTAAGAAGAAATTATATAGTCTAAAAAATGGATAGAGATGACATTTTTAGAAGACAAAATAATATTGCGGCATGCATGTCAGTCAACCAAGTTTGTCAAAATTGTATTTCTATTCGGTGGTCAATTCTAATAGCAGATTGCAATGTGTATATGGGTCCTGCTAAAGTTGCGTAAACTGTAGTTTTGAAACCAGAATAACCCTAACCCTAACAATCTAAAACAGAAGCCATAACTCACCACCCGCAAAATCACCTTTCGAACATTTTTATTCCCACATCCCGCCACATCACGTTTGATATAGTTATTTTTACAAAGGTAGTGCAGTGGGGGACAGCGGTTGGTCGACGTAACGTATTGGCGGGCTTACACACGATCCCTTGACTGATTTATTGCGTGCGTAAATCTCCAATTTACACGACAATGTGTCTATGTATAGGTAGGCAAGCGATCTAATCGACGATAAGAATCAGGTTTATCCTCGTTTTCGGATTTGGATGTAATTTGCTTTGCGTGGTGTGAGCGACCCGAAGGATGGATTGTTGAATTTGTTTAAAGTTTCATTCCACTTGAGATTATACTTACTTCTGTAAGTATTAACTTTGTATAGTTCTTGTAGATGATCTTTTACTTGCTTGCTATACTACTTAAATATCTCGCTGACACAATATGTATTTGAAATCAATGTTTATTAGACTTAATATTAATTTAAAGGGTTACGAAAAAGGACTGCCTCGTTGGTCTAGTGGTCCCAATCGCGACTGCTACGCTAGAGGTCTTGGGTTCGATCCCCAGGTCGAGCAAAGTGTTATTGAGTTTTTCTATGAAATTCTCAGTAGCAGCTCGGAGTATGGATTTGTGCCCGGTGAATGGCAATAGGCTCGCCCCCTATTACATGGGACCTAAACATACCGGCGAAATGTGGGTGTACATTAGTACACCTCTGCCTAACCCTTCGGGGAATACAGGCGTGATGGTATGTTATGTATGTTATGAAAAAGGATATACAGACGAGATTAATCACAGCAAATGTTTAAAAAAATCGTATAATAGTTCCTAATTAGTGATAGCTGAGGAAAATCTGAATTGTTAGTAATGTTTATTATTTTTTGTTGAATTGACTTTTTGTGGTTATAAAACTTAAGCGAAATTGACACATCTGTATTACTAATATCATGCAAAGTCAATTCTAATACCAAAGTAGTGGTAGTAGTGCCTCGCTGGCTTGTCTACACTCCAGCATGAATGTTTCGCACGACCGGGGAAGTACTACCCTCCCACAGCATATCGACGTCAAGTAGCAGTATGCATACTGTTGCGTTTCGTACAGTGAGTGTGAAGCACCAGGGGCCCAAATCCTCCCTCTATCCGCTTCATTCTCCTTTTCCCTTCCTTTTCATTAAATATCCTCAGCAATCCGCATCCGCAACTCCTTTGGTATTGAAGATGTCCGTGGGTGGCTACGACTACTTACCACCAGGTAGCTCGCCTGCTCATTTGCCGAGTTATCCCATTTTTTTTAAGTTATATAATCATCAATCATCATGATACGCACATATTTATGTACGTATACATATTGTTCATGAATAAATGAAAGACTGTTCTAATATTATACATGATGTCTTCTTCGTCACTTGGTCGTCATTGTTTATTCAAAGCACACTTGTCAACTAAATCTTTATCGATCAGTCTGTATGGTAGTTTAGGGTTAACTCACTCCAACACAAACCTCGTTGAAATATACATACGTGGTGAAACCACAAAAGGTTCGTGATCGTCATACCATTGTAGGGAAACCGAACTAAGATTCTTTGGTCGAGTCAAGTTCAGTCAATTGTATTTTGGTACCGACAATTATTCACCAATAATGTTGAATTTTTTACTGACATTAAAATAATAGAAATTTCCAAGTATTACAGACTATCAAAAAAATCCGTGTCATCTTCTGATAAAACGCATCAAACGACCAACTTTGACCATTTTGTAGGTTAGAGTTGATATTCTTTGTGCAGCTTACACATACTCTTTATCAATCATATATTTAACAGACTTACCACAAATGAAACGGCGACCACACTCTATTTTTGTCATCGTAAAACAAATACAAAAAAAAGTTGAATTACTCAAGTTGTCTTTTAGAGTGTTTATTTACAAGCAGTGAACGAATTCGTTCAGATCGAATTTTGATTTCGAGTGAATGAATATGTATGTACTTATTTTATTCGTGTTTTTGTAAGCCTCGTCCGATCTGATAAGTTAAATTATTATTCCGTTCGCTTTTGAAAAGAATTTATGACAAAAGAAGTTCAAAGTATATTCTAAGCTCTTTATTTCGTACACAAAGTTATGAATATTTTACATTAACATTGTAGGTAATTAACAAGAATCTAATTCAACAAGAGACTATTAAAAGCTTAATAAAATAGTATTTTAATTTACTGCCGCTATACTCGTCGCTGGTAACTGAACCAGCAGCAACACAATGCAAAATCTATTCTTTTGTTTTTTTTTTTTAATCTATTATATTGCATTGTGTCTATAATAATATGGAACTTAAGAAATCTTTTTTTGTATTGGATTGGCTCGCCTTGATCATATGAAGTCATATGAAGTGACGATGTGGTTGACGATGGAGCATGCGTACCTAGAAAAAACCTTACGACTCATGATTAAAAGAATCCCCGGTTGTTCGAGTCTAGAAACACTGACTCTGAAAAAAGTTCCACTCTCTGGCTGTAGGTATGTGGATGGAGAAAGCATAACGCTTCATCCGTAACGGTGGAATATACCGGTGAACTATGGGTGTACATTAACCACCTAACCTTAAGTTTCAGGGAGTATGGGCGTGATGGTAATGTTATTTAATAATTGAATATGTGATCACAATCGAAAGTCCCGTTTTTCCTCATAAATGTTATTCGTTGTCACCAAATAAGAACCTTATGTTAGCTTAGTTCATCCACATTCAATATCAGTGATGCATTTGATTATGAAATACAAAGACTACACACCCTCGATTACTCTATATTCCCGGCCTTTGATGTAAGCCACAACCAGAGCAGTAGATCCCCGCCACCCCTCGCAACTCATTGGATTACAAAGGATAAAGGGGTGATTGAATGCTTCATCGCGGCTCTAAGTAAATTGGTCGTGTTTACCTGAAGCACTGGTTAAGCACCCTTCATATTTAGAATAGTGGCGATGGATGTGTCATCACTGAAATATTTATTTGATGCTAACCTTTTAGCTCTGTAATTTTAAATAATATGCATTCCAGTACTGGGTTAACGTTTTATCATTTCTCAACTTTGTTAAGGATTTATATTTTTTATCAGAAATAACTTTATGAAATGATTTAGAACTACATATTATATACAATAGATTTTATATAAGTACAATTCCAATTGAAACAACATTTTTATATACTTCCCTGCTTTCCCTGCCTGAAACATGAACTTTTATAGGTACCGCAAAAGAAATAACTTTCAGTAACCTATATGAACCGAAACCGCTACGTTACCGCTTTTGTGTGTACTACAGCATCGTATGAACCAATCCAATTATGGCAAATCCATCAACTCTAATTCGTGTACATTATTTGCATTCGAGAGGCGGTAGCTGTCATCGGGCACAGTTTATGCAGGACTGACCCATGTTTATAATAACTATGCAAATTATTCCGATATCGTCCCCAATCGGCCTCCAACGGGCTAAATTGAATTTGTAACTCTGATTAAACCCCCTCTTTGAAATGCCGATATGTACAACGGAAGATTTTTAATGAACATTTTTTTAATTTAAATTTTTGGCGCGGTGTTAAAGCTTATCGTCGGTATACGTATTGTTAGAAATTGTTTTTTTAATTAAACTTTTGTGCTGTGATGTTATAAAAATAATAGAGTCTACTGTATTCATTTTGTATATCAAAATCTAAAACTGTTCAAACATAGACTTACCTCCATTTCTGGTACTTACCTAATTGCAATTCGTGGTCATTAGCACGCAAACCGCACAAAGATGAACTGCGTTCCAGTGATATGTTAGACATTTCCTTAAGGCCATGCATTACGTGTTGGAATTGTTGGTGTTATTTCTATGTATAATTTATCATAATTTAATGATTAATTATGTGCTTTTTTGGATTGCATACTCTTACTTACTTACTTACTTTTCCCATCGACTGGATGGGGTGATATCCAGTCGATGGGAAAAGTGATACATTTTTTGCATTCTTACTGAATGCTGCTCGTAATTATACTTTAAAAACCTATGTAACTAGGTATAAAACAAACTTATTTTCTAATTTCAATAAAAATTATAATATGGAATTGTAATGAAGAATGAGTGATTAAACGAACTTACCTGTAAGTGAAGTTCAATCATCATTATATGAAGACACTGTCCTTTAATGATTGACCAATATGTAGTATCCTCTCTTTCATCCATATGACGCACGATTTTAAAGCAATGCAAAAATTCTTGACTTTTTATGTATGATGTGTCAACCTGCTGTCATTGTCACCTGGAACGCATTCTATTGAAAGCTACACAGTTTTTACAATTTTATTTCGGGAAGATAAGAATAGGTTCTTTCGAATGGGTATGGGTGGGTTGCTCCAATCATTAAAGGACAGTGTCTTCATATAATGATGATTGAACTTCACTTACAGGTAAGTTCGTTTAATCACTCATTATACATCAGACAGTCCTTTAATGATTGACCAATATGTAGATGTTTAAAGCTAAAATAACTAAAATTGTAACAAAATGTGTAAAAATAAATACATTATTATGTTAATGGAAATTCAGTTTCATTACTTTACATATATTGTAAGATTATTAACTATATTTCACCGTGTATTTGAACACTACAGATTATTTTATTGTTAGTATATTTATAACTAATTCATTCTTATTATTGTTTTAATTAATTAATTAATTTATAAATATTTATTTGCTTTTTGCCATAAAATCACATTACTATGTTATGATATATTTTTATAGTAATTTAGAGCCAAAAGGCTATTCATTTCCTATTCCTTCCTTTTAAGTTGAGCAAGGAAATAAAATTTCACGAAATCTTGAGTGAGCCCTTCATTGAGTAGGTACTCTTACTGCTCTTGTAAAATTAAATTTATTTAATACAGCATAATTATTTCTGCGCAGTTAAAGTTGAAGTCTATCTTGCAGATCTTTGAATTTATCGTTATATTAACTTTCGGCATCTGCGACTGCAGGACTAGTAGGTACTGTAAGTATGTAAGTATTGAATAGGTTTTTTTTTTTTTTTACTTTTACTTATTTTTGATATTATAAGTTCTGGAAATAGTTTTTTAATGCTCTCTCTATGCTCACTCCTTGTTCTATGCCTGCAGATAAACTACAACCTTCTAGGATAAATCTTAGGCTTATCTTGACGAAAAAATGACTGAAGGATAATTTAATTTGAAATTTTATAAATTTGATTTATGATTGGCTTTTAAGCTAAACTAGGTAGGTAAGATTGAGTAATGAGCTAGTACGTAAGTAAGGATATTTAGTAAGATTTATTAAACAGATGTTAAAGAGACATTTTATTATAGTTACAATTTTCTTTGTCCTAGGTTCAAATTATTATAAGTAAGGCTATTCCTAGCTTAATAACGACCCACGTAAACATACCATCAAAGTCACATTTAGTTATTGTTGGTCTGGTAATTTAATCTAATATGGGTAGTAAAATGCCAATGTCTCAAAGAATCTTTAAAACTTATAATTATCAGAATTTGTATGGAGATACCTATAAGTACCTATTTAAGGAATCAGTGTGAGCACACATTTAGCTTAATTAAGCTTTTATTATGAAACAAAGAGCAAGAAGATATAATTTTAAGAATACGATCAATCTTGTTTGAATTATAGGACTCACACTAAACCGTAACGGGTGATTAGGATTGTTTTAGTTATGAAATCCATTATAATAGCTGTGAATGTCATGATTCCTCTCATGAATGCTAATTAGCGATAACGCACCCGGTTGCGGACTCTTTGAACACGAGATGTTATTTTACTGAGAAACAATCATCACTTGTGAGACAAGCATCGACTTATATGAGTATTGGGTACTAGGATTGAACAATCCAATATGGCACTCATACAATTAATTTCAGTTACATTAAGGAAAATTGCTGAGAAGGCCTAAAAAGAAGAATGGCTACTAGTTTGTAAAAGTATCTATTGTACCTAGTTACTTCTTCCATGTCACCTAATATTTAAGAATTTAAATTTCAAATAATGTTGGTTGTAAATATTATTATTATAAAAACTGTTATTATTTCTGATTCTTTTTGATTTATATTTAATTTTTATAAGTAATCTCGTACAAGTTATTCCTAATTAAGTTAAACTTTGCAGCTAATGTGTGAAGTAAATATTTAATTATTTATATTATCACATTTCCATATACAATTCTATTGCCATTGGTACTTATTAAGGAATTGATTGGAGAATATGAAATGGTCACCCGTGATTCTACATAAATCAGAACTATAATTAACACAATGTAATGTTATCATTAATAATATGATGATTCATATTTCAGATTTTATTTTAATATTTAATCTCCCAATATTACCTATATCTCTTGATGGTTCCTACCTATTAAATTACCTTATTTGCTTTTCTGGCATAATATGCTAGAAAATTAATAATAATTCATTAATATTATTAATTATATTAATACATATTAAAATTAATTAATTCTAATTAATTAGTAAGATTGTAATGTTAGCATTCCAATCCAAAGGTTACATTCTATAATAGGTATCATTGATATAATAAAGAGAAATGGTGTTTTTAACATTAGCCACAGATTCTAGAATCTAAGTATATTGTTTTTTATTTTTTGTTATTTTAAGTACTATGATTCAATTTTAGGTTCAATTTTATATTATATTGGACCTAAACATGTCACCGAACTGACACTGGTACACCTCTGCCAACTCTTCAGGAAATACAGGTATATATGTGTGTATGTATGTAGGCAGGTGTTTTAAGCTCTGAGTATAGAGACTTTTTATAATCACTGTGACATGTAATGTAGGAACAGTTCCTCAAAAACTTAAAACCTCTAATCAATTACAATGATTAGGTATATAAGAGGTTAGGAAGCTTAAATCCTTACCAAGTTGTTTGGCAGTGTAAGAACTGTTTTTGTAAATGTCAATTAAATAATTTAAATTATGATTTATCTTTTATGCAGAAATTAGTACATATTGTTTTGAATTAAATATAAACCTGATAGTTAGTCATTTCATGGTATATAAGGCAATTTTTCTGGTTACTTTACAGCACTGGCACAGTTGCACTGGTAAGTTGAATTAACTATTTAAATAAGGTGCTGATTTGTAGCCTTAGGATCTCAGGATAGTACAGTTTGTTTTAGAATTTAAGTGAAGACGCAGTTGTTTAATAGATTAACAGAAGCTAAACTATTAAATTTGTTTTGGTTCTAAATATAAATATTTTGCATAATAATATCTGTATATCCTGTGATAGGTACTTCCTATTATCTTTGATTATTACCATAAGGCAGACATAGATTTCATGTAAGTTATAAAATAATTTTCTGCAGTGATGGTATTTAAAACATAAGCATATTATTTAAAATATTCTTATCTAAAACGCTGGGTAATTAATTGACTAAACATAATCAATATTCTGATGTTAAGAGTATTCTGGTTGCATACTACAATTCCATGAGATCCTCATCCTTATGGATTCAGATATAACAACCCGCTGTAACAAATTTTGTTTTACTTTGTTTTTCTCCTTCCTGAGGAGCTAGGTAGGTACCAGATGCTTATTATAACCAAACTGGTTTTTGACAAAATGATAGGTATATCATTCTCCTTGTCCAAATACATTGGTAGGAAGTCTTCAGTGATTTTCTGCTGGTTATAATAAAATATTTATGTTATACCTGCCAGTATGTCTGTGATGATACTGATCAATGATTGTTGAAGTAGGTATGCTCCCCGGGAACCACCTGGATCTGCTACTGGTACTGCTGCTATTGACTACCTTCTCTCCTTGTTGCAGCTTGCTTCAGAGATGTAATTTGATGTGCCTGCTGCAGTTCTAGTTAGTATAGCATTCGGTAAACATTTAATAAGTTTATGATATTACCTTCTGACTTATGTTTCCACTTAGTGGTTTAGCCACTATAGAGAATTTGATTTTGTCAGGGAGGTTATCTCCCATCATATATTAGTAACATAATTACCAACAATATTTTCCAGTGTTGTACAATACTACTAGAAGTATCTAATGTTGCCTCTTCCGTTAACACTTTTTCAGTTGTATGCATGCTCAGCATAGGTTAGGTAAAATAAATGCTTAATATCGTAGTTGATGCACATTCCATGACCAAACAAGATACAAAATAGGTTATAGAGATAAGTACCTAGTTAATTGGGTGATTAACGGTGTAACCACAATATAATGACCGATAGAAGAATGTGTTGTCATTCTTGTCAGTGCACATTTGTGAGATGTTTTCCTGCCTCTTGACCATCTCAGCATTTAGAGTAGGTATTGCCCTTAGGGCACCACACTGTTGGCCTATTTCCTGGTAATTTGTTCAGGTTTTTAACATTATTTTATGAACCAGGCACTTTTAGTACATTCCTATGTAATATTTTTTCCTAATCTGAAAAATAAAACTGTTTTCTACTTACATACCTTGTTATCCCTGGACTGGTGTACTCCCCCCCCCCCCTTTTTTTTCTTTTCTTTACATTGTAATTGCACGAAATCCGAACACTTTTAGTGTAGTGTGCACCTGTGCAACTTGTTGCATCAAAATATTGCCATCGAATGGTCCATCAGTACCAATGCTAGGCAGTGAACAGCGCCGTGAATGACCCCACAGTGACAATCCTTGGCGTGTTAATGTCTTCGAACAACCCCACAGTGTTGATCCCAGACATGGTAACGACCATTAAACGAACCCACAGTTTCGATCTTAGGTCTTATTGTTTATTTCGTGCATTGTGAATCAATAGCAACTGTGTTGCATGTTCCATGTAGGAGGTTATCATTTACTTCAATAAGTATCTTGGATCCTGCAAAAAACCTCTTCTTTGGTGATACTAGGTAAGTATCTGTATAATAAATCACCACTGAAGTAAGGAACAGTCTTCTTTGGAGGGAGAGTGTAACGATATTTTATTAATTTACGTTGTCGTATCTTCAATCCTTGAAAACTTCTTCAAAATATACACATCACTATTACTTTGCATTTAGGCATTATTGTTAATGCCTTTTATTGCTTATTTTAGTCGTAAAAACATTTTAAATCCTGTAAGAAAAGTTTTTACGGCGTGCGTCGTTGCACGAAAAAAAAGAATGCGTTCCAGGTGACAATGACAGCAGGTTGACACATCATACATAAAAAGTCAAGAATTTTTGCATTGCTTTAAAATCGTGCGTCATATGGATGAAAGAGAGGATACTACATATTGGTCAATCATTAAAGGACTGTCTGATGTATAATAAACAAATATAGTATTCAATTCGGTAACTTAAAATCCCGGGATTTCACGTCCCTACGTTATAGTGTGGGCACGATCAGCCACGTGGCACCCTTTAGTTATATTTGATACACACAGACCACCCGATCAATAAACTTATATAATATGCTTTATCAGTTCAACACCATAAAAAAACAGATTCTCTTATACTTATAGTACAGTACGTACACAGGTATGCTTGATTGTAGTATATTTTGTATATGAAATGATCAATGGCACATATTATTCACTTAACTTAACTTTTTTTTTGTTTTGGTGTACCGATATAACCTTCATAACATATTCTTATTATACATCTCCTTTCCTTAAAGATAAATTAACGATTGCTCAAACAAGGTACAGCAAAGCAGCAACATTTCAAATAGCTGAGCAAGTTGGCTTGTCCACGCATCTTTGTGTCCCATCAATCGTAACGCACATTCCTATAAGATTATACTAATGCCATTTTGATTAAAATGCAGTGCCTTTTTCAATATTGAATTTTACGCTTTGCGTGTTTTAAAGTTCTTTGCTATTAGGGTAACAAATGGATTTCCTGATACCAAAAGATCCAATAACTGTAATGGGTAACAGTAATAATGACTCGTCATCCCCCTAGCCTTTTCCCAATTATAATGGAGTCGATTTTCAGTCTAGTCTGTCAGAACTAGATGCAAGTCAATATATATATATATGGCATATACTTTTTATACGAACTGCCATCAGACCTCCACAACCCAGTTTCTGGACAACACCGATGCTCGACGGTAAACTGGTTTATAGGCTTGTCGGGTTGATTATCGCTAAATATCGTGATCATATGACCACCGATACCGATGACTTTACTTACTCTTCCTGTGTTAAGAATGGTCATCCATCCACAGACTGACCGTAGCAGGCGTAGCTTAAAATTGCAGTTCTGTTGATCAACGCAGTTATAACTTATTCAGGAGCCCTTCACCTCAACAACTGAAATAACGACTTTATTGTTTTATTTTAATCAAACAAATAATTACTCTGGATTTTTGGAAAACTCGTCATGGAACAAAGAAACGTTAGTTTAAATAGTGCAGTACTTAATCCCAGCTTTTATACACCATGACGAATGATGAAAACACTAAATGGAGCGCTATTCAACGATAATCAATAATATTCTACTTGACCAAAGTCAATATAGGCAACACAAACACTCCCCAAAAATCACGTTATCGCTCCGTCAATCAGGGCATTTCAAACTCCCTTATCATTTATTTTTCCAGCATTGATTGTTTACTGACAGGCCCAGGTGTACGATAGTGTCACACTCAACCGGAACGATATAATGAGAGATACAATACGCCGCGCCTTAGCACCGACTACTAGTATCACAAGATCTTGCAGTCAGAGCTGTATTACGCAATCAAGAGGTCAAAGTAAACTGGCGTTGATTACAATTTAGATCCGTGAATTACTGAAGCGGTAGATTGTTTAACGATGTAATTGTTTCTATTATCAGGTAAGTGATATGTTGCATAGATTTATGTCATGTTGCTTACATTCTAGCGGTTCGTATTAAACTGGTTTGAATTAGACTCAGATTTGGGGTAAAGGCAATTAAGACGAGATTTAGTTACATATTGCGAGATGTAGTCAACTTATTATAGTAGATAGATAGATCAACTGATATATCAGAGAGTCAACTTATATAATAAACAAACGGTGTCCCGCGATTTCATTTGCGTCTGCCTGCTTGCCAAATTCTATTCGGCGGCTTAGCCGTGTAAAGGTAAACAAGACACATTATAGAGAAATGTTAGTGTTTATGGATAAGTCAAATTTACATGTTTATGTCAACATGTATTCATCTTTGCGCAAGAAAACAGGTTTGTCACATTATTTCGAATATGTTCTCAGAATCGTAAACGTCTATATTGTTGTGCCGCGATATTGGTGGGATTCGACCTAATTCTCGCTTCTGGGTGGCTACTATTGTGACCAAACCGTCGTCTTCCAAAAACCCGCTAATTTATTTAGAGGTAAACGAATCTCTCCTTTAAGACTTAGCAAAAAGATTCTTATTCGTTTAACACGTGGGAGATGATGTGAAAAGATAGCAACGCGTAATCAACTCTCGCGTTTGGTGAAGGAAGCGCTAAAGATATGATATTTTAATGGATATGCCACAAATGTAACGTAAATAAACAGAAAATACTCATACAAAACGTGTACCTAGTGCATGTATGCTTTGTAAGGTATTTCCTTAATGGGTTAAGCAGAACTTGAAACATAAATCAATAAGTGTGTTGGCACCGTGCGGAGCTATGAATCAGTATTGCGATTTGCATTTCAATGTTGGGTTCATAGAATATGCCCACAAACAGATTGATAATAGCCTAAACACATTAAAAGCAATTCTTTTCCTTTGCTGATAATAATTAAAAATTAAACAATTTTAATTTTGATTAAGTATTTATTTGTATTGTTTTTTTTTTAAGTTCTTCGGGCATTTCTGTGTTATAAACATCATATCTACTATGCATAAGGCTGACTGAGTCTGGCCAAGGGTGCTAACATGCGTTTGAAGACATAATTTTATCGTTGCATTATCATCTTCTCAGTTATTTGAAGGTTAAATAAGGGACGTTGCCCATATCAATCAAACAGGTAATACAGCTTACTGGTTTCTAACAAAACCACCAAAACTGTATGGGCTGCCCAAGATACACAAACCCAATGCGCCGCTTCGACCAATTGTTAGCCAAATCGACTCACCAACCTACAGATTGGCTCAACACCTGGCGAAAGTACTCTCACCACTCAGAGGAAACACGGCTGCACATGTTAAGGACTCATACCATTTTGTCAGTGAGATAAAACACCTACAGCTTGCTGATGATGAAACTATGGTCAGTTTTGATGTCCAGTCATTATTTACATGCCTACCAGTTGAAGACTGCATCAGAATTGTATCTAGGAAACTATTAGAGAATAACATGCCTATTGAATATGCTGAACTATTACAACATTGCTTAACATCTGGCTATCTATTGTGGAGTAATAAATTCTACACGCAAGTGGATGGTGTAGCAATGGGCTCTCCAGTATCTCCCATTGTTGCTGACATCTTCATGGAAGATTTCGAGGAGACTGCTCTAAAATCTGCTCCTGTGACACCGAAATTCTACAAGCGGTACGTAGATGATACTTTCACAATATTACCATCTAATAAAGTAACAGCATTTCTAGACCACCTTAACTCCTTAAACTCTAAAATTCAATTTACTATGGAGTCAGAGGCTAATAACTCTTTACCTTTCTTAGATGTTTTAATAATTCGTAACCTAAATAACACCTTGAGTCACACTGTGTATCGAAAGAAAACCCATACTGACAAATACTTAAATGGTGAATCACACCACCACCCAACACAGTTATCTACCGTCGGTAAATCATTGTTTCAGAGAGCGCGTGGGATCTGTGATGAGCAACACCTGGATGCAGAGCTTCAACATGTCAAGCAAGTACTGCACGACAACAAGCTCCAAATACCGAAACCTCATCACAGAAACCGCGTGAAACGTACCACAGTTGAGCGACTACCTGTTGTGTTACCATATGTAAGAGGAGTCACAGACAAGATTGGCTATATCTTGAAGCGGGCTTCAATCAAAACTTACTTCAAGCCGCTGAAGAAGATTAGTCAGTTCCTACCACCTGTCAAGTGCCACATACCTCTACAAGATGCAGGAGTATACAAGCTTGATTGTGATTGCGGTCTCTCATACATAGGCCAAACTAAAAGAAGCATAGGGACCCGCGTAAAAGAACACATCGCCGATGTCAAACACCGCCGTTCCGGGAAGTCAGCAGTTTGTGAACATACACTTGACAAGACCCGGCACTACATCAGATTTGATAAACCACAAGTCCTTGCAAAAGAAAACCGATTCCTACCTAGGATGATTCGCGAGGCTATTGAAATTAAAAAACATCCAAATTTCAATAGAGAAGATGGCTGGGTCTTACCATCTGCTTGGAACCCCATCATAGATTCCATTAAATCCAAGCACAAGACTGCGAGACCTAAGGATACGGTGAGCTCATTCTGCGTGACCGGCATAAATAATAATCAACAAAATGTAGGGTAGCTGTTGATAATTTTGACATTAGGACGACCAACACCTCAGTCCACCTGTGACCATGGATGCTGTAAAGGATCCGAAACGTCGGGAATTTAAAAATATCAATATAACGCGATAAAATCCGTAAAAAGTAGTTTTATTTCAAGGTAATACAGCTAATTAAATGGATCCTAATTTTGTTTTGTTTGTCATTTTGTTTTTCGAAAAATATCTCTTCCACATTAACAAGAAAGAAAATAAAATTGCCTAAGTATTTTGGCACATCCAATTACTAATTCAAAACAATTTCATTGCGTTCGCACAATATTCTGAAGATACTACGCTCAACATCCCTTTTAACATCCATAATGTAATGTGCAAGAGAAATATGAATAACGAAACGCGTAAAGACATCTGTTCGTGTATGAAAACGGGAAAGGAGCAGAATTTAATATTGAATTAAGGTGTTACGTAGAAATCGAGAAAGGAGCAAAGGTGAAAATAAATCCTTATGATATACGACGGCCAACCGTAGGGCGTTGACAACGTTTGAGGTAACATTTTTGTTTTTCATTATTTTTTGCACTCTGTTTTATAATGTTCTTTATGGTTCGGAATACACAGTTTTAGTTTTAGCGTGAGTACGTTGCAGTTTTTAATTTGAATACTGACATCTCCTCAAAGAGGTTTACCTCTACTTTTACATTTATATTTTTTAAATATACAAATATGTTTATAGATAAACTTATAGATGATTAAGATTGAACTTGTACACACGGCTACAGGTCAACCTATATAGGAAAATCCAGTTTATACTGATCTCGTATTGTATAGGCTTTTAATACTATATGAGACCAGCCTAAACTGGATTTGTATAGGTTGACCTGTAGCCGTGCAAACATACACACAGCTATATCTTCAACCAAAATAATCCAGTATAAGCTCACTTTAAATTACATACATATATTTTTCGCACAATGAGAGATCACGTTATTCTGGAAAATGTGGCTTGATGTGTATTCATGCTGACTGGAAATAGCAGATGTTATTCGTAGTTGTCAACAAAATTCGCTTTGGATTACTATACCGTCTATTGCGGTCATTTGCTTTTATTGACGAATTTAGAGTGTGAATTATTGACGAGACATAACACTCTCTGTGTCAAACAAAGCCAAAAACCTATCAAATTTCACCAAACACGGTAAACGGCAACTCATTATCGTGACAATTCAGCGTCGTGTTTCAATATCGGACTGTCAAGTAAATTCCACATCAAAATTCCAATTTGAGTCGCAAAATGTACCGAAATACAATTGCAGAACGCAACGGTTACATGACGATTTCATGAATAAAGCATATCGCACGAGGTTCAATTTTCCGACGGTTTACACTGCTCGACTAATTTCTTCCGACTGCGCATACGATGCTGGATACGACTTTCGATTATATTGCGTTGTGTGACTGTGTATTGCCTGAGCAAGCAGCTATAGCTTGAATTTAAAAGAATCAAATGCGATCATGCTACAGTCATAATATCTGAGCTGCTCAAATTTGTTGAGACAATAATTCTATAATATTCTTCTCTGTATTGTAAATGTATTATGTTTCTTAACATAATTGGTAAAATGTATTTCTGCATTTATCTACTATAAAAATGATTCGATATAGATTGGATTCGCGTTGTTATGAAATATAATGTGTTGAATTGTGAATGTAGTTGTGCTGACTCAAGAACTATTAATTAAAAATAATACTCGAATTGCTTAGAAATCATCTTATTTACGTACCCTATAAGTGCCTTTATGTTTATTTGTTTACGTCAAAGTGAATATAAACAAGACAAGAAGATATATATCGAATAAGCACATTTGTTTTTATTGCCAAATATACTTACATACTGTATAAACTGCAACCACAACCATCATAAAGTTAATTGTATTGGTTTTCTTTGACGATAATTATTAACCTCAAGTAGTATAAGTATGTATACGTATACACACACATATCAAGTCATAGAATTTGCACAAATTCACATTGGAAACGGTAAATACAAACATAGAACCGTACCCTTTTGTCAAGAAATATCAATACTATATAAGAATTACGTGCTACCATTATGCTAACCTTAATACCCACTTGATTCTTTTGCTTCCCCCATACTCGTACAAGATTTGTTTTAAAAAATACGTTACCTACACAATTACAGTATACTAGATGTGACGTCAAACAATTGTATTTGTAAGGGCATAGATTAAAAATAAAATTATGACTCTCATTATGCGTATTTTCTATCGTTTTTGTGATATGTAACTTCAATAGAATGAAATTGTTGCCATAAACTCGCCTTCCCCGTCAGTCTTGTGATTTTGAACTACGATTTTAGCAAAGCACCATGCGGGAAAATTGCTGTGTTAGTTAAATACAAATGTTGATAAAAGTTGCACCTTCATTGTTTTTGTTTTAAAAAAACATTTGTTACTTTTTTCCATAACGCAGTACAATACAGTATCACTTTATATTTTCAAATAGCATGAAAATTGAGGTGGCCCTTGTTCACTTATTCAGCGTCTGTGACTAACATTTAATGATTAGTAAGTCAGCATCGAAGCGAATTTGAAGCTTCTAAGCATCACCTTTAGTTGAAACTAATCTTAAAATTTCTTTAAGATTTTTAACTTCAATCAAAAAGGCGTCATACTATACTTTTAAGCTAAAACTTTCAAAAGGTTTTCACAACCGTATCATGATACCTGTATTTATTTTTCATTTCAGCTTAAGTTAGAACAGTTATTTTTAATTCAGATCAAAAATACACACGGCTTCGTGTGTGGCAATGGGCAGTCAGGAAAAAAGTATAAAACCATGCGTCAAAAGTACCTTTATGCGGTATATAAATTAACTAATTACCTTTCGAGGTATTTTCTATGGTCTCGAAATAACATAGAATTAATTAAACTTTGAAAGGCTTTTTGCTGGTACCTAGACTTCGGCGTGGTCATGATAGTCATACAAATTTCAATACCAATAATGTGGGCAAGCTTCTTCTTCTTTATGGAGTACTTCAATATCATCACGCTTTGCCCCCGTTATTAAAATACGAAAATCTCCATGGATAAAGCATAAATGCAGTCGTACAATGTTGAATGGTTTTTTAATTAATTTTATAATACATGAGAGTTTGTTTTGAGTACCAACTTTTAATTTATGTTTCAAATTCGGTTCATTGTGTTACTTACAGATATTATTATTGGTATTTAAATCATAGGTTGCTTTGACTGGAGTCAAAATTTAAGTAACCTATCACAGACCAAAGCATGTCATCATTATCATCAACCATTATATTGTAATACTGCTAGGCACTTTTGTGCTCTTAGAATGAGAAGGATTCGGCTATAGTCCACCGCACTGGTCTAGTGCGTGTTGGTAGACTTAACACGCCCTTGAGAAAATTTCTCAGGCCTGCAGGTTTTCTCACGAAGCTTACCTTCACCGTTGTGCTCGTAGAATGAGAAGGATTCGGCTATAGTCCACCACGCTGGCCTAGTGCGTGTTGGTAGACTTTACACGCCCTTGAGAAAATTTCTCAGGCCTGCCGGTTTTCTCACGAAGCTTACCTCCACCGTTGTGTTCTTAGAACGAGAAGGATTCGGCTATAGTCCACCACGCTGGCCTAGTGCGTGTTGGTAGACTTTACACCCCTTGAGAAAATTTCTCAGGCATGCAGGTCTTCTCACGAAGCTTACCTTCACCGTTTTAACGCATTATCTATCCTGTAATACGTTGTACATGACTTCGGAAAGTCAGAGTTGCGTGCCTTGACTTCGAACTAAAGGCAGTCAAATGATCATATCACTAGGCTATCACTGCATTATGGACATATTGCTATTGCGACTATAACTTTTGACTCTAGTCTTTAATTTTATACGCATAAATTTATGATATTTCAATTGGATGATTGCCCGCTAATACAGCAAATTAAATCCAGCTAATCGTTAGCAAATTACTTTATCTTTAATCATAACACAAACTTCTTAATGGTACACTGCGCATCCATATTGAAAACAAAGTTATATTTGACTCGTTCACCCATTCCCTAAGGCTAACTTGTCATCAGTGTTCCTCGCCAGATGTTGCATGCCGATTCCCCTTAACAATACTAATTGAGTTTTGATCCCCTTAATGTGACTTAAAATATTCGAGAGATTAAGTTCTCAAGATGAAATATATTTTATGTGGCGATATGTGGTGAAGTTTATGTTCCAGTTTATTTAATTGTGGTATTATTAGCCGCTAACTGAGCAACGAAGGTTTAGGTTTAGGTTTTGACTGTTTAATAGATAAAATGTTAACGCTGAAAAACAGGAAGATCACAAGAGAATCGGTTACTTCCAGACAATTTTGCTTCATCTTTAGCTTACTGTGTAATTGAAGATGGAGCAGCGTTTGGTGAGGTAAGGTAGTTTTAAAATAAAATAATTCTTTTAAGACATTGACAGTAAAATCCTCAATATTTTAACAAAAAGTTGGAATGAAGACCATTATATTCTCAGAAAAAATACATCACACCAACGAAACCGAATTGATTAGACAAAGATGAATAATTTCAACCTTTGTATTTAATTTTCGAGGAAAATAAATTCCCTATTTCATTACAGCCTTTAAGAGCGTATGTCGCTCTCCGTTTCTACACAATTAAATTTAATTAATACGAATAGTTCGCGAGTCGTACGCGCTAATGGCTTGAATACGTCTGTTTTCACAAAGGGATATAAATATACTGCCGGTGTTCATGTCTAACGCAATCCTCTTGCTCTCCAGCCGCTAAAGCGCTGTCTAATATTGCAATGCAATACTCAATTTTCGTGTTCATTTCCTTTAAATAGGTTCGCTTTGCTTACAGCAGCTGCAAGGTAATATTGTCTTAGAACATTTGGTTTAAACCTACTAGGACTTCGAAATTAAAGTTAAGTAGTTTTATGATATTCAAGTGTAAATTTCAAAGTCTGGAGAATGTTATGGGGTCCACATTGTCCTAAAAAACAAAGAGATACCAATGTATTATGATTGAATAATTAATATCAATAAACTGAATATTTACAGTCAGTATAATGTACGGTAGCTATATATATTGTACGGTAGAGCTCCGGCCAAGATGAGCCGAAGGAAACAGTGCACCAGAGCACGTCGTCGTTATACTCTAGGAAATTTAATATAAAACTTGATTATTACTTCTAGTGAAGTCAATATTAAATAATTAAATAAAATTATATATTAAATAAATAAATAAATAAAAATTAAATAACATAACATACCATCACGCCTGTATTCCCCGAAGGGTTAGGCAGAGGTGTACTTAATGTACATCCACAGTTCACCGGTATGTTTGGGACCCATGTAATAGGGGGCGAGCCTATTGCCATTCACCGGGCACAAATCCAGACTCCGAGCTGCTACTGAGAATTTCATAGAAAAACTCAATAACACTTTGCTCGACCTGGGGATCGAACACAAGACCTCTGGCGTAGCAGTCGCGATTGGGACCACTTGACCAACGAGGCATAAAAATTAAATATTTTTGTCATAATGTTATTGCTCCTAGTTGAAACATCCTTTAACCAAAGCGTCTCTCATGTGGATTGAATAGTAAAGTTTAGTTAATATTTTCAGCAATAATGAACAGCGACTACGCTGTATAGTTCGGAAATTTTCCGCTAAGAACAAAGAAACTTACAATTTATAGAACATCTGGCCTTCCGTTCTGCAACACTGTTCAGCTTTTTTATTCAACATAGTCGTGCGTTTTGCACCGTATTCATATTTTAGTTTTTTTTCTAGAGCCAGTTTTAAGGATGGCAGCTTCGCAATAATCACGGATGTCCGAGAGAAGTTCACAGTTTTGTTAGTAGGTCATACGTTGTGATAGTTCTCACTTATTTTTGCAATACCAACAATATGAATCGCTTTTAAAAAAAACTGTGTTGTTTAAGATCTTTTGTATCGTGCAAGTTGTTACTAATGACATACTACGTACATACGCCTGTATTCCCCGAAGGGTAATGCAGAGGTGAACCATTGTACACCCATACTTCGCCGGTATGTTTAGGTCCAATATAAAAGGGGGCCTATTGCCAATAACCGGGCACAAATCCAGACCCCGAGCAGCTACTACTGAGAATTTCATAGCAAAATCCAATAACACTTTGCTCGACCTGGGGATCGAACCCAGGTCCTCTAGAGTAGCAGTTGGGCTTGGGATCACTAGACTAACGAGGCAGTCAAATAATTAATTTATTTAAAAATAATTATTGAAATGATAATATTTATCAAAGGAACTAATTTCGACCATCATTCCATCAGCATCAGCAGTTAAAGTTGTGTAACTAACACTGATGATTTCAGGCAAGACATACCGAAAGGCAAGAAATAAATAAAATAAGAAGAAAATTCCGGTGAAATAAAATGATTGACAACTAAAAATTGTACCAGACTGGCATCAAGTTTGTTAAAACACTAGAACTAAGTATTTGATATAGAAAAAAGCTAAACAGACCATCAAGAAAAATAAATAATATCTGCGCCAACAATTTCACACAAAATCGCAGTTACGTGAAATACCTGGTTTATTTTTAAAAGGATCTCCCAACATTTGGCGAAGGGTCCAGTGATAAGCGCACTAAATCCTCTCGGTTCGATGTGTTTAATTCGGAAGTGATTCTATCTGACGATGGAATTGATGGAGGATTTTTTGGTTCGATCTTAAGTAAGAACATCTTATTTAAAATGTCTATCATTCGTGAATGTAGGTACTGTTTATTCTATTGGGAATTTTGTCTCTAAATAAATAATTAGTGTTTATCAAATCAAGTAATATTTTTATTTATTTCAGACCATGTGGCTATGCAATTAGGCATCATTTTTTATGCTGCCGACAAACTGCTCAGCAGTGTGGCAGGAGAATCCTGTATCATTACAAATGTAATTATTATCTTCTATATTGAATAAAACAAATAAAAATGCCAATAATAAACCCGTTTGATTACCTTTCAAAATTGCTTGAGTATAAAATATCTTTATGTCCTTAAAAAAATAACAGTTTCTACAACAAAGAAAAATCAATTACCACAACCAGATACAGAACTGCCAAAAACCAAATTACAAACAAATTCCTTTGCCAAAAATGTTGCGACATTCAATTATGAAGTAGTGTGATGAATGGGTGTATTAATGTTCGTGCTCGGATTTCGAGGGCGTCTCAACATCGCACGGACCGTTGCCCGCCACCGCGATGCACCGCACAATCCTGGTTTATAGGAGACAATGGTATAAGGTTGATCCCACTGGGGTTTTCATTTAAGAAGTAAAATAAAATATTGGTTGTTTTGAATCAATAAAAAGGTGGTTTCTGTATTTGGGCCTTAAAAGAAGAAGCGCTAGACGCATTTAAAATATTCAGTATCACTTAAACAAAATCAAATCGGTATATCGTTTTGCGATGCCATAATAGTTTTCGTTTTCTAAGCGTAATATTATTATGCCATAATAATTTTGATCCGAAGGAGAGTAAAAAGGGATATTTAAAAATGTCTACGTTAGATTAAAATTTCTATTAGAATTTTGCTGTCGCTAAAAAAATATAATTGCCATTTGACACTTTTATTTTATTTATTTATTGACACACCAACGACTTATTCACTAATCATTACATTAAATATATTCATTACAACAATTTTGCGGTGAATTCGTCACTTATAGGTGTGCACAGCACTTGTATAATATCAATAATAAAAACTCAAAAATTTTAAAATAATTTTACAAATTTTCATTTAAGTTAAAATGTCAAGTAGATAAATTAAATTAAAATACAGTATGATTCAATGGTTAAAAACATCGATTAAATTGGAATTGAAAAATAATTATAAATTAATACTGTAAAAATAACAAATAGATTAGGACATAGGTATACATTAATCACAATATAAATTAAAAGAATAGAATAGGGTAAAATTTTGCGTTCAAAATTTAGATTAAATTCAATTATATTACATTAAATTAAGATTAAATTAAATTGTACAATATTAAATACATTGAATAGAGTCATACAAATACACAAATTAATATTTGGAAACAGAAATAATTAAGCAAATCGATCAAGAACTGAGGACATATCGTCTGAATTCATTTAAACTGTTCGAAAATATGTCCAAGTTGTTAGTACGCGTGCTCAGCTTATTGTAGCTAGACAAAAACCGGTATAAAGGAGCTGAACGACCAAGATTAGTTCTATTTTTAGGCAATTGAAAAGTATCTGTTTTAAAATTGGATCTGTATGAGGTACGGCGGGGAACATTTAGACCGATCATCGAAACCAACTCCGGTACATTCACCAAATTATGAAGGGACTTATAAAGGAATATTAAATCTGAGCAGCTTCTTCGTTGCTCCAAGGAGCTCATCCTGAAATGACAGAGCCTTTGAGGATAATCGGCTTCGCGATCGCAAGTCTGTGATCTGTAGCGCAGGTATCTTGTAAACTTTTTTTGGATGCACTCTATTCTGTCGATGTGGACACGATACGCTGGATTCCAAACAGGAGATGCATATTCCAGTATACTCCTCACCAAAGAGTTATAGAGAACCTTAAGGGTGCCACACTTGATGTTATCATCAAGAATAAATTCACACCCTTCTATCACACGGGATCTAAATATTATCTACATTAGTACAATTCTCTCTTTAGGGAAAACAGGCATTATGATGTGTTATGTTAATACTTAGATTCAAACAATTTGCGTTTTTAAATTGACGAATTGTGTAGAAAAAGACCATAATGCTTATAAACCTTCATTTATTCTCTTTGAAACTTAAACGCACATTTAGGTTGTCAGCACTCTACGTCCTGAACTACGTGTTTTGAAAAAAAAATGACAATCTTTTAGTAATATTCAGTATAAATATTAGGAGGAACTATAAAAAAAAAATTCACACTCGTAATTTTTCCGCTCCCTGATTTTGCAGTCATTTATAAGCAACGGGACCAGCCCCTTAAAATACTTTCTATATTCGTATACATTTATACGTAAAAAACGGAGGGAGACTAAGCTGATTCGCACCACAATCGGCTTGTGTTTTTACTTTTTATCTCTAAGTTGTTGCGTTAATCTTTTGCTTTTCTAAACTGAGTGGTTTTTATACCTGTAAGTGTGCAACTTTTAATGCCAAAATACAGAAGGGGCGCTTAAACATTGTGGTTTGCGGACACAAATCTGGCTTGGACAAATAAAACTGACGGGGAATTTTCTGTTGGTACAAGTTTTTAAAAGGGATTTCTTGGCTGTATATAATGAGGTATATAGTATTGTGAAAATGGTGAAGATGAACTAAAAATAAGTAAATAACAAATCTGAAATGTCCCTTACACAGTAGACAACTTCAACATAGTTAAAAATGAGTTTTTGAAATCGATTTCTCAACAGTTTCTGCTACAATGGGACCAGGACAAATTTGAACATAGCCAAGAAATCTCAGCGGTAGCTGTCAATAACAATAGCTACACTTTGTCTTGCTACGTGTGCAATCTGAAATCGCCTTCATTCCTATAACACGCCAATTCTGTTGGCCAAACGAGCTGTGAAAGCATGCTGTTCACGTACACGCGTCCAATCCGCCCTGCGGTCTAGACAGGACTGGTACTGTAATTTGGAAGGGTGGTCCTGATGTGATATCAATAATTTTGAAACGAGGAATGGCGCGGTCAATGTATAATGGAATACAAAAGTTTACACAAGGAAATAAATATGCAGATATTATTTATGAATTTTATATTGATGAAATCGCGTATTTTAGTGGTTGTATATACGAAGTTAGGAAACTGATTAAGTGCGATGATTAAGTCTGGCAACGATGCAATTGTGGTTATCGTCAACACATGCGGCACCACTGCTGGTTGTGGCCCTGCGTGCTTGCGTGGTGGATTACAAGTTGGCAGACTTAACATAGGACCTCTAAGTAAGGCAAGTCTCTCAGCCATGCAGGTTCTTCACGATGTTTTCTTTCATCGTGATAAATTATAAATATTATTATTACGCAATTGGCATATGTTCAAAATAACAATATTCAGCCTCATCTGGTCAGACAAGATGCCGAACGCCGTAGTTGAGAAAAAGCCAGGAGGATGATGTTATTAGTTTGAAGAGACTTTTTAGATTTCAAAAAATATTTTTTGTTGTAATTATACGTATTCAAGTTACAAACTCATATTTTCCATAAATCAATGGAGAATAATTATTCTATTTCCAGCCCCACATTGAAAGGGCGCGTGTTATGTCATCGTGGACTTATCGCGGTGGTCGCGCGCCTGTCACTGCCCGTCACAGCCCCGCCGACTGCGACTGTTTAAACGCAATGAATTTAAACATGGAACTATAAATAGAGGGTCTATTTACAGTAAAAAAACGGTAATACTAAATTAGGCACGTGTATTTGTTTTTAAGGTGGATTGTGTCAGCTTGGGAGCAAAAAAAAATTCAATGGCACATTGTAGGGTTCATGGCAGTAGAAATTTCGACATTACTTAAAACTTGCCTTAAAACTTGTTATCGTAGAATAATTTAATGTAAAATAGAGGATTCGGCCAAAATTGACAAATTATACTTTCTGGTTTTTACGCAAAAGTTTAAGTACTCAGTTGTGAATAAATTCAATTTCAATCAATAACTGTCGCAATAAGTTAAGTTAATAAGTTGCAATTCTTACTACCATAATCCTAGAATGTGTTATAGACGAATAATTTCAAAATTATTTTTTTATGTTTTAAAAAAAAAACATAAAAAAATAATTTTGCCCAAAGCTGGAACGAAGGTGTAATTCTTTAGTATCGATTAGGTACATGTTTTTGTCATAAACTATTGAGCATAATAGTTCTACTATGTAGTCATTTAGTGTCTCGACAGTGATTTCTACCAGTAATTCCTCGAAGAATTTATAAATCACTGTCCGTGTCTATAGTCTTGTTTTGACATTTATTTCGAAACAGTTCTCCCAAACGATTACATACTTTAAGTAATTAATGTGATCCCTACATCAATTCATTGACCAGCTTTCGTGTTAAGGTCGTGTTACCTGTTTGTCAACAAAATCCATCACTCCTTAACTAACTACTTTGATCGACCCTTTGTCGAGTAGGGCCGGGTAAGTAATTATGCGGACATGGGTATCTGGCGTGTAAATGAGACGGTTTCTACTTTCAAATGCAAGCCTTTGCAATCTAGTTATATTTTTCTTAAAGATTAAGGGTCTCCCTGCATTTATTAGCGCGGAGTTGGATTAGGCCAGTCAGAAAAATAATGTATTAATGGTTTTTCGTCGTTCTCGTCTTTCCATCTACCTATGCGACGTGACATGTAAGTATTGGCTCATTCCATATTAAATTAGACCTAAAAATACGAACTGAGGGTCTAAATTAGTACACCATTGCCTGTGGGCTGACAGCAATATGACGGATTGCCTTCGCTTTTACGAGTAGCGCGGTAATACAGTCTCGGTTCAAGCTGATTCCAGAAGGATAAGTGTGGGGAGACCCTTAAAGTTGCCTAAAATAGGTATAGCATCGGCCTGTAATATGCCCACTGCTGGGCCACAGGCCTCCGCTCGATGAGAGGGAGTGGGACGTAATCGATCAAGCAGGCGGCAAGTGGGTTGGAATTTTCAAATTTTTGTTCTAAGACATGCCTTCACCGTTTTGGGAGCATTGGTGATGAAATTTACGCAAAGTAGTAGGTTCGGACCCATCGACTTACAACCTACAACTCGTAACTCGCTGCCGTTATCATTGGGCCACCACCGCTCCGCTAAATCAGGTATAAAGCGTATGAATATTATGCAAATTGAGTTCAATTCTATATTTGAACTATCTCTCTTTCTATATTTGGTGTCTATAAACTGTATACAAAATATATATCTTCTTGTGACTGTTGAACCTATCACTTGGAAAATATAGTTTTAAGAACTATTTCAGCAACGTCGATACTTCAGCTTGCGTAGGATAACGCTACTCAGGTTACTTTTTCAAACTTTAAATCTCCATGGAACAAAGTTATATAATAAACAAAGCGGTTATATTTTAACTCAACGAATCCTATGTAAGTTTACAACAAACTTCTAACTTGCATGCAAGTCGGAAGCTTATTTTCTTTGTAATTTAAAATTTTCCAACTGCATGTGCTAGGTGTTCTAACTTGTTCTTGTTTCGCTTGCGCATTTAATAAGTTATGTTTGGTACAAATATAAGAAAATACTTGTAACGAACAACTTTGTTGTGTTGATTGTGGAATAAAAGTAAAGTGAGTTGTTTATACTTCTCTTAAAGTAAATGTAGTAGCTATCGTACTGTGTTACCAATTTCAAATATTAGTAACGACAACTTGTAAGTTCGGTTGTACGTTAACTTTAACACCAAGAAATTGTATAACTAATTATGTAAAATTGCACAAATGGTAAATATTTGTTATGATGATGTTGATATTTCATTTCACATTGTTTATAACCATTTGCTGGAAATTTTCCTAAATTTATTTTGAAATACGTAATTATGAAAATATGTCGGAAACGAAACAAATTTTAACAAGATTTCGAGCAACCCGCAAACCAAACCCAATCGGGTCAAAAGCTTCAATTTTAAATTGGATTTTAAATTTTTGAGAGCGCGGATTTTAAACGGGGATCAGAGTAAATCCTCTCCATAAATAACCGTTAGTGAAGTCATCAAAAGGGTAGCTCCGCTCAGGGCGAACCGTGTCATGTGAACCTACCATCAATCTTAGGCCGGTCGCTGGCTGCACGCATAGCGTACGAAAGGGTCGGATTGTAGTGGTTATAAAACAGCGAATAAAATACCGCCACTAAAATGTGCCCAAAATAACAATTGTTCACACACGCTGCATATAAAAGTTAACGAGCATTTCACGTAGATATTTGACACGGAAACAGGTATTTTAAAGGCTTTGGGCGACTTTTGTTTAGGGTTAATTTTTAGTTTACGATATAAGTGCTTTGAGTTGGGCGGTAATTTTATTATTACCCTTAAACTTTTGAACGAATTTTTAAATTTACTTTCGTGCAAGATTTCAGAACATTTCATTATAGACTAAAATAATAAAAAATGTATATGTATTTTTATTGACACTACTAAACTAATGTTTATTGTATCATTTTAGCTATTTTTCTGCATTATCGTAAGTCAATTTTACCGCGTAGGTATATGTATGGGTCTCCTCTCAAAATAAAAAGCTACAGTTAATTATTTTTTTCACATTAGTTATAATAATTGCTACTTCAACGATATGCAAGTGACTAGTTGACCAAATACAAAAATAAAATATTTTAGCAGTCCGCTCACCGCTACGCCAGTCGCTCTTCTTAACACCGTGTCCACTGTCATCTTTAAGGGCTCGAAACGGCTTTGTCTCGCGTCTAGACTCGTAATCCATTATTACAGACGCCTTCAAGCCAGGAAGTAGGGACGGAGCGATACTTCTATACGCGACACTTAGCATATTTACAGTACTGATAAATGTTGTATATTTATCGTTCGTTATCGTCCTTTAGACGTGAATGGAATCGTTGCATTTTTCTTTTCAGTAAAAAAGAATTGAAAGCGTGACGCTTTTAGGTATCGTGTTAGAAATGACTTGGGGTTCTATTGTTAAACTACCTTTTTGTTATTTACAAAAAACTTTGCATTGTAAGGAACCTTCTAGTAGTTTGGTTCAGTGAAACAGAGGTACCGCTACACAACTGATGATTACCATCGAAATGTCTCAAAGTTTGGTAGGCTGCGCTAAATTCCAAAGAAATTACATGCATAAAATTACTTGCGAGAAATCAGTTGATTCTTGTTAAAGAAGATATTTACCACATTTTAACAGGGCTTTAATATCGGTTGCATATAATAAAACTATAATAACATGTAACGAGTAAAAATACTGATTTTAATATTTAAGTAATGGTGTCACTCAATACCTACATGTTTGTGAAGGAAATAGCACAAATCGAGACAAATGATACATTTAAACAAAATATTTCGATATTATAAAAAATATAAAACAGTAAAAGCATTTGAACAATATTTGTATAGACGAATCTTGACTCCATATTGTTCTTCCATACATTCAAAATAATGTGTACAATGGGAAATTTCAAATAATTGAAGGGGTGCGTACCCATTTCAATAGACCTTTTTATAGCACAATATCGGGAGTTGTTTTGCTCAAGCCACCATTAGTTCGCCTAATAACTGCGAGGGCGTCAGGATACTCTCCCCTTGACTACCACCTGATCAAATTATCATACATAACTCGAGTTATTGTCGACTGAATTGGTCATTATAAAGTAATGTAGTTTGTTTAAATACAACTTTCCGGTGACGTTCGTTTGCTACTTTTTATAAGAGGGGTTCACATAATTTATTGCTCTCAAAGATAAAATTTCCCTAATGGATATGGTTCACGAGACAGAGTGGTCTATTTTATGCGCATTATGTGTACACATAACTAGCCCCGACGTTTTTAGGGGAAGAAAGATTCTTTTTCAATTTCACTATATAAATGGGACGGAATTACGTTTTGTGATCAAAGGAGAGATAAAAAAGTTGATGAGAAAATAGATGAAACTGGAATTGGAGATATCTTAGTTTGGTAGGAAACGTTTTAATTGGACTTTTTTGTGTATAGGATCTTTTTCTGCCTAGTTGATCTTGTGGTCGCAATCTTGACTAATACTTGTGAGGTTGGATTTTAATGACGCTGAGTTTATTTCGTGACCCGTTAATAGCAATAGGCTTTCTCGGCTTTTATTGCATACTTAGGACTTAAAAATACCTCTGAATGTTGGGGATCCAAGTGTGGATGGTATGATTGATTCTTTTCGAGAAACGACAGTATTTTTAAATTAATAGTTATGCAAGATTATTATACCAATACAATATGAAACAATGTGACCAGACTAACTCATCAACAACGAGACGAAAGGGCTGAATCATGAAATTCCTACGAGATTGAAGAATTTAATGGTCAGCACAAGTAACACCGCGGAACGGAGCTAGTTAAAATAAAATGGTCCGTGTGAAAACTAGAAATCTTCGCCGGTACATAATATTCTAAAGGATAACAAGTATATTGTTATACTTCATCTAGTTTCCCGTCTTAACCCGTCAATGTCGACTTAACGATGTTTGGTGGAATCGACAGTTCCTCCGATGAAGTTCATACATGAACATGCCGCCCGTGTAATATATATTCTGTCAGCTACCGAGAACCATGTACCGCTATAGTGTCATGCTTGATAGTAAGTTGGGGCACTAGCTTTTACCGGTGATTTGTATCTTGGGAATTGACCCAAACACCTCTTAAGTAAGACTTTTTACACATTAAAATAATCTAGACATTATATCAAGTAGTAGTTCATGTTTTCCTAATAAGTATACTTAATTAATATATTTTAATCCATATAAATGATGTTTTTTCACGAGATTTTTAGGCAGCTTTGCGAAGCCATACCTATCCCAATTTTTTTTGTTCTGAGTGACTAAAAAAGAAGCATTAAATAAATAATTTTAATTTTAAAAGATATGTAGCATTTGCGATTACCAAATATAATAAAAAAAATGAATGTAAAATATGTAAATAGTGTAAATATGAGCAAGTATTTAAGTAAATAAAAGATTTTCTTATACAGAAAAAAAAACTGTAGATTAGTACCATACAACATACATAATATCCCTTCAGTCTGTAGAAAAAATCATTAAAAATAATTATTTCTATTAAACGATTTTTTAGAAAAATATCTCTAAGAACCCAACAAACAGACTCGACTGTAGGCCGTACAAATGTTTATTCCATAAGGAGATCAAACCCGAAACCTTTACGCAGCAGCATAGCACTTGATCACTGGGTTAATAGAGCCGTCAGCTTTCGTTTTATTTGAACAATACCTAGACATTTTGTATTAAAATAGTTATGAAAGCTATTATTGTTAAACTCAAACAGTGACGTTTGTGTTACTCCAATAACTGTTATTACAAGTAATATTAGAAAACAAATATTCTACAAAGTAATTTCTGATTTAAATGGAAATCATTTTACCCGCTCATTGTTTATTTGCGAGATTATTTATTGTGTTCGTAAATTAAATATTATCGATAAATAAGAATAATTTACCTCAGAAAATAATATATAAATCAAAAATACTATCACACCTGTGTTTCTGAAGGGTTAAGCAGAGGTGTATTCATGTAACCCTCAGTTCCCCTGTATGTGTAGGTATATTCAGTCAGCCTATTGCCATGAACCAGGAACATATTTAAATTTTCGTTGGTTTACAATTTTTTGTTTGCATTGTGAAAACATCTCTCACTGTATTATTAATCAACATAAATTTAGAATATACATATACTGCCTCATTAGTCTAGAGGTCCGAAGTGCGACTGCTACGCTAGAGGTCCTGGGTTTGATCCCCAGGTCGAGCAAAGTGTTATTGGGTTTTTATCTGAAATTCTCAGTATCAGCTCGGAGTCTGGATTTGTGCCCGGTTAATGGCAATAGGCTCGCCCCCTACTACATGGGACCTAAACATACCGGCGAAATGTGGGTGTACATTAGTACACCTCTGCCTAACCCTTTGAGGAATACAGGCGTGATGGTATGTTTTAAATTTAGAATATTTTAACCCTGTGTTTATGAGATGAAGTTGAAAATCACCAGCTTATGATTGAAACCTTAACGCTGATAAGGCAGAACTCATGTAAACCCACAATTCACTCGTTTGTTTCTCACATGTAATAGGAAACGAGCGCATAGCCATTAACAAAACACGTATTCAAACTCAGCGCCGGCTGCTACTGCTAATTTCATAGAACAGCCCAAAGAAACAAAATCACTGGACCAATGAGGTGAGAAAATACAAGCACAAATTGTCCTAATTTACCGAAGTAAGTTTTGATAAAGAATCGTATAATAAACTATTTATTTCCATTTCATATTACGAATGCAGCTCATGTTCCAAGTCTAATATAAGCTGTATAGATGAGCCTCACGTAGACAACTAATTTAACACATTGTCAAGACTCCCCTCAGTTCTGTTATAGTGCATACTCTTCTTAGAAATTGAAACGTATTGTAAGAACTTTAGGACGGAGCAACAAATATTTCTCGAAGCCGAAAATTGTAGGAAAGCCATGTTGTGAATAATTTAATCATTTATTAGGTAGTGTTATATTATGACTAATGTTTTTGTTACGTTTTGGGCATTTATGTCTACAAATTATTTAGTTACTGCATTACTAGTCTCGTGGACGTAAGCGCGAATGCCGAGCCAAAGGTTCTGGGTTCGAATTCCATATTGAGCAAAATGGTATTCGCCTTTTATGAAATTCTCACTAGCAGCTCAGACTTTGGACTTTATGCCCAGTTAGGCAATAGGCTCGCTCGAGCAGCGAGCTATAGGGTTACAGCATCTCTATTAAATTTGTTAAGGAATACAGGCATGATGTAATAGTAAAAGCTAATAAGTTAATTCGTTGTTAGTTTTTTCTTGGAGTGACTTAAATGCGTTTGAACCTAGTTTTACAATAAAAAGCACAAACAAAATCTAAAACATCTGTAGCGCGTAATTATTTCGCGACATTTTATTCAAGATAACAGTTCCTATGTGAGCTATCCCCACATCACTGTTATTATTATTTTCATAACGAGTCAGTTGTGATACTCAAAAGATAACACAATTGATAACCATCAAACTCTTTGGTTCGTTCGCAGTATTTGTAATGAACTGCACATCTCACCTCGTATCGTCGTTCTCTAGTCCAAACACGTCTTTAAGGGAAACACAGTCACCCTTCAGTGGATGAGCGCTAAAATAGCGCTTGGGTAGTTCTTACAAATGTTCATTTTATCATACTTTATCTTAAAAATGTATTAGGTATTTCCAGCGTTTTGTTCAGAAGATTACCCTTTTAATACAGTCATGTCCTTTTGTTATAAAATTCTGTAACGTGTAATAAAAAGCGATTAAATATTCGTGATAAATTGTGAATGAAAAAGCTTAGAAAAATAAAGAAATTTTTGTGATATATTATGTTAACTAACTTCGGTTTTTCTGAAATTAAACTGAATAACTTCCTAAAAATAAGTGGTTATAAGAGTTATCTTTATTTCATTACGAACATAGGTATTAAAGTACATCTTATAATGTGATGGAAATCATTCATAAATATTTATATATTGCTATATTGTTTTCTCGAATAACAACACCGTTCATAATTTGAATTCACCAATTACGTAAATTTTAAAGGTATTTTTTTTTATTTCTTCGCTCATATTCAAATATTACCTCATGTTCAAATAACAAACCTTAAAATCTACCTCACAAGCATCCACAATCATAATTATCTACAAGCCAAATCTCGCCTAGCATCATCTTACACCCGCGTTACCCCGGTACAATTAACCATAAGTATTAATACTGTTTCCCCTAACGTTTCCGCGCTATTTCGCCTTTGCTTATTGCGTGGGGTCTCGCTGTTTTATTGGCACCGATTGTATGTACTACGACACTATCCCTTTTATGAATGTTATGGTTTATTTCTCTCACCCCTAGAATGTTGGTGTTCCTGAGAGTAATTGGCACCGCGGCTACTGGCGCCCCTTAATGGCGGCAGGCATATATGACTTTGCACTTTAATACAACTGAGGAACGGATCAGGAATTTGTCTATGAATAGGAAAATGTTAAGGGAAATATACCATAAAAAATCGGAATGTGATCGAAAATTCTTACAATTTGAGATGATAATATTTTTCCCAGGAATTGATTCGGCGTGGAATAACATGTACTGAAGGCTTCTTTGAAATAAAGTGATTACCAGCACATCGCAAATCGAGTATCCTGTGAAATATGTATGATATCATAAAAGAAGGCTGAATTGATAATTGATGAAATTGCCAGGAGTTGGAGGAGACCTTAACTCAGCAATGCGGTATTATCATAATAATATAGAGACTACCTCGTTAGTCTCGTGGTCCCAATCGTGACTACTACACTAGAGGTCTTGGGTTCGATCCCCAGGTCGAACAAAGTGTTATTGGGTTCTTCTATGAAATTCTCAGTAGCAGCTCGGAGTCTGGATTTGTACCCGGTAAATGGCAATAGGCTTGCCCCCTATTACATGGGACCTAAACATACCGGCGAACTGTGGGTGTACATTAAGTACACCTCTGCCTTACCCTTCGGGGAATACAGGCGTGATGGTATGTTATGTTATGTTACGTAGAGATTTTTTTTTTGCAAAAAGTGATATTATTTTGAGGAAACATAAATACTAGTTGACTATCGAATTTATACGAACATTTTAAAATATATGTAAATAAAATGTAGAATAGCCATTTATACGTCATAGAGCTTAATATGCGCGCCCACTTGCCCAGAAAGATCTTAGTCAAGCAGACTATCCAATATTTTAGCTACAACAGTGGCTAGTGAGATAGGTCTGTAATTTGATAAATCAGGGGGTCTAGACATTTCTATATCGAAAACGAAATTAGATTAATCTGAAATGTATGGAATTGGCATAATCTTTCGAAATGTCAAGTGATGAAATTGTGTCAAATCCATATATTTTTGACATCGAACGTCGTCTTCGATAATGAAGACGTGACATTGTCTAGACCCCCAGAAGCGTTTTATTTTAACTAATTGGTACAACAACAGTGTACGGTCACAAGCACATCAGGTTACCACAAAATTTTCTTAGTCGATTCTGAACTTAATAACCAACAGTTTAAGGTTTAAAATCGTTTGGAGAAATTTCTCAGTTTTGTTTAACCTGATGTAGTGCCGACTGTACATTGATTTGTCAGGTAAGTAAGACAGCTTATATTATTTTCACGGTGAAGGGTATATCATGTCAGTATAAGAATGTAGCTCAGGCAGAATATTTTCTCTTGCGTGAACTTATTTAACAGGGCTAGGCAGAGGTGTATAGTACACCAATGGTTCGCCGGTATGTTTAGGACCTATGTAATAAAGGGCACAATTCATTGCCATTATCCGGGCACAAATCCAGACTTCGAACTGATACTGACAATTTCATAGAAGATCCCAATACCTTACACTTTGCTCGACCTGGGAATCGAATCCATGAACTCTAGCGTGGCAGTCACGCTAGGACCACTAGACTAATGAGGCAGTTACATACATGAGCATACATGCAAAAAACTGGTTAAGTGCGAGTCGAACTCCTGCACCGAGGGTTCCGTACATCTTGTAGGTCATCGCACATTAATAAGGTAAATAAGTAAATTATCGAGTATTGCTCTAACGAAAAGTTTAACGTTATTGTGATGTTACAACTAATTTATGGCTTTTAAAATTTGCGACATAAACCTCCGTTCGCGTTCCTGAGAAAAAGGGCATTGACAGACGGACAGAAAAACAGACGGGCGAATAAAGTATTCCTATATCTAAGTGTTTAATTTTTTTTCTTTTGAGGTATGGATCCCTAAAAATGGTGCGAATAAGGAACCGTAAATGGCAAAACAACATTAAAACATACACAATATTTATTGAGTTCAAGAGCGCCCAATGTATTTTCTAAGCTTTGGGCGACACGTGACAGGTACGTTGACATTCCTCCAGCGTTTGAAATTTGTTCATAGAGCTTGAGCACTTCGGAAGAGGTAAGTGTATGCACATATTATTTACCGAGTCCCAATAATACCTGAAAAAAAAAACTTTGTAGAAAATAATATATTGACGATAATTCTATAGGTATATTATCCTAGGAAGCGAAAAACGGACAATATATTTGCATTATTATTTAGCAGCTGCAATTTACTGATAAGGGTATAATTAGGTTAGTTGTTGGTTAGTTCTTCGGTTCGGGTAAAAATTTTAAAATGACAGTAGACGTGGTGGTAGTACTTTATTACATGTTGGGCACAAATAAGCTCAGCAAAAAACAAATTTAAGAATGGTCATTTTACGACGCTCTTTAATATTTTACCAATTTTCTGCTCGCAACTTCATCTATATGTTACTTTACGATTTGAACTGTCCGTATAACAAATCTCATCCCGATCCGTCCAGCGTTATATGTAAGTAAGAAATTATTTGTAACAAAGTCTACAGTCTTGTGGGTGTAGTATTGACTTACAGCTATCAGGAGTCAGTGGACACATCATTGGCAAAATCTATTCAGTAGTTTCTGAGCTACAGCTGAACATCGACAGATACATACCTACCTACATAGACTATTAAAATTAAACACGGTAGGTACCCTTTTTCGTAGTTGGGTAACACTTGCTCTAGCAGTACAAACGGTACTGCTAGAGCAAGATCTTCAAAACCTAGAAAATCATCAACGAACAATAAATACGTCTTCCACGCTTTAATTCTAAATCAGGAACATATGTATCTAAATCAGCATTACCTGTAAGATGTGAATATGTATGATGACAAACAGGTTTCTATTTTGGGACTCCCCAAGCAAATAAGGCCTGCAAATAACAATAATTATCATTAAGACACAACTAAAGAATCATGAACATCAAGTGTGTATGGATCAGGGTGATATCATGTCAATTCATATAAATAATATCCTCGTATGGGTATCGAACCTACGTCACGCGACCGGCTACGCCAAACGTGCAGTCGAATCAAATGAAAAGGGCAATGAATTGTTTTATTTTCCTTTTCTGTACTATCTTCAGTTCGCTACTTCGTCTAAGTGGACTTAAGGATCCAAACTGGATAAAAGCATCATCATAATATGTGTGCCAATAAACATTTTACGTACACAATTAGGTACCTATTATTATTATTGTAGTGTTTGTATTTCTATATCTATTAAATAGATATAATAACACCGTATCTAGGTCTTAAATTGTAACTGGAAGGCGAGGAGATAGAATTCAGCATGCGATCGACCGGAACCGCATCCGTTAACCTTTCTCAGCCCGGAACACCTAAAAAAGTCTTCTAAGATACGTCTTTGAAAAATAAGACCTGTAGAGTTGAAGATCGGATGTTACAATAATCAAAGACAAACTTGTGATGTATTGTTGAGGACATTGTCTTCTGGTTTCAACAGAACATAAAAGGAGGAGACAAGAGACACGAGATAGACACGAGACAAGAGACAAGAAGACTATACCTAAGTCTCTTGTCGCTCCACATGCCTGCTATTGTGCATAAATTGCTTACCTATTCACAGTAAAGAGGAAACTGCAATAATTTCAATAGGGCAGCTAGGATGATTCTGATATTGAGATTAGTTTTAATGTAACAAGCGTTAGATTTATAATTTTTGTATATAATATTATGTTAGTCTAAGGTTGTATATATATAACGCCACGCTGTTCGCAGCATGAATGGGCCGGCTCGACCGGGGAAGTACCACACTCTCGCAGAAGACCGACGTCCGAGTAGTAGCGTTTCGTTACTGCGCTTCGTTCGGTGAGCGAGAGGGCCGGAGGCCCAATTCCTCCCCCAATCCCCTTCCTTCTCCTTTTCTCCTTCCCCTCCCTTTCCCTAAATAGGCTCGGCAACGCATCTGCAACTCCTTTGGTTTTGCAGATGTCCATGGGCGGCGATGACTACTTACCATCAGGTAGCTCGCCTGCTCGTTTGCCGAGTTATCCCATAAAAAAATAATAATAATAATAATAATGAGCGTTGATATTCGTATTATTACTTTTTTTCCTGTATTATAATCATGTATAATAATATATGAAATGTAATGTTTATATACAATTCTTATGCATATTCTTTAAAAAATATAGTATGGTACTATATAAGTAACTAACAGTAGGTAGTCAGTAGGTACTCAGGAGTCAAACAGGGCGACTCGCTGTCTCCTAAACTGTTTACCAGCAGCATAGAAGAAGTATTTTGGATGCTAGCGGTCAACTGGGAGGGGAGGGACATTGTTCTTGGTGAAACGAGACTGACAAATCTGCGTTTCGCCGATGACATTGTTATTTTCTCTTCCTCAGCTACCGAATTAGAAAAATTGCATCATGTTCTAAGCAGCGCAAGCCTTGAGGTTGGATATGTCGAAGACTAAGCTCATGACGAACAGCGTACCGAGTATCGCGCATAAAGATGGGGAGAAAATACAGTATATATCCAAGAATACATCTACCTGGGCCAAGCAGTCTCTTTCTCTTCTTTCTTTAGATAAAGAAATTGCAACACGCACTGAAAACACCTGGAGAAGCTACTGGTCCATGAAAGAGCTGTTTAAAGGTAATTTACCCATGGAACTAAAACGCAAGCTGATGGACATGTGTATTCTTACCATTCTGACACATAGTGCACAGACCTGGTCTAAGTTTCAGATGACTAAGTTTCAGAGGTCCAAACTCAAGGTTTGCCAACGGGCTATAGAGCGCAGTATACAGGGTGTTAAATGATTCGATGTGTTAACACATCGAATCCGGAACTCTGTACTGCACTCCGAAACCCGAGTTTCCGACATAGCTCAAAAGACCGTGAAGCTTAAATTGGACTGGGTACCGGGCAGGCCATGTCTGCCATATGAAATGTAGGCTTTTATTGCACATAACTAAAGCCCTGAGACGGTCAACCGAAAACACAACAGACCACGGAGGAGATGGTGGGATGACCTGGATGCCTTTCTTGGCAATTGGAAAGAAGTGGCAAAACACCGAGAAATGTGGAAAAAATGGGGGGAGACTTTGCTCAGGAGTGGGACTAATCAGGCTAATAAAAAAACTAATTTATAGATATAGTTCCAAAACTATAAAAATATACTTTTGGCCACCTGGCGAGTTCTACGCCGGACACTGTGCACTGTGGACATCCGAAATAAAACTCTACACTTGTTCAACACTCTTACCCCTATCTACTTACATTTATATAATACAATATACAGGTACTAACCTTTATTTTTGTCGGCATAGGCCATTGCCACCAACAAAAATAGTCCAAGAAAATGTAAAAATTTCATTTTCGTTAATTAATCTTGAAATGTTTCTACTCACTGTACTCACGTCAGCGAAATGTGCTCGTATTTATACCTGCTTAGGAAGTTAGATAGCCGGCTTTATCTTGTTACACACTTTTGTATAGCAGGGATGTATTCGGTTTTCATTTTACTGAGGTACGAAATGTATCGATATTTTTGGTGTTTCGTAAACATACATAGGTAGCAAACCAATTATAAAAATTGCCTAAGCAGGTGCCAATCAACTGCACGCAAAACACAGGCTAGTTGAGTGATTATATTTTATGGCCTGATAAAAAGCTAAGCATAAATGGATTCGAAAATAAGGAAGTTTTGTTTGTTAAGAAGAGAGTATACGATATTGGTTTGGGGTCTTGTTTGAAAACCAGTGCCGGATTAGGGAGCGCGGGGCCTGTAGCATATTCCCTTTATCAACTGTTATACTCAAGTATGAAGGAGTGAAAAAAAACAATATTCAATACATAAAATCTTCATCTTTAACGACTTTTTGGTGACTTATGCAAGTTTGGCAGTCTATTACAATCGTTGATACAACCAAACATAAATTGTAATTCGTCAAATAAAGGGATAGTGCTTATAGTAAGAAAGTTACTCAACGTATGCTTTCCATTTGTCCAGTGTTTTTTATATTAGATTTACTGCAATACCATACATCGTACTTTGGATCAAGGCGAATCCAAAGAAACCTCTTATGTTAAAGTCGAGTAAAAATTATTATTGTAATTAGTTAACAGGTTAGATTAGTGAACCTGAAAAACAGGTATTTAAAATTGTGGTCTATCATTTTACTGAACCAATTTAATCCTAAAACTTGTTATGCTAAATGAGTAATAAATTATGTATCGACCTTTGATAATACACATAAATTCCACACTACACAGTTTTCTTTTTCTAATGAGGTTAGTTAATAAGGATCTTATCACTTATGTTAATTGTCAGTGCGCAACAACAATAGAAAAACATTTTACTTTGTAGGTAATTTAATTTATATAAAACCAAATACTTATTTATATAAAATTTTATTTTGTGACCGTAAAATATTCAAATTAAAGCTTATACAAGCGCACTGTTGCTGTTGCACTGTTTCAGTGCTAACACTAAAAGTGCAATACGCAATACGCATTCCTAGACCCGTCAAAAGCGTTTGGCACTATGCTTTATGACTAACTTTGGTGAGAATTGGTTATTACTAAATTACTTAGAACCTGGTACCTCAGCCAGAAAACGGGAAAGTTTTGTTTATTTATAATACTTGTAAGCCAACTTAACGTACTGCCCCAATGAGACAGCGAGATTTCGGAGTAAACGATAATATTCTACCTCTGAAGTATGACCTACCAAACAAAAAAAGAGTCATCAAAATCGATCCATAATTGGCGGAGTTGTCGCGTAACAAACATATAAAAAAATACAGAAAAAAATAGAAAAAAAATGTATTATTCAACCGACTTCAAAAAGGAGGAGGTCCTTTTTGAAGTCGGTTGAAAATACATCTACAGACTTCTTTATGCGTATCTTTTATGCATTTTCCATGCTAAGATTATAAAATTTATTTTATAGTGAAAAATTTCGACTGCGGGCAGGTTTCGAACCTGCGCCTTCTGGTAGATACACCACACGCGGTGGCTTAGTTGGTCATAGGCTCGATTATCTCACCAGAAGACACACAAACTCTTATCTCCATTAACAACCATTTTCGCCCCACATCTGTAGGCCATTCAAATATTGGTTCCGTGCGAGGATCGAACCCACGACGCGTAGCTCAGTAACTGATTGTTCAACCATGGCGACCTTAATTAGGACCTAATAGACTCAATAATCGATTGATATTAAGTACCTCGAAAGGTACTACTAATTCTATCTTAGTCATCTTGCAATATTGTAAGGCTCTCCGTCGAGGTAATGAGGGACTAAAAGCTTGTTTAGCTCGAGAATAACAATGTACTGTGCAATAAGGCCACCTATTTACTTAAATGAAAACTGTAGTTAAACTACATTCAGCTAGCGAGACAATTAAAGTTCCTTTCCAAGTACATGCCAGGAATTCGGGGTTCTTGCGGTCGCTCCCACTGTGCATAGGTAGGTACCGTAGGTATAGCAAAGTGGGGTACTCAATCGACTATCAACTTAATTGATCACAATTTTGGTGTACCTTTAGCAGTAATTTGGGCTGGTTAAACGCTTACTTGGGCGTTTCCTGATTAATCTTTAGGGTTGTAATTGCGACTTGTTGGTTTTCGACGAATGTTTCCGCCTTTTGCCGTTTTGTTAAGGTATTGTGTATGCATTATTGTTCTTCTGTTTTTAGGGTTCCGTCTGTATGTCTGTGTGTCTGTCGAACAGACAGACAGACATACAGACGGAATCGTATATCGGTGTCCGTATGTCACAGATTTTTTTCTCTGAAACTATAAGAGCTATGCTGTTGAAACTTGGTAAGTAGATGTATTCTGTGAACCGCATTAAGATTTTTACACAAAAATATAAAAAAAAACAAAAAATTTAGGGGGTTCCCCATACTTAACTTTCCCCTTACTTACTGAATCTCAAAATTTTAAAACCCATACGTGTGAGGTATCTATGGATAGATCTTCAAAAATGATATTGAGGTTTCTAATATCATTTTTTTCTAAACTGAATAGTTTGCGCGAGGGACACTTCCAAAGTGGTAAAATGTGTGTCCCCCCCTGTAACTTCTAAAATAAGAGAATGATAAAACTAAAAAAATATATGATGTATATTACCATGTAAACTTTCAACGAAAATTGGTTTGAAAGAGATCTAGTAAGTAGTTTTTTTTAAATCGTCATAAATCGTAATGGCACGGAACCCTCCGTGCGCGAGTCCGACTCGCACTTGGCCGGTTTTTATGTATTATAGGGATTTTATAGAGGTATTGAATTCAGACAAACTCGCCGATTAATTTGTAGTATTCACTTGTAATATTCAATCTTTAAAGTATTACCCACATAGGTAAATGGAATCTACTGTTAACAGATTGCTTGCTCTCTGAATACCCTTCAATTTCTGAGTCGAGCAGTGTTATTGGGTTTTTCTATGAAATTCTTAGTAGCAGCTCCGATTTATACCCGATTAATGGCAATAGCTCGCCCAGAAAATTATGGGTATACAGCAGTACACCTCTGCATTAATCTTTGAAGAATAGGGGTGTGATGATAATTATGTTACGTTAGCAGATACTATTTTGGTATTGATATGGTATGAATAGCCGGCTTCTGAATCTCGGGTCGAATATCATGGGGCCCTGAACCTGATCCATTTACAAGGACTGTATTACAGATTATGCTATTAATCATCTATCAATAATATCATGCATCTATATTCCTTAAGATTCGTTTTATTAACAAAGATGTAATAGATATTGCACGAGAGAACCCACGGGCAATATTATAACTATGTAACCTAACGTATAAAAATCGATGTGTGTATGTATGTTTCCTATAGACTGATTCTAATATAAGGACCTAATACAATAATTCAAAAATTATAAAACTAGTTCAAAACATTTAAATAGAAACGATAAGCACCAAACAGGATCGAACAAAACATATTCCAATACACGTTATTATCACAAATAATTTATGCGACCCAAATCTAAATAGAATAACGACTTTCTATGAGTTGTGATCAATTACTCGACTGCGTGTAATTATCAGAGGCACCCATCTCGTCCATAAATGATATCGGAATATTGTATCAGAACTAGTATTGGAATTAGGAAGATACGAGTGGTGTAAGCCGATATTATGTTTGGGGTCATTAGGGACTAGAAGCCAATGTTTGGAAGGAAAATATTTGTTGAAATATATATGCTATTTGTTATGAATAAAATAAATTATAATGTACATTTTGTTCGCTGATAAGGGCTTGATATGAAAAACAATGTCACGACTAAGTATGTCCCCATAAGCTTGATCAAAGGTATATCTGTGGCTGTACTTTTTGGGTGCCATGCAATAGGGTACCTATATGCTATTGCCATTAACCAGGCATAAACCAAATCTCCGAGTCCCTATATTTAGATACCTACTTTTAGTGATATGCCATCAGAAAGTAATGGATTTTATTTTAAATCACTGTACTCTAAGTTTTAATCTTAGGTAATAAGATTAAAACTTAGAGTACATTGATATAGACTTTTAGGAACGTAATAGTTTTCGCCGGCTGGTAGCAGAGGGTTAGGCCTAGGCCTCAGCAGTGGACGGCAATAGGCTGATATGATTTTTTTTTTTCAATTAAGACATAAAACGCCCATCCTTAACAAATACTTACCTGTAAGTCAGTCATTCCAATACTTTCTTCCATGCCGGAATTCGATCCGCGACCAGTAGAACAAAAGCCGATCGCTCAGACACTCATGTCATAATTAGACTAAAAGTCCACACAAAATAAGATCGCGTGCACACAATCGAAAATGACACATCGTCCATTATTAAACCGTCCCAATTTCGCCAGTCGCCATTGCCTAGTCCGGCACGCCTCAACTGAATTGCTGATACCGTATCTTAGCGTAGTGGATTACTTTAGATGAGAGATTAATGCACTGGGCACGTGTTAATGGCTATTAGTAACTTGGTGTTATATGTTATGCGAAGTGTATTGGCTTGCTGATAACGAGAGTTTAGCTACAAACTATTGGGTTTGGTTTAGTTTGTTTATAATAACTATCATGTTTTTGAAACAATATAGCGGCTCTCGCTCGTCTTTTAATTTTGAAAAGTGGCATATACTTTTTGCAATAAGTATCTCATTTGGGCTTGTTTAAGCAACACAAATATTGGTAAAATTTTGCAATTAAGACTAAACTAAACATAAATAGGCGGAATTAATATTATTATAATCATCAGATAACCAATTTTTTTCCATTAAAAAAAATGATGCAATTTTTCGTTTACCGTCAGGTTACCGCTTTCTATCAGCCTTTCAAGCATCAAGTAATAACAATCTAACAATTACAAGGACAGCTGCATCAAACGCCATAACTATTAAGTACAAATGCACTGAACACATTTCCTATACATTGCTGCATATCGATTGGGCAACGTATCTGCCCTATAAATAGCGATGGCTGACAAATGGCGGGCCCGATCTGATATATTGACGTGTTGATATGCGCTGCCGAGGGGACGATTTTCAACTTCATTGACATAAATCCCGTTTTCAAGAATATATTGGGAATTATAGAGAAACAGACTGCTAGTGTTTGTGTGGCTTTTATTATTTTTCTAGAGGGATAAATAGGGGAAAGTGCTAACAGTAGGTTAAATATATGTATGATAGCTTCTTGGCCCTTCTGAAGGTGTTAATTTAGTTATTATTATATTTACCGTGTATTTTTATGTATGATAAAAGATTTTATTTTATTAGATAGATTTATTAGATTTAGCAAGAGATATCTATGATCCACCAAATAAAATACTATTTGTTTCATAAGAGGGAAAAAGATTAAGTATTCTGCATGGCGCATGTCGCAGCCATCGAAAAATGTCGAATAAAAAATGCCTTTTTTTAACTGAAAGTTTAAAATTTTATTTACATATTTGCATACAATATTTACTCGTGGATATCGTGTCAGCATTCCAATTACCATTTTAAGTTAACCTTTATTTGCGTAACTGGCGAGGTTTTTATTTTTTCGTTTAGGAGAAAAATGTTTAAACGATACGAATTTTCACTTTATTTGGTCGCTTTTGGCAAATTATTATTTATAATGCAAACATTCGTTGTATGGCAGTTTTCGAGGCTCGTTTTAAAAGGCGATAATGGTCGGGGTGGCGTGTGAATGAATGCCAACAATTATACTTTTTGTTCGATAATTTAATATTACAGTGAAGTTAGGTATTTCATAATTACTTACTTTCGGCAACACTACCACATACGCAATGCGCTTGAGAGCGCGAGTCTTGAATACTACTACTTATTTCTTGATCCAATCACAGAAACAACTTGAAAACATTACATGTAGTGATCAGTCCAGTTCAGTTTATGGTGAAATTTGATAACAATGTTAATAGCTGAACGTCTAAAATCATGCTTCAACCCTAAACTAAATTATTTTATATTTGCACTGCTTATAAAACTAGTTTCTTTATAGAGTTCTTGTAACAAAAATATTTAGTTACCGTACTTTTAAGATTTCATTGAGTTGCTCTGCCCTTTAAAAAATTTGGTGATCTCTACACACATAAACATTTATTTCAAGGCATAAAGTGTGCGTGATGGAACGATTTCGCTTAAAAGTGCCTATATAATATTATAGTCTGGTCATCGTCCCTATAAAGTATAGACACAAGACCTCAACCTCATCTAATAAGTTTATAATATCTATATGTTCGATCAACTTATTATTTAATAAGTACAATATGAATTTGACTGCGTCCCAAGCGCAACTGCTACGCTGGAGGTCCTGGGTTCGATCCCCAGGTCGAGCAAAGTGTTATTGGGTTTTTCTATGAAATTCCCAGTAGTAGGTCGGAGTCTGGATGTGCCCGGTTAATGGCAATAGGCTCGCCCCCTATTACATGGGACCGAAACATACCGGCGAAATGTGGGTGGACACCTACACCTCTGCCTAAACCTTTGGGGAATACAAGCGTGTAGGTATGTTATGTTATGTTAATTACAATAATAATTATTATTGTATACAACATAGTAGGCGTAACAAAGCTGATTGTTTTGATTCGATTACCTACAGTGGTTTTGGAGTGTTAATTTATTGTAATAATTATTTTACTTGAAATCATGGCCGCTGACCAATAAGTTAGTGAAATAAAAAACTGAACCTTCAGAGGGCATTATTTGAGGTATTATAATTATAAATTTTCAGCCTTTTTGTTTGCAGAGCAAAGGCCAAATTATAATTATTGCTAAAAAGGACTAATTCATTAGTCCGTTCTGAACAAAATTTTGCGCTTATTATGCTACTCATTGTATATAAAGATTTTTCAATAATGAGTACGTAATAATACATTCATTATGCTAAACCTATTTTAAAAATGTCGTATTGTACGTGCTTTAGATTTATTCTCATTTAGAAACTTAGATATCTATTATCTGTAATAAATATATTTTAGTATGTAGGTTTTAAGTATGTTAGCACCATCATGTGTTATTAAATAGTTATTTAAATTAAGTTTTACATAATTCGAAGTTATTTATTTACATGCACTCTATTATTGTAAATAATATTGTGTAACATATATTTTGTGGGATTTATAAAACTTGTTTAACTTCTGCAGCGATAGCCAAATTACTTACTTGAGTTACAATTTGTTCATGTACCAATACATCAAACTTAATGATATATTATGCGGGTGACAATATTGTGCACATTTGGTCACGCACGCCCTCTTAGGACCCTATGCAAGGCGTGTGCGCACCCGTCGTCGTATATTTGCATTCGTAGCGCGTTTGACAAATTAGTACCTATATTTCATCAATAAGCGCGTTGTTGAAACTAGTGGATTATTATAATGGCAGATACGACAATATCTATCACATCAGACCAAATAGACTGGAACATTTTGAATACTATATTTTGGATTTTGCTTACTTGAAAAAAAAACCGTAATTGTTTTTAGCATTTTTTTGTAATTATTAGAACTACTGACTGCCTCATTGGTCTAGTGGTCTTAAGCGCGACTGCTACGCTAGAGGTCTTGGGTTCGATCCCCGGGTCGAGCAAAGTGTTATTGGGTTTTTCTATGAAATTCCCAGTAGCAGCTCGGAGTCTGGATTTGTGCCCGGTTAATGGCAATAGGCTCGCCCCCTATTACATGGGACCTAAACATACCGGCGAAATGTGGGTGTACATTGGGACACCTCTGCCTAACCCTTCGGGGAATACAGGCGTGATGGTATGTTTATTAGAACTAAAGGCAATATTCATCCGTAGCAATCGACTTTGATAGAGAGACTATGTACCTCTGGATACATGCACGCCAATAACAAGATTCATGTAGGTCATACTTGTTTCGTCAATCTCCGTTCCGTATATATGGTGAGTATGGATGGACGAGTTGGAAGGAGAAGACCTCGGCGAACATACCTACTGCAACGAAATTGCGGATGTTCTTAAAAAAGGCCAGGTGCCGAGCACCCTAAACCGACGGTTATGCATGAAGAGATTAATGAATGTAGATGAAGCGAAAGTAGTGTGCCAAGATCGTAGCAAGTGGAAATCTCTAGTCTCTGCCTACCTCCACGGGAGACAGGCGTGACAATATGTATGTCATTGAATCTTGTTGTTGGCGTGCATGTATGAATAAATGAATTAATAAATAATATATGAATAAGGAAGATAGATAGAAGGCAATAATGGTGTGCAAGGATCGTAGCACGTGTTATTCAGTGCTTTCATCCTACTCCGAAAGAAGAAGGTGTGAGTATATACAGTGTACCGATTTATTCATTTGCGTCCATTAAGGGGGTAATTATACCCACCGTAACCTACTCAGCAACTATTCGTCAATAATAAAACTATTGTCCACAAAAAGGAAGACTATATTTAGGCTTGTATTAATTAATTTAATTAATTACAACGGTTGTGTAATTACCAATTACAGTAACTAATATATTAAACTCTACAAAATGGACAAAAAAAGGTTAACAACACTTTCATAAATTCCTATCACAGTACTTCTGACATACCGATAAGATCTATGAAAAGCAAATTTGTATGAAAAGTTCTCAATTTTCAATTTTTGACAGTATGACGGGAGAATGACCCCTTTAACGTGTGCAAATGACTTTATTGGTATCCTGTAAAAGTATATATAATTCATAAATATGCTACAGGTAGCATGACCCACTTACTTATAAACCAAATCAGTAGGTATGGTAATATAATTAAATTTAATTAACAAAGCCGCAAGGGGTTATCCTAAAAAGTTTACTGTGCAACTCACGTTTTTATTTTTTACGACACATCAAAAGAAAGTGATATCACGTAATTTTATGGTAATGGAGGGGTGCCCCGCAAACCCACGTATAAAGGCTTTTAAATTTACGGTGTAAGCTCTGTGATGAGAGACGAGAATTTTATGGTTTCGCAACATTTAAACTCATATGTGGCCTAGTACTTGTTATATTACATTATATAAATCATAACATTAACATCGCGAGGAAACCTGCATGTCTGAGAGATTTTCTCGATGGCCTGTGAAGTCTGCGAACCCGCAGTAGGCTAGCGTGGTGGACTATAGCCTAATCCCTTTCATTCTGAGAGGAAATCCGTGCCCAGCAGTGGGACAATATAATATGGGTTGATGATAATTATGATGATGATGAAATCATAACAGCCTTATTGGTTTGGTGGTTGTCGGCCGGGCTGCTGAATGTAAGAGCGTAGGTTCGACTTCCAGTGTTATTAGGGGTTGCTATTATGGAATTCGCTGATGTCCATGGGCGGTAGTCGGCTTGAAGTTTGGATTTGTGTTCGGCCCGTCCACTATTGCAAAACATGACATAAACATAACATACCATAAGTCTGTATTTCCCGATGCGTTAGACAGAGGTGTACCAACGTACACTTGCAGCTCGCCAGTATGTTTAGGTCCCATGTAATAGGGGGCGAGACTATCGCCATTAACCGGGCACAATCCGAACTCCGAGCTGTAACTGAGAATTGTGAAAAAATAATAAAAGGGAACTTATGATTATATGTAAATTTAGAAAAAAAAACGAATTAAAATTTCTTTTCATCTTAAAAAGACATTAATCAATACTGAAAAGTTATTATTTCTTAAAATTGAACTCAGCGGAACCTTTCACTTTATTTTTAATAACTTTCATGCAAATCAGGCTCTAGAGACTCAATATACGCCTGATCAGGGTCCCAGATCAAATTGAAAAGATTCTGTGCAACGTCAAGAGTGGCCCCTCTTGACGAAGGTACTGCTTTCAGGGTCTCTCGCTATATTTAATATGGACGGCCGACAAACCACATGCTATATTGGAAACAGGGATGGGTCGGAATCTATAATGTGACAAGAATAGAAAAAAATGGAAACAGAAAAATATTGTGATTAATTGATTCCAGTTATTGATACGATCTAGAAAACGAAATCTTTAATAATATTAAAAAAACATAGAGTCATTGAGCAAAATGATTAATATATGACAATTACCAGAATCACAAAAAATACTGACTCGCTTTTATCTAAGTTTGTGCTAATGATATCGTTATACGTAATTTTACAGGTACAGTGATATTCGATATTCGGTCTTAATAAATTCTATACAAAATTTTGAATTCCAAGCGTTATTACCTCATAAGATGAAACGACCGCAAAGATTACACATAACTTCATCTTCTAACTGTTATGTTACGAGTATGGTATTACGACGTAGCTTTTCTTTACGGATTAAGTGATTCAAACATAATGTACCTACGTCTTTTGCTTTAGCTTCAAAGTATCATGTTTAGTATGTTATACAGTAATATCTGCAAGTTATTAAACATTATATAATATATTAGCCTTTTCCCGCGACGTCGCTCCCGTAGACGAATAGAAAGTATTTAATCAGAAACCAACAGAGATGATCTCGGTTTTATATGGATAGGCATACAGCATAGAGGTATAGCTCTATTATCATTTATTCAACTCATTGAGATAAGATTTACAGTAGTTTTTAAGTTACAGGATATGCTTCCTAACAGTGAAAACAAAAGAAAAAAATATTACAAAAAAGAATTCCAAAAATCATTTGTGGGTTCGGAGACGTTTATATATTGTATCTAACCCGCTTGATTTTTAAAAAATATCAAATTTGAAACTCTAAAGTAATCACCCTTGACATTTGTCGTCTTAATAACACCTCTAAAGAAAGGAAAACTCTTTAAAAAGGGAAAAACATCCTTATTCCGATTGCTATCGGTAGACTCGGTAACGAGGCAGACGATTGATCTCGTCGTGACAGCGATACTTGTGATAAGCTTTATCCATCCTGCGATAGTATCGTCAATTCAATTAACCTAATGATGTCTGCCCCTCGTTCAATAGAACTGCAATCTAGCTCCAATACTTCCTTAATAGGTATTGGTTCATACATAGCCAATCGAATGATCAATCCTATGAGTTGACTTAAGGGAATTCGTTTTTTCAAAGTCTGATTGATAAATCAAATACTTGTCTGTTACTATTTTTTATGTGATACTAGCTTCCCGCCCACGGCTTCGCCCGCGTAGTTTCTCGGCTTTTCTATACTAAAATATGTATGTATTATACATATAAACCTTCCTCTTGAATCACTCTATCTATTAAAAAAAACCGCATCAAAATCCGTTGCGTAGTTTCAAATATTTAAGCATACAAAGGGACATAGGGACAGAGAAAGCGACTTTGTTTTATACTATGTAGTGATTATTACGGCGATAATGGAAGACGAGTGAGGACGCCTTTGCCCTACAGTGGGACTTTATAGGCTTCCAACAATATCTTATGATGATGTATTTACATTTCTATGGACTTTATCGACGTCCCCATTTCTTTAAAATTGCTCAGAATTCTGGAGTATAACAATTAGGTACAAAGTTATGACTTTTCTATTTAAATAAAATTTCTGAACCATACCACGAAATGAAAAATTTGTTTAATATTCCTCGCATTTTTACAAAAGGAGTATTTCAAGATAAGACATGAAGAGAGGAAGATGACGGAAGTATACCCTTTGAATTATTCAAGTGGTTTGATGGCCACTCATATTTTATGGTTGTCAGCGTGTTATTTAAGCGGCGAAGGCGGCGTTCGACAACAACCCGTGAGATTCTCAACTACGTATTATCTGCGGACAAACATTGACTTAGATCGAATCACTTCAATGGAAGCACAGTTATGAACTCATGATACTTATGGATGTTAAGATTGAAAAACAGGAAACTCGTTAGTCAAGAGTGTTGTGGTGGATATAGGAAATGATGAACGAACATTGAATGAATGAAATGAGCATGAACTTCAACATTAGGAGAGGGTAATTCACGTCGAAATGTTTCTAATATGCGTGTGTATGAAAAAAATTATGAATGTGGACGAAGCAAAATAAGCATGCAAGAATCGTAGCAAATAACGTTCCGTAGTTTCTGCCTACACCTATGGGAAAAAGGCGTGTATGTATCTAATATTTCAAATCTATTTCAATTAGTTTGCATAGGAATAACACTGTAACATTCAAATATTTACACAATATACGTGGTATCGGTATACATGGAGAATGATTGCAGTTGCTATAATAAAAAAAGGTTTCTCTTTAAAATATAAAAATAAATCTTATTCCAGTCAGCCGATCTTGACAACACTGTGTCAGCGCTCGGTAGTTCAGCCTAAGGCTCTCGAGCAAACCTTGCAATTTCCACTAAATTTTATAATTTCATTTGTTTTATAGACCATAATGAACAGTAGGTCGAGCCTAAGGCCTATTAACTGTCCAGTAACCTTTAAATTTTACGTCAACACTTTAGTATTTTATTTTCTTGATAGCTGTAATATCTTAATTGCATTCTCTTAAGCTTTATCGCTTTTAATTAACAAGTTCAATAGTAATTCGCAATTTAGAATAATTTAATTTTCATTTCTATATGTTTTATGCATTTATGCCAATATTATAAAATTAGTTCAGTGAAGGACAAATTCGGCACCTCACAGACGTAAATTCAAAATTTGAAGATAAATTTCAAGACTCGCGGTGGCTTAGTGGTTAGTAACCAGAAGACGCAGGTTCGAATCCTGCCCGCAGTCAAATTTCTCCTTCACAAAAATAACTTAATAATTTATAATCTCCTCTTTTACACCAAGTCTTGAAACTCTGAGACAAATACAATATTAATTAAAGTGTAGAAGTAATAAATAAATGTGAGTAACTTTGAAATTGATATACCTAACCTTGCCCATAAGCTGCTGGCAGATTTGACACGACCTCAAGCACTTTGTGGAGTCGCCTTAGGCACCCAAATTTAATGAAATAATTCAGTCTGGCTACATATTCAGAACTTGAACTTATATGATTGTTTGTCTTCACAAACTTTTAGAAAGTGTTTGAGCTCTTAGAGCTCAGACAGACGGCCAACGTACAAAGTACTAAAATATACTAAGTACTAATATACTCAACATTGGTTGTGCCGCAGAAATATACATACACAGCGAACATACAAAGCAACATAACAAAAAAATGTGTGCAAGCTAGCATCATTAGTTGAACCTGTCTACCCTCGGAACCGGCCCTCCTGCCCGTTGGGACACGGAACGTGATAACGTCCCTCTGCGTGAATACAGCGTTTGTTCCACCGTTGCGCTCTTAAAGCAGCGGTCATTCGGTCTGTCATAATTAACTGTTTATAGATCTCAACTCAAAGCTGCTATGGCTCCTAGCTCCAAGGCCTGTTCAGATTTCGCCTCGCATTGTAAAACTCGCATATCTGCTAATATTAAGTACTATGGTAATAGTCTGGATTTTGAAAGAGACCACGAGTCCGAGTTTGTTTTGATGTTTCTTTTCAGAGGTCGTCCCGAGTAGTCCAATAGGAAATACTAGTCATTTAGTTTAAAAAAAAGAAAAACATTGACTTGTAAAAGAATCTATTTAAATATAATTTATGACATCATTTTATAAATAGGCCAAGTGATCTGAGATAATATTTTTTTACGTTTCATTCAAATTATCTGTCCCTTAAAGACTAGATACTGCCGTGTCTGCATGTATGTTTAACTTATCGATAACCAATATAATTATACTAATTCGGTATATGAAAAGTTTCTCAGCATCCTTTTTTTACTATGATAGTGAATTTGAACTACATTAAGATGTATTCCTGTTTTCACTTTGTTTAAATTTTACGTAGAATAAACGCTATTCTTAACAAGCTCTCAAATCGCTCGCTATCTTTGGGGCTCCACGCAACACAATCGATTAACTATCGGTCCCGATGTTGGATAGTGCAATTGGACGTTATATTATTGCGCCGGAGCTCAGATAAAATGGACACGATGACAGGTAAGTAACTAAATGATTTACGCCATTGTTCGGCAAATATATCAGGAAATATCCATCTAAGTCCACTGAAATGAACAGAGGGTTCAATTTATATGCGAGCCGAAGAGGTGCTTATGTAAGCTGTAGATTTTTAGAATAAGATGTAGGGTTCTCCCAAAAAAAACGGATCCAAATGAGAGATGACCGGATAACACATTTTATTCAATTTCATTTAGTAGTGCTTTGCTGGTAATGTAGTTAGACTGGTTATACTAGGCTGCCGCATTTGTCTAATGGTCGCCATTTGTTGACTTTTGGTTGGGTTCACAAACCAATAAAGTGTTTTGTTTGGATTTCCTACAAATCCACAGTAACAGCTCGGAGTTTGGTTTTGTGCCCAGTTTACGACAATAGACTTTCCCCCTATTCCAAAGAATCTAACAACATACCGGTGCTCTGTGGGAGTATATCATCATACCTCTGCTAAACACAGGGGTACATGCATATGTTATAGGCAATATACCGGTGAGAGAATTATAAATAAAGCCTGTTATTATATTAGTCTCTCCAATAAAGCTTTCTTGGTAGGGGAACACAATCAGATGCCTGCCTCATTAGTATTGTGGGCCTAAGCACGACTGCTAATGCTAGAGGTCTTGTTTGGAATAGACTCGCCCTCTATTACATGGGACCTAAAACATACCAGCGAACTGTAGGTCTAAAGCAAGAACACCTCTGCCTAACCCTTCGAGGAATACAGGCGTGATGGTACGAATACAAGAAGATTATTCAAGATAATTCTTCCTGACTCGCTTTTCTCTCCCTCGATTACAATTTTCGGTCATCGTAGCGCCGTCAATCAAAACAGTTTTAAATTTTTCTATTATGAAATTTGAAAATCGTAAGTTGCAATTGATGTTATACGAAGATGATTAATCTTTGTCATAAATTAGTTTATAAATAAACACGCAACACTTATTACAACGCTATCGACATCAGTAGGGGTGTGCTGTGTGCACTTACAATAATGTTATGCGTGATTTTTATCGGTACCATTGCACTTGTTTGTACCGTATGGGGTTGATCCCTAATGCCGAGTACTTAGTGATTCTTTTAAATTGCAATTAATTTAAAACTACTACTACTTTCCACTTTGTTTTTAATAATTATTATAATAAAAAGTTCTAGGTATGACACATACTTTTCAATTAGGTATTAAAAAAACAGATAAACGTGTAATAAATCGGTCTCCAATATAGGTGCGTAAAATACTTATATAAATACCGATGTTAATTAAAAATCGCAATTGCATATTTTAACTGAGAAAAGACAATGCCGAATCAACATACATGAAAAATTCATAAGTGATCCATTCAGAATCGATACATGTTATTAAAGAACGCCAATGAATCGATTCAATGCATCGATTCATAACGGCCTTAAAATAAATCAGAACATCGGAGGCGTAAAAAATTCGGTCGGTCTTTTAATATTTACCGATTGTTTTCATCTCGAAGTGAAATACTGCACTCGCATACAAAATTACCAATTTAACAAGATCCCCGATGCCAGTAAAAAATGTTCTATAAAGATTGTTTTATAGGAATGGCAGGGGGGCGGGGTAGGTCTTGGTTAGTAAGTTGTTTACCACATTAGTAGCTGTTAACATTCCTCAGTGATGCTTCATTAGAAAACGCTCGAAGGTTTTTAAGTATAATGAATGTAGGGTTGAGCAACCATGATTAACTGACAGTCAATTTCAGATTTAATGAGCTTTGCGCAAGAGCTTTTATTCAATATTTCAATTTAATCAGTGACTGTATAACAATTGTTAATTACATTACTGGATGTAAAATAAAGGAAAACAGCTTTTTATTGATTGCGAAAAGAATTAAACTACTACTAAGCATTTTTCTACGATGTCTTTAAAAATGTGAATGTTACATTTAAAATCTAATTAAAATTCAAACTACAGTAGTGGATACAATGCAATTACTTTTAATCCTTCTAAAATTAGTTCTCGTGTTTTTAAATACAAATTGAAAAATTCGTTTCACCTACTGTTGTTTTTAATTTCGTGAAGCAGTTATATTAATATTTTTATCACTCTAAACATACCTATATATAACATACCATCATCACTTCGTTAAGGGTTAGGCAGAGTAGTGCTTGATGTGCAGTTCGCCGGTATGTGTAGGTCCCATGTAATAGGGAGCGAGCCTATTACCACTCACCGAGCACATAATTATCCAAACACCGAGCTGCTACTGAGAATTTCATTGAAAAGCTCTATATAACTTTGCTCGACCTGGGCATCAAACACAAGACCTCTATTGTAGCAGTCACAATTAGGACCACTAGACTAATGAGGCAGTTTATGTTATCATTTATGTTTCTATTAGTTTTTATACTTTAAAAAAAGATAGCTCCCACACTAGGGAAAACGTTCTGTTTTAGAGGACTTTACAAACACGTAATTGACGGACACAAAGTAGGTACATAGGCTATACATCGAGTTATACATAACCAGTGTACGCTGGCCTCTTTTTGTATGAAAAGCCTAAACAATGCAAGTTTAGCTTAAACTGGTTATGTATAGCTTGACTTTTTTTAATCTTATTTTTCTTATGTGCTTGTAGTGAGTATACATAATAGAGTATGTCAGCCCCATTGCAAACATAATAGTCATCATCATCATCATCAACCCATTACATTGTCCCACTGCTGGGCACGGGTCTCCTCTCATTGCGAGAGGGATTAGGCTATAGTCCATAAACATAATAATAATAAATTATCTAATTTTGTAAATTATTTTATAAACTATAATGGCTGCTTCAGAGAGAGACGCGGACAAAATGCTTTGAAAAATATCTAGGTACCTACCTAAGGTACACAACAGGAGTGGCGTGGTTAGCCGCTAACGTGCAGTCAAAATCTATATCGCTATAGCTAGACGTATCTTACAAACTAAATTCTACGAACTTTAAAGTTCCACGTTTAAAGTGCAATTTAATTGAAGTACCCGCATAAATTGTTGGAGCCACTGTGGGAAATGTCCTACTTGACCCTTCTAACTTATTGTTAGAACAAGACAATAGATGACTAATTACTCTCCTGTTATACAACTACCCCTATAATTGAAGTGGATACAAACCTATCATGAAGAACAATAGGAGAAAACGAATGTTCTAGTGATTAAATTAGTTCTTACCACGGTTATCAACTGTTGAGTTCTTGAAAGGGACATAAGTACCTATAAAATTTGATACAATATTTAATGTTTCTATTTATAACATTCCATCACACTCGTAATCCCCGAAGGCTTAGGTAGAGGTGAACATAATGTACACCCATAGTTCGCCGGTATGTTTAGGTGCCATGTAAAACGGGCGAGTAATATTCAAACTCCGAGCTGCTACTGAAATTGAGAATTTCATTGAAAAGCCCAATGTGACATTGCTCAACCAGGGATTCATACCAAAGACCTCTAGCGTGGCAGTCTTTCGAATTCTTCAATCAATGGACCTGCTGTTAGTTAATTTACCATAGTCGATCGTTATTAGATAAAATGTAGGCAGACTATATCTCTCCCGTTCCCTTAATTGCTACTAAAAAGGTATTACGAGTAGTATAGGAAACAGAAATAAATAATTTTCCTTCAGAATAACCTAAACTTATCTCTAAATTCGAATTCAAAGCTAACATTAACCTAAGGAAAGTGCTAGAGACCCAGGTCATAAAAAGAAAAAGCCGTAAAGTTGTGTTCTAGTAACCATTAACCCCAATGAAAAAGATACAATACTGCCGACCCTGTCTAACACTAGTTCTGTACACCGTACAGGCGGCTCACGTTCCTCTTTATACTTTTAAACCGCTAAAATATTGTTTCTGGCGGGCGCGATATCGTCGAGTCAGCATTGCCGTCAGAGAACCATGCATTTACAAAGATTTTTGAGTAATTGGAAATGGTACGTGACGAAAGCAACGTGGCTGTTGATATTCTTTCCATAAAATATTATTTTGATAAAAATATGGTGCATTTTCGTGACTCATAGGTGTCAAACTTGAGAGTTCTCATGACATAGTTTATAAATTGTGTTTGCACTGAGTAGATGTCTATTATTGAACCATAATAAAAAAACGTTGATATCTAAACTATGTTTAGAAAATGTGAAGATAGAGTTGGAAGTTATCACCTTATAAGAAGGTAAAGCTGAACGCAAGTTAGGTATCTTAAAAAAATATTGCTGAAGTATTTTTTTTCTAGAAGACTCATGAGAGTGACGTAAGCATCGAACTCTGCCATCTTCTGTGACTTCGGACTACGCTCTGATTTTAATAAAGCTGTATGCCTAAGAGAAAAAAAGACCAAATATATTACAATCCAATAAGTTGAAAGTAAAACTACAAATAATCTAGCAAATATAAAAACTTAAAATAAAGTTATTTGAAACAAGCTGAATTTACGAGTGATTTCTCTTTTATAACTTCAATTTTATTTTCCCAATGTCTTGAACTTTACAATACCCCTGTTATGTTACGGAGTTAGATCACAACACACACTAGTATCATAAACGAGTAGACGGCTAGACAAAGCCTGTAGGGGTTACCAATTAAATTTATATAATGTTATAGTTTTATATGAAGTTGTGACCATTGAACCCAGCATGGATTAAATGTACCTAGTACTTTAAAACCTTCAAGCAATATTTTTTATCTTCTAAAGTTAGCATTTACCTACTTTAAATATTTTTCTAGCTAGCCCTATTTTACCAACAAATCAAACAGAAATACCTACAAATTAATATCATAGACACCTACGTGAATAAGCAGAATAAATACAAATATAGCAGTAGCAGCTCGGAGTCTGGATCAGTACCCGGTTAATGGCAATAGGCTCGCCCCGCTATTACATGGGACATAAACGTACCGGCGAAGTGTGGATATAAAATTGTGCACCTCTGCCTAACCCTTCGGGGAATACCTGCGTGATGGTTTGTTAAATACAAATATTCATTTACATAATAGTACCAACTAATTTATAATATAATACCAACTAATTTTATTGCAATGTTGATACTTTGCAATCTGACTGTTATTTAGTTTATTTAATTATTGAGTTAACATAGATACAGTTGTTTTCTGCAGATAATAGATACCTGATTTAAAATCTAAAATCCACTTAAATATAATTCTTAATAGTGGTATAAATTAGTTCCAAGTAATTACAGTGCAAATAATAATAGTGTCGTAGCAAGCGGAACCAATATCGATAAATTAATGCGCATTAAAGGTTTAAATAATGCACACAATAGCACTTGGAAGCCTCAGGCATGACATTTATATGAAACAAGTCAGTGACTGAAATTAGGTTGCAAATCATAATATACATACAATTATTTGCAATATTACACCGCCTCATTGCTTTACGATGCCAAACATTCGTGAACGTTTATTACTGCGGTCTTGTAGGGGTTCCATGTTTTGAAATGAATAGCTATTTAATTTTAATGACAATGGGTTTGAGTCGTGAATTTATTCACTATTGCGAAACTTTTACGACACCACTTAAGCGCATGATAATTTTTTTAATAAATTAATACGCTCATGACTGTTCAAACTCGAACCCTTTGACTTGGCAGTCCAATGGTCATTTCACTTTGCGATCTCTGCACTGACACTTACAAATTTGTCACTACAAAATCTATTGTGGGCAATTACAGACACGCACAGTTTTTTCGACCAAACTGTAAATAATGTATTTTTTAAGATTGGATATTATAATACAACATACCATCCTGCCTGTATCCCCGAAGCACCACACTTTCAGAGCAGGCAAGTTTTTAAATTAAATTAAACAAACGACTGACATTTTTTAACTTTTTGATACGCAAAGTCCCTTAAAAGGACAGGGCAGATTGTAATTACGCAAGACCACAGGAGACAAAATATAAAAAGGTTGGACCTTCGTAACGCTTGGGGTGACTTTAATAAAAATCTTTCGTTTGTACTTCCTTGTGGTATTTTTTCCTCGAAAGAGCACGACTGAATTTGGAATCAGCATAAACTGTGTATCGAAATGACACAAATTTTATAAGATACTTCATGAAGTCTCCCTCTCTTCTCGTAGATTAAATAGAATGTTAAATAATACTTTAGATCATCATCAGCCTATACTCGTCGTCTCGAAGTTGTTTCTACAAAATTACCCTAGCTCTTCAATGCTTAAAATCTTTATTTATAAAACTTAAGTCTTCGGGTGAAGTCACCATAGATTTATTGTACCTTAACGGATCAATGGTACGGGAACGCATAAAATTTTAAGGGGTCCTTTCAAATAGATTATATGTAAAAAAAATTGTAACTTGAAGGGAGGGTACAGGTATCTTCCGGCATGTACTAAAAATATATATTTTCTAACATATCTAGTACCCAGACAAGCTCCATGTAGGATTGTGTGTTCCCCACAATGTATAATCCGACGTCGTGTATATTGGACTAGCCAATATCAAGTTAGTGTTGCAAACCAGCGTTTGCTCCCAATCCTTGTTATTGAGGTGCCGTTTCGGCAGTTAAGATAGGTCTACACGGATTTGTATCGGACAAAATATCAGATATAAAAGCTTGTCTTTCCAATAGACTTATAAAAGGAATGAAAAAAGGCGAAGAGACGTAAGTGTATACTGATCCATAAAGCTATTTTGCTTTTTTTGTATTATTGAAGCTTAGATAATATTACCTGGTTGCAGAAATTTACCGAAATTATATAAGACTAGTCGTTGCCCGCATTCCAATGGACTTTCCTTCCTCTATGTTACAATCTGTGTCTGTGCCAAAATTAATCAAAATACATTCAGTGGTTTAGGCGTGAAGATTAAACAAACACATATACATCCAATCGCATTTATAGTATTAAAACGAATTTAACAAAATAATGTGTCGGGAACGCGGGACATAATTTTTATTGAGTCCTTTTTCTAGTAAAAATGGTATATCAATTTATTTCCGATAAAATAATTTTGTTGCCTAAAAAAATATTCTCTCTTTTTATCGCTTTGTTGGTGTATTTCCAGTGAGCTTTGTTTTAAACGTAACTTTAATCCCCAGGGTTCTATATTGGAAAACGCGACTATAGACTCACCCAAAATCACATTGCAAACTAAATCTGTTTCAAGCAATAAAGTTTAAGCTCGTGCGGTTTTTCAATAATAAAGTAATAGTAGGTATATTTTTTAAAGCAACTCATTTTAAAATAGACTTAAAATTAAATAAATCAAAATAATTTTTATTTCTTGTTAAATTTTGAAGAAATAATGACAATGATCCATTATTTTCGATCTGATTTTATCTTATCTTTATTTTATTACGTCTTCGTAAGAGAAGATAAAACAACTGTTATTTTTGTGAACTTCTTTTCAAAATTGATAACTGGCAATACTTAAACAACTGTTTGCTGGCAATCCTCTTCCCCCGGACCTCGGCCACGAGTGAACGTGTCTAAAAAGCTACGCTGCTGTGTTTAATTATATTTTATTTAATTTTGAATCAAAAAATAAATCTAGTCAAGTATTAGGAGTGCATAAAAATTAAAGAGTTCTACTGTCAAGCAACAAAAAGACGGCCATCTGCATTGTAAGGATACTCGCCACCCCAGCGCAACTAAGGTCCGCCTACGCTTGACCTTCAGCTCCACCCAACGGTCTGCAGTGGAGGATAGCTGCCGGCGCGTGCGCCACCATCTTACGATACAGACCAATAAGGTACGAAGACACTGATTTACTACCTGCAACAGACCGCCCATCAGCGCATCATTGGTCGTGTGCTATGTCAACATTATTTGTTACAAAAAGCACTTAATTACCGTCAGTCAAAGATCAATTGTCCTTACGCTGAAAGCTGTGCGCCTGGTACTAATTATCACTCAGCTATAACTATTTTTTTTTTTTTTTTTTTTTTTTTTTTTTTTATATATACTTTACTTTATTTTTTTTTATAAACAATATATTAATACACAATGCTGCGATCTCCGACGTTAACCAAAGGACAATCAGTATCAGATTCAGATATACTGATTAAAGCTTGTGAGGAAGAGGCGCACAGCCGATCCACTACAACTGTGAGAGATAAAAGGCGCCGCCTCTCTGGCGACAATTATGAGGAACTTACAGCTTTTAAAACCGAGATACGAGAAATATTACAAAGTTTTCAAGATACTCAAAACAAAAAAATTGACTTGCTCAGCAAACAGCTTGCGGATGTTAAATCACAAACATCCTCGATACACAGCACTAATCAGGACATAGAAAAGTCCTTGGAGTTCGTCAACGATCAACTATGTTGTATGCAAAATAAAATTGATGGATTAGAGGATCAACGCAAATACCTAACAACTCAAATAACTAATATTGAGGAAAAATGTGACTTCTTGGAGAGAGCACAAAAAAAGACAAGCATTGAGCTAAAGTATGTACCAAGAGCAGATAAAGAAAACAAGGAGATCCTCTTCAACTATGTAACTCATCTCGCAAATAGCCTAAGCATTACCCTCCACCCAGGTGACGTGCGCGATGTTTATCGTGTGCCTAACAAAAAAGACCCCGCCAAGTCAACTATTGTTGTGGAACTTACTGACACACTCTTGAAAAGTAAATTTCTGAACTCAGCTAGAAAACACAATAAAAATGGGGACTTAAAGGTTATATACTTGGGTATACAGAATAATACATCACCCCTATACGTTTCTGAAGCCCTCACTGCAAAATCTCGGCGTCTTCACTTCTTAGCAAGAGACTTTGCTAGAACAGAAAAATACAAATATTGCTGGACCTCTAATGGTAATGTTTACCTTAAAAAGCAAGACGGGTCTGAATATATATTAGTCAAGAATGAAATTCAACTGTGTAACCTGAAAAAGTCAAATAACTGACTAGTATATTTATGTTCAATGATTTTTAGGCTCCTAAAGCCACATAATATCTGTGCTATTATGCACACTAATAGTTTGAAAATGTTAGCTTACTTTAACCATACAAATAATATACTACACCATAACTACATACACCCTGTAAACAATACCAACATAACACAAATATGTAACAAAACACTAGCCTTATTAAATCAATCTACTTATTACACGATACTTGACCTACCAAATATAATAAAAAAACACTTCTTCTGTTTAGAATGCGGGTCATTCGCTATAAGTTATGATTTTATAATCCTCTTGAACATACTCTTATTTGATGTGTATGGATTTTCAGCGAATATTTGTACAGAATATAGGGTCTATACATTATTTGTGGGAGCACATCATTATTTATTCATGATTATAAGTCTACACTGGCTAAAAAACAATAACAACATATTACTCAACATCGCACTTGAAGTTCCATCTGTACATTCTGATGTTTGATAAAAACCTATTACTACAAGATATTGATAATTTATGTCTAACTAACTCTATTGAACTGAATAATCCAGATCTTTGTAAAGAACAGCTCGGCAATATAAAGAACAGATTCACAATCCTAAGTCAGAATATACGTAGCTTAAATAAGAATTTTGACTCATTAATTCTATTTCTACATCGCTTACAATTTAAACCAGATCTTATAGTTTTGACAGAGTGCTGGCTTAGTGATTCTACAAATTGTATTGCCTTAGACGGATACGACTGCAATTATTCTAAGATATATCTTAACAAAAATGACGGCATTGTTATCTATTCGAAAAGTAGTCTCAGAATATCCATAACTGAGCCTATTTTCGATGACGCAAGCTGCTTGCAAATAGATATAGACGAGTCTTATAGGGTTATTGCTATTTACCGATCACCATCTTTTTCTAACATCAGCAAATTCTTAATCTCCTTAGAAAATATTATCAAGAATTGCAATAAACAGCACTGTCTATTGGTAGGTGATATCAATCTTGATATAAAAGAAACCACCATAGACTCTCGTGCTGACGAGTACCTTAACCTTACAGCCCATTACGGTTTCGTCCCCGGCCATACCATTCCAACTCGAGGTACGAACTGCTTAGACCACTGTATGATAAAGTCGAAATTTGCTTCTACTATAATAGTCTGTCACTCGGATATAACAGACCATAGTACTGTATTATGCAGCTTGGGGTCGTTTCCCCCTAAACATAAAGTTAAAAAAACGTACACCAAAATTGATTATGAAAATTTACTCAAAGATCTTCAGGAGATTGACTGGTCTGAACTCTATACAACTGGTGACCTAAACGACGCTACTAAATATTTTATTTCCAAATTCAATACTGCTCTTAATCTAAATACACGCACATGCAACGTACGTAGTTCTAATATTATTGTCAAACCATGGATCACAGCTGGACTCCTTAAATGTATCAGACGTCGTGATATTCTTCACAGTGAGGCGAGAACTAATTGCAATAACCACTATATACAGGAAAATTATCGATTATATAGAAATTATTGTAACAATATTCTACAAGATCAAAAGAATAAATATGAGCAAAAACTCTTAACTGATAATAAAAATAACATCAAAAAGACATGGGACTGTGTTAAATCTATCTGCAATATGAATAGGGCTGCGAATAAAAGTTGTGACTTACTAAATTTAGAATGCAATCCAACGGACTCATTGAACGCAGTTAACAGGTATTTTAGCTCTATTGGTGATCAGTTGGCTGGTGCAGTATTGGGTAGTCTTGGATGTACAGAAACTGAATTGGCTAATAACACTAATCATGGTGTATCTGATTCGGCGAATTCTTTCTTTATCAGTCCAACAGATGAATTTGAAATCATTAAATTAATAGGCACCCTAAAATCCAGTAAAGCAACGGGATCTGATAACATAAGCAATGATATGCTCAAACATGCTAAATATGCCATAGCTGCTCCTCTGACTTACATCTGCAACCTAAGCATATCTTCAGGTGTAGTCCCAGAAGACCTTAAACTAGCCAACTTGGTTCCAATATTCAAAGCAGGTGACTCGTGTCAACCTTCTAATTATAGACCTATCTCATTGCTAAGCTCTTTGTCAAAGGTGATTGAGAAAGTGATAAATATAAGACTTCTTAGGTACCTCGAAAGTAACAACTTGCTCGCCGGGAACCAATTTGGTTTTCGCACTGGTATGTCCACAGAAGATGCCGTTACGGGACTAGTTGACTTAGTCACAGCAAAAGTAGATGAAGGTCAAAAGTGTATCGGCGTCTTCCTGGACCTAGCGAAAGCTTTTGATACGGTTTCCCGGCCAATATTGCTAAGGAAGTTGGAACTACTTGGGATCAGAGGTCTCGCTTTGAAATGGTTCAGATCTTACCTAGAGAAGCGTAGACAGCGCGTATGCGTTGGAGAACATGTCAGTGACTATGCCGATATTGACTACGGAGTTCCTCAAGGTAGTATTTTAGGACCCTCATTGTTTCTGGTATACATAAACGACCTGTGCTCTTTGAAATTACATAATGCTAGCATTTTTACCTTTGCTGATGATACGGCTATTATTTTCCATGGCAAATCATGGAGTGATGTCGTGTGTGTAGCCCAGGAAGGTGTCCAAAAAATATCGAGCTGGCTTCAGTTTAACCTCTTGACCGTTAATTCAGGAAAAACCAAGCTGATCGCCTTTGCAATTAGCAAACGGACTGCGCCTAATCCACCACCCCAAATAAAACTCCATACGTGTGACTTTGTCAATGGCAATGTTTCTGGATGTCAATGTGCACTGATTGAACAAGTTTCTCACATTAGGTACCTAGGAGTGCTAATTGACGAAAGATTGGCATGGAAAAACCACATTGACCAACTCGTCAAACGGGTTAAAAAACTTGCCCACATATTTAAAAAACTAAAATCTATCGCGGATCCCAAATTGGTTCGAAGTGTATACCTGAGTCTATGCCAGTCCATATTAACTTATTGTGTGCCAGCTTGGGGTGGGGCATGCAAGACTCATCTGCTCAGGTTAGAACGAGCACAACGAGCGATACTAAAAATAGCACATAAAAAACCATGGCGCTACTCAACTGATACCCTTTATTCTGAATGCAATATTCTCCGTGTGCGACAGTTATTTGTAGCATCTACGTTATTACGATTTCATAAATATGCAAAGGACATGACTCGTTCTACTCATAGAACCATGAAGTGGGACCGACCTAGAGTACGTTCATCTTTTGCGCGCAGATCTTTTTCATTTCTTGGACCCTATCTCTACTCAAAATTACATAAGGTAAATAAGAACATCCTCAACATGACCCACATCAGTTGTAAAAATGCAATTAACAAATGGTTACAACCTAAAAATTACAACGAAACGGAAGAACTTATAAATACTGGGATATAATATTGGCTACCTACTTATTATTCGTTATTTGAACTCAACTTTCCCAAACTGCACTCATACACACGCACACACACTAACAAACACAAACACACACGCAAACACAACCACACGCACGCACACAGACACAGACACATACTGCTCACGTAAAATCACATTATTCTAGAGAAACGAAGTGTTATATTTTATAAGCTTAATATTGTAGTAATGTTAAGTATTAATATTATCTGAACCTCCTCTTTTATACAGAGTGTTACTTACAATATGCTGTTTAAGGAAGAGACTGAACCCCACGACACAGGGAATCCTAGTGTGGGGTCCAGAGAAACTTTATAATTTACCACCTAAGTACTACTTTGTAAAAACAAGTTTTTGTTATTGTACAAGTGTCTATTACTGAATAAATTTATTTATTTATTTATTTATTTATTTAATCTATTTAGCTAAAAAAGATCAAACTTTTGTGCTTTTATCTATAAAGTTTATTTTGCATTGACCAAATACAGAAAATATTTTCTACTAAAGGCAAAATATAGTGAAGATTTATATTAATAAGAATCGTCAACATAGCAACCGGTTCAAAACACCGTAACGCTCACACATCCATAATTTTGTACACAACACTAATTAATCACATCGGCCCAGCACTACTGCAGTGACACGGACTAAGTTCATAATTGTATTCCGAGTTGGGACAGCACTTGATTGATTACCACACCGCGCCTGTGCAGTCCCACGGTATCGGCATAGGACAACACCTGTAAATTGTTGTGTAGTGACAATTAAATGGTACGGGTATTGTGTAATAGGGGTGATTTTCACCTACTGGCAATTCGAATACATTTCACGTTGCGCTTAAATTTGATAAACGTAGTGATGTGACTTTGAGTATCATTTAGTCTTTCAAACCATTGAAAACCTCTTTGAACGAGTCACGCGTAGACTAAACATTTACTTATTTAATGTACAATTCTCAAAAAATAGTGTTCTTAATATAAAAAATAAACGCGATACAACAAAATAAATAGTATTTTCATTTTTCAAAGAAATTTATTCTTTAGCAGAATAGTATATATTGATAATTAAAAAAAAGAATACAATTTGGTCCTTACGAGTACGTTATTTCAGACAGCTTCGCCCATGAATAAGACAGTACTGTCTCACCCAGAAACCAAGCTGCTACACAAACCACATTTCAGTACAAGATGTTTTGCGAGCCTCGCTACAAAATCTCTACAGCAGAAAATCGAGAAACAGAACGTTTGCTTTTATAAATGAAGCCTCACCTTTCGAAATTGAATTAGGTACAGACTTCAGATTAATAATGTTATTTCATCTTTAAATTTGTAAAATGTTAAGTTGTGATTTAATGATATTTATTTTGTAAATAGATATCTTGAAGACACTTTATTAAGATCTATTTCATATATTGAACTAAAAATGTGAGGCGATTTCCTATAAATAAAAGTTGGCATTTAGAAAGGCTCTAGCAACTGTTACTCACTTTGTCATTCATAAATAAATACTATTGTCTTGTCTCCAGCCATAGTTTCGTTACGAGATAAGAAACAACAAAATTGTTTCGTGGTGGGCATATTAAGCGTGCTAGTAACGCTGCAGGCCTATGCATAATAAGGTAGTTTACAGAACTATATCCAGTATTCTTATCCCCAACTAGAAAAAAAAAACAATTCTTGAATGTGTCGTTTTATCGAATTTCAGATTGCCTCAGAAGCGATGAATGTAAAATGGCATTCTTGAAACAATTGTGACATTCATACGGTCACAATCAGCTTCAAGCGCTAAATCAAATATGTTTTTAAATACCTCGCCCGCTTGAATTGCAGTTTTAAACAACATCCACCAGTATTTTAGCTTAATTTGAAACTTGAGTTGTGTTTGTACAGAAAGCTAATGTAATCTAGAAATTGAGCTAGTTGCTGTGTGAGACTTGTTTCACTACACCTGACCTTAGTTCAGACATCAACTAAACACTAACACAGTACAAGTTACAATTGTGTGTTGAGTGTGATCCCTGTGTTTCTCATATAATTTGTTAGACAGATGTGCTTCTGACAAGCGGTTTCAGGATAAGATAGCTTCATTCTAACATAATCTACGGTTAAACTAAGTTATTTTTATTTGTCTCTGGCCGTCTTTGTAGATATATTTTTATGTAACAAGTTATAGGATAATAATCAAATCTTAATAGCATAGCATAATCGGCATATAATGTTCCCACTGCTAGGACAAACGCCTCCTCTCAGTGAGAGGGAGTGGGCCGTAATTCACCACGCGGAACCAGGGCGGGTTGGTAATTTTTTTTTAAATCAAATCTTATTATTTACATTTATTTTGAACAACACAATTGAAGACAAAAACAAATTGAATTAAATTCATAACAATACATCAAAGGATACAACACAGTGACGTTGAAAAACAAAACGTAGTTTATAACAACCCACACAAAGTCCTAATTAATAAAACAAAGCTTTCTAAATTAAACTTAAAACAATACAAAATGAAAACGTTTCTGTTGTTCTAAGACCATCAACTATTGAATAAACACCTGCGAAGTTAGATGTGTTTCATTGCTGTATCATTGTACGCTTTTCATATTATTCTTGAAATATCACCTAGAGCTCATACTATGAGTTCTCACTCCTTCTGTATCCTAAGCTTCGACTCATATTTAGCCTATAACAGTCCACTGCTGCACGTAGGCCTCCCTTAATAATATACTTATTATTATTATTTAAAAAGCTTACTAGCAATGTGGGTCACACATTACAAGTAATCTTGTTAATGTTATCTTGGGTTTAGGTTGGTAATGCAATGTGTGGGTTTCGAACCGGCAACAACATGTTCGCAAGTCCGATGCCCTAGCCATAAGGCTGCCGCCGCCGCCGTTTCCAAACTTGAAAGCCAATGATTTTGTAAAATATTGTTCCTATCCACATTATCAGTTGTAGATTAGAAATACTTGAATGACTTGTGGGTACAAATTCCTGCGATTTATTGTTTGTTCCCGTTAAATATGTATAAGACAAGACTACTAAAGAACCTCGTTGATCTAGTGGTCTCAATAGTGACTGCTACGCTAGAGGTCTTGGGTTCGATCCCCAGGTCGAGCAAAGTGTTATTGGGTTTTTCTATGAAATTCTCAATAGCAGCTCGTGGTCTGGATTTGTGCCCGGTGAACGGCAATAGGCTCGCCCGTATTATATGGGACCTAAAACATACCGGCGAAATGTAGGTGTACTAACATTAAGTACACCTCTGCCTAACCCTTCCTTCGGGGAATACAGGCGTGATGGTATGTTGTATATACTAAGTATTGTAGGTACCTACAATGTACAAATTATGATCAGAACCTGCTTGTTAGCAGTTAAACGACTTCCACGCCTGAATTCCCCCAAGGATTAGGAAGAGGTGTATTCATGGACACCCACACTTCGCCAATATGTTTTGGTACCATGTAAAGGGGACGAGTCTATTGCCAATAATCGGGCATAAATCCGAACGCCGTGCTGTTTCTGAGAATTTCAGAGAAAAACCTAAAACCACTGTTAAACTTGGGAATCGAACCCTACTGACATACTGCTAACTAGGCAGGATTGTTAGCAGTATGTCAGCTAAACTTGTTTCTATAAACGTACTTTTGTGCCCACTCTTTGTAAACGTAGGGCCGACCCAAAAAACACACCACAAAATAAGAGTGAATACGAACAAATGGTACCCCTTAAAACTACTAATACGGGGATTGTTTGCATTCTCACTGCGAACACGTTTTAATAATGCTTCATTCAACAGATGATACTCGCTAGAATAAATGAACTATCTCGCAAACTGTCGCTTTGTTTGTAAAACGTTAAACAGCTTTTCGTTGAGTAATTGTGTACTTGTTGAGAACTATTCGGTGTAAATTGAAATACTTAAGAAGCTTTTTTGAACCGTTTAATGTTTCATGAATCAGTTCGATATGAAAAATTTGAAGGGTAATGAAATTGTTCACGAAATAGTTCCGATATAGTTTCACTAGTATTTCTTGCAGATAGTACTCGTAACACCTTTTGAGGTAATACTCATAGCAACTTTGACCTATCTTGGCGGACAGAGTCATCATGAAGCTCAAAATTGGAAAACTGGATTCTTTGCTTTAATCACGTAGCAAGTGTCATGTTATTGAAGCAAAGAAGCGATATGGTAGTGATGTATCATTATCACAATATCAGCCATAGGAAGTCCGCTGTTCAACAAAAGCTTCCCCGTGCAGATTTTTATAAGGACCGAATTGTCACTAAAAAATAATGCCATGATACAATCACACTTAGATTTGAGTAGTATTTTTAATATTACAAACGCACCTTTTTTTTCTTCAAATATTTTGTTACCTTATTTTGTAACCTTGTTACTCTTTTATTCAGCGACACCCGTACCGGTCCCATAAGATCTGAACAATCGATTTTGTAATGTGTTTATAATATGGGACTTGATGGGTTAAAATAATATTTAGGCACGTACATCTTCTCATTTATCATTTCGTAGAAGAAGCAAAACGATCACGTCATATTTATAACTAACTTACCAAAAAATCTGTGCAAAGCGAGACTACTAATCTCATATTCTTTACCAAACCGCAAAGCTAACGACCATGGACGGAGAGGCTATCGAGACAAACTTTTTTACTGGTACATGTCATAGCAAGGGTGACCATCGCTTTGTAAATTTAGTAAATATTTACGTTTTTGTTACGTTGGTAAGGGAGATATTATTTATGTGTATCGTGGTAACTAAATGATGTCAGGTGATTGCATAGTTAGATACATTGATATTTGGTAGTGGAGTTTAATTACTTGGTCTCTTTTCAGAATAAGAATGGCAAGGTCCATTACACTGGCGTAGAGTTGGCTGGCTTGGTTGGCTGGCTGGCGAACCTACATACAATTGCGAAAAGTCAGAGGTGCATCTCTTGGTTTGGAACTTGAGACCTCTTATTTGGCAGTCAATGGTTAAACCACTAGGCTATAACTAGGCTTAGTATGTGTAATGTGTATGCTATGATATTAAATTATTTACATTATATTTTCTGTGAAAGACGACTGATACTTTAGCGTGATCGATCAAAGATACGTCAAGATTACCTTCATGTTATTAATAATGCTTTATTGATCAGAGACACCTTTAAGACAACATCAAACAACATAAAAGTAACTTTGCTTGAGAATGTGTGATTATTATAATAAGAACTTCAAAGTATTATGAATATTATAGTGATGTTTACAAATATTATAATCTAACAAATATTAATTATGATGATTACGTATGTAGTGCAGTGATAGCCTAGTGGTATTACCATTGGACTGCCAAGTCAAAGATCTCGAGTTCCAATCCAAGGCACACAGGTAAACGGTGAACGCAAACAAAGTGCGGAAACCTTAGAGATTTTATTGACGTCACATGAAGTCTGCCAACCCGCAGCAAACTAGGGTCACCTATAGCCTAATCCCTTTTATTCTGAGAGGAAAACCGAGCCCAGCAGTGGGACATTGTAATGGGTTGATGATGTATGTAAGTTTTGAGCATCAAAACTCAATGGTGTTTAAAAGTCGAACGTTTCTTCCTCATTTGAGAAGCTGGTAACCCTAGTTATAAGGCATTCTGCACACGTGCGACCGCGGCGTCCGCGGCCCCACTTTGACCACTTAATTCAATGAGGCTGGATTCAGCAGCACAGCGTCGGGTTTACAAACACGGCTCAACTCGTACGCTTTGTTACTGCTTGTGTTAATATGTTCTTTTGTCGAGTTCTAGTAGGCTAATTAAGGCAAAGTTGAAACCAGCCTTCTCTTTTGTAATCACATAATCTATATCTCTAAATGTTTGTCAGAACTTCACGTAAGCAATCGCGTATTTAATCTATTAGCAGGAAAAATGTTTTACTGGGCGAACAACAACGCTGTTTTAAGATATTTATGTAGGTTATTATTATAAATACTAAGATTTCCTTCTTGACATTTTCCTTCATAAAACAATTATTATTTACAGAGAAAGACTTCAATTATGATTTTTTTGTTATGCTGGAATTTTACTAGAAATAAGTGAAACTTTAATTGATCTATATACCCAAAAACTTGATCAAAACCTATTTATACTCAAAAATTCGTTTGCACTAGTTTGGCCGCAATTGTATCAGTTTCATAAGTTCATTGACATCACTGGCCGTATTCGCAATTTTTTCTAGTCTATCATTAATTCGCATCAAATATGGAATTATTTCTACAAATTGCTGTCTTAACAGATCTATAAAAGTTACATTTTCACAAACAATTCTGATAAAACGACATACTTAACCTAGTAATAAATAAAAAGCTGAGCTCGTTAAAACATCTCGTCTCGCGATATACATGCATGTAAATTTTTGCAATAAAACTTTTAGTTTTGACAATAAATTCAATTGGGCCGTCAATAAATTTTCAAAGCATAAATCCTGCCAAGGTCCATAGTGTGAAGTCGTAAAAGTATTTTTATCGCCGCTTACTCGGAACAATAAAGAAATGTGTCACTGTGAAATAATATTAAAACGTAATTATGTTAAACACCCATTTAATATAGTTCTTAGAGCAAATAGAGTTTTCTGTCAATAACGAAAAAATAAAAAATGTTTTTAACGCCTGCACTAGTGTGGGGACTACCGGCGTTAAAGATTTTATGGTCTCTTAAATTACCAAGAGAACACTGATTTAGGAAACACTATTAAACTCACTGTTAAACACACATCGTTTCCTGCTTGTGCAATATCTCTATAGTACTACTTTTTGTAAAGCTTTCCTCTAGTACCGGTTAGCAAGCACACGAAGAAGTGCCTGATTTTACCGCCACCAATCAGATGCATGTCTGACGTAAAGCCCTCTTCGCCTACGATGGTTACTTGGATTGGACTGTACTATACAATTTAAGTATAGCATGGGCCCTTGCACTTTTGTTACCTATATAAAATTTCAAATTTATATAATTATTATTTATGGCACACAGTTTTTTCACATAGTTTTCAGTCTCATTAATAACGGTCTGCTGCTTTGATTTTGTTTTGATAAATTGCCCACTAGTTTTAATTCCTACAATTCTCTTGTAGCTTTATGACAGAGGCTGACTACGCATATTTGTAAAAATGACAGACTTTTTCTATATTAATCTGAATAAAAAAATACATAATAGCTGGGCATTAGTTAACCCCTGATCATGACCACTTCAACGGCTGCGATTAGGTATATATTGCCATTAGAACATTGAACATACAAAATAATGTTCAATGTTCTAATGGCAATTGCGATTACAAATCCCAGTAGGTAGATATCAAGTCAGTGCCTACAGTAGACTAAAATAAGTCGATTTCTTTAAATAAATAACAAAAACTCTTTTAATAAAAATTTACGCTAACTTTCTCTCAAGAAAGTCTCACGTAAGATTAAAATATATATCTCATCCACAATTTGTCATCACTAACTTGGTGATTACCAAGTGATATGAAAAATTTGAAGATTATATTACACATAGGAAGGCAAGCCACAGCCTAATAATCTTACGAACGATAAATGCTAAAGATGATACTAAAAGCAAAATATTTCATAGATTTTTTTTATACTGTGACCAAGCATACCGGACTTTTTGGTGCACGTTTCTAGACTGTGACGCCGTAGTGACGCTTTTGTTTTTGTGAGACGTTCCAAATGTCACAAAGCGTGAAGAATGATCGTGGTACGTGACGAGAGGCGGGGTGTTCCCGTAATATTTCGTATGTCTTTAGAAAATATGACAGTTTGTTTTATACTTTGATTTAAGAGGACTTGGTTCTAGTATTGAATGTCAAGAGAATTTCAACTCACAGTGAGATAATTATAATGGATGGTTATACACTTGATTTGGCCCAGTAGAGTAATTATAAAGGTGTTGATTTACTAACTACTTATTAGTAGCATGACTAATTTTGGTTTGAGCTTAATTTATTGAACCGTAATCTGAGTATCGAATGACACTTAGTTATTTAACGACGGTGATTAATTTGCTATTCGTAAACATGTTTTATTATACTTGTTTTACATCGTAAATCTTTGTCAGTTGAAATCAAAGCTGAAACTACTTAACCAGATAATTAATAATAATCTTTCTTAATAAGCAATTTTGGTTGTTTTGTAAAGGTTTTGTTTATGAATATGGGAAATTATTGAAGACAGCTGGTAATACCTATAATCACTATATAAAGTAAGGTAAAGGTCATGAATGTACCCCAACTCACAATTTTGGCATATTTCAGATGTCAGGTGATATAAAGGGACATAGAATCGAGTCTGAGCAGCTACAGAAAATTATATAGAATTCTAAACCCTGCAAATGCACTGCACTTTGCATTTCTGAACTGAACCGAATTCAAGTGCACTGAAATTAAGCTCAATATTGTTTATACAAGTACAACGAAGCAGCTGATATTTTTTTTTTCTGAATTCGTTTTACAGGGAGGGAAATGACCTGTTTTGTTGATGGGAATATGTGTTGTTTTTTGTCATTTGTGGTTATTAGATACAGATTCTCGATCGATCTCGTTTTATTTAACATTTCACTATCATCTTGATCTATTATTTTCACATCAACGTGTATCTGATTTACTTATGTACCTATTGTGATTTGAAGCTTTGAATAATTATTAGTAACCAAGATACGGATTTTCCTGGTAAAAATTATGCAAATATCTATGGTAAGTTATCTATGTTTATCTTTTTGTCATAAACTTGTTTGAATATCACTCTCTCTAAGAACCTGCAGGGAAGGATAGCATAGCTCCGTCTTATCACAGTACTGCCAACATCTATCTTGAGTTAATCAGTTTGAATTTTACTTTTTAAGTCGTGTCTAAAAGCAGGTTTGCTAGCAAGCCTTGCTTATAGTCAAATTCAAACATAGCTTATTTTGTATCAAAATAACCTATTTACAAGTCATCAAGTGACATGTAACAGAATACCCGTGCCTCCTAGCCTAGATACTAATTGCTTCAGAAACTAAATAAATCTTAATACAATTCTATAAACAGAACATCCATCAGAATTGCAGAGTAGCTTCCAAATTCAACCATTTAACAGTTTCAATCTATCCAGTTTCACAGTTCCCAAATTGTCCAAATTATACTGTCAAGTCTGGATTCAAATTTAAATCGGCAGAAATAGTAACATTTGAAATTTGGATGGGAGATTGAAAAGAGAACGATACAGCGTTTTGCTATGCTCTGAGAAACACGATCCATCTCCTTTAGTAGTCGTCGAGGCGATAAATTTCGTGGAATCTAATAAACCCGTGATTTGTGCAGTGTAGTTTCGGATTCAATCTGACAGTTTGAATAAAGTTACACATGTTAAATTGACGTAAATGTAAGTCAATTTACAAGCATTTGTTTGTCAACTTAATATAAATTAAACAATACTGTAATAATGTATGTTTTATAGGTAAATGTTTTATAAAGACGTATTTAGTCTGCAACAAACATAAGTCTCTAAAGATAACATGTTCTAAGTGAAATGTAACTATGTATACCTTATGATAATAAAGACTTTTCAAAATCAAAAATCAATCAATCTGACAGTTTGAATAAAGTTACACATGAATTAGTTGTACGTAAAGTAGCTTTAACCGAATTTATAGTTGCAATATTGTGGATATTTCAATTATGTTATAGAACTTGTACCTATTTTAATTAAATGAATCGCTACAAATATTTGTCTTCTTAATATATCAAATAAATGTATGAATTATTAATTATCACTACATCTGTTCTGCTTTGCACATAAAACGTATTTACTTTTTATTTGGGGTTTAATATAAATTTACTGTTAGCAATATGTTTATATTATCGCGGTTATGAGAGGGGCATTTTTTTTAAAGCGGTGTGGAAATTATAATGAGTTTATTCAGACATGTTTTATTCTCGGAAATGTAGGACACGTGTTGTTTTTTTTTGAAGATAGGTTTTGTTAATGGTATGTTAGAATTTAATTTAAATTTTATTGTAGTAATTAAGCCAAAACTCGTCAAACCCTAATAACAAAAGTGAACGTTTAGTCCTGCCGTAACATTGGTAGGTAATACAGGTCAAATTACCAAATTGAAATTGCGAACAATCCTTCAATGTCGTCACATCGTTTCACGGCCGTACTTGGAACTTGGAAGTTATCATTAAATACAACTTTGGAAATATACCTATTAAACCTCTGCAAATCAGGTTAGCTTTACGATCAAGGGACCCAAAGAATTTATTAAACCAAACCGTACTATTTACGATTCGTACAGCAATCTATAACTCACGAACAGGAAAATGCTATCCTTACGATTTCATTACAATAAATCTCATGGCCCGAGTTATAAAGTTTTGTGTCGATCGAAACTAAACTAAGTCGATAATGTACTCTGGTCAGGCCATTTTACCTTGTTATTAGTACCACAATTGAAATTAAGCTCAAGTTTCATTAATATAAGGTTCATAATCAAATCTTGCAAAGCTTTACTCGAGAACTTTAAGTATTTGATAAGTGCAACTTGATAAGTTGCGAGCGATAATTGATCCATTATTTAAAGGGTAATGATAAGTTTAAATGTTGCTCTTATATCTAGGATTGTGATTAGAATTCCATCGGTTTAACAAAACAGGAACAGAATTAATGTTATGTGCTACAGTTCTTAGTGTATCATCATCATCATCAACAGCCTATATTAGTCTGTTATGGTTCACTCTTGTATATCTTATTGAGGAATAAATAAACGGATTGCATTATTCATTTGGTTATTGCGTGCTTTGTCTTTCGATAATTTCTTGCTAATAAATGATATACTATTAATTTACCTCAACATAAAACCGTCAAGGAACTCGATATTAAAAAACTGTTTTGACGATTTAAATCGTCCTATATTTTCATCAACCCATTAACTGTCCCACTGCAGGGCACGATTACCGTTCTTGATTCTATCGATGGTATTCTATAGAGTTCTAGATTACCGTTCTTTAATAAATTAATGAAAACATATAGCACTGAGGGTTGTGAGTAGAATCCCCGCAATTTTTTTTTTTTTTGCATGACAGTTCCAGTTTGGTTTCATATTATTCAAGAAAAAAATCTTTTATCGACAACATCACATGTCTGCTCTACATTCTACGCTATTGTTTCATTTAATCGCTTGCCTAAAAAAGATTCGATACTTGAACACATTTATAGAATCGTAAAACCTTTTTACGATCCCAAAGCATAATCCAAACATAAAATTATAAACGTTGTGTATTGGAGCAACCGAAAATCATAAATCGGAGTTTTCGTTACATAAATACATGTTTTCTATTGAGGGTAGGCGTAGTTACTTTTAAAATAACCTTAGAAATTACCTGTTGTTAGGTACTGAATATTATACAAAAAAAAAGTTAGAACAGAGTTAAGTGGAGATTCTATTGCTGAGATCTCTCCAGATTTCAGTAATGGAAACACATATATTATTAAAATAAATAAATTGTAGTAAGTTTTGATAAAGCTTTGGTGTCTTGAAGAGTTACCCTACGACGGCAACAAAATAATAATAAGAACAAAAAAACCTAAACATTTGCTTGAATTCGTCCTAAAACGGGACAAGCTGACATCCCAATTTTATTCCTGTACTATTTGCGGAACGTGATTCACTTGTGTTGTGAAGTATTAAGATCTAATACTTATTACCGACCGATGTATCGCCGACAATAGCAACCGGTTCCATTGTTGACGTCACGCCCCCGTTCGTCATTTTGACTGCGATCGTGCTAATACTGTTACGGTGAAACGCATCTGCTTGTCATAATGGATTCTGTACGGTATTATGTAATTATTGAATCGGTTTTATGGTTCAATGTCGTCGTGTTACGTAAAGTTATTGAATGCATTGTGTGATTGTAAAACTGTAACAATATGAGTTTTAGTCCGAAACTTAGTTGAAGTAATTACTTTGTATACGAATAACTAGGGGCGTTTGACAAATAAATAGTTTTTGTATCATTATAAATCCTTAGCCAGAGGTTCATATTTGTTTATATTTGATATCTATAAAATATATCCTTGATAATGATAATTTAATTGAAAACCAAAAAAAAATAGTAAATAACAACCTAGTGTATTCAAAATGAAAGCTTTTTTATGTTCCAATTATTTTTTCTATAAATGAAAGAACCCATAAAAATAATAGCTTTCAATATATTGAATGGATCCTGATATTTCTTTAAATAACTTCGAGCTGGTACTAGGTATTTCTGAGAGGAAGCCTCTTGAAGATCGATCCCAGAACCTAACCTTTAGCAGCAGTTGCTAGAACAATAAGATAGTCAACTAATTCACTCTAAACGTCTTGAGTTAAGTCTTAATAATATCAAAATGGTTTAATAAGATCTGATTCAATTTTCCACTTTATCACTAAATAGAATGGCAGCTACCACTTGAGTCTTTATTCAAAGAAATAATTTATTATGAGTGACGATATCTTATGAAACTAATAATCGCTTATACGTAGAACAGAAAAAGGCAACGACAGATCTATACTGAAATGTTTACGAGAGAGAGAGTTTGTTACGACTACAACTGTAAAGTATCAGTAAGATATGCTCGGTTTATTTAGGATTAAAATTGTTTAGTTTATAAATGAAGTTTGTTAGTGAAATATTTATTGGGCAGCTGAAACGTTAAATCTCTATGAATACGGATAAATCTAGTTTTTTTTTCAATGGCACAATGATAAATATTTTCACTAGATATAGCTAACAATGCTAACATAGCTTATAGTATGAACGTGTCATACTAAAAGCTGCATGATAATACCTTCTTAAAAAACTACAATTAGTATCTACAAAAATATCTTTCATAAATATTTTATTGAAATAAAAAAACACAAGAATATCTTTAGTTAACAGCATTTTCTGCATGCGTTTGTCCAAAATCTGACCTATAACTCCTACACGATAAACATTTTGTCTTGCCATAGAAACGAAAAATGTGCCTGCACCGACCACTGTGTAAAGTGAAGACCACGAAAACTTCTGCGAAGTCAACCCGTCAATGTAGTTATAAATAACGCGAAGCGAGGAAGGATCAAATGAATTCGCAATTCAATATCACGCTACATTTTCTTTTAATCTGTTTAAATGACGACAAATTTACTGCTATAGCTATTATTTAACGACCTGAATATTTTTGTCCGCTTTTTTGTTTGTCTGCATTGGAATTAGGGTGACCGTTTATTGAAGAACTTTGTGCCTTGTTTTAGCATAATATCATCTGCCATGTATGCATGGCTCCACGTTGAGCTATACAAATCCAGTTTACGCTGGCCTCTTACTGTATGGAAAGCCTATACAATGCGGGATCAGATAAAACTGTAAGTGTATTATACCTATAAACCTGTAGCCGTGTGTACTTTCTGTAATTGTATATTGATTGTCGCGAAAATAATGAATAATCCTGTAGTTGCGATACTATGTCTTTATCTATTTTTAATTGGTCTATCATTATTAGGTCTTTATTAATCGGTCAAGCCGTTTATGAGGTGAATAACAAACACATGCACAGTGTACATGTGTTTCTTAAATTGAATAATTTCATACAATTTATGTTCCATTCTTTAATTTATTCGGAAACTCGCGGTTATTTTCGCCACAGACGAAAGAGCGTCTTTAAATTTATTTAGGTAACTTCATCAAATTTAAAAACTAATTTCGAAGTATTATTCCTTCGAAAGTAGTTTTTAAATTTGATAAAGATAACATAAAGATTGGTCAAAGTTAACGCTTAATCGCCTGTTTATTGTTTAAGCTATAGTATGAGATACAATCACCGGTCAAGCTTGTTTGGATTCAAAATACACTTTGTGTAACCACATGACGTCACACCCAATCTATTTGCTTTCCCACGTCGGTGACCAGTGAACTGCTAAACACTGTTTAATACACAGCTAACGTTTAATGAACCAGTCATTAGCTCTGAATTAAGGTTAACGCGTCCATGTTAACGTTTGTTTAGTTACTACGGTGCAATTCGGGTATTGATAGAAGTAGGTAAAGAGCCAATGGGGTTAAATGTTTTTCCAAATGTATTATTTATTTATTTATTATATTCTTTATTGTACACCACATAAAAATACACGACAATAAACTGAGTACAAAAAAAAATACAACTGGCGGCCTTATCGCAATTTGCGATTTCTTTCAGGCAACCTTTGGATGGACTGGATTTTTCATTTGTGGGCTAGAGTGACTACAGAGTGGAGCCCACAAGGCGTTAGACGACGCGGGAGGCACAGGGGGAGATGGCGGGCCGAACTGGACTCCTATTTAAGATATTGGGCCGTAATAGCTTTAAACCGTGAGGAATGGAAGGAAGGAAGGTAGGGAGGCCTTTGCCCAGCAGTGGGATCAACCGGGCTGATGAAAATTTTTCATTTCTTGTGCTTACTACCTGTACCTATTATAACCTAATTGTGGGTAAAACATAAATGAGAATTTCATTCTATACCTATGCCATACCCTTCGTGATTGTGTGAATTGTGTTTCATAAATCACGAGTCGACAAACATTACGTTCAAAATTACAATAATTTAAATCAATTTCTGAAATATAACTGTGTTTTGTTTCACATCATTTATACTTACAGCATCCTAACCGGCATGCGGGTAATGTTAAATAAGGTAGGTACATTCTACAATATTCTTAGTTAAAATAAGTTTTTTCGAACAAACGTTGCTAGTTGTAGATATAATTCACGTTTCTATAAAGGCAGCTGGGCGAACAAGGCCTTTTTCAATCAGTCTAATGTCGAAATAGAACACCCAGAACGTTATGAAATAATCATAGAAAAGGTTTTTAAACTACGAAGGTACTATACTTAAACACATACCTTTATTCAGGCTGTGAAGCCATCCATCAGCTTTGCGACGGTTGGCATGTCTGATTGGCTCCTGTACTGTCTGCAGTACGTTATCTAGTTTCTTACCTTTAGGATTTCTACTAACCAACCCGTATAGGACCACGTTTATTCCATCATCGGTTTATTCGTACGTACCTGTAGAAGAAATAATTCACACATAAATATTTTATCCTTATAGGTATTATTATATTTATTTATTAATTATAATAACAAGTAATTACATTACGAAACGTTGGGAATTAAAAATATCAATATAACGCGAATTGACACTTACGCGAATATTAAACATTGAAATAAAACTACTTTTTACGGATTTTGTAAAAAGTAGTTTTATTTCAATGTCTAATATTCGCGTAAGTGTCAGAAATCAGTAAGTAATTACAATTTGCACAAGTAAAATTTCATAACACGACGAAGCGAAATACCATCAGAATCATAATATCAGCGTTCAATCAAAGAGGTTTGAAATTGTTACAATCAATTGGAAGCCAACATAAGACAGACAAGCTTCAATTACTTCACTCAATTTGCGTCAGAGTTTAATGTAATAACATGTAATATTCAATTCAATACATGGTGATATTTGTAAAACTTCGTCAGGATTCAAAACACTCAAACTAACAAAAGAAAAATTAAGATCTACAAGTTTACATACCTACCTACTGCCTTATAAGTCTAAGTGTCTTAGTGATCCTAAGCGCGATTGCTACGCTAGAGATCTTGGGTTCGATTGTCAGGTCGAGCAAAGTGTTATTGAGTTTTTCTATGAACTTCTTAGTAGCAGGTCGGAGATTGAAATTATGCCCGATTCATGGCAATGGATTCCTAAAACATGGGTCCTGAACATCGGGGGCACACTGTGGGTGAAGGTATATTAAGAACACCTCGGCCTAACCTTCCGAGTGATGGTATGTAAGTTAACATATTTACATGCTTCTATTGGTCCTTATTACCATTCATTTGTTTTGATGGTTGAATTAAATTTAGTGACAAACATAACAACGTATAATGAGACATCAGACGGGCAAGCCCGTATGGCCCCCCCTCGTGTCAATATCAGGCTCTGGTATTCAATAGCGTCACTTATTGACCGTATGATAGTTGTATGAGTGACAAGCCCGCATCTATTGGAATAAATACAATGTAATGTACGCATAATGGGCTTCGACAAGGCGTTCGGGAAATGCTTGTACCTATCTTTTCTGAAAACTGAATTAAGTAAACATAATGAACGAGTTTGCCTGGGTAGGTCACCTGGATATGATGTAGTGAATAATACGTTAAATAATAATATCTAATGACTAACTGACGTGGTTCCAGAAATCGAAACTTACATTTACGTATTTGTTTCGTTTCATATAGATAATTTTGGAAACTTTACGTTAATATTGTGATTTCTGATAAAAAAAAATATTTCTTTGATATTTTATTACAATAATGATTATATCGAAAGGATGCACTGTAACTTTCAATATTACAACAACATAATTATAAAACGAATAATAATCTTGCTATAACAAAATACTTTTGATAAGATACAAAACATCCGTTAGGTTTATTCTAAGGTTATTATTAATTAAAAGGATTCAAGTGGAAATTTATTGAAATCGTTTTTCATATAGGTATGCCAAGAGAAGTCAAGATTACGTAAGGTTACATATAAATTAACTATAGCAATGTAGGTACAATGTTCGTATACTTATTCAAGCAGAACTTCAAGAGAATAACTACATTAAAACGCCTAACATAGAATCAACATCATCATCAACAACTCATTTACTATACCGCAGCGAAAGCTGGGCTCGTCTCAAAGTTCGAATTGTTAAGCCAACACAAAATATTTATGGTAAATCCTACAATAACATAACATACCATCACGCCTGTATTCCCCGAAGGGTTAGGCAGAGGTGTACTAAAGTACACCCACATTTCGCCGGTATGTTTAGGTCCCATGTAATAGGGGGCGAGCCTATTGCCATTAACCGGGCACAAATCCAGACTCCGAGCTGCTACTAGGAATTTCATAGAAAAACCTAATAACACTTTGCTCGACCTGGGGATCGAACCCAGGACCTCTAGCGCAGTCCTACAATAATTTCCTAAAATGCATTTATGCGGATATAGACCATTTAGTGATTTTGTAGTCCTGCTTTATGAACAAAGCTGTTTGGGTAATGTAAGGTTTCCATAGTCGTATACGTTATTGTTTATAGAGAAGCCATAAAACATGTCCGTCTTTTGTCCATTTGTTGCGATTGAATACGTTTTGTTATTTTCTATGCTATCATTAAATTGTTAAAAACCTGTTTCTGTACATTGCAGATATAAAAAAAAAAACAAGTGAGTCAGAGTATATAGTCGTCTCCGAACCAAAAAGTGTGTTTTTTTTGGAAATATTGTCTGTTTGTCAGTTTGTTGGGGTTGGCGCAAACAATACAGAAAAATGTTGAATTTATGTTATTATTATCCACTGTTGCAAGCATATGCTTCAACTTAAAAATTGCGGTATTTCTAATCTCAATTTTTTTAAAGAATCCTGAGATAGACCTTGACCTCTCTGTTGTATAAATCTGGAAAAACATAATCACAATAATTGGTTTCTCATTAAATTCTTTCTATTTGTTTATGGGAGCGAAGCTGGGGTCAAAGTTGGTTTGAAATAAAATTATGTACCTATATTCAAACTTAACATGCTAAAGCCTAAGCATGTGTTATGTTATCCATAGGGTCATATTATGTATTCGTTATTACACATGAATGCTTCATTTAAATAATTATTCGATTGTTCAAATATTCCAACAACTATTGCATTGATATTGTTTTTCAATTGAATAAACCTCTCCATAGACAAGGGATAATCGGGGGATAAAGTAGGTTGTTAGTTGCACCAACAAAAAAAAAATCAGTACATTCACACTTATTTTAACTTGTGAAAATAGTAACTTCTTGTTTTACCCCCTTTCGTGGATATTTCGTGGATATCCATTATCAACTGGATTCATACAAAAAAAACTTTTAGTTTATAAGTGTCACTTATCTCCTAGATACCAACAAACGTAAAGAGCACTAAGTATCAATAAGCAATAAAAGAAAGCTCAATACATTACTACTAAACAACATCTCATAAATCAATTGACAACAATACCTACAATGAACATAGTCCTTCCAGTTAGATTCGCGAATATAACAAAAGTATGAAAATGAACGAGGTTGGCCATCAATCATAGGGGTACAAAATTAAACGTCACACGCGTGTTGGCCCGCACTGGACGGCGTGTGGCGCAGGTTAATCACAACACAGAGGTTACATACTTGACAGAATCTGGTAGGAGACAGAAAAGATTACTAGAAAATGCAAAAAAGGTACTAGACGAAAACTCCGTTAAATAATCTCCTTTAAATAAAAAAAAAACCTAGAGGAAAGATTGCTTTGCAATACTTTACTATTATAAAGTCTCTTAAAGAAGTTAAATGTATTACGGCTAAAAATAATAATTTTCAATATTTCACTAAATAAAGTTTTTCCGAGCGTACGAAAAAGTTAGTTAGTTATCTCTGATATTTACACTATAACCTACAATCATCATTCAACCAACGACTCATTAATACTACATTTGTCTCGTCAAAAGACAGAATTCCTCCTTCATTCACCGTTATTAATATTGTATCAGCATAATTATTTTCATCCTTTTCAAGATCAAATGTGACAGGATCGTAATTAGATTTATAAACCAAGTGAATGTTCTAAAGATTTTGTAATATATAATTTTATTAATACGCCATGACAAATTGACTCGTTGATTGTATTATGCGTTCAATGAACGTCATTTGTCAATTTGCGCATTATTTTCTTGTTCTAGTTTCTACTAATATAATTTTGATTGCAGTATCAATTCGTGTCAAGGTAGTTTTGTGTTTGTTACGACTCACAAATGAATATTTTGTGTTTAAATAATGCGTAACTCCATTATTTATCTTCAGATAGCATAGTTTTTACGTAACTATATGTGTTGCTCGCGGTTTCACTCGTGCCCCAAAAGATTTAACTTACTATAACTCAGCTTTTAAGCGATGTATCATGATGAAGTATCCATTATATTTCATGTTAGACCTCTAGCAACATAGCAATATCGTGCAGTGTTTTTTTGCGCGACGCGCGTATAAACATCCAAATAGACAGAAAAATAAATATTCTGAAGATAATTGGTTTAATTTCTATTGCTCTTATTAAGATTCCTCATATATTTTTTGCTTTAAATATCTCCTGTTTAGATAAATGCAGACATCGACCAGTTATAATTGATTACTACGAGTGTGTTTTTGTTTCAAAGTGATTAAGTATCATTGCAAAAACATATTTTTTTTATATTATGTTTACAAATAAGTATATATATACATATTATATACCTATATTGCTTCTTAATTAAATGATTTTTGGCTCTGAATGCAGCCCACGCTCAGAAAGTGCGGTGAACTTTCTTTGCCGTCGGGATATACTCCCCAGGGTAACCTCATATTCGAGGGAGACATGCTTGAATTATTTCTATCTAGTGTTGGCACGTTGGAAGTTGGTTTTCACAGAGGTCTTGGATATACGTCCTTTAGATAGAACGACATGCCCAAATTCAGTTTTCGAATCTTTTAACATATCCCGGAGGTTATCTTCAATCGTGAATCTGAGATTGGAGACTCTATCTCAGTCGAGTTTGTAGAATATATTTCTAGTGATAGAGTCAATAAATTCAAAGATTCACGTCTCACCGTACGCCACACCTCGTTTTGAATCCAAATTTTCTATTTTGAAGTTTTCTTACTAAGGCTTTAGTACAGTAGCAGTTATGTACCTAATAGGCGAAATGGAGGAGTTAAAAAGTGTATATAATAATCCTTTGTCCATCAGTATCAAGTTTGTGACAAGTACTTACATGAGGCTCAATTGGTAAAGGCTGACTTTTGCTAATAACTGTACTTACCTACCAACAATTAAAACGTTCTGTCACCCTCTAAAAAAATAGTTGTCCTTATAGGGGACTTTCCTATTATTTTACTAAATAGGTATTAGGTATAGGTATTTTAATCCAAACAGATTCGTAAAAAACGTAGCAATTCTCCTTGTTTAAAAGTATAGTAATGTAAAATTATTCGGATATTGAGATATTAAACATCTGTTTAGTATTGAGTGCAAACACACTACGTTAATAAAAAATAGGAATATTTAATAGGATCATTTTCACCTTAATTCAACGTTAAACCACAGAACAGATAAACACGTGTAACCAGCATGCGGAACACATAAATAATACGCTATATTCAACTTAATCCACGATAATGGTCCGACATATAAAATAATACAGGTTAAAATTATAACGTTGAACCCATAAACGGGGATTAAAGGGGACGAGCGTTGACGCAGAGTTACACCCGGTTGAATTACAACTGGCACCAATGTTATGAATGTTACAGTTTCGGGTGCATTATTGGGAACAGTTTGGGAAGGAATAATAAAGGGTTATGGAGTTTAATGTGGTGTGTTTTTGGTAGACTAATTTAACTCATATAATCTACGTTCAATATTCGATCACGACTTTTTGAGGGATATAATTTTGCGGAGAGGCAGTTAACTAATAGTAATATTAGATTTAGCATTATACCCTGTGAGATTAAAGCTATTTTAATTATATTACTACACTAATGTCACCTATGCATTTGTATACTATGGTCCTGCTTTAAGCTATCTATCTCATAATATAGACACAAAGCACAATTATTTTTTTCAACAGATACTGGCATCCGTGAATTAAAATATATGTGTAAAGGCTAAGTTAGATACCGTAGAAAAATTACCTCAATAATAAAATGTGAGAAAATATAATGATAAATAACTCAGAGCAAAATATTTTAGGGCAGTAAATTATAACCAATTTCGTTTAAAATATTTTTATTAATCATAAAGCTCAGATATTATTAAACAAATACAAAAGTGAATATTTCAAGCGGCGCATCAAAGCGTCGACGATGATATATTTGTATCGTGCGCACGCGCAAGTAAATGGGATCGAATAAATCAATCCCAGAGACAAAGACTATAAAATGTTATGAGTTAGGATTGGTTCTGTTGTCTTCTTTTAGGATTATTTTATTTAGAGAGGTAGTGGTTACTGATACTTATTAAAAATAAAACAAGTAGGTAAGATTATTTCTAACTTTAATTTCTTCTCCAAGAAGAAAACGCTTCTGACAATACACTCATGTTCTATATGGCGTAATGTCGTTCATTCGGTATATCTTGTATCTTGTCTTATTTTCATACTTTTAAAACTCAAAAAACCTCACGTTTCCATTAACCGCACATTTTTTTAAATTAAAACATGTGATGAAAAATGACGTAGCTTAAGAACATAAAAACTTAGGAATTTTTAAATGATGTGTCTTATCTAAGTTTTATATCTTTGACCACCCAAAAGCACGCCGTTCGTGCGCCGAGGGGGCGGGCTGCACACACTCATAACTTACAAATCGTAGCGACACACAAATTAATTGCTTCGAATTCGACGACCATACATCACAAATCAACATTTGTTACTCGCTATGAACTACAAAACACTCCCCTATTTAAAGCTATACCAGAAATGAATATCAGTATGTTTTCAAACCATAGTATCTATTTCAATCAACAATAGTGGAAAAGTAAATAAATCTTCAGAGGTGTCGATATTAAGGACAAATAGGGAAGATATTAACTTTTATTAGTGAGTTCTACAGCAGAGTTTGTGAGCGATAAATGAGAATTAGTGTGAGATGCTAACACTCGCCCATTCCGATTTTACGGATGTTGACATCTAGCCAAAGACTAATTAATTAATAGAATTGAAATGCAGCAGTCAAAATCCATACCATACAAATGTGTGTGTATGTATACTTTTAACGTGAATTTAATTTTGATGAATAAAATACTTATTAGTGAAATTCCTTGAGAATGAACTTAAAAAAAAACTATCATGTCTGTATTCTCCGAATGGATGAAGAGGGTGTACTGTGTGTGTATATAATAATGTGCAATTTATCCTAACTTAAAAAAAAAACTCTTTTCAAATAAATAATTAACGGCATTTGTGAGACACAGATCTATATTTATATATAAATGACCTCTTTCAGATTTAGAAAAAGGATACGGTCGTTACTTGTTTTTTAACTTATTCATACAATAGGCTGAATTCGGCCTTATATAAAATTAGTAAGGTTTACTATCAGCCCGGTATCTGGACACAATAAAGCAATAACGTGTTAACCAACATTCTTTAATTCTAATTCCTAATAATAAAGTACGATGTTCTACCGGTAGAACAATAGGTCTTACTATCTTTCAAAACTTGTACTTAATATCTCTCACAAAGTATGTTAGTTATATCGCATCTATTACTGATTCTCTCAATATCCCTATGGAAATAAAATAAACGTCAACATAGATCGACATGTAAACGAATATTATAAACGCTCGCTGACATTCGAACGACGAAAATTGGATTTGCAGACATGATTCAACTTTCCGTGTTTATTGAATAAATAAGACTGATATACTTCTGAGGGTTATACATTATTAAGGCCGTTTAAGGAAATAAATAAAATACGATGTGAATGAATTATTTTGTTTCCCTTTTCCAGTAAACTGTATTTAGAATGCTTATTGATACAATCGAAAATATTGTATCAATGGAGTGTAAGTTTAGCTCTAGATTCTTTTAGTCCATTAAATGAATCAGCTATCTTAATACAAGTGCTACCTTACCGATGTAAATATGTATTTTACACAAGTGCTAACCCTATTTATCTGAGATAGCACGGCAGATCACTTTTCTCCTAGGTTTGCGGAAGAAATCCAATCTTAACCCGTACAATGTGGGAAGTACCGGAGACCTCACAATAGTGCACACAACCCTCGGCTGCTTGCACTGTGTTCTATATTAAGTTTATTTTATTCATTTAGCTCTGCACGGCACTTAGTTTTCAGCCTCTTCACTTAATATCCATTACTGTAACCAATCTCCTGCTTTAGTTTTGCGGTGATATTGTGTGACGTATAACGATATTTTGCCGCATTGTCAAGTTAGGCGTTATTAAACCAAAAACAATTGATAATAGATTAATTTTTTTCGGGAAGAAGTTGATTTATAAAAAAAACTAGAATGCGAGTGAAACCGCGGGCAATAGTTTGTGATAATTATTGGAAATACACTGAATACTCAGATCTTTGAAAGAAATTTTAACAAGTGAATAGTTTAGATTTTTGTTTACTAGGTTACTTGTGCCATCAGTATTATTTAATAGACGATCTCTGAGAACAAAATGAAAAGCTTAGACATACATAGTAATTATTGACTTATTTTATCATCAAATATGTGAGTGTCATAATATCTAGAATGTCTGGATGGTCTTTTGAATATGTAGCCATACCAGTGTCGAATTTAGGTTTATAGCCATACATTCCACGATCTGATTAATCCAAAGATACAAACATACCTACATACACTCACGCCTTTTTCCCACATGGCTAGGCGGAAACTTCAGACTGCGCGTATAGCTAAAACTGCAACAGGGTTTAATAGCTTAATTATGCATCGCTCCGTTGTGCTTCTATAAATAATGGGGAAAACTATGATATCTGTCCACATGTGCACCTTCCTATGGAAATGCAAAAAGCATAAACCGGGACGCGTTATTGCAAAACGCTGTTTGTTTTAATGCGAACTCTGTCGCGATGTTATCGTTCTATATAATTGAATTCTGCCCGCCTGTCCCACCAGATGTCTTCGCTGCTGTCTCGCAGAGGTACGTTGCTATGAAATATTTGATAGGCGCCCCACTTCTGGATATGAAATCGGTCGGAATGAATGTTCTTGTTTTGATAAAATTGTTATTTTGCAACTTACAGTAATAATATCTCTGTATCCTTTAATAGAATTAGTAAAATATTCATAATAAGTTTATAAATTCTACCATGCATGTAGGGTTTTACCTACCTACTATTTCGAGACCTATAACTTCGCAGTCGCAGGTTGCATCATAAGCTCTGATTACTTAATCACTGCTTAATTTTTATTCTCTATCTAGGTACATGATTTACATAATTATCTTTTGTTTGAAGAAATCATATATGTACTAGATTAGTTTCTTAATTCAGTTTTCACTAGCCGAAGTTACTTATTGATGATGTTAAATAGTTCCATCAGCTTGTCATTTAAGCACGTCAGTTAATGGCAGAGTGCATTGTGTTTGACGTTGGAGGAGTTGAAATACATAAAATATTATTTAATATTAAAATTATGTTGGAATTAAGATGATTTTGATGGTGTACCATAATATTTAAGTACTTACAAAACCTACACATTCACGCCTAATCCTATAGCATTATAATATCTTGATTGTATGAACCTTCGCTGTAAAACAAATACTTTTATTTTTCCATAACTAACATTTCTAGTTCGATTTTTATCTTAGAATTCTTCGACGGTATAATCATAAAGGTACCTACACGATGTGAATTTAAAGTTTTACAACGTTTACTTGTATTATGTAAATCGAATATCGTGTTTAAACATAACACTCTAGGTATCTGAACACCAGTCTCCGTGTCTAAACATCCAGACACTATATTCAAAGATTTTTATTTCTCACGTCACGTAGGTTTTGTATGAGCGGAATATTATGATTTCCAATATAGCAAGGCGAAGGAAAGCCAGTCATGCATGAACAATATATGTATGTTGCTCATCTTGTTCGCTAAAATACCAAATACAAAGCAGTGCTTTTATGAAATAATGAAACGATTTTTAACTCCAATTTACCTACACTTTTATAAGTCTGACACTATATTCTGCCAATTAGCTGGTTTTCAAATTAAAATTTAAACCCATTACCTGAATAATAACATGATAAAAAAACTGTCTTTATCTACTATTAATGCAAATCTAATAAAATATGTCTCGTGGGTTTAGGCAAAGGTATATTGTGAAGAGGAGCGGTGGTGGCCCAGTGGTAAAGGTCGCGACTTAAAGGTTCGAACCCAGACAGGCTTTACTTAGTGTAAATTAATTAATCACCACTGCTCCCAAAACGGTGAAAGAAAGCGTCGTGAGGCAACTGGCATGTCCTAGAACCAAAAATTCGAAGACATGTGACATCTACCAACCTACACTGGGCCCGCGTGGCGGATCAAGGCCCACACCCTTTCACCGAGAGGTCTGTGTCCCAGCAATGGGAACATTATAAGCCGATTATAGATACTCTGATATATTCCTTCATTACACCGGGAGATATGTAAAACGCTCCGTGGTGCTATTGACGCTCCTGATTTGCTTTTTGGTCCCAAACAATTATTGTCGGGGCAGAAAGCACAAGCTGCTTGCCGTGCCTCCATGTCGTACTTTTGCACGTGCTAAGTCGCCAATCCCTCGCACTATGGCCGCGCTTAATGATCTCTTGGATTCTAATCCAACAGATGATTTGTTTGCGGATGGATGGTCGAAGATTTTATTGATATGTCAGAAGTACTGTGAGAGGAATTTATGAAAGTGTTGTTAGCCTTTTTTGTTAATTTCGTACAGTTTATATATATTAGTTACTATAATTGGTTAAAAGACCGTTGTAATTAATTAAACAATAAATAAATGTTTTAGAGATTTTATTGTCATTTGACCGTCACAAGTCCAAATTTCGACCTGTTACTGCATATTTTTCAATTACCTTTTCTCGCCCTAGGAGTAGAACCTAGAACCTTTCACCCAGCAGCCTGCCGTGTGACCACATAACTTATGAGGCAATTGTAAAGAAGTAAATATTAAGAAAATGTACGCTTGATGCTTACCTACGTAGGTAAGCTTAAAGTTATCTTGTGCAGATTTTTTATATTACTTGTTATCTGGTGAACGCCCACATTCCCGCATAATTGTGGCTGTTATCTCGTCTTCAATCTCCGTAACAATAAATTCAAATCATGTTTCTATAAAGTAATGTTTAAATAAGTCAACTTATTCCGTACGTATAGGTACTAACATCGGGTAAACATTATCTTATTGGAACTTCATAAACCAACAAAATATAACTCTTTCAGGAATATACACTTACATAAATGCTTCGCATCAAGCGAAGTCCTTCAAAGGAAAATTCCTGTGTAGCAATTTAAACTTACCACGAGTTGCGAGTCACTCCGGGGAACTTAAATCGATTCGTTTATCGATGGCTCACAAGCGATTACCCTTATATTGCTGTTTTATTAGCCCATCTTAGATGATTCGCTTCTAATACAACCATGTAAGTTTCTCAAGACAGGAATTTGTAAGTTAGGATTAACATGTAAGCAGTTAATGGTGGAATTTTGCTTACAGAATTTCAGTGGCTTATTTTCAGAGTACATTCAGAACCAACCTTTAATTTAAAGAACATTTTATATGATGATATTTATATCTATAAATATATATTTCAAAGACACTTTTAAAAATCTTTTTTTTTTATGTCTCCTTTTTTTAACAAAAAAGTGAGAAGTTAAATGGCCTACTCGTCATATCGGCTAGCCCACCTAATCTCAGTTTTCTTTAGTGTACTACGAATTGAAATTGTAACATATAATAATGATTGTTACGTCAATCATACTTCTTACAGATCTTCTCATCTTTATACAGCGGCGGTAGCCTAATGGCTAGGGCGTCGGACTTGTGATCATATGGTTGCCGGTTCGAAACTCACCCATTGCACTACTGACGTGAACCCACTCGTAACACAAACATTTAGCTTAGCACGAGGGGTTAACAAGATTACTAGTAATGTGTGACCCACATTGCTAGTAACCTTTTAAAAAAAAAAAAAAGATCTTCGTCACAAATTTATTATTATCACAATTTTATTATTTATTTAAATGCTATAATGACAATATCTACCCTAATATTCTATAAATTTAAATAATAGTAAATATCTTGTATTGAAGTTATAAAAGCAAAAAAATGCAGCAAATCAATGTATTTGTTAACATACCGCACTAATAGGTATATGACTTTTAATTTTAATAAGAGATGAACGTTTATTTTAGTTAATATAAATTAATTTGTTTCAAGTAAAGCAGTTGAAGGTACCTTGTTTTTCTTTCTCCTTGGTGGCCGTACCAAGCTAATATACCAATAGGGCCAAAATATACATAATATTATGCAATTCTTCTGGAATTATTTTATACCATTTAATTTATAATGAATTGAATGAATGAATAAAGCGGCGGTAGCATAATGGCTAGGGCGTCGGACTTGCGATCACGTGGTTGCCGGTTCGAACCCCACCCATTGCACTACCGACGTGAACCCACCCGTAACACTTGTGTTACGGGTGGGTTCTAACTAAGCTAAGTGCTTGCACTTAGCTTAGTACAAGGGGCTAACAAGAATACTAGTAATGTGCAACCCACATTGCTAGTAAGCTTTTAAAAAAAAATTGCATTTTCTAATTATTTAGCTATGCAGCTCACTATTATTGATCCAAAACTTAATCATACACAACTTAGGTTGGATTTCACGTGCAATTACACATGATTTTAGGCGTTGACCGGAACAAACGGCGATTTGAATAAAAGCAGCCGCCGTATGGTAATGGCAACCGGACTGAGAATGGCTGGGCCGCTAGGGTTGTCAAGTGCAAATAATATGCGTATAGGGTATACCTTAACATCCTAATACCGAAACGAAATTGTTAAATAGGTCTTGAAAATGTATACGAAAATATTTTATTATTGATAAAAAGATACATTTTTATGTAGGCTTATATCTAGCATTATCAACAATGCGAGGCAAGGGTACACAAACACAGATAAGTACAGTATTATTTTTTGCGCTTCTCTGCTCTTCTAAATGTCGGAAAACGGAAAGTAGATAATCTGTTTTCCGTTTTATTTATAGAACAGAAAATATATACATTAATAACATAGATAATAATAATTACATCTGAATCATCAGAAAAATTCCATCCAGAGATGTTCCATTATTATGCAACTTGAGCCTCGAACTCCATGATAAGTACAGTATGCTCATTTTGTTCGGACTTCACTTCCTCAAAAATAAAGAATAGGTACCTTATATTGTATCTAGTCATCATACTATTATAAACATATTTAATATTATTGTAAACAAAATTACGTTAATAAAAATTTGTGAGGTGAAATACAGAATTGAAATACGTTATTGTATTGCACACTGCTCTTCACTGACCACCCAGAATTCTTTTAATTATTAGACAGCCCTACGCAACCGGAACGTCAAACATAAACAGTAACGGCGCTCGCGTCCGGTTCGCACTGTCCGATCCGGTCTGCTATACCATGCTAACTGTTGTTTTTGAGAGCTAAAAACAATATTGGGCCATTGTCACGTTCTTGCCCATTGAGGGCCGCATAATGAAAAAGAATTGCGCTTAACGTTCATTTAAAATGGGTTAATGTTTTGAGTTGTCATCGAGTTGAAAGATAATTTTATGGATGCGGTGCCGGTATCTAAGCCTTTTTGCAGGTGCATACTATTTCGCCTGTATTTCCCGAACGGTTATGCAGAATTATATTTATGTGCAGGCACAGTTAGCCAGTATATTTAGATCTCATGTAATAAGGGATCAAACTTTTGCAGAAACCAAAACTTCGAGCTGCTACTATGCTGAGAATTTCATTGAAAAACCCTTGACAGATCCAATTTGTCCGCGCATTTCCCAAAATTATTACATTCAATAAGTTGGCTGCAAGACAGCTGTTACATATACACTACAATAGAAAAAAATGAACTATCAAAGATTATTTACATCATAATCTAAATTAGACCTAAGTATACCTCTCAATATGCTGAACAAAGGGTAGCAATACGCCATTTCGTTATGAGTTACAAGGGTCGGGCGCGCCAAAACTACGCATCGATTCCGCGTACTACGAGTACGGACTGGCGTTTCGCAAACGGATTTATGCTTGAATCCATAAACGGACACACAGACATTGGGAGAAAAACGTGAGCAAACTGAAACACTTGAAAAGGATACACAATAAACACGTTTACCCATCTCATATTTACATTTTTTCTTTGTACATTCTCCTTATTACACAAGTTTTCCTACTTTGGGAGGTAACAAAATTTCATATGGAGGTACAAAGGAATACCTAGTGATAAATCTTTATTAAGTAAAGCAATGCAAATACATTTCATCTTTTGATTTATTTAGTCTGCAAGAACTTCTCGTCTACTAGTACCAGTTTAAGCTGTGACGTAGTATTAATACTGACATTAGCCAAAGATCTGTAGATTTTTATTTTATTTTGAACTTAACTACAAGTCGTCATCATCATCATCATCAACCCATTATATTTTCCCACAGCTGGGCACGGATCTTCTCTCAGAATAACGGTGATAAAGCAATAATACATCACGCTGGCCTGATGCAGGTTGGCCAACCTCACACGCCAGGAAAATCTTTCACTCAAGAAAATCTTTCAACCATGTAGGTTTCCTCGGAATGATTTCCTTCACTGTTGACGCGCGTGATAAATTTGTAAGTTATAAAGTGAAAGATAAAAGAATCCAGTAGTAGTGATAAGACAACATGTAAACAAAGTACATACTTCCTAGTTCTGAAATATCCTCTTTCCAAATCTAATACAGAAGAAGTTTTTATGTTGTTTCCCTAAGAGTAATTTTGTGGAGTAGTAACATACTACTAGTGTTGTAACATTTCCACAAAATGTACATTATTTCAATCGGGTACCAGGACGGCATATCTTTTCAGAGGTGTCATACGATCCACTTAATCTAATTACAAACAGGTCGATACGACAGTGTGTCCCTCACAAGTCAGGTCTGGCAGGAAGCCACGATGCTCGTTTATATATCATCGTGTTTTGACGCCGAGCAGCCTGATGACAGAAAACCGGTAAAATTGGAAAAATATGAATATTGCTTGGCGTTTTCAGTTCGTTTTCAAGAGAATTTAAAATAGCGGGCGTAGATTGCCTAACGCCTCATAAAGAAAAAGGGGTAATGTTGTAATCTACCACACTGGTTTCTATGAGTGTGAAGATTTCATTAGCTATCGACAGAACCTCACTGATTTCCTTTTAGTTTTAAAAATACGTCAATTTATATCTTTGCATAATTGGAGACTTAGTAGTCGTATTGTCTTGCTGGCATGTCTACATGCCAGCATGAATGGGTGGGCACGATCGGGGGAGTACTACACTCCCACATAATATCGACATCAAGTAGCATTATGCATACCTACTGTTACGTTTCGTACGGTGAATGTACAGCGCCGGAGGCCTAATTCATCCCTCAGTCCCCTTCCTTCTCCTTTCCTCCTTCCCCTCCCTGTTCCTTGGCTCGGTAACGCATCTGTAGCTCCTTTGGTATTGCAGATGTCCATGGGCGGCAATGACTACCTACCATCAAATGGCTCGCCTGCTCGTTTTCCGAGATAACATGAAAAAAGACTACTTATACAAGAAAAAATATTTAGTAAAAAGAACCAGTCAGGTTTTTTTGTTCTGATTCAAAGCTGAAATCTAAAAAATATGACAATTTGTTTGAAATTCGTAGAGTATGGTGGTTACTTCTTCGATTCTATTGTTTTCACATGAAAGTTTAACAGTCGTAGAGTTAGAAAAGTTTTAAAGACACATGGCTGAGACGTGTGAGTTCATCCTAGAGTTGGTCCACACAAAGTGATTTACTTAGGTAGTGGACATAACTTAGCAAATAACGGTGAGCTAACATAAGTAGTACTGTATTACCCATACTCAATAGTATATTGCACTACACAATATTAACAAATATGTTATCAATCATGAACCCTGGCTAGTCAATTTTCTTTTTAATTTAGATCATCATCAGATCTACTTAGTGGAATCACACAAATAGAATCTAATGTAGATCATGCAAATTCAAATGGTATTCCATTTCGGTTATTTTTTATAGTACCACACTTGATTCGTCGACATCATATTTTATTCCACAAAAGTGATAATATTAAAATTATTACAGTCCATTACAACTTAATGCGATTGCTCTCTAATTTCAGCATACTTGTAAATATTGCCATATTTAATCTAAAAGTAAGCAAGAAAGAGGGTGTAATACCTATGTCTTTAGGTTTGGCTTTATCAAAATATTAAAAGTGTTGAAATGAGCCGTAACATATTAAAGTCGTTACAGGACAACGGCTCAATAATAAATAACGAGCAAAGTTACCTCCCTAACCATCCGGTTACGTTAGGGCTGGCACCTGAACTGAGAAAATATTATAGGGGTGAAGTGATATATTTCTGGAACACTTTTCCGTGACAGGTGAATAGGTAAGGTCCTATGTCACAATAATAACAGCGATTGAGTTATGTTTTTGTCCCTTTCTCTGGTTATTTAGTAAAAATATCTAATTTTTACGGGTCTTTGAGTTTTGATACTAAACCCAACTGTAGTTTTACTTTTTGCCCTCCCTTATTTGGTTGGATGTTTTACTTTTTTTTTTAAATCACTACTAATTTATACAACATACTTACCTACTTTGATGAGATTATTTTTTTATATTGTCCTCTTTTATTTCTTTCAATCTAGTCCTTCGTACTGTGGTGCTATTATTTATCTACAGTTATGTTTTGTCTCCAGGACTAATGATCAGACTCAAACCCATCTCAGGTCAGGCCCATTACCATAATATCATAAAAAATAAGTACCTTCCAGAATCGGTTCTTAAAAGCTGGTCGCGAACACGCATACAGACAAAATCTTTTTAAAGAAACATTAAGAACCTCATCCATTTTTTTTTATTGTTATAACATAAATAGCTCTCGATCAACAGCCGGACAACCCTATAAAACACGTACAATGTACACTGGTATGCACTTTCGCCTTCATTACCCGCGGGCGGAGTGTTTGCAATTAACGCTCCAACTTTCCGGGTCACAGGTGAAACTGGGCCTATTAGTGGCTGACTTTAAACGTTTTAGGAATCATTAGCCGTTGCTAAACATCGATAGAGCAGCTTTTGATTTTATTAGGTACTAGCTTTCCGCCCGCGGCTTCGCCCACTGCTTCGCCCGCGTGGACTATGTACGTTTCTTTTCATTTCATGGGCTAATATATAGCCTATGTAGGTGAAAGAATTTTGTAAATAGGTTAAGTAGATCCAGAGATCTCCCCCTACAACAAACTCACAACGTCACAAACTTTACCTCTTTATATAGATAGTATATATAGATTAACAGATGCCCGCGGTTTTCTTCCGGTCCCAAAAGGATTAACTTACTATAACTCGTCTTCTAAGCGGCGTACTAGCATTAAACATGCAACAGATTTTAAGTTAAATCTCCAGCAATAGAACTGTGAAAACTTCAACCAAATGAGTGCAGCAGTTTTTGCGTATACAAACATATAGACAGGCGGACAAAAAACCAAAAAAATTATGTGTTGGTTTCTGTTGCTTTATTAAAGCCCCCCCTTAATAGTTATTCTGCAATAGTTATATTGTACAGAAAGGCCTCTTACAATTTTATTATATTGTATAGATAACGATATACTAACTGCCTCATTAGTCGAGTCGTCCTAAGCCTGACTGCTACACTTGAGGTTTTGGGTTTGATTCCCAGGTCTAATTAAGGTTTATTATAAATACTCAGTAGCAGCTCGGAGTTTGGATATGTGCGTGGTGAATGGCAATAGGCTCCCCCTATTACATTGTGTCCTAAACATACCGGCGAACTGTGTGTGTACACCTCTGCTTAACCGTTTGGTGAATGCAGGCATGATGACATGTTATGTTATGTCTATATACTATACGGTTAGGTGCAGTTTCTGAGCAATACCACCAAATAATACCAAAAATATCTTGCCGACTCGACAGAAGAAGAATTGTTAATAATGCTGACACCCTGTACAAAAAGTTCGCTAAAATAATATCACAGACAGTGCAGTCCTTTTCCAAAAGTAAGCCATCCAAATTACTTTTCCCGTAGATACCGTTAGTAGAGGCTTTGGAATTATATCGGTTGAATAAGCATCGAATACTTATTGTGTTTCCACATTATCTTACAAAGAATATTATTCCAAGATATTTTTGTGTTAAGCAAACAAAACACTACACAGATTGGAAATGTTAAAACTTGAATCTGAAGAATCTTATGTGTCCTTTTCACTAGAATACAAAAAACTGGGTAGAACGTCCGATAACAAAGCTCTGTGGGAAAACTTATTCAATTTCGGTGAGGAGACAACTGTTCTTGGGTTTGAAAGGCACTGTGTACCATTCACCTAGTACTTCGTTTTTTCATTTTATCTGTTCCTGAACAATACTTTCATTCAATCCGCTTCTCGACATTAGACATGCAAGACACGTTTTGTCGCGACTGCTCTGCTACCAAGTTTAAGGGTTGTGATTTGTGGATGAGATATAGCGATAGTGATGTTTTGTGTACAACAGAAGTGTGGATTCTCTTGTTCACAAACAAAACACACATTATTTTTCTGCTTAAGTACTTGTTCACAATCCAACAGTGGTATAAAATAATTTAAAAGTTTAAAATATTCTATATCCTTTTTTAAATAGGTAATGTATGTGAGAAATAGATTAGTATACCTAATCTATTTCTCACATACATTACCTATTGTGTTATAAAAGTTTATTAATTAAGTGCTTTGCGGAACAAAATTAGAAGTACTGTCCAGTAAATGACTTTGCTTAAGCACAAATGCAAAGGAGGAATCTCACAGAATATATCTATATTTATTGTGTCAAAATTGTCATTAAAATACTTCGGAATTGCTGATTTCTTACAGTTTTGTTGCCCTTAATTGACAGATTTTATGACATTCAGTGTCATTGGACTAATTTTTTCATACGAGTGAAATGGCAGGCTTGGACCCTGTGTTGTTTGTTGAAGGTCTGTTGAAATGGTGAGCGTTACTTAAATAACTTTAATAGATCTTCAACTAATCTTCGACTAGGTTGGACTCAGAGAAACGAAACTATACTTAAAATTGCCAACACAAATCTAACATTTATCTCTTGAATGCAATGAACTGGATTGTTCACTCCAATAAATGGTTAAAAAACCAATATTTGACTATCGAACGGACCAAGCCCGCTAATCTGCTAAGCCGTACTCGCGCCATAACTTTAACATGTGAACACCGTGCAATTCCATTGGCACGTGCAAATGAACCACCGTACAAGCGTCGCACAGTGTTTGTCTTCATACTTTGTCGCTTGAAACTCATACATTATTGAAGACCCAATGCTCAGTAGGAGTTCACGCCGCCTACATGATCGTTTGATTATTTCATGGGACCTCAACTTTCCAGAATTATGATCGCACGTATGAATGAAATATTTTTGTTGCGTATGTTTTTCTGAATTTGGACTCCTTTTTCTTGGGAAATATGAATATTGGTTTTCTCTCTCGCATTATTCTAATTTAGTATGCATTGTGATAAAATAGGAGACTTAAGGACATGAAAAGTCGTCAGTGCTTAATTTTACGTGTTTATACATAAATAAATACATCTAGTTTGTGCCCATGGGGGACGGCTGAGAATATGAAAATTCCTTTCCGCACGCAGGGAAGGTGCGTGTTATAAAAGTCAACGAATCCCTTCTCATTTGGATAAAGGACCTAATAATGCTATCTGCCTGGTTTGCTACCGCCTGTCACATGAAACAACGGCTACAATATCTGATAGTCAAAACTTAAAAGGCTTTTTACTATATCGCGTGCTCCATCTTCTAAATATTCAAGACAGCAGAAAAAAGGCCTCACCCAAGCTGTAAATAGCATCACAGTTTCAAATTAACTAAACAAAGTTGATGGCTAAAAGATAGTCCTTAATAACACATGATTACGGTACACTATAGTTACGGAAGTTAGTCTAACAATTAATCACAGCAGTTAATTTTATTAACAACACGTGGTATGTGGTTGTTTGTCCAGTGGGTATTTTGTCCATTTGTCAATTGCCAGCGTTGGGACCTCCCGGTGGGCACGGCCCTGAAACCGTATTAATTTAATTATATCGTGGCGGTAGTATACTCGGTGTTTTTCAAACAATTATTATCAATGAACCTTAAATGATCCTCTTGGGTCAAGAATATGTAGGTACAGTTGGCGACTGTACCTACATATTCTTGACCAGGTACCAGGCACGTCAGGTTATACAAAACTGTCAAATATCTCCAAATGATTTTTAACCTTAAAATGTTGGCCATTAAGTTCAAAATCAACTGAGAAAATTTGACATATTGTGGTAACGATGTGCTGCCCACCGTACGTGTTAGTTAAAGGTGCTGAATAAATAGACGATAATATTCGTTGACCTAGACTGCCATGCCAAGTTAGTAGTAAGTAGGTCTCAAGTTCGACCCCTAACTATCGTAATCATATGAATAACAAATAAATTCATTAATACATTATTATCACTTATCGAAAGCATCGTGAGGAAACCTACGCGCCCGAGGGCTTTTCTCGAGGGCGTGTGAAGTCTGCTAACCCGCAATAGGTTAGCGTGGTGGACTATAGCCTAAGTAGAGGTTTATTCATGTACACCCACACTTCACCGGAATGTTAAAGTCTCATGCTATAGGGGGATCCTATTGCCATTAATCGGGCACAAATCCAGACTCCAAACTGCTACTGAGAATTTCATGAAAAACTTAATATCACTGCTCGACCTGGAAATCGAATCAATGAACTCTAGTGGAACCTTCGTGCTTAGACCACTAGACTAAGGAGTCAGTCCTTTTTTAAAAGAAACAATTCCATACATCAAGAATAGCTTGCGGGACAACTGCAAACCATAGATCTTCATTTGAAAACTCTTTGACGTTAACTTTAAGAAGAATAACTTACCAGATGGTTCGATTTTTAAAACTAAATCCAACTAACTACTACTTATCTTTGTTCTAGAACCCTTCAAGATAGCTTATGTACATGTTATCTGTAAAACTTACTTCCATTATAGAACAAAAGTAGTTACATAAAGATCATAAATGACCCTCAGAGGGAAATCTTCAGGTTACTCCCAATAATTTCTAGATCCGCTTCTGTCATGATAATAATACAAAAAAAAACTAGTTCATACCTAGTTCCTTATTACATTAAATGGCATGTGAGTACCATAAATTGTTTTTAGTGCTTACTAGGTCGCACGTTACTAGTATTCTAAGCTAAATGCTTGTATTACGAGTGGGTTCACATCGGTAGTGCAATAGGTGGATTTCGAACCGGCAACCACATGATTACAAGTCCGACGCGCTAGCCATTAGGGTACTTTCATACCACCACGCCTGTACTTCCCGAAGGGTTAGAGAGAAGTATACTGATGTATACCCATACTTTGCCGGTATGTTCAGGTCCCGTGTAATAGGAGGAGAGCCTATTGTATCATCATCATAATTATAAATTTCATCTAATAAGTACATTTGAATGTGAACAAGTTCATTATCTACGTAATTTTGAACAACTTTTTCAGAAAATCCACGTCAGCGGGATTAATTAATTTTAGTTCATAACTTTTTCGCAATCGCCACGAACATTATGAATAGATTACACGGGCGGACAAGCAAAGTCACTCCACTAAAATATAAATGAAAAAGAAAATGGCACAATAAGTACCGGACTGGCTGTCATCCAAGCCTAATGACGCATTTAAAGCTAGATTTATATTTCATTTAGGCGTTTTCATCTTGTTCTCAGGGGAAAAAATAAAAGTGTGACGTAGGTCAATAAGTATTGTATTGTTAATAGATTGTTTGTCAGGCTGGTTTGTTTCCAGGTTATTTATTATCATAATAGTCATGTTAGAGACCAATGCAGTGTAGTTGCTGTTTTACTTCTTTACCAGTTCACAGACAACCTTGAACATATTAAAATATATTACGAACGTCTACATTTTTTTTTAAGTTTAAAAGAAAGACTGAACAGTAATATAATTATGTGAATAGTAAAATTAATAATACAGAACAAATATTGTATAATTTATATCACTCATCAAACGAAAACAGTGAACTGGCAGCATGTTTAATAAAAAGTAATAAAGAGACTGTTTTATAATATAATAATACAAAATTACTCCGACATTAGAACATTAAGTATTCCGGAATTGAGTCCATATTCACGTAGATATTATATTTTTACAACAAAAGTGGCACATCCGCGCGCCGTGTCGCAAACGACAGCTGCCTCTACAACGCAGCGAATTCAAATTATGGCGGCGAAATTTGTCACAGAATTCCTTCTATTTTTACCTTCGAAATTGCACAGTTGTCATCATTTCGCTCGAATGATTTATCACTTTAATTTGGCAGTGTCTTGTGACGTAATTGACGTATCCCGTCTATCAAGCGCTAATTGAAGATCAATGATGCTTTTAAACTTAGCTTACCGTTCTAATGACTTTGGCGATTGTTATTTTATAGGGGCTACATGGAATAATCAAATTATTGATTATTATTAAAATAATCATATTAAAAACTGACTGCCTCGTTAGTATAGTGGTTCCAAGCGCGACTGCTACGCACCGGGTCTTGGGTTCCATTCCCAGGTCGAGCAAAGTGCTATTGGGTTTTTCTATAAAATTCCCAGTAGCAGCTCGGAGTCTGGATTTGTGCCCGGTTAATGGCAAAAGGCTCGCCCCCTATTACATGTGACCTAAACATACCGGCGAAATGTGGGTGTACATTAGTACACCTCTGCCTAACCTTCGGGAAATACAGGCGTGATGGTATGTGTTATGTTTATGTAATATTAAAAAATATCTTAGACAACATTCAATTAAACATTTCATATTTAGGTCGGATTTACATAGGTATTCAAGTTCTTATTTTGGCTAATACACACCTACTTAATTTTAAGATTTTATTTTGACTTGTGCTACTATTGAATTCAATCAATGATTATGGATCCGAATGATGAGAATAATGCTTTTGGCAGCGGAATTAGAGATTGCTGTAATTATAATCCTGTAATCGGCAAGGATTGATAGCCTCACCAAGTTATTAAGTGAGAAGACTCGTCCTCGGAAGGAAAGTAAATGAGTTGATGATGAAAATTCCCATAAATAAAGTTATTGGTTCATATTATGTCACTTAACCCCCAAGAAACTAGTAGCTTAACGTTTTAAAGATTGGTTAAAGCGACTTGCATAATAGGATCCATACAATTTAAAACAATTTAAAACCCTGCAAACTAAGGGTTCGTAGAATAATCAAATGAATCTCAATAGAATCTAAATAATGCTGCGGAGCAGATAACGTGTGTTGCCTCTTCAATCTTCTACTCTTAAACCGAGTGCTGCCCGGAATACTTTACCAGCAATTTATTTACAACTCTTCATCTCCATTAAACAAGAAATATGTTAACCACAATCGAATACGGCGAATCTAAGCAAACAAATGTTTTATTCAAGACGCCGCAAATGGTAATTACAGTAACAGAGGAAATCTAAGGACTCGGGCGGGAAGAACTTTGTTTAAATATATAATACTATGAACAACCTACACTTTGCTAGCGATTAAAGCCAGTCATAAAAATCTATAGAAAATAAAGGAGGATATAATGAATGGGTTCCTATGCCTAAGTTTAATTATACAACAATTTTACTTCATAGTTCGAAGCGTCGGTAGCCTAATGGCTAGGGCGTCGGACTTGCGATCATATGGTTGTCGGTTCGAACCCCACCCATTGCACTACCGACGTGAACCCACTCGTAACACAAGCATTTAGTTTAGCACGAGGGGTTAACAAGAATACAAGTAATGTGTGACCCACATTGCTAGTAAGCTTTTCTTAAAAAAAAAAATATAGTTGAGCTATTTTTTTACCGATTTATTATCCAATAAACCGATATAAATGCATCTCAAACCGACTAATATAGTGATTAGTTTTGGATGAGATGTAGAGACGTATGTATTTAAACCGTATTGACCCGTTAATATAATTATATATCAGCTAATCGTACCCTGTTTTCAAATTTATGACTACACAACAACAACTTTTAAACAATGCTTGATTAGATCTACTAAGCTGTCTCACAGTAGTAATTTTGCTGACTATAAACTCGTGTTCCGCTTAATAGACTAATCAGGCTCTCCGGAAATCCCTAATAAAGAAAGTTTCGGAAATCGTTAACCGAGTGATGTGGCGTTGCCCACCGAGAGAATTATGCCCAATGTTAGGTTGACGTGTCGTTACACCGTTCAACCATCTCTCTGAGTTAAGGTCGATCACATGATAAGGGTAAGGCTTCGTCCTTTTTTTTATAAATTATTCATTTTATATGCTATTCCGAGAGTCAGGGGAAGGAGGGCTGTGACGACAGAATGACATGAGTAAATGAAAGCCAAGAGAGTGAGTTATTTGGAGTGTTGATCAAAGTTATTAATGGTTATGTAACGCAATAAGTTATTGAGCGCATTTTCTGATCAATCTCTTGATGAATGCATTAGTTTTCTATGCCGATTCCCCGAAAATAGAAGACAGTTCTCTTTTACGTTACATGTTATAAAGGATGACTTTTGGCATAAAAGGGCAGGAATTTAAAATCCCACCTGCTACAGAGAATTTCATAGAAATATCTAATATGAGTATGACCTGGGAATCGAAGCGAGAGTCTCAAACTCGGCAGCTGCACTAGCTTCTAGTTAACGCAATTAAGAATTTCTAATCAAACATAAATTATTGAGATCTTTGAGGGTACATTCTCAAATATTTATAAGGTAAAAGTTTTTGGGACTCAATCTACTTTGATTTTAGATCATGCTTACTTAATTGAATACTTTTCAACCCTGTTGGGAAGAGCGTTTGATTACTGAAAAGACAATTGTCACGAATACTAGTGAAGTACCTTAGAGTTCTCAAAAATCAACTTGTAGTTACAGAGAAAACTTCATAAAAATATGCAGTGTAGGTATAATATAATTCGTGCGTGACTTTGTGGTAATAATAATTAATACACAGCTACCCTCTATTACCAATTACGCCAGTCGGTCAAATATTACAAATGGTCACTCCGCATGCGACCTGCGATTACACTTTATTACGTCACGTTAAATATGAAAATATTTTTTTAATTAAATCAAAGCTTGTGACTAGGTTATATATAGTTCCGGAAGGATTTGGGACAAATCTAGAACTGGTTAATATAAAAGATTTATATACCATCACACACTGTTTTCACTTTGTTCAGAGGTGTTAATGTACACCCATTTCCAATCCAATCACACTTCGCCCTGGGCACAAATCTAGACTCCGAGCCGCTACTGAGTATTGTTACTGTTCCGGGGTTAAACTTGAAAGCGTGACTTTGTTTGGACTTCTCAACGAACTTTCATCCCCTATTTCATCCCCACACAAGTCGAAATTTCAAAAACGCTAGAACAAATATTTATTTATTTCTTATTAAGTGCTTCTTCATGGTTTTATCTTGAAAAATGACGAACTTCCATACAAACTTTCACCCCCTATTTCAACCCCTTCAAAACTATTTTTTGCAATGAAAGGTAGCCTATATCCTTTGTCAAGTTTTAGTCTATCCCAGTACCAAATTTCATCAAAATCGGTAAAGTGGTTTAGGCGAGAAAGCGTAACAGACAGACAGACAGACAGACAGAAAGACAGACAGACAGAGTTACTTTCGCATTTATAATATTAAAGTAGGGAAGTAGGGATAGGGATTATTAATATCATGCAAAAAATATGCTAAATACTTCATTGTTTCAAAGGACACAAAGTTAGTTGCAAAACGGCATCAATTCAGCAAGACTATGCAAAGAAAGTAGATACTATCTCAAAACTTTATTTGTTTTCTTTATTTTATTTATTTATAAAAGATAGGTATAGCATAACATAACATACCATCACGCCTGTATTCCCCGAAGGGTTAGCAGAGGTGTTCCAATGTACACCCACATTTCGCCGGTATGCTTAGGTCCCATGTAATAGGGGGCGAGCCTATTGCCAATAACCGAGCACAAATCCAGACTCCGAGCTGCTACTGGGAATTTCATAGAAAAAAAACCAATAACACTTAAAACCAGGACCTCTAGCGTAGCAGCCACGCTTAGGACCACTAGACTAATGAGAATCTTTAGACTGCCTAAAGATATAGATATTAGAAAATTAATTCATATTTTCTGCCTGCAGATATTTTTTGAGCAAATATTTTTACATCTAAATGGTATCGTTCACGAATATATCGAATCCTATAAGTCACTAAATAGAAACATATTATTTCCTTAATATATTCAATGATATCGATACGGCCCATTAGAACGATATCGAAAGAAAACGTGAAATTACTTTGGAGTACAAACGGTTGTGCGCAAAAAGTCACATTGCGCTGTAATTCAAACAGAGCTCAAAGTAAGGGGCCATAAAAGTGATAAAATATCTATTTAGCTTTTTCTCTACAGTCGTTTTTCCCCGTTCTTAGGCCCGAGAAAACGTTCGTTTCCTTCCTAAGAACGTTTGGTGACTGGGTAATTGCAGTTAATGTTAACTCAGATGAACGTGATAACTTTTTCGTTCACTTCATTCGTTCGTTCGTACATCGGCTTATTCCAGTTTTCCGAAGACTCAGCCAATAAGATAAACTTCAGAATCGTGCTCTTTATTCGTGATACTAAGAAGATAAACATACCGTGTTATCGGAAATACCTACCACAAAATTTTGGGTAAAGATATTCTGTTTTCTTTAGAAGTTGAGTTATACTATTATCCTGCTCACAGGCTGAATTACTCTTGAACTTATTTTCCTGTTATCGAACCGGAAAATTACGTATTCTGACAATGTCAAATACTTACTTTGCTTTCGCCGGATTAATTAGCATTGATAAAATATGGCATTTGCATTACTAAGAAAACGGAAACTCTAAGATAAGGTTACGTACAAAAGTTCACAACATTTTCGTACGTAGGTATATTACCAGAAAACTCATGATCTCATAGTGATATTCATTCTTTCATTCATTCGTCATTAGTTTAGTTGTCCTAAGACCGACTGATGTGCTGGGAAATTTCCAGTAGCAGCTCGAAGTTGGGATAGACGCGCCTCCTAATACATGGGTCCTAAACATACCGGCGACCTGTGGGTGTATGTTGTTTTATCTTATCTCTTACTCTGCCACCCTTTGGGGAATATAGGCGTGACGGTATGTTTTAGCAAAACCGTCATGTTTTTATCATTGACTATTCATAAAATACAATTTTTGTATGTTCAAAATTTTTCCTCTATAAAAAACCAGTTTCCAAATAAAACCGTATCATAAAAATTAAAAATTCCTAAACAAATATTTGAATCAATTCACAAACCGTTCAGATTAACATTCGCAAAAAATTGCCAGTAATTAATCTAGTATGGTTGTTAAATTAAAAATTCCCCACTGTATCCGACACGGGGCATTAAACGTTTGGGACTGTACGACTGTCTATCAAAAAGCACTTTTGCGGCATGGACGCCACGTGGTGCGGCGCGGATTTACCGCCCGCGGCATTTCCATGTCGACCGCATCGGAAAACTCATGGAGCTACATCTACTAGATGTGTTTTTACCGTGGCATTTAAGTAGCGTTGAAATGATCAACTTATAAGGAATAGCTGTGCCTAATAATATAAAACAATTTTTGAACTCCATTCTAAAATATAGATAAAGAGTGGAACATGATTTTAGCATTAATTACCTAGTGATAATATAATATTACAAAACCTATATTTACTTAAGAAGTTGTCTGTATCCAAATACTTATCTTACTTAGGTATTCGTGGACCTTATTATATAGCTATAATAATATAATATGTTTCTATTGTTGCAAAACTTTTGCAACAATAGAAATCCTCTTAGTCATTAGACATGGCAATATGATATAACACCCCACACCCTGGAGGGCCAATGACCTGAAAAGGCAGCGAAGGCAGGGGGACAGATAATGTCCAGCAGTGGATGAAAATAGGCTGAATTGGTTGAAGATGTTAAAATTAATAGTTTTGGAATTTCATTAATAATATATTCTATGTGATAATTAATTATTAATACGCACATGACTTCGAAAAGTCAGAGGTGCGTGCCTTGGATTCGAACTCGAGACCTTTGACTTGGCAGTCCAATGGTCATATCACTAGGCTATCACTACACTTCACTTCACTTCAAAATTCAAGTGTACATACCACAAAATGTTCAAACTTACTCGTAAAAATTAGCTTGCTTGTAATAAAAAACAAACCATTTTTTTTACAAAAAAAAAACCTTCATCAATTATATAGATACGTTATTCCAATTTTGAAAGTAACATGTGCGGAGACGTGGCAACTACGCTTTAATTAGCTATAACACTATTACACGCGCACCATATTTCTTTACATCCATGGCACTGCTCTACTATTGCCAAGCTGACAAACGGAGGCTACAATTAATTTCAGGAATACAGCCATGTTGACTTCATTTCGGTTGAGAAATTAAATATAAACATGTCATTGCTCCAGGCTTTTATATGGTGAAGGGCCCCACGGATGATGTTTAATTGATATCTTGATTGCTTTGCGATTTGATGATGTGAACTAGTACATGGAGATCACGCTCCAAAATAAGATTTTAGGTGAGTATCTACATGATATTTTATTAAGTGCCTTATGGTCTACTAATCACAAATGCAGCTGCTGTGCAAGTTTTGGGCACATATTTAAAGTATTTTAAATTGAATCGAACATAATACTGGTTTACATCATATAAACATTTATTTTTACTGTATTTTATTTTGTTTTCTTGTTTTTATTTTAAAACACCATCTGCAAATTAGTGAATAAATTAAAAGTACCTATCAAGTTGAATTATTAGGATTCAGATTTATCAATAATTGAGTATTATTTAACACTTAGGTATTACATAACATACCAACTACAATAATAATCAGTTCCTTTTCGAAATCGTGACTACCAATAAAATGATAAAAGTAGCTAAGGAGACTGACAAAGATTCAATCTACTTACTCATCATTAAGAATGGTTTTTGAATTTAAATTGCATAAAATTTTATCACAAAATTTTCTCTTAAAACTTAAACCGCTCCATTGCTATTTCATAGTTCAAAACCCTTAAATTTTCTCTCACCTAGCTCCCAGCAAACTACCTACTAGATGCAAGTTTGTCCGGCTTAAAACCACTATGTTTGCCGACTCGTAGCCTCCACTCCAGATCACTGTGCAAGGGTAACAGTCCTTGGACCAATATAGCTAGTTGAATAACCACTTCAGCTGCGCTGATATTGTTAAGGCTTTTCTCATCTTGACTTGCGTTTCCAAACACTAGAGCGCCAAGAAATCTGTAATTTTCTTCCGAGTGCTACTATCATTAACAAATAAGAAAACTAAACGTTGTATAAAAAGTATAACCTACTTTGTTTAATATTAATCAGTGTTTTATGCTAAAGATAGAATATAATTTTTGTAGTAGTAGCGTCTCACTGACTTGTCTACATGCCAGCATGAATGGGTCCTCATGACCGGAGAAGAACTACCCTCCCACAGAATATCGACTTCAAGTAGAGGTATGCATACTGTTGCGATTCGTACGGTGAGTATGGAGCACCGGAGGCCCAATTTCTCCCTCAGTCCTATTCCTTCTCCTTTTTTTCTTTTTTTCATCCTTTCACTTTTCCTTAAATAGGCTCGGTAACGCAACTCCCTGGGTATTGCAGATGTCCATGGGCGGCGATGAATACTTACCATCAGGGGCCGTATTACCACGTATTAATGCCATTTTTTTTAGATTGTGAGAGAGGGATGCCGCTCTACAGGTTAAATAGTGGTGTCCGTCTTTCACAACGTACATACATACGGCCCCTGGTGGTAAGAATATTATTAAGTAAATCTGTTTTAAAATATTTACCCTACGCTGTATAAATTACTAGACTGCAATAAATGGAAACCTGATTTATTCGTTAACCGGCTGATAACTATTATACAATTATCATCATGTGCAGTTTATTCAATCAAAACGATTATAAAAGTTGATACAAATTTTATTATCGTTTCAACTAACTTTGTCCCTTAATTTTCCATTGAGGTTTGTTTGGGATCCTGAGTATTATAGCTAATATAGTTTTTTATTTCAGATAAGACAATTTAATATGGCGGCGGAATATCTTAGGGTCTAGAAAGCGGAATCCTGAGTGTTTAACGCAAGGGACATAACATTTCATTGTACTTGAAGCGTATGAAAACAGCTTATACGAGTACCGGAAACTTGATGTGTGAAAAAGCAACGCAGTTGGCTAAGTGAGGTTAAGTTAAAATTATATCATCTAAATATGCAAACCACAATTAGAAGACCTATACCTACTGGTTATTAAAAAAATTAACAGTTCTAGTCAATTCACCTTTGCGTCAGTGTTTTGCAAGTTCGGCATTGTTTTTCAAGGAGGAGGAGGATACCATGTGATTTTATCAATACAAACTAATGTTTGCTTACTGTTAATTTATTCAAATTCATGCATATTCGACACAAAATACTCTGCCCACCCCTACTTAACTGACATAGCTTTATATTTTTACGTTCCTGCTTCAACACACATCGTCATAAGGAAGTGTTTTGATAAAAATAATAAGTTACGAACCCATATCCTCCCTCACGCAAGCATGCAAAACCTTTACAATATTTTTATCGTATTTTTCCTTCGTCAATAGAGCACGTATGGGGCTTCTTTGGTACAAGCATGTCTTATCTGAATGAAATTTACATATAATTGGACTGAAAAAAAAGTGTCCTGTAAAAGTTATTTAGATTTTTAAGGAATAGGTCATAAAAATTATTTATAAGAATGCTCGGTTCAAACGGAGCTACCGAATGTGGGGTTCAGGATTTTTTTAAGGAAGAGCATGTGGCCCATTTGTTCGAAATGGCAAAAGCCACTTAAGGACTGGCTGTGTTTTCTTTAGATTGGCTAAATAATGTGAAGAAATAACTACCAATGCGCTGCTTACCGGAGAAAAAGGAAAGGTAGAAAGAAGAAAGGCAGACAGAAAGGGACCGAGGGAGAGATTGGGCCTTTGGCGCTCCATACTCACCGAACGAAACGCACCAGTAAGCAAACTGCTACTTGAAGTCGACGTTCTGTAAGAGGGTAGTACTTCCCCGGTCGTGCCATTCTAAAAGCCACTACAACTTATAAAAAGTTTTGGTCAAGGTCAAGCAAATAGTAATTGGGTTATTTTATTAGTAAATTCCCTGTAGCAAGTCGGAGTTGGATTGCATTTGATAGTGGCTACTCCAAATGACGATAAGTAAGTTTTAAAAGCCTAAACAGAAGGCGAATTCCGATAATAGGAAAATAGAAATCTCCCTTAATATTTTTATCATTTGACGTCTGTGGTCTAGCTGTTTGAGTGTCAAACTGCTGATCACGAGTTCGTGGGTTCGATCAACACAGGACAGAAATCTTTTGTGATGATGGACGCAAGTATTTTTGTTTGTCTGGATGTTTCGTATGAATTAAAAGTATGTATTTATAAAAAAAATATAACCATTGTCTAATACTCATATCATAACTCTGCTTAGTTTGGGATGAAATGTATAACCTATAAGATACAGCGATTATAAATGTATTTGATTTAGAAATATTTGTCTATCCTTTGTGTGTCTATTTCCCACTCGACTCTATCTTGTGCTCATACCAAATAATGGCATGTATCAAACAGAAATACATCATAAGGCCTAACCGAGACATTATAAGATCTCTATTTCAGTTCCTGACCTGTAGTTGCGAGTGAGATCGATGGCTTATTTATGATACGCGCACATATTTCGGGTTTTCACCGATAGATGCTCCCGCTTTGTCTGTGCCTACGGAATTGAGATAAACGACCATCCGAATAGTGTTGAGGATCAAATCCAATTTTGCAATCGCAAATTGAAGAGGGAACGTATCGAGTCCATACTTGTTAGTCGATACATCTCTATTTAGATATTTTGTTTTGGCGGATTCGTTTTACTTGGGTCGATGAGCTTGATTGGGAAATTGTTTCACGAATAATTTTATTGTTTTAATAATATTACACATAACATACCATCACGCCTGTATTCCCCGAAGGGTAAGGCAGAGGTGTACTTAATGTAAACCCACAGTTCGCCGGTATGTTTGGGTTCCATGTAATAGGGGACGAGCCTATTGCCATTCACCGGGCACAAATCCAGACTCCGAGCTGCTACTGAGAATTTTATAGAAAAACTCAATAACACTGCTCGACCTGGGGTAATCGAACCCAAGACCTCTAGCGTAGCAGTCGCGATTGGGACCACTAGACCAACGAGGCAGTATTGTTTTAATGTTAAATATAATTGTTTTATTTTCTTCGAGTGTGTTAAAAAAACCGTCTTAAACTGATTGGTCTAGAAGTTGCTAGGGCGACTGTTGAGCTCAAGATCCCAAGTTATATTCCCAAGTCAGGTAGAATGCAAATGAAATTTACTATTTGGATATCTGAAAGCAGCCTGGTTAATGTCAATAGGGTCGCCACTAATTTAAACCTAAAATACACCTCTACCATCACACACATACAGGGGTAGAGATACTTGGTATTGTAAATCATGTTAATTGCATATGCATTAAGCACAGTGCCAAAGCAAGAATAGATTTATGTAAACCAGATAAGAACCTAAAATTAAGGCTAAAACATACAACGTAAGTAGGTCCTAAGTAGGTAACTACGTATTCTTAAATAATGTTTTATTCTCACTTCTCATTCCCAGAATTTTTTTTTAATCTTCTTTGTTCTTATTATTAAGACATATTTTTATTTCTACAAAATATTTAATATATTTTGTAAAATCTACTTTTCTGCGAAATTGCCGGGTTCTGTAAGCCCTTGAAACATTCGGAGCCGATTCTGGGATTCAGTGGTTTTGATATAATTACTAAACAAGTAAAACTGAAGAGCTGTACCATTTGACAAAGACTGGCAACGATTCGTAGAATCGATGGCCAACCGTTCATAGCCAAGAGGTACCTACTTGAAAAAGAAGTAGATACAATAACCTAGTTCAGTACGAAGAGTACGTTTTGCAGCAAGACATTTATTAGGATATTTTATTTAATTATATATCAAATATAATAATCAATTTAAAACAATTCAACTACGCTGCTTGCTTCGAAAATCGGCTTGGGGATAAAAGTATTCTTTAAAGAAACTACATTCGACAAATAACTCATATTTTTAAAACGCCAAATAAAAACACTCGTAATTTAAATTCAAAGCAAAGAAATGTATTTTATGGTTCCCCTGTTTGTTATACGAATGTCAATTTCATTTTCGTGCCCCTAAGAACAAGACGTTTACTATCCAAGTACCCCATTGCAACGTGTAGTAATATTGTAAAATGTTTTCATAAAACATACGCTGGGGGACGCATGGAGACATTGTAATTGAATTTAGAGAACCCTGCTCATGTGTTCACATCATAATTGAAAATATACCTATGCATACAGCGTATGCCGTGAATCTGAATATGTTTTTTATTCGTCGTATTACTGTATAACGATGTTCATCATTGCCCCACTGCTGGGCACAGGTCTCTGGGAGGAATAACGCTATTGTCCACCAAGCTAATATACTGCGGGTTGGCAAACTTAACACACCGCAGCGAGTGCCGTCAAGTAAATCTATCAAGCGTGAAGGTTTCCTCACGATGGAACGGCTCTCCCTTTATTTCGTAAACCTAGATCGTAATTACACTATTGTCTATGAAATACGTCAATATAATCCGCCTATAAGTTAGATCTGTCAAAACCGTCTCCGCCCTAGGATTTAACAACTTCGTTTTACTATTGGTGCTGGTTTAAATCAAAACTTCTATTAATAATTTTCCGATATAAATTTAGCTACTAGTGAGGATTTATTATTTAGGCAAAAAGTATAAATATTTTTATTAATATATCATTCCCAAGCTAGTGGGAATTTCCCTAAACTATTTCTTAGCGATTGCCTACATCGCAAAAATTACCCTCCTACGTTTGTAATTCGAAATATCCTCTTGGATAATCCTCCACCAAGGCGGCAGGGTATGTTGGAATCGTACCGACTAAAATTTGTCGCAAAGTCTTGGGCCAAATTTAAAGCCTAGCTTTGCAATTTCTGAGATCGTGATTAGTCAGGAAGTGTTATTCTCTTTTATGTGTATAGATTTTGCTTTCAAGGTGTGAAAATATCCACCTAATCTTTATTAATTTCGCTACACAAAACATAAAAAGTCTGGATATCATATTTTTCTATTACGTAAAAACGGAGGCTTCACGAACGCGCAAAGTTTCTTTCGGTTGTATATTATTTAATACTGTTTAGGTTTACCAACACAGCCGCGAAAGAAATTGAAATAGTTTTTGAAATATGTTTATTCATAAGAAAGTAATAAAACCTACGCGAAGTATTAGACCTCGGATTTTAATAATAACTTCGTACCTCTGTAAGTACACATTCCTTGAAACAAAAACATTTTATGGTATGGTTATTTACTTTTATTATAACGTGTTATTGTTTCATTTCCCGGGAACGCGCGGTGTATTAGAATGTTTAAAAAAATGGAATAATATTCATAAGAGATATTATTAGGAGGCTTGAGTTGATAAACGGGGTCTCTCACATGGTGTTAACACGATGATATATTACACAATTTTCTTTACGAGCAAAACGGATTTATAACAACGCGACGCCAGCGTTTTGAGCACACAATGTTTTAGCTCGAATTTCATGGAAGAGGCTAAGATGTAGCCGTGCAAATACGGTTTTGAGTATACGGTTTATATTAATCAAGCAGTGTAATGTATTCAAATCGTAAAAGATATTTATCTTAGACGGTAATCTTGGATGATTACTTAGACAATATAAACGTAATTAGGGAGTTATTAAGCATTTGCTAGCGAGAATATAGAAGCCAGTTCTATAATTTAATTTAAATCAAATTTATGCTCAAAATGTAAGGTGATATACGAATATTTGTGGTAACATTAATGATGTAACTTCTTTATTACATAACTTTCCTACCAACAACAAAATACCAGTTTTTCAGAAAAAATAATTGACAAAGAAAACCAAACCAGAACAAAGGCGCAATGTATATTACAGGATGAAAAAGGCAAACCGCAAAAAATAACTAAAAACATATTTCATAGCGTCACGTACGCTCCTAATACTGCAGGCAATCATAAAATGAAACATCATAAGGGGAATAAAAACTGAAAAGAGGTCGTAACGACCGAGGACGGGGTCTTAACAAATCGTTGGTCATCATTCAAGGTTATGGCCTTAGGGTGTTTGGATCTCCGGTGACTGTGGACGAAGATAGGTTGCTGGTTCATTGTGTGCTAGCAAACGATAACGTTCTGTTCGATTTATTATAAATTGAGGTCTGGTAAGCCCCGTCTTATTAGCCAGCATAATGGCGGGTGTTTGAAAAAGATACATATTGTGTGGGGTCGCGGACTGACGGAATGTTAAGAGAAATTTGTTGGTCTTTTCATTGGATATGTTTAATGGTATGTCTGTGTTTACACATCATATTCACGATCCTGTTGTTATTTGATTTTTATATTAAAATTAATTCGTTACACTCCTTTAGAAAATATTACAACCGAGGAATATGATGATATCCTAACTTATTACCTAACAAAGGACCGGATAAACTTCGCTTTGGCTTAGACTAATATTTATTATTAGATTGTTCCCATGGATACTTTGCGATATAAGTAAGTACCTATATAAAACACTCGATATTTATAGAAAAGCATCGTTGAGAAAATCTAATTATTCGACCTTATAATATCGGGATTAGTTGTTTTTCACGAGTATTGATACAAAAAATAATTAAGAAGAGCTTTTCAATCAAACGATCTAGAAACATAAATATTAACTGGCGAAAAATTTAAGCTTATCTAAAGAGCAGTTTTCTGATATTCGTCGATATTTTCCAGGCACCCACAATTAATTGCTTACAGATCATTAATTACTACTTTAATAAACCAACACGGTACACTGAAAAATGAATTAACGACATAAATATCCATAAAAGCTGAAGTTTTAAAAATCCCGTCAATGACTGAGACTGTAATTTGGTTCAGGAATATTGGTTTACAAGAATGAATTGCATTTCCAATTTATGGGTGAAAAGAATAAGCCGACGTGATGGCGATTTAACTTTATGAAAAACTGGGTGCCGTTTTGATAGCTTTTTCATTTTCATGCATATTCCGTACAATGAATGGACGAATAAAAATAAACTGTTAACGAACCTGTGAAATGTCAAATGGAGCAAAAGCCAAACTTGGTGGAATTTTCTACCAATATTACAAACCAAGAATTATTTTAGGTTGTCATGCCAAAGGTCATTTTTAAGTTCCATTTTTGAACAACACTAGATGTTACAAACTTAACTCCCAAATCACCAAATCATGATATTTTAAAGAGTAAATTTGTATCATTTGTTTTCTTAAAATTATGGAAAGGTGACAGATTTAGTTGGTAATATTATTAAAATCATTATTATTTTCTGTGTTTATGTCATATATAACTTTAAAACACTAGATATATTGAATTGCCTTCTGTATCGTTATAAATTTTGTGGTAGAAAAATTTGCCCTGGGTCTCCAACATTACTTTAGCTAACTAAACGTCTAAGGTAAAGGGGCCTACCATAAACTCTTATAACTGGTCACGAGCGATCACGTGACAACATTTCAGCGGTGTCGAATTTACGCAGGTTAAAGTCCTGTCTCCAATGGAATGTTCTTACATAATATTCATAGCCTTCAATTACATATTAGAACAAAAATTTAAAATTTAAACCTTTATTATAAAACTGCACTAGACTACGTTCGTAGTTTCTTTTAATCATCTTAAGAACTCTTAGTTCAGCAGAAACTTTCTCCACAGAAAGAACTCAAAGCATTAATTTCAAATCCTAATCATCTCAAATACACTTTAGTTTTAATAATCAAAACTCTTAAAGCTTACACGATCATCCCTACATTTCTGATTAATGTTCTTCATTATTCGAGCTAACTTTGCGAATTGGAAACTTTTTAAAACAATTTGTCTAATGGAGAGGAAATCTGTCACTGACGAAAAACAAAGGGAAAGTTTCACATCAAAAGGAATGTTTGGAGACTCTCGACTGTGCATTAAGTGTTGTCTTCATAGTAGTAAGTGTAATTAGCAAACAGATGACTAAGTTTACAAGTGTTTGTGAATTTTGAAATAACAAATAATTAATGAATCAATGTTTGAATCGTGTTTAGTTTTATGCATAATTATTTGAAACAAATATTACACCAAAGTTAGCTTTGAGAATGTATAAATAATCTACTGAATAAATGTTTAAGTTGTTCAAGTTTAAACTCGTGGATCTGGGAGCATTAAAGATTGCACAAGAGATTTTCCATATATAGTAACGAAATGGGTACTAAGACTGGATTTTGAAAAAAACCCATAGGATTGAAAAATACCAGATCGTTGCAATTACACATCATTAATAGATGAATTCAGCCTATCGCAGAATATAAGCCTCCAATGACAACACCCAATAGTTATCTTAATTGCAATTGCAAGTTAACCATTGTAAGGAACATAATGGCAGTAAAAATAAATCAATAAAATACGATTTCTTTTTACATTATTAGCTAATTCCAACATATTTGGTAACGAGGTTTAAAGTAATAGCGATTTTTCGCCGCTCTCGTCGTAACTTTGGCTATGTACATTGCTGTACTTTGCTCCGGTATTTATTTTAACATCAGCTTAAATCCTGACGAACGATTACGACTGCGAGCCATACTGACCGTAAATATTTGTTAAAAATACGAATAAACATTGTAAATAGATTACTGGATTAGGTCACCGAATTGTGAGCTACTATTATAATCATTGAGCCGTTTGTACAATGACTTTCAATACTTTATTTTGTTGGGTCGAGTTCGAGTCTCAAAAGCAATAGATTATATCGTGTCTCTTATTTATTAGCTTCACAGGATAACAAAAAAAAAACCATAAGAATACTTGCATAACCTTTTAACCGCTCATGTTAGATTTGTCAAACAATTGACCAAAAATATACTACAAAATTTAATATAAATAGTCTTTAAATCGTAATCTCAAATAAAATAATATTTGATTCCAATTAAGTAAAATAATAGAATTAAGTAGACAGAGAGGTAGGTACCTACTTTGTATAGATTTTTTTTATGTTTCGAGGCTTTCTACACTATTCAAGGTTGAGAGGTAATAGTATATTTTATTACTGTACCTACCTATTTTTCTTCCGCTTATAATGAAGTCACCATGAGCCGGTTCGTTTCAGAGTGCATTTGTACGACTCGTGGGATTATGACCATTATATAGATGTGAATGTTTTGCGTCGATCGGATTTTTCGTGCTAATTAATATACGCGAATGTCTTTTTACACGAAGCCTATAATTTTGTTGAATATTTTGTTACTCTTCAAAACGTACACCTGCTTTCTTGTAATCATACAATAGTTTCAAATGGAATTCGACTCCGGCAGTCAAGTGCGTTTAATTGCATCTTTACTGCAAACAGAACAGTAAAGTCCAGAATACCTACTCCCAAGATTTCAAATAAACCTTATCTACGACAATGTAACAAACGTAACAAAGAAACAAAAGAACATTAAATATTACAACACACGAATGCAATAAATTCGGTAACGACGCTATAATCTAACAAACTAAGTGTGTAAAGCCTGAAGCATTTAAAATTTATCTTTGGAAAATATTACCCACTTTTGGACGAAGGAAACCAGCTAACTCTGCAAACTAATGTTGCAGCCAACTTACCTCGGTATAAAAAGAAACGAGCCAACGTAATATTCCTTGGGGAATGTAATTTCTTTGTGAATAATATTTTTTTAAGTGCTCTGTGTCTAGCTAATTTCGAGATTGTGCTACTTTGTTTACCTTGCTATGAAACTAAGCAGTTACTGCATCTAATGAAATATGTGGCTTAGGTGAATTAGAAAGTTTCAGTTTGCTTTTCGATTTGCTTTATGAATATTTAAGATAAACATAAATATCTCAATTCTGCGTGCATCTGCAGCAATATTATCGACAAGGACAAAATTTCAGTATTATAGAACTCACTTGCTCATTGACCATGAAATGTATAGTGTTACCATATAATAGTAGACTAACCTCAACTTACTCTCGAATTCTAGTAATCAATAATGAATGAATACAAAATGCAATTTAACACATTTTAACGACTCTTTATATAGTATCGGACTAGGTTATCTATATTATATTGATAAATCTATCGCTTTTGTTTTCCTGGGAGAACAATAATACCTGCAACTAATCATTTTTATTGTTGCTACTGATCCCTTCTTGAAACATAAAACAGAACAACTGAACTGACAAAAAAAGGTCGAGATAAAAATCATTCGCAAAATTTAATCCGCAGTAACTTCATTCGCACTTAGCGCAGCATTCTCACGTACTACTCCTGGGATCTCACTTCGAGATAAGTGAATTGTAAACCGGCACACGTGACATGGCACCCTGGTTGAGTTGCTATTACATTTACAATCGAATAATTTTGACATTGAAAATGCAGCAATGGTTAAGTAAAAGAATTTTCTTTTTGTATTGTTTAGGCATTTTCCATACAAAGATTATAAAGTTATTTTAGTGAACGAAAAATACGAATACGGTTAAGTACACCAGACCACTAAGCCACCGCGAGTCCCACCCGCCAGCTCGAAATTTGCCTTCACATTTTTTTAATTTACGTCTTCGAGGTGACGTCCGCGACATCTGTTGAAAAATAAACTTACCATGAATTTTAAAAACTGAAATGTATTTGTGGTCATAGTATTCGCATGGCAAGTTAAAGAAGAAATAGAAAATGTGAGCACATAACTTGGAACTTTAAATTCGAAGTTGCCTACCACAAATCTACATTAAGTCTTTTCCATATTGTCAACCTTCTCTGTAGAAAAAAAACAAATCTCACACTAAAAAACAAAGCTGCGAAACTCTTAAAATAAACACACTTTTTCGAAATGTGGTCAAAAAATCGGAAGTCTCAATGGTATGGGTAGGTAATTTCCCCACAATAAGTTAGTTTGCGTTAGCTGCAAAGGTCTCACATGAGACTCTTGGGATGTATCTCATAGATAACTGAATTTTCGACGGCAAATAATGTGCCGCCACCCGTTTGACTACATAACGAATATGATTAGTTATTTGCAATTTAGAATTAATGTTGCGACAAATAATTTAGTTGATAGGAAGTCAAATTAAAGAGATGAAGTTTTAGTTTGTGGTAAATGAAGTGGGTTAGATTGTTGTCATTGTAAGTAGTCATGATATTCAACTATGGACTATTTGAGCGACCCGAAAGTCGTCATTCACCGATTACTAAGATCTTTATATTTTATTAAGTGGATATTTTGTAATTAATTTGTTACTTTGGACATAGGAAATAGTTTGTATTGCTAAAACGATTAACCATTGATATATATTATATTCATAACAAATTTCGTATACACCTTATCTATAATTTAATATATTGTATCTTCTTGCCGCGGTATCTAAACACTTACACTTTTTACGGTGTCTAAGAAATTGTTGCCTATCCAGCTTTATAACGAAATAAAACATTTTGATGTAAGCCAATTCGACGCCCATAAAAACTCCAATGTCTAGAAGTCTTGAAACCATACGATGACGCAAAACAGATATAATTTTATTTGAACTTAGATACATTTTGCAAGAATGAGAAGTAAACCTTTAATGGAATTTGGGTTCTTGAAAAATATCGTGATTGAACAAAGTATTAGATTCACAGTTCCTTCGAGTTTGCAGGCAAACTTGACTGAATAGAGCGTTATCACAAATTCTCTAGACTAACTTTACTTTACCGACTCGTCTTTTATTAGTGAAACTGTTCGACTCCAAGTTTAGTCCAGATCTAATTCTGTTGTTGGAATTGAGACCGACGTTTAATGGACAGCATCATAAAATTCAGGTAAGTTTGGATAATCATCTTTGACTTTATTTTACCTGGAATTATAGATAATCAAGACTTTACATTAGTAAAGATTGACCTACATTGAGATATTTATTTTTTCAAGGCCACTAATAAGTCAAGGGTGAAGGTGAAAAAATACCGGCCGGAACTATATACTTTACTTCTAGTAGCTTCCGTAGTCAGTGTAGTGTGCCCATGGCACTATTTAACGACTGTCTCGGATTGCGACTATTTTTGTTTAATATGTACCTACTAATGAGCGATGCAGTAATAGCCATGATAGCCTATTGAGTTCAAATCTAAAGCACACACCTCCGACTTTGCAGAATCATGATTGTTATTATTTGAAATTAATACTCACTTAAAACAATGAAGGAAAACATCGTGAAGTCTAACAACGCGCAAAACGCTAGCGGGATGGCCTTATTATAGATAGGTAGACATAAATGTTTCCGAACGAAAACACTACTTCTAAACTACTTATTTCTACAACCGCCCCAAAAGAAAACTCAAAAAATTAAAACTACACAGAAAATCTAGGACCAAAACCTAAATAACGTTAGCACCAAGGCGAATTATGTTCGGATTTAAAATTTTACGTGCCAAAACTTCGGTGAGCCGTTTACTTCTAACGACGAATCGGCAGTTTCGGAATTTCACCGGCAATCCGAAATCGATTTAATCACGGGAATCATGCAAAGTTTCCCACAAAGTTTGTTTAAACTTTGGAATTGGAACAAATTGGAGCAGAGCATGGCTTGCGGCTATGTATTAATAGTGGATTCATGACGCCTACAATTTAGTAATGATTTTTCACAGAACTGGTTGAACGCTGGATGTGGCAGTGATGCTATGATTCAGGGTCACTTATTTTGTTCATCGATAATATTTTATTGATATAATAATAAATAGATTTGACTGACTCATTAGTCTAGTGGTTGATGTTCAATTTCCAGGTTGAGTAAAGAGTTTTTATTTGAAATTCTCAGGTGTAATTCGAAATCTAGATTTGTGCCCAGTTAATGACAAGGCTCACCCTCTATTACATAAGACGTAAACATACCGGTGAAGTGTGGGTGTACATAAGTACACTTCTGCCTAACCCTTCGGGGGAATACGGACATGATATACCATCACGCATGTATAAATAGGTCCAATTGAATAAAAAGGCAAAGATAAATGAGTACAACACTTTTAAAGTAAGATAATGTGGTGAAGTTTTGGATCTCGGTCCTTTGTTCATCTAACTGATGTTTCACTACCTTTGTCAGTACGCTTTCAGATTTCAAAAGACTTAAAAGACATTTGCTTCATCGGTCAGAGATGGCAGATCTGTGTTCATAATAAGCGAAGAACTGAAAACGTAAAATCAAGACAAATCCTTTGATTCTGTATCCACAGATGAAAACAGGTATTCGAATGCTTTTCTACTAAAGACACTGTGCCGTTATAGATAAGACATCATATCTGCTATCGGAATACGTTATTCCAGTGTGCGAGACATTGAGAAGACACTTACTCGAAATCAGACTCCGATGGAATCGGTAACAGACAGGTGAATTGTCGATTAGGAAGGATTTATATCAAATATTATCGAAACGTGACAGTTTCTCATAATTGCATTTGAGAAACTTCGGCTCCCATCTACGGGAGCCGGGTACTTAACTTGAATCAGTGTGTAAACTCTGCTCCATATAGGTACGTTTCTCCCTCGTGATAGGCCCTCTCGTACCTTTAAAATAAAAACATACCGTCACGCCTGTACCACCATGCTTTACCAGTATGTTTACGTCCCATGTGGTGGCGAGCCTATTGCTACTAATCGGGCACAAATCCAGACTCCGAGTTGCTACAGAGACTTTAATAGAAATTCTCAATAACAGTGTGCTTGACCTGGGAATTAAACCCAGGTTTCTAGAGTTGCAGTCACGCTTGGGATCACTAGACTAACGAGGCAGGCTTAAAATAAAGATGTGAATAATTCTTTAGGCAAATGTTTATTGATGTACAGCCATGGTTGGCATATTATGCGAGTCTCATGTAATAAAAGGAAAGCCCACTTAATACTAAATACAACGTTAGTTTTAGTTTACCTGAAAGCCAAAAGTAGTTTGGTCAGAATCAGTAACAATGATCGATTGCAATGGTTTTTAGTCTATGTTATATTTTTACATTTAAAAAATATTCAAGTTGGACACCCATTTTTATTACGAAAATCGGCGCAATTAAAACCGAACGGGTAAATCAATCACTCGCCTGCGCCGACCAGCACCCTTAGCTCTTCGTACTCACCCGTGCAAATTAGGTATAAAACTAGGTAAATTTGGTAAATTAGGACAAACTTTTGAGCTCGTCACCGCGTGAGTTTTAATCATTTTTTTGTAAAAATGAAAAAAAATGTTTTTTTTCTTACTTTTCAAATGATGTTGAGTAATATTATTTTATATGTGTCTCGATATCTTTTTAACCTTTTGAACGCCATTGTCACATATATGTGACAAACGAAATCTTACCCTGAACGCCAACGTCACAAATATATGACAAAATATACGTCGCACCATATTATGAAATAAACAATTTAATCATTACTTTAGTGTGTTTTCATTTATGAAGGTCATTTGACAGAAAAAGTGGCCTGGCGTCAGGGGTACGGCGATACGTTTATACTCTGGCGTTCAAAAGGTTAAACCACTTGAACTTATTATAATAGCTACTTATGCTAATACGAAATGCCTTTGTGCCAGTGGCTTCACGACAATCTTGTAAAAGCGACTTCTTACATATTTCTTAAACTCGAGAGTACTTAACGAAAGTACACACTAGCTCCCGGTTTCAAGTTTCAGTTTAAACATTTCAATGCAGTTTTATTTGCTGGCATACGTGTATGAACGCTTTGAAAATATTGTGCCGCACACGACGCATGGAACTGTTTCGTAGAATAAATTATGTAAAAAAGCGGCGGTAGCCTAATGGCTAGGGCGTCGGACTTGCGATCATGTGGTTGCCGGTTCGAAACTCACCCATTGCACTACCGACGTGAACCCACTCGTGATACAAGCATTTTAGCTTAGGGGTTAACAAGATTACTAGTAATGTGTGACCCACATTGCTAGTAAGGTTTTTTTTTTTAAAAAAAGAAAACATAAAAAAATGTCATAGAATAATTTAGTACCTAGGAATAGTAAGTTTCGTTATTCAATAAAGAAATAGGTATTTGTAGTGTATGTGAAAGATGCAGGTGAATATAATAATTTCACATGAATTAGTGATCATCTCGACCTAATTTCAGATCAAAAATTACTTTTTAAATATTTTCGGGCTTCTGTTTACCTTTAATAATTCCAAGGCATTTAGGGCTTGATGTTGTGAGTGGTCCCAATGAACTCATCTATAGAATGGCAAGTGCAGTTGACTTTGCAGTTCGGTTGATTTATTCTCTTGTTTTTTTATCATTTAAGTAATGATCTATTTATGTTCGTTACGAACTCCGAGTCATTTCATAATTCCCAAGATTTACCTAGATTTCTAATGAGTATTTGAATTAATTAGTTGACTAGGTATGTTTAAAAAAAATACAAATTACTAAATTTTTGTTTAAATTTAAATAATGTGAATAACACTACCAATTTGGTTTATGATAATAATATAGGTACACACGGCTACAGGTCGACCTATACAAATCCAGTTTAAGCTGATCTCGCATTGTATGGGTTTTGTATAGCTTGATGTGTAGCCGTGCGTACATCTTCAGTCTTTCTCATCTTTATTTTCAGACCAAAACACGATAACATAATTAAAATAACACCATATTTTACTAATTATTTAAATATGGAAAACTCGAGAAAAAAATAACTACTAACGAAAATATCAACGCATCGTAAAACAATCCCATGGAAGATTGGTCTCAAACAGGGCACATTCAACATCACTATTCACAACCAAAACTATAAATTTTCCCATAAATAGGCATACAACAGATAAAGTTGTCTGATCAAAACGTTTACATTCGAAATTGTGCAACGAAAAAAATATAGGTATAAGGAAAAAGATCTTCGTCTCAGAAATTTCATCGAAAACGCGATTGGGATTCCTACCGCGTTCGCGATACGAGATCGATAAACGAAACGACCCTTGCCTCTTGAAAAAGTGAGATTCACCGCTTTTACTATTCAGAAAGCGAATCTTTGTCATTGAAAAAGAATACTAGTCGTACTTATGCAAGCGGTTGTGATAAAAAGGGATAAAATACGACGGTGGGTGCCGAATGGAATTTTGATGCAGATGTACCAGAAACTGTAATATTTTATAACGTTCGCAATGGGATACTGCATAGGTGCTTTGATAAATTGATGGTTCTATTGTGATACAACGATGTATCTCCAAAGGGTTTTGGGTTGTAAAGATGTTTATTATTGTTTTTATAAGGATACAAAATATTTTAATTCATTTAGGAGAATCTCCATCAAGTAATATTGTTGATGTAATAAAATTAAATGATAGAGTGACGATTTAGGGAAAGCCCGTATCTGAAGAGAGTAGGCCTCGGTAGGTTATGTAGGTAGTCGTTAACTTATGTTATTATAATTTCATATATCAATCAGTTTCACTTTCAAATTTTAATTTACTTGAATTCATTTATTGATATTAAGTATTATAAAGGCACAACGCAAGACAAGTATTGTTATAATTAAAATGCTGCAGATGTGACAAATAAAATGAATGTTGAGTACATTTTTGCGTGCGTAATAATCCAACAAACTGTAAAAATAAACTGAAATCTAATATACAGAAAATAAAGTTCAAATTCTATTGAGACATGATATTGGATGTCGGCTTGATGGCACTGTTGTATGCTTTAATAACTAACAGTGAACGAGTCAAAAGAGCGTGATAAAGAATTTACATTTAATGAAGGAGTACTGAGTGCAGACACAGACTGGCGGCAATAAGTTGCGGTTGAATTTGCATTTTTATGAAAACTTCCATGACATTGCCGACCACGTAGTTCAAAAAAGATATCTTCACTTTGTTTCTGACAAAGATTGTCTTTATGGCAGTTTAGTGGGTTTTTTATTCTCACTGTCGTGTTAGAAAGTGCGATGGTGCATTCGTTCGACGTTTTATGAAAGTCAAGAATCTAACAGACACTGCTACTTGGCACACGTCCAGTTGACCGTCAGATTACGTACGAGCAAATATGTTTTTTTTTGGCTTTTCCTATATTTGTCTTTGTGGAAAGGATTAGTTCTGATTGGACGTCATTGGATTTTTAGCAAACGCGAAGTGAACAGTTCAATACCAAAACAACTTATAGGAAATTCAGTCTTCTCTCAAATAATAGACCTTTACCTATATTGTGGTTAGGATAAGTATTAACTGGAATACTGTAGTTTTTATCCACGGCATTTACAAAAATCCAAATAAAACTTGCCCAAAAGAGTTAAATTGAGAGATCCTCTGCGGAACATACTAAAGTAAATACTTAAAACTGTTCATTTAATTCGCAACAATGAATTTCACAAAGCTCTTGTTCACGTACGAGACTAACTAACTGAGTCTGAATTCGTTAAACGTTAGGTAACCAGATTGTAACTTAAATCCGGTTAACGTGCCCCGGCAATTAGCTAGCAGGTGAGGACGTGTGGCAAATAAGCCCACTGAATAATGTGTAGCTTAAAGAAACAGTGCAGTTACCGTGCAGGGTACCTGTATTATTCAAGAGTTGCTGGCTTAGTTTTCAAAAGGATTTTAAAGTATAATTGGTAATGTATGACGTAGCGTAAGAGCGGTGGTTGTCCAATGTAACGGCCGCGACTTACGAGTTGTAGGTCGTTAGAATCCGCGCTTTTTTTTTGTTTAATTATTTTATCATCCCTGCTCTGAAAACAGTGAAGGAAAACATCGAGAGGAACAAAAATTCGAAGAAGTAATATCTCAATTATTTACCTAGGTAACGAGTCGCTGCTTATACACAGTAAGGATTAGCCTTACTGTGTATAAGCAGTTACTCTGGACTTCCATGGCAGCTCCTGTTGAATAGATACAGTATTGGTAATAACTTAAAACCAGATGAATTTATTTATAATAAATTAAATGTTGTTTCTAATCTGAAAACTCTAGTGAGATTTTATGACGTAACACGAGTATCATAAACTCTATAAGTACTCCCTTTATATACGGGATAAGCTCAAGCAAAAATATTAAAATGAATCCAAGAACCAAATTTCCTGATGATATAGGCTAGAATAAAATTTTCATAGCGCCATCCGCAAAGGTGGAATAACGAACTCGTAAAAGTCACATAATTTTAATCCGCGAAGATTTTACTGCGACAAAGAGCAAAATAAGCATTGCAACCCCGTTTAATGTATACATAAACTTTAAATGGTAGTATGTTTATCATTAATTTAATGAAAAGTTGCCACAAAAGCAAGTTCTTTGTGGTTAATGAAATATCTAAAAACGCAAATTACTTTAATCCTGCCACTTATCTGCCATATTTTGCAGCAGTAGTTCTAGGTCAGTAAATAAAAACTGTCAGACTAAGACTTCAGAAGAATATGTATGGATTAGTAAACTCACAACCTAGCGATACAATATGTATGACTCTCATTCAAAGAAGAGGAGAGCGTACTTGTCTCAACAAATACTGGTGATATTTTTATGAGTTCAAGTTCAAATTCCATCACAATTTTATAAGCAACATTATTAAATTCCGATCATAGTTTTGCAATTGCATTTTTATGTACAAAAATATAGTTGCAAAACTGCAATTGAAATTTAATGCTATGCGCCACATGCGGTTACACTTTACTACTATAACTTTCAAATAAGCTAATTTGAGCTAGCTAGCTAGCTTTATTTAAGCTTATATCCTAGATAAGGCTGGAAGCTATCGATGTAATGACAAAGGTAAGCGCCTTCATGTAACATAATCCATTTATCAGGCGACGTCACGCGCCACGAGCTAGTGATTAGATGTCGCTTAATGATACGGCACAAGGGATATAGTGGTGAGTAGTTTATGTTATTGTTGATAGCCGGTGATTTAGTTATGAATATTATGTGCATGACGTATGTGACGTAGTTACCTTGTATTTATAATTACTGGATATACTTTTTCTTTGTGTAAGGGGTTCGTTAAGCTGCATTTAACACAATCAATCTACGGATGGGAACGGATGGAAGAGCAATCTTTGTTCAAATTCAAATTCATTTATTTCGTGTACATAGGTTATAAAGATGTTGCATGAAGAAATATAATAATGTACTCTATGTCCCGCCTATAGGCATACGAATTATTGTATATACTAATAAGAATTTAAGCTCACATACAGTTAATAATTCAATCGCAAATAATAGAAGCTATTTAAAGAATATTAAACTAAAGAAAGGTAGTGTCCTAAAGAAAAAAATATTACAGTTATTCAATACAACCAAAACCGATTAATTAACATAAAGATAAATTTATACACCAACAAATTGAGCAAATTTGGGAGAAATAACAATTAAGATAGCCATAATTAATAATATCATTTAAAATAAATATTACAAAGAGAAAATAAAATAATATGAAAATTCAAACCATTAAACAATTTATATTACTACATTTAATTTTCGGGAATACAATTCAAAAATTTGTCTTCCAGATATTAATTAAATTTTAAAAAGCATATTACACAGTAATAATAATATGTTTTTTTAATCAATAGCTCCGCTAAAGCCCTTTTGAAATCATGGATGTCATTAAATTTTTTGATTGAGTTAGGGATCTTATTGTAAATTCTTGGAGCCATCCCTAAGATGCTTTTTGTAATAAAGAGCAGTGTTGTGTGGAATCGTTTGGATCTCAAGGTTTCAAACCGATTTAAATTGGATTTTACAAAGATCGCTGTTTCATGGATATACATGCAGGGTAATGTAAGAAGCTTATATTTTTTGAAATAGGGAACACAACTATCAGTTGGTTTTAGTTTAAGCGCAGCTCGTAAACATTTCTTTTGGGGTCCAAATGCAATTTCCTTATCTGTAGAATTACCCCAATATATTAGACCAGAACGCAAAGCAGATGTTACATAAGCTTTGTATAATATTAAAACAACAGACTCATTAACTATTTTTGATAGAAGAATTTTATACAGTGCATATGAGTACTGGTTTAATTTTTTAGAGACAGATTCCACATGACATTTCCAGTTTAGGTGACTGTCTAGATAAAGTCCTAGAAATCTAGCAGTAAATGTTTCAGCTATTTTCTGATCTGCATACATTATATTCAAATCAGGGATTTTTGTTTTTTGATAAAAAGCCATAACCTGTGTTTTGTCTAAGTTTATCTTTAATTCGTTTGCATCTAACCAGTTAATTATAGAAAGGATGGAATTGTTTATATCACATTCGTAAGTTTCAATATTTTTACATGGAATAATCAGTACTGTCGTCGGCAAACAAAACAGTCTGATTCTCAGTACATTTTGGCAAATCATTGATATATACGAGGAAAAATAAAGGCCCAAGCACACTTCCTTGGTGTACGCCACATGTTGCTTCTCTTATTGACGACAAATGGTTAACTTCTTTTTTTGAATTTGGGCAGATATTTTTTAAGACAGTCGTCTGTGTTCTTCCAGTAAGGTAAGATTTAATTAAGTTTAATATATATCCTCTGACGCCGTATCGTTCTAAGTTGCCAAGTAGGATACTATGATTTACGTGATCGAATGCTTTTGACATATCCATTAGTATCATCGCAATAGAATTCTTTTTATCAACCTTACGAACAATTTCTGCAAATATGTCATAGACTGCTTTATTAATATTTCTATTTTTACGGAAACCATACTGTTCCTTAGCAAATAGGTTTTTCTTCTCAAAGAAGGAGTTTAAGGATTTATAAATTATATTTTCAAAAATTTTGGATATTACCGGTAATAAGACTATTGGACGATAATTAGAGACATCAGTTTTATCGCCTTTCTTGTGAAGTGGTTTAATGATGGTCATTTTTAATAACGTAGGGAAATGGCCATGTTCTATGCATAAGTTTATTATGAAACTTAATACTGGTGCAACTATGTGTGAAACTATTTTTATAATACTAGTAGTTATTTCATCAAACCCTGCGCTATTTGTATTCTTAAGTGATTTAATTGTATTAAATACTTCTATAGAATCTGTCGGTTTCATAAATAAAGATTTCGTATAATAATTTACACAAGATCTTAGCCTTTGGAAAACACGTTACGTCATCATTCGACTTTTGGACCCCTACTGATCGTTAGATTACCAAGTCTAAAATCCGAACAACCAGACCAACTTGAGCCTGGGTGTCAGGTTGTTCGGGTTTCTCGGGTTGTTCGGTCGGTGTCTCTACTTAGGAAGTGTCTCTACTTAGGAAGTTTTAGTGCAAGTTACCATAAGATTTAAAAGAGAAATATAGGTATTAAAAATTCCTTTATTAAAGCGGAGCTTTTCTATCCTAGTAATATAAAGATGAAATATTAGTTTTTTAGTATTCAATAAACTCTGAACTTTTTAAAATAATTCTTTTAATTTACGGGATCGTGTGCGAGCGAATTTGCGGGCAACTTGCTGGTATATATATACCAGTTTTTTTTGTATATATTATATTTTTATATGAATGCCGCTTATTGTTCAAAATGAAAGCCTACCAAAGTATAAATTGACGTCACTGCATGACGCGACTATGTATAATTAATCTTCTCTAAATTCATTACCAATGAAATAATTTCATTTAATTGACATATTAATTTAACCGGACACAAAGCTAACGCATTTCTACCATATTAGTAATAATAGCTCATCGTTCCCAATAATCACTGGTGCATGGCGTGTGGCGCCGAACGGATTACAAGCGGTCAACGGATAATTTGAGAGGCAATATCCGCACTATTCCCGCCAGTGCGGATAATGCGGATACGGATAACCGGCGGACTTACTTGCCCCGATTATATGGTTGTGATTGAGTGATGTGTAGTCAACCAATAATGCTGTAATGTTGAGGTTGAATTTTATTGAGGACTTAATTATCTGAACTTGAAACGCTTTTCCTTTTGAAATGTTAAATGATAGCTATTGTTTATTCAGTAAGCTATTGTGACAGTTTGATTCGAACGAAATAATGTCTTACTGAACTGATTGATAGATGATATCTGCCGACGTATCCGTGATGCCTGAGGGATTATACCGTACCATAGATACATCAGGATTAGAAAACTCTATAATCAGTTTTCGAATGGAAACCGCATCTAGGTACCTAAGCGTAGTATAGGACGCTTCTAACTAGTGAATTTATGACTTGCAGAAGACACCTGGCAGTATTCCTTGAAGGGTTAGGCAGAGGGGTACATAATGTACACCTTCAGCTTGCTAGTATATTTAGGTCCCACGTGATAGGGGGCGAGTCTATTGCCATTCACCGGGCACATTTCCAAACAGCTACTGAAAATGCCATGCTTTTCCATGACCTGGAAAACCCAAGACTTCTAGTATAGCATACATACATACTTACTTACTATAGCATACTTAAGACTACTGGACTAATGACACACAGTTTAATAATTCCATTATTAAATTTACTAGGTGCAACTCCTAGTAGCTGGAACTAAGAAAAGTTTGACAGAAAAACCAATGACACTGCACCACTTGGGAATCTGACTGGCGCTTCTCTACATATTCAGGGTACTGGAAATAGCCGAATGAATTTCAAATATTCAAGTAGCAAGTTGTGAGATCTACCTAAGGAAGGCAAATACGCGGAGTTCATTTTTATTTCAACTTTGCGTTTTTAAAGAAGTGCTTTGATTGCAAGCGATGCTATCTGTGTATATTAATTTTAGTACAGTAATTTAGTATTTTTTTAAAGATTAATAAAGATACATACATACATACATTGATTACAGATTATTTGTTTCAATAATAATAATTGTTCATTGTTCTAGTGGTCCAATGTTCGAGTGGTCGTTAGTACAGCTGCGGCTGTGTGAGTATGAGGTTCGAATCCAAACTCTAGCAAATTCATATGTTTTACACGGGATTTTAAATACACCCGTGATCTGTGATGTACATGAGTGAGTATTTTGAGTAGATATTTGTTTTTAAATGTTTGTGTATCTAAAAATTTTAGACCCTTCGCTCTTCTATAAGGAATATGAGTTAGTTAAAAAAATCATACAATACTGGTATTTCACTGTGACACTAAAAGCAAATTGACTTACATTAAACTACATTTGATAGTAATAATATAATAGATTAAACTGACCAAACTTACTGCTAAAAAACCTAATAACCGTCAATTCCAAATACGTAATTTAAGTTTGAACATAAAATCTTCGTTGCGTACTGAAAAATTCATAAGCGTGACCAACAGTGTTCAACTTCACTAGAATCTAAGTTCTTCAGTCACGTCTCCGCGTCCCAGTAGTGAAAAATTTGAACAGATCTTAATCAAAATATAACTTTGTTTGAGATTCACTCATTCTATCATAAAGCCTAGCTGTAGAATTCTTCACGTATCATATTTTGTGTAACCGTGGCCAAGTAATCTATACTTAACATTGTCAAGCTGAAAATTTTGATCGTAAAAGCACCTACATAACAGCAATACGAGTTTTCAATCACTTACCAGTAGAAATTAAAGAACTGGACGGTAAATCGTTTAAAAATCCTTTAAAAAAAAATCTAACTAAAAATGTGTTTTATAATTTGAACGAATACTTTGTGAATAAATAAGAACATTAATATATATATTAGTTATTACTATAATTGCTACACCCAATTGGGTAGGCTGTTGATACTTATTATATTTCGTATAACGCCGTTGTTTGTACACAGTTTGAGCAATAAATATCTTTGTCTTTGTCTTTGTTTGTTTGAACGCATTAAATCTATGGAATTACCTGTCGGATTTGAAAAAATCTTTTTAATGTGATAGCCACATTCATAAGGAAGGTTATAGGCTAGCATTTTATATTTTATTTATGTAAGTTTTTAGTTTCTTTTATGTATGCCAGACTACCTGGTTATTGACTTCTTTTCTCTTCAGTCCATCCAAAGGTTGTCTGTAAGAGATCGCTTTTAGCGATATGACCGTCCATTGTACTTATCTATAATTTACAACATGTACTTGTCATTGTTTTGGTGTACAATAAAGAATATTCTATCTGTCTATCTAGCATTACGATTACGATTCTTAGGACCGGGGCTAAGCGGGTAAAACCGGGGCACAACTAGTACATAATATGATCGATCTGCACGACCATTCTTAGCATATTGAGACCTCTCTGTGCCTCGAAGAGTATAGTAAAATATCATAAGATTTATGACTGCCTCCTTAGTCTAGTGGTCCTAAGCGCGACTGCTACGATAGAGGTCCTGGGTTCGATCTCCAGGTCGAGCAAAGTGATAATGGGTTTTTCTATGAATTTCCCAGTTGCAGCTCAGAGTCTGGTTTTGTGCCTGGTTAATGGCAATAAGCTCGCCCCCTATTACATGGGACCAAAACATACCGGCGAAATGTGGGTGTACATTAGTACACCTTTGCTTACCCCTTCGGGGAATACAGGCGTGATGGTATGTTATTATAAGATTTATTTGTTCGTAATCGATAATCTCTAAACTACTGAACCAATTTTAATATTTTTTTCACCATTTAAAGCAACGTTACTCCCCGTCAACGTAGGAAATTCCAGTTTTCCGGTTGTTATAAATTTTATGCTGTGGGCAATTTCTAATCATCATCATTTCTAATCAAGGACGTCCTTTCTAGGCAATGCAATACCTACAACGACCACGCAAAAGTCCTACACTGTAAAGTACAGAGAGGCTCGTGGTTCCACCATAATTATCGCTCTATCCAACAGAGACAAAATTGTCCCTTATGTTCAATATTCGATATTCTTCTTATTTACATTCAGGTACCATTAAAATAGGGGCGATCGGCTTGGCGATTTGGGGGATCTGCCAATCAATATAATTTCCCGCTCGGAGCAAATATTTTGATTACCCACAAGTACTCGCAACATCATAAAACATGAAAATCATAGTCTGTAGAACTGATATCCGGATTGTATTTAGAGGAACTTTTTCAATCAACAATGCTGCAAAATGATATAACTTTTTATCGAATATCGATATAAGAATTTCTATCGAAACTTGGTGTATAGCTTATTGTTTTGCTAGTGCAACGGGCAAATTGAATTTCGCCAATCCACAAGATTACGTTCGAAGTGGCTTTCCACGGACAACAGGAGTATACGACCAGTATCGACTTCTAATAAAAATAAATTCTGTTTAAATGAAATCAGACCTTTTTATTGGGCCTTATACAGTTTTAAGTGGGGTCGCTCTAAATTGGGTATCTTATTTGCGAAACTTTTCTACCTGTTTTCTTTGGTAGGCAATTTGAAATACCGAATCCTGTTTCCTAAATCTAGAGAACAGATTTTCTGCTTGATTTGGCCAATGTTACATAAGCAGAAGAAGAGGGTTTAGGCATAACTATGACCACAAAACCAGTCACAACGCCAACCAATTTTTGAAATCATTCCCAACATTAGGAGTTCGTAAAGGGCTCGGAGAATCATGAAACTGTGTAAGTTTTTCATTAATTATTATTCTTCTACATTCCCCTGAGTGGAGTATCAGGCAAAAGCTAGTAATTTTCGTAACACAATAACCCAGTACGGTTTTTAATGATACGAGTAGGTATACCCGAAAACAATCGAATAAGTAGAACGTTTCTTCAAAATTCGATAACATCACTTGAAATCAGCATCAATTTGTAATCGACGAAAAGAAATCCCAGACTTTGTATAACTCGAGAGTCACTCGACAACCTTACCTTACTCGAAACCTTTACAATCCCAAGTATTTGATTTTCTTCGTAAATTTCGTTCCCAATTGCCGTGTAATGTTAGTAAGACTTCAAACTTATACCATACTGGGCTTATCTGACGTACACTGGCTTGCAGGAGAACTAGTTTCGTATAATTTCTATTTTATATTATAATAGATAAGCTAACGTGTATCGGGTAGCGCCTGAAGCGAAAATTTCGTTGTAAAACTTAAACTAAAAGGTTTTATAAACTTTGCGGGTGAATGCCGTAAGTGCGGGTAGAATAGAGCTTAGATATCGGATTTTTTTAACGAAGTTAAACTTGCCACAATTCTCTAACTGGTATTCTTTTTTAAATTACCCACCGCATTTATTAAGTTAAAGTACTTTTATACTTTTAAACTAATCGTAGTTACAGTTACAGTAGTGCCAAAACTGTCACGATTTCGTTCTAAAAGTGTTTCTTATTATTATTGTGGCTATGCTACGTCTTAAGTCGACTTATGGTGTAGTTCTGTTTATTAATAACTTAATTTGCGACCTTACTAACTTACCCTTAAATCAGTAAGCTTCGTCCTTCGTTTAAGAAATATATGTAACCTTTGGTGTTGTGTCTACCAAGCTATAAGTATTATTACAAACTAAGGTATCTGATTTCGATTCTCTTTAATAATATTTCATCGAAATGGGGATATCATTTTGTATGTTACTGGTAAATGTAATGCACAGCTCCAAACCAATAAGCCTGACCTCTCACTGTACGGAAAGTTATACAGTATGAGGTTAGCTTATACTGGAAATGTATAGCTTAATGGGCAGTCGAGTGAATTTTAAATGAATCATGTAGTTCTCACAGTTTGTCAAATAGAATTTAATTTTAAATTTCACTGTTACTGGTAGTTTCTGGAAATGTAACAATTTAATTTACACCGTAGTAAATACCACCTAATACCTATTATAAAAACATTTGAGTTAGGTTGTATTCATTTGAGAATTTAATGATGACATAATTTTAAACTAACACCGCAATGTGGTGGTAAATGAATATTTTATATTGGTTTCTGGCACTTATAATAAGCATTGAAATGGTAATATTGAATTCTCAACGTTTCAGATCTTTTACAGCAACCATGGTCACTAGTTGACTAAGTTGTTAGAAGTCTCAATGTTAAAATTACTTTACCTTAAATATTTCTTATTTTTTTAGTTGATACGGTCACGCAGTATGAGTTCAACGCATCCTTCTGTCTTTCAGTATTATGAATGGATTTAGATTTAATGGCATTAATAGACTACCTACCAACAAAGTACCTACAGCATATACCTATTTCTTATAGGTACTTTTCAACTGCAAAACAAGCCCCAGTGTAAAACAAAAAGGACTTCGAACGACAAAATAATGATGCAGGTTGGATTACTATTCGCTTCATGCAGTTGCAACTTCAAAATTTCCAGATAGTGTAAAGACACGTTCAGTAACGGAAGCGGGCATCGCAACCTCCCCTTATCTCAACCGCAGGCGAATACAGGCAACTGAGCATAACTGTGTGCATACTAAGCTCTGCGCTTATTTTGCTCGTTTATGCATTTCCGTGTACGGGTCCCGCAATTTCTTAACGGTTTTATTTATGGAATTTTGTATAGCGGAGCACGTAGCATTAAATTGGATCTTATTTTAAATTATTTTCAGGTGCATTTTTCTGTAAAGTAAGAATTTTAGGATTTCTTTTAGTTGCAGATATAAATGAATTTACAAAAATAAAAATACGTCATAAAAATTTTTTTTTCATTACCCGTGATCAATTAACTCTGGCCAGCATTGTAAATTTAATGTTATGTTAACGTGCATTTGTATATTGGAAAGGGTAATACATACAGCAAAGATATTATCACTATCACATCAAATCCCCAAGTATTAGACCTAATATTAAATTTAATATCAATATCATGCTTGAGGGAACCCCGCACGTCCCTCGTGTAACTAATTAATAACATTAAAACACTCCACTTGACTGCTAAATTAATGTGAGTAGGTTTATTTCCATTAGTGTCAAAGTGGAAATACATATATATGTTCTGGAGTACATATTCAAAATAAAAATCATAGGTTTAACACATTAACATTGACACCTAAACTTTCGTGACTTTTTTTCAAGATAAATGAAATGAAATGAAATTGAATGAAATTATCTGCCATCTGACATGTTGAAGGAAAACATTGTGAGGACATCTGTATGAATGATTGATTTTTTTCGTTAGCATGTCACGAAGTCTTCCAACCTGGCAAATGTGGTGGAATATAACCCCGGGGGGAGACCCGTCGCCAGCCAGTGGGATAGTTTGTAGGTTGATCGAGAAGATACCTAATTATAAATTTAAGAAGGACTTGGAAAAATTGACCTTATTAACGACGACTTGCAGACTAGCCGACGTCTCAAGCCTTTTTTATTGTTTGTTTGCGGCTATAGTATCACTGTGATATGTCAAGATAAGCTTATAACTTGTTTTATGCTTGAAAATATAAATTATTAATAAATTTAGAAGCTAGGGCAATATTACTGTATCAATTTTAATTGTTCTCAATTTCTTTAGGAAAAGAAGAATGCAGAATAAAATAAACATCTGTGATCAAAATGTTCATCGTCCATTTAAAAAGACTAAACAATAACCTAAGCTTAGCTTATTATGCAATTTAGAATACCAAGTAACAGATTTACTATTATACCTTTCAGTGTAAACGTTTGAGCTTAATATTTATAACTATTCCACAAACTCATAAATCCCAAAAGCAAGCAAGAAATGTTCATCTACGCTTAATTTTAATTCAGTGCCTATCTAATAAACAACCGTCCAGCGAAGTGTTTGCACAAAACAGAGCAAACACGACAATATTGCTATAGGGCCCATAAATAATAATACAATTAGGCTGAGCTACTGGCACCCGTGGGACTTGATTTATTACCAACTGCGCATAATTTGTTACTGCCCAAAGGTCACTTGATTATTTATAAGAATAATGTAAATATGAATTATTGTCGTCTTGATAATTTTCACGTGAGCGTTTAATTAGTGGTAGGGGAGCGAAGAAAAATTATTTCAACTGATTAACTTCGTACCAATTAATTTAGAAAATTAGTAAGCATTATTATTTTTCACTGCTACTTATTAATTGCTTTTACCCCTTGTGTGCTATAAACCATGAACTTTTATTTTAACTCAGGATAACATTTTATTTTGTTAAAACTTTTACTTAGGCGCAAAGTAATAAAATTAATCTAATCTCTGTCCACCTCATTATAACAAAGTCCTAAATATCATTTCTTTTGTCACACCTACCTTCATTACATTAACTTCTCTGACCGCAATACATTGAAATTTTAATTAAAATAATACCCAGACACTTCATTAATAGGTATTATTTCATTAGCATTGTTTCTTTCTTATTAGTCCCACAATCCAAATTATACGAGGGTAGGCGTTAAAGGGACGCGTATATCGCACCGTAAATTGCCTACAATAAAATCGTAACATTGTCTTTGAAGTAAGAAGACTGGAAGTGATAAGCCCATAACAAATTCTAGTACGCTTTTCATAATAGGTGAGAGAGAACCCGGGCGAAGCTTTATTGGTTTTTTGGCTGGAGTTCAGATATATTATGTGCCCGGTTAATGACAATAGGCACAATACTCGTATTAGAGTAAAACCTCAAAATCACTCACTGGCTGCCTGTGACACTTTGTGTAATGCAATTCAACTCTGTCCAAAAATCTATATAAGTACCAAAAACTATGTTAGTTTACACATTTTATTTTTTGGAGTTGATGTATTGTTTTGAATGAATGGCCCTAATTTAAACTAATTAATCACATCCCTTGTAATAATACATAAGTAATATCTAATACATACCTAATGTTTCGTTACTATACCACAATTTTATTGTTATCTCACTTACGATTTCTTTTTTTATTTGTTCCTAAAATGGGACACTAGGATTAAATAATATAAAATAAAATTATATAAAATAAATAATATAAAATTTTCATGCACACAAAAATCAAGACGCGGAACAATTGCTTGTAGGTAGTACGAATTCTTGCTCCGTGTGAGAATCGACTCCATGTAGGCTTCGATTGCTCAAAAACTACGCAAAAAATCTAGTTTTAAATGGCACTTCTAGTAATCATTATAAAAACGTGATAGCTCCCGCTGAATAAGCAAAAGGGAAATAAGGCAGAAATGGCGGGGGGTAGGGGCCAATGTAATTAATGCTTACGTTTAATTGTAGCACAAATTGGAGGAGACAGACCCTTACAGATGTGAGACAAGTCCAAATGAAAAATAAAGTGAATGATATTATATGCTGGTTTGTTCGTGAAAAAAAACTGAGTAATTCTTTTTAGTAATTTTAATTATATTATCATTTAAAGTGGGTTACCGCAATGGACGTTTCTAACACCAGAGGTATCGCACCCGTGTTGCCGAGCCTGTCAAGGAAAAGGGAGGGGAAGGAGAAAGAAGGGACTGAAGGAGAAATTGGGGCTCCGGTGCTACACGCTCACCGTACGAAACACAACAGTATGCATACTGCGACTGAGACTTTCCTTAGCGTAAAGAAGCTTTAGACTTTAGCGTATCTAAGGACCAACGGACTTATTAGGTAATTTTAATTTAATTTTAATTATAGAAATGAGAAACGCGATATGCTTTAATTGGCGTACACATCATCTACATTTTTGCTGTTAATATATATGCATGGTGTACCTATTCAAATTAATAAATATGTATAAAAAAGCGAAATATGACTCGCTCAAGGCGAGAAGGAATCTAGTGTACCGAACAGCAGCTTAGAAAGGATTTTGGGAAATTCCCACGGGGTTGGTAAAACATGATCAACGTGAATAACCGCAGAGAACCGCTAGTGATGAAGGTATGTATTTAATCTTCTAACACCACAAAGTAGAAGATAATTCATAAAATATATACCGCGATTTAAATACAAAATTTCTTGAGAATAAGTCGCGGTGTAGTCCAAAGAGACTAAGCAATGACGAGTAACTTTTACCTCGGAATCTGAATATAAATGCTAATGCCGTCTGATCGACGCTTCTTTTGAAAGATTATTATAATTTTGTCAGAATCCTTTGAGTTAAGCTGGGATTCATAAATTGTATAGCAAAATGTTTTCAAACAATTGTAAAGTTGATTTTTTAAACGACTTCAAAAAAGGAGGCGGTTATACGTTCGTCTGTATATTTTTCTGATAGTTCAAGTTGAAGACTGCATTTGCTTGGCTGCTCAAGCGGGGCTGCTGAGTGTACATTATTGTGTCCGACTTCATTATTAGTTTTTTCTATAAAATTTCCAGTGGCAGCTCGGAGTTTGGATTTGTGCCCAGGTAATGGCCATAATATCACCCTTAAACATGTTAACATACCGGTGATAAACTGTGATAACAGTAAATACAGTATGTTATTTCTTATAAATTTGAAAGCTTTAAAACTACGACTTTAAAGCTTCTCATTTATGGATTCAATACAATCGTTATCTTATGAAAGATACATGCTGCTTAAGTTTAAATCGATCCATTGCACTTGAGCCAATTTTCAGAAAAGATAAAGGTAAACGTATCTTGAATTCATACCTTGTACGTTGGTCTCCTGTGTGCCATATTGCACAATTTCCCGACGTTTCCTATTTGTAACAGCTTATTATTTTCTATCTTAAGCTGCTGCGGCTGGAATTATTTCCATTTCTTGTAAAATTCGCTCGTGCTTTTACTAAGGGGTAAGGTTTATTTTGTTCGTTTTTGTCGCTGGAATATTTTACAAACGAGAGTAAAAAAACATAATACAAAATGTGGGTATAAATTATGAAGAAATGGGTACTATTATTCAAGATAGTGTTTTTAATATAACATATCTCATTGTATACTATAGGTACTTCCATTTAAATTATCGGTTTTCTCTCGTTTGAATAAACTCTTAACGTGATTAGAACAATTAAAATTTTAAGTCGATAGAAATTTATAAACTTATCAGTATTTTTATCAATTCCCAAGGTGAAAATAATAACTTTTTACCAATGATAAATAATAAATTAGCGCGGTCAATTTTTGCATGTGGTATGCTTTTAATAACGTTGTTGATTACATAATTGTTAGTTTTAAGTATCACTATTTGTATATTTTTTTCTTGTCCGTTTATAAAATAAAATTGTTTTCCTTTTTCTTTGGACTACTTTCTAAGTAAGTGAATTTTCCATGAATTCTCATAGAACTTCCGAGTTGACAAATAATCGTTTTTCACGCGAGACAGAACGATAACGTTTTAAAACGACACTGAGTAATACCTAACATGTGATCGAGTTGAAATGGATAAGAGAAAAAAATAATAAATGAACCGAGCGTCACCTAAAAGAGATTTGAAAAAGGTCGTTACTCTGATAAACTGCGTCCCTAAGTTTGCTTTGCGCTCTTCTTTCATTTTGTGACAAATTGATATATCCGCTGGATGCTGGAAAGAGATTTGTCGTTTCTGATGGACAAGTTATTCGAAGTAAATAATGAAATGAAAATACCGTCGATGAAAATATTATTTTAGATTGTATGGCATCTTTTGTCCTGCGAATGGCGCAGTGGGAATATTGGTTTCGTTGCGTGTAGTAGGTGCAATTCCTGCATAGAGCAATATTTTTATAGCCTGAAGGTTCTGTCTCCGTATGCTTGTGTATGTTAGAATTCATATTTTTACATTTCGTCAGTTCATGTGTCCATGTGTTCACGTCAGTATCAACTTAATACAATAAACAAACCGATTAACGATCATGTTTGTGGTCATTTTTATGTAGCTGTTTATGCAAAACAAAAGCCCAAACATTATACGTTCGTGTTTCTTGCCGAAACAACGCTAAGACATTATTTGTATGGGTGGACTGTCGACCCTGTTATCAAGAGATCGTCGAGATTTGAGCCTACCCTAACATTAATATTAGAGGGGAGACCAAGTAAATTAGGAATGTAGCACGCATTGCTGGACTTTCTCGTATTATTTGATTGTTAGAGTAAATCCCGAGGAACCTTTCCACATTACCGTTTTCTTCCTTGCCAAAATCGTAACATCTATTATTTAGTAATAGAATTGAACGTGTATTTACTGCCTCATTAGTTTAGTGGTCCTAAGCGCGACTGCTACATTAGAGGCCTAGGGTTCGATTCCTAGGTCGAGCAAAGAGTCGAGTAGGTGTTTGAAGTGGATTTCTGCCCGGATGACAATAGAAACGCCCCCGATTGAATAGGACTTAAAAAAGCGTACCTGCGATTCGCATATTATGTTCGAGCTGGGCACCAATCTTAACTCATCATTCAGTTTAGTTTTAAAGTAATAGTAGATTTAAATTTATATTTTAGAATTAGGTACCTATCTACCTAGTATCGGCTACATAAAGAAATAAAAATTATTTATCGTCATATTCTCAGACAATTCTCTTAAACAAACGAACGAATTTCAATAACTGGCTCTTCTACGGTGGCTAGCACATCAAGTTACCATAAAATGACAAATTTTCTCAGTTGATTTTGAACTTTATCTTCAACAATTTAAGGTTTAAAATCATTTGGAGAAATTTGTCAGTTTTGTATATCTTGACCTGCTGGCGACTGTACCATGAGCCCGACAATACCCGACGTATTAAGATACAATACAAATTTGCCACTTACGTACCTACCTACACATATGCCTGTAGAAACAGCTCCTATATTAGTTCATAAACTAGACGAGAATCAACAATATACCTACTATTATTTGCGTGTAGCTTACAGACTTGTAATATGTACTTAGGATATCGAAATAAGTAGAGAGTTATGTATTTAGTAATTGTATATTGTAAGTCAACTTTATTATTAAGCTTTGTAGGACTATGGAAAGATATTAAGGGTGTTATTCAAACAGATTAAATTATGGCACGTTTGGCGTATGCTGCGCGATGGGTTTCTACGACATGGGTTGTGAATGTGGTTTATTTTTTCTATGCGAAAGTTTGTGTTTGCAAATGCACAAGAAAATCCCGGTGTAAAAAAAAAATATTGAAATTAGTTGCAGTATCCTTTTAAACCTTAGTAGCCGCGGTCCTGACTTAAGAGACGTGAGTATTGGGTAAAAATTATCAATAACTAGATTTAAGAGATATTTTCCCGAAGCTAAAGCCAGAGTTCTTGCTGTAGGCAGATCTACATATACTTTCGGTCCTAGAGACCGAATTCACAAAACTGCTATAAGTATTTTATTATTCTCTTATTTTACTTTTTTTAAATCTTAGAATCTGTACTTCACATCTCACGCTACAAGCGTACTTAATGCTTTAATTGAGTACCTAATTAGTTTCACTTAACGCTTTCTGAGTTGTTGCTTCAACTCTGTCGCTCTCTGGCTGTTGCCGCTTCATTGCAACTTACAAATAAATGACTATTTAGATGTACAGATACATATTTATATAGACAGAACCTATGTAATTAAATACAGCCCCAAGACTGAGACTATTAAAAGCAGGCGAGCGTCGTTTCGAAGAGCGTTTATTCCTCCAATGCTATAGAGATCTCTAATTAATTGTTCAGACTGGCTCATTTATTACATATTTCATTGTAAATGCAATTACACTGAAGACTAATGGCATTTTTACAAGCGAAGGGTCCAAATTCAAAATGCGCTGTTAAATTTTTATAAAAGTTACGTAATAAAAAATTATATTGTAGGATAAAAATAATACAATATGGCGTTTTTGAATAATCACCGAGGAACTATAGGCAATCATTGTGAAATTCAATACAGAACCTTGACTAGATTTACTTACAGAGTAAATACTAATTGGCAGGTTTTTTAAGAACCTAACGCTGAGGCGGGTTTTATGATGGCCTTCAATGGAGTGATCTATGCTACAAGTGAACGCGTGAGCGAGCGAGTGAGCTTTAAATTTTCAGCCATGTTTCTGAATATAACTAAGGAGACTTAAAGCAGCTTTATAACATTTAATATTTTAAACCAACAAAATTATAGAGGAAAGTTCCTGACCGTATAAAATACTTGATATTTTGGGACGATTTTCATCACGAGAACTTACGATAAAGGCTTCGTGGTATAATATTAACTTCACTTATGCAAAGCCCCTTCGACCTAAATCCTAAATAATACTATAAATACATCGCTTGAAGACCTACTTGCCTTATTATCTATATTCCCACTTTGTTATGTAACACACATCAAAATTTACCTTTAGTAGCCTACCTTATACAAAATTCACAGTAATAAACTGAAACATTGATTAAACTGATGACAAAAGGACCCAATAACCATTAATATGACTTTATGAAATTGGAATTTTTGATCGTCCGAACGTGATGTACCCGCCAAAATAACGTCTTTTTTAAGGCGAATATTTGATATTTTATTAAATCATTAAATAACGGTTTTATGAGGTAGAACTTGACCTTGAATTGGCCATACGCAGGCCGAACGCAATTCTATCGTGATACCCACTTACGTTATTATTCGAATTTGGATTAATTTAACCAATCTTAATTTTGCGAAAGACTGATGTGGTTTGCTTGTCTTTTAAAAAAATGTGGAATACCAGTCGAAGGACATTCACGCCTGTATTCCCCGAAGGGTAAGGCAGAGGTGTACCAATGTACACGCACACTTTGCAGATTTCTTCGCTTCTGGTTTGTTTAGGTCCCATGTAATAGGGAGCGAGTCTATTGCCATTAACCGGGCACAAATCCAGACTCCGAGCTGCTACTGGGAATTTCGTAGAAAAACCCAATAACACTTTGTTCGACCTGGGGATCGAACCCAGGACCTCTAGCGTAGCAATTGTGATAAGGATAACGAGTCTAATGAGGCAGTCTTATAGATACAGATAGTTGGATAGTTCTTTCAAGTAAAGTATTTATGACGAAATTATACTTTAGGCCCTCTGGGTCAAAGGTATCCAACGACTATAGGACAAGAGAAGGTAAGTGCGGTCTTTAGTCAGTTCGAATCTGATATACCCTGACGCCACCCCAGGCGGATCCATGAGGACGAATCCATGTGGATTTTTGGTATCCAAATCCGAATAATAGCACAATTTATTTAAATTTTATGTAAATTACGATTAAATTTGGTATTACGTTTGTACGAAATTTAGCTTCCGCTGGATCCTTAATCTACTTAGTGGTGTATATACCTACCTACAATAAGGCCACCATGCACTCACATTTTTTTATGGTTCTACAGTATGACAACCCTCGTTAGGCTCTTAATTAAGCAAATCACATAATTTTCCTGGCACCCGAAAGCAATAGACACACATTCACAATCATGATTATTTTAGCACATAATCGGCTAAACGGTTTTATCGACTGAAAGTTGACAAAACCTCAAACTCGGCAATCTTCACCACTGAATGTAGGTATAAAGTAAAAAAACCATATTTAAGTTAATGGAAGTCCCACATATCTTTGTCGTGGTAGGGCCACGCTGTTCGCAGCATGAATGGGCCGGCTTGACCGGGGAAGTACCACACTCTCGCAGAAGACCGACGTCCGAGTAGTAGCGTTTAGTTACTGCGCTTCGTTCGGTGAGCGAGAGGGCCGGAGGCCCAATTCCTCCCCCAATCCCCTTCCTTCTCCTTTTTTCCTTCCCCTCCCTTTCCCTAAATAGGCTCGACAACGCATCTGCAACTCCTTTGGTTTTGCAGATGTCCATGGGCGGCGATGACTACTTACCATCAGGTAGCTCGCCTGCTCGTTTGCCGAGTTATACCATAAAAAAAAAAAAAAAAAAAACATAACCCTTCACACAGTAAAGGTCCAACAACATCGAAAGCTCCAATTTACCTGTCATACTTTTAGCATTTTACTTTGGGTCAGGACTGCCAGAAGTTTGTCAGCCCTCAACTCGATACGTCACATTCACGTCTTTGTCTTTGAAACTCGAGACCCTGATTGATCGACTGGCATTATTATATCATGTTGTTATTGATGATAACACGAATCTTGTAATTTGCTTACCTATGCGACGTTGCACTTTTGAAAAACAGATAATATTTATGATATTGTTTTTTTAATGCTTGTATATCCATAGGGTTTAATTTATTATGAGTAGCATTTACTTACAGAATTAATTCAAATATGGAATATGGAACATAATTCACGTGAAATTTACTTACAAGTAAATCATCGGGAACTTATAAAAACGCGTAAGTAGGTAAATGGTAACTAAGGAGAGCTTGGAAGAGGTGAGTTACATTCTACCATCAACATTGTAGCTGCTCACTAAAATAGACTATGTTACAACATTAACATCTCAATACATTGTTAGTGTAGCAATAAATTGATCGTGGTTTACTTCTATATGTACTTTGAGATCGACGCACTTGTTGATAGCATTTGGAATTCAGGTCACATTCAAAAAAGTTCAGGTAGGTACATTTATTGGACCCAGCAAATTGAAAAACAAACACTATTCATAAAATATTATTAAAGGTACACATGAGAAGGCATTCGGGTACCCTCTGAATTCGTCAATTTCATTCCACACGCCGCTCAGTCGTAAGGAATGCTTAAGGAATAATGATGGCATCTGTTAAGGTAAATAGAATACGAACTGTATCCATCCGAGATTCACAGTACACCTCTTTCTATAAACCTCACACAGCACATTTGTGAATAAAACAGCGTCCTAAATGTGATCTTTTTTAACAACAATTCTGAACTCTGTGCCTACAATTTTCAGTTGAATTTCCTTTGGGAGTTTTATTTCAGTTACATACAATTTTTTATTGAACGTATGTGTTACTCTGGAGCTTTATTACAATTTAAGCGATGTAACAAATTGTAAAACGTGCTAACGCGAATTCTGTGCACGCCTGTACTTTGTTTGGTACCTTCTTTTATCCTTTTGAAAGTACTTTTCTGACATGTTGCCCTCAAAGTTAGACTAACAAAACGAGCTCATTAGGATGAGTTTCAGTTACATTTCCAGGTAAAGTAATTTATTCAAATACGCTGTTTAAAGTAGGTCGAACTCATATTAACATAAAATTGTCACTATCTGATCCATAGATTAATTTTTTTAATCAGCATATTTGGTATATTATTGAAATAAAATGTATCTATTCGAGAGTGTTAGATTTGAAAGTACTTGAAAACTAAAAAAGAAACCAGCTGGTTATTTTTTTAATATTTGTAACTTTCTTTCTACGGTTTATTTAGAAACCTCTTATAATAAAAAAAACATACTTTACGGTATATACTTACTCTTAACATCGCTTAGAAAATTTCCTCTTCGCAAAAACTCTTATTTACACACCATGTACCTATATAATCGTACATAAACAAATATTATTCTTTATAATCAGGAAAATTCTATAACGAAACAACAAAATTATAATCATAACTTGACCTCCTCTGAACCTTTGCCAAATTCCATCACATCCGAAGTGCCTCATAGGCATATTTTAATATTACATTTTATAACGAAACCCGCTCAACCGTGCCACATTCAAGATGCAAATCCCCTTAGGAAAGTATTAGAAAAATATAAAGAGATTGATAAATCTTGCGCTGAGTCCCTGAAGTGTCCGACGTAGCGCAATATTTCACGGTATTTTAACAAATTTAACGAGCAGCTTCCATATTTACTTCAACGTACCTCCTTTAGGATACATTGCGTTTATTCATAACCCTTATTATTCCTTCGTAGTTCGCTGTGGCGGTGTATGACTTAAACGAGATAAGAGTAAGGATGAGATGAAATTACTTTTACGGATTTACAACTCATATAATCAGTTTGAATAAAATATTTAGGTGCCTTAGTTTGAATAAAATTACCCACAAACTTGCAAGCAACTAATCTTTTTTGCGTGGCACATACTACTAACACACGTTATTACTTAATAAGACCATCACATTTCCCAAACGATTTCCCAATCTACCGGGAAATAAATAAAAAAGAACGCACATCGTATCAGCTGTCTATTTTCACACAGAAATCGTAAGCGTCGTTAGTCATTAGGGGTGGCGCATAGTTTAACATTCCTTGGTATAGGGTGAGAAACTTTCATTATTCTGCACAAGTCGTGAGGCTCAACCCTATCACGTGCTTCGGTAAAACATCGACATGGATATTCTGAAATATAACGGTTACAATTTAAAAAACTGGCTGAAGTTATAACGATTTTTCGATTATTTTTATAATAGTTTTTTAGTTTCAGACTGTTTCGAAAGATTAACTTAGATTTAAAAATGAATAACTTAACTGTGCAACTAAGATAAGGCTTGAAATAGTAAAAAAAAACGAATTAAAAGTACACTGAATTAAAATTAAGCGGCGGTAGCCTAATGGCTAGGGCGTCGGACTTGTGGTTGCCGGTTCGAATCTCACCAATTGCACTACCGACGTGAACCCACTCGTGATACAAGCATTTAGCTTAGAACGAGGGGTTAACAAGATTACAAGTAATGTGCGACCCACATTGCTAGTAAGCTTTAAAAAAAACAAAAACCACTCAATTATTAATGCGATCAACCCTATCTAACGTCAATACATACAAAGCAAATCACATAGTTTAGCTTTAGTGAAAAGTTCATCTTATAAATGTACCTAATACATAAACAAAATACCAGACGGTGAACCTTTGCTGTGAACTTTAAACTTCACAGCAAAATTCTAAGCAAAGTTCAAATAAAATGCATTTTAGCGTAAGTGTGAATAATAAGGTTTTTTATCTCTTCGGTATTATCACCTATAAAGCGGAGTTATTATTGAAATAATGATGATGCAATAAAAAATAAACAATGCCATTGGTGGAAAATTTTAATAAGTTTCAATTACCGCGAAAAAATGCATGGTGATTAATGTGGAACATGAAGCGAATTACTTCAGAATGTTCACTTTGTTTACACAAGAATCACCTTAAAGTATAAAATATCACAGGAGCATTTTTTTTTTCATATAAAGTACTTTAGGTCATTTTCTAATCAAGAAGCTCCATACTTCTAACTCAAATACCTGGCACATGACGAATCACCATTCTTAAAAAAGTGTGCCGCGGTAAGACAATTCAAAGGTCAAGGTCAACAGTAAAAGCTGACCTACTACCACTTACCGCTACACCAATCATACTAAACCCAATCATATTTTCATAGTTCCTTGGTGGCCAAACATTTCACCACGCAACGGAACCGCTATAATATTTCCCAAAACAGCAAGTCATAAAGCAAAAACCGTTGGTTGGGCACTGTGGCAATTTATCCGTGGATCACCTGAGGCATTGGGGTCATCAATCCTAAACCCTCGGGGCTAGTTTTCCAGGAGATTCAGTCTTACACCCATTTCCCCTCTGTTGCGCAGGTGAACGTAATGCGTTGGTGTTTATAGTATTTTCTTTTGTTTTGTAGCGAACGCATTGTTAGTTTTTTTCGTTCGGAAGTTAGCGTTTTCCTGGTTTTAATATTTTTTAGTTATTCTTTTATACATTGATTATATATTGCAATGTTTGTGTAATGTTAATGTAATGCATTATGATATTGCAATATATTATCTGACAAGTAGTGAAGACTGCGTGCCCATCCTCGATCATATCATCAGCTAGTACCAAAAAAGATAGACTTACCGGGAAACATTCTTAACCCCGAGCTGTTACTGGGAATTTAGTAGAAAACTCAATAACACTGTTTAACCTGGAAAATGAACCTAGGAAGCGGAACCCATATTTTACGAAAAGTAGAAATCACAATCATTCAATTCAATTGCTTCCGTCTCTCTTCTAAAATAATTAGTTAATTAATCGTTTAATAATTATACATTATTCATCATTAAAACGTTTTTCTTAATTATTGTGAAATACCTACCATACTAAACTATTCAAGCACAAAAAATGTACGAGCCATTAGGTGCCGCACAATATTAATAACATTATTAAATTAAATTAAAATAATGTGAGTCCTGAGATTATTAGTATAGGGTTTAAATTTGAAGTTCAAGCATTAATTTTATTTTGTTCTGTCAGTGATGGGCTGTGAAAAAATAATGGTTATGTCATCACGTCAGTTGCACTCATGACTTTTGGGAATTATATGCGGCGTGATGATATGGTACATTTCGACCTTTCATATTTGTTTTAATGAATTGCGAAAAACTTTGCGGGTTTTTTAATACTTTATAATATAACGAAACATAGTCTCACCATTTTTTAAAGTAAACAGAAAAAAACATTGCCATTCTTGAAAAAAGTCTTAATTAATTATTTTTTCTATAGTTATAGGACGTAAGGAGCGATAAAATCCAATAGAAGCATCTTTATCCAATAACCTTAAAAAAACATCTTCTGACAAGTTTTCTTAGACCTTGGTTTTGTACATAATAAAAAAATATATCTGGTTAAAGTCAAACAATTAAAAATAAACGATTTTTATTTTCTTATTTTTTGTAATACATTTTTCCATTCCTCGTATTCAAAACAGTTTCTATTCTTAAAATACTTAAGCAGCTACAAATCCTTAGAAACTCGATAACAAATGGAACAAAGCACATTGTACATACGGCCAGTGTTTTATGTCCTACTTGACAACGAGACACAAATTGGGACCCACAGCGAAACTGTATATCGGACATTTTAGAAATTCTACCGCGGAAGTAAAATTTATGTGTCGTAATCGCATTTATTTCAATGCATACATTGGAAGAAATAGGAACGAACTTGCAATGTATGAGACTGCCTCTGTTCCAACACAGTTTGGGTACTGAGTCAGTCATGACTTGATTTTTTACGTTTATTCCAGGTTTGTTCCACTGAATTTTTTTTTTTTTAAACTTAATAGCGATGTTGGTCACACATTACTAGTATTCTTGTTAACTCCTCGTGCTAAGCTAAATGCTTGTGTTACGAGTGGTTCACGTCGGTAGTGCAATGGGTGGGGTTCGAACCGGCAACCATATGATCGCAAGTCCGATGCCCTAGCCAATAAAATGAAATGGAATCGAGCACCACATAAAAAAGCTACATCCATAAAAGCGATGTTAATAATACTTTCTAATATTTCTTGATATATCGTATGTAGCGTGCATACAATTTTCCCCAAAGAAACTTTTACAGTAATACTACCTACTTCAAAGAAAATCTTAGTGTTGTTTCAAAAAGCTGCCACAGCAAAATTCAACTAATAGTTTTGACACAGGTCTTCTTAGTATTTGGTAAAATGAAGTACTACGTTCAAGGCGGGATCGTAAATAAGCATTAACCCAGCCTTTGTAGGCCTAGGTCTTAAGACTCAGAGGCTTAAATATCATTTACAAGTATTATATCCTCTTAAGAAAGTTCTAAATGGAGGCATGGATAATCTCCTTTTATTACCAAAATTTAATAACGAGCGAAGTACATTTTACCTTTTAATTATAAGTATCTACATACTTTCTGCGGATTTGTCTTTAACCTCCCATTTTAAGAGGAAACCCGTATCCAGTTATAGGAAAATAAACGCATGGATGATGATTATGCTATTTATCTAGCCATTAGAATTCTAAATATTTGCTGAAGTCCTATTCTAAAGTTCCTAATGATGTCTGAACTCTGCTAAACCAAGTGTGGTGAACTATTAAATAAAATCTAAAAAATAAATCTTCTCCATTTAAAAGGAGGCAAAGTCCAGGTAGTTGATAACCTAAATTAAAATACCTACTTACTTTTTGAAATTGAAATATTCTTTAACGAGACTACAGTTCAAATTGCAGAACGTATCTATACAATAGATATTATTTATATACATTATAATATGAGCAATTATAAAAAAAACATAATCATTCCCAGAACAAAAATTCGCATTTTTGAGTGCACAATGAGTTTTGAGTAGAATGTGTACTCGTTACAAAGCAAAACCAGAGGACCATTTTAGCTTTAGGTTGCTATTAAATAATAATATGTTACTGCGTAAATAGATAAATGTTTATTTATTTCGTTGTAATTATGTTTTATGTTATTGAGAATATTTAAATATATTGTAGCACTTAGCTACGTAACTCGTTGGATCAAACAGTCGAAACCGCCAACCAGTCAGGTGGACGTCCACGAAGAGACGTTGGACGGACAACTTACGGAAAGCAGCTGGCATCGGCTGAATGAGAAGAGATAAGGATTGTGCGTTTCTTTTGGCTTTCGTCCAGCAGTAGATGGACGTATGCTGATGATGATGAATGCTATACAAAGATAATGCACTTTCTTTTGACGTGATGTTTTATAGTGTCCTTAGCATTATCCTTTGTAGATAACATTGGTCAAAAGTTAGCAAAGTCGCTGGCATTTTGTAAGTTTGACTTTCTAAGGTAACTACAACTGCATAGGTACCGCATCTTTCATCATAATTCTATAACAGCAACGACAATATAAATAATTTATCGTTTAAAAACATAGCAGAAAGCAAAAAGAAATCCATTCTCGAAACTCAATAAACAATAGCTTTGGACTAAAGAACCATCTTGGCTTAGCTCGGTAAAACAATAAATGTTATCCCATAAAACAACGTTTACTGTCCAATAGTTGTCCACGGAAAACTTCATACAATATTTATGCGGCACTGGACTCGTCTCTACGCTATATTTTTTTAAACTCGTATAATATTTATTAGATTCGGCTGGACAAAGGTAGTGGACGCGGTGAGGGTTGTAATCATTATCACGCGAGATTTTGGGAATATTAATGTTATGCAATTTATGATTTTTCAATGCTAAGATTATAAAGTTATTTCAGTGAAAGCGACGTCACCTCAAAGACATAAATTCAAAATATGAAGACAAATTTCGACCTGGCGTGTGGGACTCGCGGTGGCTTTGTGGTCATAGCGTCTGTTGTATCAAACCAGAAGGTGCAGGTTCGAAACTTGCCCGCAGTTGAAATTTTCGTGAACGAAGCATAAATAAAGTACATAATATATGAATGTAAGAATAGTACCAAATGGCGTTCTGTAGTTTCTGCCTATCCCTATAGTAAAGATTTGTAAGTAAGTAAAAAAGCAAACAATCTTTCGGGTACACGACTAAAAATAGTTCAGAATTACAATCCCTTTCCAAGTATTTCATTGTTATTTCCTGTCACTAACAGACGTTCAGTCAACCGACTATTACTTTCTGCGGTCTATGTACGTTTATTTGGTTGGTACTCAAATATTTAGTGTACTTTTATTCCACAACATCAGTATTGGCCTCATGATATTATGGCTATGGACTGCCAAGCAGTTCTAGAGTTCATTTCGTTGAGACGCGCATCCCTGACATTGTGGATTTATATAAAAAGTTATTAGATGCCAATATAAAAATTAACCTGTTGAACGCCATTGTCACATATATATGTGACAAACGAAATCTTACCCTGAACGCCAACGTCACAAATATATGACAAAATATACGTCGCACCATATTATTATGAAATAAACAATTTAATCATTACTTTAGTGTGTTTTCACTACCTTGTGTAATTTAACAGAAAAAGTGGCCTGGCGTCAGGGGTACGGCGATACGTTTATACTCTGGCGTTCAAAAGGTTAATTATCGCTCAATAAACTGAAAAAGTTAGATTTTCTTTTTTTAAAAACGTGTGATTCCATGCTGGTTTATAACCTTATTCCTCTCATTCTGAGTTGAGATAAGTATCCAGCAGTGACACAATAAATATATTGATTTAACAATAAATTTCAACGACATTAAAGAAGGTGTGCTTATACTTTAAGCAAGATCCATATTAAAAAAAAACTAAATTACAGGTCTATAAAATTTTGATATTCATTTCGAATTTCAAAACACTCGCAGTAGTTCCGAGCTTTGCATAAGGAGAGCTTAAATCAAACGTATATGACTTTAAGATTGCATTATACTGTAAGATGAGTGAAAATGAATTAGAAAATAAACGATCGATTTCGTATATAGGCAAAAGGTATTCTTACTGTGAAATTCATAAGTAATCAGTTAAAAATCTTAGAAATGTGAATAAAATTTTAACTAGTTGTTAGTGGATAATTTAATCACCTGACTCCCTGACTTTCTTATTTATTCATTTGTGAAAGTAATTTGGATCAAAATTTTCGACTATGATTTTATTTTAGCATAAAAATGAAATTTCCAGAAGCAATTTACGAAAAAAGCGAAGTAGGTAGGTATATCCGTAAGACTCATTTCTTGGGTTAGCCCCCGGGAAACAATTTATATTTTATCTCAGAACCCTTTGTTGTTACAAAACTTGAAGAGTTAGACATAAAGCAGTTACGATTTAACTAAATGGTTCATAACCTCTTTGTGAAGAAGTAGTGATGGCAATTAAATTTGCGCTATGAAAATATTAGAAAAATGTTACATATAAGAAATACCTATTCAAGTATAAGGCAGTTAGACATTTCGCTCGTGTGGTTTGACAATGACTTCCTGAATAACACTTTGAAAGTTTATTTAAACAATTCTGCTCGTAATGTTATGGTTATTGTAAACATCAGGGAAGCGAAAGGCCATTACTTTTACGCAATTGCTTCCGTAAATACCTACTATATAGTAGGTATATAATGCATGCACCTAAGTTGCCGTATCCACTTAAATATTTGCATGCTAAGTAATTACAATGAATTAAAAATGTATCTACACAATATTTATCCTACCTGCTGAAATCCTACGTGTTATTATATCCAACAGATACAATTTATGTAAAAACTGTACATATATCTACATTCAACTTATGCATGTACATAAGACAAACGAATTGAGAACCTTATTTGAAGTGAGCCAAAAACAAAGTAGGTCAATCAAGCTAAGCTTAATAGGGAAGTTCCGAATGAATCAGAAACAGGGAACATTCGAGTAAATAAAAAATATCAGGACAACTCAACAAGTCCACGTATTGTTCCGATGCAGGCTTTTGTAACAACCACTTCCCCTCATCACAGAAGGTAGATAATGTAAAATCCGAAATCAACGGCGAGTCCAAAGCAAACTGTATTACGGGAATCGTCCCAAAATCCTATTTTCACAGCCCAGTTTGTTTTTATTGTACAAATTCCGTTGCCTTTTCAACTGTTTGTTTTACGTTTTTCCGTTTTTTAATATACGGCTCGACGGCTTTAATTGCTCGAAGTCTCCTGTTATCACTTTTTATGTTAGCTTTCTTTGTTAAGACCTGTAAAAATTGTTGGTTTTTATGGTTTTACGGAGTCAGTGTACAACTATACATGGGTTACGTAACTGGAAAATAGGTCAAATTGTACTGCATTACTTTAAAACTTCAATCCAATTTAGACTTTCGAAGATTTATTTATCCTGTGTTAAATTTTAAAACATTCCATTACTCCTGTATTCCTCTGATGGCTGTTCAAATGTATATTCAAGTAAAACAACAGTTCCAGGTTATTCTATTTCCAATCAACGCGCAAAAATCCAATTAATAGGTGCGTAGAAATGCCAACGATTTTATCAAGGTACCGATCAAAGCCAGAACCTCACACTCTAGAATCACTATCGATCACTAAAGAGGTAATTTAATTGACACTAATAATTTTAATTTAATCACCTTTGTGTTTTTTTATTTATTAGATATTCTTTTATAACATTTTCTCCTAAGGGGAATCATTTATTAACAGACAATCTACATACTATGTGGAGTTGGTGCATGCATTTAATACTAACACAATACCCAGCGCAGGTACCCATGTAAGAGTGTTTCTCTGGCAATAAAAGCTTAAAAACACATACGGGGTGATGCCGTGATAAAGGATGAAGGTTCCGTATTGACTGAAAATTAAACTCAAACGTAAAAGGATCTCCTAGATACGCTATTATCAATAATTTTACTGGGTTCTTATCAATAATATTATTTTTTAAATTATTTTGAGTTTATTACTTACTAGTAATAATACCTGAACAATTAATACGTAATTTATGCACAATGCACACCTATAACAGCATATATAGGTAATATCTATTATTTCCATTAGCTTTGCGAATGATTTAAATCAATAAACAATTATATGTATCAACCCATTATTTATATAGTCCCACTGCTGGGCACGGGTCTCACATCGTCAAGAAAATGCGAAATTGCGAATGATCATAGTAAAAAAAAAAACAATAAATCAACTTAATTTATGTTATTGATATTTAATGAATTTATTGAAACAAGAAAGATTTATTAAAACAATAATTTATTGAAACAAGAAAGAAGAAACGAAAAAAGATACAAAATTTTCCAATAGTGATTTTTTTTGTGGAACTATTTCCAAAATAGAGGTCTGCGTATATTATTTACAATCTGTTAACCGTCTTAGCGTACGGGACCCTAAAAGCAGACTATTCTGCGAAACTGTTATTGGATGGAACCCTTTATAAGAATGCAAATTTTATTGTTTTTGAACCGAAACGGAGGCTCTAAGGTGCACTTCATACTACCCTCATATCGCGGTACTTTACCAGTAATATCCAAATAATAGGGTGGTCAAACATTTTCTAGACCTCTTTCCCAACTTCAGGCAGTTTACACTTACATTGTAAAAGTGGGTTTTCAAGGAATTCAAATACCTTTTAAGTGTACTATACTTTTTAGAATTGGATTGTGTTCGGACCTTTTTAGAGCTGTCTTGCGTGTAGTTACGTAATACCCAGTATTTCCAGTAACGTTGATATAATAAAAATCTTTTATACAGTTCGTATAACTGTTACATATTTATGGTGGTCAAAATACATATTAAATAAACTTTAATAAACGTAAACTTTAATAGTAAATAAAAACCCATGAGCTAGAGTTTATATTTATCCACTTTAACTCAAAAGGAAGAGATAACAACGAAACTCAACGAAAAGTGCGCATATTCATCATGAGACAGACATAATAATTAATAAATTCCCCACAATTAATTATGCATAGAATAAATTCATACCATGAATCAGCCATTACGACTGGATGTTATGTTGCTTTGTAATTTATAAACTGCATATCCGTTTCCTGCATTTGAATAATAGAAAATATGGTTAGTGTACCGCGATGACAATAAATCTGGTTTTAGGTGTGAATTATTGATTATACAGGCATTGTTAATGAATCCAACGTATTATAATTTACTAGTATTAAAATAGAAAATTGAATTAACGTTCAAAAAGCATGCTGGTGCATGACTATCACCAATTATGCTCATAGCTTTGTTCTGGAGGAAAAAAAAATATCTTTTTCGCATGCTCATGCCTAGCACCTATTTAAGAATGTTTCTCAAGCTGTAAGTTATTTCCGCACTCGCTTTCGAATAGCTCTTGAATAATAAAATCAGCTGCCCACATTAATCCGAAAAAGTCATGAAAAAGCTTATCGTCTTTGTTCTTCGTTGTTCTCCAATAGAGAATAGAGTCCTGTTTTGTGTTGCCACAACACAAAAAATACAAAAATATTAACAATTTAATATTTATTACCTACTACAACGAATCTTCAATTAAGGACACTTGTACGTTAAATCGGAGCCCAGTTACAATACTCAAATAGTGCCTCTACCGCAGACAGTCAATACGATTGAAGCATTGTAATGAAATTAGCTGCCGAACTAAATCAAAGTCATGTGTAGGTATATGTATATTAAGGAACTCAAACACACGTCCGTGCGATAACTTACAGGTTGTGACGAAACCCCCGTACATGAGTAACAATATTTACTTAGGCCCGGTCCCGTTTAAATTATTCACAGCGTTATACCAACATATTTATAGCATGTCTGCGGTCACCCCATTATTCTTTGTTATTTTTTGTGATCTGCAGACTTTAAAATGCCAGCGGCTTTGGAATAACATTAAAAAAAGTAAAATTAAAGTTGGTTTTCAATATTATGTAGTTTATTCGTATACAGGTACGAAATTGTTAACAGATAAACGAGTCAACAATTAAATATAGATACTATAGTCAATATTTTGTTCACCTTATAAACGAAACCTCTTGAACTTTATAATGCACATAGGTATTACTTCTAGAAATTTAATAAATACCTACCTTCGAACTAATAAATAAAATTTTCTCTTAGCTCACACCGCTAAATAAAAACAACCCTTGTTTAAGAACGATGCCTATTATTACCGTTGTATACTGAAACCATTTTTATTTCGTCTCCGACTCTATATTCATTGAATAAACGACACCAATAGGGTCACCATGATTTGGAGTTATACCATAATATTAATTTATTATAATTATCTTGAATTTTTTTATGATTTGATCTGAAAATTTTCTTCTAAATTTCATATAACATACCATCACGCCTGTATTCCCTGAAGGGTTAGGCAGAGGTGTACTAATGTACACCCACATTTCGCCGGTATGTTTAGGTCCCATGTAATAGGGGGCGAGCCTATTGCCATTAACCGGGCACAAATCCAGACTCCGAGCTGCTACTGGGAATTTCAGATAAAAACCCAATAACACTTGCTCGACCTGGGGATCGAACCCAGGACCTCTAGCGTAGCAGTCGCGCTTAGGACCACTAGACTAATGAGGCAGTCTAAATGATTGATATGATGATATGATATGATGAGGCTTCTAAATTTCATTAGTCTTTAAATCACTGTCAACATTTTGTCCTAAAAATAATAAATTCTTCCCAGAATTTTGGGTGCGGCGGTCTTTTAGTACCTACTTTATGAAGTCTTTAATATACATAAAAATATATGCATATACATAACTATATAAAATCAATGGCCATGTCTTAATTTTGCTAAAACTCTAAAATGGCTCGACAATTATTTTTTTATGGTATTTTTGCAAAAAAATCTCAACAGACAGCGTCATAAAATTTTCCCGAGGGACGCCGGGTACAGACAGCCAGTAAAAATCTCTTGCAACATTGTTATAAAATCTGTCCACACAACTAAATGGTCACTACAATCGCAGCTCTCATTGTTCGTGTAATACCGGACGGCCTCAGTTAACCGCACGGCAATTATACTGAACGTTTTCTGTCTTTCACATCTACTGCTGGAAACTTAATTTCCTTCGGCTTGTTCATTGTTTCATTGTAAACGATTTTGTGTAACTCTGTCCTTTTGTAAATTGTGGGAATTTTTGTTATATTTATAATATTTAGTAACAAAATTGGCGAATTTTAGGTTCAAATTATTTAGCATTTTATTCTTGAGTTCCATTAATTTCTTTAGTAGGCTCTGCTTTAAATGATGCTTTAAATAATGAACACGAGTTAATTGGTACAGCGTTATAAAATCTCTATTTATAAAGTATCTCAACCCTAACTATTGTAGAGCTCTTAATGAGAATGACCATAGAGGTTTGTAGCCGAACGACCAATTTTATTAAACATAGTGTATAATATACCTTACTCAAATTAATTACGCCCACAAAGGTTGAAGGATGATATTTGATAAGATTAAAGAATAAAATAATTCAATAGAAGAACAGCTAGGTACTAACTCGCAATTTTGGTTAAGAACAAAACACCTACCTTATAAATAACAGATTGATGTTGTAATCTACTTTCAAAGTTAATTTAAATAAGATTATACGGAAAATAATAAATAATATTGTTTCTTTGAAGCGTGAATCTCCGAAGATAGGACGTTATTTAATTAATCGTGATTTCACAGAAATTTCAATTATTTGTTGTGAAAATTAGTATCTTACTTAAAGGGAATACTTTCGTAAGCTACGCTTAAAAGTTATAAGTTGAAAACTTAACCCGTATTGAATTTTATTACTTCGATAGGTATAGATATAACTCTAAATTTTTGCGAAGTATTTAAATCATTTATTTAGTTGCAGAGTCCGACTTCGAATGTTGGGCACTTCTGTCTTTTAGAAGTCACGTGCAGATCAGAAATAAAGTTTCCGTTGCCTGAGCGGTTAGGATAACATTATGAGGAAACCTTCTCATTTATAGGATCCAAGTTTTTGAAAAAGTGTGATGTTTGCTAGCCCGCTCTAGGCTAATATTATGGATATGGCCTAAAAAAATTGTTGGTTCATTTTTTATTTTATGGGCCATGGCATCTCTTAGAAAAAACCTTTGGAAATATTGAGAAAGCCCATTTGTCACAATCCAACATCACTGTAGTGGCCTTCTTAGTCAATATAAAAATTAAATGAACAATAAGAAAATACATTGAAAACCATTGCAGTAGTGTACTTATAGGACGTTATAATAAAAAATGCAATATTCAACCATTAAAAATCACTGCTATCCACTTTCGCGTAAAAATGTACTTCAAATAGGAGAGCAAACCATGCTTGAATTTTCTGAAATCTGTACAAACACCATAAAATTGTTCACATTCCGTTAGCACTTTGTAATAGCACCATACATTTTGTTACGGGACAACCTGGGAAAGCTACAAAAATGCGCGTTTGCCGATCTTCGGTCAGAAGCACCAGTGAAGTGTTGTAACAATGAAATAAATTTTATTTTTTACCATGGATGTGGTAAGCAAAAAGTCTATCAGAGAATGGTATGTTATTTATTTTATCGATTTTCACTTGTTCGGAAAGTCATAAATATAAACTAATAACATAACATCTGACCTGTATTCCCCGAAATGTTAAGTAGAGGTGTACTAATGTAAACCAACATTTGGCAGGTATATTTTTGATCTCATGGGGATCGAACCCAGGACTAATGAGGCAGTCAGATATAAATTAATAAAGATGCACAAATCAAACTCTTGAGTTGGGAAGACGGCATAAAAGGAAGTATCCACAGCACTGGGAATATGAGGTGAAGTCAAGTTACACCAATATGGGCATTGGATAATGAGATGTTTAAAAAAACAAACAGCGCCCTGTAGCCGTTTGCTTTTGATAGATTTGTCGCTGTTTGTTTTTCTAAAATCTAAAAAAAACAGTAAGCTGATCTCGCATTGTATCGTATCGTAAACAGAATATGTATAACTTGACCGTAGTCGTCACAACTGCATAATTATTATTGTACGGTGCTTTTATAAGTGCTAAGATTAAAGAGGTCCAAAATAAAAATCTAACACTATTTAAAAAATGGCAAACAAAACCCGATTGAAAGAAGAAGAAAGAAAGAAACAGTTTATTATGATTACTATTAAAAACAGTTTATTAATATAATATATGATTGCGGAAAGTTGTATTCATAGGTCCTTCCATTTAAATGCAAAAATACTTGTCGCAACGATATCCTTTATTTTTGTGTATCCCAACTTCCTCAACGTTCCTGTGTGCCCATGCCGTAGGCTTACTGGGAAATTCGTGGGAATGCACATTTGCAGGGTCGAATGTCCGGAATACCTGTATTTATTCCACGTATGTTTTTCCTTTGTACGGCGGTAAATTAGTGATGTGAACAATGTTTACGTTTCGACGACTGCTGCACTCAGGAACGTCTGCACGCTTTGTAAGTGAAATTTTACTGGAACTTATAGTGAACGTGGGTCGATTGTGAAGATTACCTAATTATATTCCTACGTTTATAATTAGGTATTTACAGCTATTGTCAATTCTATTCTACGTTATCATTTGCTCATTTATTATAACTTCCTATGTTTTCTTATTTTAAGTGATTTTATTAACACGCTTTTATTAGTTCCAGTTGTACCTAACTAACTAACCATGTAATAAAATCTTAGTTTTTTTCTATGTCTTGGCAACACACGAGAGTACTTGAAGAATGACGACCTTATTTTGTACTATGGGTGTGACGCACACTACTCCTGTTATGATATTTACTTAGACATAGTACAAATGTTTTCAAAATGTGTGTGCCTTCCTGGTATGAAATAAAATACTTTTCTTTCTTTTTTTCTTCTTTCTAAGAACATTCTTGTTAGTCTATTTACCAATGCTTGTTAATATCTAAACTAGTCTCACTTCCATCTTCCATCAAAGAGGCCTAATAGTCCCATGGGACAAGAGAAGCGAACATGTTATGTGCCGTACTTAAGAGTACAGAGTAAGTACACCGATAAGTTGAAGTCAACATTAATTTAATCGTTGAAAGGAACCGTGTTCTCTAGGCAGAAAGCATTAAATTCGAACAAAACAATTCCAATATTAGTAGTTCAATGCGGAAGCCGCGAAACGGTACCATCGAGTACACAATCCATCCTACAAGTTGCGATTGATTGAACAAACTACTGACTCCTGCTGAGAACTGTTCGCCTTAAGACGGTCTAACCCGGAAAATGTTTGCTCTACTTATCCGAATATCCGTTTGGAATCAAACTGCTTCTGTGAATTTCTCCTGTTCCTCAATTTCGACGTGACTCTACTGTATGCAATTGTAAGTTACTTACATAAAATTTCAATTAGTAAGCATATTTTTTTTTATATTCAAGCAAAGTTTACAGAGTTATCATTGTGAATATTATTATCTTTTGAAATACTTTCACAATAAACATTCGAGCCTTGATCTCCTAGTATATTTTTGGCATTACCATTTGATATATTTTTGGCATTAGTATATTTTTGGCATTTTAGCGTTATATTTATATACTTACTATTGTTTTATTATTTTTATACTAGTGTTACAAATATGTAAGTACATAATGTGTTGATGACAGGTCTGAGACGTACACACAATTCAAGTAAACACCCTTTCAGGCGCTGACATCAAATATACACGACTGAACACAATAAAACTATTTGAAGTCGGTCTTTCAAAATTTTTTTTTTTTTACATTACTTGTTGGCTAGGCGAATCATTACTCCAAGCACTTTGAGTCTTCCGAAATACCAAAAACATACTAACAACAAAAGCCACACGTAATTGTTGCACGGTCACCCATGTAAGTGATAAAAGAGTCCATATAATTTTTTTCTTTCCCCACTAGCAAACCAGGCGACATCATAAATATGTATAGTGGGAATCAAGCATGCGTCGCGTATAAAACGCCGCCGAAAATGCGATCTTGTGGGAGAGAAGGTGCTTTACACTAACTTAGGAACGACTGGAAGTTCGGCAAGACTAACTAAATTTGTGGAAGGATGGCATTTATTTATTACCTTGACTACTTGGAGAATTTTAGCTTAGCATTTCCCAATACGAAAAAGCGTTTAATGTGTCTTTTGCCCTCTAGCAATGGATGAACGGGTAAAGGGATCAGTTACCTACGTATCTCGCTTATAAAAAAGTCTTGGAATTGATAAATCTTTACACTGACTCATGTAATGCACGTATAATAGACCACATCATTGCTAACACCATACAAGAACAGCGAACAGTGGGAGTAGGTACATGAGTACCTCATCCTCCTCTTCTAGTCGTTTGCAATCTACTGAGCATCATGATGTGCTCGACTTAACTTTTTAATGTTCTCTCTCAATTTGTGACGATCTTTACCCAAGGTAGCCAGGTGTTGTCTTACTTGGTGTGACCATTTTATGGGACTAAGCCGTCGTGGTCTCTTTTCATCCATCTTCCCGGTGATCTTAAGCTTTTCTCGGTTATTGGATGATTTTCGGGCGATATGCCCGAAGTATTGCAGTACTCTTTGAAAGCAGTGTAAGTACATCAGTACATCTCTTGGAAATGTATGAATCAATGTATGTGTGTGTATTTGTGTGTATGTATGTATGGATGTGTGCGTGTGTATATGTGTGTATGTATGTGTGCGTGTACGCGTGGGTGTAAACGCTGCGTTCTACCTTCTTTAATTCGACACCAACTTTGCATATCGTACAATACAATAGTAACTCGACCACATCTAGGCGCCCTAGATCCGTGCGCGACTGACTCACACACGGTTTATTTACCCCTATTTGCATAGAAACGTTTTTTGTGGGCGTCCTTGTTTGTATAGAGGATAGGTGGAAAAAGCTTTCGTAAGACTAGAACTTGAAAGTACGACGCCTCAGACAGATTTGTTTGTATTGAATGTAGTGTGTTTATTTTTTTATTTCACTTCGCTCTACTGCAACCTCAGTAGTTGATATTCACTGTAGTTTGCGGTGGCTGAGGTTTTCTTGAAAGTTTTTGCTGCATAATAATTTATCGTTTAACTCCGCGTTTGTTATTTTAGTCGTTTTGTCATTTTAGTTGTTAAGACTGGGAGAGGCACAAAGAAAATCTAGCAATCTATATCTCACAATCGTGAGATATAGTTTTTATTCAAACTGAATAAACTTATATTTTTTCTTTCTTTCACTATCATTTGCTACTTAATTATGATCGAAATACTAATTAAACTGCCAGCTTTGTTTTGTAGGCGCACAAAGTAATTTTTGTATTTGTTAAAAATATCTATTCTGGACTTCCTTTTACTAGACTGATATTGTCTGGTCTACAGGTACCTATACAATACCAATACAATATCAATTACCTTTACATTTATTATTTCATATAACTATACAATAGTTAACTACATTTTGCATTCAACTTCTCGTAACTATTTCATACTTCCAACAACGTTCCCAAACTGAAATCATCTTTTTTTATTGAACATTGACTACGTGGTGAATTTTTCAGGAATGATGTAGCTCCATCTATGAGGATTTTCCAAAGTAACAAAAAATGTATCTAATAATTTTAATTTTCTTGTAGGTACTTACTATTAAGTAAGTAAAAGAAACATAACTTCTATTCTATTCTTAAACAAAACAAGGTAAAAAATAAAAAAGATTTGCCAGTGGTTGTCCCAAGTATTATCATTCCGCCAAAATTGTTTAATTCGACACGACGGGAAGGCCAGACCTGAACCTTCTTTATCCTCGGCATTTGTAAAGTAATCCCTTGAAAATTAATTACCAACCGGCAACCATTGTAAGGTACATTCATGAATTACTCAACCTTTAAAGCTTAAAAAGATATTAACCTAAGAATATTGGAAACGTAAGCAACATTTTTGGAAGTGTTTGTTTTTAAAGATATATTTTTTATTGTTTATTTGGTATTCATAATCAAATAATATTATTAAATGGTAACTTTAGATAAAGTTCAGTAAATAATTAATCACTTCTAAATCCCAGGATTAAACGTAATTTTAATTAACCCTAGATTGGAGGAGGTTTATCCACTTTAGGTTACTTCCTTTCTCGAAGATTAGTAATATATTTATTTTATAAATTTTCAAATCCTCATAAAAAATATTCTGAAACTTAATGTGTCTGTTTGTTCTTGTTACTTGTGTCTACACCTCACACATAAAGAGCTAATGTTTAGTTACCTATAAAATATACGATAGGCATCTTAATCATCTTATTTACGTTATCTTTTACACATATGCTTGCTAAGATTGTGGCGAGTCTTAAGTATATCAGCCTCAATAAACCCGCGAACTATGGAGCTTGTACTGAAACTTTTTAATAATTCAACTGATTTGATGTAATTTTACTCCGCAACCACATGCTAGTGTAGTCTTCTTACTGCGTTTGTACTCCTGTTTATGACGCCATTTTTGGTACAAGTTATTTTTAATAAATTGACTACCTACATAAATAAAATATTATATACAGACAAATTCGTGTAAATAATGACAATAAATTGTACAAAACCTATATTTTGAATGTGTTTATTACGACATTAAGGTTAAATTGTGCTAGTTGATACTTGATAGTTGAACTGCAATTTTAAAAGTAGGTATATTTAAGCTAAGTTACTTTATGAGAGAAAATCATTTTCAAATATAAAACAATCATTTCAAATTATGTAAACTCTTACTTGTAAACAACGTCACAATAATGCCATTCAATAATATCTTTATTAAATCTTTATAATTCAAGTTTAAATGCCTCATTAGTCTAGTGGTCCTATTTTTTATTTATTTTTGTTTTATTTGCTGCTTATGGCTATAATATCACTATGACCGCAGTTGGTCTATTGTGATCGCCACTTAATGATTCCGAGTTCACCGCTGAACCCTGCAGCTACTATAAACTGCAGGATTAGCAACATGTGGTGTGTAGTTGTCCTAAGAGTGGTCCAAGTCCCAGGCTGAGCAGTGTTATTGAATTTTTTTCTATGAAATTTTCAGTAGCAGTTTGGGGTTTGGAGTTTTAACATATGCCCGGTCAATGCAATAGGCTTGCCTCTGTGGTCTCGAACAATCCATTAAGTACACCTCTGCTAGCCTTCGGCATCGGGGAATACAGGCGTGATGGTATGTGATGCTAATATAAGCTTCAAATACGCTGACCTCAACGCGAGGTCTGCTTGTATCTCCGTCCCTACGGAGCTCGATGTCTAGCGAGCCTCTTAGAGGCTTCCGCCGCTGAAAGGGTGTGTGGTCAGGCGAGCAGCCCTAAACTTACCTTGAGAACCAATTTGTTAAATTATTTAACAGACCCCTTGAGGACGAGCGGAGGTCTGAGGCTTCTTGTATTATATCCATGTAATGTGAAGCGAACGAGCAATTTCAATAAGCAAAGCGGTCACCTGTAAACGCTAATGGACAGAGTGGCAATCATTGATTTGTATTAGAATTTAATAAACAAATTTACAGTTACCTATTAACGTTCGCCCTGTGGCCGAATTTACCGCAATATTAATATATAGATTTGTATAACGTAATTTACACTCACAGGTCGCCGGTAGGTATATTTAAGGGTCTCTTGTCTGTATATGCTAACCTATTGTCATTAACCGAACAAAAACTCCTGAGTTAGAGTTTGTTATTGAGCTGCTATTGAGAATCTCCTAATAGAATACACAATAACACTTCGCTCTACGTAGGAATTACATCCTCTCAGCAACCGTGGTTGCGATCAAAAAATGTAAATTCAATTTATCCATTGAGATTACAGTTATTGATAACATCAAATATGTAAAAATATAGAAACTACCAAATAACGTAAAACAATATAAACTTGATTAGAATAACAATCCGATTGGTGCAGTTATTGAGCGATCGGTTTGTGCGCAACAAGTCGTGGGTTCCATTCTCGCCAGAAACATATTTTTCAATGGCCATTTCTATAGGACTCTGGGTGTTATGGGTATTTCTGTGTTATATAATAATTGGTGATTTTATACCATGAAACATGGGAAAACCTTAGTGTGGAGTTTTTTTATAATTATCATAACAAGCATGTTCAGATAGTAGGTACGTAATCAGAATATACAAAATACATTAAGGCGCTGACAACAGCTAACAGAAATCGACGTTTCGGTATTTTGGCCACGCCTACTATTGCTCCGATTATCTAGCGCTCCTTTTTAAAAGAACGGTGATGAAGCGAACTATCAAATAAGAAACAAAATCAATAATGAACAATGAGTCAATAGATGGCGCTGTGTTGTATTTATTGCTCTGTACTAAAACTAGAAATGAATTAGAACAGTATGAATAGTTATTATAATATTAATTATTATATGCAACTTTATTTAAAATGAATTAAAAACACTATATTTAAATGTAAGGAAAATAAAAACCCACACTACTTATACTAGCAAAATTTTCATTATTTTTAAATACACTATTCATTTGTTTGTTTTTTGTATAATATTATCTATTTATATATAACATACCATCATACAATAATACCATCACGCCTGTATTCCCCGAAGGGTTAGGCTGAGGTGTACCAATGTACACCCACATTTCGCCGGTATGTTTAGGTCCCATGTAATAGGGGGCGAGCCTATTGCCATTAACCGGGCACAAATCCAGACTCCGAGCTGCTACTGGGAATTTCATAGAAAAACCCAATAACACTTTGCTCGACCCGGGGATCGAACCCAAGACCTCTAGCGTAGCAGTCGCGCTTAGGACGACTAGACTAATGAGGCAGTCATAATAAGACAATAATAATAATATGTACATTATTGAAAGTAATCATTTTCTACTCCTAATTCCACATGCGGGGACCTCCTGAGCTAGACCCATATATTTTAAACCGACTTTAAAATAAGGAGGTTTTCCCCTACAAAAATTGTATTAGTATATAATGTTTGCGTATTATATATTTCTATACAATTGTAAGTGTCCATATCTCTGGGCAAACGTAACAGGTACTTATGAGTTTATTTTATTAACAAACAAGATTCCGCCTGCGCACGGTGGTCCAAGTGCCCTACAAGCGAGGTCATAAATACCTTACTTTATTAAACTTGTTAAATAGGATTTTTTCTGAAGGGTAAATAATAAAAAAAATGCTTCACTGATTACATTAATGCTTTATTTACATAATTTAATACACAGTACAATTAACTGTACATATATGTACTGTTCAATATAAATTTAAATTATCAATATTTGAGATTTATTCTCCCTCGTTCGGAAATACATGTGATTATGATATTAAAGCTATTCATGAAAGGGTTATCATTAAATATGTATTCTTTTATATATTATACATATTATGTACAACAAAAGACAAGAAAACTAAAACTAACATCTTATTTTCAAACGTCAACATAACCACAACTAACTACAACAATCAACCTAATTTAAATTATACTAAATCTCTACTAATATTATAAATGTGAAAATAACTCTGTCTGTCTGTCTGTCACGCCTAAACCACTCAACCGATTTTGATGAAATTTGGTACTGGGATAGACTAAAGCTTGAGAAAGGACATAGGCTACCTTTTATTACAAAAAATAGTCTTGATGGGGTTGAAATAGGGGGTGAAAGTTTGTATGGAAGCTCGTCATTTTTCAAGATAAAACCATGAAACTTTATATTAAGAAATAAATAAATATTAGTTTTACCATTTTTGAAATTTCGACCTGTGTGGGGATGAAATAGGGGATGAAAGTTCGTTTAGAAGTCCAAACAAAGTCAAGTTTAGCCCCGGAACCGATTATGATGAAATTTGGAACAAAAATAGACTAGACCTTGGGAAAGGATATAAACTACGCTTTGTTGTAAAAAAGGGGTTGAAATAAGGGATGAAAAATTGTATGGGAGTTGGTCATTGTTGAAGATAAAACGATGAAACTTTGAATTTAGGCACATGATAAGAAGTAAAAATTTGTTCCAGTGTTTTTAAAATTTTGACCGGTGTGGGAATAAAATAGGGGATGAAAGTTCATATGGAACTCCAAACAAAGTCACGCTTTGAAGCCCAACCTCGGAACCGATTTTGATGAAATTTGGTAAAAATAGATAAGACCTTGGAAAAGGAAATAAGCTACGTTTTGTCGTAAAAAAGGGGTTGTAATAAGGGATGAAAAATTGTATAGGATTTTGTCATTGTTGAAGATAAACGCTGAAACTTTGTGATTAGGCACTTAGGCATAAGAAAAAAAATTATTTGATATGGGGTTTTTGAAATTTCAAACTGTGTGGGGATGAAATAGGGGATGAAAGTCCGTTTGGATTTTGACGAAATTTGGTACAAAAATAGATTAGACTTTGAGAAAGGACCAGTCAAAATCGTGTTGTCCACGCGGGCGAAGCTGTGGGCGGAAAGCTAGTTTTTAATAAATCTAAAACCTGCCTCGACATAAAGCTCTTTTTCTTATGGGGAAGTTTCCGAAGACCAGTAATGAATGGGTCTGAGCTGAGTCTCTTAAGTAAGTAAGAGGAAGTCTGTTAAGTAAGTCCGTATTCGTAAGTACTCGCGACATTTTTCTCGTGTGATCCCGTCTGAAGGTCTTATAATTTTTGTTGTTAGATTCTGTTGCCTCTTCGGATAATTCCCCGATAGATAGTAAAGCATATTGTGCTACTTCAGCACCATGGATGAGGACTTTGTGAACGGAAGCTGGGAGAATAAACCACGGATATTCTTGAATTAAAAGTCACGCGGTTTCCAAAGGATATTCATTAAATTTATCCGAATCAATATTAAAACCCGAGGATAAGGCTTGTAAAATTGTGGAACAACGTTCAATCAAATCTTTATTTAAGCCAGTAATTTCAACTGAAACTGCAATCAGAGAACAATAATTTTCTACTACTACTAAACTACTAGTTTACTATTAAACCTAATCTACGTCTAAACTCATTCTGAACATACGATTTCCTATCTGCTACTTGTCTCTTCTCATCATCCGACCTAACCTGCCACTTCTTAACATCCATCCTGTAAGAAAGATGAACAAAATATTCGAAAAAGCAAATCCAAGAATGTAAAGGAGATAGGCCAAACTCAAACCTACTTGGTCATGGTCGGTTCAGCCAAACCGCAATATCCAGACACGTGTATTTCTGTTAATGGACACAAATTTGAGGAGGTAAAAAAGTACAAATACCTTGGTACGCGGTTAAATGCATCTAGGGAGAGTGAGCAGAAAATAAAAACCCGTATCGAAATCGCTAGCAGATCTTTTAACAGGATGCAGCGTGTTCTCTGCAACCGTAACCTCAATCTTCTTTTGCGTATTAGAATGCTTCGCTGTTCTATCTGGCCCATCCTTCTATACGGATGGGAGGCTTTGACGGTTAAAGAAGACCTCAGGAAACGTATAGAGGCGTTTGAAATGTTACGAATGAGGAAGTTCTCCGACGAGTAAAGCAGAGACTGAAAATAATAATAATAAAATAAATGATATTTTGAAAACCTTCAAACAGAGAAAAGCTTCCTACTTAGGACATTGTTCGTTTTGATAGTAGAAAATCTATACAAAAGAAAAATAACACAGCTTATCAACTTTTTTCACTTGAATTTATCAAAAAACCTAAAGATCCGAAAAAACCGGGTACCCGGTTCCGGCTTGACTTCGGAACCGAAAGAACCGGTTCCTTAAATAGGGCCGGCTCGATGCTTTAATTCCATTGAACGAATCCGAGCGTGTAGGGAACTCAATCCATATTTGTAAATATCTTTATATTTTTGGTTTCCTTCTAATTAACTCTTAAAAGTTACTAGACAGATTGGATCAGTCATTTTCAACTGAAACTGCACTATAAATATTTTGGCCAGATGTTCTATAAAAACTCCGAAACAGGGGTTTCTAAAAACTTATAGTCTTATCGTAGTGTGTTCCATCAGGGTATACAATTTGATTTTTGCATAGCTTTCTGTTATTGTAACATCTTCTTTGGCTGGATAGCACTGATTTTTTTCTTTGACCAGCATGTAGTAACTAGGGTAGGTCCCCCATAGACTGCCCCGCCCACTGCCACTTCAGCTTGCTTATCCTTTGAGCTGTGTCGAAAACTTTAGTTCTTCTCATTCCTGATTTGGTTGCGTAGAGAAATGCCAAGCATAGCTCTCTCTATAGCTCGCTGAGCGACCTTGAGCTTTCTTATGAGGCCCATAGTGAGAGACCACGTTTGTGTGCCATAGGTCATCACTGGTGACACACACTGGTAAAAGACTTTTGTCTTAAAACACTGTGGTAATCCCGACGAAAAGACGTTGCGAAGTTTCCCGAACGCTGCCCAGCCGAGTCGGATTCAATGAGTGACCTCCTTTTCGGAGTTGGACCTACTTAACTGGACAGTTTGTCCCAGATGGAACAGAAGCCAGGTGGTGCTTTTCTTTAAAAAAGGTGATAACACCTTATTAAAGAATTATAGACAAATCTGGCTTCTAAGCCATGTCTATAAGTTGTTTTCCAGGGTTATCACGAATCGTCTCGAGCGCAGGTTTGATGACTTTCAGCCTCCCGAACAAGCCTGCTATGCTATTCTGTAAAGATTTCACAATCGAATTCACGTGAATCGACAGTGAAAACTCTATTTGGTATTCTGTAACAAATGTGAAATCTACACTAGCGCTACTAAATGAGAACGTAAGTGATGCGAACTAATTTCAAGTGAGAACATGATAATTTGACATTAGTTGGTATTCTATATCTAAGATTTCGATACTCACTTCGCAAGTCACTTCGATTCTTTATGTCAAATCAAAAGTTAGTATTTTGCGTGTGATATCTCAGGTGAAAAGTTTTAGAAATTCTATTTCTTTGATTTTAACGATTTTAAAGAATGCTAAGTACGAAGGTTAGTATCTTAAAAAATAATATAATTAATATTATTCTCATTTTTACCAAATTTCCGGTAAAATAACGTTTATTTTTTCAGTTGACACAATCGTTTCTTTTGTTGTACTTTATTGAGCGAAGCCTGCGAATAGGCTTTGAAAACCAGCCTGCGATGATAAGCCCAACTAATATTTTTATCACTTTTGAGTCGTCGGACTACGAGTAATTTACGGCATGCTTCACAACGACATGTGCAATTGAGCAGGGTTGCCTGTACCGATGATGATGATAGGTCTTCCATACACGATGGACGTTATAGAACCTCAAACGGATGACATTACAGAAAGACTAATCTACGTAATTGACTATCAAAATAGGTTGTAAGTAAATATTTAAGGATATTGCAAAATAGATTGATCTGTGTGCTTGGTATTATCTACTAGACCTCATAACATAATGTATAGGCCATTGAATACTTGGAACTTTATTAGTTGGGAAAAAATAAAAAACATTTAAGTGTATTTAATTTTGTTTTATTACTTTCGGGTTTTGCCTTTAGTCCCTCTTCAGTCTTCCAGAACTTGATTCGTGAGTACAGTTAGGACTCTTGCATCCCATTCTAAGTTTAGGTCACCCTCTTGGAAAATGCAGGTAGATATATAGTGACTAACGAAAATAGAGGGACAGCTAGTTGGAGTGTTCCTGTAAAATAGTTTTTATTATTGTAACTGCAGCCTCACATGTTCAGTTGTTCATAATTAGTTGCAAAACCACCATTTTCTAATTCATAATAATCACTATTTTCCCTATTTTAAATAATTCGGGAAATTCTTTAATAATTATATCATTATTCCTGCCAGAGCAGCTCATGTTACAGGTTTTTACTACACATTTGTTTAAATACTAGGAAATTTCAAGGCATCGTAGTCTTGTAGTTGTCTTTATATTTACTAAAATACAAAGACACTAAAATAGGGAGCTTACATTAGGACCTACCTTAATCAACTTCTTTCTTTGAATTTTATGTGCCTCCAATGCATTCAAATATCTTGTAATTTTATACCACAACATAGAAGCAGCTACCTTGGCTCATTGATTGATAGAAAACTTTCTGCCAATGGAGTTTATCTTTCAAACACTGCAACAAAGTCTTGACTTGAGCCCCTGAAGGTGAGAAACATGTTCGAGGGATCTGAAATAAAGCAATTCATTAATTATTATATTTCCACGAAAAAGGTAGTTGGCGATACATATGTTCATCAGAAATACTTACTGTATGTTGATTGAAATTATTTAAGTTGTTCACTGGTAAAACACAAAGAACCAAACAAACTACGCCCCACAAAACTTTGTTTTCGTAGATACATTACGTAAGTTCCCATGAGTAGAGTTTGTTTATTTTATTTATAAAGTCACCTGAGGAATGACGCCAAGGCATTTAGTTTTCTTCCACACACAAATTATGTTAAATAAATAACTTAATAACAAAGTAAACTCGGAAACTTAATGATTTAGATAAAGAGTGTTCAAAATACTGTAAAAGTATTTTTTTTCTTATCATATTGTTGAAAAAAAAGCAATCGTAAATGTTAACCGATAATCGAAATCATGGGAGGACGGCACTAGTGTTATCGGTAGATCTCACTTGAGTTTTCGATACTCATTTCACTTCACGCGACCTTGACATGTGTTACAGAATACCAAAACGTTTTCATCTAAAGTGACCATCGAAGTGAGAGTGAATTCGAGATGAGATTCGAGTTCGAAATCTGTTATTTACAGAATCGCACTACTGATTCCGAAAAGGTTTTAGTACCATAGTCCACATACTACGCTGCGGCAGATTATACAGAAGACCGAGGAATTTAATCTGCCACTATGCTTAGCGTTTGTGGACTATGCGAAAGCCTTTGATTCGATTGAAACTTGGCCGGTGCTGCAATCTCTGCAGCGGTGCCACATTGACTATCGGTATATCAAAGTGCTGAAGTGCTTATATAAAAACGCCACCATGTCGGTCCGAGTACAGGAACAGTGTACGGAGGCAATTCCGTTGCAGAGAGGTGTTAGACAGGGAGATGTTATTTCCCCGAAACTGGTTACCTCTGCAATGGAAGATGTCTTCAAGCTTCTAAAATGGAAAGGCTTTTGGCATTAACATAAATGGCGAGTATATCACTCACCTTCGATTTGCCGACGATATTTTAGTCATCGCAGAATCGCTGCAAGAGCTCAGCACAATGCTCAATGACCTCGACCGAGTTTCCCAACAAGTGGGTCTTACGATGAACATGGCCAAGACAAACATCATGTCGAATGCCCATGTCGCGCCCATTTCTATATCTATTGGGAACTCGAAGTTTTTGACGAGCACGTCTAATGAGAAATCAATTAAACTAAAATATATTTTTTCTTGTAATAAATATAAACTACCTTATAACTCACAAAGTGCCCGTTTGGCGCACCATGTGTCTTAGAACTAAATAAAGCTCTTGATATGCGTAGTATGATAGTGAAAACCGTTACAATACATATTTTGTGTTTTGAAACGCTATGTTCGTTTAAATCTAAATACACATATGTATATATCCTCTGACTGTAAATAGGCAATATGCCTATTTACGGTTAAATAAATCGAAGTAAACATAATTATAAGAAAATTTAAAAAAATATATATTTCATTATCCTATATCTCATAAAGTGCACGTTTGGCGCACCGTGTGTCTTAAAACTAAATGCAGCTCCTTAATATGTGTAGTATATTAGCGAAGACCACAACAAGGCCGGAATCAGAAATTAGAGTGATCAATAAGGTCATTTTCTTGGTGAAATTCCATAAATGTTTTAAATAACTCCTTAAATACGAGAGATAGGAGAAAATTTGTCAGAACAAATTCTGAAGGCATGAGATAGTCAAGTACGTACATAATTAGTTTTTTAAATTAAAAAAAAAAATGTTTGAGGTGCGAATGTCCGACCTCTCCCATACATTCGTTCCACTGTGCGAGGCCGGCTACCGGACACCGCGCTACACACGACGCCAACTGTTCGTGAGAAATAGTGTTTATTCTTATTTTATATGTAGGTACAATGTTTGATATTTTATTTGTTATTAGTTTAAGATTTATTGTATTGTATTATAGTATTATATATACATGGGCTCTGTTGCCTGAAATAAATAAATAAAAATCTATTTCTCATGATTTCCCGTGGCTTTAAAAATATTTTTCTTGACTTTCGGAGTTTCCGGGTACTATATTTTTTTATCTCTGGATGCTATTGAAGAATACAAGCAACAAAAAATAGTACAATATTTTCTACACTTAATAGCTTTTTGCCATATTAAGTAAAAGTAAACGTCTCTTTTTACTGTAATGAAAATGAAATAATTCTAGGAAATATATTAATAATTATTATAAAAACTAAAAATAAAATAAAAAAGATCACAACAATAATAAACTGCACTTGTCACCAACAGGTATCGAACTTGAGACTCCAAATTCTCAATCATGGCATTTACCACTAGGCCAACCGAACACTACCAATTTAGACGAATTACGGTATCGTTTGTAGCAAATAGCGTATACTTTCATTATTGTTCGTGTATCTGTTTTGCCAATATGACATGTATGACACTATAAAAATTGTTGTTTTTTATTACTTTCATGACATGTTTTTGTTTGTTAGTATAAAAGGGCTTTTTGGGCTGGCATTTTTGTACGTTTTCCATTTCTACGGCAAATATTTTTATTTATATTTGAACTATAGTTATAGTTCAACCATATCCTTTACCAATGTCTTTAGTAACGTCTTTCAATCTTATTTGGGAACAAAATACATGTGCGGTCTTAGCGTCTGGTGTACGTAACCAGAAGATGCACGTTCGAATCCTGCCCGCATGTCGTATTTTTCCTCCACTAAAATAAATTAATAATGAAAAATGCCTAAAAAATACCTAAAAAATACAAAAAGACATATGTAATATGTTTTGAGGTATGTTTATGTTTGAAATTGTCAAACAACAAAATACGTAATGAACGGATAGCGCGCGGAGCGAAGCGACATAGGTCCGTCTAGCAGCACGTCTATGCGATCACTGTCGGATTGCATAGAAAAGAAAGAGAAGCGCGGTGATGCGACCCTCGCAGCCACTCGCAGCTTTTTACAAAACCATAAAACAATTAATTACTAAAAAATAAGTTAAGTTATCGAAAATGTAAAGCAACCAAGTTCTGTATTTAAATATGATACGTTATTGTTATTAATTTTACCAACGTGCATTGCTTAGTCATAGAGATATTTTTGTTTAGAATTCGTTTTAAGAGCTTAGTTTACAATTTTTTTGGATCGAGAAAACTTTTCAAAAACGTGTTTTCAAAGCAACAGTTTTCTCCGGAATATGTTCAAGATTAACATATATTTTTTTCGCTGTCACAAACTTTATGGATTTGGCTAAAAACTTGTTTAAAATATGCCTATTTGGGTGTTGTCAGCGCCTTAAAAATTTCTGTAAGAATATTTTATATAGGACACAATTTATCTTCTTAAATAGATTAAATAATGCAGGAAAAGTTATTTCGGTCTGGAAAAAATATGAAGATTAAAATTTTATAGTAATAATCCACTATTCACCCTTAACCTTTTATAATACCAATTGTATGAATTAAATTAATCATCTGTGTTACCCGCATTCAGTAGAATACATTTATCTCGTCCACCTGCTGTGGGGACAGAAAAGAAAAACATTCTCGAAAAAAAAAGTTAATTAATTACGTATGCAAATTGACGAAAAAGTCGTCTCGTTCTGAGTGGCGAGCGAGACGAGATAATGAGATTGTGCAGCCTGAAGTCCCGTGATTAAATCATTGCGATGGAAAATGTTGAATTTCTAATGATTTTCGTTAGCACGGAAATCGGTGACGACATGCTATTTGGGTTTTATGAATTTGAATTCCGAATAACAAATTTTTTTGCGCGTAATCAAAACGAAATTACAGGGTACGATATATTTTTATTTTTTTTATGTTTAAAATATCGCAACCTTTTTTCATAACGTGCCGCCAAGGTGTGGACTTTTTAAATATAACCATATTTTTATGATCCTTGAACTGCGTTAATACAAAGTAATTAACCAGTAATTTGGTCTGGGCGATATGTTTCATTTACTAAGTACCTACACAAAACGAAAATATCCATTATTCCAAACTCCTAGAAATAAAATCCTACTACTATACCTACTCGTATCTACGTTTTCGTTATTCATTCTGAGCCATAAAGTAACAGAAAAAACTGTATTTTCGATTCAATTCGCAATCTTTACTCTACCGCTTCGAATAACGGAATATGAAGATTGGAAAATGGATTTGTTTTTTCGGTAATCATACATAGGTATGAGTCGCGCTTGTATGGTGTGATGACTTTACGCATTAATGTCAACGGTCCCTCGTTGCGAGACCTATCAGTATACATAGCACAGGGCCTACCTTTTGCCTCAAATAGTACCTTGGGATGCAAGTGAAACCACCGGCAACAACTAGTTTTATATTATTATAAACGTAAATGCAGTGCAGACCATTATAAAAACCACACAGTTAACGTCGTCCACCCGCATGTGATACGAATATCATTCTTAAAAATGTCGCCAACAAATCGCTGCTTTAGAACCCTTTCATTTCGGTTCTAGTCGGCAGTTTTTAGAGTCCCGTAACTCAAGTGTCCAAGAAAGACAACTAAAACTTAATTGTCAACTTTTATTCTATTTTTATTACAGCTGAAGTTGAATATCTAAAAATTACTATCAATTATCTATAATAATAAATATTTAAAAAAGGAAAGATTGTGCAAAGCGTATCGTAAAACAAACTAGTGAAAATGAAAACGGGGTCCATTATTTTTATATCATAAGAGTAGATCAATGTTCTTAAAAATTGATAGATTTTATCCCCCACAAAGGCTGCAGAAAACACACAAATAGTCTGCTTACTCTGCAGATTTTTTTTTATTGTTTTTATAGAAAAAAATAATTATATAATTTGCACGTGGTGTTGTCCCATATATAATGTACTACACAGTATAGTACAGTACAATGTACTATGTACACATTACAATTTACTATCCTTCGTACTATGCAGTATGTACTTTATAAGTATTTCGAACTTGCTCACTTGTTGTGCAAGTCGGCAAGTTCCAACAGCATTCACTATTGGAAAATACCTACGGTACCCCTTCACTAGAACGAAACTTGCGCTTTTCTGATTTTTTTTTCATGTACATGCAACTGCTGTGCGGAGACCACGCTCGTTACACGTCATTAAACGATACTTTACGGCAGACGGCCCTCGAGACTGCCAACCCCCTACTACCCGTCTATATCCCTCCTTAGTGCTGGACTGGATGTGCTACGGATTATGGGACCTCGCTTTGATGGTCAGTTGGCTTTTGAAGGGTCATTGTAAAATTCTCATATTCAACTATGGATTAAACTGTGTCTAATTTTGTGAAGAATATCATAATGAGGGTATTGAGAAAGTATTGCTTCTATTTATGTAATATAAAGGTTTTGTAATAAGCGCGGTAATATGTTTCATCTGATTTTAGTTACTGCGTGCCTATACCAAAAACAACTGTGTTGCCCGAAAGAAGCTGAGCCAAGTGAGATTGGGCTAGACATTACTGCCGCGTATCAGTTGAAATATGGGCCAAGACTAAATGTAAGGATATGACTAAGGCCAAATTGGAGGGACGAGCTTGACTACTATCGAAAGAACTAGGCCTCATTAACAGCAAACAGAGATGTGTGGAAAAGGGTAAAGGAAACCTCTACCCTGCTGTAGGACAATACAGGCTGTCCACTTTACTTAAAAAATGATTAAGTCTAATTTCCCTATAACATCCTAGGCCATGATAATATAGCTATAATATGCATATATTTTTTAATTATTAGTTTAATTCCATAAACAGACTTTTCGAGTCCTTCATAAATGCTGAGCTCATCCAGTAATTCTTTATCCACGATCTCGGTAACGTGATTTTTGTCAGACTACCAAACGCATGGCACATTTAATACAATTTTGCTGGTACTTAATTTCGACGAATGGAGTGTCGCCGCGTATTAATTAAGCTCAACTTAAAATATTGAGCGTATGTATGAAGAATTCATTAAATTTATTTCATATATTTTTTGTTTTTCCGGAGGCGTTAGATGGTACGAGTACGCTTGAATTTTTCAAATGAATATGTTTTGCTGGTTTTGGTATATGTAATTGCTTGAACATACATGCCATCACTCTTGTATTTCCCGAAGGGTTAGGCAGAGGTGTACTAATGTACACCCACACTTCGCCAGTATATCTAGGTCCCATGTAATAGGAGGCGAGCCTATTGCCATTAGCAGGACACAAACCCAGACTCCAAGCTGGTACTGAGATTTTTCATAGAAAAACTCAATAACCCTCGCTCGATATAGGAATTGAACCCAGGACCTCTAGCGTAGCAGTCGCGCTTAGGTCTTTGGATGATTGATTGAAGTATCAACTTTGTAGAGGCACCCTCAAAAGGGCCGTAGGTATAGTAACCTCGTAGAGAGATTGGGTTCACGCTCTCTAAACAGCCCTTCAGATTGAGCGTGAAATCGAAATACCGGTGATCGATGACTATTTATGAATATGTAATGTCAATACGGCTCTATATCACGACAGTTTCAGAGAAAAACCACGAAGTGAATTATGTGAAAAAAAAAATACTTGAGAGAATAGAGCTGTATAATTTGGCGTCTATCACGTAAAACTTGTTCTGTTGTGTAACATATTTCATTTATATCACATAATAATAATACAGCCATCCTACAGCTTGGCTAGCCTACTTTAGTAGATAGACTAGATTGAGAGATATAAGTTTGTGTAGTCCATTATTGATGTTCTCAACAACTTCCTTCATTAAAACAAATGGAAATCAAATTCTGATCGCTCATCGTATTTAATATTTTACATAATAGGGTATTCTTCGTTAGAAAAAGCACTTCAAAATGTTAATTTTCTTAATAAAAAGCCACAAAAAATAGAGATCACCTCTCAGAAGGAGAAGGATAAGGCTACAATGCACCATGGTGGCCTAATTTGGGTTGGCAAACTTTACACGCAGTCGAGAAAATCTCTCGATCCTGCATTGAATCGTGATGTTTTCCATTACTGTTTAAGATCACACGTGATCATTAAGTATTAATATGCACATGAGGTGCCAGACGCTATCTCGAACACACTTAACGAGCCAGTATATCACTATACTCAGATTATTCAAATACAACGCTTTCGAAATTAAGTTCGTCACAAAATCTTGCAACCATTTTGCAAATTCGCTAACGTTATATTCTGCAGGCCGTGAATTACTTATTTCGGCTAATTTTGTGCCTTGCATTCAAAATGAGTCACTGCGCAGCATATCAATGCGAATAATCCAATCTAAGGCAACTTTATTGAGTTTGTTCAACAATATACGCAGTTATGGTTGCTAGGAAGTTTGCATTAGAGACGACAAGAGATAATTATATGCAGATGCGACTTACTAAAACGGCAACCGGTATTTGCAACAACTTCTGTTGCAAACTGCAAGCCATGCTCTATGGAATTCCGTTTTACGTAAATGATATTAGGGTATACTAAAAAAATATGGGAACCAAATTTTTCATACAAATACGAACTGCGCCAATTATTTAGTTCTTCAGTTTATCATATAATACTAGTTTTATTATTACTAGTTTTATCGGTTTATCTCGCAAAGTGTATGCACGACATCAAGCTCAAGCTATACAAAACCAACAAAGACCTTTACAATGGGAGGTCAGTATAAACTGATTTTGTATAGCTTGATGTGTAGCCGTGTGTACTTCGTTCGATAATTAAAATTATAAATAATATATTTGATATCTCGCAAAATGTGAGTATTAATTTATCTTATTGATTAAAATAAATTAAAAGTTGCGATACAAAAGTTAGTTATTTGTTTCTTAGAATAATTTTATTCATGTTATCTATCTATCACGAACTCAACAATTGTGGTGTGACGTCACGACGTGTGTGGGATTCATACAAAACAATATCAAAGTGTTGCAAATTCGATGTAAGTTTGTCGTTCAGCGTCTCAGGGTGCGGGCGCGCAAAGCGCTGTCACTATAAGCCCTAAATTAATATGAATCTCTAATTTGAGCGTCACACGTGTTGCGAGCTCACAACTTTGCAGACTACGCCAAATTGGATAAACATGTGCGAGGAACGGGGGCCCTCTGCAGAAATATACGTCAAGAACTCACGCGCGGGAACGCAACCGTTTTGAATATAGACAAGAATTCTCTTTTTGAATTTCAGTTAACTATACCTTCAACGCTTCCTATGGTTTTATTTAGATAGAGAAAGAAACTACACTAGACTCTTCCCACAGGCCCTGCAGGTCTGAATACTTCTTGACAAGATAAGCAATTTCTGTTACAGTTTTCGTATCTCTTGCTATGAAATTATGTAAGCTCGTTCCTATTTGTTTTGAGGCCAAGTATCTAAGGTTGACTTGCTAAACGGGAGGCCTATAAATAATATAAAGTTTCAGAAAGGGAGTTATTTGGGAGCTTATTTTGCGGCTAGTTTCAATAACAGCCGTACTGTCTCATTAGTCTAGTAGTTCTCAGAGCGACTGCTACGCTAGAAGCCCTAGATTAAATTCCCAGGTCGAGCAAAGTTTCATTGGGTTTTTCTATAAAATTATCAATAGCAGCTCGCAGTCTGGATTTGTGCCCGGTTAATGGCAATAGACTCACTCCCTATTACAAGGGACCTAAACATACCGGCGAAGTGTGGGCGTACATTTAGTACTCCTGGTGGTATGTAGTTTGAATAGCTAAAAAAAAATGTTACTAAAACCGGCCATTAGTCTTCACGATATCAACTATTATTTTGGACTGGATGAGCATATAAAGATTATGCCAAGAGAGAAGATATCTTTTAGTAGCGGTCTTCCTATTAACTAAATGGTACGTGAAATTCTGTCATATATCATTATTGTTATTAGCTTTTGTTCAGTTTTACAAGGTAAAAGCGTCGTCCATTTTTTCCGGACAATTGCTAATTTTACTTAAGCTTTCCTATCCATTTGGTAACATACTTTTTTTTAGTTGGTACGCAAAGTCCTCATGGGTTGTTTGCCACCTGGGTGACCGCTCCTCCCTTCCCTTACCATGTAATGGCTATGAGATTCGTATCATTGGCCATGACCATCATAGGTAGGCCATGACAGGCATAGTCCAGCGTTCTCTAGACCCTTCCAGAGGGCGTGGCCTTGCCTCGCAATCGGGTGGCGCACACGAGCAAACACGCACGCAACCTATTGGGATTCGGCAACAGTTCTACTGAAACTGATTTGTTACGAAAAATGAAGGTAAATTTTGCATTTTTTTTATCTTAGCCAAGATTGATTTCTATCAAGTTTGAGCATTTTATGAATTTATACTAGACTTTCTGTAAATAAGATATTCATCGTTCAAAACCCTAGTGCTGCATGCACGTTACGCTAATACGTAATAGGATTCTCACTTATATACCGGTTAGAAAAACTAAAAAACATACCATATAAAACACAATACTTCGCTACAAACGTTGGTTTGTAGCGTTTGTAGTTGTTTAGTCTTCTTTCGTTATAATTTTTTTATCGTCTAAAATCCCAATTGTGCTCCATATCACACTATTTAAATAAGGCAATTGCAGACGCACAGTGGAAATGCACCGTATGTTTTTGGTATTCCGAGTTCTCAAATAAACGTAGCTTATGATAATTCTAAATATTGCGTTTATTGTCTTAATTGTACGATTTTAGTTCTATTATAATTACGTGTGAAAGGATATTCATGTAGATTACGAAATTGTAATCTAGAAAAATATGTTAGCTGTACGGTTATGAAGGTTGGTACAGGTGTGTGTTGGGACAGTTACACTTTAGTATAATTACTAACTAGAACTTTGTAATTATTTTGCCTTTTATTTAATTTTTTCATTCCCTCAAGCCCAGACAATCACCGGACGCTCGAACAAACCCCTTTATTCCCTGGTTATTATGGTGGATATTAAACTAATACGCATAAAGAGTCATATTGCTTTTTTTTTATGCATTCCACTAAGGAGTAAAGCTTTCTTGCTGTATTTCATAATCATAATTATCATCATCATCTATATAACAATTTTGTATTATATTTTTATTTTGTTTTGTATTTATATAATAATTTTGTTCACTGCTGGACGTAGACATTCCTTAGTGTGCGTCATTTCACCCTGGAAGAAACTGGATGTGAAAAGTGGATCTTTTCACATCCAGTTTCTTCCAGCAATCTTTCCCACATCATCACTCCATGTTGATGGAGGGGTTCTTATAGGTTAAATATTATATTGTTCCTGGTTTGTTAATACCCAGGGCACTATTTTGGTTGGTTAACTTGATATCCGAAGATAAGAACTTCAGTAAACTGTATTGTTACATACATACCATCACGCCTGTATTCCCCGAAGGGTTAGGCAGAGGTGTATTAATGTAAGTACACCCACATTTCGCCGGTATGTTTAGGTCCCATGTAATAGGGGGCGAGCGTATTGCCGTTAACCGGGCACAAATCCAGACTCCGAGCTGCTACTGGGAATTTCATAGAAAAACCCAATAACACTTTGCTCGACCTGGGGATCGAACCCAGGACCTCCAGCGTAGCAGTCGCGATTGGGGCCACTAGACCAACGAGGCACTCACAAGTTAAAATAGTCGTTAAGTTTTTAAATTTTCTTATTTTCCGGGAAACTTTTTAATTTTTTCTTTTAATTCTTATAGAAGAAAAAAACCTTCGTTACCAAGGAAATAGGTATTCATTTTTATATATGTTGTAAAGATAATCATAAGTGACAAATCCTTGTTTAGGAATAGATGAAAAAGAAACTAACCATATAAGCATTATTAAATCAATTTGAGGCGCTAATAAATCCGAGTTTAAACTAAGACGGATCGCGTTAAGGCGGGCGAGTGAAAAATGCACTAATTCTAAAGTAATGTTGGCCTCGCCGACGCCGAGTGCAATTCATTCTCATTAGCCCGGGGAGCCTTTCTCATAACACGATGAAAATCACAAGAGGGATCGTGGGTGCGATTGTAGATGAACCTCTTGGAAATATTATATTGTTGTAGCTTAATGGTTGAAGTCTTAATTAAGAGTGACGGGCATCTTTGATCCGTAAGAGATAAGGTAGACGTATGCCGTAAACAAACGGGATACTTGTTAAAGTATTAAGTTCCTTGTGAAAACTGGTGAAACTTAAAAGCATACTAAGATATTTTTAGGAAAGTAGGTTAAGTGGGCAAATCTTGTTATAAATAACGAATAATTATAATACCTACATCAAACAAATTGGTTCCTGCTATGGCATTGATATACTAAACAAGATATCCAGAAAACTTCAAACATTTTCACTTCAAACATTTTCACAGGCTCCACACGCCATGCGGCTACACGTCGAGCTTTACAAATCTATTTTAACTAGACCTCCTATTGTATGAAAATCCTACATACAATCAGAGAGATCAGATTAATCTGTAAATGTATCAGCTTGACCTGTTGCCGTGTGTATACACTACAACAGAATGTACGGTAGTTGAAAGTGGTCTTCTTTTAAGAAATTTTTCTATTTGCATAAATCCACGACTCGTGTGCCGTGTTGTAGGTGACCACTCTGCAAGCAAGCATTCTGATGAATTCTTCTGCATTGTGGAGATTAGTAAAGCAGCATTTTGCGTCTTGCTCTCATCTCCCTTTGTCGTTTTTGTTTTGCAGACATACTGCAATGACAGTGAAAGTTAAGCAGATTTTAGTGGGAGTAATTTTCATTTGTTTCTATACACAAGAACCACTGTAGCCAACATTTATGTTTCCTTTTATACAAAATTGAAGTGAAAAAAAACAAAATGAATAAAAGGTAAATTCAATTAACGAAAACTGGCCCGAAATGCAGTAGACTGCCACTCTAATAGTGGAAGTCTACTGAATTTTTTCAATTTTTTTAGTTCGAAACAAAAAGAAAAGCTTTATGGGCTCAGGTAATTTTGAAACGAAAACAAATTGCCACAGTTGATAAAATGTTAAAAATAAACCTACGAGAGCTAAATATACAGGTATAGTCTAAGAGCTCCCGAATGTTCTAAGACTACCTCTGTAAGCCGTAAATCCCTTTTCTCCGCAGGTGCAAGAAGGTCTATCCGACTAATTAAGGTGGTCACGTAAATCGACGAACGTCTAAAGTCCGTTTAAGCCTACAATTTTCGGAGCGAAGTTATTTTGAAATTAGCCGCATTGCAGTGCGTCGCTACTAAAATTTCCTTAGTTAAGAACAACAGAGATTAAACAGTTTGAGTTAGAATTTTAACGTTGATTACTTCAGATAGTTGGGTTTCCTGTTTTAGTAGAATTCCGGAATTGCTAAGCTTTTCTTTTAAAAGTCTAATACACATCTTCGTACTGGTTTCTAACACTTACACGAATATTAGACATTGAAATAAAACTACTCTTTACGGATTTTATCGCATTATATTGATATTTTTAAAATTCCCGACGTTTCGGATCCTTTACAGCATTCATGGTCACGGGTGGACTGAGGTGTTGGTCGTCCAATAATCAACAAAATGTAGGGTACATTTTGTTGATTATTATTTATGCCGGTCACGCAGAATGAGCTCAATGATAATTTTGACATTAGGACGACCAACACCTCAGTCCACCCGTGACCATGAATGCTGTAAAGGATCCGAAACGTCGGGAATTTTAAAAATATCAACGTTACGCGATAAAATCAGTAAAAAGTAGTTTTATTTCAACACATCTTCGTGTTTATAAGCTGTTCCTTATTTGAAAGTTTTTATCAAACAACTATAAATAACTTTAGATCATGTCTTGACCCTTACCTCACATTCATTCTCAAACATAATTTTTATAACGGGAGAATTTTCCTATATAACGTAGAAAATAAATAAACTCTTTATATGCAGCTTATCTTCATGTTTTATTATGTTAAAAACCTTATTTTTGTCATTTTGATTCTTTTACGATCATGGTATGTGTGGGAGGATTTAAAAAAAATTGAAAATAAGTAAATTCAGTTTCTCACCTATTTATTATGCAAAATAAAGTTATACCATTCTATAATATGCGTTTCACCAAATAAGCATAAATACTTCAAAATAAAACCAAATAAGTGCAAAGGCATCCACGGTCCGCTAACCGGAACCACAAATCGTCTTGTACTGAAAACAGCAGTTAGGATAATTACCATCCGTGATGAATCGTTTGAGGCATGTTTTTCAAACGTGTTCCCTCGATGATTGATGACGTGCGGCGTGACGGTTAAAAACCTAAAATTGTTTTGTTGAGTGACTCGTTATTAGTTCTTAATTACGTATGAATGGTGTTAAAGGGTTATAAAATTAGTGGTCATCGTTTATTTGGAAGGACGGTGTCACGACTGTTTATATCGGCTTATGAAGTCTTTGGATTGCGGACTTCATACTTTTAGATTTGATTGAGAAAGGCTAATTTAAGTAATATGTAAATTATAATAAAACAGGGCAAAAACTTTGTGATAAATTTTAAATGGAAGATGGTATGCTAATAGAATCATGCTTTATTAGGTTTTCAGCACAAAACACTTAAGAGGATAGTATCCGCTTCGCGCTCCATACAAACGTAGTTTGGCCCTTGCTTGGATTTTAAACAATGAAAGTCATTGAAATTTTGCAATAACAATCTTATCATTAAAATACGTGTTTCTGTAGTATACAATTTCATTTCAATATACGGTTAAAAAGTTACACCAGATCAAAGATTGGCAATTTTCGTTGAAAAACGGCCCAACTTTATGCTAGTATTTCTCGACAATGTATCAATACAGAAACATTCTGATTCGAAAGAAACCCAGATAATATAGTGAATATATTTTTACAAGATTTTTTTTACGTATTAACAATATTATGAGAGTAATCTCCAAATTCGGAACATAAGAAATACGCGTGAAAATGTTGCAAATGTATTGTTGTTTCTCCTCTCGGGCACGCGTTCGCATCGCGAGGGACAGCGACAACTGTGCAACATTGTTGCGTTCGCGAGGGACACTCCTCTTAATCCTCTGTTCGATTGCTGGGTCAAAGAAAGTCTTATTAGACTCAGGAATATAACAACAGAAACATATCTTTCATAGCGAACTGTGCGCGGACAGCAGTAAACATCTACATAACCCTATGGGTGCGAAGGTATATTCTGTAATCTTTGAATATATTTTAATATTTATTGTTAAATGATCATAATAATATCAACGAAATTCGATGTCACAACATTATCAGTATTGTCACTTCAAATTCTCATGCCTCACGAACAAGCTCTAACAAAAATCCTAACTTACTATTTATATGGAGGTGACACAACGAGCGCGGGATTGAATAAAGCCATTTTGCATATTGTATCACTTTCCGTTTGACAGAATCGATTCATATGAGATGTGAAAGCTGTTTGACATGCAAAAGGAAACATAACAGGGGTATTTGTCGCAAGCACACGGAGCCTTTTCAAACTACCGCCGCGCCGTGTGGTAGGGGCTAACTTTTGAGGTGCGTTTAGATTTGTAGATTCTACAAGAAAGATTTTATACAATATTAAAATTAACATTTTAAAATCGATTCTCATTTAACATAAAATTGATTCAGTCAATCTTAATACCGTCATATTGATGTAATAAATAAAAACAAATCTTTATCTTTATATCTATCTATTTACATTGCTTCGTTGGCTGAATTTCTAAAAATTTTTAGCAGTTATCTTTCCACCATTCAATCCTTATCACAACTCATCATTTATCTGCACATAGTCCCACAACGCCCTTTGCCTCGTTTTGATACGAACCAGCGTTTAAGTCTACAATCAGCCTTATATAGGAGTGTATGAATATTGTATGAACTGCCCCGTGGGAGGCGTCTCGCGGATAAACGCCAGTTTTAAAACGTAAACGCGAAGAATTTTTCAGTGACACAGAGAGATATATCCAAGGCATAGGTACTTACTGTGTAATATAAACTGGAAGCGTGTGCATACTAAAAATATATGTTCGCATTGTTATTTCATAGACTTGGCTTGGAGGTCGTCTGTTCTTGCTTTTTAACTACTTTTCAACGCGGTTTTTTTATTATTCCAGGGGGAAAGGCGGTGAAAGTCTCAATTTAATACCAGGCCTACAGTGAAAACATGATTATTTATTATATTTAAAGAAAATATAAGAACAACATCTATGTACAGCTTCCCTTCTGCTACAAGTATAGCATAATAAAAGCTAATTAATTTTCACGAAAATACATTTCTTTTATAAATGACTAGCTTTCCGCCCACGGCTTCGCCCACGTGGTTTATTGGCTTTTCTATACTAAAATATGTATGTATTATACATATAAACCTTCCTCTTGAATCACTCTATCTATTAAAAAAAACCGCATCAAAATTCGTTGAGTTTCAAAGATTTAAGCATACAAAGGGACATAGGGACAGAGAAAGCGACTTTGTTTTATACTATGTAGTGATATAACAATTTTATATTCCTTTACCGTCGTCAATATTGGTATTAAATTATTTATTATATAACTGTTAATTTCAATACCTACGTAAAGGGTTATAATAACTTTGACTCAAGAAGCCTTATCATCCAGCCTTATACCTAGTTCTCACTATAAGGACCCCAGCAGTGGTAAAGATGGGATCGAATGCTAATTATAATAATATTAATTTATTCTAGAAGCTAAAAGAAATTATGGTAGTTTTAACTACTGGTTAAGTAAAAACGAAAATATTTAAACGGAGCAAGTTCAGTCATAAAACACATGTTTCTGCAATAATAAAAAATATTATAACTGAACTAACATATTATTATTATTGACTGAAATAATTAATCTCTAAAAAACTGAAATTCAAAACGTGTGTTCATAATTGTTTATCAGATCCTACTAAAAGTTTTTACATAACACTACACCGCTGAAAACTTTTGTATGACGTTACACAGGTAATAATTAAATTTTGCTAGTTCCCAACTAACGCGATACAAAATTTCATACAAAACAAAACTGTAATACTGAATTGGTATGACGGAAGCAAAATTTTCAATTATTCTCGAATTTCAATGGAAGTGAAGCATAGATATAGTCCACAATAATTGACTGTCTGTTAGAGCGAATGTCTACAGATCTCATTCGCCCCGGGCTCACAAGTATTTTCTTAACTTGGAAACTTCGCTTTCTTATACTTTGATTTGAGAAAACAAATGTTTCCGACATGTTTTTTATTATAGTAATAGGGTTTTTGAATAATTCTTGTTTCCGCGAATTTACCAGTACTTCGTAGTACTACGTAGTGGACATTTCAAGTGAATTATTTTTTTCAAGACGGTTTTACCTTATAGTGTACACTGTGCTACTCTGCTGGTAAACACTACAGCTACTTCATTGATAAGTAATATTTTCTAGATGACATTGGAAGATTTCTTTTTATTTTTCAACAACATAGCATTTGTAACTCTTCAATGCTTCTCCTAAGAACCGCAAAAGTTTTAAAGTTACAGACAGATTTATACCCTTCAAAATATGTTTGAACACTATTTACTAAAACTTATAAGTATATCACAACACACACAGCGTGTGTATTTGATGTTACTTCACAAGTGAATCTCTTTTATCTTGAGCTGAAACTTTACCCAATTTATTTTGTTCAATGAACATTAACAATTTGGAATTAAACTTTTCGACGCTACAAAGGAGCGTGATAACGTTTTATAAATGGCATTTTTCTTGGATTGAAAAACAAAATACAATTACGCGGAGATCAGTGACTTTCGTATCAATTTATTTCAAGATTGTCTATTTTGTTTTGTGTTCCTATTGAAATTTAAATGTAAAGATAATAAGACCTATCGATCAAACTGATTACGGGCGCAGTGATACTCTAACTATAATTTTTAAAAATCATAATAAGACCAATTCTAAAGTAAATGTTTTTTGGACTGCCTCGTTGGTCTTGTGGTCCCAATCGCGACTGCTACGCTAGAGGTCTTGGGTTCGATCCCCAAGTCGAGCAAAGTGTTATTGAGTTTTTCTATGAAATTCTCAGTAGCAGCTCGGAGTCTGGATTTGTGCCCGGTGAATGGCAACAGGCTCGCCCCCTATTACATGGGACCCAAACATACCGGCGAACTGTGGGTGTACATTAAGTACACCTCTGCCTAACCCTTCGGGGAATACAGGCGTGATGGTATGTTATGTTTATGTATGTTTTTTGTAAAATAAATGTTAACGCTTTTGAAGCAATATTGCAAATAATGTCGTTTCGTTTATTGTCGTTAAATTTTCAATGCGGATTTCATGTTTACAGTTGAAAATTGCACATGTTGTATTTGATAACAATGTCAAATTATCCGATTCCCCATAATGATAATGTAACCCAATTAAAATCGAAAACAACATGATTTTGTTCAGTTTGTTTTATGAAACAGTTTAAGATAACGCGTTTACTAGTCATGTAAAATTTGTTCACTAGTCATAAATACTTTAAAATAAAACATTCCACAAAATAGTCAACTTTTTAGAGTCATGTCAATTAACATGGACAATAGGCCTTTTTTGTAGCTTGTGATTACTGGAACGCAATGAAAAAACATTACGTAAGCTACAGCAGCGAAGTAATATACTACCCTTCTTCTTCCTTTGCTCTTCTATCACCTTATCATTAGACCCCAATAATTAAGTTTACCCTTCAAGTCTCATATTATAGACACAATGAAAAATCTATTGTTTCGGTCTCGAGAACGGTACGGGCGAAAATAAAAACAAACTTTTATAAATTTTATCACATTTACCTAAGGCTAAAGCGAAATTCAATTTTTTCTTGGATTTTCGTAAATTACTCGGCTATATCACATTCTAGGTACAGTGGCCAGCCCATCAAGTTGTCATAAAATGTCAAATTTTCGCAGTTGATTTTGAACTTAATCATCAACACTTTAAGGTTAAAAATCATTTAGAGAAATTTGACAGTTTTGTGTAACCTGATGTGCAGTCGCCAGTTCATAGCAGCTGGCTGTTATAGCCGAATAATTTGCGACAAATCAAGAAAAAAATTAATTTGGCGCTGAAGAGCTTGAAGGCTGACGCTTTAGCCTCAAAAAAAAAGAATTTGTATTAATTACCCAAACTTGACTTACGAACACAAAATTTATGCATTCAAACATAACTGCGTGAAACTTTCTTAGATAGTTTATATGCATAAAGCCATAACTGAAATGCGGGCAGACGATAATGCTATCTAAATTCAGCAGCGTCAGTGAGCGAGCTACGTCTCAACGCGAACTTGTATGTTTGACAGTAACAACGACGCGGTCCCTATTATAGCAGGGGAATCATATTAGGAACGTCATTGGAATTGATTGGAGAAGCTAAGTGGAGTCCTGTGGAGTGCGGTGTTAGCCTTGTGATATGACCATTGGACTGCCACGTCAAAGGTCTCGAGTTCGAAGCCAAGGCACGCACTGTCTGCTCTGTCTTTTCGAAGTCATGTGCGTATTAATAATTAATTATCACGCGCTTAAACGGTGAAGGAAAACATCGTGAGGAAACCTGCATGCCTGAGAGATTTTCTTGACGGCATGTGAAGTCTGCCAACCCGCAGTAGGCTAGCGTGGTGGACAATAGCCTAATCCCTCTCGTTCTGAGAGGATACCCGTGTCCAGCAGTGGGATTCCTACTTATCTATATATTCTTCTTATTCTCAAGGTGATTTACATTATAACAGTTAATACCGTTTTACTTTATAAGTTAGTATTTTGCAAAAAGAAAACTTTTACTTTAATGTCTTTTACTACGACCGATGTCCTGCACTCAAACCTGTACCACATACTGTTTGGTACACCAGCCATCTAACCACGCTACCAAGATTTTAGTTTTGAGTTCTCTATGCGGTCTCATATTCGGCACACAAAAAACAATACTTTAAAACATTGTACGTAAGTAATTGAAATATACCACATGGCTGTCCTAGGCAGTCCCAGCAACAATTATATTTAAATACGTATCTAATATGTAACTATATTTAGTTACCTTGTTCTTGGTTACGCCCTGGTAGGGTCATTAATATTTTAATATTACTCAGTGCACATACATATTGTAATACATAAATAAATAAAATGTATACCATCACGCCGAAGGTTAAGGTTAAGGTTCCCCGAAGGTTTCGGCAGAGGTGTACTAATGTACACCCACATTTCGCCGGTATGTTTAGTCCCATGTAATAGGGGGCGAGCCTATTGCCATTAACCGGGCACAAATCCAGACTCCGAGCTGCTACTGGGAATTTCATAGAAAAACCCAATAACACTTTGCTCGACCTGGGGATCGAACCCAGGACCTCTAGCTTAGCAGTCGCACTTAGGACCATTAGACTAATAAGGCAGTCTAAAATAAATAAAATAAATGAACAATTGTTGCCATAAAAGGAGTTCGCTGCGCATCAGGTTCTAGATTTGATTTTATTTGAGTAGGGTTTTAGTCAGGGAGACAGAGCTTTTATTCTAATATATTATTACGAGTCATAAATCAGTAATATAAATATATATTTACAAGTAGGTACTAAAAATAAACGATCAATTCCCTCTTTCAATGGGGCCCCAACCCACACGTTTGACAGTAATAAGTCTGCTTCCCGGCGGTCCTCCAAGTTGTTCGCCTCCAACTTCTCATGCCTCCTTGAACTGGTAACTGCGACTACTCGAAGCAATTACACCAAACAACACACAGTCCACTAAGTTTCTTTTTAAACTTTATTAATTTATGCACTGAAAGACGTCTTTGATATGTTTTAAGAAACAATTTAAATGCCAGTAAAGTTTCTTTAATTTTACTCATGGTAAAATATTTTCCGCTTTCTTAGTAATTTGTTTAGAGATTGATAACATTTTTTCTAATTTTTTCATAACATAATTGACGTCAACCTTTAGGTATATGTTGCTAATACCTATAAAGTTTAACCCTGAAATTACCCAATGCCAATTGTTTCGATAGGATTAAAAAAATACTACCATAAATTAAAAAAAAAACACAATCGACCAACAATTTAGCAATTCAAAATGGAATGGCTTATTCATTCCAGAAACTTCACGATACCAATAGGTACATAAGAGAAAATAATTCCCAAACGCTACATATATACCTAATGTTTTCTTTGCTACCATACGATTACACTCCTCGATTCGAAAAAAGCGAAAGCAACACTCAAACACCTTCAATATAGATATATCTTCCTAACTACCTATCCATCAGCGTTCCCATGAATTGCTTCCGGCTCCAGACACCCCTTTAATCTCAAATGTACATAGCCATAGTAATTTAGATCCTATCTGATGGAACCATTGAATCTATGGCGGGGTAAAGGGCCTTTAAGTGTTGAAGAACCTGGAAAAAAATACAAAATCAAAGTCTGCGGTGAAAGAAAGCTCTTCAAAGTATATTGCGCCCGGTAAATTCGAGTCTGGTGAAGGATGGCTGCTAAAATGCTATGTTTACGTTCATATATCTACAGCTATTTCTATACAAAGGTAAGAAAGGAAACCTGTCTTAAAATGTAATGAATAGATCCATTTTAACATTCAGTTACAAGAAACAATTGCGGCACTTTTGGTGTTGTATAATGGCAGATTATTCATATAATTAAGTTAAGCTTACCTGCTACCTCTAACCTCTATGCATATGTACTGACAGATAAAAACGTAAAGAATAAAAACATAAAACAACCCGTCAATGCAGAGACAAACGATCGAGTGAACCTGTTAGGGATCACATTCAATTTGCGCACCGTGGATTGAGGAGGGTCCAAAATGACGGGTGAAAAAGTTAGCGTGACGGCCCCGGAAACGCGCCGATGGGCGACGAAATAATAATGTGAGCGATCACATTGATATGTATGTTGAATGGTCATTCGTGAATGTCCGGTAGCAATCGACGGGTTAAATTGGGAGAAATATGACGTTTATCAAGTATATAAAATGCTTGACGGTTATCCTTGATAAACGTCAACATTTATGTAGTTTTATTTTTTCATCGATTTTTTTATACGTCAATTTCCAATAATTTACTTTACACTTACTAGAATTTAATGAATAGAACCTAAATCCTATATCCTATCCAGGTATTGTTACATGGGTATACATGAATCTTTTTCATTCAAAAATACCTAGAGGAAGGTTCCATTTTTACAATAAACAAATACTTACTTTTATAAAAAACAATACAGTATTAAGATAATCTAATATTTATTTTGTGCTACCATTATTTCCCTATAATCTTGCTACGTACATTATTGCCCGAAAGGATATTTACCTATCTGAAATACATGCTCCATCTTAGATTCTATGCCTTGTCAAAGGTATTAAACAGAATTAAACATTTTCAGTATTCTAAGATCTTATATTAACCTATCTTATTTCCAGAAAGTTCCATTCGCATGTCTTGTACATTATAAATTCACTATACGTTAGTCGTATGACGGTAAGAAATTTTTAATCTCGGAAGTTTTCCACGAAACGTCTCATTCTCATATATCCTCGTGAATAATGCTATGAATACTCTAGCAGAATACTCTGGAAACATGATGTGGTATTGTTTTTAATATGTTTAATACATCCTATAGAGTACCTACTGTGTTTTTTTAAGAGTGATAGAACTCCACTGCTGATGTTTGTCTGTTACCTCGGATAACCGACAACCGTTGGAGTAAACGAGTTCTCGAGTGGAGACCACATCTAGGCAAACGAAGTTAAGGATGCAATCTGGCCAGGTGGAGTGACGATTTGCGGAAGGCAGCCGGCAGCAACTGGATTAAAATATGAAGATCGGGCTGTGTGGCATTCAGTTAAAAAGGCGTAGGCCTTTTTCATCATCATCAGCCTGTATTCGTTCACTGCTGAACCTACGTTCGTAACGAACGTTCGAACGTAGGTTCAGCAGTGAACGAATACAGGCTGATGATGAAGAAGCAACAGTCGACTAGCATCACTGTGTTCTGGTTTGAAGTGAATGTAGCTAGTGAATTAGTGGGCATATGAGGTCTCATGAAGATAACGCGTGTGTGTGATGTCATTGTTGCTGCTGGTGTCTATAGAATTCCGCTTACCACCAGGCGGCCATATAATTAGATAACAGTTTCTTATCATTAAACAATAGTAAACATTATAAAGGGCTCGACAAGCTTTAGCAGTAAAAAACTGAAACAATATAGGTAGACTACCTGAGCGATCTAGTTACTGATTTAGTTAGTCGCAATCGCGTCTGGTATAGCGAGGCCCTGAGTTCGATTGCAAACGAAGGATTATTGGGATTTTCTATGAAATTCTCGGTAGTACCAGCTCGCCCCCTAATAGGGAAATGTAAAAATCTCAAGCCTATTCCGCAGCTTAAATTTGACGTGGCCTTAACGTTTAACTTGCAAGTTAAAAAATGAACACGAAATATATTGCATCGATACAATTTTTCTTTAATGTAGGTACACTTAAATATAAAGATAAAACTACTTTTTATCTGGCAACCACTCCGGATGTGCGCAGGCAATGGCCGTAATAGTTTAGTTAAGAACATTCTCGAAGCCCCCAACTGCGAGAGGAAACTATAATGAAGTTAACTAAGCGACAGTGGCCCAAGTCTCGGATGCGATACAATGCAAATTAATTAAGTTCCTACGTACTTTTCTTTTTTGTTAAATTACTTGCGATTTTTAAGGCTGATTGTCTCGAGCGGTTTAATAGAAGTTGTAGTCAAAGTACTGAAAGCTACTTCAGTTTGACCTCTTGCTAGCTAATTTAAAAGTTTGATATTTTTTCAGCATTAGGTGGCCATTTCCTATCACTACTCATTGCCAAGATATATATTAAGTGATTACTGTGACTAAAATCAAATATATAGATAAAACACATACATACTTAGACATAAATTAAATATATAGATATAGATATAGATGAATAAAATAATAATAATAATAAAAAAGAGAATTTCATAGAAAATATCAATAACACTGCTAGACATAGGAATCCGGTCACAGTACAAACACCTCCTTAATACCTTTATACGCGAGTGTTATAAGCAGTGGTAATAAAATGGGGGTGTACACTCTGGTATAATTTCTTTATCTCGGCACCACAGCGCGCTTTCCATTTGTCGTGTTCGTTATGAAGAAGGGAGGGCGGTGTAAGATATAAATTATTATTGTGACGCGTGTTGTACTGAAACTTTCCGAAAACTTGGTTTCTCCCGTGTTTTGTTTTGACCGGTAAAATATAAGTTCGAAATTAATACCATTTCATTCTCTTTTTATAATATTGTTTTTTTTTAACGGCCGCGGCCGTAGTGACTGAGCAATCGGCTTAGTAGTCGTTTTTGGTCTATGATGCATGTGAGAATCTGTTTTCTACGTAGACGCATTTATAAACACACATTTATATGTGGTGATAGTAAGGCAAGAGAAGCCAAGTGCGGTTCTAAGTCCCTCCGAGATGGACATACCCTACCTTTCCCAGGTGGCAGACGATCCATGACGATTTTCCGTATCATAAAAAAGGGCGCGGTGAGTTCAGTACCTCAGTTGACATAAGTCGCTAGCGTCTATCGAAGAGCTACAGAATTCACTTTGAATAGTTTCGTTTCAATCAATCTAGATAAACGAAAAAGCTTTTCAAGACTTCATATAACAATGTAACTAATGTGGTTACAATCTAGCCAGAGATACACGCGACAGTTTGATCGACTACTTCGCAGACTTCACTTCACTTTTTGTCAATTGTTTAATTTTGTGTATTTATTCGCAGATAGGGTTATATACATTTTTGAAGTAGTGTACTTTTCCACTTGCTTGTAGCAGCATTAATTACGTAATAACATACATTTACACAGATAGGTACACTGTTCAATTGCATTTTATATGAACAAATAAAGAGACCTACCAATTACCCTGTGTACCTACCTTATTAAGACTTTTATTTAATACTCGTTTCTAGCACTTACGCAAATATTAGACATTGAAACCCTCCGTGCGCGAGTCTGACTCGCACTTGGCCTGTTTTTGTACTAAACCCTAACAATCTAATATCACTGTGTAAAAATTCATTCATTATCTAAAGGTAAAAAGACATCACGTATTTATATCGGCAATTCAAATGGTCTTGACACATTTTTTTCTTAGCCTACATTTTCTGTACCTACCCACATTGTCTTGTTATAATTATGTTTTTTTCTTAAACTCTGAAGTCAAACTCTTTTCAATATAAAAAATATTCTCTTAAAAGAACATAACTATTTGCCGTAGTGGCTACCACTCAAGTAACTAATTCCAAACAAATACTACAACCACTGCCGGTGTCGCGAAGGTACTCTGAAACCTCCATAAAGGCAAGTTTACAAACCATTCCCTCTTTTATTGTAAAAGTTTAATAGAGAGAGGATCTGTAAATGGACCAATCAATACTTTATTGTGCTTTCCCCAGCTCCCGGTTTCAAAGTATACGAATCGGTGGGGGGAGAACATAAGTACATATTCCCACAATTCCTCCTTGCAATTGTTAAGAAAAAAGTTGTTTTTCTTTATTGCATTTGTGTATGGAATGAGATATCTTATTTATATGCGAGCATGTTACTTTATTCAGTTATAGGTAAGCTCACCCGCTTCTGGAACAGTGATTTCTCAGTGCGTAGACATTTGTTCCAAAAAATATAAATATACTTAGTGAATAAAAAATATTGAACACAATAATGAACATACTGGTTTCTAACACTTACGCGAATATTAGACATTGAAATAAAACTACTTTTTACGGATTTTCCACAAGTCCTTGCAAAAGAAAACCGATTCCTACCTAGGATGATTCGCGAGGCTATTGAAATTAAAAAACATCCAAATTTCAATAGAGAAGATGGCTGGGTCTTAACCATCTGCTTGGAACCCCATCATAGATTCCATTAAATCCAAGCACAAGACTGCGAGACCTAAGGATACGGTGAGCTCATTCTGCGTGACCGGCATAAATAATAATCAACAAAATGTAGGGTAGCTGTTGATAATTTTGACATTAGGACGACCAACACCTCAGTCCACCCGTGACCATGGATGCTGTAAAGGATCCGAAACGTCGGGAATTTAAAAATATCAATATAATGCGATAAAATCCGTAAAAAGTAGTTTTATTTCAACACAATAATGAAGTAAGTAAGTTTTTTTATTTTATACAACACTCCTGTAAATTAATTTGAAAGTACTTCTACCAAACCCGGGACGTGACAATAGAAATATTCCGATACTGATGCTTATTAAAATTACAAAAGGCATGACGTAATGTATACCTATGCACGTAAACAGATAGGGTTCCCATAGGTCAACGGGGGAACGAACGCGATACAAGAGTTCGTCCGCCCACTGATCCTTGATTTAGAGACAACAAAAACTACAATAAAGTGCGTTAATTGCGATTCTCTCAGCCTACAATATTTATATAGTTTGAATGAATGAATGAATGAATGATTTATTTATTTGCATTAAGTTTAGTTGTATATAGTTAGTACTTATATCGAGACTGGACACTTCAGCATTTGTATGTATTAAAGTACCCCCAACCTTTATTATTTGTACAACTAGACTTTAGCATTTGACGATCTTAAAAACCTTTTTAAAAATTCCACAAAAACAGCACAGCCAAATTCAAAAAAATTAACATAAAAAAGCGGGAATCTTAGAAGGAATGAGCTTCGCGTCTTTCCAAGTTATAAAAGGTAAAGAAAGAGCTTGCATTTAGTGAATACCCATTCAGAGTTGGGGAAAATTCAGACCACTGCAACCGCGTATTCCCAGCACTTTACGAATGCAACTGCTTTTGATGGAATCCGTATTTTTTTTCGACAATCAGACTCGAATAATGTTTTTTTTATACGCCAGGCCCTTTAGAATGTTGGACAAGGCTTTAAATTTGAATGTAGCGACTTTTTGTTCAGTTTAGTCTCAGAATTTGTTGACGTTGTCGGGAAGACGTTTGGTAACGTTGCCAAGACACTATTTTATTCTTAACGAATCAATGTAATGTAGAGTAGTTACATTTTGTATGAATATCGCTGTCAATGTTACAAATACAAATTAGCACGTCTACCAATTACTGAGTTTACAAGCTCGAAAGGTTCTCTAAAACTAGTATAACAAAGTTTAGTTACTACTACTACAACTAGTTAGTTAACAACCTAGGTCAACCTAGGTTATGACCTATGGTCGCGCAAAGTGTTTTAAAATTTTCTATAAAACTGTCATTAATAGCTCGGAGTTGAATTGGAGTGAGCGTTTGAGCTCAAAAAATGAACTCGCCCCCAAATATAATGTTATACGGGATCTAAAACATATGTATGAACTGTGGATTACGTAACATATTAACATTCCTGCCAAACCCCCGAAAAAATGCATGAAGGTCTTTTTTTATATTTAGATAAATTCATTGTTCATAACTTACATCAATAAATCCACAAATTATTCAGCTGCCGTTTCATTAAATTCGTAGTAACAGTTCAGAAATTATCCGCTCTTGCATAAGTATTCAAGTCCTACCTGTATTAAAACTTAAACCAACACTTGCGAAAGTTCCCTATTATGGTGCTCTAGCCTTTCACCGAATGTTTCAGTAAAATTCTCAAGATCAAAAGACTTTCCAAGTGGTTGCTCGAAATTTCCATTATACTACTTCAAAAAGTGAATTTACATAGCCCTCAGGAATAATTTGTGATTTAAACTTGGACCTCGTAAAGTTAGTTTTATTTTTTTATTAAAAATAAAAAATTGGTTTTACAACTTTATTAATTACTGGCGTTATTTCGTTGGGCTCCTTCTTTTAATTACTAAAGTAAAATAAGTAAAAATACTTGTTTGTTTTTTTTAGATACTAAAAAATAGGGAATACTGACTTTTAATGTCTGAGTAGGCCAAAAAAGCTTTTAATGTGACGGTTATCATGTGAGCTGACAAAATATCAGTTTTGTTTTGCCAAATAAAGCTGTTTTTTTTTTACTATAATAAAAAAACCGGCTTTATTTGAACATCTACGCAGAAGGTAAGTATCAACAAACAAACATTCAATATCCCTCTCTAATCAATCGTAAACCATTTACGCCGTCATTTCCTCTGGCGTCAACACTAGATAATTCTTAACTAACCTTACATCTCAGTTCGGACACGTTTCTGTTTCGCAAATCTAATTTTTCTCCCGGGCGAATTCCTTTTTGAGAACTATCCGGGACTCGCTCTGGCTTCGGTATTGGCAATTCCGACGAATGTTCCTATCTGTTTCGTTCGGAAAACTTTTTGTTCGGTACTTGTATCGACATGTTGTGACGGCACGATATTTACGATGATTCGTTGCTTCGTATTAAGTCATCTTGTTTAGGTTTTATTAGGATGCTCCCTAACTCAAGTTTGATACTTTCCGCTGGTACATAATGATAATCTGACTTGACGCGTAGATAGATAGTTGAAGATACTCGTACATACATGACACTAAAGTGAGTATCTAATTCTATATAATATCTATCTTCAATTAATTATACGACTAACACATTGTCATGTGTGTATGAAACTCCCTCAGAGACTCGCCTTAACTCCTAAAATGCATAAATTTAGCGTTCCTGTTTATATACGCATATGGTATGATGATAAGTATATGGTATGAACATGAGGAAGACTTAGGGTCTTTCTTATGTTGCTTACACTCTTATATTAATTTTCGGATGAGTAACCTGATTATCTGAGGAAAATGTAGGTAGGTATTCTTTAAATTCTCGACCCAAAAATAACATTACGAAAATCCAAATAATTATGCTCTAAAAGCTAATATTTAAACCGATATAAAATAATAAGCTAGCACGTTTTACGTATAAGAATAAAAATATAACCTGTTGTTTTAAGCTCGCAGGAAAAAAATATAAAATATCTCATCACAATATTTTCTTGTACCGTACGGGGCGATAATAACTTTATGGTGCGTGTAAAATCCCTAGCAATTTGTTCGGTACAAGCCCGAATTCTAGCCCTCATCTCGCAAATGTATCTGTATTTATACGTCGTGCTATAAAGGTCTTTTAAGCAAAAAGAGGACAGGCGCCAAAAACTCAATTCCGACGCTTTGTGACAAGGAAAACGGAGAAATCAAGTTAACGCACACTACGACACTCAATGATACCGAAACGAAAAAGGACATTTTCTTAAAAAAAATATTCTTCTTTTGAATAGTGTTGATTTAAAGACGCAATTTTGATTGTTACTTCAGGAACCAAATAGTACAATAAGGAATGTGTAAAATGAAATAACCGCGGTGCTACCAAACAAGGAACAGTATGCTGAGAAAAATTATTAAGATACAACTTACCTTAGAGCCCTCGTTGTCCTTGGCACCGTCTGCTTCTCTGCTTTCCTGCTGCTTGATTCACTAGTGCACATACCATCACTACTTAATACTACCACTTAAAACTACTACCTAACACTAGCACTACCACTTAATACCTACTTGCATTACACTTAACACTGCCATTATCACTTAGCTCTACCACCAGCACTTATCACTTAGGTAAGGCTGAAGGGCGTGGTTCAAAGAAATCACCAAAAGTACCAAAAATTCATTTTCTAAATCCGTATATTAAGCAAAAACACTACACTGATTAGTTACCTTTCACGTCGAGGAGATGCCAACAGTACATAGGCAGGCCAAACGGATGGCAAATGGGAGAATCCACCCTACGCGACGGTCACACTAAAACTATCAAAGAAGTTGCGCAGCGGATAAATTATAAAATATTATTGACATTTGTGGGTACTTTTAGAAAATGACGCATATTTAATTTGTTCCGCATTCGCCTAACGTATTTGCACCACGTTCGGAAAATTATGTTTTGATGAGTTTGTCTTTTCTTATTATTTTCTTTATTTACAACTAGCTTCCGTCTGCGGCTTCGCCCGCATGGTTTGTTGATAAAAAAGTAGCCAATGTCCTTCCCCAGGCTACAGACTATCCATATCAAATTTCACCACAAACGGCTCAGCAGATATAATTGTTTAACTACAATATGCTCCTATAAACTATGTTACTTGATTTGTTTCGTTCAGCGAAAACATGTAGATTTTCCGAATACGAAACACGTGAGCAAGCTACGTATAATTTGGGATATATTGGCTTCCACATAAAAGGTAGATATAGAATAGAATAAAATAGAATAGAATAATCTTTATTGTACACCATTAATAAGAAGCAACATTAATAAGGAAATGCTTAAGCTAAGGGTACATACAAGGGATATATACAGTTTGTTCGAAATAAGTAAGCCGATCGGAAGTTGTCTGCAAGTGGTTTAGAAGTGGTAAATTTTAATAGAAAGAGTCGGTGTAAAGATAAGTAGAGTCGTATATGTTTTACATTTCTAATTAATTTGTTAACTAATTTCGATATTTATGTATTAAAACACTTAATTATACGATTTTATCACCGCGGTAGTTCGGAACGGCTAACTTCCGATCGGCTTACTTATTTCGAACAAACTGTACTGTCGCGAACTTTTATTTAGAGCTGTTAAAGACAAACAATCCCACGATATATTATCTTCATTTAACTCCAACGGTTTAGGCAGCGCACACCCAGATAGCTCTCAGAGTGCAGGTTTTTTTTCGATTTACTTGATACCTATCGTAACATTATGGCCAAAATTACACAAAATCTTTATGGATTATAGCTTTTGTGTTATTCTGAAGTATAAAGCTATATTATTGTAAAGTTTCATCAAAATCCGTTCAGTAGTTTTTGCGTGAAAGAGTAACAAACATCCATCCATCCTCACAAAATTTCACATTTATAATATTTTATTTATTTATTTATTATTGTAAAGTTTCATCAAAATCCGTTCAGTAGCTTTTGCGTGAAAGAGTAACAAACATCTATCCATCCATCAATCCATCCTCATAAACTTTCACATTTATAATATTATAGTAGGAAGTAAGATAGTAGGTAGGAAGTAGGGGTAGGATTAGTAGGAAGTAGGATAGTAGGATTTAACGATAAGATCTGACTCAGCACTTTGAAAGATCTATATAATTATAATTATGTAAGCACAGAATGATCCGACTTAGCCGAGAATTGGGAAATTACTAGGAGATTTCATGTAAGTGAAAATAGTAGTGCAGAATTTTATTGCAATATAGTGTGACAAATATAATCATTAATATGTTTATAAAAATAGGGTCATATGGAAATCATCGAACATAAATTTGGGCCAAATAAAAATAAAATATTGAGTAAAAATAATTGTCAGATTTAAAAAAGGAAGTGTTTTTTTATTCAGGTCGATTCTCATGGGGCTAAAACAGATTAATTTTATTTTAACGCCGATTACCCTTTAATAATTTTGATTAAGATTTATAGTTATTCCCTTCCTTAATTTTAATTTCTTACCCTACTTTTATTGTAAAAACATTACGTAGGTAATCGTGTGATGCAACTCAAAAATACTGATGTAATATAATATTTCTAATACCTACAACGCCATTGAAACATACTGTTAATGTAAACTAAGCCTACGAAGGAGTCTTGATTAAAAAGGTCCCTTGCAAGTGTACAATAAATTGGATCCCCAGGAAAACAAGGATTGATTTCGGAATAGAAAATCGTTTTATGATTTTGGGTTCGGTATCCATTGCTTGGTGGAGTTTCTTGTTTAACCCAATTTGTTTTAGGTAGGTACTAGTAAAAAGTCTGTTGGGCTGATCTTTAACAAAATAATTATTTTTAGCACCTTATGATGCCCAGATGAATTATTTATTTGACTATTATCAGGTAAACGGTCGGTAAAGACACAAAATACAGTTTATTAAATTTAGCGCCATCTAGTATCACCTATTTGAGTTTGGTAATTAATAGCTCTTTCGGATAACATTATTTTTGGGATTGATTCCTATATTATTATGTATCCTGTTCCGAGTCAAAGTTTTTTCTCTTTGATAAACTTGTCATAAAAAACATAAACCACACAACAAACCCGCATCATACCGTTAGGGAAAACGGAGGGGAAGGAGAGAAGAAGAAAAAAGGGGGATATTAAGTATCAACGTTTAGTAGTAGTATGCATACTGTTGCGTTTACTGAGTTGCGCAAGTGTGGAGCCCCAGAGGTTGAATTCCTCCCTAAGACTCTTTCCCCCTTTTCCCCCTTTTAGCCTTTCCCTTCCTTTTCCATTGAATTTAATTGAAAAATAAAACATGATTCCATCTCGATGCAAAAAACTTGAAAATACTCGCAATTAAGTAAAAACTTGTCAACAAATCACTTAAACTAGTTATCACAGAAGTTCACACATTTCGGTAACAAAGTTTAAACAACGCAAAGCGTTGCATGTAAACTTTCAGATGGAACTTTGGTCTCAAACGTGGTTGGTAAAATTATAAATTAAATTCTACAAAGCATACAAATTGTTTAGAATACGTGCCAAAAATATTAGCAAGTGTGTTGAGTTTAGAGATTTTGTTTTATATGTAGTGACAGGTCTCTAGCTTGGACTGTGCCCAACGCAATTTTAGTACAACAGAATTTATTTAGGTACAATATTAAATTATTGTTTTTTGTTGATCCCAGTTTCAAAATTTTAATTTATTATGGGTCCCTATTAGGTATGTGTAATGATAACTTGAGTATATGACTTTAATTAATCTCAACCACTTTTTTTGCAATTATTAAACATAATATAATCTAATATTTACTTAGTATGACACGACTTATTGTTCGACGTCAAACATTTGTAGTTGCTCTTCATAAGTTATTTAGAAGTAAAAATATCTCAGAAAAAGAAAATACAACCGACTTGAAAACCTCCTTCCTTGTTTTAAATCAATTATATATTAGAATTATCAATATTCGTTCATAAATAACACAAGAATGCACGTAATGGAGGACCTTTTCCTTTTTCGAAGTAAGTAAGAAATTGAAGAACTTCAATTAAAAAAAATACCGTTCAAACTTTCCAGATACGCAAAGAGTCAAACAATCGTACTTCCTCCTTTATCTCCCTTACGCTAATCGAAAAGTTTGCATAGCATCGCCCAGTTTTCTTGGTGCAGCGCGTACAGTATCGGACACCAAAGTTCTTGAAACTTTTGTAAAATATTGAAAAAACTTTCAACGATATCTCGATATCTTTATAGTTCCGTAGTTAAAGTTGTCCTCTTTGAAAACATTGGCATTTAAATAGCTAGCAGTAGGTAGTTTAATATCTTAAGTAATATATCTTTCAATTTCAATGGAACAGCATTCCAAAAAAATAAGGCTTTGTCATATAGTTATGTGAAGAAAAGAAAATATGGCAATTTGACAAAATATACATTCCATGACGGCTTACCGTATTCCTCGAAGGGTTATGCAGAGGTGTACTAATGTACCTAGTGCGGTAGTAGTCCGAGCTGCTGAGTATAAGATCCTAGGTTCGACTTTCAGTTCAAGCATTGTTATTGGGGGTTGCTATTATGGAATTCTCAGTAGCACCTTGAAGAACCCAATACCACTTTGCTCGAGCTGGGGATGGAACTCAGCCCTAAGTGTATAAATAGCTATATTTTAAATATTAATACCAAAGAGAATAACGGAAATAATTAAGTCACAAGTTCCTATAAACTTAAATAAAAAGCTAGCTCAACAAAATATATATTTATTTATTTAAACAAAGCGAGAAACAAGTTGTCGTTAAGAAGGTATAATAAAATTATAAAGACCTCTTTGTGAAACTAGACTAACTAACGAACTAAAGTTTTCAACAATATAAATAAAATGAATCTCGGACAAAGCGCGTAAGTGAGCGCAAGATAATTAGAGTCACGCCTGTATTCCCCGAAGTGATAGGCAGAAGTGTAGGTACTAATATACACCCACACTTCGCCGGTATGTTTAGGTCCCATGTAATAGGGGGCGAGCCTAGTGCCATTAACGGGGCACAAAACCAGACTCCGAGGTGCTACTGAGAATTTCATAGAAAAACCAATAAAACTGCTCGCCCTGGGAATCGAACCCAGGACATTTAGCGTAGCGTAAAAAAATAATATTTTCATCATCATCATCAACCCATTACATTGTCCCACTGCTGGGCACGGGTCTCCCCTCAGGACGAGAGGGAATAGGCTATAGTCCAGCACGCTAGCCTACTGCGGGTTGGCAGACTTCACACGCCCTCAAGAAAATCTCTCAGGCATGCAGGTTTCCTCACGATGTTTTCCTTCACCGTTTAAGCGCGTGATAATTAATTATTAATACCTTCCTGCACATGACTTCGAAAAGTCAGAGGTGCGTGACTTGGCAGTCCAATGGTTATATCACTAGGCTATCACTGCACTTCTAAAATATTTTACTTATTTGAAATTATTATTATTAAATACTTGAATTAATTTAATAATTAAATTTTAAAATAGAATTGTTATTTAATTTATTATGTTGCTATAATTTAATAGATATTTATTATTTTGAATGACAGTGAAAACCGTATTCTAACCCTTTATTATAACCCGTCCCTACACTTGCTTATTTCTACTTCGTACATCTTATCAAACAAAAATGCGTTATTTACGGGTCAGGTAGGTCAAAACGCTTTTGACATGATATAAAATCATTGAAGGATGTTATAAACATCCGCATGCATCCTAAACACTTTAAGGCCACTATGTTTATTATTTACTGTAACGTTCTAAGCAAATGGTAGTAGAAACTTGAAACTGTACACTTTATAACAAAGGATGCGTTCAAAATCTGCATAAAAGCAACCGCAACTCAAACATAACCAACTTCACAGTACATTTACCGTCATTTACCACTCGTACTTACAATGTAAGTGGACGTTTGTATCCGTCATACGAAGTACGTACGACCACTGAAATCGCTGCAGTGGGAAATGAACTGGGAGTACATCACTGACTTATCTGGCTTGCGTAGGTACTTTGAGTTTTATAGCTTTATAGTAATTTTATGGAATTTTCTAAGAAATCTAGCTTCTAGCTCTCTGATCTAGCTTACTACCGTATTCCAGGCTTAGTACAGCATTTTTTTATCGTTAAACTCATATTATGTCCGTAAAAGCGAATAAGTTTTTTAACGACTTATTTACTTAACTCCGGTCAAGCAAACAACCAAATAAAATCATATTTTCTCTTTACCTAAGTCCGGTGCAAATCTCGCACGGGTTTCCTTTAATCACCTCACGAAGAAAAGGTCCAACAAATCTCCCAGGTAAAACGTATTACTTAACTAAAAGAGCAGAGGCCGAACGGAAGTAAGGGCGGAAAATATAGTCCATAATTTAATACGTGTAAAGGGTAGATATCTTTTAGAGGTACACGACAAAAAGGCGCTACCCTTATTGAATGGAAGGACCACATTATTCACACATTATATTCGGATGACAATATAAACGTAGACATAATGGGATTGGGTTTTATTTTCTTGATGTTAGACATATTTTTTTTATAGAATGTGACGCCGCCGCGCCGTGTTAAGGACATTATTCGAAGAATGACAGGCTTTTTCACGTCAATCTTTGCTTAATACACAACTTTATTGTTATTTAAAACCAGAATCACTTATTCAATATAAAAAATGTACATGATCCATTGTACAATTTTCTAAGACTCTGCACGTAATCCGAGCTTATTAGGTACAGGAACGATTTTCAATCACGGCGGAAAATTGCATTTTTCTTTTTTGATGAAGCACCTCACTATTAATCTTACTATACGAAGACATAATCCGGCGAAAGGAGCGGTTAAACGTCGCAGAGTTCGATAAATAAGAGTCGAGTGCCGAATGAAATACGATACTACTACTACGAGTCTTTGAAAAACGATATCTTTCTGAGTTTCTCTGAAGTAGTAAAACATACTTATTTTTAAGCTCTTTCTTCTTACGTTTAGGGCTTCAAGTCACATACAGCAGCAACGATCTGGTTTTAAAATGAAAGATGAAAGGGAGAACAATCCTTTACTACTCCGTTGATACAACCTGAATGGGATGATAAACTACTCACATTATAAGTTTCTTTTTCTGTCTCGTATAGTAAATACTGACATAAAAAATATCAATACATATTTTATTTTCATGTAATTCTATTCTTGAATATTGCATTGTTATACTAGTGCAGGATAACATTAACCATAATTCTACTATAATTCAAACGAGTTATGTGTAATATAAAATTTACGAATAACCAAGAAAATATATTATGATACGGGCTTTGTTTCCTTTCTTAATGGGAAAAATATATTATAATGTTTTGGATGCTTTATGCTTTACACAAAAAGGTGAGCTTTGTTTATTTTTTATGTATAGAAGATACACCAAGTATTTTGTTTATATACTTATAAATAGAGATTTCGTACCTATTTGAAGACCTTATCGTGATCCGAAATTTCTTTCAAGCAACCTTTTACACATAATTATGTTTATTTTTGTAACACTTGCCCTAAAGTTTGAGTTTCAAATCAAATCAAATCAAATCAAATAATTTATTTGCATAATATGGGTTTACAATGGTGTTACATATAAGAATCAGTTCGCCACATTAAGCCTTACAGCATGCAAAAATTAAATCTGGTAATAATATAATATTGATGACAAAGTAATTAAAATAAGTATACAAAATAAATTTATATTATTATTCAAAGTAAAATATATCATTATTAATTTCGTGATAACTATCCAAAATAATCATTATACATTTTACATAATTAATAAATTAAATATTTCATAATTTCAGAGATAATAATCGCTTAAGTTATTTTATCTTCCATGAATTCGTTAATAGAGTAATATGTTTTACCAACAAGAAAATTATGTAATTTCTTTTTAGCAATATTTACATTATGCTCATTGCCTATTTGTGGTAGCAATTTATTGTAAATTTTTGGACCCGTGCAGAATACACTTTTGTGAAGCAGTGCAGTCTTTGCGGGTCGAATACATAGTTTGTCTAGATGTCGCTCTCTTTTTCGGTGTTCAAATAGATGTTTATTAGATATAATAAATAGAGTTGTCTCGCATATGTATAGACACGGTAACGTTAAGATCTTTAAATTCTTAAAATGAGGTTTACACGAATCAGTTGAATTTAAATTACAGATAGCCCTAACACACCTTTTTTGCGCCCTGAAAACACTATCTCTATCAGTAGCGTTGCCCCACAGAATGACACCATACCTAAGAGTAGACGATACATATCCATGGTATGCCGTTAGTATTGTTGAAACATCAGCGACTGATCTAAGATTACGAAGAGCAAAGGAATAACTATTTAGTTTTTTACAGACATGCTCCGTTTGATATTTCCATGTCAGTTTATCATCAATATAAATGCCCAAAAACTTTGTCGATTCTACTTTTTCAATTTCTTGTTCCCTATAATTAATATTTAAATTTTCTAAAGTTTGTCGTCGTTTAAAGTTTATAGCCTTAGTTTTACTCAGTTAATTTTTAAATTATTTTCTATAAGCCATTTAATTGTATTCTCTAAAGTTATATTAATATTATTTTCAATGTCGAGATTGCTATATTTATTAAAAAGAATGGTACTGTCATCGGCAAAAAGAGTCATAGAATTATCGGTTATTTCCGGAATGTCATTTATATATACTATAAATAGCAAAGGGGCTAGCACACTACCCTGAGGCACACCATATTTAATGTTTTTGATGGCAGACGAATGTACTTTCATAACTTTTGATTTTGGGCAGAGCATAGCGATGTCGGTCGATGTTTACGGAGTCAAAATAAAGTAGGGCATAAAAAAATCAATAGGTATATTAAGATCGTAAAAAACTCGAACCTATCAAATCAGCGTGATTTTATGAATTCTATAAAGATCGGTCGATTGGTTTTCTTTTGCAATTTCGTATATTGCACTGAGGAAAGTTGGATCAATTAAAATTTTACTCGGGCCGGTGTGAATTCCGAAAAACCTATTAACATAAAACATTCGTTATTTTCAAGGCGAAGAAGTTTTATGGTTTGTAAAATATTGAGGGCATAAATAAAGCGGCTGTCTTGTATAACAGCACGTCCCCGCACCTCGGCTCTACGTACAGTCGTATTTTATCTCGGATTCTCTTATTCGTGAAAATAAAAAAAATATGGATATAAAATTGCCAACCTGCACAATTTTGGATGCTGTATACCGTCCCGAGGGGCGTTTCGTAATTGGACATAGTTTTTATGTGGATTTTAGTGTGCTTGCTCCCTATTTTGTGATTAACTGATAAATAACTTACGAGTCTAAACGACAAAGGCCTTAAGACGAAAACTAACACAATTGAACTAAAATATCTTTAGTCTTTTTCTTGTTTAGGTTCTCGCAAAAATGTACCTACACCTGTGACATGTCACGTATACTCGTACAAGCCTGAATTTATAAGACTCCAATAGTTAGCATCTATTCCGCTAAGGACCTCTAAATATTTCTTTCACAAAGTATGTGCTGGATAACGTAGTCACCTTTTGTTTCTATAAATAAATAAATGATACTTATTTCTGTGAGTAGGTAGATCTTTTAAACACTTTTACAAATCAATGCTTTGAATAGATGGCGACAGCATTTCCTACCTGACAATTATTGCACTATTTGATGCTAACTAACATAAATTAGAAAGCTTTTATCCAATTTATGGTACTTAGTTCAGCCCAAATAGCAAATACTTCGCGCCAACGAGTTAATGTACATTTCAATAATACCGCAGATTTTCCATGAGGAAATCTGCTTGCTTTTTTTAAAAAAATACTGAACGATGTACTGTAGATGGGATCTAAATCCTATATCTAATTCCTAAATTAACAAGCAAGAAATATTAATAAATTTGGCACCTACCATTACGTCTGTATTCCTCGAAAGATTAGGGAGCGGTGTTGGGCATCTTTTGAGCTGTGAGTACACCTTAATAAATATACCACATATATATAGTACAATATAAATTTAACACCTTCTAAACCATTATCTTTACATGGCAAACTTACTGTAACCTAGATCAGTGATTATTATTAAAGCCCTCTTCCAGTCGACAGCAATTATAAAATGCAGAGACAGCAGTAAAAAAATGAGAAATTGTTCTATATTTGAACAGACGTAGTCGGCATTTGCGATTTAAGTGGGCCGTCCTAACAAAACAGAAGTCGACGCGCAAGGAATCCGAATTTTATTTGGGAACTGTGATTTGCTTGCAGTTTGATTTGATTTCTACTATATATTGTTTTTAAAGCGTGATTTTATTTCATGGCCTTTTAAAAAAGTGGGTTAGTAAAAGTCCTACAATAGGTATGCACTGTATTTTGACATGCGCGAGCGCCCCTTTGACACATGGAAATAGGTGAAGTCCTCCAAAAAAGTTTGCTGAATTGATGTATGTATGTAGAATAGCTTATATAATACACAATAATCTATATAAAATGAGCCACATAGTCAACACTGGACCTAAGCTTCTCCAATTGTCTACTAGTAAGTTCCACAAACGAATCAATTAAGTTGTACCCAGAGAACTGTTTTGTTAGTCCTCCCTTTTATTATGAGGCTCATCATGTAATTCATACAAATAGGAATTCTCCCTATTTTAATATTAGTAGTATTCTCTATAATAACTATCTACTGTCACCAACGAATGTAACCAAAGCAACATACAATTATCAAGAGATTGAATAAAATGTATGAAACTTTAAAATACAAAATGTATCAAAATGAAATGTATCAGAGCCTGCCCTAGCCATACTCTATTGTAATTTAGCCTGTCCTAAGAAAACAGAGCAGGGCTCGCTAGGAGTTGGGGTTCCATTATGCCCTCGTAACTTGTTTGTCCGTAGTTTGATTTTATTATAAGTTTGATATTAGGAATATGGTGATTTTTGGAACGGTTACTATAAATACTCAGATTACGAATATGAATTTGAGTGAGAATTTTTATGTGGCTTTCAAAAACTTTCTACGAATCTCGTATCGTCGTGTGATGGATTGTTGAGCACTCTATAGTATGTTCAAGCTACAAAATGACTAATGTATGCGTGATGAAGGCCAGCCCGGACTGATCTACTCAAAGTTGTTGGAACTCTTCCTTCAAAAGACCATTTCAGACAATACCCTGCATTGTGACCCTCACATATTTGACACTGCTATAACACAGACATAAGTCTGTATATTAAAAGAAACCATTCTTCTCAGAGTTTGTTTCGGCGTTCCGTCTTGAAGGCCGTCAGTAATCAAAATACTGGCTTGACTTAAAAGTGTCTTTAAGATCTATTTACAGATATAGGAGTATCATTTTACAAACAATTCTTTCGCCTGTAGGTTCTGCGGTCTAAACGATGAGAAGACTTGAGGGCTCAAATTCTGCCCATTACAGCTGAACTCTTTTGCTTCCTTCTTCAAGTTGTTTCTACCTAATTGCACTATCTGCCTGAGGTTAATATGATTCTTGAACAACTTCGAGAGATACACTATTAACGACAGCTGGTTTTCGGGGTAATAAGGTTGTAAGTGGCAACCTTGGTTTTATATAAATGTTCATCCGGATAACTGTTTTCTTGTATAATCACTAGGTATGAAGATTGGAGGAGCGTTTATTTAATCTTAGATACTAATATTGTTATCATAAAAGTTACTATCTATCTACTCTATCTGATATGGTACAATTGAAAATCCTAAAGAAAATTGGTCCTTAGTTACCGATTATGGTCCTTTTTTTCCTTTTTGAGGCCTACGGATTGGAAAAATACGACAATATGACATTATATACCATCACGCCGTTACTCCATGAAGGGATTAGGCAGTTTTATACTGCTTATGTATGTACACATTTCACACTATAGATGGTGTTTTCAGTTATTATATTATCCAAACACCATGTTGTAGCTGAGAATTTCCTTATAGAAAAACTCAATAAAACTGCTTGACATGGGTCTCGAATACAAGGTCCTAACCTCAACAGCGGTTACTAAACATAAATCTACCGTCATAGATTAAATTGTAACTAGGTTTTACAATGAAAACTATCCTTTCACGATTCAATCGTTAATTTCTGACATTAAACCGATTGTTAAACTTTCGCCAGTTTACAGTCTGTGTTAATTACAAAAGCTTACCGGGCCGGGGTTACAATGTGTGAAATAATTTGTAATTATAAATTATTTATATACTGCGAAAGTTCATCAAAATGGAGGTCTACACTAATTGAAATGAAATCTAATGTGATAAGGGTTATTATCATAAATTTAAATGTAATATCACAAAAGGCCTCGTGGCAAAGTAATAACTACGCTCATCAATTGATCTGAAAGTTTAAGCAGCGCTTGACACGGTTAGAATATGGATGGGTAACCATTCTTAAAATATCTAGAACGTGCCTTGGTGAATACATTAAGCAATCGGGTCAGTTGACAGTTAGTAATGGTTAGTTAGAGTTTGAAAAGTCTGACAGTTTTACCATTGCATTGCCGCGCGTGTTCCCCGAGAGGTTAGGCAGAAATGTACTAAAGTACATCCACATTTCGCCGGTATGTTTAAGTCCCATATACCTCGCGCCTGTTGCTCGAGTGGTTAGGTAGAAGTGTATCTACTATATGTACACCCACATTTCGCCAGTATGTTTAAGTTCCATGTAATAGGGGACGAGCCTGACAGTTTTATCCTTAGGATATCGATGGCAGCCGCATTTGTACCTCGTACTCGTACCGACTAAAAACTACACTTACGTACCTTCCCTTGCCCTAGAGCCATGGCCATGGTTTCGTGACATTCCAGTCCACCAGCTCCTGGACCTCTTCAGATTATACGTGTAAAAGTATTTAGGTATTTTTGGTTCTTTAGATGGTTGGATTTTGATTACTTCATAACATACCATCACGCCTGTATTCCCCGAAGGGTTAGGCAGAGGTGTACTTAATGTACACCCACAGTTCGCCACTATGTTGAATTGTTGAGGTCCTATGTAATAGAGGGCGAGCCTATTGCCATTCACCAGGCCCAAATCCAGACTCCGAGCTGCTACTGAGAATTTCATAGAAAAACCCAAATAACACTTTGCTCGACCTGGGGATGGAACCCAACACCTCTAGCGTAACAGTCGCCATTGGGACCACTAGACTTTTTCTTACTCAATGGTGCAAAAAGTTCTGAATGATTTGGATGTCATTTTGGTCAAAAGTATACTCGTATAATCTATACGGTATAGAAGCTACTATGATAATAAATCGAATAATTTAAACTTTATAATTTTATCTGGATATTATGATAGCTTTTTAAGTATTATATAAAAAGACAAAAAAAAATTGAAAAAAAAACATTTCTCTTGCTTATTGGATACGCACATCTATAAAAAGCACGCACCGACACGGCCATGCAATTAGCAGCAATATGAAGCAGTTTATTACAGCAATAACGTAGCTAAGATACCTAAGTATTGTCGCTCGGCTCCTTAGATTTTATGACGTCACTCTGAGGATGCGAACTCATAAAACTTAATTAAGTGCAAACGTAACACCTCCCGAAATTAAACACATTATGTGTTACTCGCCGAGATTGCTTGCGTAGATTGTATTATAAAAGTTTTATTGTGTTTTAATAAGTAAAATAATGTAAATAATATTAATTCTGGAGGAGTATGAGGTAAATTGTATGTAAAGTGTGCCCCAGGCGTGACTTTGTTTTTAATATCATGTACAAGATTAGGCCTTCCGATGATTGTTAAATTAATTATTTTTTAGAAGTGAAACATTTCTACTTATGGTAAAACCGATCTTACTATAAGCGAAAACTTAAAGTGCATAAAAAATGGTTTGTACTATTGAATTAGCTACCACTGAATGAAGCAGTAAACCTGAATAAGCTGGTGTTATTATCATCGTGCAACCCGAATTCAACCACTTCGGAGTATGGGCATCTCTTTGCTTGTGCCACTTTTTCCGGGTTTGAAGACCTAAGATTCCTATTGCTAGTTGTATTTTTTTTCCTAAAGCTACCTAAACTAACACCATTTGCGGAGCAAGCTAAAAGGACGAAGCGGTCTACTTTTCTTACCCTGAGGCCCATTGCATGTCTGAAAGCATTCTGAGTTTTAAGCCCGCCTCATGAAAAAGATCAAAGCAAAAATTGTGTGATAAATAAAGTTACACTTTGCCGGTCGGCCTTCATTAAATTTTTGGGTAAAAACAGTCTAGAAATGCTTTCAAAATTTTAACCACCCGTCCGCTTGACTTAAAACCCTAAACATGATTGACAATTACTGTGCTATTTACTACAACTTCAAGGAAAAGTCTGCACCGAATAGTATTATTAGTTGCTTTGCTTTACTTCAGATAAATTCAAGTTATCACCCAAGAAGTTCTTTCATCTTCAGTAAAGTGGTTAGAAATGGAAATCAATAGAATATTATAATTATGTAACACATTTTACAAAAATGTTTAACTTTAAAAGCAAATAATTATTTAATTTTCTCATGTATTTAAAAATTTTAAAAAGCCAAAACTTAAATAGCAGCACGTATGTCCAATTATTTCATTGTATCAACTTCGTTCGTACATAGTCAAAGCCTCATAAAAAAGTTGCAAGCAAATGACATTATCTTTAGAAAGTATTTTAATTCGATGAAGGAAGTTACCGTGGAGTTCCCGTCTTGGTCGACGGCAATACGTTGTCGGGCGATTTGCATTTTTATGAAAACGTTTTACGGGTCGGACTGGGGTCCTTTACCGACGGCTTGTACAAAATGAGTTTGACTTACTATGTATAGAAGCTGCCAGTTGAATAGTTGGATACTGAGATAAATATTTTGTGAAGAGGACGGATGAGATTGAATCTTCTTAAAAGGTATTTCCTGGATCTATAAATCTACATCTTGAAATGTGTTACGTAAATAGGTCCACAAAATTACGTAAATAGAGAGTACAGGGGAACAGCTACAATGGAGTAGCAAATGCGTTCACAATTCAAATAATTGCGCCATAAGCTCGAAAAGACATATGCGGTTTTCAGTCGGTACGAGTCGGACATACATACTTTGCCGCTTCCAAGTAGGTTGTTTTCATGAAGATGTTTCATAATGACCCGTCAATGCATACAGTTTCCTCATGAGGACATAACAATAGATTTTGCATTGTGTCTACAATATGCCGCTTGACGGGTTAAAGATAAAGCAAGGAGAAAGACAGATAGGTAAGGAGTTAGCGTAAGTAGGTTTTATTTTTTTTTGTGCAGATATATTACATAGGATATTAGCAGAACATTTTTGTTCACTATTCTGTAGCTATGAGGTACAAGTCTAGTTAGTTTTTAGCGGATTCTAAATAAACCCAAATTATTTCAATAACCTAATTTGGTTAAAAATCATTTTATTAAAGCTGGGTAAATGTGGGTCGCACATTACTAGTATTTTGAAATAAGATAAATTAAACTGTAGAATTAATGAAATCTACATAAATATCATGTACAAATGTTACATTTTAAAATAACAGCAGCTATTTTAAAACAACTAACGTTAAAATGAAATGAAACGCAAATGTTATGAGTTGTAACATTAAACGAGTACCTAGTGTTTACATAAACTTCTAGTGTAGCTCTAACGCTGTTTCAAAACTTGAGAAGACATTTTCTCAGTTTAACGTAAAGTATTTTCTTTATTCATTATGCATAATGTTCAGCTGCGATGTTCCCGCGTTGCTTAGAGTTCATTCGTATGTAGGTGGTAGTTATAAATAAGTAAATAAATTTTCGCACACCTTACTTCGCGCTAGTATTGCCTGTCATACGAAGGTATTATAAATCAAGTTATTACTAACTTAACAACGTATGCTCGAAAGCGCAGACATTTGTGTTCGCAGATCCAGTTTCATATGTAGATATATCACTTGATGTATTATAGTTATTGTTGTGTGTTTTCGTTCACACCGATGAACCACTAATAGTTAGTTTTCTGTGACCATGACATGTTGATACTTAGTACGATATTCTAAAATATAGAATATTGCTGACTGACGTTCCTCGTTAATGCTGTAAAGGTACCTTTTTTTTGTCCCATATGAAAATCTTCATGGAAACCCAATGGTTGTGTCGGAGTTCTACCGATTAAAACCACACAGTGCCCATTTTCCGCAACTAATATAAAAGCGCTCCGAGATCTGCCAAGGAACACTATCATGAGCTCTCCTGTGCAAAATGCTATATACCTACCCTAATCTTCAGCTATCTTTATGAATAGTCATCAATAGTATTACAATTTTGGATTTAATAAGTACCTAGACAAAAAAATAATATCACACCAACAATTCCGCCTGCGTGGTACGAACTGTTTAAAATTTTAAATGGATTAAAACGCAACTCATATATTTTTTGATCAAACTTACAGCTTTGAAGTTTCTTAGTTAACTCTAAAAACACGTTGAAAACGGCGTGACCGCAAGGTCCTCCTACGCGCATGAGCGGAGAGGCCACGTGAATCCCCACATCAAATGTTAAACATCTGGACGGCGACGCTTCTAGGAATACTTCATATACTTCCTATTCATTCGTGTGCTCCTTCGACGTTTTTTCATCTTTTACATTTTCGTGGTTGACGTGCCTGCGTTGACTATGTGCCGAAGTACATTTTAGGAAGGTTAAGTTTATATATATAGTACAGCAAAAGGCTTTTTTTCTGAATTCCACTTTACAGAAACGCAAATATTTACGCAAACCGAGCTTATTATTAACAGTAAACACAGTACGGATATTACATTATTACCTCACCTGCTAAAGTTGCAGCCAGGCGGCGGTAGTAATAAATTAACACTTTCGTAGTTACCTACTGTATTATAATTACGGAATAATGATCACTGAGAAATATCAATAAACGCAAAGGTATTAAAGTGTTCATGAACTCAGGCAGTTAATCGGCAATTGACTATCCAATTTTCGTCATGCATGACGTATATCAATGTTGAATTTTAAGAGTTTACATACAGGTAGTTGTGCCATTTTTTTATTTCATGCTATTATTCGCACCAATCGCTCAGATTACTAAACATCGCTACATTGTTTTAAAAAAATATTTATGTAGACACATTTTACTGTTGTACATTCATCTTCTTGTCCGCTCTCAACTCTTGTTTTTTCAACGTCTGCAAAGTCATGGTTTGAAAAAATTATGAACAGGAAGTTCAAAACATTCTTAAGAAAAATTTTACTTTAATAGTAGTCGACTATTTAAACCGAAGAGCCAAGAGATCCCGAACTTAAGCAATTAGTGAGCTCCAGTCAGACAGCAATTAACGGGATATGCTATTTGAAAGGAGAAAAGGTAGAAATAATTCAGCCAATAACAGGGTGCTTGCTGACTTCACTCGTTAGTTAAATAATTCATTAACTACTAATGACCGAAATATATCAACCACTTGGCGCGAAGTACTCGAGGATCGGGTGATATAATTAACGCTTGTCGCTAAAATAACGAATTCTATACGTAATGAAGATATTATAGAGAAAGGAGATCGTGAAAGGGTTTGAATGTGATTCGTATAATTTTTAGGCTCCTTAAGCAATAACGACTTTTAATTAGGTATTCACTTCCTGATTCATAACTTTTGTGCGTTCGATATCTTAACCCTTATAGTAAAAAGAAAATGATATCGTTGATATTTTTACAGTATCAAGCTTTGAGAATAAGCATCGGAGGCCTGGTCGGTCATAAGCACCTACCTACTGATGTAATAACACCTAATTTAGAGAAGTACTAACTGCACTTAGTAAGCCAATAAATAATTTGATTTGATTTGACTCATCTGCCTGAACGCATAAAAGACAAATGTGGAGTAGGATACACTAAATTACAGCATGTTTTAATTACTGTTGTTGTTTTCTGTAACCCTGCGAAAACTTCGCCTACATAAGTCATTCTGAACACCATCGGAATGTAATTAACTACTCTACCGTGTACTGTAATTAAATTGAGCCTAATGAATCTTGTGTTTTTCTCAACTCTTTATTTTTAAAGGCGTTTTTTTATACCAGCAGTTAATGACCTAGAAATGTCGTATAAAGGCTTTTTTTTCTATCCCGTTATAAAATATTTTTATAATAATTTACATTATAAAAGACCACCAAAGACAGAACCACCGTAGACAATAAGAAGAAAAGCGCCGTATAAAATAGCGAAATTTAAACCAATTACAGTTCATGCCCCAGAAATACTGTGATGTAATATAATTTTCTATCCCTTCATAAAATTTTCAAACAAATTTAGGTAATGAAAGATGGATAGGCTTCATGTAGATACTAAAAAGAGAAAATGCCTGATAAAAATGGCGACTTGTTAGAACAATCGATTAGTCTTCATTACGCTCGGGAATATAAAATTATAACTTCACTATTCATAAAATTACCTTTGGTTGTTCCACTTGCGACTAGTGGTATGAAAGTAAAAAAAACACAGAGGGCCTCCACGAGTGACGTCATGTAAACAAAATAACATATGACCGACCGACCGCAGGCTGCGCCTCACGGTCATATTATTAGCATAATTATTATCGGCTTATAATGTTCCCACTGCTGGGATACAGGCCTTCTCTTGGCGAGAGGGATTCTGGATTGATGTTTAACTAATTAAAATAGCAATCCAATATACTGAAAAAATATTGAAATCGACTTATAAACTTCCAAGATATAAGCTTTTAAAGTTTTAGGAGGGGAATTCAACGGCGATACTTTTTCCCTTTCCCACAATACGAGTGTCAGTATAAAATTTGTATGGACAACGCACGGTGTGACATCACGTGCTTATAGTGCGCTCTCTATCTGGCATAAAATTAAAATGCTTATAACTGTCTTATTTTTGACGTTTTTTTTTGTTGTTCGGCTCTATTTATATTTAATCTTTTTAAGGGACCATTAAAAAAATATGCTAACTAGGAGATCATTTCATTTTAACAACAGTTTTCTGTGAACTAGTTTAGTTATAATATTAGCATAGTGTAATTATATAATAGACTGCTACTTTAACACAGACAATGAGACTTTATTCCTACATGGATCCGTCGGAAATTACACAGGAAAACTGTTCTTAATTTGAAATCTTTAGTAGATTAAGCTCCAAAACCGTGTTCTCATTCAACTCAACATGTCCCGCAGTGATTTACTCCCGTTATCTTGAAGAGGCAACAATAGGAAGCCCTAAGCGGAACGATACTTAAACCTTGGACTAAGCGTGATTTATATTAGGCTCGCTGGAGTTTCGCGGGCCCATGTCAAGCCTGATTCCAAGAGTTTCAACCATTAATATTCATTAAAAACCTCAACTTGTGCGCGTTATTTAATTCTATCAGAACTATTTTCAGCGTAAATAGTCAAGTCTGATATAATTAACTTGAATATAGGAGCATACGATCCGTATCTGGGATTAAAAGTCTAAAGTTAATTAATTATACAACAGTGTTATCTTAAAAGGAGTCTGGAATTTGTGTAGTAGGTAATAAGTAAACATGTGTATAAAATGGTAAACTTAGTGTTTTGTTGTCTAAGAACACGATTTTATACAGCTTTTTGTTGCTATACAGTAGTGGATAAAGCAATGTTCGAACTTAGAAGCGTTATTTAATACGTTCCACGTTTAACTTAACTTTAAAAGAAAATTTAACATTTGGATTCTAAAGTCAAAAAGTGGAAAAAGCAGCGAATAAACCTGCACCGCTTTACTCGTTACATTCAATATTCTGCACTTCACTAGAAATTCGAATTTCATTTGCCACCGCAGATTCTCCTTCAGATATATTTCAAACACTGGAGATTCGTCCAATCCGCTGTAAAAAAGTACTGAATATAATGGCAGCTGCTTTAGTTTCAATTCAGGATGTTTAAATAGTGTCTGGAAAAACGTGGTAGATATCTGAGATAGATACATAGGTATGTATAAGAATCGGATACGGCCGGTATCGTTATTTTCTTAAGATTTTGAAAAGATAAATCGGACGATGAATAATATAATTATATGTTTTCTTTTTTAAATAACATTTACACTTTCTGAAGTTTCAAATTTATTAGATATTTATTCAATCGGTTTAAAAGTATCGACGAGCACTTCGATTAAGAATGTGTATTCTACTACACACTAATAACAAAGCTACTAAATCGATTACATCTCCGAGATTGATTAAAATAAAACGTAATACACAATACATATGTAACTCATTAATATTATAACCTTAACAACTATGATTTTTTTGTACTTTGGCCTTACTTAAACCACCATATGCCTACCGATGGCTATTGTATGTCATTTTATTATAAGTTCATAATTGATCGATAACTTGCATGTGTAGTGTAACAGAGTAAATATAAGTTAGTTAATAAATAAAAAAACTGTAGGTATTTTACAGATGTCCATATCTCGAATGATACCTGTTACATACAGCTATAATGTGCTCCGGTCACTTCCGGGCGGTTTCCGCTTAGTCTTCAATTTAATTTGATCCGACCCCCGACCCATCCTCCTATAAAACCGCAGCATGCAACGAACGCTTCTTATAAACTCCTTTCAATCCTGCAGTTCTAACTTTAAACGTAAAATTGTGTAGAGACTACTTTTGTTTTTACAGGTAATATTTTGTAATAAAAATTGCTCCAGAAATAAAGACATGGTTTTTAAGCAGTCGTTTCTTCGAGTTTTAAGCTCTATACAGATGATGATTATGCAAAATTATAGTGACCGAGATTCTATATACTTAAATATTATGTGCATAAACCTATTGTTGATATTTACCCCTTTTCTAAAGCTAGTTTTAACTCGGTCAATCACTGTTTCCCTAAGGATTAAGGTCTCTTCCAAGATCTAATCTTTCTCATAAGCATGCCATCTACCCCAGCTACCTGAAAGGATATGAATAAATGCAAGGTTTTCTTTCATACTAATATACCACAGACTTAAGATCCCGCGCTGAGCCGTATTAAATATAAGATTTCTGTTTTCTGTTGAATCAGTCTTCATCGCTTGTACGAAGATATTTGCTATCAGTTTATTAAATACGCTTGTTGGTGAGAAGTTTAGTTAATAAATCTGATACTTTCTAAAGACAAACTTCTTCGAACTACGTATTTATCTTACTTGAAATAAACTTTAAAACTGAACTAGCATCTGTATACTTTACGAAGAAATCTTAAAAATAATGATTAACAGCAATGAAATTATAAAGGATACTGTTAATTTTATTTCTCAATTTATGTAAATAAAATAGTTGTAATTAATTTATTTAACGATATATAGCTCAAACAACCAGTCATCTTTCACAGTATCTTACGTAAGGCGGTTTTTGCTAAAAAAAAACGTTTTGAGTAGCCTTCTTTAAATATACTATGTACAACGTGATATTATAAAGGACAGAAAAATGTGCAGGTTCGAAGAAGACCCAAAATGCATTATCATCATAATCATTATCAACTCATTACATCATCTCACTGCTGGGCACGGGTCCTCTCAAAACAAGGCGAATTAGGTAAGCTATAGTCTACTACCCTAGCCTACTGCGAGTTGGCAGAGAAAATCTCTGAGACTTGCAGGTTTTCTCACGATGTTTTCCTGCAACTTTTAAGGGCATGATTTTGAAAAGTCAGTGGGTAACCTGGATTCTATCTCGAGACCTTTGTCTTAGCGTTCCAATGGTCAAATCACTAGTGTACTATTCATATCACATGGTACTTCTATCCTATCCCAAGATTCAGTTACTTAATAATAATTACTTTTAACAAAAAAGTTAAACCGCCTTCAAAAAATAATAAAATAATTTTGTCTAAAACAGTTTGGGAAGTCGGTGACTTCTATTTGAGTGGGTCTTCTAGTTTTGCCACCGACTTCCCAAATAGTTTTAGACAAAATTATTTTATTATTTTTTGAAGGCGGTTTAACTTTTTTGTTAAAAGTAATTTTATTTTGTAATTTTTAGTGGAAAGTTTTGTTTAGAAGTACTTGTTAGCCAACTAACGCACTGCTCCAATAAGACAGCGATGTTTCAGAGTAAACGATAATAATTATCATCGACGTAAACAATTTTTTAGATTTTTGTTGATATTTTTACTGCATGACCGATTTCGATAAAATTTGAACGGGACCACCTCTGAAGTAAGACCTACCAAACAAAAAAACAATAATTAAAATCGGTCCAAAATTGGCGGAGATATCGCGTAACAAACATACAAAGAAAAAAAAAACATACAGACGAATTGAGAACCTCCTCCTTTTTGAAGTCGGTTGAAAATCATGAATCACCGTCGTCTACTGACGAAATACGATTTACAAACCTCAGCGCATGTGCAATGTTATAACTTTATGGTGTCCGTTCTTCTATTTTAACAATGTTTTTAATTCAAAGCCATGTTTTTCAAAGACTTTGTAGTAATTCTTAAACTGATTATTTAAAGTAGGAGGCATCGATAACTAAAATGCAGGAAAAATAATTTGAGAACAGCCGTGATAAAAAAATACATACCCTACGAACATCGAGTCCCGGTTGTCACTAGGGAAATTATGGAATATAAAATATTTGTGTGATCGTCACTCCACCGAATTTCGTGTATTTTATTTTTTCAGTCTGCTTCGAGAAAATAATGTAAAATTATAGGAAAACGTTGTCATATTTTTAACTTTACCTACGAGGTACCAACCTGCCTAGGTAAAAAATAATATTCTTAAATTTAATGTTTATCTTGATAGATATGGGTTCTGGACTTTGGATCCTTAAACTTATGTATTTTGTACATAAGCCCAATGTTTGCTTATCACAACTTTTTGAAAAGCTGCAACAAAAATACGTATGCAGTTAATAAAAAGCCACGCCATCATCGCCACCATCACGCCTGTTTTCCCTGAAGTATTAGGCAGAGGTGTACTAATATACACCCATAGTTCGCTGGTATATTAAGGTTCTATCCGAGCTCCTAATGATAATTTCATAGAAATACCCAATAACACTACTCGACCTGGGAATAAATCCCAAGACCTCAAGGGTAGCAGACGGATGCAGGTTAAATTGTGCCGAAACACACGACTATTCTTTCTTTTCTTAAGTTCGCCTTGGTATCGTGTTATAAGCATTGGCACCGAAGCGTAACATGAAAAAATATTCAAAAGATAAAAAGAAATGAAAATATAAAAGACAAAAGAGAACAGTTAAGCTAGACATAGACACACAACAAACATAGGAAGTAAATAGAGCCAACGACAGAGTTAAAACTAAATAAACTAGTTTGAAAGTCGATAGCGGACAACGCACACAACGCATAGACAGTGTATTTGCATTTTTATTGGAACCGTTTAAAGAAACAATGGACGGATCGGTTGAAACGCTTGCCGTTTGGGAAATTCAACTGTTTTTTTCGTTTGTGCCGTTTTCTGTATAAGGCTTTATCGATTTTATTTGGATATAATCTGGTCTACGAACGGAGCTCGTGGCAAAGTTATAACTGCTCTGATCAAGAAATCTGCAGGGTTAAGCTCCACCTGCTGCGGTCAGTCTGTGCATGGGTAACCATTCTTAAGCGCCCTGTAAACTATCAAATTTGCTTGACAAATTTGTTGGTCAAACTTCAGGTTTTCATCAAAAACTCATAGTAGACTGATTGATAAACGCGTCAAACAAAGCTGCACACTATCAAATAATTTGACAAACACGTAAATTTGTCAAGCAAATTTGATCGTTTACATGGCGCTTTAATCCAGTAAAGCCGTCGGCCCCAGCTGTCATATAAACGCCTATGACAATCGTTAGTGGTAGTCAGTAGCCCAAAAAGCCTAACAACCAACTTACCCAATGAATACCGATGTTGTCGAGAAAGTGGGTTGCGAAGATCTGACGGCAGTCGTTTTATGTAAAATACTGATATTCAGCCGTATTTGGTTAGACGAAAAGCCGATATCAACATTGTTGTAAAAATGAGGATGATGCTGGAGGATGATGACATCCCCCTATCCTTCCTAAAAAAAGCATTAGGTACTACATTACTAGTAATCTTGTTAACCCCTTGTGCTAAGCTTTTTTTATTTTTATAAAGTATAATAACGCAAGCATTTGTGTTATTATACTTTATAAATACCAGTATTATTATAGTACATACTTCTATACTAATACACAAAGGTAGTGCAAACATACATACATACCATTATTGCCTTTGCCTGGTTAGGCAGGTATGTACGGTATGTTTAAGTCCCATGTAATAGGGTGAGCCTACTGCCATTAACCAGGCACAAATCCAGACTCCGAGCTGCTACTGGGAATTTAATAGAAAAACCCAATAACACTTTGCTCGACCCGGGGATTGAACCCAGGACCTCTAGCGTAGCAGTCGCGCTTAGGACAACTAGACTAATGAGTTAGTGAAAAATCTTTCTAAATTGACATTTCTGGAAAAAAGGTTTCTACCTTGACCGTATTCAAGGTTGAAACTTTATTAATGCGACTCATCCGTCACCGAGATTCTCCCTAATTAAGATAACTTCCTAGAAGATTTCTTAACCTTTACTTTTATAATTTAGGTCGGCTTATTATATCAGTATTATAATTATCTAACATCATTATGCTGAATAAGCGAAATTCTAGTAAAAGTAAAAAAAAACACATACTGATTACTGTAACAGCAACTTACGCTAAATGGAAAAACATACATAAGAAGAAATTCTCAATCTTCCATAAAAACTAAATACGAAAACCCTTGTTTGTATGCTGTCGGCTTCAAACACGGTCTTTGAATGACGTCACCAACAATGGGTGACTCTCAACATGACGTAGAGCCGTAGCTACCCGCTCTTTTTGGCAGCACAATCCTTCAAAGGCGGATGGAATGAGAGCATCTTAATATCCACGTTTTAGTCTTATTTCGTGTGACATTAGCGAGCCCTAGACGAATGAACAAAGCCGTGGGTTATTCTGCAAAATTTAAAATTTGGTATTATTACATTATTGCTTTTCTGTCTTTTATATTCTTTATTGTTTTCGTAAGCGTGGACGAATAGAAAGAATTTAATCAGAAACCAACAGTGATGACCTCTTTTTTCTATTGATCTGTATACAACGGAGAGGGCAAGGCCAATCTCAGAATCTGTTCAACTGATTGAGATGAGATTTTAAGTTAGAGCAAATCCTTTTAAAGAATGAATTAACATTCAAATCTGTTCAGCCGTTTTCACGCCAGCGCCTCAAAAACAGACAAGAATTCCAAAAACCGTTTTTTTTTTTTTATGGAAGTGTATTGCATATTTTTGTCTAAAGATTTGCTAGCTTTGTAGCCACTTAGGTCGTAAGTAGTTTATAGTTATCCTAGTTAATATTTTTTGATGATGTGTATTCTTACACATAGTTTATCTGTTTTAGGTTGACATTGCGTTCTCATTTGCTGAGAACCTTCTTGTAATTTTAGTCCCGACTTCAGGCTAATTATGACATGAACCTCCAATGTCCTCACATCCTGTTATCGCCATAATGTACCAGCAAATTATGTAAAAACAATATATTTTATAAAAGTGTCCATGGAGTTTCTTTCCGGATTCTTCTCCATTGGATCAACTTTTTGGAACCGTGCAACTAGAGTCAATAACGTTTCATAAACGCTTGTAAAAGCTTATTTGAAATAAAAACATTTGATTTGATTTTGATTCGCTAATTTACAACCAAACAACGCGAACTCATCATCATATCAGGCTAGCGCCATCCACTGCTGAAAGTAACTACATTTACATAACTACATTTGAAAAAAACTGTCTCATGGATCTATCCGACTTATGTAGATTAAATATTATGATTTTGACGGTTTATTTCTCAAGGACCATGCGGATTTATACGCAACTGATAATATTGTTTAATAAAAAAAAATTACCCTTTCTTTCGAAACCAAAATCTTAAAAATTCTCAGAATTGGATTTATCCGAGTCTGAAGTTAAGCGACACAATTACCGTGAAAACCGCACTCCTTACCTACATATTGAAGAAAATATGATGAAATTTTAATTTTTGCTTAATCCAACTTTTTTTGCAGAATACTCCTCGAATTTAGGACGGCGCATCTGAATGCAAAGGATTCTTGTAACAGGATGCGATATTCTTTGTATGGGAATATGAAATGCATTTTAGTCTCGCGTTACCTACGTTCCTACTCTAATGAGATCTCATGTAAATGGTTCTTCATTTAGATGCACACTCATGCATTTTATAAGCTGTTTATATTTAGCAATTAGTATCGCTCACGTCTCTAGCATAACCAGAAACTAGTATTATGTTTTTTATTTTGTTATTAAGAGTCGATTGTGACTGAGCACTTAGATTCTCTTATTAACTTATTGATGGTGATGTTTATTAATATTTTATTGATGTAGGAATATTGCTTAGAGAATCGAAGGTTGAGTATTTTAGACGGTGGTTTCTAGCTTTATTCGAACTGAAAAATATCAAAAGTGGTCGATAAACTATCTTACTGAGAAAAAAATGCACTTCATAAACAACATTTATTTTTTGCTATATGCTTCTAAATTGACGGCATTATAGAAACCAATTGAATTGCAATGATTCCAGAAGAGATATAATGTTGTTTTACTGAATCGGAAATGAGTTAACACGTCGCAGCGCTGCCACGAACTACCAATTAGCAGCAAAACCTTTGTTTTAGTTGCACTAACAAAACACGCTTTCCAAAACTGTCAAATGAAATGTTTGTAGATGCGGCAATTTAGCACTTATTTACATTTCTAATGGATGCTTTATTAATACAGCAAACACCACTAATCGGGTTAGGCGACGCTTCTGATAAATTATTCTAATAGTTTTAATTACGTTTTCCTGTGGGGTGTGCGTAAACTGTGTTGATAGAAAATCTAATTGAACCAACACTGAATTTTTTACTTTCTCCATATTGGTTCAAATATTTTTCATGCTTTGAATTGTTTTAATAATTTGTGTGGGTTTGAATTCCTTTTAACTTAAATTGATGATATAATGATTATGTATGTAGGATATGGCCGCTGAAAATAAAATAGAAGACATTAGTTAAACAGTAAATACTATTTAATATTATAAGTACTTCTTATTACCATATTTTCATATTTTTTTTAAAACATACACTGTCTTCTAACGTCTAACATCTTCTTTCAATTAATTCAATCCGCCATTTTTCATATCCTCTTTCGTCCCTTTCTTCGCATAAATTTTTTCTCACTCTAATATTAACATTCCGTTCAACACACTTTCTATTCGTTCCGTTTTCACTCATCCGACATGTATTTTGATGAACTTAAATTGTAATCTTATAACAATATGGACCTATAATCAACCTAACTAACATGCTTTTGATAAAATGTAAAAGAAAATTTAACCTTAGGCTATTTTTTATCATTATAAACACCACATTTTCAATCTGTATTTTTTTTCTCCGCCCTACATGGTATATCCGTCATGTATGTCGAATTCTTATCCGTCTGTATGAAACCTAGCCGTAATGTCTGAGAAAATAATTATATCTTGTAGAAACCCCTAAACGGTCACATTTAGACACATTTTTTACACAGAGGCGTCATTCAAAACCTATCCCAATCCATACTAATTGTTACCGCATTTAAAAACAGTCTGAATACGCGCAACTGTTTCTATTCGGAAGCTATTGCAATATGTGAGGTTTTCTTCGGACGGCGCAAGCACCACTAATTTGGCCGCGAAGTTGAATAGCCCGGTGTCGAGGCCGAACTGTGTGCCAAAAACTACGCGGGCCAGGCTCTCCTCTTGCCAGCTACCAGCGCGTCTCCCTGAAATGGCAACACATTATGCTAATGTGTTACTATTTAAAGATTGTGGGTAGTTGGGTTTGATAATGACCAAAATGTTATTTTCTTAAAAAATATTTATTTAGGTTCCAAGTTGTGCCGGTATTTGTTCATCCCATAACACAACTCACCCGGACTTCCTTTGTGGTCAATCTTTAACAAGTGCCAATATGGATTCATTGTGAATATTTTACTTAGATGCGCACTTTTTATATATTTATGCTTAAAAGGCTTTCGTTTAGCTGGTCACTTTGCCTGTTAATGATGGTACATGCTTACCTAGAAAAAGTCAATTCTCTTGAGCCTTGAAGACTGATTATAATTATTGGACAACATAATGAGGTCTACTCCGAACTAACGAAAGCCCTTTGAATGTCCCAAAAGCTACACTTCTATCTCCAATTAATTTTATAGTGAAACATACCTCGATAATGCAAAGGCATCACTTTTCTATACAAATGCAGTATTCGTGCAGTCTTCTCGTGTCTTGTAATTGCTATTACGCGGCAAGGCGGTGATGCGCAAGAGAGAGTTCGGGCCGATGTACCCGTTGTCGTAAATACTATTATAGCACTCGCTCCGCTCTGTAACGCTGCCAGGGACGCAGCCAGCGCGGTGGCATATGGCTGCAGAACTGGGATTTTGAGCTGAAATGTTACATATTGATCTAGTTAGCCAAATAACCACTTTAATTAGAAGAAAAATAATTTGTTAAGCAATAGCGCAAAATCGGATTTATATGAAATTTGGCACACGAGTAGTTTATAATCTGAACTAACATAGGATACTTTTATCCAAACTCCACACTGATATAGTCGCGGGCAGAAAATAGTTTATTTATACTTAAGTCAGCTACGTCTCAGCATAAAGTCTCATCTACTTACCCCGTTATAAGCAGTGCCTAATGTGCACACGGCTAAACATTAAGTTTTACAAATCCAATTTATACTGATCTCCCATTGTAAAGGTTTTCCGTAAAATTTAAGGCCAGCCTATACTAGATTGTATAGTTTGATGTGTAGCCGTACCTATCAAAAAGGTCTTAATGTTAGTATCACACAAAACTCACCGGTGTACTCAATTTTAAATAATCTGAAGTCACATCATGGAAATCACGTTCAATTACTTCTGTAGCTCTTACTAGGGCTTGTATAACTTCTATAGGGGGTTTATTCCCACGATCAACTAATAAAATTCCATCCAAACGATTTTTAATTATGTCATGAACTTGTATTAACAATTGGTGATCGTTAGCAACCTTTTCATAGTAATCTTCTATTATCGATGGGTTCATGTAGATCACTGGTTTCCGAGCCTACAAATAGAAATACTTCATCACTACTAGTAGAATGCACTAGTTGATGAGTGTTTTATTATTCTTTGTACATCTTTGTAGTAGCTTAGTATATACTTTCATAGTTTTCAACAAAATTACCTCCTTGCATCTTCGTAAAATGTGGCGGAACCCACTGAAATTATTGCTCAAACTTGGATCCAAAACAGTGCCATCTGAGATCTAATAAAATGAAATTTTTCTTTTAACAAGTAATTATTCGTTTCTTTTATAAAATTTAATATCGTATTAACCTTAATTAGTTCATTAAGATCCTCCATTGTAAGCGTCGAAGGCCAGAATAAAATTGGTTTTGATGAATATTTCTCATTTAGTTTCTTGAATTCATGCAGTTGATTTGTCTTCATTATATCTTTCAAAATTATTATGTCAACCTAAAAGCAACTTTTTATATACTGATAATCGTTCCTCCAATGCATTGTTCTCAAGAATTAATGGATAAAATAGTTTTTTTTTTTAAGTTAATCAGAAATCTCATTTTAAAATGAATTAAAAGTTTTTCAAATAAAATATCTGCAAACTCTCTCCCTTAAAACTTAGTTTCTTTTTAGAAACCTAGACAATCGAAATTTACAAAGTAGATAATTTTCTTTTTATCTAGATGGTCCCATAACAACTTCCTCTGAAATCAGTCATATTTCAACTGTACATTGCATTGTATACTTGCAGTCGTTAGACTCTATCTACGTGAGTATGATACATTTTTCACATACCCTTTCATCGACGTCAATAGGATCATTAGCAGACATAGTGACAGACAGACCCACAGTTGTATAGTAAGCACTCGGAATCATTTCAGGCATTCTCTGCGAAAATTCCATGGCACTTTTGATTTTATAGAAAAAATCGAAATCATGTTTTGTCATATCGACATTGAAGATGTTTACTCCAATTTTTGTGAGAGAGTGTATGTCGTACCCATCGTAAGACGCATCATCTGAAAAAATAAACGTTAGGGCAGGAACGTAAGCAGGAAGCAGAAATTACAAACAATCAAAATTATATAGAAATAAAGGCAAATATTATATAGAAATCAAGGAACAATTAGAGTAAACGGTGAAAAAATAAAAGCTCTCTGAAAGTCACTGTTCTTTAATGAATATCTTTATATTGAAATAAAACTACTTATTACGGATTTTATCGCGTTATATTAGGTTATATTGATATTTTTAAATTCCCGACGTTTCGGATCCTTTCCAGCATCCATGGTCACGGGTGGACTGAGGTGTTGGTCGTCCTAATGTCAAAATTATCAACAGCTACCCTACATTTTGTTGATTATTATTTATGCCGGTCACGCAGAATGAGCTCACCGTATCCTTAGGTCTCGCAGTCTTGTGCTTGGATTTAATGGAATCTATGATGGGGTTCCAAGCAGATAGTAAGACCCAGCCATCTTCTCTATTGAAATTTGGATGTTTTTTAATTTCAATAGCCTCGCGAATCATCCTAGGTAGGAATCGGTTTTCTTTTGCAAGGACTTGTGGTTTATCAAATCTGATGTAGTGCTGGGCCTTGTCAAGTGTATGTTCACAAACTGCTGACTTCTCGGAACGGCGGTGTTTGACATCGGCGATGTGTTCTTTTACGCGGGTCCCTATGCTTCTTTTAGTTTGGCCTATGTATGAGAGACACAATCACAATCAAGCTTGTATACTCCTGCATCTTGTAGAGGTATGTGGCACTTGACAGGTGGTAGGAACTGACTAATCTTCTTCAGCGGCTTGAAGTAAGTTTTGATTGATTTCCACCCGTGACCATGGATGCCGTAAAGGATCCGAAACGTCGCGAATTTAAAAATATCAATATAACGCGATTAAATCCGTAAAAAGTAGTTTTATTTCAATGTCTAATATTCGCGTAAGTGTTAGAAACCAGAATATCTTTATAATTCATTTTTAGGATTCCGTAGCCAAATGGCAAAAAACTGAACCCTTATAGATTCGTCATGTCTGTCTGTCTGTCTGTCCGTCTGTCCGTCCGTATGTCACAGAATTTTTGCTCTGAAACTATAAGAGCTATGCTGTTGAAACTTGGTAAGTAGATGTATTCTATGAAGTGCATTAAGATTTTTACACAAAAATAGAAAAAAAAAAATTGGGGGTTCCCCATACTTAGAACTGAAACTCGAAAAATTTTTTTTCATCAAATCCGTACGTGTGAGGTATCTATGGATAGGTCTTCAAAAATGATATTGAGCTTTCTAATATCATTTTCTTCTAAACTGAATAGTTTGCGCGAGGGACACTTCCAAAGTGGTAAAAGTGTGTCCCCCCCCCTGTAACTTCTAAAATAAGAGAATGATAAAACTAAAAAAAATATATGATGTACATTACCATGTAAACTTTCAACGAAAATTGGTTTGAAAGAGATCTAGTAAGTAGTTTTTTTTAATACGTCATAAATCGTAATGGTACGGAACCCTCCGTGCGCGAGTCCGACTCGCACTTGGCCGGTTTTTCATACTCTTATAGATACAACAAAAACAAATGCATTCACGCTCTTAACATCAATACCTAATAACAATCCGCAAGTTGGACCAACCAATACAAGTAAGGAGTTTTTAATTACTTACGACAGTCATATATAATGTTAACCGTTTGGTAAACTATATCTTTCTCAGTTTTCAAACCAAAGAAAACCTGGAAATTAAACCAAATTAGTTCTTAAAAGCTTGTTCAGCACCGTGAATACATCCTGAAGACAAGTATTAATGTTTTTTTCTAATCTGCTTGTAATAATTACTTGCATAATGAGGTATATACGGCATTTATACAATACCTAAACATATTTTTATCTGTTTGTTCGGCCAATCGTCGGCTGGCCGATTCCGACAGGACTTTCACAGCCTAAGTTGGTTAGCACCAACTTAGGCTGTCGGAATGCTAACATATCGCTACCACACTTAGGAGCCGAGCAAAAAGAAAATCAGACATTCAGGTAAAACTGATATTTCTTAGTGTTAAAATTAAAATTATTACAGCTAGAGAAGAAATACGGGCCAAGATATTTAAGTAAATTATGTTCCCTTAGTGGTATATGGAGCACGAAAAGGGGAAACACCGAGGACCTACTAATGGGTTATTAACATAGATAGTATAATTAATAGATACGTACACCCTCCCTGTGTCGACCAGGGTTATAATGCATCCACCAAACCATTTTTAATCAGTTAATAGGTGTTATTTTACCTTTATCTTGAATAGAAATCCATGACCATATAGAGCTTTTGCCATAAAGAGTTGCTATGGTAATAGACTACTCATATTTTTCTGAATTTTACAAAAAAGGTTTTATTCACTATACAAAGAACAGTCTCCTGCACCAATATAATTTTTTTTATTATGCATTATTTAAACATGATACTTATAAAGAATATTGATAAAATTTATATGTCCAGAAGAAGACATAGTTTACGAAGACATCGAAATTACATGAACGCTTTCTTAAAGGCCTATATTAGCCATAAAGAGAGATCACCAAAGAGGGAGCGGGAGAAGATATGTTAGAAGAAAAGGGAGTTTCCCTCTAGCTATCCGTTGCCAGATATGTACGGAACAGAAACAAAAGACGGGTGAAGAAGAATGAAAAATCCATAATCATAGGTACAATTCAACACAAAATATGATCATCGCAATAAATTTTAACATAAACCAAAAGCGACACATACTCGAACCAAATTACCGCATAACCAATTATGGTACACCAATCCTCGGTATTTTTGTACAGGTACAGGGTGTTTGGTGCATCGTTTGCCAAATGAAAATGGCCGATAGAAGAGGTCATTAGCTATGTCTTCAGGCCCAATACCTCATTCCTTGTCACACCAGTTTTTTTATAACAACTTTTGAAAATTTATTAGGAAAAATTCCAGAACTCAGCATTAAACCATCAAATTTAAAAAATCTAATTAGTATTTCGTTTAAATTTCAGTTTAATTTTGATGTCTACTCTTGTATGGTTCTATGATATTCAAAATTACTTGCTAATAACAACTTGTTCCTTTTTTAAAGCATCAAAAAGTTTTTTGAAACAGATAAATTTTTATTAAAGCTCAACTTAAAATTGTTGTAAAAAAATAACGAAAAGCGATTGGGATCTTCGAATTATTTTAAAAAGTTCTCTAGTCTGTCCCCTTTCTAACGGTATACCATATGTAAAAAAAAACTGTTATTAACTTCACTAATTTGCTAAATGTGTAATCGAGGCACATCAGACTAATTTTCGATATTACGGTAAGTAGCACTAGTTTTCGCATTTAAACATGCTTTAAGTAGGTAGATGGTGTTATCTGAATCTTACGAAGTCTCTTATCTCTTTCTTACATATGGTACAGTCGCCAACATATCATGTTATACATAATTGTCAAATTACTTCAAATGATTTTAAACCTTAAAATGTTGACAGTTAAGCTCAAAATCACTGAGAAAATTTGACATATTGTGATAGCTTGATGTGCTGGCCACCGTACAAACTTTGTTCGAAAAAGAAAAAAATAAAAAAAATAAGAAAGTAGTAGTAAGTAGTAGCACGACCGTGGAAGTACTACCCTCCCACAGAATATCGACGTCAAGTAGCTGTATGCATACTGTTGCGTTTTTTTGGGGGGAAGGAGAAAAGGATTCTCCTTCCTGCGACTCCTTCGGTTGTGCAGATGTCCATGAGCAGTGAACATAACTTATCATCAGGCAGCTTGCATGCTCGTTTGCCAAGTTATGCCATAAAAAAAGTAAGAACCTAATTACAAATTTTGTTCCAATTGTCTGACTCTATTGCGTATGCACGCGCGACATCTTGTTTTGACTGTCGTGGTGCGTAAACGTATTTCTGCTTTGATAGTGACAAAAGCCCTAGCTGCAACTTCCGATGTGTAAACAAGTTCTTTCTCCGAAGATGTCGCGCGTGCATATGCAATAGATTCGGTCAATTTTAATAAAAGTGGTAATTATCTACTTATTAATAAAAAAAAACATTTTTTGATGTTTTTAAAAAGGAACTAGGTGTTATTAGTAAGTAATTTTGACTATCAAAGAAGCATACAAGAGTAGACATCAAAATTAAACTGAAATTTAAACGTAATACTAATTAGATTTTTTTAATTTAAAGGTTTAATGCTGAGTTCTGGATTTTTTCCAAATAAATTTTCAAAAGTTGTTATATAAAAACTGGTGTGACAAGGAATGAGTTTTTGGGCCTGAAGACATAGCTGATGACCTGTTCTATCGGCTATTTTCATTTGGCAAACGATGCACCAAACACCCTGTATATTACTTACTTACATGTATTTTTTTAAATACTTACATGTAACTGTCTGTGCATTCCTGTTTCATTGTTACTTCACTTAATATTTATAAAGAATAATATTGAGGCACATACATATTCTTATACCTGTCCACCATTACGAAAGCCAAACTGTTCCATGCAGAATATACAAATCTATGAGTACGAAAGACTTAGAATTAATTCTATGTCTTAGATTTAAGGCCAAACCATACTACCTCATTGTACCCTAATCCCTCAAATGTGCCCGAGGATGACCATGTCCAGTAGTGGGATGGTAACAAAATTATTAATAATGTTTTGGGGAAAGAACTTTAGAAAGATATTTGATAAATACAAGATTATCCATGACAAGATTATTAGTTAAGAAAAATCTAACTAACTTTAAAAATACTACCACCTAGATAGTATTTTTAAAGATTTAGTTTCCATTGTCTCATGTGATGGGTGATTTATTTATGCAACAAACTGCATTTTTATACTAAAATACCATCGAAATATTGTTATAAATCTAGTCTGTTTGATAGCGTTGAAACTTAGTTAAAAAGAAACAAAATGAAAACTCGTTTCATTTTACCATTTTTTTTTATATTCTACACTTTGTATACGGATATGAATGTATGAAAACACAAAAAGATTAACAAATATAAAAAAATGGTAAACCGATATTCTTTTGCTTATACAGTAGAATCCGTTTATTATGACTCCGCCTAAATTGACCAACCGGTTATTATGACGTAATTACACCACAAAGTTTGGTTTTCATATAAAATTCTTTATAAAAAAGTCGGATATAATGACTTCCCTTACAGTGACATGTCGCTTATTATGACCCATTTTTAATAAATTGTCCGGTTATAATGACCGACATGATTCTTTACACCTCCGGTAATGTTCGTTGATTCCCGACGACGTTCGGCATTGACCATAGCTATGTCTTCTATACACAATAGTATTAGAGACTGTTTTTACAATAAAATGAAAAAACAAAAGCAGTCAAAAATTACAGATTTCTTACAGTAAAAAATACACTTGTATGTGTTATAATGTGCTGATTATGTACAATTTTGATTTTGATTTAATATGTATGTATACATATGTATTTACTATGTTTCTGTATTAAAATACTTAAGTACATACATATTTACATAAAAAAGATTTTTCATTTCACAAAACGTTTTGTATGACGTCCGCTTATTATGACGTGTTTGTCAATTCCTTTCGATGTCATAATAAACGGTCTACGTATTCTACTGTACGTGAATATTCAATGGTATACATGGAATATTCAATATGCGAAAAATAATTTTCAAATATTCGACCTAAACCTGCATATTATATTTAATACTAGCTTTCCGCTCGCGGCTTCGCCCGCGTGGAGTATACGTTCCTTGCCATTTGACGGGATAATTTATATAGCCTATGTTATTCAGGAATAATGTAGACCTTCATTTCATGGCTGAATGATGTGTCATGTAGGTGACTTAAACGCTGAAGTTTATAACCTTGTACTATAAAAAGGCTTTTACTCTCTTACCGTGAGAGAAAAGGGTGGACCAAAGATGCTTACGAGTACTATTCTCTATTATAATAATATCTTTAGATTGATGATAAAAATATACTTGAAGTTATCATAAACCCGTGACCTTCGTCTTGTTTTATTTAAGGACTAGAACAAGTCAAATAACTTTTATCAATGGAATTAATTTAACAAACAAAATATTTTGTATCGAAAAGCTTTCTAAGATTTCGACTACAGTCGTTATTTTTAAACAATCATAATATTATTTTAAAATGCACCAGCATTTATCGCTTACAAGACTTCTGGTTTATTTAGGTAACCACTGGATCAGAGCCTGCCACGGTCGCCAAGGGAAGGCAAGTGAAAGAAAGAAAGAAAATGGTAATGGTGAAATTGTGACGATGAGAAGGATAAAAACATCCACTTTGTCCCTCCGCTGCAAAGACTACCACGGGTAGCGAACGAATGCCAATACGCTCCCATTACCCCCGGCATCGACATCGTGGTGGTTTTAGTTGGTAAGACTTTGTCAGCCCATGTTTCTATGAGTGATGGACATCCATGAGTAACTCTTTAATAATAATATAGTAAGTAGCTCCATGATTTAAGTCGGTGGGCGAACTTGGATGAAAGTAAAGCAAAGCAGTGGTGGATGACACGAACATCGGGAGGCTTGTACCCAGAAGTGGGTGTAGCAGTGGATTATGATGATGCAGTAAATCCTTAGAAAAAAACTATTATAAGGAAGAATCTACTATAAGAACTATAAAAAAACGATTATAGGGAAGAATAAGATAGAATCAAGGAATGTAAACAGCGTTCTTCCCACCACCTTAACTTTATCCTATCAACTTTCTATTATGTACTCAATGATAAAGAACAAACTTAACTATCCTAACAACTTCTCTTTAATTTTATAGTTTTTTACCTAGAAAGTTTCAATTACGTAGTCATCTCCATTAACTTAGGTACAGCTATCCCAAGTGGCGGCGCTAGTACGATCAAGCGTATTTGACCTTATTAACTTAAACCAAAAATCTACCTTTCAAGATTAAGGCACGAAGTAAGACAACGTTACTCGGAATAACGTTTCAGAGTATAGACAGAACTGCGAAATTCTCTTTGATGATTAATGTTCAGTAAAAGTGATAGGTAAGTAGTAGTTATCAAGTAAGATTTTGACATTTTCGAAGGACTACCTAATGTCTTTCTCCAGAAATCTCGTTGAGCTATAATTAATATAGTAAGAATATGGTCCATCTGTGCCCAAAGTGATCGTATACGGCGGAGTAGCGTTCTTTAAGGTTAGGTCTGTTAGGTCCTTAAAGGTTTAAAGACCTAACAGACGACACGACCTAGACAGACCTTTAAAGACCTAAAGCTACTGGTGCCATAACGAATGTCGAGATATCCAAAAAAGCTTATTATTAGTCCCGCCTCACAAACAGACAACTGTTCAACAATTCTAAACAAAATAAAGATCAAAAGCGTGACTCATACTCGACCATTGTGACTGCGTCATAGCGTTTAATATTACATAAGAACCGTACAGCAAACTGTTATAATGAAGTGAAATATTCATCAGCCACCGTCTAGAGACCTGGCTACCACCCGAAAACCGCCTCACTGCCTTATTATGATTTTTACGCTCAACGCGGTGACTGTCGAATGCAAACATTCCGTATTGTAGACTAATAATTGATTTATTTTTAAAAACGTTAGTATATAACTGACACTGTTAAAATAATAAGTAGTAAATATAAATGAGCATCGCAGCTTATAATAAAATGACACTCAATAGGTAGATCCTAAATAAGCTGCAGGTCAGAGGGCCATGGAGCGGGTTATGTTGGAAATATCTCTCGATGACAGAGTCCGTAATATACGGAGATCCGTGAGCGAACCATCAACTCTACTCTCAAAAAAAACGATCCAACTTTTATTTGTAGATGGATCTTGATTAGGAAAACGCGTGGATTGTCTCTACTTGTAGGCTGTAGTGTAAATAATTATATGAAACAGAATGGTGTATGTATGACGATTACGAAAAGTCAGAGATGCATGCCTTGGATTCCAACTCAATCCTACCGGCTTGGCAGTCCCGTGGTTAACTAAGCTTTGCTTAGATGATATTTGTAAATTTTTTTTATGTTCATATATCCGATAATGTATCTTCAATAATGTTAACATCTTCAACGTATTTCCCACGTGTAACCATTTCTTGTATCACAAAAAAATAGTAATTATAGTAATGTGCCTATTTTCACGAAGTAAAACAAACAGAATAAGCCGGCGACGGTCTCGCGTCGTTGAATTTTTGAGGGCCCCGTGTGAGCTCGGCGCATATTTCGGATGAAAATCTGCTGCGGTGTCGTATGAAAAAAAAGGAAACTCGTTTGCATACAGTTTGACATAAGGTTGAAGCGAAACGACATGTATTTATGGCGTGACGTCACTTATTATGATTGCCTTTGAAATGAGAAAAGAAAAAGTTGTTGGAATGGTATTTGACGGTCCAAATGATCCAGATAATTTGGATGAAAGTGAATAAATATGTATCATTTAACGTATTTATTGCTGTGTCGGTAAGTGTAAAAATTAAATAAAATGGCAAATATAAGTTAATACCATACTAAAATATTTTTTCTCGGTAGTAATATTGCAGTATTTTCTAAACAACTGATAAATTAACAACTTATAAACTAATGAAAATATATGAAAAAAATATGTCCTCTTGTTAAAATACGTCACAAAGTTGGAATGCTCGTAACTTTTACCTTACGTCTGGTTTATTGTAACAAACTTAATCTCTTATGTTACCCCATCAACGCTGTCTGCGCGGCTAGTAATTGTATCACGTATAAGTACTTTGCATTTTTTGATAACACACCCTGTTTATATTTCTGCGCTTACACTCTTTGCGGAGTAGATAATTAAATTAATGTTTTTGTGTTGTTGACATTATTTTATGTTAGCGTGTTTTTGTGAATGGTTGTTTCTAGATGTTTTTCGTGCGAATGCTATGCTATAGATCTATTGCATAGACTTCCATCTAATTTCCAAAAACAGTTTGTATATATTTGTTTGTTTCAAAAATAAACAATTGCTAAAGATATTTATTTGCAAAATTTGTATTAATTGTTACAATAACGGACTTTCCAATAGTCATGGTACCTATAGGTACTTATCAACAAAAGCAAACAGAATGACACATCCTCATTATTATTGAATAGTGTTAAGAAACATACCAGCATCATCTCAAACAAAGAAAACACGATTCTTATCCAAACTTAACAGAAGGTAAGAGTCCCTACAAAATTACTTATTAAGTAGATTACCGGGCACGGCAAGTCGGCCTCGACTGCGGAACCCATTCAGGGTTCGTAGACGGGCGATGAATTTTTGAGAGGCCTTCACAACGTGTGTGAGACTGGCGACTGAAAGCTTTTTTTTTTCAGAAAAGGAATCGGCGCCACAGATAATGAGCGAGACAGACTTTTACTAGGCAACAGGACGGTAATGGAATGAATGTTTTCGGCGTTACACGATTAAGTTGTGAAGTGTTTGCGTTGTTCCAATTTTGTGTCTGTGGTCTACATGTCATTCCTACATTGAACCACAAACAGAATTTGTACAAAGGATTTGCGTGTTGGAACCTTTTTTTGAGGTGAATGTTCTACAACAACGCTTGAAATATTTTTGTCCAGCGCCCAGCGATGCAAACATTTCGTGTATTTTTACGACGTAACTGTGAGATTAGGACGTTTATTTGTAGGTAAATCCATTACCTAGCTTTGCTCAAGAATTGACTTAAGGGTTAAATGGAAACATTTCCTTTACAATTGAGCTTTTGAAATTAATTTTAAAGCCTGGGGAAATAGTTTAGTATTCATATGAATCATTGTTATGATTCTTGAAAATAAAAATATTAAAAAAAAATTGTTACACCAATTAGATATTCAGATTCTTCTAAACTAATATTACTACAGCTCTGAACAAAAGCTTAACGTTATCAGTAGTTAACTTACTTATCATTCGACTAACAGTGATTCTGTCTTTCGAGCACTAATGTCGGAGTTTAAAGTTGAATAAGGTTTCTAATCATTATTTCGACGTGTCCGAGGAAACTATTCATTCATCCATTTTTTTTTAATGTCTAAGATTTCACGAGATATTCAACATCCTCGACTCCAAAGTAACATTATTTTAAACAGGCTTTTTATGTCACCAATGACTAAATAAATAATAATGTATTAATTCAAGTTCTATATACCTAAAAATGTGCTAAACGTGGAGTTATTTTTACCTTTATACGTACTAAATTCACCGCAAGTCGGCTTACGTGATAAAATGTAATGTACCTACTTCTAAAATACTTACCACAATTATTTCAATAGTATCAGGGACTCGAATTTTTCACCTAAGCAAACTCCATTTAACAATTCCAATAAGTTTTCAAATTGAATTGTTCAAATGATGTTGTGCGAATAACATTTTATGTGGCCACATTATTTGCTACGTGTACTTATATTCATAGTTTATAAAAAAAAGAATCTACTTAAGTAGGTTATAACGTGTGTGAGATATATGAACGTGGAAGAAGCAAAAGAAATATGGCACTTTTGGGAAAAAAGGAGTGTATATAACATAAAATTGTATATGTTACGAGAAATCCTCCACGAACTTCACTTATTTGGTGGAGTTTCGCCAAAGAGTTAATGATAAGCATAATAATTTTAATATTTACATCAAAATTGTTACTCAAACAGAAGGCAACGCTTGCTCCTCTGATTATAATCCATGTTTGTGTTTATCTGTAATTTCAGGGGAAATTAATTACACGGGTTGGGTAAAATTAACTAGAACATGAATAATAATTTAGCATGCGACCTTCCATAAGTTAGGCAACGATGAATATAATAGACGGAAATCCTCAGGTAATTAAATTAAAAGAGAATCTACACTTTTTAAAAGTCTAGTCCACACCCAAAATTTAAATTATTTAAAATTGCTATTTACACTGCGGTATTTCAAACTAGCTAATCTAACAGACGTTGTCCCGTCCAATTTTGAATTTTCGTAATTATAAATGTTAAACATACATACATACCTACAATATTTCATTTTTAGGGTTCCGTAGCCAAATGGCAAAAACAGAACCCTTATAGATTCGTCATGTCTGTCTGTCTGTCCGATCGTGTCACAGCCTTTTTTTTTCGAAACTATAAGAACTACGCTGTTGAAACTTGGTAAACAGATGTATTCTATGAACCGCATTAAGATTTTCACACAAAAATAGAAAAAAAAACAATAAATTTTGGGGGTTCCCCATACTTGGAACTGAAACTCAAATTTTTTTTTTCATCAATTATGGATAGGTCTTCAAAAATGATATTGAGGTTTCTACTATCATTTTTCTCTTAACTAAATAGTTTGCGCAAGAAACCAAAGTGGTAAAATGTGTGTTTGGCTACGGAACCCTTGGAAACATGTCAAATTCCGTGTAATTTATATTTTTACACGAATTTTTGTTTGTAACTCGTGAAAGTATGTAAAGCTGCTTTTGTCAAAACAAGAGCAGCTTTAATAACAGCGACGCAAATATCTCAAGTAACCAAAAAATACGAAAAGAAAGGTTTGTTAACACTTATCAGCCTACTAATACTTGAGATTTGGATATCAATTCGCTTAATCAACATTTCACTGCTTCGTCCAACTTTGATCGGACAACAAAAAGTAATACCTTAAGATATCTTTCAACTCTGCCGGCTCCTGATTATCCTCAATTTTCATTTAGTCTATTTTCCGCATGTGATGTTAAAAAGAGCATAGTATCAATAACTGCCAATGCAGTTGGGAGTGACTGTATCAGCCGTAAAATGATTCTCCCTGTGCTTGACATTATTCTTCCCGTCATCTGTCACATCCTTAATCATTCTATTATGAGTGGTGTCTTTCCATGTATGTGGAAAGATGCCAAAGTGATCCCATTGCCAAAAAAATCAAATCCTGCATCCTTTTCCGAATATCGTCCTATATCTATTTTACCATTCTTGTCTAAAGTCCTGGAACGGCTAATTTACAATCAGTTAAACTCTTTCCTCTCCAAAAACAACCTTCTTAACCCCTTCCAATCTGGCTTTCGTCAAGGTCGTAGCACAGCCACAGCTCTTGTGAATATTACGGATGATATCAGGTCAGGCATGGAAGTCGGTAATCTTACGGTATTAGCATTGCTGGATTTTAGTAATGCTTTTAATACTGTTGATTTCGATATTTTGCTTGGCATACTACGCTCTCTTAACATAGCTCCATCGATAATTGACTGGTTTCATAGTTACCTGTTTGGTCGGCGGCAACGTATCTGCCTCGAAGATGATTCATCATCTTGGAGCAGTACCACTGTCGGTGTACCGCAGGGTGGCGTTCTATCCCCTCTACTCTTCGCAGTTTTTATTAACTCTATTTCCGAACGAATAATCTCTTCCTATCATCTTTATGCAGATGATCTGCAGATTTATTGCCGAGCTCCCCTTGGGAATTTGTCTCAAGCGGTTCATAATGTGAATCAAGACCTAGCTTGTATTTGCGACTGGGCTTACGGTCAACCCTACGAAGACGCAAGTTATTGTAGTTGGTAGCTCCAGAACCATTGCTAGGATTGACTGGTCGGCTGTTCCCCAGGTTTCTTTCGACAATACCGTAATACCTTTTAGCGATAAGGTCAAAAACCTTGGAATATTAATTGATTCAAATCTTTCCTGGTCTGCTCAACTGCAGGAAGTGAGCCGCAAATTATTTGCATCCGCCGCGGGTTTAAAAAGGCTCCGCAACTTCCTCCCAACTGCAACCAAAGTTGCGCTTGCCCAATCCCTTCTTCTTCCCATCCTTGATTATGCTGATGTCAGCTATCTTGACCTTACAAAGGACCAACTTAATAAACTTGAGCGACTTCAAAACTTTTGCATAAGGTTCATATTTGGTTTACGCAAGTATGACCACATTTCTGAATTCCGTGCTAAGCTTAAGTGGTTACCCATCCGTCTTCGTCGGAATGCTCATATTCTCTCACTACTATATAATGTGCTTTTCCTTTCTTCTACACCTTCTTATCTAAAAGAACGTTTCGAGTTCCTAGGCGATACTAACACGCTATGTCTAAGATCATCAGATAACCTCAAACTTAAGATGCCTATGCATTCCACAACGTTTTTTGATAAATCCTTCACAGTTCAGGCTGCTCGTTTGTGGAATGCATTGCCAGAACCGATCAGGCGTGCTCAATCACTCCCCGTGTTTAGAAGGCTTGTGAAGGAATACTACTTATCTTCATAACTGTGTCACTTCACTGTTGCAAATTTATACCCTTAGTTCTTGTTGCTTATTCTTTAACTATCTCATATAACTTTATCTATAATTAATTTAATATAGTATAGTAGCTATATCAGTATGTATTGTTTTTTGTATTTACGTAATATTACAAATATATATGTATATATTTTTATCTATGTACCTATGTGTTTCTGCACCGTGAACAAACCCATTTTTATGTTCAGTTCCAGTTTGTCCATCCTAAGGTTGCCTGGAAGAAATCGCAGATAGCGATAAGGCCACCCTTTGTATGTTTTAAGCTTCATTTGTATCCTGTCTTTTGTATTTTGTTTTGGTGTACAATAAAGTATATAATAAAAATAAATAAATAAATAAATCCTAGTAACAGTTAAATACAGACACAGTATCTCTAACTAAATTGAACTTCTACATATTACCTGTAAAAGATTTCAGGCTTCGTCGCGTACCTAACGTCTTTTCTTTTTTCTCTACCAATCATTTCAATGATAAGTACTTACATAGGAACGTGAAAATCTAACAAGATGCAAACTTGTAGTATCTCCTAGATTTTTTTTTTTACTCCTGATTATAAATAAAAATATAATGCGAGTTTTTTTTTCTCCTAAATGAACTAACGAATGGTAATACCATAATGAATTTTAATATAATACAATTATTATAATTTCTTTTTTCTTTTAATTACGATCATCTTCTCCAAATTTGTGATCAGTTCTTGGGCTTTCATGACTCAAAGATACGTTCAAAATTAAAAGATAAACATACTATGTCAAAAACCTACGATATAATAATAAAATCCCGACAATTGTTTGTAACTGACAGGCACGTCCTTTTCTCTTCATCATTGTCCCCTAAGCATACACCAATGAGTAAATACTTTCCTTCGTCAATAGGGCCGACAGTGGTTGACATCTATTGACCCTTAGCCCATTCATCACATTGCCATCTGTGGAACAATCAGAGCAAAAACAATGGGACAGTGCCAATCACGTCGCGATCGCTAAATAATCATTAGAACCAAGGAAGACCACTCAAAAATAAGAACCTGGTATTGACAAACGGAGATAGGTATATAGCAAGCAATTATTGGTAAATAAATGACATCAAATATTTACCGCAGGGTTAGGCAGAGGTGTACGAATGCACACCCACACAGTTCGCCAGTTTATTTATATGTTTCGGTACCATGTAAATAGATAGGGAGCCTATTGCCACGGACCATTGCCTAAACCAAACTTTAATATATTCGAATTGTTTTATGCATTGTAAAATTCCAAAGGTACAGGTGCAATTAATTAATTACATAGAAATAGTGTAATTTTCTTATTTTTCTGCATAAAAGGTAAAGCCAAAATTTTCACATTTTCTGTATGACACGTACTTCAGCACATTACCTTCAACCCAAGACTTCAAGTAGACACAACATGTCTGAGCATTTGTATGCATGATGGTGAACTCTTTGCTGGCTTGAGGATCCTCTGCGCTATTTTTTCTTTTACATTTTATGCCCTTAACGTTTTGACGCGCACTTGCGACTCTGTATGTATCGTCCTTAACAAGCACGGATTTCTTTTCGAATGAGAAATTTTGCTGTGTTCAAGAAATATGATATTTTACTCGTGAATCTTTAGAGATTTAAATAAAATGCTGCTAGAATTTATTTTAGAAACCGATATTTTACACTGGCATAAGTCGCTATCGGTACCAAAATAATTGAAGTAACATTATTTATTGTACCAAATTTTTTGTTTACGGTTTTATTTAGAACTCAAACAATCCTGTCACGCCATTTTTGCCCCCAAATCATATTAAAAAGAATACCTAATTGTATGTAAAGCACTGAAAAATCAGCTTAACTGGTTTTGTATAGCTTGATCTGTTCTGTACCTGATTAATTTACCTGATTCTGATTCTAGACTATACCTACCTGAATATAAACCAAATCAAATACCATGAATATAATATTTGTTATAATATTTAACCGAACATTTTCTAATCCCAAAAAATCATTCGCTATCCTGATTAATTTAGCAAAGTTAGTTTTTGTCACAAATTAAAATTAATATCAGTTGGGGAACCCTGTCAAAGTCTCAACATTAATCACGATTAAAGTTAGACATGTTATAGATTTAGCTAACTGGATAAAGCTTTCGTTGTATAAGATACTAATAATTTCCGACGGATTTGTTTGTGTTGATATTTTTATGGCTTTGACGGATACTTTGGTACAGTGAGCATTATAGGTACCCCTAGGTTCATTACCATTTCAGAAAATGTTAATTATTATTTTTTTATATTAAGGAAAAATTGTTAATCAAAAGAGTGCTGAAAATCTCCTAATTTAAAAACGCTTAGTGTGACGATAAAAAATACAAATACAGGATGACGTATAGAATAATTATAAAAATATAATTTTGAATTAAAGTTTAAACCTTTTACTATATGTTTCGTCAGTGTCTTGATAAGAATGGTGGCAAAAAAAAGTTGATAAAATCTAAGATAGGTAATACCTATTAGTTTTTTTTATTCTTAATCGAATAAAACTTTTACACTTCTAAGAAAAAAATATCTTTAAATTAAGGTATTTCGTAGAACTTTGTGGTTTTTTAGTCGGATTTATTTAATTAACTAGTCAAACTAAATTATTAATTAAGTGCTGAATTAACATTCTTAAGTTTCTACCACTCAAAAAATTAGAGAGTCTTTAGCCAGTCTGAATCTTAATTGCTTTATTACTGTTGCTGTTTTAGGTATAGGTCATTAAAATTCGATTAAAATGCCTCATTAGTCTAGTGGTTCCAAGCGCGACTGCTACGTTAGAGGCCTTGGGTTCGATAACCAGGTCGAGCAAAGTGTTATTGGGTTTTCCTATGAAATTCTTAGTAGCAGCTCGGAGTTTGCAAATGTGCACGGTGAATGGCAATATTGATTTTTGATTATGAAAAGTTTTTATGATCATAAGGTATACAAATTTAGATTTCACTTAGAAACATGTTATTTTAAGAGACTTATGTTTGTTGCAGACTAAATACGTCTTTATATAACATTTACCTTAGATAAAACATACATGATTACAATATTGTTTAATATATATTATGTTGACAAACAAATGCTTATAAATTGACTTTCATTACGTCAATTTACGAGTTGGTAGTATACAAATTATAATTTTATTTTTTTAATGAACGTGAGAAATAACAACATAAAATTTGTAGTAATATTGCTATAGTAAGTATTAATCGAGGTTATAACTAAATAAAAGTCATTGCTAGTTGGTATGCGACCGAGTCGACGCTGCGGCCCGGCCGAACAGGTAGTGGGAGAATGGCAATAGGCTCGCCCCCTATTACATGGGACCTAAATATACCTAAATATACCCGCTTCTGTGGTAGGGCCACGCTGTTCGCAGCATGAATGGGCCGGCTTGACCGGGGAAGTACCACACTCTTGCAGAAGACCGACGTCCGAGTAGTAGCGTTTCGTTACTGCGCTTCGTTCGGTGAGCGAGAGGGCTGGAGGCCCAATTCCTCCCCCAATCCCCTTCCTTCTCCTTTTCTCCTTCCCCTCCCTTTCCCTAAATAGGCTCGGCAACGCATCTGCAACTCCTTTGGTTTTGCAGATGTCCATGGGCAGCGATGACTACTTACCATCAGGTAGCTCGCCGGCTCGTTTACCGAGTAATCCCATAAAAAAAAAATACGAACTGTGGGTGTACAATTAATACACCTCTGCTTAACCCTTTGGGAATACAGACGTGATGGTATGTTAAAATTCTATGAACCTAACGGCTATCCAGATAGATTTCGATAATTTTAAAAATCATCAAATCTATTATTATTATTCTACTACTATTTTTATGTACCTAGTATAAGACTTTATTTGTTTTCGTTTTTATTCATCAAATGCATTTTATACAGTTCGCTAAGTGGTAGTTTAAAATTTCTGGAGTATTATTTCATGAAAGAACTTGGGATTTTGATACAACTAATTCAAATTAATTCGTAAGATCCAAGCAGGTGTTGTTGAATTAGGACTGAACTGAGAAAAATCAAGAAATGCAGGTGCAAATTAAATTTTCTAATAGATATGCTGTCTTTACCCATCATACTTAATTCTCTGAAATAAATATGTAAGTCGAGGTGTGCTCATTTACACTTAACTATGACATTTCGCGGTTACATATTAGGTTTTGTGTAAAAGGACATTGGCCTAGTGCCATTAAGCAAATCCAAATTAAAATTCAGGCTGCTAACAAGAAATTCTCAAACAAAAAAATCGGGATCAGAAACATGATAACACTTTATCCTAAAATGATTATCGGGGCAGCGGCCACTTTACAAATGAGGTAGTCTTTATGATATTTAACTTTCTTTCCATCTCAAATATAACAACTTTTCTCATCAGACGTCCCAGGAAGTCACATCAAACTCATCATCATTCTCTCACAATACATTCAAGGTATATTCACGCTAATTATAAAACACTAAGGGACGTCATTAAAACAGTACTTAAGGAGTTACGATCTCCTCTAAAAGCTTTGCTAAAGCTTTCTGTAGAGAACTGTTTATGCAAGATGCTAGGCCGCCGTGAAATAAAAAAGTTGAAATTATGAAGCACTTATTGTAATTAAAATGACGCTTAATAGGCCATTCCTTGGTGATAACGTTGCATTACTTAAAATAATTGGGGTCCTCAACAGTGTTCTATATTATTTATTCTAAGTTTTGAAGTATTTAATAGGTCACCTACCAGATAGATTTTGTGTAAAAAAAATATTATACTAGGTACTCATTTTACCAATTTACAAATTGTTTTTTTAAAGGGACAAGTTTATATTTTATCTCTGTGATCCCTTTTAATTTACAAGGATGACCATATTTTGTAAAAAAAAACGTCATTATAGGAGAAAATAATTAGTTAAAGACCGTCTAATTAAAATAAAACCAAGATATAAAGAAATGCAGGCATTTCGTAGGTAACTGAAATTTCCTGAAATAGTACGTCAATCTTCGGTAAAGCTTCGCTAGCAAAATTCTCTAAAACGTTTCTCTTCAATTTCATTTCCGTTGACTTGACCGCATTTCAACTGAAACAGTTAAAATTTCATTTTAGATCTCTCCAACATATTTTATTATAAATCTACGTTCGTTAGTGGATTTCCCTACCGTACGTAACTCATCTTTATTCAAAAAACTGAATTTCACGCTAAGTGAGTGCCTAGCCTCAAAATCAGTGTTCTTCGAAAGACCTTTTATTTGATTCTTAAAATGTATGCACCCGACTTTTACGTGACATGTTGAGATAAGTCGAACCCAGATCAAATTCACACTTGATTTAATCTTGAATAAAAATCCCAATGGATTCCCTTCTATCTCATGCTTATTTAAGGTCATATTATTTTTACTCGAATGCTCATAATAACTGGCGCTAGACTGTGAAAATGGAGTGTGAATTAATGTTAATGAAATAACATGCAAAATAAATTCCCATAATTACCTGCGTAAGTAAATAACATATTTTTTTATTGAAAGTTAAAGCTGTGTATTTATGAATTAATATTTTGTAGCATTGTGGAGTTATAGCTGTTACCTGACCCACTTAGACCCCGCCGGCCCACCGAGGGTGGGTCAGGTAACAGCTGGTAACAGCAGGTGACATACCATCATCACACCCGTTTTTTTTCAAAGGATTATGCTGTAGGTTTACTAATGTATACACATAGGAGTCCAATAACCGGGCACAAATCCAAACTGAGCTACTACTGAGAATTTAATAGAAAACCCCAATAACACTCTGCTCGTCTTGGGAATCAAACCCAAGACCGCCATAGTAGCAATGTAATTTACGACCACTAGACTAATGATACAGGTCACAAAGTTATTTTATACTATAAAAATCGACTCTGCGATAATGTTACTGTCAATTTCTGTAGGTATAAACAAACTTCTTTGTTTTAAAATGTTGTATCAAACGAAAATTTAAGTTGGTATAAGCATGTATCAGTGTATTCATAATCAGGTCTTTGTTCTCGAGTATGACAGAGTCGAGACATCCGCCACTCGGCTGGAGTTTGGCAAGAGTCTTCGTCAGCATGCGACAAATGTACGTACATATTGAGCTTCTTATATCAGTTTTAGGAAGGATATCAGATTGATTGAATTTGGAAACGTCAATCGAGCTGCTTTAATTTATTTATATTTGAAATGTATTTCTTAATATACCTATATACATTTAACTCTTACGAGTTAATGTCACTTAACTCCTCCTAAACGGCTGGACGGATTTTCAAGTCATATTTGTATTTTTTTGAACTTAAAAAAAAACATCAATTTCCGAATTGCTTATAATATATGACCTGGACGCGAGGTTTCGGATCTGGAGGTTGATGTATATAACATTTTGTGTTTGTAAATGCACCCATGAATCCCACGATACAGTATAATATCCTAAACGAAATGCAGCATTAAAAAAAAACAATGGTTCGGTTTTTGGTAGAAAAGGATGCTGATCCTTTTCTACCAAAAACCGAAAGTTCCTCTAATATGATCGTGTATAGAGCTATCGTTCTGTTTAAGGACCATCTACGCGGTGTAGGGTGCTCGACCTTCCCCAATGTAAAGGGAACTCTGTTTTAACTTCATCTTCAGGATCCCCGCCTTATTGATTACGTTCAGTCTCACGCCGTTAATTTTGAGTAGCTGTGTTAATAATAGACTGTAAACAGCTCTTCTTTTAAATGTCAAGTATTTGCCAAGTATTGACCTTTTTATATCAGTGACTTGGCAGTTCTATGAGTTATACCTTACACTTACGCGAATATTAGACATTGAAATAAAGCACAATACTGCGAGACCGAAGAATACGGTGAGCTCGTTCTGCGTGACCAGATCAAATAATAATTAACGCAAATGTAGGGTAACTGTCGGTAATTTTGACATTTGGACGACCAACACCTCAAGTCACCCGTGACCATGGATGCTGTAAAGGATTCGTCGGGAATTAAATAATATCAAAATAAAGCTAAAAAATTCGTAATAAGTAGTTTTACTTCAAGTTCTATGAGTTGCTCACATATACGTAACGAGAATAGATCATTAATTAATAAGTTCGACTAGATATAAAATGATTAGTGGTGCTAAAATCAGTCGTGGCAAATGTCACGAATCCAATGGGCCAATCCGTGACTATAGGGCCAGGAAAAGCAAGTGGCATTTAGTCCGTACGAGGACAACTCATGAGGATTTTCCGTACTATAGAAATAGGGCAAAAATGGCGAAGAAAGAGAGAATTACAATATAATTCGCAGACACACGGCCGCACAACCTTGATATACACCTCCAGGTCCTCCATAAATCTGAGTGATCCGAAGATGATACAAATACATGAATGATATAACTTCCCTCCTTGATGCCTCATTGGTCTAATCGTCTCAAGTCCGAGACGAGCTAAGTATCTCAGAGTATTTCATTTAGGAAAAAATCAGAGGTAGGTAAGGAAACAACAAGTTCCATCTAGTACTAAATATTTAAAACAATAAAATTGTCTGCACTGACCTTTACAATAGTATTATCTATATCTTTACAAAAAATAAATATTTACAGAAACGATATAATTAATCGTTCAACATTAATCTTTTCGTCGCCTAAATTCCAATGTGCGTACCAAACTTCTTTCGACATAACAACTCACAAAAACACTAACGTGCAAAAAAGTAATTTCGCAGTTTCAAACTCCATTCCAGCGGTTGACGGTTACAACGGGGACAAGTTTGTTCGGAGCAACAAAGTCAAATAATAATAACGCGACCAGGACGTTTTACATTATGGCAACATGAAGCTACCCGACCTGTGGTGGAATCACGTGGAACTACTAAAAGGGATGTGCCGGAGTAGGAAGATATGGATGTGATAATATTATGTAAGTAAAACATAACATCAGACACGCACGTATTCCCCGAAGGGTTAGGCAAAGAAGTTCGTCATTGGAATTTTAAGTTTCAAGTAAAAAGGTGCGTTTCTATAGCCGCACGAATTCATATTATGAAGAGTTTTTTTAGATAAAACTTTACTTACATAAACAGCTTATAATGTCCCGACTGCTGGGACACAGACGAAACTTTACCCTCGACCCGACGTTACCTCACGTTAAGTAGCCGTGCTTCTAACATAGATCACATTTAAAATAGAATATGGAAGAATATGTGTGATTTCTGTAGCAAAAGAAAAGTTCTAAGAAATCGTATCCATTTTTTCTCACATAAATGTATAATATTCGAGTGCATTGCGGTGTAACTCGTATTACGGTGTCTGGGCCTGTTTATGCATATGTTATGGTCGCTAAAAGGATATCTCAAATTGGTTATAAAACATTATATGGTGTGACATGTCACCGTAAAGGTGTACATAGAAATCTTGCTATGAGAGTTTCACAACTGAATGTTTGTCATTTGAGATAGCTACTTGGCGATTGTGATTATATTCACTTAAATGTTGATCGAAGGCTATGAGATGAGATGATCAAACACCTTCTCGAAATAAACTTGCATTTTGCTAACTCCTCCAACGCCTTCTCGGGATTTCGGCATTCATCACAGATTCAAATAGGCTGCCCTGTTAAGCTAACAGCATTTTCTACTTGGGTTACATAACCCAACTGTCGACAGTAATATGTACATATGAAAGCAAATACCACTCACTCTCTCATTTACCGACTAATTACGAAATCTTAGACTATTAAGCCGGAAAACTTGAATTTGGCGTAGCAACGCATATAGGCCACATTTTAGTTATAATACTTAGGTACCTTTATGAAAGAATATAATAAAATCATATCGATGCAGGTATCACGGGGCAAAGCCAATTAAAAACCAAATCAGTCGGAAATAACATAAAAGGAAATCAAACGAAAAACATAAACGTTGACTTCGACGCGACTTTATTCGCATTCAGTATATCTAATAATTATTATAAAGTAGTAATGAAACTCTTCATGGATTATCTGCCATCTAAGAAAGTTGGACTCGTACCGGACTAATAACCGCACTTGGCCTCCCCCTCCTTAGTCCTATAGGTACGCTCATGGGATTTGTGACATTCGCCACTACCATTATTTTAAATACTAGCCAAAGGTAAAATCTACAATTGTTGATAACGTTATCAAAACTCTTAAAATACTTATTATCTCTGCAGTGAAACAATAAATAGCTCTTGAATAATTGATACGCAACCGGTGTTCGGAGTGTTTCGTCTCAGCTTTGTTACTTATCTGTTCTTAGAGTTAGATAATTGGATCAAGATCTGTTGTTTAGGAAAGTGTGATTCACTGTTTCAAAAGATAAGCCAGACTGACGATGTGCGAATAAATGAATGTTGAAGGGGATCGAATGAAATTACTTGTTCAATTTGAACCCCTTCGCCATTAATTTGTAACAGTATTGAAGCACCTTTGTTAGTATACATACTTGCCCATGAATGCTAGTTTCCTCTATCGGCTGCTTGGCTGCTCCACCAGTCTGCAGTCCTTAGAAAGCTCTTTAGGATGGACAACGCATCAGCAACTCCTCTGGTGTCACTGGTTTTAAATGGCGGCGATTATTAATAATAAACTTGGCATTCGTGCCTCATCTGGTCGTTTGCTGATATAAAACAAATTTAAATCCATTGAATCCTTTTCGAGAAATAATTGAATAAAGTCCATTCAGGATTCTAACTTATAAGTTTATTAACAGCACCGATTTAATCAAGTTCAATGTTTTCAAAGCTTTGAAAAACTTGAAATGTTGTGGGATTTTGGTGCGTCACTGTTGCAAAAATTCGTATGAAGAAGAACCTGTCAGAAACGCGTAGGACAGTCTTTTTCGTTGCATCAAATACAACTACTACTTGAATACAAAACTGTAGCACATCAATCTTATGCCATCTACATCTCTATTAAAGTAAAATTCAATAGTCAAGCTTAGTATAGATAAAAAAAGATATTAATGGCTCAATTTTAGAACCGCGCAGCTTGTTGGATGTCCCCCGAATCTGTATGTCCAGATACTTAGTGAAAGTTGTCTTTACGCCGGCCTATTGTGGAAGCAGTGAATTATCTCAATGAACGCTAATTAAATTTCTTTATGTCTTGCTATGCGGAAGGCGCCCCAAGGCGATATCGTTAATTCGCCAAACGAATTGCTTTGTTTGTTCAAGTGATCGTGCTAAGTGTGTTTTTAGTAATAGAACGGTGTCGTTAGCTTTAATCGATTGTTTGTTGTTTATGTTCTCGATCATTGATCGTTTTATATTTGTTTTTATACAAGAATAAATATAAAACATTACCATTGCACCGTGGGTTCACCAACGTGAACCCACGCGTAACACAAGCATTTAGCTTAGCACGAGGGGTTAACAAGAATACTAGTAATGTGTGGTCCACATTGCTAGTAAGCTTTTTTTTAAAAAAATTGATGTGTATATATATTTTCCATTAGTATAGTAGTATAGTTTCTTGAATTTGCAATGCCATTTTTATTATTATCAATGTCTAAGATAATTCAGGTCACGTGCTTACCTATTAACTAAAGGATTTTATACCCTGGTCACGACTTAAGCTTGTAAGTCATTGCACCCTCAGGATATAAGCCGGCTAATAGCTATTTATGTACAAACATTTTTCATAAATACGCCAGATAACAATTAAGAATTAGGGAATTTGTACGTGCACTGCCAAAAATAGTAGTATAAGTTTGCATTATTCTCACTATAGATAGAGAAACGCTATATTAAGTAGTCCTTTTTATTTCTGTGAGAAAACAGACAAAATACTGACAGAATGTTAGAATTTTTGTGAAAAGAATGCATGACTGTGTTAAATTAATTATATGTTCAAATAGTGTGATTGTCTTTGGCCGTTTTAGTTAAAATAAATAAATAATAATTACTTATTGAACAAAGAATGACATTACATTTATAACTTCAAAAATAATCTGCATCAGTCTATTTTAGTTTAATCCTTTTCAAATCAGGCTATTCTTAAAAAAATACTCCTTTGACCCACTTGCATAATGTCCCATTCACTGCTCAAACTCTAAGATTAATTCTTCTCTCTGACAAGGGTTTTCATCTGGATATTTTGAGTGGTTACCTAGAGCCATGAAAGAGGAAACTGAAAAAGAAATGGTTTTTGATGAGACAAGATGGTCTATAAAAGACAATATAGAAATGTGATCTTATTCTATTCATCATCACTATCATCATGATATCAGCAAAATGAAATACGCTGCTGAACGAAGGCCTATTAATGAAAATTGGTTTTGCAAAATTAATTTACGTAAGGCCTGATTTTTTTCCTGACTGAAATGGAATAGTATATTCAAGGAGCGGTGGACCAGCAATTGAAAAAATAAACGCATACTCATTCGTTTATTATACCCACTTATTCGCAGGTATGTTATATCTAAACCTAAACGACTTTTCATAGAAATAATACACTTAATTAATGTTTTAATCTCAAAATCTTAAATGTACATTACTCGGTGATTTTGGTGGTTCAATTATTTGATTTAATTCTACTTACTTCGAAGCATTCTATAAAAATCGGAAGGATTCAAAAATTCCATAAAAGTCCCTCGTCAAACTGACATTACGGAATCGACCACCTTGAAATAGAAAAGTCCTGACTCGTAAAAATCGTCATCTCACTGTGCCACAGTCTAAAATATTCCCGAAAAAAACTAAATGCGGATTGGCAGTTCTACAAAATTGTTGTAGAGGATTTATTCAGAGTATGTATTTTTGTTGAGATAGATTTGGTTAAAATCCCTAAGGGAGACGATTGCGGCAAGTGACGTCTTCTAATATTACCATTTAAACAAGTTTTATGGTAATCGCTGCGAGACCGGAGAGCTTATTTTCAACTGAATTTCGGAGAACGTTTTTCTTTCACAAGTTTAAAGGCGAAAAGTTACAAGATTTCTGATACCAACCGTTAATAGGCTTGGATGTTGTTTGAGAATAATTTAACATTAATTAACGAAGTTTTGCTTTCAAATTCTTGATTGGTTAATTTTATCTGTTCGATTTATTTATTTTGGCAGATAATAAAGTGGATTATTGGTTTTCAATCCATACTATACAAATTTTCATTGTAATGTACTTTATAAATTAAAGAGTGTTTGTTTATGACTTCTTGTCGCCCTAAACTACTAAACACATTTCAACGGAATTCCGCAATTTACTACTGAGGCATAACGTCATCAGGGACAAGCCATTAATTAAAATTAAGTTCTAATAAGTCTGTATCATGAATGGACTGGTCCATTCTTCCAGACATTTTGTTTCTGGATGGCGCTCATATAAATATCAATACGCAAGTAAGAAAAATATTCACTTGTCTTCTCATAATACATTAAAATTAAGAAATTCGTAACTTCCTGTTGGTTAAAGAATTTCGCAATTGTATTGGTACTAATAAAAATATTTTGGTCCATTTTTATCACAGTGCACTGCTACCTTCAAACGTTCTATTCCCTCTGGTCCTTTGAGCTCAATAGTTTCCATACATTCTGAGGTTTACGGCCACTGTGCGGACCATAAGTTAGCTAATGTATTAGGCGCAACGCTCCTCAGGGTACGATGTGGAGATGCTTAAAACGTAACGTTTAGCTTTCTTATAATGTGGAGTGGACCTGAGAAGTAGGTTAGCGTTATATACCTCGCCATAGTGCTTACGTTATGTACCTAAGTTATTTTTTAACATAGATTAGTTTAATCAACCTCTGACATGAATTTGACAGAGAATAGAGATGAAATTCGTGAACTAAAAGTTACTATAGGATACAATCATCATCATCAACCCATATATTATCCCACTGCTGGACATTGATCTCCTCTCATAATAGATTACAATAGGTCACCCACACGAGCCTACTGCTGGTTGGCAGACTTCACACACCGTTGAGACAATCTTTTAGACGTGCAACGACGTGCGACGATTTTTTTCTTCACGGTTTTAAGCGAGTGATAAACACTATTTTTATTAAGCTATTAACACACACATGTTACGAAAAGTTAGGAACAGCATGTCTTAAATTCAAACTCGAGACCTATGACTCGGCGGTCCAACCGTCACATCACTATGCTATCACTGCTATTGGATACGTATATGTGAACAACTTTTTTTGTATAATGTTTGAAATTCCGGAATCAATAGGTACGTCTTCCCATACAAAATGAATAATTAACTTGTCAAGTTTATATATGAACATATTATATAATTTCCAAAAGTTGTAAAACAAAATATTGTTAATTATTTAAGTACCTCAACCCCTTTTAGGTTTGGGTTACCCTTTACCTTCTATAACCAGAAGACGTTAGCTTGCGTCAAAGAGAAAGGGTTTTACGTAACGGATCTTCGCGCCCCAATCCATTCTTCCCGGGGTTTCTGTAGCGCTACTGTAATATGTCCAATATTACCTCCATTCTTATTAGTTTCTCTCGTGCAATTAGGTAATGTCTCCTTCTAGACGTTTCTCCATTTATTCTAATGTTTCACGTATTGCCTTTTGCTGTTTAAACCACCGTTAATCGATTCCCTGCATCGAGAACATCGGGTGTTATAGAGGTGTTTCCTTTTATCCCGTAATTAATTTTTCATTTATCTGGTTGTTTATTTTTTTCTTTAGCAATGTTTTTTCATTTTGTAGTTTTTTGGGATAAATATCTCTTCATCTCTCATCTGCTCTCTTTCTTTTCTTTCATCATTATATTTTATTTCACTCTTTCATCTGCTTCAGATAAAAATGTAATGTAATGTAAATAGTGTAAGTAAATGCATTTTAATAAAGGTAAAATATATTAAACATAACATACCATTACGCCTCTATTCCCCGAAGTGTTAGTTATTGTTAGTTAGTTATTGACGTCTCCAGACACGCCAATGCAATGCTCCAAAATAAGATAATAAAAAGAATGAGAGCAAAACATCTCAGCCTAACTTTTAAACGCTTGGCCTCGGTTTTCTGAGTGATTTATAGAAAGAAACTTCCCTATCTGGGCCCACAAACTATTTAAATTAGAACATTGTCTCAGAGGACCATGAATGCACCCATATTTCACCCATTGAATTACGTGATCCAAGGAAAATAGTGGTACTGGAAAAATACAAGATGTTTCGTTGAAGGGGATTGAAATGCTTACGTAACGTAGGAGAATATTTGATGATCCGAAAGAAGAGGGCTTTTTTTTAATGTTTAAAATTCGACTGACTAATTAGTCTAGTGGTGCGATGCGTGACTTCTACGCTATAGATCCTGGGGTCAATTCCCGGGTCAAGCAATGTACTCGTGGGTTTTTCTATAAAATTCTCAGTAGCAGCTCGGAGCTAGGGTTTGTGGCCGGTTTATGACGATAGGCTCGCCCCCTATCAAATAACCTAAACATAACAGTAAACTATGGGCGTACATTAGTATACCTCCACCAAGCGTTTTAATGAGTATGCAAAAGGCGAGTGATAAAAACCGAATAATTTGATAGCTGTCTAGACCTCCAAAATGTACTGTGACTGAAAACTTTGTGCGTTGCGTAATTCTGACACGTAGGTTACGCATTATCAGCTCAGCCGTGTCACACCAGATGACTCGACAGTTACAATATAAGCAAAACATAGAACCGCACTCACTGTCTACTTGTAGGTGTCGGGGGCTATCATGGTAGCATACGACTTGCGTTTGTGTAAATATAAATGTAGGAATTTTGAAGTGTTAAATCAGTGAAACGGAACGCAAGATGAGTGAGTAAAGATGATATGTGTGAAAGAGACTGATAATAATGAAAAAAGATGGCGATTAGAGTGTGTGCAAGGAAAAAGATGTGAATGTGTGTGTGGTGATAAATTAATAATTTGATGTATAAAGAGGTTTTTTTAAAAAAAAATCTTCTCGATCCCGTAACAACATAAATGGAAAATCAATAATTTTAGAAATGGATATAGAAATGGTATAATAAATTTTCATTTTTACTATTTATTGTGTACCTTTGTAACATTACTATGTTAATGACCCCATGGAAGACAAAAGTCTCTAATCAAATCAATAATAATAAAAACATTGTAGAATATAATACAAAGCAGTCATCTATTTTAATTAGAAATTAAAATTGCTTTCTCATACTTGTAGATAAGCCTGCACAACAAAGCCTATCATATCTATTTGAATAATTTCATTGTTTTCCCAACTCTGATTGCAATTGTTTACAGCTAAGTTATCCACCTACCATTTTAAAGGCATCTATGAAAATTACATCATTCCGACCTTTAACTTAACAAACTAACTTTAACTTTAATTAAAATCGACAGCCAATTAGGTTCACATACAACAATAAAATCATGGCATTCGCAAAAATATCTCTCGTGGCAATATCACCTGCCACAAGAATCGGATCCCCCTCGTACGTGTTTCCCAGGGACGCAAGGAGCACGGACATAAATTCCGGGACGCAAACTGAAGCCAGCTGTTCCGCTGTTTTGGGGAAATAAATACGGATTAGACGCGCCGCTGTAAAGCGTAGTACACACTCAACGTTTGAATTATTGATCGTACAGCCTTGAGAAAGACCGCATCGTCTTCAGGAGTTCCATTTTTGTCCGTCAATTAATAATATTCATGCTTTTGCCGGTTCGAAACCCACCCATTGCACTACCAGGTATGTTATGGAAAATCTTTATATAATCTAGTATCTCAGGTGGAAGGTGGCATTTAATGGCCAGTTAATAAATACTCTTTTTATATTAAGGCGAGAGATCCATTTTGTTTTTGTTTTTAGTCTATAATATGTTCTATTTGTTCTAGGATCATGGGAGTAAGAATTGCGACATAATTCACAACTTATTAGTCGTACTAAAAAACTTACTGTACTTTTATCTTTTTGTATTTTGTAGGCATTTTCCATGCAAAAAAAAGCACTCGCGGTGCTTAGTAGTGTGCAGTGATAGCCTAGTGATATGACCATTGGACTGCTAAGTCAAAGGTCTCGAGTTCGAATCCAAGGCACGCACCTCTAACTTTTCGAAGCTATGTGCGTATTAATAATTAATTATCACGCGCTTTAACGGTGAAGGAAAACATCGTGAGGAAACCTGCATGCCTGAGAGATTTTCTTGACGGCATGTGAAGTCTGCCAACCCGCAGTAGGCTAGCGTGGCGGACTTATAGCCCAATCCCTCTCGTACTGAGAGGAGACCCGTGCCCAGCAGTGGGAAAATGTAATGGGTTGATGATGATGACTTTTGGTTAAAAATCGTTATCGAAATAGAGGATTTGGCCAATAGTGTCTGGCTATCAGGCTTCTGAATTTGGCGCCCATTGCGAAATCCTGGGTTCGATCCCCGGGTCGAGCAAAGTGTTATTGGGGTTTTTCTATGAAATTCCCAGCAGCAGCTCGGAGTCTGGATTTGTGCCCGGTTGGCAATGGCAATGGCAAATGGCAATAGGCTCGCACCCTATTACATGGGACCTAAACATACCGGCGAAATGTGGGTGTACTAAGTACACTTCTGCCTAACCCTTCGGGGAATACAGGCGTGATGGATGGTAGAAGGTAAAAAGACAAGAAAATTTTCAAGTCAGTCATAAAGTTGATGATAGGCATTCGCTATCGTGTATTCTCAGTTAAATATGTACAGCTCAGACCGTACCATACCGACGACAAAACAAGACTTTTATTATTACTGAAATAGTTACGGACAGTATAAAACGTGAATCTTAGATGAATTTCAGTTTACTGTTTGCCTTGAGCTGTTTTTATTTTACTTATTCTTTTTTTTAAGTAAATTCCTGGACTAGGTTACAAATTCTGCCTCAGGTGTTTTGACTTCAGAAACACTTCACAAAACTACAACTATAACATATTATGCATACTAACTAACTAACTTTAAAAAAAAAATAACTTCTTAACTATCTTCTTGATCCTCTATAAACTTTTTAATTAACTCTATTTATATGCATATTTAAAAGCACAATACCACATATAACTTAATACTAACGAAATTTTAAGAACTATAAAGCCTGTTTTCATTCCCATGAATGTAGATTTATATGGAGTAAATATCCACTAAAAATGAAAGTTCTGCTTGATTTGCAAAAACGGAATCAAAGCGACTCCGCGACACATACTTAAAATAATTATACATACAAACATTATCTACAATAATTATGCCTTTTGGACTGTTAAGCCGATAAGTAATAAAAGTTTTTGACGTCACGTAACCAACGAAATGGGGCTTATTTTGTCCGCGTCCGCCGTAGGAGTGTTGAAATAAACTAAGTATTTGAGACATCGTAGACACGTAGAAGTGCTACGAGCTACGCGGGTACGTGGCTGCGAGATTTATTGCTACGCTCGTAGCTCTATACTAAATTGAGTATCGCTAATTGTCACAATAAAGTGTTTATTAGTTCTAATAGTCCGTTTTTTATATACCGCGTGGAGATTAGGTTATCACATTAATTGCAACCACATATTCCACATAACGTATTTTGACCATACACAACTAAAAAAAATATTACAATAAGCATTTTAGCCCTGGGATCGTTTTTTCCATTTTAGTATTTAACAACATTTAGTATTGTATAAAGATAATCACCTGACCTAAACTAGTAGTTCAAAGACCCGAGAAAATTCAAACGTTGCCGTTCCTTATTACTAACAATTATTAGAAACTTAAACTAGTTAAGCTAAAAATGACCTTATAACTAACAGTATTAGGCCATTTCTATGCCACGCGATATATTTTTTGTTTTACTGTTACTGTATATATTTTTATTACAACATAACCTACGGTCTCGCTTGTATTCCCCGAAGGGTTAGGCAGAGGTGCACTAATACGTTTAGGTCCTATGTAATACGGTGCGCCTATTGCCACCGGCCACAAATACAGACTCCGAGCTGCTACTGAGAATTTCATAGAAAAACCCAAGAACACTTTGCTCGACTTGGGGATTGAACCTAGGACCTCTAGTGTAGTAGTCGCGCTTAGGACCACTAGACTGATGATGGCATTTCTTATGAGTAGTTTTTTTTTACAAGTTCTGATAATTAAATTAAATTCACCAAATATCTACATAATATTTATCTATTATTTAGTTATTAATATGGTCACTAAGACCATACTATACGTAAAAACTAGGAATGTTAAAACACACTAATATGTTCCTTTACATTTTCAACAATCATTTTATTTCATAGATAAATTTCTGTGTAAAAACTTGCTTAAAGTACAAAACTTTTCAAAGTGAAAGACGCTAACTTATTTCTTAAAGGCACTTAACTAATTTCCTAGTAGTATAACGTAGAGGACAATGTAATTAAGCTATAGTTTGGTATTCAGAGCTGTGAGTCAATTTAAAACGTTGAACCTCTTGGACACCTCGGATGCATATTAAATCAGCCGATCTTGCGGCAACTGTGATTGATATAGCGATACTAGAAGTAACAATATATTTTGTTTTGATAAATAAACCTTTCACAAGTACGCACGGCTATACATCAAACTATACAAAACCAGTATAGGCTGGCCTTGAATCGTCCGGAAAACCTTTACAATTGGAGGTCAGTCTAAACTGAATTTGTATAGCTTGATGTGTTATGTAGCCGTGTGTACATAAGCTTGATGGACCACAGAGGGACCATGTATTTAAACATCATTGCATGTTTAGCTGCTGACTGCTGTCACGTGTGACGTATATACTTTTTCAAGAAATAAAAAGTTATACGTTACAGGATAACGCCAACTTCATAACTATAATGGCAATGGTTTTCTGAAACGATGATCTAAGCTACTACTACTTATACTTTGTATGGGAATGTCAAGTAGATCTAACATACAAATCCATCAAAAAATCACGCAGTAATACCTACGCGAGAAATGCTAGAAAATCGAGGTTCAAAACTTGTCATTTTGTGTTGTTGTTTGTTGTTATATTGTCACAACCGGTATTTCTTCTGAACAGACTACTTTTTCCAGAAAGCAGGTCGAGGTAGGTAAGCATTTTTTCTTACAGCTTCCCTCTTAGGTACCAAATTGACCCTTCGCCACTGCTCTATTGACGAGATAAAAGAAGAATCTATACATATAACATATACAATAACCTTGTAATTTATACGTAATATCCTCAAATTGTTAATTTCTGTGATTTACTTTTATCACCATACTTCATGCGATCAATACTGCAATAAAACAACCTAGTAGTAGTAATGCCTTGCTGACATTGCCGTACTCTGCAGGGCCCATAATATGCCTTTTGTGATAGTGTAACATCTAACAAGATTATGTAGTGCAATAAAGATATTGAGTATTGAGACATGTCTATATGCCAGCATGAATGGGTCGGCATGACCGGGACGTACTGTACTTTTCACCTTTCCCATTTCTTTCCTTAATAAGGCTCGGTAACGCATCTGCAACCCCTTTGGTATTGCAGATGTCCATGAGCGGCGACAATTACTTACCATTAACTCGCAGGCTCGTTTACCAAGTTATCCCATAAAAAAAAACCGTCAATAAATTGTCACTTCCATTAAAACATGCGCCGGTGTATCAGCGGGCACATCGTCTTGCATAGCGAATGACTACAGAAATTGGCGTGGTAACAGAGCTCAGCATCTCGGATCATAGATAAATGAGCAGCAGAGATTTTATGAGCTTAGCTTAGATTAACTTCAAGTAAAATTGATTCTGGTATAAAGTAACTTTACAATATGCAATTGCAGGTACAAATAGCTCCCTTGAGACTATTTGTATCGCTCAGCCATTGCACCAATCTAGCTATTTGTCATGATATGGTATCACTATTTTTGTTTCATGAAAATGAGAAAGTCAGAAATATTTTGAAGGTGTTATTCAGGGCTTCATTTAATACACGCTTTATTGCTAAACTTCACCACCCACACGCTTTGTATAAATTTAATCTGCAAATTTTCCCAGCGCTTTGTATCCAAAGAACATAATAACTACATGATCAAAAGAACTAAATTTAAATTTAAACAACATACGCAGTCTTTATCTTCTCGTTTAGTTGACTACATTCAAAAGCTCTCTCAAAACAAACGCAGACTGGTATGCACAATAGTAATTAATGAAATACATACAAACCCGCATGACAGTCCGCAAGTTCATGTTTACTGTGATCTCTTTGATTACTCTTAGGTGTTTACACAAGTTTCGTACAACCCTTTAATAAAGGTTAACAACCCTAAGGTTATATACCGAGGAGAAATTGATTTTAAAGTATAATATACCTCTATACATGTCCATGTCAGTACTGTACCCTAGAGGACTGTGAAGCGAAGCTGTGAGAACTTCATCGCGTAGAAGTTTCACACATTTTATAAATGAATCTTATTTTAACCAAAAATAGGTTGAAAATATTTAGATATTTTAACTATTCTTTGTTTTATTGCACATGATTTATATCTTGATAATTATGAAAACTTATTCCATCTAAGTTCCCAGTGCATGCCTATTACTTTAACCGCAGCGTAAGGACATTCTGTAGCTATATAAACTATGTAAAAAGTAACCTATTTTTTTAAAGTAACTTACCTGAAATATGTGATTAATGACCTTTTATAAAAACAACTAGAAAATCAGCCCTGTGCCACCGTTATACAGTGGATATGCCACAGACACGTACGACGCGTTATGCTTTCTCCTTGCTCATACGTACAGCCAGACACTGGAACTCTTTGCCTGAGTCTATGTTTCCAGTCCTATACAACCTGGTAGTCTTCAGAGTCAAGAGGCTTTTTCTAAGCAAGCGTCATTGACCGAATCGTCGCATCACATCATGAGTGAGTGAGTGGTCGAGCGCAAGCCTATAAGAAATAAAATATATAGGTAATATATAAGGTAGGTATTTTGAGGTACATTATAAATGCGAGCGTTAGATGCTGCTACTAAGAGCAGAAAATCTTTTAAAGTAGCATCCAAGCCCTAATTTGTCTAATCCCATGTGTAACAAAAGTTTAATTCCCTTTAATGAAGTTACCCAAACAGTTTAAAGGTTTAAAGAGCTTAACGGCATTTCGGTTGTGGTTAATTATTTATTTAACGTTAAATATATTTTAAAACGCATTAAAACCTTCATTCATACGCTTTCGTAGTTGGAATTTATAACTTTAGTGCATTTATTATAAAAGATGAAAACTTATTTGTGCAGACTTTATTTATTCAGTCTCTCTGTAGATTTAATTTTTGAATGTTTAATTATCTGATGCAAATATACTTATGAATTCGTATTAGGTTCATTAAAATAATGATATACAAGAAGCACAGAAATTATCGAAGCATGAATTTGGATAATTAATATTATAATAATCACAAACGCGAAATATAATATTATGTAGATTCAGAACAAAGGCTTTAATACTGTATAAAGCACAAAGCAACTAACATCGGCACGAACCGTAAATGATCCTAGCAACTGTAGGTATTCATTAAAGTCTTAAGTAAACTGCGCGACACAAAGTTCCTGTCAGTCACCGAACTGAGGTAAGTTCCCTGAGCAATTTGTGGCTTCCAACTCGTCTGCCACGCTGTGTCTCGTAAGGAGAGTCCACTAACTTTGCCATTCCAGCTATACGGTTTAGTAGGGACGCTAAGAATTTATTGGTTTGGACGGAATTGGACTTGGAGATTTTCATGCTCATTTGGATTCGAAAGAATTACATGGGTATGTAACGTTTTTCTTCCTGAGTTTATTTGGGGATTTAAAAGTCAATTATATATTTTAAAGGCAAATTATTTTCAGGGTTTGGTAAATGCCTTTAATGCTCTGCAATATGATGAATGATATTCGACACAAAATGCAGATCTTACAATTGGAAGACCACAAAACCACCTTACAAGGAAATCAAATATATAAGCATACTGCTTTCCCAAAACGTTAAAAAAATAATGGGTTAATTTCTCTAGTTGCTCAGACAATTATGAACAGTCTGTTTGCTCCGATATATTTGATGGTACTTTAAATGGTATTCTACTACCTTAAATGCTCTGCAATTATCGATGTGATTACATATTCGAGAAAAAATGCAGATCTTACAATTGGAAGGCCGCAAAACCACTTTACAAGGAAATCAAATGTCCATAAGCAGTATTCTCAAAACGTAAAAAAAAATACAAATGAAACCTCTAAACTTCAACTATGGGTAGGGTAAATAAAGATTTAGGATATATTTACTGCAAGGATAACGATGTTTGTGGAGTCTCTACAATATAAGCGATACGTATAACTTATGTAAGCTTCTTAAATGCGGTCCCCGGGACTCTGGTTCGAGAAAACAAGACACCCCGTTTTGGTTTCGTAACCAAATAAATCGGGGCTGACTCTTTTATTTACAAAGACAAAGAAACGTCTTAAAATATCCATCGACTTTTATTTTTATTTACCGAAGTACATTGAAATACATAATTATAATCACTCACCATAACGCACAATTTCTACTAAGGGACCAGTCATGAAATTACAAATTCATTCGACAAAATACCACTAGTTATATAATAATAGGACTACATTTATATTAATAGACAAGCGGACTGTATGGTTACATATTGACCTATTAGAATGAAAAAATATCATTCATTTCACATACAGTCATTAAAAACCTAAAAAGATGAATTCTAGTTAGTTAGTTATCATTTTAGCGCAGAATTAAATAATTCTGAACATTTATAGACGCAATCAATGAAAGTTAGCTACTTATGAATAAAATAACTTTGTATTCTCTGGTCACACATTTAAGCCTGAAATATCTCTGATCCATAAACAATGCTTACTATCCATCAAAATATCACGTTAAATTATTAAGTACTATTAAGGGGACCTCACATAAAAGCGGTGATGGTCCGACGTCCAGGGGGACCTTATTAACCCGTATGACATAATAACCCCTTTCTCCCCGGTCCATTTTAACGACTGGTATAAAATGTGCAGCTGAGGCACTGCGTTACGTTTTTTCATTGCAAAGTCAAGGGGAAGTTGGGTAACTTTAGATATGTACTGTGTTACCACCTCTTTATTGTAGCCACCTCTTTATTGCGGCTCGCTCAGCCACTGCATGGCTGAGCGAGCCGCTTCTGTGCTACTAGTCACTGGTTCAAGTCTTGCACGGAATAAATATCAAAATGCATGGTACCTTGGGTAGTTCCGGGTCTGGGTGTTTGTTTATTTGTGTTGTTTGTTGTTTGTTTGTTGATTTTCCTCCTAATCGTATATCATTTATAAACACATATTCATGTGTTTATAAATGATATACGATTAGGAGGAAAATCAATTTAATATGACATTCTGCTATCCAGAATGAGTTTTATTTTAACACATCTTGAAATTCAGTGTAGCAAGATCTAACCTTAGCATACAGTATTGTAGCAATATGTAACATAATAAGTTTTCGGGCACGTTTTATATTGCCCGTATGCAGAGATGGTACTCTATTTGTGTCACTTAAGAAACTGACGTAGCGGGTGGCGGCCCGTTGCGTTGTTACAAATACGAAAATATCAGACCCGGTATTTGAATTTTGTCTAACAGTTGAATGAAACACTGTGTATTTAAGAAGAACTGTATATTTAAAAATCATTAAATATACATTATAAAGTTATCTTATTTGTACGAAATCCATTCAAAATAAATAAACACGGTTAAAAAGTGTTGAGACAAAGTACATTCTACAGAATGGTGTCATGTTTCTTTTCCAATCTCGTAATTCACCGCTAGCGAGAAACAATACACAGAGAACACTTCCCTTTCCAAATCATTGAGGATAACCCAGCTTTTTGTTCGGGGGACAAGGAAACTGAATAAGTAATGTTTCCATGCGACACTGTTATAAAAAATAAAGTTGACAAAACTAAAAGTAATCTATGCACCCCGAAAAACGCAAAGGCTTTCACAGTCCACTACAAGTTGACATAATAGTGATTTGTGGTCCAAGTTTCCCCAAGTTCCTCCCTCTCCCGCTGACACCCAAGAGAAATAACTCGACTCGTACTTTCTTAACGAAATGATTGCCTACGTGTACGTTGTTAGCCCTATTTATTTTGGGGTGGGTTTTATTTACCCTCTCTCCCCGGTGGATAATTCAGTTTCTAAGAATTCCGTATCGACCAACTGGGACGCATAAAGTATTTTTGCTTTCACAAGGAAGAGTCTTGTTTAGTAAATAGAACTAAAAGCTTATTTATTTTGCTGTGAACATTGCAAAAATTGTGACCATGCCACTCGTGTAATAAGAAACCTATTACTTTTAACTGAAATAATATTGTAGGTATTAGTACTGATATCATCGCAAGCTTGCTCAACAACCAAAACATTATTAGTCAATATCAACATGAATTATTATTATTAGCCTTATTTGTCTAGTGGTCCTAAGCGCGACTGCTACGCGGAAGTGCTGGGTTCGATTTCCAGGTCTGGTGAAGTGTTTTTTGGGTTTTCTATGAATCCTTAGAAGCAACTCGGAGTTTGGATATGTGCCCGATGACACTATCCTCGCCCCTATTATAGTCAATACTATTCACGAAGACGCGTGAATCGAAATAATTTGAACCTTATGCCATTAACATTAAGCGAGTACAGAATAAATTTATAAGACACCTGTATTTTAAATTTCATGGGGTGTACCCATTTTACCCGCTGATGTATCCAACACTGTTTGTACTGGGTATGGTGGGGTACAACGAACTTAGAGTTCGCCGGGAATTTACACTTGCGGCGTATGCACTAAAGCTCCTGCGTGGAGTAGCTTATAACCCGAGTGTACTGCGTCACCTGAAGCTGTGCGTGCCAGTAGTGTCAGTATGTATGGAGGCGGCGGCGGCCGCCACTGCTGGCAGTGCCTGTTGCCAGAACCAACTTGCTGTCAAAAACACCCCTCACCCGCACAATATGTGTATTAAACGTAGTGCATGAGAGAATTGACATATTTTCGTGCAATCTCAGTGAATTCGCAAGAGTTTTGTTGAATTTTGTAAGTTATATTTAAATATTATTATTCTTTATGTTATTGCTTTGTATTAGTTTGTATTATTATAATGTGTAGGTTTGCAAACCACTATTGTATTGGGGTTATCCTGTAAAGATAGTGTGTGGAATAAATAAATAAATTAAGAATCACAGTACGCGTCATCATTTAATAATTTAAGTATACATAGTACCTACACATAATGGCGAATTGTCGGTGTACATTGAGCCTAGCCGTTTGAGAATACATTTTAGCAGCATAATAATTCATAATAAGTAATACCTTAAGATGCCAAATTGGTCGAAAGTCCATGAGATTTTTAAGCAGTTGAAATGTTTGATAATTTCAATGAAATATAATTTACTTGCATTATTATGAAGAAATAAATAATGGGCGTCTGCGAGAGTAGCAAGTAGATAAGCTCACCTACCATTCTAGGGTATTGATACGTAATATATTATACAATCATAAGACTATTATGTATACCAATGTATCATCATGTTATCAAACTGTCACTGGCTAATCGTATAAATTATTACCACATTATGTTCGTATCAGACTAACATACAACTATCTATAGACTCAGATCAAATTGTTTTTAAAAAAAAGAAAGTTTTTATTTGATCTGAGTCTATAAAAAGACAATCGGATACTACCAAGTGGTTAAAAATGAGGGTTGCCACTCACAATCAGATGGGCCTCTTGCTCGTTTACCACGGTTATTTGGACGAAAATGTTTATAAATTTTCAAAGACTTAAAATACGAACATTGCAATTTAAAAAAAACTTGATCACATGTTAAAAGGTTGTATTGAAAGGTAATCAGTATCAGTGTCTATGAGCGAATCGAATGACTTGTAGCACTAAATCTAATTGCTTGACAACTGCGCTCACTGAATCATACCACTGAACAAAGTATCTTCAAACCATCGGAAATTACGATATTCTATCCAGCTCGTAAAAGAAGAATTGTCTGCGATTCCGATGCATTTTTATTACTAGTCTCACATAGTTGCAGATATTATACAAGTTAATATGGAGTTCTGTTTCTACACTCGCACTAATACAATATTTTTTTTATGTAGGATCCACATTACGTACTACTTATTTAAACGATACCTAGTTTTATTTATTCTTTGTATCTGTCCGAAAGTTTGTCTCGAATAAGCTTCGAAGAGTTATAGTAATAAAAAAAAAACTATGCAAAACGTCATCCATTCCATTAAAGGCACGTTTAACACAAATCTCGTGTTATAAAGTCACACTGAAAACGTTTACAGAACCGATCAAATATGATGGATAATCGGCACACGTGGAGATTAGCAAACATGGTCGTAGTCCGCGGCGTATGGACATTGCACTCCACTTCTTCTATCGGAAATCCACAGAGTTCACGCATCAGGCACCCTTGAGTGTCAACCAATATTGACCGGTGCCACTGATTCTACTGAACTCATGCTGAGGCATCTAGTTATCTGAGAGTTTTGTTGAAATACCGTTGGTCATTTTCATAAAGAAATAACTAAATACGTAGTGAATTAAACGACCCCATCCGTAATGATAATGATGGATTACGGGCAAATTTCTTCCTCAAGAAGGATCTCCAGCAGCAAGTACTTACGTAATGATAATGATATGTATGTGATTTTTTAAGTGGCCTACGCAAATTAAATGTTCCGCCGAACGGTACCGTCGTGTCGCGAGTTTTTAATCTCCATATAGTATGGTGGAGGTACAAAATAATTGATGATGCGTGCCATCGGCAGGGAGTAATGTACTCAAAGCTCTATTTACATAAATAAATACCATTTATGATACACTGCATTCAAAACTTTGTAACCGCTTTTTGAAAGCTTTAGATAAATCATGTTTAATCAAAATAGAGTCTGGATCCATAGGGTACCAACTTCGGATATCATCCGAACATAATAGCAATAAAGAGACTTGATATTTACATGATTATCTACCTATATTCTGACTTACCGATATGAACACGTAATAAAAGCAGTATAACAATATTATAATTCTCGTAAAATGTACGTCTATCGCCGTAATTGTCCATTAGTTTGCGAAGCAGCCAATTACGCGTCCATTAGGCGTGAATCTCTCTAATAGCAATTTCGCCGTAGAAACTCAAGAGGCGTCGCCGAACCGCTGTGCATTATAATATGCAGTAAAGAAACTAGTGATCACTGAACTAGTTTGAACTTAATGTTTTGAGTTTGTTTTGTTTTGATATACGAGTGCTCCTGTGAAATCATACGCTACCGATGACTTACCATCAAACTATATGCTCGTTTTCGTCCACTAGGGAGACAAGAGAGACTAGAGATGCTAATAAGTTAGCCTTTTATTACATGGACCCACGGACCATAACAATTTACGTACGTATTATGAGTCATTTTCTTATATTTTATATATCGTAGAAAGGAGACCAGAAAAAGTACTCCATCTAATATTTTCTATTCCATAAAACTATCATCATATTAATTCAAATTGACTTACTGGACAAAAATTTATCTATGACGAAAATCTATTTGAGATAGTGTCATGACATAACACACTTTTATCGCGATAACAGAATTTATTTTTAAACTGGCTATTGCTTTGAACGTCCATTTCTCGTCGTCAATTTTTTTTTTTCGAATATTTTTTGAAAAATTGAGGATACTTTCCGATAACCACGGATAATAAATGACTGACAATTCTGTATATCGTAGAGCAGTCAGACAGCTGTCAGATTTATAAAAAAAATTCAAGGTATACCTTACAGAATTAAAGTTTCTTGTGTAGTTAATGTTTTAAATAACAAACACAGTAGCCAAAGAAAGCCTTTATCTGTACATTAAAACAGAAATAACTATACACTACACGACGTAAAGGCAAGATAATATTCAGCCATAACCAACCCCTGAAGTTTTAATTACAGTACATGTTCATACATGCCCAAGGTCGTGAGGACAAGTTTGACACTAAACCTTCGGTCCCGTTTGCTCAATTGACTTTTGTGTTGATATACGTACCGCGAATAGCTTTTAAGAACTTTACTGTGGCGTTGAAGCGGTTAAACCCTAGATAAAATACTGACAATTATGAAATACTAGATATTGCAATACGTACCTTTTAGGTCCTGATTCCTTACGTAAGACTAGTTCAGAGTATTATATTTTATTTTATTGTATTTTTTCTATTGTATAATTATTACTTGATTGACTATATCAAGTAATAATCAATAAAATATGATGTAATAATCTTGCAAATTGTTTTATAAAAAAAAAGAGAATTATTGCCATATCTCTAACTCGACAGAAATGCAAACTCCCTAACTCTCACTGAGGATTTCTAGAGTATCAATATCACAGCTTAAACTCGACATCGAACCCGAGAACGTCATGCTAAGCATCTGAGCTTAGATCTATTAGACTACTGAGGCAGTTTCTAATACTAATAATTATCCTACTATGAAGTCAGTATGCACTAGGTCTGTAAGAGTCAATAGAAATAAATAGTATTCAAACACATAACCGAGCTTAGTGCATACCTCCATTCTGTTATACGAGTATACAGCCTTCGAGTATAGCCTTCAATGTCGCTGTCTCATCCTTTTGATCTATATCTGCGATGTAAGTGAATTATGTTGGTACTCACCGTTAGTTTACGAGACTAACTTTAAGGGGTCGCAATCTCTGAGGTCAATGTAATTTTGTGTTATTGCAATTTTGGGAGTGTGTGCCTGCTAACGTTACGTTCAGACTGTCCAAACTTGAATGATGTAAAATGATGTAATATTTTCTTTTCGTTGATTTCATAGTGTTATCGTTGCCTAAGTCAGTATGTCGTGAAGGGAAGTCAGCGAACGTTGGACCAGAGCCTATCATGGTCGTGGCGAATGTCACAAAACCCATGGCCGTGGCCGTGGCCTATACGGCAAGGAGAGGTGCGGTTTATGTCGGTAATAAATGAGTAAGCTCGTTAACTTCTTCTTGTTAAGATCATAAACAATTCAATTCGAATCACAGAGACGGCGAACTCTTTTGTATCTATTCGAATTATGTACATTTAAATATACAATTCAAGTTTAATACAATGCCAATGTATCCTGTGTTTCGATATACTATATGTAATGAACTACAAATGTCTAATATTAAATAGATTTCAAAAGAAATACACTTCTACAAAATGTTTATTAACAAAACAAAATAACGTAAAGAACAATTTTCTGTTTTCCATTTTCCCGAAATTGTATTTAAGGAAATGGATATTTTTACAGTGGAAGGATTCACTGCCCGATTACTGTTATTCCATCGGTTCCAGTGTATATTGGATTCAATCTAACTGTCACCAACTGATTGAAAGGCCTGTCTCTGCATGTGAACGAAAACCCTATAAATATTTTATATTCTTTGTAGATGGTGTGCTTTGGACATGACACACAGTTTCGAAATTGAAAGGCAAATGTTTATAAATTACAATACTCTTTTCATGGCTATACTATCCCCGCGATCGTAGTCGGTCTATTGTAGTTATTACTGTATTCAAAGTCAATATTAATACCAATGCTATGTATTTTTATGCTGAAAACCTGATTACGATGATCATCTTTAGCATAAACCCATTTACTGACCCAATGCTGGGCATGGGACGTGCCTTGGATTTGATCTGTGGCAATCCTGTAAAATAATATTATTCCATCTAGAGCAAAGCATCAATTCGTTACTTGGAAAACATACAATATGATACATGCTTGTTTTCAAACAACAAACTTTTTATCATATCTCTGAATTAAAATTTAAGATTGAAGAGTGACTACTGGTAAAATTTCTAAATTAACGATAATCTTTAACCATAAGTTATTGGTCAATATCTTTACTAGAAGGTCCTAGGATTAACCATAGTTCCAGCTTTAATCGTAATATTCATTTAACAGAAAATATTATAAAGAAACATCCAAAATTAGAACTAAAATCTGTACGGTAAGTTGAAAACAAGGTTCAAAATACCTAACTACAAAAGAAACCAAATACAACAATATAACACGATGAAGACATAACTTGGCCCCTGGTCCCTTGGGCTCCAAACTCGTGCTGATCCCGATGATATGAAACCGTTTATTCCTCCAGGAGTATCGTCCTCAGTTATGGGGAAAAAAAGATCCGATGCCGGCTTCTGTAATCAAAGTTTTCCAATGATATTTTTTAGTTACAAAGTTGCCAAAACTTTGATTGTACAAAAGGTACCCAGTTACCCAATTCAAAAGTAGTTTTTTATAATGTATCAACTTCATAATTATGATCTTATCACTGCCGCTGTTTTATTTAAGTCGAAGATTTTGTCTATTATTGCTATATCAAGCAATTTTATTTTGACATCCCACAGGAAGTTATATATCCAAGCAGACGCCTGCGACAAAAATAAATCTTAAGAAGATACAAGCATTCTTACACGGTCTAACTGAAAATCAACATTGGCGCGACCCTTGTTTGTCCATTAGCTTGCCGCTAACTGTGCAAATAAGAAAAGAATGCCCGGGGCACGTTGACATTGTTAGCATTTTGTCATTTTTTTTTCTCATTTTAACAATACTTCTCTTATTTTGTAAAAGTATTCTCTAAATTTATATTTTTTAAAGTTTTCCTGCTTATTGTTGGCTGACTAAGGCTCTAGACAGACGGACCGCATTTCGACTGTAATCCAACCGCAAATTGCTGTTCGAATGCAGTTGACACGACTGCAATAGAACTGCAAACCAAACGTGCACATGATTGCACGCCGACTACAATTGAACTGCAATCGCACTGCAAGTTTGATTTTCAGTTCTATTGCAGTCATGTCAACAGTATTCAAACTGCATCCAAACTGCAATTTGCGGTTGGATTGCAGTTGAAATGCGGTTCGTCTGTCTAGAGCCTAAAGCGTCTACTTCTCTCGCCGGACGATAAATATTTATGTCTGTAAAGGCTGTTTGTGTGACAATATTAAAAACGCTGGATTTATTTTGCAATCAAGTCGATGCTGACTATTTTACTAGTGTCTATAACAGATCTAAGTTTCTATTATAGGACGTTATTGGCCTATGGTTGACAGCTAGTTGACAGTGCAGTCTGAGGGCCCGCTGTGTCTCTTTGACACATAAACTGAGACATCACAGAAGACAACCTTATTTTCCTCATTTTATTACCTTCGCAGAATAACCTTTTATTATTATAAAATTAAAAATTGAATATTTGTGACATTTTAACGTCAATTTTCAACATTTTTATTAGGAAATATTTTCTAATAATATTTTTGTTTGTAGGATATTTTACTGTGTATAATATCTGCATAGAGAAACATGGATATTGAAGCTGAGACTATTGCGTTTGAGGATATAGATGTAACTGATGTTAAACATGTAGAAGGACGCCCGTTTCGGCACAGGCGGAGTACTGTATTCATAACAATTGGTACCTATTAATATTTTTTTATATTATTCGACAAATATTCATTGGCTGGAATGAGCTGAGCCCTGCAACCCATAGGTGGCGTCCATTGCCATCGACCAAATAAGCCAATCTTGATTATTTTAATGCAGAATGGGCAACATCCAAACACATGTAATTATTACGAGGTATCCAATGTCTTATAATTATACATACATACATACACACGCCTTTTTCCCATAGGGGTAGGCAGAAACTACAGAACGCCATCTTATACGATTATAACTATCACTATTTATACGATTATAACTATCACTATTTCCAATACCAACTTCTAGTCTAAACATTAAATATTTGGTTATTTTTTGAAAAACCATAAGAAAAAGTAGTATAGTTACATGAAATAAAAGCTATGATTCATATTGTTTTAGCTGACGCACAAATATCACTAGTAGATATTGAAAAAATGATGGAAATCGGTATGAATGTGGCCCGTTTTAAGACATCCCGCAGTACGAAAGGTGACAAAGTTAAACTCTTAAACAGATTTGATAAAGCTGCGACATTCTTGGCTAAAAAATATGGCTTACTTGCGTGGCCTTGTGCCACATGCATTGAACTGAGAACAAGTGTTGTACAAACCGGAATCCTTGAAGAGGTTACACAAATTTAACTATTTACTTAGTTTGAGTGAAGATTACCGTCGTTCATGCTATCAGTGTAGACTGATAGCATGAACGAGAAGTCCTGAGTTTGTTTCCGGAATTGAGCAGTCATCATCACCCTCTATACTCATGTCAATTTACTGTGGATCAAATCATTATGTCGTTTTGTGACAAAGATCTCTATCAACCGTCATCCAATCATTGACTCTACATTCTTTATTGGTCATACGTCAAGTGTAATATTCGCGTACGTGTTAAAAACTGGAATGTTATTGTTTTTTATGAAAATCTCAATAGCAGGATTTGTGCCCGGCTTTAGCTCCCGGCTCAAGCCAGGCACAAATTACATGGGACATAAAACATTCCAGTAAACTAGGTTGTACACCACAGAACATTTCTGCCTACCATTCTAGGATACTGAAGTGATGCTGTGATGTTATGTTGGTAAAGTTGAAGAGTATTTCTTTCAGAATGGATGATAATAATAAAACAGTGCTATAGAAAAGGCTCTATGGCGTTCACTAGAAGGCTTTTTTGTGGTGCGAAAATTCTTATGGATCATCGGCCATCCGGGCGGCAGGGTATTTTAGACTAATACCTGTAATTCCTTTCCTTGCTCCATAGCCACGGCATGGATTCGATATATTCGCCATGGCCGTGATAAGAGTACAACGTCCAGCAGTGGAAAAATAGAGGCTGATTATGATGATGATGATTTATGCTTAGGAAATACCTATACATATGAAATGTTTTTTCAGGAAGTACCTCAAATAATGATAAAGACTGATACAGAAATCATTCTAACTTGTGAAATATCAAAATTTGATAAATGTAATGAAGAGCAAATATTTCTGGACAATCCTTATTTGACAGCTGACGTGAGAGTAGGGACGGAACTGAATATATCGCAAGATGAGATCGTAATGTGCTGCACATCGATAATTGATGATAAATCAGTCAAATGTATAGTCACCAAAGGGGGTGCCTTACAAAACATGTCATATGTCTGCATGAGGAGCGCTACACGTACTAGACCGTTAATTTCGAAGAAGGATTTGTATCTTATTAAATTTGCCGTAGAATATCAGGTATGTAGAACTTTTAACATTGAATTAGATTAAATATAATTATTTCAAAGCGGATTATGAAACCATAATAACATCCTTAGATCAGATAAACTGGGTAAACGAATTTAGTTCGTGTACGGATATCAATCTTATGCTGAGTAGATTCTATATTAAAGTAAAAGATATAATTAAAACACACATACCTCTAACTATATCCCATAGAGGAAAGTACCCACCATGGTACTCTTACCAACTAAGAAAACTTTTGAAACAGAAATTCAAATATCATCGTAGGGTTAGGAAATATCAAAATCCTATGGACGAGATCGAGTTTAGTTACTTAAGAAAAGAGTGTGGTCTACTTATAAAGCAATGTTATTTTAAATATATAACAACAATCGAGAGAGCCATTAAAAAAAATCCTAAAAACTTCTGGACTTACGTAAAGAACTTACGCAGATCAAATTCTGGCTTCCCCTCGCAAATGGTATTAGGAGATGAAACTGCTTCTAACTCTAAGGATATGACCAATTTATTTGCCAAGCAATTTTCGTCGGTATACGACCCCTGCCCTCAATATAATATTTTATCATACGACTCGCCAACTGCTTTCAATAGTGACCTCAATGATTTCTCAATATCTGAGACTGATGTTAAAAAGAAACTCTCTACTCTTGATTTATCTAAGGGTGCCGGACCGGATGACATACCACCTTACTTTTGGTCTCGGTGCGCTCGTTCTGTTTCTGCGCCAATATCATCAATTTATAATGCATCTCTCGAATCGGGTGTATTTCCTAACGAATGGAAACATGCTAGGATTGTACCGGTTTTCAAAAACGGAAAACGCGAATCCATCATAAATTACCGACCAATCGCAATTCTCTCAACGTTGTCAAAGGTTTTCGAATCATTACTGTATCCAATAATTTATAGACATATCATGAACCATCTGTCCGATAATCAGCACGGCTTCACAGTTAAAAAATCTACTAACTCAAACCTTGTTAAATATATATCAGACATAACAGCCACAGTAGACCAAGGACTGCAAATGGATGCTATTTACACAGATTTTTCGAAGGCCTTTGACAAGGTCAATCATAACATTCTTCTCAGCAAAATACATTCACTTGGTATCACTGGTGTGACTTTAAACTGGTGTAAATCATACCTAGATTCTCGTACCTCATCTGTTGTAGTTGACGGCGAGGAGTCTGTAGTATTTCTGGCATCATCTGGAGTGCCACAAGGCTCTAATCTAGGACCACTATTCTTCAATATCTTTATAAATGATATATCAGACATCTTCTTGTATTCGACTCCTTATCTTTTTGCTGACGATCTTAAGTTAATCCGAGTGGTACGAGATGAATCTGACAAACATCTGCTTCAAACAGATATCGATAGACTGTGTCAATGGTGTGACGTAAACAAAATGCATTTGAACAGTAGTAAATGCTGTCATATCAAATTTACACGTAAACGTAATAAAATCTCTACGACGTACAAAATCAAAGGCAATTCATTAACGGAAGTATCCGTTATACGAGATCTAGGGGTATACTTGGATGGTAAATTGAGTTTTGTAGAACACATCGACAAAACAGTCACTGCGGCGAATCGGGCTCTTGGATTTGTTCTGCGAAGTTCGAAAGAATTTTCGAACCCTTCAACAGCAATCCTTTTATACAAATTTACACGTAAACGTAATAAAATCTCTACGACGTACAAAATCAAAGGCAATTCATTAACGGAAGTATCCGTTATACGAGATCTAGGGGTATACTTGGATGGTAAATTGAGTTTTGTAGAACACATCGACAAAACAGTCACTGCGGCGAATCGGGCTCTTGGATTTGTTCTGCGAAGTTCGAAAGAATTTTCGAACCCTTCAACAGCAATCCTTTTATACAACAATTTTGTTAGGAGTAAACTTGAGTATTGCAGTACAGTATGGAATCCGGGTTACAAAGTTCACTCGATTCGTAGAGAACGCTTACAAAGGAAACTGGTCCGCCATGTTTCTTTCAAAGCAGGAGTTTTGAGGTCAATTACTTCATATGATAACAGGCTTACCCTCTTCAAGATTATGTCCCTGGAATCACGGCGTACACTCTCTGACCTACTATTCTTATACAAACTGCTTAACAATTATATAGATTGCCCGGCCCTCTTAGCAAAAATAAACATAAATGTGCCTTATAATGTTCCTCGTTATCCTGGTGCACTCTTTAGAGCTCCCCGTCACAGAACTAATCTTCAAAAACACTCACCTATAGTAAGGCTATGTAACAAGTACAATGAGATATCAGGTGCGTCCAAGGACATAGATATTTTTAGTAACTCATTGACTATCTTTAAGAAAAATTGTATTCATCAGTTGCAGAAGGGTTCGATGACACTCAATGGTGACAATTATTAATTATCAATTATTAATTATTAATTATTATATCGTTGTAGTTTAGTTAATTTTTATTTTATTTTATTTTGTTTCATAATTTTATTTTAATTTTTAATACAGTGTAATCCTAATGTGTTTCCTATTATTGTTAATTTTAAATTTAAGTTGTGTGTATGTTCTTCATTTAAATTTGCCTAAAAAATAATAATTTTGTAATTTTGCATGTCGTGGTCTCTTATAAGTGAGAAAGCATAAAACCTACAACCTTCTTTGTTTTGGTACATCCTTTAGTAATGTATTTCTTGTTAGAGATCCTTTAAATAAATAAATAAATAAATAAATGTAAAAAAAAATCCAGTTCAATCTCCAATTTTCCTAAATTTTGTGAGACACGCACTCTGATAAAATAAAAAATTAAGATGGAACTTTGCGAACAAAGAAGTGAGGCCGGCTAAAACTACGCCTAACGGTGTACAACACACAATTTAGTTAACTACGCCTTATCTTGTCAGTCGAGCTTTCGATACCTCGATAGCTCGACTGACAAGATAAGGCGTAGTTTCGGTATACGCGTGTGCGTGTAATTGTGTGTTGTACACCGTTAGGCGTAGTTTTAGCCGGCCTCACTTCTTTGTTCGCAAAGTTCCATTTTAACTTTTTATTTGATCTGAGTACACGCACTTCAATTTATTTTTATGATTACATTTAAAACGACATTAAAAAGATGCGACTAATTATCATATTAAACTTATTCTGTATTGTACTGTATCCCCCGAAGGGTTAGGCAAAGGTGTGCTTATGTTCACCCACACTTCGTCGGTAAATTTAGGTCCCATGTTGTAGGGGGGCGAGCCTTTTACATTTTACTAGGCACAAATCTAGACTCCGAGCTGCTACTGAGAATTTTATAGAAAAACCCAATAACACTTGGCTCGACCTGGGGATCGAACCAAGGACCTCTAGCGTTGCAGTGGCACTTAGGACCACTAGACTAATGAGGCATTAATTATAATACATTGTTCTATTTATATCAAAGGAAAATTAAGAGCACATGATTGAGGGCGGAAGTCGTGGTGTGGCTAAGAAGGGATGCTCGTGCGCCTCTACTGCTACATTTCTCGTGAATAGAAAAAAAATGCTTCAATGACCGCCAATGCAAAGTTGCCCCGCATTTCGAGTAGTAACTATCTGCATTACTTAATTATTTCTTTTCAGATGGATATGATAATAGTGAACTATCCACGTCATATTGAGACGGTTAAGAAAATAAAGCGATATCTTGGATCAAAATTCAAAAGACCAAAGATTATTACTGGTATATCTACTCAAGAAGGACTTCTTAATATTGATGACTTTATTAGAGTAAGATCCTTTAGACTTCACCTTCTGCGTCTTCTGCATCTTCGGCGTTGCTCACTTTCTGTAAAAAATACGCTGTTCCGGGCTTACTGCACGACTTTTTATAGACAGCCTGTGGGCTAGATATACTCGAAACTCCTTTAGCGCGGAGAGCCCTTAAAGAATAATATAATAAGCGCGTTCAGTATAATAATGTGTTTAGATTGCTGGTGGGGTTGCTCCGTTTCTGAAGTGCGTCGGGGATGTTTGCCGACGGTCACGTGGATTGCTTTTACACAGTGACGCGGAAGAGATGTGCATCTCTGATCGGTAGGGTGCAGGCCAGCTTCAACAGTATCCTAAGTGTAATTGCTAACAGGCTGGACTATGCTCATGTGAGTCTGTGTTGCGCCATCTCCGATAGGTGGCTGAAGAATGGATTGCATATCTGTGCAGCAATTTATTAAGTCGTTATAATATTTGCTACTAATATCTAAGTAGAATATAATAGACTAAGTTCACTAAGAGCAGTGATAGCCTAGTGATACGACCATTGGACTGCCAAGTCAAAGGTCTCGAGTTCGAATCCAAGTCACGCACCTCTGACTTTTCTAAGTCATGTGCGTATTAATGATTAATTATCACGCGCTTAAACGGTGAAGGAAAACATCGCGAGGAAACCTGCATGCCTGAGAGATTTTCTTGACGGCGTGTGAAGTCTGCTAACCCGCAGTAGGCTAACGTGGCGGACTACAGCCTAAACACTCTCATTTTGAGAGGAGACCCGTGCCCAGATTTGGGACAATATATGGGTTGATGATGATGAATATTTAAGTTTTACTAATATAACGTTTCATGGTCCCTTGAAAAAATAAAATTTATATGCTATTGTATTGTACCAAACAATTTTGGCAATATGCACATAATATATGTAAATACAAATTTTTCTTTGTTTACAACTTTCAGGAAGCTGACGGAATTTTACTTTCAAGAGAGTTTTTGGCTTATGAAGTTGACAAAAAATTATATAATCGTATGAATCTAATTCAGAGTTATGTCGGTGGAAAATGTCGACAGGTATCAATGGAATTTTTAACATAATTGTTACTGTCTCTGTCAGCATCTACGAATAAGTCAGCATGAATGGGTCGGCACAACCGGCGAAATATTACCCTCCTACATAATATCAATGTGAAGAAGTAGTATGCATTCTGTCGCGTTTCGTTCGGTGCGATGTGTGTGGAGGTGGAATTGACGGAGGAATTAGGCCTCCGCCCAGTGGCTAATTCTTCCCTTAGTTCCTTCTCCTTTCCTTTCTTTTTCTCACACGCTCGACAGGTTTGGTTGCTTTTTCTGCTCATTGTTTAGACAACAACAAAATTGTTGCCACTAACTCAATAGGCCGCTTGCTCAATTGCCACAGTTAATAGGATCAGCAACTCATCTTCAACACCAAAGGAATCCATAGGCTCGCAATACTTACCATTAGATGGCTCGTTTGCTCTTACTTTTAACTTGTCCATGGACACTAATGTAACACTCGAACCATAAATAAACATGACCTAAATCTATTTGAGCAGCGTAATATATTTAGACTTACTGCATATTAGATAAATAATAATATATATATATACTATACTATATATACTACAGGCTGGGAAACCATTCTACATATCTGGTGGAGTATTTGATGAGGCGCTTCAGTGTGGCGTTATAAGTACCCGGGAGATATCCGATGTAACTAACGCGATTATGGAAGGTGTTTCTGGCTTCGTCATCCCTGAAGCAACTAATATTGACAATGTGATAGAAGTTATGAAGAATATGAATGAAATATGCGCTAGTGTAGAACCCCTTACTATGGACCGAGCCGGATTTTGGCAACTAGTATCACGGGTAAGTGCATAAGCCAACTGCTGAAATACTAGAAGAGGACATTAAAAAATAATTTACTTCTTTAACCGTATCGGTAACATTTATCTGTGCCATCTAGTTAAAAAAATCGACTAATAAAAGTGTATTTAAAAGATCTATAGAAATAAATACATTTTAGAAAACATTTCATTGTGTCGCTGACGAGATAGATTGAGAATCTGGATCAATTAAATACCCGGAGACAAGTAACAAAGGGAAGGAAAATAGGGAACTTTGTCTAACAGTCATCGTATTGATTGTAAAACCAAGAGTACGTTACGTGGTCTACGGAAATGTCTGATATCGTCGTGTGTGCGAGCTGTCGAGCTTCCAAAATTATGGTCCAGCTACACAATGAATGCATGAATTACCTAGCTTTAATGAATGTATACTTTATTTGTATGTTAGATCGTCTTCCTGGAAGACGAATATTCACGTTAGAATGTTGTTAGAATATTCACACTTGAAAAAATTTTCTTACATTTTCAGATCAAAATTCCAGTAAATGCAGCTGAAGCTAGTGCTATGTCTTGTGCTGTGGTCGCTAATCAAACCAATGCCCGCTGTATCGTAGTTCCAACAGTGACGGGATGCACCGCGTACCTCTTAAATTGGCTGCGACCTAACAGCATTGTCATCGCAGTCAGCACCAAGGTCAGGACTATAAGATTATTGAAAACCTACCGAGGTGTTACTCCACTTTTATATAAAGGTAATCTTTATTTATACTTATATACTAATATTATTAAGAGGTAAAGTTTGTGAGGTTGTAGGGGGGTTGTAACCTCTGGATCTACTGAACCAATTATGAAAATTCTTTCACCAATAGAAAGCTTCATTATTCCTAAGTGACATAGGCTATATATTATCCTGTCAAATGAAATGAAACGTGTCTTTGTCTTTAAGTCGTCGTCGTAAAGCTAGTCTTTTATATGTCTGTTGTTTAGCATCAAATCTTTAAATGTAATGTGTTATTCTATATATGTTATTCAATATGGCCTACTTCCGTTAGAAGGACTACATACATACATACATACATTGACACGCCTGTCTCCCATGGGGGTAGGCAGACACTATAGATTTCCACTTGCTACGATCCTGGCACATTACTTTTGCTTCATATACATTCATTAATCTCTTCATACATGACTGACATACATGTTAGAAGGACTAATCTATCCCATTAATCGTTCAGGTGCTTCTCGAAGAACCTGGTTCAAAACTGTGCAGGCCCGCATCGACTTTGCCATTCAATTTGCTGTGGGAAAGCACTGGCTGGGGTTTGGAGATCACTACGTTACTCTGGAAAAAGGGACTGAAGGAAGCTCCTTTTGTGATGCGGTCAGGGTATGGATTTGTAATGTTACCCAGAAAAATACCATCGAGTAAGTTGCATACATTTAATTTAATTGCAATTGCTGATAATGCCAGTACCTACCTTACCTTATAATCAGTGGGTTCCAGTTGCAACTAGAATTTCAAAGCTTCAACAAAATTTAAATTTCAACAAATCTCTTACAAGTATTTGTTTTTTGTGGTAAAAAATATGAATATATTCAACTTCATTTACTTTGTAAGTATACCATTTTATTACTTCCAGGCACTCAATATTATATGTTCTGTTTATCTGTTTGTTACCTTTCTGGCCGAACCGCTTTACAGATTCGATAAATTGGTCATGGAGATAGAAGAATTGAAGAAACACATTAGGCTACGATAACCTTACGTTGCATAAAAAAATAGCAACGTGAGTGAAACAAAAATCAAGAGCTAGTTTCTTATGAAGAAACCGACGTGGTTTTGAAGCGATATTATCATAACTACTATAAATAGAGCCATGTAAAATTACAACAGTTATTTTTTTTTGTAAAGCTAGGTTTAATCTTTGTATATTAATTTTAAGACCACAAGAGAGGAATTTCAATTTTTATTACGTACTTTTCTTAATTTATAACGACGCTTCTTTTAGATGTCCCGAATCTTATCATGATTTTAGTATCAAAACTTACGCACCAATTACCAACGCTAAAAATATGGTAAAAATTCAAGAAAACACCGAAAAAGCTGGTGGTAGCAAGGATGACATGGAACACGAAAACGGATCCAAAGCTGAGGATCTCAGTAAACCAGATGAACCGGAAGGAGAATAATGTTTAGAATTCTTTTTTCACAATAATACATGTTTAATATCTAAAATACTAGTTAATTTTTATCGAAGGAGTCCTTCAGAACCGTACCTTTTTATTGATGACATCTACCTTTTTTGAAGATGTTTATAAAGTAAAGATTAGGTATTAAAAATTATTTTGCAAATCATGGAGGAATACGGATTCCTCGAGCTACCTGATGGTAAGTAGTAATCGCCGCGCCTGATCATCTGCAAAAGCAAAGGAGTTGCAGATGCGTTGTCGAGCCTATTTAAGGAAAAGGGAAGTTAAGGAGACAAGGAGAAGGAAGGGGACTGAAGGAGAAATTGGGCCTCCGGCGCTCCACACTCACCGTACGAAATGCAACAGTATGCATACTGCTACTTAATATTTTTACCATATTCTGTGAGAGGGTAGTACTTCCCCGGTCGTGCGGACACATTCATGCGGGCATGTGGACATGCCAGCAGGCACTACTTCTACAAAATAATATAGATTTATTGTTATATTAAGCAAACGCACAGGCAGAAAATTAATCATTCATACCTATTTTGAACTGTAGTGTGGTGACTATTTAGTAGAGATAAATCACACAGTAAGAACACAAATGTTACACTTTTAATTACACTAAGGGTGATATTTGTATAAGAATTAACAATAGAGAATAGGAGTTAAGCTCAGGGCGGTTAGGCGAATGCTTTGGGGCGTGGTCCGACCAGTAGAGGACGGCACAACTCGGCGGAGCTGCAGCACGAAGAAGGCGCTGCGCGTGGTCTTCCGATCTATATATCTGAGTAGCACCGCGCGGTGTAAGGCTCGAGATGGTGGGGAAAGGGCGGCGAGCGCAGCCCCTTTATTGTACGTACAAGTATGTGTCATTTTGTTTCCCTATAGCACGAAGCCAGTGACTGAAGTGTTAAAGAAATTCATATCAGGGTGACTAGATTCTAATGAAAACAAATTGACCCTTTATTAATTAAGTAGTATGAGATTGTTGTCAACCCACTTAATGACACACTGCTGGGCACAGGTTTCTTCTCAGATGAAAAGGCGTCCGGGTAAACTCGACCAACCACACAACGTGGTTCATGGTCTCTCAGAAATGCAATGTTTCCTCACGAAGTCTTCGTTCATTGCTTAATCGATATTGCCATGTCCTTTTTGCACATTAAGCCCAGGTTCATAAACTGTTCCCACAAATGAGTTTGTAAAATATAAAATATTAATTTGAACGATACATATTCTAACACCCCACCACCTTAAATATACTCAAACGTTTTCCCTGGCTCTTCTACAGAGACATGTAAAGTGGAATTTACTTGAATATATTTTCACGTCGCAATTCGTGAATTTCATTGTAACTCTTGATGTGGGCCTCTGGGAGACGATCTGAGTCTGAACACAAAAGGTTTACGTATCAGAAGGACGAAAATTTTATAGATTGTGTTTCCCTCGGGCCGGTGATACTATCAGATATGTATCGAATCCATTGCAGCACTACAAACTGGAGACCACAAGGAAATCATTGGTGTATTGCGTTTTCAATCTATCAAAGAACAAATAAAATTCTGAGCTGAGTAATCTTATAAAGTTACCTACTTATTTCCATTAAAATTTTGTCTTGTGATGCATGATGTAACGATCTGAACACGGATCTACTAATGTAACTTAATATAATATCTTACACGTTAATCAGTTAAATTGATACAGGCCTGATAAGTTTTTTAAATCGCAAGGTATTGAATACCTTCGCTGATGATGTTAAAGTGTCGTTATCACAGAAGCTAAAAAAAGTTCACTCCTGAACAAAGGAAGATGTGTGGTTATAATGTCAACACAATTATTTTACTTTTAGTTTTCATACAAATACTAAAATATAATTGTATTTAACCTGGGCTATTCTGCTATAATAAAGTTCTCCAAAAACGTCGAATAAGAGAAGGAACGTACGCTCCTTTAAAACCTTCAACCAGCAGAAATCTTGGCTGTGTTGACGCGTTTATCTTTCCTTTCCCTAATGGTTACACCACAAATAAAACTCAGCCGTGTTTATCTACCTGAGCTTTATTTATTTTTGTCGGCGTTGTTAGCGGCAGCTGTGGTACTTGTTTATCATTCAGCTTACCCCCAATTGGGACTTGGTACTGATCCACCTGACTTTTGTTAACATTGTAGTCCTTGGTTACGCTAAGGGGATTAAATAAGAATAATCGTTGGGAATAAACGCTGACTTATGAATTGTTTTATATGTAAATGACGATAGGAAAAAACGAGATTATAATAATCGCTTTTAAAATATGATAAACACAGTTCTTTATTTCAATTCAATGACAGAATGTTTGATATTTGGTACATTCTCCAAAATAAATTTTCAGTCTATTTTCAGTAGTTACTAAATGACAATTATACCTACTAATTACTCAAATACGCTCACAGTCGAAAGTTGTAGAACCCTTTGGAGTTTTAGTTTACATGTACCCGAATATGTTTTTGGAAGTTAAAAGTTTTAGTTACTATTCCATAAAGATCCATTGGATTAATGGGTCAGCCGCTTTTTATTATAGAATGTGGATAGTCCCAAAAAAACATCTTTACCATATTGACATCTGTCACATCAATGTTAAGAAGTTTATGAGAATCGTTTCATTTTTTATTGGAATTTATTTATAATAATATTATAATACTGAAAAGTAACCATGGTGTGGCCAACAGATGAGGATATAAAGCTTTCTGAGGTAAGTTTTCATATCACCATGATCTAGTCAAGTTATATAGTTTACAACTCATTGTCTTTAAGGAATTTCTGTTTCTACAAAATTCGTGATCCGTCTAATTTAATATATATTATCATCATTCCTCAAACATCCGCATCTAGACATCCCATTGACCAGCTCAAAGCAGGGCCTTCAGGTCATACTTTTATTGATACGTAGCTTTAAATAGGAAGGTGAATACGTATCATCATCAACCCATTACATTGTCCCACTGCTGGGCACGGGTCTCGTCTCAGAATGAGAGGGATTAGGCTATAGTCTACCACGCTAGCCTACTGCGGGTTGGCAGACTTCACATGCCGTCGAGAAATCTCTCAGGCATGCAGTGATAATTAACTATTAATACGCACATGACTTCGAAAAGACAGAGGTGCGTGCCCTGGATTCGAACTCGAGACCTTTGACTTGGCAGTCCAATGGCCATATCACAAGGCTATCACTTCACGGAATACGTATGGCTGTCTACAATACTGCCCACCTGATTGTGGGCATTCCTATTACGACGTTCTGAGGCAGATAAATGTGACCGACAGTGTATAATATTGACTGCTTCACCTTATAAGTACCTCACAGAGGTTGCTTACACTATCAAATATACATACATACCATCACGCCTGTATTCCCCGAAGGGTTAGGCAGAGGTGTACTTAATGTGCACCCACAATTCGCCGGTATGTTTAGGTCCCATGTAATAGGGGGCGAGCCTATTGCCATTCACCGGGCACAAATCCAGACTCCGAGCTGCTACTGGGAATTTCATAGAAAATCCCAATAACGCTTTGCTCGACCTGGGAATTGAATCCAGGACCTATAGCGTAGCAGTCCCGCTTAGGACCACTAGGCCAACGAGGCAGTCAACTATCAAATATGAAAGTGCAAAGTATACACATACCGTCTTATTCATAAAAATATAAAACTTCCATATACCTCTTACTACAATGTGTCTTTGCCTTGTTTCACACGGTTTTTTGGAAGAGACAAAACACATTATAGCTATAGTAAATGTATTGGACGTTTGATATTTTTATGAATATGACGGCTATTGAATGTGAGTTGCGTAGGACCGAGGCAAATGGCATAGTTTGAAGGAGGCCTATATTTATCCAGCAGGCAACAGTTTATAATGAGGGCTGTGGATTATAATATAGATTTATTAAGACATAAAAAGACTTATTAATGCAATGGATACCTTTTTTGTGACGATAATGATAATTATGAAAACAGAAGGAAGAATATAATATAATTATTTATAAATAATTTTGTAGTATGACGCTATGGAGTTGCCGGGACAACAGCTTCCAGCAACACATGCTTATACGCCTCTGGACCACGTTTTGAACTTGGATATCACAGCTCCAGCCCCATGTCAACGACTGACGGGAATAATAGCGTCGATGGGTTAATACTAAAACTTATACCACTAATAGCTAGCATTTATTAGATCTACCATATAACATACTTTCACGCCTGTATTCCTCGAAGGGTTAGGCAGAGGTGCACTAAAGTACACCCACATTTCGTCGGTATGTTTGGGTCCCATGTAGTAGGGGCGAGCCTATTACCATTAACCGGGCACTAATCCAGACTCCGAGCTTCTACTAGGAATTTCATAAAAAAAACCATAACACTTTGCTCGACCTGGGGTTCGAACCCAGAACCTCTAGCTTAGTAGTCGCGCTTAGGACTACTAGACTAATGAGGCAGTCATATTAGAACTACCATCACACATATATTCCCCGATGGGTTAAGCAGAGGATGTTCACCCACAGTATGCCGGCCGGGATACTTAGGTAGGTACCTTGTAATAGAGGGAGCGAGCCTATTACCAAACTCCAAACTTCTTTCTTCTTTTTCCAACAATTTCTTTGAAATATTTTGGTTTAAATTTCATATCGTTCACGTCAGTTCAACGTTAATAAAATTATTTATTTATACTAAGTATTTTACACAAATCCCAGTAACAATTGGCTGTACCTTATTATCAAACCCAGATCCTCTAGCATCCCAGTCGCTTTTACGACCACTATTATTACAAATTGTGCAGAAAACCATGTAAGTACATGGTTTTCTTATTCTGGGCATGGTTTTTTACACAATCTTATCGGGCTTCTTAGGTACTCGACTGAGATATGTTACCATTCATATTTTAGAATATAGTTTATATAGTTAAGGTATAAAATTGTTTTATATTTCCAGGTAAATCTACTTACGACATTGACATACTGGAAAAGATGATAGGAGCTGGTATGAACATTGCAATGCTGAACATGAATTTTGGGCCAAGAGAAGAACACATAGAATGTATAAAAATGCTCCGAGCAGCTAGCAAAAACTTTAGCATCAAGATGGGCAAGAATTATCCATTATCCATCGCCATGAGACTGTCTGGGAGGAAAATTAGGACTGGACGCATAGCTGATGTTAGCATACATATTTTTATTTATTTTTACTTTCATACGGCACTGCGATCACGGGAATGTTGTCACAACAAAAGATGCCTATGTAACTCAAGGATAATGTAGCTATATTTCTATAATTTTTTTTTTAGTAAAATCAATTAACCATATTATCTAAGTTTTGTAGTTCAAGTTCCCAATGTTGTATTATCCTACGAGTCGTGCAGCACTCGTTTTAGCGTAATAACTTTTGCAGAGGTAACATTTAATTAATTAATTAGTCAATGTTTAAATTTTTGTGTTCTGTTAACCTGCTTTCACCTCAAATATCTAACAAACAAACTAACCTAACCTAACTAAAAACGGTATATTGTTTTTATATATAAAAAATAACCATTTGCTTTCGTGGTGGTATTTTTGTTTTTAAATCGTGTGTCACTGAATGTCACACCTCACACAATCTGTCAAAACAATCTCTCTTTTCAGACTTTTGGCGAGACTGTGGAACTAAAAACTGGTGAGGTTGTTAGATTAACAACAGATGAAACTTACAAGGAACGATGTTCCACATACACAGTTTACGTAGATTTCATGTACTTTGCTGAACAGATGAATAAAGGCGATTACATACTATTGGACAACGAAACCATTATGCTAAAGGTCGAAATGATCTCATCAACAACTTTGACATGTAAAATTGAAAGGGGAGGATTTCTTGGATCTTACAAAGATGTGTTTGTACCCAACGTTGTATTGAACATGCCTAACTACTCTGATAAAGATAAACTAGATATTGAAATGGCAATCAATAATCAGGTACCTATTTTTGTTTGTAGTCTGAATTTATACATTGCTCCAATCGGGAAAAAAAACATATTTATATAACTGACAGATAAAATTTTGAATAAAAACAAAGCTTTTAACCCGGCAAATGTAGTTTGCGATTTTTTTTATCATGGAAATTCGTAAAACTATATTTTTCCTGCTCTAATTTGCAAAAATTGTAGGGAAACGAAAAGGATGGCAATAATAGTCATATATGCACCTGCATACTGCACATTTTTGCATAGGTTGCCTTCTAATCGTGGGAGAGGTTAAAGATTATCGTATCTTAGTAAAGAAAAGTTGAATCTTTATAACTCACTTTTTTCAGAGTAATTTTTAACGACGCTCGGTGAATAAACATTGTTGTATAACTATCCATTTAACGCTTGTTTAAGGTTGATATTATTATTGCATCTTTTGTAACCACTGCCGCTTTTATCACTGAACTAAGAGGAATATTGGGAGAGAAAGGTAAAAAAGTTGCTATAATAGCGAACATACAAACGATTCAAGGGTTCCGTAATTTTGATGCCATCTTGAAGGTTCGTAATAATAGTTTTTACGTAATAATGAAATCCTGAGGAATAGCAACCAAGAATTTTCCTGCTTATCTGGGTCGCTGTCAAACCGATAACGGCTGTGAATACTATGAGTGTCATTGCCTCACTTTCAGTGAAGAAATCACAAACCCCATCAAAGGTCCCATCAAAACCCCGAGTCGGAGTGACGAGGAATGTGTGAGGAATCCATATTTAATCGGTACGAATCCGTAGCACCGCACCACTGCGTCGAGCTCACAATCCATGAGGTTTTTCCGCAATATAAAAAGTGGATAATTTTGACTGCCTCATTAGTCTAGTCTAGTCTGGTCCCAAGTGCGACTGCTAGCTACGCAAGAGGTCCTGGGTTCGATTCCCAGGTCGAGCAAAGTGTTATTTGGTTTTTCTATGAAATTCCCAGTAGCAGCTCGGAGTCTGGATTTGTGCCCGGTTAATGGCAATAGGCTCGCCCCCTATTACATGGGACCTAAACATACCGGCGAAATGTGGGTGTACATTAGTACACCTCTGCCTAACCCTTCGAAGAATACAGGCGTGGTGGTATGTTATGTTATGATAATTTTGTGTTTCCTCGCTCCTCAAATTCATAATTGTTAAAGTCAAATATAACACATACAATTATGCGAATTTATGGAAATTGGATTGCAACTGCAAATAGAAAAGGAATTATAATACTCGCATACACAATTTCAGGTTGCAAATGGTGTTATGATCACCCGACAAGAACTAGGATCTGACATCACGCCAAAAAAACTAGTGATAGCGCAGAAAAATATGATTGCCCGAGCTAACCGTGTAAGTAACGTCGGTTAAAATAAATCAACATTGAGCACTAAGCACCTTGGGTTTTTTATGGAATAACTCGGCAAACGAGCAGGCCAGCCACTTGATGGTAAGTATTCATCGCCGCCCATGGACATCTGCAATACCAAAGGAATTGCAGATGCGTTGCCGAGTCAAGGAAAAGGGAAGGGAAGGAGAAAAGGAGAAGGATGGGGACTAAGGGAGGAATTGGACATCTGGCGCTCCACACTAAAACCACAACCACATATTGCTAGTTTAGTAGTTTACTGTGTATCATTCATTTACTTCAAATTCATATTGTTGCAGTCCATTTTTAACCCCCGACGCAAAACGACGGGGTGTTATAAGTTTGACGTGTCTATGTGTGTGTGTGTGTGTGTGTCTGTCTGTGGCATCGTAGCTCCCGAATGGATGAACTCCCGATTTTAACTTTGTTTTTTTTTGTATAAAATTATAATAACAAGAGTTCAAAAATGCTTCTTTTTTAGATTTTAAAAAGTTTCTGGCCAACACCGTATACAATATAGTAGATAATATACACCCAATAAGAATAGGATGTCTATATTGTTTTTATTGCTCACTGTGTATAAAATTTTATGTAAATGTTAATACGTTGGCAGAGTCAACTGTATCTCTATCATATTATTAAGTCACAAATTATCAATAGGTATGATATCAGCAGTAGAATAGGGTGCGTATCATCTATAAATTCTCGTTCTAGTACTGAAAGGCGGATTTTTTTTAAATGTTAAAAAAAATATACTTTTGAAAAACCAGTGGTTTCAAAGGATAACAGTGTTTATCCTTACACTCATGTATGTAGGTTTGTGTGAGTATGTCTTTATCCTGACTTAGTCAATCTTGAATTTAAAAATATTATAAAAATGACTCACGATGGATACGACTTATATGGATATCTTTGTAAGATAGTTCTTTGACCTCGTTAGTTACTGTAAGAGTAATTTTTACTTAACAGGCCAACATTCCCATTAGTATAAGCGCTCATATTCTGAGCAGCATGAGATTCAAGAAGATTCCTCTCAGAGGGGAGCTACTAGACATTGCAAACTGTATCCTTGATGGTGCTGATAGCCTGGTACTTAGCGCTGAAACTGCAGTAGGACTGTACCCTGTAGAAACAGTCGCAATTATGTCCCTTGCTTGTAAGGAAGCAGAGGCTTGTGTGTGGACCAAACAAGTATTCTACGATTTTATTGACAAGGTAATATTATCACTCAAGTAAAGGTAAAAAGTCTTAGGTTGTAAGTATTTGAAAAATAATCCATAACTGTCCAACCTGTGTCAACAAGAATGAGCCTTGATCTCTTTGTTGTCAAAATGTAACCGAAATACGTGCAGTTAAGTTTTGCGAAAAAGGTTTTCAATGTGCGGTAAAAAAACTAAAAACTGCTCTCTCTCTCTTAGATCATAATGCTAGGTTTTATGATTATATTCTAGACTTTAGCATTTGTTTCCAATCCTATGTCCTACCTCTATATCTTCTGAATAATAATGCGAATCGATTTAGATTGAATTTTGTAAACACACGAATAACATAAGACAAAATAACTTTTATATTGTGTACTACCGGAGTACCTTAAACCGGATTAACCAGGAGAGCTGAATCGCATATGTATTTGCGTCAATTCAGGTTGCATTAACCTTCGATACCCACCAATATACCCTTTTTTAACCTACGGCGAAATTCTATGTACATATTATACAACATAATTTAAATAAAATTACTAACAGTTTATGATCAGTTTTGACATTACGATACTGCTTTTAAAAGTAATACATTTTATTCCCAATTCATTTATTTTATAAAGCCATTTTACATGCAAATAATAATAAAAAATTTAATACTAATAAATTAACATCATTTATCTGTTGTTAAAAACTCATTAGAAGTGTAAAAGGATTTCTAGACTAGCCAACGTTTCTCCGATTCGATTGGAATCTTTAATAATCTTATTTTGCTTGTAATAGACACCGTTGCCATGCGACCAAGCAACTGGTGCTGCAATGGCAGGAGTGTTAGCAGCACAAAGAGCTATAGCAGCTGCTATTGTTGTTGTAACTACTACCGGTCAATCGGCACAGACTGTCGCCAAGTTCAGACCTCGGTGCCCAATACTTGCAGTCACAAGATACGGGATGATAGCACGCCAGCTACATATGTGGAGAGGAATTATACCGCTTATTTATGAAGGTAAGCATTTTGTCTGTGACTTTTTAAAATTAGGATCTTTTTTTAAAAAAAAAAAAAAGCTTACTAGCAATGTGGGTCACACATTACTAGTAATCTTGTTAACCCCTCGTGCTAAGCTAAATGCTTGTGTTACGAGTGGGTTCACGTCGTTAGTGCAATGGGTGAGTTTCGAACCGGCAAGCACATGATCGCAAGTCCGACGCCCTAGCCATTAGGCTACCGCTGTCCTGTCTCCGACAAGTCAAATACTATTAAAAAAAACATAACAAATAAATACTGTAATTATTTTAATTAAAAATAAAATCACAGCCATTCTACGGACTTGTGCCTATCCCATTAGAATGCTGTTATGTTGTAAGTAAATGTTCTGAAAAAAAGAAATGCTTGATAACAATAAGTGTGGTTTTATTGTGGTATATTTATCACAATAGAACCAGTACACAGTCAACATGTCTTGCCCTTAAGTGATTAGCAACACCAGTTGTTAAGTTTCATATGCCTAATCAACCGACTTCAAAAAGGAGGAGGTGCTCAATTCGTCTGTGTTTTAAATTTTGTTTTTGTATGTTTGTTACGCGATATCTCCGCCAATTGTGAATCGATTTTTATTATTGTTTTTTTTTTGGTAGGTCATACTTCAGAGGTGGTCCCGTTCAAATTTTATCGAAATCGTTTAGGCAGTTTTGAAAATATCAACAAAAATCTAAAAATCGTTTACATCGATGATATTATCGTTTACTCTGAAACATCGCTGTCTTATTGAAGCAGTGCGTTTAGTTGGCTAACAAGTACTTCTAAACAAAACTTTCCACTAAAAATTACAAAATAAAATTACTTTTAACAAAAAAGTTAAACCGCCTTCAAAAAATAATAAAATAATTTTGTCTAAAACAGTTTTGGAAGTCGGTGGCAAAAACAGAAGACCCACTCAAATAAGAAGAAGGCGGTTTAACTTTTTTGTTATTTTAGAATTATCGTATGGCGGCAGAACGTTTAGCAATACGGTCGTACAAACTATCTCCAGCGACGGATTAATTCTACCTTTATAGCTTATAGATTGAACTTTTAACAGATTTAATCGAGTCATGTTAATGGGCCAGTCCATAGATTCTGTAAAGGGTCAATAAATATAATGCGAAAATAGCCATGAAGCGTAGATACTGTTAGTTCTAGTTTTCACCTTTTCCTTTAACTTTGAAATATCCCTGAGGAGTTACGTTCGTTGATTTGTGAAACTGTAACCAAATACTATTCGTGCAAATCATTTTTAATTTTATTAATAATTAATTATCACGCGCTTAAACGTGAAGGAAAACATGAGAGATTTTCTTGATGGCGTGTGAAGTCTGCCAACCCGCAGTAGGCTAGCGTGGCGGACTATAGCCTAATCCCTCTCCTACTGAGAGGAGACCCGTGCCCAGCAGTGGGACAATGTAATGGGTTAATGATGATGATGATGAAATCATTTTTTAAGTCTTAATAATTTAATTTTCAGATTCGCCGGACCCAGAATGGGCTATTGATCTTGAGAAGCGAGTAAATTTCTGTGTAAAATGGGCCATAGAGCAAGGCTTCATAAGGATTGGCGACCCCATAGTAATCATCTCTGGTTGGAGACAAGGATCCGGCTACACCAACACAATGAGAGTAGTTTACGCTACTGCTGATACTATCACTACCTTGTAAATTTCACACAGTTCACGGTTGCCTAGGGTTTGTATCTCAATGTTGATTTTATGATTGCATTTTTATAAATATTTTATTTCAATTAACACATGTTTTTCTTACTTTATAATGTTAAGTATTTCTGTTCACTCACTTCTCTTTAAAATTTTATCAGTGGTCTAAAATTCGTCCGGTTAATGGCGATCGAGAATTTTAAATTTGCTCTCGGACGTAATCTACCTTACTTTGACTGAATATCTATGGAGCGTTTCAAAGCACGTGGAATGTTCGGGTGACGGGGTGACGCTAGCGATCAGCTTCAAAGGGTTAACTCCAGTTGCTGCCCGACGAGGCAATTTGCAAAGCTCTCTGAGGTGCCCAAATTGAATTTATGTAATCTTGCCTTCACACTATCAATACACTGCTGGAAAAAATAACAAACTTCTGTTATCAGGACCAATTAAAAACATGTGAGTTATCTATGAACTCAACGAATCGAAACATGTTATTGTGAATGTATCAACCTAACACATTGTGATAATATTTTGGGTTAGTAGTCAATTCGCACGAATTTAATATTATTTTTTTTGCAGTCGACCTTCAAAAATGTGTATTTATTCGCCCTTGTATTACATGGAAAAACTTCATAAAAATGTAGTCATCAGGGACTCGTTAATTCCTAGATTATTGAAGTATACCTACGCCAAAAACATTTTATCCTGTTTAATAAAATGTAATACTCGTATTACACTATGAAACCAATTTGCTGGCGGACCGCTATGTACGTAAGTACGTCGTCGCATAGAGATAGCCAATATTGCCATCCACCGGCCACATGTAAGCCACAAGTAACGGCAAAAGGTATCGCCTGTTTCAATAGACAGTTTTCGACTTTGATTCTGAATTATTTGTGGTGTTATCTTTTATTTCTAGGTTTAAATTTACGGGATTAATTTCTTTGTTTTTTTAAATCGTTCTTCTACAATTCTACAATTATGCCCCTTTACTTAATCTTACAATGATTTTGTTACTTACACATTATAATATTAACTATACCTTGACACTATACATGGTCGGAAGCGCAACTGCTATGCTAGTGGCCCTAGGTTCGATTCTACAACCGAACTAGCTTCTGCAAGCGATTTTACTTGCATCCCTAAGCATGTCGACAACAGCACCACCTACAGGGTCCTATGGTGCATCCAGGGAAGTACTCAAACACACAAAAAATCATCTAAGCGGTCCAGCAGTTCAAGAAAATTTCAGTTAACAAAAATTAATTGTAAAGAAAATATTTATATTATGTAAAATTTGATGATGAAATAACACATCACTAGCTGTTCTAACAGAAGTTGTCCTGTCTAAGCTATATTCTACAGTCAAATCGAACTGGAAAAAATAATTTAAAAAGAACGCGCTATGTAAAAATAGTCTTTCAGTTTTCCAATATTTTCCAATTTTCTTTCCGTAAGAACCTTTTTATAGGTATAATGAGTAACGATTGAGAAGCCTATTCAATCGATGTTAATAATAATAAGTGTACGATCAGAGCAGAAGATAAAGTGATAGAACCAACAAATGCACCTTCTGACAGAGGCACTGATCGTAGCACATCGTGTGAAACGGATGCAATTACACCCTTTACTGCTATGTTCACCGAACGTCGCTTCGGTCACATTGTGAGCCCTACAGGGCAATTTGCACAAAAGGTATTTTGAGCCAATTCAATGCTAAACACTGTCCGGTTAGTTAAATCGGTTGCTTTGGGTATGATTGCAATTGAAACGTAAAACGCTTGATTTATACTTCAATATTGGTTTTGAGTGCGCCGATTTGAAGATTGGAGCAGTTGCGACCAATAAAATCAAAAAAAAATATCGATAATTTTAATCAATTATCATCAATCTTTCTACTGAGAGGGTCCCGTGACTAAGGAATGCACCTCGAGGCTCGTCCATGTCCAGTGCATGTAAAGCCGTCTTTCCTAGTTGGCATAATTAACACCTATGACAATCGTTAGTGGTGATCATGAAGAAGCAGACTACGAAATCAGATGATAGTCCGTTCGTGTAAAATACTGATATTCAGTCGCATCTGGTTATACTGGAAGCCAATAGAAAAGTAATATTTATTATTCTAATAGAATAATTAGATGATGACATTTGATTATGATAATGACAATCGTTCTACTGAATACAAACCATGCAATAAAAGTACTAAACTATAAAGACTGACAGATCTATCTATAGAAGAACCCAAAGCGACTATTAAAATATCTTTAGCTGTTTTCGTAAGCATAAACGAGGTTACTCATAAAGAAATAACAGGCGAACAAAAAGCGAGATACGAAATAAAAATTCCTGTAATAAAGGTAGCGAATAGCACTTTTGGAGGCATCAAGTCGAGATGGGCGACTAAATTGTAATGTTTACAAGTTAAATTAGATGAACGCTGTGGAAGTTATTCATAATGGAGGAAACTCACCTTTTTGCGGGGTGGCGGTCGCGCCAAGATTACGCACAATTTGTTCTGCCAGGATATTCGGGTTTTTCGTCGCTACACCAAAGACTCTCCCTCCCTTACCTTCCTTTTTAAGTACTTAATTTGATTTCGGAGTCGCAGACTAGCGGAATTAAAAATAACTGTGTTTATGTCAGTCACATTTCCTCTTGTACATTTTTTGTTAGAAAAAACAATATTATATTAAACTAGCCGACCCGGCAAACGTTTTTCTGCCATAGTGAAATCGCTCAAATGGGGGTGGGGGGTAGGAGCGTGAAAAATACAAAAATATTAAAAAAGAAACATTATTTACGGTGACACGCGATATTTATATATTAGATTGAACCATAGGGTGACGATTTCTTCCTTCCATTTTCAATTGTCAGAGACATGATTTTAAAAACTTAATCAATCTATCAAGACAAAAGCTATATACATCAATTAGCAGACTCAATAGATAAATAATTGCTGCAACCCTCCACAGCGTCACAGTCTCTTTAAACTATAGACGAAATGATCTCGATATCTCTACAAAGTTCTCTATTTGAAACAAGGTACAATCGGCAACATTCTAGTTAAATAATTCCCCACACCTAAACAGCAATCAGTCGTTATGAATAATTACTAAGTACGGTATGTGTATTCAAAGGAAGCGAGCTAATGATCTTAGTGCCGTCTTACAGCACACTGGCCAACCTACGTAATGTATGTAATCAATTAGCCGATGCGAATAAATTATCACTACCGGTGCTTAACACTGCCGCTAAATAATAAATTAACCTTTTGCCATCTCTTACTTATACATCATTGGTAAAGGTAGGGCTTTTCCCATAATACATACATACGTCACGCCTGTATTCATTAAAATTTCATAGAACAACCCAATCACACTGCTCGACCTGGGGATCGAACCAAGGACTTTAACGTAGCAGTCGCATTTAGGACCACTAGACTAGTGAGGCTGTCTTTTTTCATACTAGGTTCTCGAATTTGCTTAAAGGTGGCGAGTGCCAGGCAACGAGATGTAGCTTTCCTGTGTTCTCAAGTAAGTCATATAATAATGGGAGGATAAGACCTTAGCTCAAACAACAAATTCCCTTGCCGCGTCCATCTACTTGTCTATAATCTATCCTTTCGCGATGAACTCAAAATATGCTAAACGGTTTTCCATGCAGTTTTCGCCAATAGACAGAGTGATTCATGAGGGAGGTTAAGTATATAATTTCAAAAGTTTTTCCGTAAATTGGTTGGTATATGATGGTAATTGAATACAACGGCGCGAAGCTGGGACGGGTTGCTAGCAATAGATAAAACACAGACCCGATAACTTTTTACGTAGTTACTCTTGCTACGCACATTAATTTAGTCTGCTCACCTAAAATATCCACTTTTAAACGAACAAAGCGTAAAAATTACTCACTTTTAGCGTCGCCTTTGTTATGTTAAAATAGTTACCATATTTTTAACAGGTCCACTGAATCCTTTCTCCAAGGTTACCTACTACGGTCCCTCGCAGTTTACGACCTAACCGAGTGTGCAATATTAGGCAACCTAGTTACAAAGGGTTCCTACGGTCGCCCACAGGACAAATTTTATGGTTTTAAACTTGCTACAGGACTTTGAAACGAGTTCCATAAAGGTAAAGTCTATTTTGGCGTCAAAACATCTTGAATTCAGGGTATCATATTAGTGTTGTTTCACTTACACAAAATTACGTCGAGATATTTAAAGTTTCATAAGTGAAGAAGTCCTCGGAAGTGTGAATTAGTCACTTTATGAGAGGAATTATTTCATTCGAAAAATTAGAAACGTACTTTTTAATTATTTCCTAGTTGGCCCCAGTAATGTCAAATGAATTCTTCATCTTACTAGAATGTAGCCTAAACGTTTTAATTTTTAAAATTGTCTTCAATCTCTGCGGCGATAGTCTAAAGCTAAACGAAACGAAAGCCAAGTTCGTGGTCATTTATTTAAAGGGTAAGAAAATACCTCGAACGGAAACCTTTTTTTTTATCTTTCTGGCAATTTGGGTCTCACATTACTAGTATTCTTGTTAACCCTCATGCTAAGCTAAATGCTTTTATTATGAGTGGGTCCACTTCGGTAGTTCAATGGGTGGGTTTCGAACCAGCAACCACATGATCTCAAGTCCGACGCCTTAGCCATAAGGATACGACCGCCGCCCTGATCAGAAAGCTAAGCAAATCATCGAGAATATTTTTTTACATAAAAATACCAAAGTGACTAAAGTATTATATAAAACATATTCTGTATTCATAGCAGAAACCCAGGAAATTGAATAAAATTTACTCTAAAATGTCCATTATTTACGTGGTCATAAAGGAGCTCTGATAAGGACTGCTCCGGTAACCGACGACGTTTTATACCACAGGGTACAACACTATATATCTAGTCAATATTTCATTGAAGATAATGTTTGGGAATAATAAAGGACAGTGTCACTCTTCCTTGAATGATAATGGCACAAAAACAGCGGTAACAAGGCAGGAAGGCGGAGGATAATATAACCAAAAAAAATCCTCTTTCTGGAGAGTCAGGTAAAAAGGTATTTTTCCTACTATTATATACACGTAAATTGCTTGAATTCCCATCTGAACTGTATATGTCATCAGTGGTCACCATTTTAAAATTTTGTAGATACTCTTTAGCAATAATGAGCTGATCGATATAATATAATTATATTACCATTTTGAACTTGGTGACCTTCAATTGACATATTCTCTATTTAAATTCTCAAAGCCAAACCCTTCGTAACCCTGACTTAGGGCCGAGATTACACACGTCAAGTTTCTACCGTCAGTAACTAGGCGTTGACGAATGACTAAGCTTAAAGAGGCTTACAGGACGCTGGCATTACCTTAAAGTAATCTGTAGATTTCTACTCTTGCTACATAAATTACTCCATAATCTAAACCTAGGTAGTCAATATTTTGATTAAAAAACTTCTCTTATTCAGAGGCTGTTTGCATAAGAATCCAATTTCGATTTTTAATTAGTTAGAAAATAAATATTACCTAAGTAGTCTTAAGATGATAAATACTGACTCAATCGAAAGTATTTATTTTGAACCAACATTTACATAACTTTCAAGCAAAAGCTCAGCAAAATCTGTTTTTCGACTAATAAATAAATAGGTATAAATACGTACTTTTAATATGAAAATTACGTAAAAAAGATAATATGTTTTTTCACATCTTAACTTGTAACATGATGATTACTCAAAATACAGGAACTCGGCTAGTCTAAGGCAATAAAAAACTGTTACTTTTATAGCCTTAATTTTGTAAAATTGCATGTTATGTCTTTAATAATAAGTTTTATATTTGGTTGAAACAAAATTTTATTTTATTTCAAAATGCATTTTCTATCTCACAAAATGCAGTGGAAGTTTTGACATTATTTAATGGGGTACTTAATTGTAACGACTTACGTCTTGTCACTTGTGTAAGCATGTCCGGCATTTCGTTAATTCCTGATTTGTGTCCATAATCTGGAATACTGTAGGGAAAATTTTAAGTTGTGCATACACAAATTGTAAATTTTGCTTAAGTTTAAGGAGATACAGGAAACAAGAAAAGGAATACCTAATATATATGAAGGTAAAAAGTAAACACATAATGTGCATACAAAATACGACTCAACTATGTATATTGTTACGTAACATTACTGTTACGTAACAATGTACATGTACAGGTGTCCTATAAATTTTCTTTTCCAGCGCAATGAACTAAAAACACGTTCTCCAAAGCTTTGTGCTCAAGACGCATTCCAGTGTGGTATACACTTACGTAACAAGTCTTTGAGCATTATTGCTCGAGATATTGGTTTATTCAAAGCATTTGCATGCGATATAATATAGTAGAATATGATCAAATATATCGTCCTGTGTATACTGAAAAGATTGTTGCGAGAATTGGCATCGTTTCATCATACCTTCGCTGATATATTTTGGCCACAGGGGGGAAACGGTACTAAATGATGGACCAACCACTATCAAACATTGTGACTATTAAAACACACGGGCCTGTAGACAAAAAGCAACCAATCGACAAACAAATAGAAATATGGACATTTGTTCATAAATGCAGTTTGCACACATTTTAATTTTGATTATTTTGTCACGTTGTACAACTTTGATAATAAAAAGACCAAGATTTCAAAAGTTGAGAACTGGAATCATCTATTTTGAATTATTAGGATAAAATATGCATCTTCTAGACAGTTCTACACAATCCTTTGGGTCTGAAACCTTTTCATTTAAGCTTTCTACGTTTTACTTTAGTCAACACAGCTTTTTGCATTTTAACACGTCACTCAGCCAGACAGGTGCAAAAAGGTAAAAGGACAAAAGGGGATAATAAGGGGGATTGAAGTGGGGGCCACAGAGAGAGTGTGCCCTATCGTCCTCACGACCGCGCCTCGAGAGCCCAGTCGCGGCTAAGAGGCGTCCCTCAAGGCAATTGGAAATGCTTACAGCACGTTTAGTTTGGGATCTTACCAAATATATGAAGCTATATATTTACGTAGTATCTAGTTGAAAAAGAATACAAACCCTAACATAGGAGCAAATTTAAGCTTTCCTCTTTAATTTAGCGCTGCTTTTACAATACAGTAATTATTCAACATTTTAATATTAATGTCGCTTTCCACAGCAGTTTTAATTAAAATAGAGCGGCTCTAAATTACAACTTGCACATAAAACCTACATACATGATAAGTATTCGCATTTTAAACTTTGTCCAAGACTCAGACTCCAAGACTTTGTCCATGTTTGTAATATTCATATTGCAGACAAGACTACTAAATGTTTAAATGCAGTGAACTAAGAATACTAAGATACAGTGAATAAGAGAACTAAAAAAGTTATCTTAGTTAGACAGTAGGAATCGTAAAGTTTTCACGTTCGTGTTAATTTGATTTTCCTTACTATTTTCGATATTTATGTCGGTATAAAAAAATGAGTTTTACCTGCGCGGCAATTTGGAACGGCTAACTTCAGTTACTTCGAACGAACTATGTGTCCTGTTGACTGTCTTCGCTTTTAAACACGGCCTGTTTTTTTTAAGTTTCGTAGCAAAGTGGTTCGCACATTACTAGGAATCTTGTTAACTCCTCGTACTAAGCTAAATGCTTATATTACGAGTGGGTTCACGTCTATAGTGCAATGGGTGAGTTCCGAACCGGCCACCACATGATCGCAAGTCCGATGCCATCACCATAGCCAATACACCTACATAAAAATCCGATTTTACTGCCCCTGCGCCGATTAATGCTGACCCGAACAAGTGTACAGCACGCCTTAGCATTTGATGCCCGTAGAGATTTGGCTGAAAAACATTATTTTTCTATTACATAATTTTTAGATTAGATTAGAATTTACTTGTTAGTACCTACCTCGTTCCTACCTACTTGTCATAAAAACAAAGACATTTGATACATTACTACACATACCATCACGCCTGTATTCCCCGAAGGGTTAGGCAGAGGTGCACTTAATGTACACCCACAGTTCGCCGGTATGTTTGGGTCCCATGTAATAGTGGGCGAGCCTATTGCCATTCACCGGGCACAAATCCAGACTCCGAGCTGCTACTGAGAATTTCATAGAAATCTCAATAACACTTTGCTCGACCTGGGGATCGAACCCAAGACCTCTAGCGTAGCAGTCGCGATTGGGACCACTAGACCAACGAGGCAGTGATACATTACTACTACTATTAAATCTCTTTGCATAAAAGTAATAACCATAATTTTAATTTCCACTTTACATGTAACTAGGGTAAGTGCTCCAGTGAATGAACACTTAAGGAATTCTCGAACTTCAAAAAATAATTACGATATGTTGCCTCTAAAGGATTCGAACCAAAGCTATATTTTAGTATTAAGATTTTATTCAAAAAACATTTTTATGTTCGTTTTATGACATAAGCTGTATACTTTCATACATATTTAGCAATAAAGTACAAAATACCCTAAAACCCCAGTGAATGAACGGAAATTTCTAGTAAATGAACAAAATAAAACCAGTAAATGAACACCATTTTTCTTTATTTAAAATTCTAAAAAAGTGCGTGTTTTTGCAAAAGTTGCAGTCCAACAAATACCTAAATTAACGAAAATAAATCCTTGAAACCTTTAAATCTGATACAAATAATATAATATGATATTATAATATTATTTCCCGTATAAATGCTTCGGTGCCGCTGTAGGTGCCGCTACAGTTTCTTCGATTTCAATTTCATCATTTAGCTTAGCCTTTTTAACTGAACTTTTTATATTTCGATTATTATCAGTGTTCTCTTCGTGGTATTTAATATTATGCTTTGTTCTCTTTTCCTTCTTTTTCCTTTTGCCTCGAATTTTCGCTTTTTCCATTCCTTTTTCTTCTCTTTTCCTGTGCTATCATTTTGATATGTTCTTTATACTATTGACCGGTTAATCCAAATGGCATGGGATTTGATTTCTTTGTACATACTGGTTTCTGACACTTACGCGAATATGAGACATTGAAATAAAATTATTATTTACGGATTTTATCGTGTTATATCGATATTCTTTGATTCCCGACGTTTCAGATCCTTTACAACATCCATGGTCACGGATTAACTGAGGTATTACTCGTCCTTATGTCAAAATTACTAACAGCTACCCTACATTGCTTGGCAGTCATAGCGTCTGGTGTACTTAACCAGAAGACGCAGGTTCGAATCCTGCCCGCGGTCGTATTTTTCCTTCACTAAAATAACTTAGCTACATTTAACACACTAAAATAATTTAGCACATTTTGGTAAATTATTTTTATTTAAGTAATCCGGTCACGCAAAAACGAGCTCACCGTATCCTTCGGGCTCGGAGTATTGTGCTTAGATTCAGATTATACCAATATACCAAGAATTCGGAAAATATATATTATAAATGGAGGAGCATCTTTTCCATCAGCAGCAAAAGTACAAAGAGTTATTATCGATTCTTATTCTTTCCACTGGCGATTTCGCACGTATTTTTATAATTCTTAAGTCCTAATATGATTCCGGTTTTGGGGCAGGTCATGGCACCAGTTTTGGCAGCATTAAATATACGACTAGGGTTGTTTCTAACATCTTCAGCATGTTCTTTGGGCAAAAAATCATTTAGCTCCTTAAACACGACCTACGACCGAGCTTTTTCGGTAACAGCAGCTCTACCCTTGAAAATGACTGCCGCATATCTTTTAATTTTATCGGGATGCCTATTTAAAAACAACAATAGCTACTTTTTTACTTACTCTATTGTTAGTTGTCAAACATTTTTTAACAGTATCAAATACTTCCTAAGGATGCATAGGAAAATGTAATTTTGCTCTATTTATTATCCAATTCGGCAATCTAAGCTTCTTCATGCGTAGCTAGTTCTGATGGTGGACGCATTTTTCGTTTCAAGGGAACTTTATTATCTATAGAGACAATTATACGTAAAATAGTAAAAAGGGATGGTTTTAAAATGATTAAATCCAGTTGAAAGGGATCCAGATAGTAAAATGGGGTTATCTCAACAACAACACGGCTACAGGGTGCGGATGTGGAGCTGTGTCGCAAACTATGGCTCACCTCTTATCCTGTCCTATATGCCATGAAACCTGTAATATAGAAGACCTCTGCGCTGCCACTGATAATGCTTTAGATGTGGCTAAGTTTAAGGAAAAGAGTATTTAACGTACCCTCGACACGAAGAAGAAGTTGCAAAGTATGTGTTCATTTATTGGACACATTTACATGACGAAAACTAATATTTGAACATGACGAAAATGTTAGTTCATTCACTAGATTTTATGAGCCAGTAAATGAACACACCTGTTCCAATACTGGCCATAAGATAAGAAATCATTTTTTAAATCTACTCCCAAAACATGAATCTTATGGTGTAAAAATAAGTAACATTTTTTAATAAAAATATGAAATCGAAGGTTTTCCAGTGAATGAACGACCGTTCATTCACTGGATTTTAATCAATTTTTGGTTTCAATCCTGGAACACCTAATAATTTTCTTAAAACTGACTAAAACGACAACGGAATTAATTTGAGACGTATAGTATAACTATCTTTTAATCAAATTAATAAACAACTTATCACAATTACTTCAATTTCGGCTACAATGCCCAATCAAAAAAGTTGCATCCTACCCGAGTCCTAAACTCTGGCCCGAACAAATATAAAAATACACCACACCGACAACTTTAAACGCTCGCCCTTGTGAAACGAATAGTGATATAAAAAATGACTGTTGTTACTAAAATAGAAAATTATGTTTCAATCACGAAAAAAAATACTGTGTTGGGTAGATATATCCTTATTTCTTATTTTTTGGAAAAAACTGAGATTTGTTCATTCACTGGGGGGTGTTCATTCACTGGAGCACTTACCCTATATGGAAAATGTTCCAGTCCTACCTACTCTTCCTTAAAGGAAAAACAAATAAAAAATTGTATAAAAAAAAATATACACGTTGAAACTGTGTATGTTCCTACCTACATATAGAGATGTCCCTAATTATTGTGGTCTCGGGTAAAGCTACGCGTAATTTCAAGAGGAAAGGCACTATAATATTATAGCGTTGGCAAAAGCGTGGTTTAAACCTTTAACTACTGTGTGAGCGAGGCGATGAGTTTTGTAAAGAGATTTTACGTTTAGAGATATCGCCATACTATATAAACGCTGTGAAGTTTCTTGCATGTACAGTTTTCTAAAGGAATAGGGTATCTTCACTTTCGCAAATCGTGTATAGAATGCTCATTAAGTCACGATACCTATCCATAGAAGTTTGATCTATTTTATCTTTAGTAATATAAATATAAAAGCTTATATCTAAAAGCCTATATATATATAAAGCTTTTTATCTGTAGATTATATAAAAAAAGATTCTGATTAGCTTTGGGAAACCTTAAGATTTAAAGTCATATATTTTATTGTAAGCATACACCAACTACCTCTTCATGTGAGACATTTGAATATTTCACATGAAGATTCATCCAGGCAAAAATTGCCAAAAGAACAGACCGTAGTGTTTGAAATAGCACTTCGAGGTAGTGTTATTATAACGGTTGAAACACTCAAGTTCTCTACTGACACGAACGCGTCAGTTATCATGAAATCTAATTTATGCATCCAAAAATATATTATCGCCAAAATTAATACCGCATGCCATGGATATCGTTCCTAATACTCTAGCTTTATACATTTTTTGTATAGCACGCATCGAGCGTCTGCCTAATGAGGCGCGTTACGATACATTCATTTCTTCGCGCCAACACTACTTCGTTAGTCAGCACTATGTAGACTAGGCGTAATGATTCGCACGCGTTGTATCAAAAGAAAAATAATATTGCGAAAAAGAAATCTTTTTCATAAATTATGTTTTATTACTTTTGAGAAGCATTTCAAGTTTTTTAACAATAGGGCTCGTGTCAAAAAGGCTGTGACAAAACTTTGTGTGACTTGGCCAATACTCTGATACTTAATTTCGGTCTCAATTGTTTTACTGTCAATACTATTGCGTTATTGTTTTGATGGCTTTTGTCAAGACTAACGAAATATTTATTATGATTTTTGGCGCAACTGCACAGCTAGAAGTCTTGGGCTCGATTCTCAAGTCGAGCAAAGTGCTATTACGTATTTAAGATAAGATATTCTAAGGATTAGTAGGTACTCAGCTCGGATTTAGGGTTTGTCCCCGGTTAATGGCAATAAGCTCGCCCCTATTACATGGGACCTAAACATACCGACGAACTGTAGATGTAATAAGTACTTAAATGTCTGCCTAACCGTTCGGGCAATATAGGCGTTATGGTATGTTTTGTTACTAAACAAAATATTATACGACCTGAAGGTATAATTGAAAACCTAACCCTGGAACAACAGAATTCAATTGACGCTGTATTTTATAAATATATTATTTGCCTTGACCAAACCCACGTACATATTTGCTTGTATTAAATTCGTTTTCAGCGACAGCTGAGCACTCAATTCCCTCCGAGAATTCAAGTAGTACCTACTAATTTCAATTTCTTTTGTTTAACTGGCTACACGTCAGAATTGGCAAATAATATACACGGTGGAAAGTACATCAACGCACAACCGCTTACTATGAATTCGGTAGGAGCATGATTCTGCAATTTTTCGTCGGTTATTTAAAAAAAAAACAGCTGTCCCATACATTTTGATCGTGTTTGTAACTTGGACTTGTAACTTGCACTTCTATAGGAAAAAGCATTTTTTTTTTGTTAATAACCTACGAAAAATATCAACTCAAGGGGGGAATCATGTACTGAATTCATGGTAGGCGGTTGTTCGTCGATGTCTTTCCAACCTGTATGATTGATATAGCTTTATGTTCGTGAACTAAATCAGATGTAAGAATCAAAGGCAAACAATATGTAAATGTTGAATTATATTGCTGCCTGACCTCAATGTGTCGTGTAATCGATTCTGTTTCATACATTATATGCTATGGAGAGAGTCTATAAATAATCTCACCACAAGAAAGAATAAATCAACACGAGTGCTGCGACAACATAGAACAAAAAAGCTAGCTAAAATTGATGCCTGCCTCTGTATTCTAAGGGTATATATTTATATTACGTACTTCCCACAAATCACCATTAGCACTAGAAGCACAATAAAATTAACGTACCTACATTATATTAAAGAAACACAAAGGCAAGGCGGCGTAAGACTATTCCAGTACTAATGAGTCCATCTACTTTAACTTTTGTCCTCAAAAGGCCACTAGTACAAAAAATAGTCAATTAGTGTTCTACAAAACGTTCTTACTAATTAACTTGATCGAGTCCTTTTATTTAGAGTTCCTTTAGGTACATTTTTTAGTATCTCTCCTACTGTCAGAACGGGACTAAGAGATGAAAACAAGATTACATTGAGTTCACGAATCTTTTACAAAATAATTCTTTTTTTTTCGTTTCTCTAAAGGGTTTGTTAGATAAATGTCACGAAATACTATTATTCCATTATCTCCTTAGATATAATGTAGGTATGTACATAGAATTGAATCACAAAATGAACTACATAAACAATACTTACATAACATTGACTGATGTAGGTACACCCGAAGTTAAAGTGCCATGTTAAAAGGAGTGCCATTAACCTGATTCAAATTGAAACACTGAGCTGCTCTAGAAATCGTTAAAACATATTATCTTATAAATTCCTTATCTAAAATCAGTGATTTAAAGAATCGGTAACAATACGCATTTTATTGGTGTAATGCTGTTGTTGAGCTGTTGTTGACGTCGCGAAAACCCCCTTTTGCAATGCCAACAACAAGCTCTGGTTGTGGGGATTCAGCCCTGAACTGTTAAAAATATTACAATCACTTATTGAAATACCGAGTAATTTTTAAACATCAATATTTTTTTGTTGTGGTTGCAATATGGATTCAACTTATTTATTTATTCGGATAATTCGTTATGTTTATAAGTAAATTCCACTGTGTGCTCAACGAGATTACTATAAACATCGAAATTATTACAAATTACACGCGAGTGAAGCAGTGGGAGACTAATATTTTATACACTAGCTATATTAGCTTATTAACAATTATATGTTGTCGTCAGTTTTATTCATCTCAATAAGCATTTTATTTTCAATTCAATTCAATTTATTACTAGCTCTCCGCCCACGGCTTCGCCTGCGTGGTTTCTCGACTTTTCTGCACAATAATAGGTATTTATTATACATATGAAACTTCCTCTTGAATCACTCTACCTATTAAAATAACTGCATCAAAATCTGTTGTGTAGTTTTAAAGATCTAAGCATACATATATAGGGACAGACAAACAGCGGGAAGCGACTATGTTTTATACTATGTATTGATGATTATTAAATTTTATCCTCTACCTACTGTATTTTGCTATACTTACTTCGATTTTCTTAAATATAAGTTTTTTTTTTTTAATTACATAAGATTTGTAACGTTGTCCCTGTCATTACATATTTTATGTCGTAAAAATCTACTGATACCTACCTATCTATTTTACTATCTTACTTTACCTTGTAAATGATTTTTTTACGATTCTTCTGGACATATTATTAAGCTTCACAAATAGTGAGAGAACCTCAATGTCTGGCATAAAAATAAGAGAGATTAATAATCTAATAATATCGTTATTAATCTATCCTATTTTTAACTATCCTTATCCGCATTCTAGCCAATCCAATCTCAGTCTTATACAAACAAACGGTTACATAACGCCAATCAATCTACTGGTATTGTTACATAGTCCTCAAAACAAATGGCTGTTACTATTGGGAAACAAACCGTTCGATTCCGGGTCGGATCCGATCCCGCAATCCCGCGGATTGTGGACGAATTCAATTTTCTTCGCGTCGATAACTGAAACAATAACATGTCCAACCACTCTGGCTAGGAACACGAGCGCTGAGAAATTAGGTACTTATAGATTGTTTGTAATACTACTGGTACAACGGGTACACATCACGAAAGTACAATTCCTAAGGACTTATTTAAAAATGGACCATTTGAATAGTTTTTTGTTTTATTATATAGCTTACTAACAGTGTAGTTCACACATTACTAGTATTCTTGTTAATCTCTCGTACTAAGCTAAAGCCTTGTATTAAGAGTGGGTTCACGTCGTCGGTAGTAAAATGGGTGGGTTTTGAACCTGCAACAACATGCTCGCAGTCAGACACCCTAATCATAAGGCTACCGCCGCCGCCGCGCCGCTTCAAAAATGTTGTAATCCCCACTATCACTACTTCCCTACTAATATTATAAATGTGAAAATAACTCTGTCTGTCTGTCTGTCTGTCTGTTACGCTTTCACGCCTAAACCACTTAACCGATTTTGATGAAATTTGGTACTGGGATAGACTAAAGCTGCTCTGTCGTGTAAATCCAAAACACTATCTCATTATATCGTGAAAAGGGCTTTTAAAACTTTTTTTAGTTTTTAGTATATAATATAATGTTATTATAACATTATAACGTAACATAACATACCATCACACCTGTATTTCCCGAAGGGTTAGGCAGAGGTGTACTTAATGTACACCCATAGTTCGCCGGTATGTTTGGGTCCCATGTAATAGGGGACGAGCCTATTGCCATTCACCGGGCACAAATCCAGACTCCGAGCTGCTAATGAGAATTTCATAGAAAAACTCAATAACACTTTGCTCGACCTGGGGATCGAACCCAAGACCTCTAGCGTAGCACTCGCGATTGGGACCACTAGACCAACGAGGCAGTCATTATAACATTATATTATGTGTTATATACCAAATTAAAGGTATTTTTACATTTTATCTAGCCATATTGTATATATTTCACAACCATACTATCCATACTATTCGAATTATTTAAGTAAACGTGTATTGTCTCTATAAAACTTGAAGAAAATGTTAACGATTGTTTTAGCAAAACACTGTATGTTTAGTTACAGTGTTTTAGTTTTATGGGAACAGAGCTTTTATTGTTAAGGCAATATACTGTATTTTTAAATACAGTGTATTGCCCGGAACCGATTTTGATGAAATTTAGTACAAAAATAGACTAGACCTTGGGAAAGGATATAAGCTACGTTTTGTTGTAAAAAAGGGGTTGAAATAAGGGATGAAAATTTGTATGGGTGTTTGTCATTGTTGAAGATAAAACGATGAAACTTTGAATTCAGGCACTTGATTAGAAATAAATAAATATTTGTTCTAGCGTTTTTGAAATTTCGACCTATGTAGGGATGAAATAGGGGATGAAAGTTCATATGGAAGTCCAAACAAAGTCACGCTTTGAAGCCCAACCTCGGAACAGATGTTGATGAAATTTGGTACAGAAATAGATTAGACCTTGGAAAAGGATATAAGCTACGTTTTGTTGTAAAAAAGGGGTTGTAATAAGGGATGGCAGTGATAGCCTTGTGATATGACCATTGGACTGCCAAGTCAAAGGTCTCGAGTTCGAATACAAGGCACGCACCTCTGTCTTTTCGGAGTCATGTGCGTATTAATAATTAATTATCACGCGCTTAAACGGTGAAGGAAAACATCGTGAGGAAACCTGCATGCCTGAGAGACTTTCTTGACGGCATGTGAAGTCTGCCAACCCGCAGTAGGCTAGCGTGGTGGACTATAGCCTAATCCCTCTCGTTCTGAGAGGAGACCCGTGCCCAGCAGTGGGACAATGTAATGGGTTGATGATGAATAAGGGATGAAAAATTGTATGGGAGTTTGTCAGTGTTGAAGATAAACGTTTAACTTTTGTGTTTAGGCACTTGATAAGAAATAAATAAATATTTGATATGTATGGGGTTTTTGAAATTTCAAACTGTGTGGGGATGAAATAGGGGATGAAAGTCCGTTTGGATTTTGACGAAATTTGGTACAAAAATAGACTAGACCTTGGGAAAGGATATAAGTTGCGCTTATATTTCAGTAAATAATAAAGTTGGGCAAATTTTGTGGTCTACGCGAGCAAAGAAGCGGACGGAAAGATATGTAAAGCTAATTTGTAATTTCCCGCCAGAATTGGAATAAACTAAACAGTCAAAATCGCGCTGTCCACGCGGGCGAAGCTGCGGGCGGAAAGCTAGTTATATATAATAATAAGTTTTGAGTTCCATTCATTATGTGCCAGTCAGTACCTATAATTAATTTAAGTATCACTTGCTTAGCAGATATTACTTTATGCACACCCACACTCAAAGTTTGCCGATGTGTCTACCTATGCCCCATGTAATAGCGGGCGAGTCCATTGCTAGGCACATATCCAAACTCCGAACTGCTACGGAGAAGTTCATAGAAAATCTCAATAACAATTTACTCAACCCGAGAATCAAACCCAATACCTCCAGCGGAATAGTCGCTCACTCACACTCACATTCTGACAGAAAAGCCATAAGGTAGGTACTATCCAGTAGGACAGTAATAAAAACGCAACACAACCTAAACGGTTGGTATACGCTGTACATCGAAACTAATTATCTCCGGTTCTTTGATTATATTTATAATCGAAGCTCCGGTTATTGGTTTTATTTGTGGATATTTAGACAGGATTATTGATGTATATATTGATTATTCTAGTGATAGTAATTCTTGTTTAGGACTAAGTAGATAAAGATTTCTTGACACCGTTTTATATCTGTCTATCTGTTTTGTTTTATTATCCCTTTCATAACACACTTTTCCCAGATTTGAATCATTAGGCTGTTTCCGAAAGTCAGGTTAGGAAGCCCTCTTTTAATAATACGGATCAATTAAGCTGAACTTCAGATATTGTAAGCTCTCGTATTTTCATAAGCGAGATTACACGACAATCTGAACTCAGCACACATTATTCCAGGATCTTGAAAAAGCACTTCACCCAGAATTTCAACTGCAATGGTCAATCACGAAACTTGTTCTAATAAATTAATAAAGCAATTTAACTAAAGGTCCAACTCACGTTAATTACGTTAAACGCTCCGAGAGCGACGCGGTCAGTGGCCCAGTTGTTGAAGTTCTAGCCGTATTTTGTTAGTTGGTTACCGTAGTTAATGATAGTGTAAACTCCGTTTCACATTAGGTAAGACAAATCAATGATATTTGGACTTTTTTCTATATTGTTCGTGCATACTTGATGAAACGCAAACAAAATGCGGATTAAAATAATATGTAACTGCAGCAATTTCATAAGTAAGGTATCTAACTGGCCAATATTTCTTATGAACTGCGACAAAATCAATAATCAGCGGGATCATTAAAGATCAAATATTTTCGATTTAATATCACCATATTAATAAAATATATCTGCCTGAACCTTCAATTTCTGTTTTTACTTTGTTGCATGTTTGTTGCAGGATAGAGTAAATAGTAGGTAGGTACCTCTACCTAATACTTTAGCCTGTGGTTCAGTCCAGTCTGCATCTCGGTTTACAAGAAATGTAAACTAAGTATTCACGAACGATGATTCCTTAAATTACAAAATAACCAGCAAATAATACACGTAGTTACTTTCCCTTCTTTGTTTATTATTTTAATCAGCTCTCCCGAGATTTTCTTCGATGGTTTGACTGGGCTTATAAAAGATACGTCCATTATACCTACAATATACTCTACCCGTTGTAAGAAGTACATCTCCGAGGCTATTTGGTGTTTAGATAGGTCCCTAACATAAACTAGTTGCGTCACTACTCTCGCAGAGTTAGTGGAACTTTTAATAGTGTTCATGTCTCCGGAGTGCTTCTGAGACGTGCTGTCGATGTACATTAATGTACAGGTTACTATATCAATGTATACTTAGTTATAGTTGAAGAGCTTTTGCAAGTGTTTGGTTGAAGTTGAGTGCGTCAGATTATGCTCAACTACGGTTCGTATCATCGTAGCACCCACATATTTACCTACATATTTTTATTTGATAAAAAATATTACAAACTGCAGTTAAACCTTGTTTGACATTGTTACAAATGGAATGTAAAAACTATTTGGTAAAAAAATATAATTTTATAACATTGAATAATAATCATTCGCAGCTAAGTACCTATACAACATGCTAAATTAGTCACCTGCTCCCGTTAAATGGGTGATTCTACTCGTCATACTGACCAACTTTTCCTATTAAACCCATTACAGACAACGAAACGACTATTCATACATATGCAGTATGGTCTGTATAGGAAGATGTATTTATTTTTCACGAATAAGGTATGGGTTTCATATGAAAACTTGTTTAGTACGAGACGGGTAAAATCACCCCTTTAGCGGGTTTCAGTTCTTAATTAAATTAAACGGTTTTTAATTAGTGGTTTCTTAAGATCATTCTTAAGGTAATTTTATCCTTTTAAAGATACTTACATATCTAGTTATCTACCTAAGAATAACATCATTTTAATTTTCCCTCGCGGCTTGATCCGCTATCAGCGTGCGGGTCTCCTGAGACTGCACACCCTTAAATTTCCGATGAAAACAAAGAATCCGTGAATATAGGTCCGCGGAAGCGAACGAATGGAAATTTACATCCTAATTTCCCATGTGTATTTCCACTGAGAATCTATTCGTCAGCCATATCAAAAATGGGATACGGAAGTAAGTATATAGAGACATTGAACTTTTAAAAGGCTATTATTATGATTAAATCGTAAAGATTTCAAACGTTAGTTTTATAAATATGATTTACCTACCTAGGTACCTAATACACCTACCTACCTCATTAGTGTGGTGCTCCTACGCGTGACTGCTACGCTAGACGCTTGCTCGCTTGCTCGACCTGGGAATCGAAGCTAGGACGGGTTCGATTCCCATGTCGTTCTCAGTAGTAGCTCGAAGTTTGGATTTGTGCCCGGTTGGTTAAGGGCAATCATCATCAACCCATATGCCCTTCTTTTCTATAGAATGCCTTTAAAACGGAATTACCGTCCTAAATGAATTCGATTGTAACTTCATTTAAGTAGGTAAAACAACCTACCTCTTATTAAAATTACGTCCCGTTAAATAAATAACCGGCAAATAAATAAAACACTCTGATTCACAAAAAAATCATTGTTGTTTGACTTGGATTTGAGCTCGAGACCTTTGCCTTGATGTCTTGGATGGCCGTCGATGATTAAGACCACAAAGAGCCAAAATAGTAAGTATGATAGTCTCGTAGGTACATAAAATTCACTAATTGCAAGCGGCAGCTAAACTAAAGCGCATTTCTGATTGCTGCTCCGTCTCGCCGCCGCTAGTGGTGCTCGAGACGCTGAATTCGTCACCTGTTGAAAATAATTAGTCAAAAAAATCAGTACTAAAACAAAAAATGCAGGTGCTGCGTAATGCTCGACATCTAGCTTCCTGTGTTAACCTCCAACACAAGAACTCGAAAAATATTCAAACAAAAATTTCGGTGAAAATTTTTCAACGAACAAACTATTCGAACGAGTGTGCTCGCTCGTCTGACGAAATCACAAGTGGAAAACAAACCTCTTTGGAATCGATCGAATCCCTTACGAATTTTTAGAAACCAGCATTAATGATCATGAATAAATGTGAATATAAAGAGTAGTCAAGCATATTATAATAAGTGTCTTTTTATAGGTCGAGTAGTTTAGTAGAAAGACTTATAATAAGCAAATCTTTTATGATGATAATGAACTTCGATATTTGGTGCTGTAATTAAATAAACACAAAAAAGATCAACTCAGATAATCTACACATCACGGGCCCTCTTCGATTCGTTCTTGCGTGTACGTACTAAGTACCTTCCTTCTCATCTATTTAATTAGTCAACCTGCAATAGGCTAGCCTGGTAGATTGTAGCCTACCTCATCTCATTCTGCCCAGGAGCGGGAGTCACTGGATTGTTAATGAAGCACCCAACCAGTGGCGTAGCGTGCCTTGGAGGGGGCCCTGTAACAAAATTGGGGGGTGGGGAAAAGTAAAGATTTTGGGCATTTTTTGACCCTTTTCTGTTTACTATTTCTTTTCATAGCTCTACTGGGATATTATCTGATGTAGGATGTTTTTTCTTTTGAGCGCACGCTTAACCCGGGAAAAAAATGTTTTTTTTGCTTACACTCGTTAGGGGCCCCTGTAGTCCGGGAGCCCCGTATCATTGATACAGCTGATACGGCGGTAGCTACACCCCTGCACCCAACTAAGCTTTTATAATGCGGAATATTGTCATGGATTGTCTGCCACCTTGGAAAGCGACAAAGGAGAGTAAATCTCATTACACACGGCCAGTGGCGTAGCGGGGGGGGGGGGGCGGTCCGCACCGGGCGGCATTTCACAGGTGGTCAAAAAAAATTTTAAAAAAACAAGAATCTGTGTGATTGTTTCGTTATGGAATAAAATACAGATACTCTATTTTATTCCATAAACAATGAATTTTACTTTTTTTTATGTGAGAACATTTGTTTACTTTTCAGTTTAGTTAAATCAAGCCCTACATTTTTTGTTATTCATTTAAAAAATTAAGGGGCGGCAAATTCGGGATCCGCACCGGGTGCTAGTGACCCGTGCTACGCCACTGCACATGGCTGCACATTAAGCTATACAAAATCAGTTTAGACTGACCTCCTATTGTAAAGGTTTTCCGTAGATGTCAAGGCCAGCCTATACTGGTTTTGTATAGCTTAATGTGTAGCCGTGCGTACAAACTAAATACCGCACTTGTATTCCCTTGCCTTCTTGTCACGGCTACAGGATTCCCTTGCCCTCTTGTCACGACGGTCTCGGGATTCGTAACAACTGTCTGTCAAATCAATATAATCTGTGGTCCGTCTGTGGTCGCAACTCGCATTTCGCAACATTTCTTCTAATGTCAAGATTAGCAAAAAACTTGACGTTGACAATCTTGACATTTCCCGGATGTAAACATATTGATTGTATTTTTAATCACATTTTATTGATTTAGGTCGTGTTAGCAGTACAAAATGGACCAAGAAACCGCCAAAAAGCTTCTGGTTGAAGGAGGAACATTTGTTTTCCTGGGTGTGCCTCAAGAAACACAATTTGGGATTGATATGCAATGTTGGAATACAGAAGAGGATTTTCGCGGAATTAAAATGATACCGCCTGGATTACACTATATACATTATTCTGGAGTGAGCAAAGGCACTGGGGATGTGTCGCCGCGGTAAGTATTTCTTGTATAAATTGCTGGGTACCCCAGTTAATGTCCATCAACAATATACTTGTAATCAGACAGCAGTGTGTGTTTATACTACTGCACTCCAGTTGGTTGGGATGAGCACACAATGCCATGACATGCTTCTTGAATAGCATGTTTAAGTGTCATAACATTTGTTGTTCCCAAAACAAAGTTTCAGAGTTCAAGATTTGGAGTTTATATAAAAACATTTTTTTTATGACATTAGCAATATGAATTCAGCAAAATTAAGGCAGAGGAAACATCTCTTTATGCCCGAAAAATTTTTGAAGAATTTTTTCTAGTGGCATTCCCTTATTTTATATTTTTAATGAGTAATTCCAGTTAATTTTGCCATGTTAAGTAACAAATCCAGTTAAGAATATCTGTTTATAACAACCAATAATATAAATCCTGATCATCTGACTGTACTTACATAACATTCTTATTGGTTTGTTAGTGTCATTTGTATGTCTAAAATATAGAAACATTAAACAATAGTTCGCAGCAAGTGAACCAATGTTTGAATTTTTTTTTAATAATTATGTATTTACATTGTTAACCCATTCTTAATTTTAGGTTTTATTTTCTGGAATTCAATATTTGGTATTGAATGATAATAACTTATAATACTTATATTTTTATGAATTATTTTTAGATCAGGCTTCATGCATTATTTCCACAAAAAGGAATTTCTAGTTAAAATGTGGGATAAAAAAACAGAGGATATGAGCAAAGATGAGATAACAGAAGAAAGCATTCAGCGCCTCAAAGATAACCTATTCAACTTAGACCGGCATCTAGCACCATACCCATATGAGATATGGCAGAAATGGAAACTGCTGACTTCTCAAATACCAGGTTGGTTAGAAATATCTTGATGTAGGTATAATATTTAAGCAGCAGCTATAAAATAATATCTTTACAAAAAACTATAACAAAAACATTTCGCAGTAGGTTTTTCAGTACAGATAGTTTCAAAAATTCTAAGCTATTTAAATATAATTAATCCAATATATTCCATCAATATATGCCTTTAAATTAGAACATTTATGTCTCCAGTATTCAATTACATATTCTCTGGAACTTGGTATCTACAAACTACAACTTGGTAACTACTTGGTATCTGCATTTAAAAATTGCAGCTGAACTAGCAACAAAGCTGTCACCAGAGAATGGCATGATCAGAGCATCAGTTGAACTCCTATCCATGACTGATGAAGAACGACCCAGAGGAGTGAAGTCTTCTACAGGGCCCATGGAAAGCCAGGGCAGCACAGAGGAATCTGAAGGTAATGCCGGAGAGGAAAAGGAAGATGCTGTTGCTGGACAATCAGATGCTAAAAGAGCAAAGAGAATAACACGGGAAGAAAGGGAAGATGCAATGTTACCAGACTTGAAACCTGCACCAGGTACTCTCTTGAAAATGTAACTTTATTTTTGTTTTGAAACTCTATAAATATTCTTTCTACTATGAGCCATTGACAACTAAGGCTTTATGTTTATAGCTTTACCTTTGGTAACACTATAGTCATGGATTTGCTGAGCCATTAATGTGATATTACCAAAGCGTTCAACTTTGTTTATGTTCAAGATCAGTGAGGTCCCAGTGCAACTACTGGAATATACCTATAATTTTACAATGAATTTCAGGTATGTCTATGAGGTTCACTGAAATACCACGAGATAAATATCCACCTGGATCTACACCAGAAGAGATCACCAAACATTATTTGGACCAATCTTATTCTTTAGAGCTTATGATTGCACAGCATGATGAGTAAGTTATTGTTATATACTATTTTTGTGGACAAAAGGTTCCCCTCGTCAGTTCTGTAATTGTAATTAAACAATAGGCGATTTACCATTTAAGAGAATTTGTATACGACAAAAAGTCAAGCTTTAGAGTTGCTTTACAAAAATCACTGCTATTTTGATGGAGTAAGGATGGTTAACTGGATAGTTAACATGTCATATTGTTAATTTATGACGTCATACACCACAACTTACTAGTAATATTCTGTTTTCTTTTTCATGTCAGACCACTTCATATAATAGGCGAACTACAATTCGCTTACCTATGCTTCCTTATCGGACATTCCCTTGAAGCTTTCGAACACTGGAAAAACCTGGTTATACTAATGTGCTCTTGCGACGATGCTATACACAAATACCGTAGCGTATTCTTTCATTTTATCAGAACAATTGAAGTACAAATCGAAGAAATGCCAGAGGACTTTTTAGCTGATATTGTTATGAACAAAAATTTAGTTTATAAAAAGCTTCGAGAATTCTTCCGTACTGCATACGTAAGCAAGGTGGATGGTCGCCTACTGACAATGATTGAGAGATTTAAGGATAATTTAACAGACAAACTTCAGTGGGATTTCACAGGCTTAGATACTGATGAAGAAGACGAAAGACCAGTCATAATACAGATTGATGAAGCAGCATAAGTAAAGAACAATATTATATTATTTTATTATATATAATATATATGTAAACATAATTCTATTTTTCAATTAGTTCCATTTGAACTTTAATATAAGGACTGCCTTACTGAGACAGTGTAGTAACCCAATCGATTGAAAACAGGGCTGTCTTTCTATGGGGAGTTTAAAGGAAATGCGTATTTTTGTGATACTTTAACATAACATACCATCACGCCAATAGTCCCCAAAGGGTTAGGCAGAGGTGTACTTAATGTACACCCACAGTTCGCCGGTATGTTTAGGTCCCATGTAATAGGGGGCGAGCCTATTGCCATTAACCAGGCACAAATCCAGACTCCGAGCTGCTACTGGGAATTTCATAGAAAAACCCAATAACACTTTGCTCGACCTGGAGATCGAACCCAGGACCTCTAGCGTAGCAGTCGCGCTTGGGACCACTAGACTAATGAGGCAGTCATACTTAGTATATTAACTTAAGAGAAAACAATTTATGCAACTTGAGCTATCTACAATGCTTCAGTGAGGCTATAATCGTAAGAAAGGTTTGATTGACCAAAAATAACATAACATACGCCTGTATTCCCCGAAGGGTTAGGCAGAGGTGTACTAAATCTAATGTACATCATCATTCACTTAACTTCTAATGTTAAGATTTATCCAAATATTTTTGTGGTAAATAATGTTACTGGTACTGATCTTTTGCAGAATAATTCTTGGCAACTTTATGAAGAAAAGTTGTTGAACAAATTTGAATCCTATATCTGTCAATCAAACTTTTGTAAATTTAAGAATAACTTCCGATAACCACACCTCAGCTCAGAGTAGATTAGTCTTATGTATTTGTGTACTATGTACATTTTTATTGAATTTTAAATGTTTAAATCTTTTTTTGTAATTAGTAGTGTATGTATCCTGTCCCCTCCTCACATGTACACCCCAACAAGCAATATTTACCTAACAGACCTATTATTGACCTAAGTATCTAGGTGGTATTTGGCTTTTTCAGTGTACTTCAAATTTAAGAAAATGAAGTAAAAAAATAAATAGTACGCACGGCTAAACATCAAGCTATACAAAACCAGTTTAAGCTGGCCTCTAATCGTATAAGAAGCCTATACAATGCGAGATCAGCTTAAACTGGATTTTATAGGTTGACCTGTAGCCGTTGGTACTTGAAAAAATTTCATTGTTATAGTCTACTCATTATTCCTTTGAACCTATTAATAAATATTTACACAATAAATTGTGCGAAAAATAAAAAAATATCAAGCTTTTGTTATAAAACCACATTTATTCACAGTTACTTCTTCTTAAACTGTTTCTTCATTGGTTTTTGCCTCTGTTTCTCGAATTTAGGTTTCTGAGGTGAAACGGCAGGTTCTGAAAGAAAACATATAACTTATTTGCTGTCATTTTTGTCACTTTACTTGCCAATGGCAAACAGAAATGAATTTCAATATAATATAGTTTAGAATTTTCAAATGAAGCAGTTTTTGTAAATTTAAACTTACTTTGTGGTACCTTCCTTTTATTTTCAGCTGGTGGTTTCTTTTGTTCTTGCCTCTTACCCTGTGGTTTGGGTGGTTGCTGTTTTTGGATCTGTTTCTTTGCATGTACTGGCTGTACTACTTGAGGAGTAGGTTTCCCTTTTTTCACCTTTTTTTGGGGAACCTCTTCCTCATCGTCACTGGAAGAATAAAACAGTTATGATAAAGATGTTTTTAAACATGGAGAACTATTTTTGTACCGAGTGCTTTTAAATATCTTATATGCATAGTCATGTATACTCAGCATTTTCTTTTAGTCCCAGTCTAATTAGCATGGTTATTGCAAAAGAAAAATTCTACTTTTGTAATGATTGGCAAAGGGCAATCATGTACTTTCATCAAATGATGATTTTTTAACTCCAATAAACTGTTGAAAAAATTTAATAAAATCTATCACACATTGCTTATAATTTGAGTGTCCATATATTTTGAAATTATAAAAGAACTTGTCCTAGGAAATGAAAAGGGAGTAATTTCAAATGCCAATTGAATAACTGACCTTTCCTCACTATTTTCACTTGCTTCATCATCATCATCACTAGAGTCATCATTTTCTCCTGATGATAAATCAGATACATTTTCTTCCAACATTTTCTCATACTCATCAGAATCAAAAGCATATGAACTATCACTCTCATCATCTGACTCTTCTCCCATCTTAATAAAGTCTGCAGCTGGTTTCACACCAGCAATCTTTAGCTTTTGTTCTTTTTCTTTTTGCTGTTTCTCATTAACTTTAATGGGCACTTTTTCCTTCTTATTTACTTTCGGTACATTTTCTTTCTTGGCTTCAACAGATTTGCCCTTCTTATCAATATCTGCTACTTTATTTTCTTTTTCATTTTGCTTATTCTTTCCTTTAGCTTGTTGCTTCTTATTTTGCACTTTCTCATTTTTGAGCTCAATTTTAACTTCTGTCTCTTCTTGTTTGCCTTTTTTACCTTTTTTAGGTATACTTTCTTCTTTTTTAATCATATTAGTATCATCTGTTTCTTGTTTAATAACCTGATTTAAAAGTGCTTCTGGAATATCAACTGGTGTGAAGAAATCATAATTTATTCCTAATTCACTAAGTTTCTTCTTATTTTTAGTGAAGCTGTAACACACAAAAGGAATAAAGTAAACATAAGATGAGAATCTGACATATTAACTGTATTCTGATCATCTCCAAGAATATTGTCAAAGTACACATTACTTACTTGGACAACAGCTTTTTTGCCTTTTTAAGGTCACCATTTTCATCCTTGTCTTCATTAAATGCCTGAAAACAGTAAGCAGGTACTAAGTCAAAGCTCTTTCACAAATCAATATCTTAATTTCTATAGACCTTTTTAATATCAAGTATGAATAGAAGTAGAATACCTTTCTCAATTTCAATCTTGATTGGCTACCCGGATTGTTGACACTGTTCCAATTTTTTCTGAATGCCTTATGCTTTTGTTTTTCAGGGGGAATGTAGGCAGCTAAAAGAGAGCACTAATTTAATAGATCTTGTTATTAAAATAAAATATATAATTTTCATTTTATAGTATTTCATCAAAGTTTCAACAATTAAAGCTCAAAATGAAAGCACAACAAAAAACCATTAAATAAAAAGAGACCTTACCTTTGATTAACCTCTTCCCCATAAGATAGTTGTTCATAGTTTCAGCAACAATTTGACCAACAGCTGGTTCCTTAAACTCCACAAAGGCAAAACCCTTGGAGTTTCCAGTGCGTTTTGACCTGATCACTCTAACATTGGTAACCACACCAAACTGCTTAAAGTATTGTGTCATTTGATGCTGGAAGTTTAGATATAAAGTATGATCATTTTAAATATTTGTACAAAAAAGATATTATTATCAGTAGCATTTATGGTCGTGGTCACAGCTTAATATCGTACTGGAAGCTACTCCACAGTTTTCCATAAGTTAGCTGCTCGTCCATTTAAAAACTAAAGCTAACCTCATAAAATCCATGTGGAATATGTGATAAATAAACCAGCCCTCTTTCCTTGCGCCTCTTCTTTTTATTAATTTTGCCATGCTTTATTTTCATACTAAACGGCTTTACAGGTTTGATCGTTTCATCTTTCTTCTGAACTTCTGACTTCCCTTCATTTTTCTGTAAGTAAATAAATTATTGATCTCGATGTACCAGAACATAACCCTACTGACAAACAAAACAATACATACCTTTATTAGCTTTTTGATGCCCCTTATTGATTTTACAAACTTCTTCTGTTTCTTAGAATCTAACGCTACGTTTTCTTCCATAATAATTACTTAATGTATTCTATATTTTTGTTAAAATACAGCACTACCGTACAGGCTTGCGTCTCGCGTGCTCGACAAGTGTCAAACTGTCAAGTGTCAAGTAGTGGTCAAGTGACATTAGTCATACTGATGTCAGATGTGATTTAGTGTAGATTATGGGGTGTAGAAAGAAAGGAGGACCATCTTGTATGGGGGATTAGTCGAAAAAGTGTCCACTTGTATACAGCAAATTATGGTTCGAAAACTCACCGAACTAGCGCTAGTGTAGCAAGTGGAAATGATATGAATGTAGCAGCAGAGTGAAGTGTGCTGAGTTGAAAAATTGTTTTTTTATGCAATTTCGTTGATACATTTTTGTTATTTTAATGATTTTATTGTTGTTAATACAAAAAGAACAAATATAGACGCAATGGGAAAACTTTGTTCAGTGAAAAGTTGTCCAAGTGGACGAAAATTTTAAAGTAAAGGAATTGATACGTCTCAACCTTGATCTTTTTTTCGACCAACAGTATGTATAATCAATTTTTATTAACTATTTAAATTTTCTTTCTTTTTTTAATTAAGTAACCTACTCTTATAATTTGTGGCGCTCTTTTTAAAATTCTTCCACTTGCTACTACAGCGCCACCTTAATTTGCTCCCTTTCAATAGACACTTTTTAATACACTGAGATGGTCCTCCTTTCTTTCTATACTCCATAGTGTAGATGTTAAAAATTAATCGATTTAAAAAAAATCTAACATTAATTTATACAAAATGATGGGCAATTATTATTAAAAAAAACTAATTTTTTAGGTGGTCCCTTTTTCGGTTTTTTCTACTAGTACCTAAATAATAACAAGGCAACACCGCTACCCAGTTCATTTGATCAGTGGGGGGGGGGTGTTTTCTTGGGTCATGGTCGTAAGAAATGCGACATCAACTACACCTTATTCACAACTGAGCTCTAAAACTTTTGCGTTACCGTAGTGTTAATTTTAATTTTGGCCGACCTCTCAATTTTACACTACACTACAATATTGACGCCTTGGGCGCGAAATCGTTATTTAAATATTTATTAAATAATAAAATATAAAAAATAAATTCTAAATATTTTAGAAAAACTATTGATATCTTAATAAAATTTGGTTTTTATATAATCGATTTTCTTACCGTAAGGTCATATGACACATCCCTAATCCAATGACATTGTTGACACAACCAACAGCAACACTGAAAAACCCAATACTTCCAGCTATTAAAACTTTTGCTTAAAAAATGCTATCGTAGGAGATATTTAGGTGTAAATTGTAAATTTTCGCCGAATCCACCACATATTTACACCAAAATCTTGTGAAAAACTATTTTTTTTATTACTTTGCGCCCAGTGCAGCCCGCTTTTCCTTAAAGTCAAACAATTTGAGAAAAAAAGTTTGACGTCCAAGGCTGAACGATGAGCTTATTTGGCTAAATAAATGGCAATATCAACTATGTTGGTTTGTCAACAATATTGATTATTATTTTACGGCCCTGGAACATTGACCTCGGAAGTCAGTGGCCCTGGAAGTATTGGTTCTAGTGTTGTCTATCGATAGTCTATCGATAGTATCGATATTATCAATAGTATCGACACTATTGATGGTATAATACAGGGCAATAGTATTGAATACAAAAATAGTATCGATACTATCGAAGACCAACAAATGTTTAGGTTGATAGTATCGTTGTACTAAATAATTAAAACTATCAATACTATTGACAGTTTGTAAAACTATCGATAGTATTAAACCATCGATAGTTTAATAACGATACTATCGATATACTATCGATAGTATTAGTTAATTTGTGATATCGATAGTATCGATACAATCGATAGCACTATCGATATTGTTACTAGTTTTCGAGGTCATCTATCGATAGTGAAACTATCGATAGTTTTGCAACTCTAATTGGTTCGTCTAAGTTGTCAGCTTCGAGCTAGTTGTCAGTGTTGCTGTTGGTTGTGTCACTTTAGTGATGGGCGAATGCGAATGATCATTCTAAAGGGTAGTCATTCGAATTATTCGATTGCAGAAAAGAGCTATTCGAATTTATTCGAATGAAAAAAAAATCGAATGAAAATTATACTAATATTATAAATGCGCAAGTTGTGTGAGTGTGTAAATGGTGTGTGAATGTTTGTTACAACTATCTTTTAAAACTCTTTCATGCTGTCAATCAACTGTCTATTATTTATTATTTATATTTTATTATTAATTGCCAATTGTCCAATATTTTCTATTTATATTAGTTTTAAATATTATATAAAATAAAAGTAGGAACATTTTGGTTTGACAATATCTTATTGTACAGTCGCCAGCAGGTCAAGGTATACAAACCTGTCAAATTTCTCCAAATTATTTTAAACCTTATAAATTGTTGTTTAAAGTTCAAAATCAACTGAAAAAATTAGACATTTTGTGGTAACTTGATGTGCTGGCCACCGTACAGACAACAACGACAAGTCATATTGTTATCAATAAAGATAAAAAAATATGGGTCCACTGCTACCAAATGAAAATAAATAAAATAAAACAACATAATTTGATTATTATTAATTGAATCCCAGTTAAGAACTCGTTAAAAATTTGATTAAACGATATTATATTATTATAATCAACAATTTTCTATTTTTTCTATAGTTATTTACAACCATAAATTACTTAAAATTTTATAGCACAACTGAAAAATGAAATAAAACAATTACGTTTGAAGACTGTTCATCAAAATCATTCATTCAAATAGGTAATTAATTCGATTGTTTATTTTTGAAACAATCACCATCACTAGTCAACTTATGTCACTAAGTTAGGGATGTGTCATGTGACCTTACGGTAAAAAAATCGATTAACGAAAAATTGAATTTATTTCTTTATCAAAAATGATTATAAAAATCTATCTTTATCTAATCAATTATTTAGAAAGAAAAAAAAAACGATCTTTGCTACGTTTGCGAAAAGCCAAGCGAAAATTGAGTATCGCGATTCGCGCCCAACCCTTTTATTCTCATTTCATTACAGAATATACTATAAAAAGTCTTTTATAATTAGGGATGTGACTTTACGGTAAAAAATCGATTATTTAAAAATCGATTTTTGAATTAATAAAAATCGATTTTTAATGAAATAATAATCGATTTTTCTACAAAAATCGATTTTTTTGATATAGCAATGTATGTTATCTACAGACAGACAGACAGACCTTTCACATGTAAATAAAATAAATCTTTACCGTATTTTTCTTTTTAATTACATTTAGACACCAAATTCGTGTATTCTATTTTAAATTATTATCAGATTTGTATACGAACATCGAGTCCGCTCGCCCGTACAAAATACGGATCAATCAAGCGATAAATCCGAATTCTTGTCGATAAATAATTTAGTGATGTTACCTTTAACTTTGAACCAAACGCGTAAGCTTCATAAATTTTACGGCGCTTTCGACCTTTCTTATTAGCGAGAGCCTTAATTTCAAGAGCGTTTTAGCGCTGCATGTTTCTTCGTCTGGTTAGACGGCTATTTGCTGTTCCAGCGCTGTGCAAGGCTTCTACGAACGAACCCCCCCCCCCCCTGAAATGAATAGCGGGTAGCGGTGTTTCTAATTTTTAATAGATGCCAGTAGAAAAAAATCGAAAAAGGGGACGCTTAAAATGTAAAAATCGATTAATAAATACTCGATTTTTATAAAAATAATAATTGCTCATAAAATCTCCATTTTTATGAAATAATAATCGATTATTTTTTGACATCCCTCCCTATTTATAATTATTTTATGCTTAGCTTAGCTTACGCATACGTTCCGAAAAAAGAAAATAAAGTTACTATCTCTAAATCTATCTATCATAACCATTTTATTTATGTATCAATTTATCATCTGATCTGTTAGTTATGTTTAGTAATATAATTATTGTACATTGGTTTGGTACATATTTTTCTTTTTTCGCATCATAATCTAAATTAGGCCAGTTTCATGAAAATCAAACGTTATAATAGCGTCCTACCAAGGCTATGAATTTACTACAGTTACAATAATTTTAATATTTCTATCAAAATGTCGTCTGCCGGCAACCTCAATCAATACATACAATTCGTCGAACGTGTGTTTAGAACCGCTCAAGGGACTCTTCTGGCGCGTTTGCTGTCTCTTCGTGACGAACATGTTATGAATAGAAATCTGCGGTCGAGTGATATCGCTAGTCTTGTGGAAGGAAACTGTGTCTCTCCTCTGGATGAAATCATCATCAGCCATCTATTATGTGTGAGAGTAAGTGAATACATTAACATTTACAAATACATAACAGGTATATTAAATCTTTGGCATGTTTTCATGTAGTCGTTTTACCATATCACATTATATGGGTGCGGGAGACCAATGATTTTTCTATTGTACCTATATATTTTTTTTGTTTTTTGCATATCATAACCCTACCTTAGGCAGAGGCATATAAATGTAACCTACAGTTCATAGCTGTTTTAGTTCCCATGTAAGAAGAGGTTAATGGCAATAAGCTCAGACCAAGCATAAGTCTTAACACAGAGCTGTTGCAGAGCCCGTCAAACATCTTGAACAAAAATGGAATGAGATGGCTAGCACAATTAAGTATGACAGTTCATATGCATCATTTGCCATCTCCTTCATTTATTTTTCAAGATAATTTCTGCCTTCATTACTAAGAATTTAATAGTAAAATCCAGAACCTCTAGCTTAGCAAATTTATGGTTATTTTTATTTTTTCAGTCACTCTATATGAAAGATTATGTAGAGGCTTACAACCATCAAAGTGCCTGTGTGGCATCGGTGGTGAAGCTACTACAAGCCCAGAAGGAGATGAACTGGGGCCTGCAGTTGATGTATACTGTGTGCTTAGACCTGAGACTTGTTGCACAGAAAGCCGAAGCTTGCAGCCGTTAGTATTCTTAATTATTAAATTCAAATTCAATATAGTTTTATTTCAGACCAAGGGATCCATATAATGTGTTAGTATGAGCTTAGCCTATGTTAGTAACTAATGACAATAACTTAAAAATACAATAAAATTAAAGCACTGATATCATCTTCTTTAGTGATTTCTACAATTTAATGGGCAAAGTATTTGCTGCAAATGTACAAATAAGTTTTTTTTTTAGGTTTCTAAGATTCGCTTGATTTTTTTTGTTAGGACTAATATTTTATTACAAAGTTTTGTAGCATCACTTGGTGATTATAGAAATAAGCATAAAAATCACTATCTGTGTATATTAAAAATATAATACCCATATTTGTTTGGGTGCACTACCAGATTTTCAATTAAATTCAGAACATAGATATAAATCAATTATTAACAAATTTTGTGCATGTCATGCATCGCTAATAGTCATTTTATTTTATTTTTTCAGCTCAAAGCAATGGCAAGATCCTTGAAAAAGCTGCTGAAAGTCTGCTGGCCTGCTTTAGGGTTTGTGCTGCAGATAACCGCTCATCAGATGCTGACACAAAGAGATTAGGAATGTTGACTCTAGTAAACCAGCTCCTCAAAGTGTACTTCAGAATTAATAAGCTTCATTTATGCAAACCATTGATAAGAGCTATTGATTCCTCACCTTTCAGGGATCAGTTTCCACTAGCACAACAAATTACATACAGATATTTTGTTGGCCGCAAAGCTATGTTTGATTCAGACTACAGATCTGCAGATGAGTTTCTGTCATTCGCATTCCAAAACTGCCATCGGAAAAGCATCAAGAACAAGCGACTTATTCTTACTTACTTAGTACCTGTAAAAATGCTTCTAGGCTTTATGCCTGCAATGCAATTGCTGCTAAAGTATGACTTGATGCAGTTTTGGGATCTTGTTTCTGCTGTGAAAAATGGTGATTTAAGAGGCATAGACCGGGTTATGGAAGAACATGAAAGCTTCTTTATAAGAGCAGGCATATACTTGATAGTTGAGAAACTCAAGATCACCGCATACAGGAATTTATTTAGGAAAGTTTATGTAGCAGAAAATACTCATCAAATTGATATAGCAAGCTTCCAAGCAGCTCTGCAAATAATGGGACAGGATGATGTAGATTCTGATGAAACTCAGTGTATAGTAGCAAACTTAATATTTGATGGTAAAATTAAAGGATACATATCATACCAACATAAGAAAGTTGTTGTGAGTAAGCAGAATGCATTTCCACCTTTATCTAGTTTATATTAGTATAGAGAGGGCCCTATCAAGGTGGAGCAAGATTCAGATTAAATATGCTGAAAGCTACAAAACAATGTCAAAGATACAACAATGCATATACACAAGCAAACAACATTCTGTAGAGCTATTCATTGGCTCCAGCCAACAGAGTACAGGGATCCATTCATATTAGGGGCTGTCCATTAATCACGTGATGTTTTTTTTTTGGCATTTTAGGTACCTACAAAAATCTTAATTTTTTTTTAAATTTGCGGCGCGTATGCCGAGAAAATATATACACGTGATATATTACTACACCCCCCCACCCCTTTCGAGCCTCACGTGATTAATGGACAGCCCCTTGCAGCTCTCCGCGCTACAGTATACCCTGTGTCATCTATGACATTGTTTTGAGGAATATTGCTTATCTCGTTTAATTCAGGGCCTATTAGATTTAAAATAGTTCTATACCTGAGGAGCACGACACTAACTCCGTTTTTTACGATTTTGAGTTATTTACACTATCCTATTGTATGTGTCGTTCTCTACAAAACCATAATACTGTAACTAATAAAATCAACTATTTCAGAGTTTCGAATTTGTATTTTAATGTATGTCTGGGAAACATTTTAAAGCATAATATTTTTTGATTAATCGCGAAATTTATTGGTTCATTCGTAAAAAACGGAATTACAGTGTTATTCTTCTCAGGTACCTACAGAGTTTAGATTTTGTAAGTTTTTTACGATAATAATAATAATTATGCTGTGAAGTGAAAAAGAAAACAGACAAAAACAAAATGAACATTTATAGATGGATTATACAAATTGGTGACATTCTAGTTTGAAGGAACAGTTCACTGGTGAATAATAAAGTTAAGTGATTTCTTGAATAGATAAGCAAGCCTACTTTTGTTTTACGAGGTCACTTTGCTACAAATCTCATTAATTTGGGTAATATACTCGATAATTAAATTGAGTGTTCTTGTTATAAGTGAATAATAACGAATCCACAGTTCTTAAATAAAATTAAAGATATGGGTGGTTAGTTTTAGTGTTATTGTTTGGTAAAACCAAAGTAGGCTTAGGTAAATTCTGTGTTGAATTCTGTTTGTATTGAATAGTGTAAACTTTATAGTTATTTGATATAATGATACGAAATATTATTATTGTATATGTCCGAACTATGTGAAATCTGTAACCGTACGTATGTTGTGACAATACTACACATTTTCAGGAAACATGAATGAGTACACACAACAAATTTCTGTTTCTTTTCACCCCAAAACCAAATACTATTTTTGACTTGAATATGCAAGCATAAGACGTACCAATTTGCTATCATATTCATTTGTAAATAAAAGTCCAACGACATTAAAACATTTTTTATTAAATCCACAATATATTTCAAAGAATAATATAAATATAATAAATTTTGCTAACCACTAATATAACATTACCGACAATGCTGAATAATTATATAGTGTTTTAAGTCTTACAGTTCTAGAACGTGTTTTATTGTGATTTTAAATGGAAAGTTACAGTTTCTTCTAAACTATACACACAGTCACTTATAATTTATAAGATTTGGTATGTAGTTGAAAGTTGAAAGCAATATGCAATTTTGTGTTTCCCCTTCTTTATATGAACAATAAATTCACCTACTTGTTGACTCGCGTGCTATTTTGATCTTATAAGATGGAATGCAGGGCATTCAAATAAAGTCGCGTATTGCAGGACGTGTTATATTTTTTTTTATAAATTACTGTTCTGTAGACCTAAAGGATAGTATCGACTACCGATGGATTTCTAAGGAGGTGTTCCCACGTTTCGCAAGTCTGAGCGTCACTCGATTTTTTTCCGGTGCAGCGGCGCTCGTCTGTGGCGTATGAGACTGCACAGTCAGGCGTGATTCTGACATTATTCAGACAGTAGAAGGATCACACAATAACATTATTTACTAGTTTTTTTTTCTGAACTGACAACTAGAAAATTGTTCCAATAATAAGATATGTTCCTTTATATTGATATGCATTTTCTGTGCTTAATTCGGTAATGTATTGATGTTAGCTCGAAATTTCCTGTATTTCGAAACACAAAACTGCACATTAAAATAGTAGATCGATACCCACCCTTTTCACCGCCACGGACATGCATCTATAACTGACACGAGAACTTTATATTATTACAAATACATAGTAGGCAAAGTAACAAATTATGTAAATAACATGAAGCTTTTATTACTAAAATAAATAGGAGATAAAAAGGTGACTGACTTTGGGTGCATTTATTTGTGCGTAGCGTGGCGGCAAAAGGGTTAGAAAATTTGTAGAAAAATACGCAGGATTATTATTCTAACTATTAAATATATTTTTTCAATATTATCTTACATTTAGCACTTAGGTTCATCTACAATAATAAATCAAGCTAAATGAGAATGTCTTACAAGCAAAGCTAACGAATATTTTTGCCTTTAAATTATGTAGATACTTTATAATTTAATTGATGTACTATATTATGATACTGTTATAAGTCTCTTGGGGTATACAATAAAGGATTTAGACTCGACTCTACGAAAATGAAATAGTCTTTTAGACTTTGACATCAAAGAGCAAGGTAGAGTTCGTCATCGGGTTTAATTCTCTGCCGATCATAGGCCTCTCTCCATAAATATATTATGACATTGTCTTCGCTTTACCTAATAATTTCTGGCTAACTTTTAGTTAACCAATTATAATAACTTTTTCAGGTTCATTGGAATTACAAAATTGATTTTTCACTTATATTTATTATCATGTATCATTATACTAATTTACAACAATATTGGCTTTTAAAATATAAGAGATCAGGGAAATATACATTAATTCACTCCAGGATTTTTACACTATTTTAAGTTGATATAAATATGAATGGGAAGATTGGTTAGAATATCGAACAATAAATGCGAGAAATAGGTAGGTATATAAGAAATATCTAAATACATATTAGGGTACGTGCCCATTGTGGGATTAAAAGTAGGTTTTTAACTTACGAAGATACGACACTGCGTACAAAATCTAACAATACAAAATATTTTTAGAGATTTTCTCACTACAGAAGATATAGGTACCTACTGTTTTTGGATTTTTTTATGAAATTTACTTACAACTAAATATTTAGCGCAGTTTACAAACAATTAATCAATCCCTCATGATATACACATGGTATTGATTTGTTATTGAAATGACATTATAGACACGTACCTACAATTCAAAGACGTGAAGGCATATTCTCTCAAAGCTTTTCTTAATTTAGAAAGTGTCATATCTTCGTAGTTGTTCGTAGATGTCCATTAGTTTATTTTCTCTCTGGGAAACCCAAAGAGTGTAGCGGTTGTCCTTTAAGAAGTTCGTCCTTGTATACGGAAAGTATGGCCCGGGACAGGTTTGGCTTGGCTGGACTGGCCTCGAAGAATTGCCCCATTCGACTGTGAACAATTTATAAGACCATAATAAATTATTAAATAATTAATAATTAATATAATAAATGTGAAAGTCTGGATGGATGTTTGTTGCTCAGTCACTCCAAAAGTACTGAACGGATTTGTATGAAATGTGGCGGCACACATTTACGTAGACGAAGTCGTGGGCGGAAGCTAGTTATTAAATGGCAATGATGTGAATTAATAATAAAAAATCCTATAGACGTACACTATGTTCACCTGTATCGGAAGTGCGATTAGAAACATATAGAAATATTTTTTCTATACAGAAATCGAACTCGTAACCGGTAGTACAGTTCCAATAATTATTAATTGCAATTGCTCTTTCAGCCACGCTAATGAAGCCGCCCTACTATTATGTGCTCTAGTTCAAAAGCTAACCTCAAAAGTAATAATACGTATATTTTTTATTGCAATTGAAATTAGTTTTACTTCAAACTTACTTCGTTATAGATTTGTTATTTTTTCTTTTGTAGGTATGCTAATTTGTCCACTACATCTTTATTCTAAAGTAAATGGATAAAATGTTTGCCTATTAGCTGGGTTAGCGCCCATTGCGTCGCGTGGTGATAGCAGCTCTGGATGATCACTGATCGTGTCTGTCAGGGCCGCAATCATCAAATCTGTAAGAACAAGAAACTTATTAGAATGTGAAGACTCGAAGCCACTCGAGAGTCAGTCCTACCTCACGGAAAAATAATTGTAACTTTAATTTTTTAATAAATATTTCACGAAAAACCTTTGAGATGGATTTTCTTAATTGTGCCATTGCTTGGTAATGTCATACCTAGACCTACATTGTTTTGTATTCGGAATGGATTATAACTAACACATAGTGTGGGTAGAATTGATTTGATTTTACTGAAATCTACCCGCATTCTATTTATTGTTTTGATAAGGTTGAGGCATCACTGGGTGGAGTGCAAAAAGAAACGCCATGGACTTTGGTCGTTCTCTAAAATTCTAGGAACTCGAAGATCTTTCATCATGGTGAATCATCAAAGTTTTGTACTGTCTCCCGCGTGTATCACTGATGTGACCTGTAATCTGTGCTATTAGTGTCCTATCCACTCATCCCGCGACATTGTTTGAACTGTGGTTTGAACAAAATTGCTGTGATGTGTTCGGTGAACCGTGGTGGTAAACTTTAGGCCACGCGGCGCTGGGTTCACTGGCTACGGAGTACCCATGACAAGGTAGGTAGACTCCAATATCTTTACCTTAAGTATTAGAGACATAACTTCTCAGGACAAAACCCAATCTTGTTTCAACCTATAGGTACATGTGTTAAGTGAATTACCTACGTAAATACCTACATACTTAAGTACCTATCATAATTTAATATCGATATTGATATTAAATCGAAAACGAAGTCGCCTGATGATTTTTGATCTGAAGAAACCAATACTTAGGTATTCATCATTGCAATTCAAACAAAATATAAAAACGTGAGGATAACCACTACAATACTATAAGGTCCTATTAATTGACACTGCGATTCACGTTGAAGCCATGATTTATCATTCTTGAATACAACATACCAAGGACTTTCTTCTCGATGGTACGTGACAGTTGTCCCCTCTCTGCTTGCATCTCCAGGAATGCCATGAACCGTCGCGTAGCCGACCGCGCTGAGGCCGGGTCTCGTGATAAAGATTGAGAAAACATCATCTGGAAATAAGGCCTGGTTTCAGTTCATTACACGGAAGTCAGCTGGTTAATTGTCTAGAACCTTCCTAAAATGAGATAACTTGTGAGTAGATAGGTATACTTAATATTTAGGCAGATAATAAGTTGAGTAGATAATATTTGGGCGAGGGACCGATTTTTGGTCTGTTTCGCTTGTCGTAGCGATAAAAATAGCATAATATTATTATGTCGTGTCCGCGTGGCGTTGTCAATATGTAACGGTGGGTTGAGTACTTCTCCTAGTGAGCACGCGATGTATAGGAAGACATACCTAATAGCAAAATAGGTAGATTATATCATGAAGTGTGTTAGAAAGAAAGAAAATCAGTGCGAAACTGGTGTAAAAGAGTACCTTATACTTAGCTATATCGGTAACATCGGTTTTCCGAGAGATAACTCTACCTTCCTAATTCCTGAAGAAGTCGCGCAATGACTCCGCGAACTGATAGCTATGGTCATTACCTATGTTTTCGTGGATGTCCTATTTTGCTGTAATAGCTACCAACCTTGGCCAGCTGATATATGATCTCCTCTAGCGTGTATTCATTGTAAGGAATATTGGTCGGCTTCAGTTTGTCCATAATCTCTTCATACTCCTCGTCGGGGAAGACCGGGGCATCACGATCATAGTCTTGTGCACCTGAAACTAATTAAAGTCAGTATAATCTTATATCAAAGATGATGAAGAATGGGAATGAGTGTTAACTTATGTTTATGCACTATTTAAGGTGTAGTGGGAACAGATAACTACGTGTAGGTATTTGAATGTTAGCAATGATAATATTTAGTAGACAATTTAAAAAAAGTTTAGACTTTTTTGTGCGATTAATAAGAATACGGGAAAGCGGGATGGCCGGAATGCTAACAATCAAAAAATCTAGTTATGTTAACGACCAGCAAAATGTTGTGAACTCTTCCCTGTGAAAGAACCCTCTTCGTCATTAGGCAAATAGTTTGGTGTGATTTATAAATGCAATCAGAAGTTTCTCCTTCCGTAACTATCAATGTAAAAGATGATGAATATTAACATAATAAAACAATACAATGAATTGTTTTTGACTATTAAGTTCCCAGGTACTCACTGATAATGTTGGCCTGCAGCATAGGGTCGTAGGTTCTCTTAACTGGTTCGGGTCGCAGTTCACTGGTTATTGGCAACGCCGGCACTGGCGACAAATTGTTGCTCAACTCCCAGTTCTTGTTGGCAATACTTCGAATGATGTCGGGGCTGCTGCCGAACGGGAACGCCTGTAAAGCTGGACTGCGGTACTGGTATTCCTAGAAAGAATAAATAAATCATACATAGTTCCAGCTTTCCATTAATTGTACGTACGTATATAGTAGATCACATACTTTTAAATGCATTTTTACTATATTGCTCTTTCTTTAAAGCAAGGGCTAATCAATTTATAATATAGGTATTTCTTTCTATATTTGGCATTAAATCTAAAAATCTAAGTATCTTAAAAAATAACGAGGTAGTTTCATTTACAAGGCGCCATGCCTGAAGTATATCTACTAATTTTGCTCTTATGTGATCCGTCATTACTATTATCTATTCCGTGTCAGGGCCGTTTTAATACAGTTGTGTTGGTGTGAGTTGTGATCACAACATACGCAGAATATAGGTACAACAAAATCTGTAGTACCTATTAAGAACGGCCACCCATCCAGATTCGTATACTGCGGTAAATACTGCTTAACTTTGTAGATCGCTTGATCAGCTTTACCAATCACTATTTGTAAAGCTTAGTTAGGTAAAGAACTACACTTAGTTCAAAAACATAACTCACTGACCGGCATTACTATAACATAGGTACTTTGATTTGTGTTATACTAGTCAACAAACACTAAATAATCTAAGCCGTTTCTACTTTATGAACTACAAGTAACACTTTTATGAACACTTCAGATTCATCAACACTCCGGCGAAAATCCCGAATGTAACACATGGGTATTATAGGGACATAAAAACAGAGCATTTACGCCCGGAACGACGTGAAAACTAAATGAAATCCTTTATGGCTACCACTTCTTTTTTAGTGTCACTGTTTCGGTAATAAATTTTATCAAGACAGTTAATATCATAGCAAGTGATTATGAAAGACTTTTGGTACCTACACGCTGCACGCTGATAACGTGATCCTTTCGTCACAGACGGCAGCAGTTAGGAACCATAGAAAGCCATGCAGTGGGACTCCATAGGTTAGTAAATAGGCTATAGTTTTCTTGAATTCCGAAAGCCTAATAACAAAGTTTTCGAATAATATACATTTATAAATCCAGCTCATACTACGAATATGCTACGCTTCGTAGACATTTCGTAGCACTATGCTACGCCGACTACGAGATCTCGTAGCGCTTTAAGTTAACGATGAAATAGCTTTCGGGCTTACGTGATTTTAAATATTTAACACATTCAGAAACAATATTTGTTGATGAGTTTTAATAGTGATTTTAATGAATTTTAAAATCTCTTATTTAATTAATTAAAAACGGTATAGGTACTTAGTAATGTTTAACTGGAAAATCATGACTGTTGATTAGTTTGCCTAGTGAAAGTGTTTAAAAATAATGCCCTAGTTTTCGTGTCGGAAACATGCACAACAATGTAGACATAGCCCAGCTGAGAATTGCGATTGTAACTATACAACGTATACCATTATTAACGCACACCCTGCAAGTATTTTGTTCAGAATAAGCTACACAATCGATTTCAGTCATATTTAATGTAGGTATTTTTTTTATCTAAAATCATTAAATAACAGCATTAATTGCACCCTTGTGCTGAACAGTCGAAACAAAGGAAAATGAAACGCGAGTCATTGAAATAGGACATTAAAATGCAATTTGAGAATAAATTCCGTCATTAGATACAAAAAGTAAAAAAAAAACTAATTCTTCACAAAAATAGCGAAACATTACGTATAAGTATTTATAAATATAATATATTATTCTGGTGTGCGTTAATTATAAGCTAGCATGGTAATATGGAGCTCCATACGATAGAAAAGCCAGTTCCAATAATCTTATTGCGTGTCTCAAAATAACTCGAACACGAATAGTATAATTAATATTTTATAAATATCTTCGAATAACATCTCGATTTTGAACTCTGTTGCTTTAAAGGACGAAAGTACAACGCAATTATTAAATGGTTTCTCTCTAACCTCAGTAAATAACGTGTTTTTGAACAATGAATGATGATAAACAACACTATTTTGTACTTCCGAAGATTCATTTTACAATTTTCCAACACTGTTTTCTTACCGCACACGTTGCCGCAGCGTTGGTTGACTGACATTTAATTACAGTTTTTGAGCTTAAGTCTATAAATAAACGTGCTTCGTGTCAGCACTGAATGGGATTTTTATATCATTAATCTCAATCAAACAGTTATAAAAGGTTATGCCGGCCGTTCAAAAAATAAATGTTTTTTTTTTGTATTGTGTATAAATACGCGAAAATAAAAATAAAATAACCGATAATATGGAAGTGCATTAATTATTATATATCTATTGACAAGCCTAGGTACAGAAATACAGCCAGCCAGGATCCAGCTAGGGCAAAATGTAACAAGCTTGTACATTTAATTAATTTAGAGAAAATTATGTTTAAAGCAAATCTTATGCGTGTGGGCTGCTTCAATTTTATTTTATGTCTCCGTTGAATAATTTAGGTTGTTTTTCTTTGATCAATCTATGTTGGGGACCAGTTTTAGGAGAGAAATGAAGAACGCACTCCAACCAGTCGTAATGAAAAATTGTATTGACAACTAATTCGATTTGGGTACAATGAAAGTTTTTAACGCTAAGCCGTGTCGCTTCGTGAGTAGTCGTGCGAATGAATCATCGCGGTGCATGACGAGGCGCGGTCAGCTGTTCCCCCACTTGCGTTGTCTCCTTCTAACTTGCAGCGCGAACATACTCCCCGCCCTGGAAGCCCTCGGTTCCAGCAACATCAGAAGAAGACATCTCAACCGGTAGAGGACATATCTTTGAGAATGAACGCTGCAGCTCTCCAGCGGCCGTACGGATTCTTGCAACTCGTGACACTCCATCTCGTCCAGTATAGACTTGTTCTATTCGTCCCAGGCGCCATTTTAATGGAGGCACGTTGTCGTCCTTAATGAGAACAAGCCGGTTAACAGTGACGTCACTCTTGTTGATTTTCCATTTCGTTCTAGTCTGCAGCTCGCTGATGTATTCTTTAGACCAACGTGCCCAAAAGTGTTGACGCATCTGTTCTATACGGTCGTAACGTGGTAGACGATTGATAGCTACATCGCTGATGTCATCGCAGGCTGGTGCTGTGAGTGGACGCCCAATCAGGAAATGTGCAGGTGTCAATGCTTGAAGATCGTTCGGATCTGCAGACAGAGGTGTTAGCGGACGGGAGTTCAGGACAGCCTCGGTCTGTACCAATACCGTGTCAAACTCTTCAAACGTGAGATTAGAGTTCCCTACCACGCGTCTCAAATGGTACTTACAAGACCTCACTCCCGCTTCCCACAAGCCACCAAAATGAGGGGAATATGGGGGGATAAATTTAAATGAAATATTGTCTAAAGCGACTTTCTCAATTATAGGTTTGAGTTTTTTGCAAAAAAATCACGTAGTTCGTTAGCCGCTCCGACATAATTTTTCCCATTATCGGAATATATTTCGGATGGCTTGCCCCTCCGAGATATAAACCTTTTAAGACAGAGGAGATATCCTTCTGTTGATAAGTTAGTGACCAACTCAAGGTGAACTGCCCGAGTGGCAAAGCAAATAAATAAACAAATGTAACATTTTATCAACCTGGAACCTCTTCCTTGGCGACTCAAAATGTAAACTGGACCACAGTAGTCAGTACCCGTACGAAGAAACGGGAACCCAGGCATCATACGTTCCGGTGGTAGGTTACCCATAATTGGGCTAAACGTTTTCCCAATCAACCTAACACATCTAATGCATTTATGAACGACTGAACGTGCCAAATTTCTACCACCTCGGGGCCACCATTTTTCGCGAATGGTTGAAAGTAATAGTTGAGGGCCAGCGTGACACAAATATTTATGCTTGTATTGAAATAAAAGATTTGTGAATATGTGTTTACTGCACAAAAGAATAGGGTACTTTTTATCATAAGTAAACTCATTAGAGTTACCTAACCTACCTCCTACTCTTATTAATAAATCGTTACTAAAGAATAAATTAAGTCCAGACATGTTGCGTGAAAATTTAATATTTTGTGCTTTATTTAATAAGCTATTGTATTCTTGCGGAAATGAATCGATTTGGGACAAACGCGCAAGTAAAATAGTGGATTCACGTAATTCATATACTGATAACGGTCCACTTTTACGATTTGTTTTATAACGAATATTATGAATGAAGCGCAACATATACGCAGCTGTCCTGGACATTCTTTGAAAAGATGAAAATCGATCAAAATGAAATAAACCACTTAATGAATCCGACACAACGGTATGTGATCTTAATTCTGGTAAAATGTCCAATGAGATTTCTGAATTGCATTCAAGGTAATTAGCGTCGAGAATGAACCTTGGACCTGTCCACCACAAGTCATTATGAATGAGCTCAGGTAAGTTCACTCCGCGCGATAACAAGTCAGCTGGGTTATGTATACCTTGCACGTGTGACCAAATACACCCAGTAGTTAAATCGTTGATTTCAACTATTCTATTTTGAACGAAGGTTTTCAATAAAGTTGGATGAGTACGCAACCAACCAAGAACAATAGTTGAATCAGTCCAGAATGATATTTTATCAAACGTTAAATTCATTGAATCTATTATTTTTTTGTAAAGACGTGCGCCCACTAACGCACCGCACAGTTCGAGACGAGGTATGCTAACGGGTTTTAAAGGAGCCACTTTACTTTTTGCACATAATAATTTCACCGTAACGTCACCAGATTGTTCACAAATACTGCGTATGTAAACACAGGCCCCGTAAGCGTCCTGCGACGCATCTGTGAATATGTGCAGTTGTAAATGTTTTGCGTACTGTGTTGTTACATGCCGTGGGATACGTACTTCGTGCAGGTGCTGCAAAGAACTTACAATTTTACCAAATGAACTTGCCAACTCAGTAGGGACTGGCTCATCCCAGCTGATTTTATGAAGCCAAAGTTTCTGCATAAGTATTTTAGTGATAATAATGGTAGGCGCTAATAACCCCAGTGGGTCATATACTTGTGATATAATAGAAAGTATTTTTCGTTTAGTAATGTGTGTAACGTCAATACTAGTAGTTAACGTTGATTTAAAATGTAATTGATCACTACGATTACACCAACCTAAACCAAGTGTTTTACATTGCATAGTATTATCGAGTGATAACGATTTAAAGAAATTGTCTGATGGACTTAAATCAAAATTAAATGCCCATTTACGTAATGGGAAGCATCCTGAGTTTAAAATATTTTTTATATTTTCACACAACAACAAAAGTTCTTGTTTCTTGTTATAAGAAAATATCAAATCATCAACGTAAAATGAATTTAATATTAAACGTGAAACCTGCTCATCAGCACAATCTAATGCTAATTGCCGTAAACATCGCATAGCTAGGTACGGCGCTGACGCAGTGCCGTACGTCACAGTGTTTAATTGATAACAACTTAACGGTTCATGTTTGTTTTCACGCCACAAAATCTGTTGTAATTGACGTTGATCGGGTTGTATAAGAACCTGCCGGTACATTTTTTCTACGTCCGCACAAGCTACAAATGCGAACTGTCTAAATCGTAGAAGTATGCCAACTAAATCATTTAATAAAGGCGGACCGATAAACTGCAAGTCATTCAATGATTTACCAGACGACGTTTGAGCGCCCGCGTCAAATACAACTCGTAATTTTGTGGTAGTACTTTCACGTTGGACGCAATGATGCGGTAGGAAGTAATACGGTGAGGTGTATGTATCAATGCGCGTCATGTGCCCTAAAGCCAAATATTCCCTCAAAAAATCTGAATACATACGTTTCAATTCCGGAGAACGATCTAACTTTCGTTCTAAGGATAGAAACCTATGTTTTGCCATTTCATAGGAATCTCCGAGCAATTCAGCTGATTCGCGCAATGGTATTCGCACCGCAAACCTACCCTCATTGTCGCGAATGGTAGTGGAAGTGAAAAGTTCTTCACAAACTTTTTCATCAGCTGTGAGAATATTATTTGTTGAATTGTTGTTATTTACTTCCTCTATTTCCCAAAATCGTTTTAATTGGTCATTTAGAGTGTTTGTAAATGTACAACAAATCATATTATTGCTAGTGCATTTATTTATGGAATGATTATTACGGAATAACGTGCCCGAAATAATCCATCCTAAATGAGTATTTTGTAAGTAAGGTCCATTCGGTAAACGTATAAGACCGTCTTGTAATAAACTCCAGAATATATCAGCACCAATCAACAGATCAATTTCTGCTGGTGTGTGATATTCTGGGTCCGCAAGTGTAACGTTTTGCGGAATTAGTAACGAGTGAACATCTATGTATGTGTTCGGTAGACTAAACGTAATCTTAGGTAAAACGGAACAATTTAAATGAGTACTAAAATGACTACTCTTCGATCGCATGAGTAGGTCACAAGACTGTTGTGAACGCAGAACAGTATTGCCTACTCCAGTGATAGTGAGTGTGGACTGTATAGGAGATAAACGTAATTTTTTACAAAGTGAATCTGTAATAAAACAGCGTTGGCTGCCGCTATCGAGTAGAGCGCGCGCAACGATACTTATGTTATTATTACAAACCTCAACGAGTGCAGTCGAAAGCAAAACCTGTTCTAATGTGTTAGACTGCACGGCTTGCTTCGGCTCGTTGTAAGGTTTAGATAATGAAGACGCGTTCGCACATGCAAAATCTGTCGCGCTACTAGCGGCGGATGCATCAGTGTGCGTGTACGCAGGAACATAACGAATAGAATTACAACTTGCATTATTATCTAAGTGAATAAGACTATTGTGTTTTTGCGAACATTGCTTACACGGTCCGTACTGACATTCATCTATAGAATGACCAGAACGTAGACAGTTAGCACATATGTCTTTTTCAGAAACGAATTTTAACCTATTTTGTACAGTTAAATTAAGAAAACGAATGCATGAGTATAATGCGTGATTAGCATCACACATAACGCACTTTTGAGTTCGCATGGGCTTCGTTAATGATGAACCTGCACGAGATGTTTGTTTATGTGAAACAAAAGAACGTAATTGTTGGGAAGATTGGGACGTATTTAATGTTGACTTTTTAATAGGATCATTAATGTTTTTATGACCTTGTGCTTGAACCATATCCAAAACGTCTGAACGGTCCTTTAAAAATTGCAACAAGTCATCTAATGTAACTTTTATGGATTCTTTACAAACGGTACTTTTCCTATTTTCCCACTCTTTACTAGTGATAGAATCTAATTTTGTAACAATTAAGTAGATAACTAATGTATCCCAGTATTCAGTGGGTTCACCCATAATCTTTAACGATCTCAAATTTTTTAACACTGAATCAATTAATTTTCTAAGTTGAATAGGTGACTCCTTTGTAATCGTTTGTAATGAGAATAAAGATTTAACGTGATTATTGATGATTAACCTATTGTTATTAAATCTATTGGTCAACAAATCCCAAGCTACCTGATAATTTTCTGAAGTAAATTCTAACGACTTTATAACTTGTAAAGCACTGCCTTTTAAAGAAGAACGTAAATAATGAAATTTTTGAATAGGGTTTATTTCGGTTGCATTATGAATTAACGAAATAAATGTGTCACGATACTCTAGCCAATTTTCAAATGAGCCGTCGAAGGAAGGTAACGAAATAGTGGGTAATTTGATAACGTTATTCGTATTATGAGAACACTTGAGCGGGGCACTTTTTTGCACAATATTATATTTATTAGAAATACACTTTGCTAATGACATAAGTGAATAATATTGAGATTCAATTGATTCTCTAATTTCTAACTGTGATAGCAATTCTGACTCACTAAGAATATCTTCGATTTTACTTTGAATATCTTGAAATTCACTAAAAGCCTGAACAGTGTTAGCCATGCGTAACTCCAGCTCTAAAATTTGTTGTTCTTCTAACGATATTTCCTCTAACGAATTAATGTATTTTCCAAATAAAGTGATTCTACCCCGTAAATTACCCCTTTTCTTATTTAAATCGCGCAAATTGAAATCGTCACTAGGAGATAATGTACAAGGGGATTTAGGTCTTTTTCCTGACTCTAAACTCATTGTGGTGGCTAAGCAGAAAACAAAAAAGAGGTACTTACAAGTATCACTGAGAACGAAGAGACCGACGGATATGTGTCGGCCTACTCACGAGCACTGTAATGAAATTAACACGGTACTAATAACACCTCGAAACCGATCCTTTACCACCCGGGCTAGCCTCTGTATCCTGGGATGTCTCTCGGGCAGCGTAGAACGTAGCAACGTCGGTTGTCGATGTCCGTTATCGTTCGAATTATTTAAACGAAAACCTCCTTAGTTGCTGATGAATCTTGTTGATCCGGCTCGAAGGACCAATGTTGGGGACCAGTTTTAGGAGAGAAATGAAGAACGCACTCCAACCAGTCGTAATGAAAAATTGTATTGACAACTAATTCGATTTGGGTACAATGAAAGTTTTTAACGCTAAGCCGTGTCGCTTCGTGAGTAGTCGTGCGAATGAATCATCGCGGTGCATGACGAGGCGCGGTCAGCTGTTCCCCCACTTGCGTTGTCTCCTTCTAACTTGCAGCGCGAACAATCTATAACTATATATATAATAATGAATCGCTATTTCCCTAGGCCACGAGCACGGTAACTTGAGTAAGACTTAACCAATTACATTCAACTTTTTTTTTTAAGATTTCTTTTACTTTGTAGAAGGCTTTTACGTAAACAAAATTGCGCAGAAATTGGATAATATCAGAAAACGTAACGACTATTTTAACTTCACGCGTTTTATTCATTATACATTCCGGTTCGAATTGAACATTCATAGCTAACTCAGGACGAGGGCTGTCGGGTCAGCTAGTCAAATTATCATTATTCCGATCAAATGCGTGTCACTAACTCATTTTTTACATTTGGTTGGTACATTTTGATATACCTCACTAGGTCCAATTAAAGCGTCGGTTCTATGAAATCGTATAACCAATAAATACGATTCAAAGAGACCCTACAATTTCGCATGTATTCATTCTGTTTCGTCAAGAATTCGCTGAACTAACTAACTATCAAGTTATTAACCGTCGTGGGTGAACACGTGACGAAAGATCGAATAATTCAAAGTCAATCCAATCAAATCAAATCAGTTCCATCAGTAGGTAGATGCTAAGGCTAGCACGTGCGTCTTGTTCGATGAGTGTGGTCGAATCCATTAACTTTGGATTAACTTTGGGTCACGAGACACGCTAGAGATTGACCCAGTTAACGGACTATAACATGGGTAGATTAATTCTAAATAATGTTCGCACTTTAATTAAAGATTACATTAGTTATCAATTTTTTAAGTAACTTATGGAAGTAGGAAAAGGTTCTAATTTCGCCTGTATTTTTGTCGTTTGTCTGTAGTTACACGATAAATCAGGTATCCAAAAAAATTGTAAATAAACTAAAACTAAATTCGTTGATAATTATAATTTTTTTAAAGAAATAAGATCGGAACTCAGTCGGAATAATAAATAGCTTAGGTACACAAATTTTCTTAATTACTTACGCAATAATTAAAGCTGGTTTTATAACAGAGTTCTTAAAGTTATTTTGGCCCTAACTATGGTAACAAGGTCCGATTATCCAGTGATATAATCAATGAAAGAACTTGCCTTATCATACCATCATGCCTTCATTTCCCAGATGTGAATGCAAAACTATTAAGTACACAATAATACATTAAATAACACTTTCTAGCTTTTTTTCCGATCATGTTGAAGTCGGATTTCAGTGTTACCAGATGTGCTGAATATTATTATTTAACACAAAGCGAATGCAACACATGTCTGGGAAATATCAAAAATCCTAACAATAAACTGGTTGTGAGGCTTTTTGGGCTTCTGGCTGCCTTTTACTTTATCTATCGATAACGATAACGATATCTTGTTTGACATTTTAATGTCTGATACAATATGACTCAATGTCAAAACAAAACCAGTTACGATGATGTTTTGAACGCGTAACTTAAAACCTTTTGTCGAGATTTAAATTGTAGGTATCTATTTTTATTCTCGTTACTTGTGTACGAAAGTTTAAATGGGTTTTTGTAGAAGATATCGTAACAACAAATCTATTTCCATTTTCTTACAAAATTTAATTAAAGATAAGGATTAATTTGGCTCTAGGTAAAATAAAGTAACCTTAATTTAAAACTAGTAATTTTTTTGCCATCGTCATAGAGTTCTCTCATATCAGCATTTTAATCGTAGTAACGAAGTTGATATTTTATTCCTTACCTTAGCTTTAGCTTGTTCTATGAGCATATTTCTCAATTTCTCCTGCTGTGCGCTTTCTTCTGCCGCCTTCAAGTTCTGGGAGTAATGTGCGCGCAAGTAGTCAATATTGAACTTTATCTCTTGCAGGAACGTTATGGCTTCTTCCTTCGACATCTGAAATAGTATTTGGAGATGAGGATATATTATTACGATAGTGCAGCTTATCCTGAAGCAGATATTGTTTGCTCAATTATAATTTGAAAACAGAACTAGAGGTTTTTTTATACCACTAAGGTGACAAAAAAGCATATGGCCCGCCTGATGTTAAGCGGTTTGCGCAACCTATAGACACTTGCAACACCACGGGTATCATTCGAGCGGTTTCGACCCTGTAAAAATCTGGAGGTTGAGGACTACTTAACAGGTTTTTAAACATTTCAATTCCTAAGGTCATTAGATAATTACATAAAAACATATGAAATCAATTAGAGAAAAAATAAAATATTATAGGTACCTACCAGATTTATTTTCTAATATAAATCGCTTCTAAATAAGTCGGAAATTAGATATCCGGAAATTACCATGCCTTCCTGAAGGAAAGATTCAATAGCGGTGGTGACTCCTCGCTCATCGCCAGTCCAAAAGACGTACTCCGCCATATCTAGTGGAGAGTACTGGACGCCACTGTATGCCGCGTAATGATCCATCTGTACGAAACAGAATTATAAAAAACTCATGTTAGCAAGAATTTTCTGTAAAAGATATTAATGCCTTCTAAAAATATCTTAAGGTTTATACAAAGAAGGTGACTTATGTGGCCCTCAAGATGGATAGTACGGAAATGCAATTAAGCATTCATGTCAGGGATCTTTTTTATAGCGCGGAAAATTCTCATGAATCGTCTGTCATCTTAGGCGGAAAGGTATATGAGACTCATATTATCGACTAAAAGTTGTCCTTTATGCTGTGCCTATGACACTCAACATTCAACAACACAACAACAACACTCAACAACATATTCGCCACGACCATGGCAGGTTGTGGTCCAGAATAAAAACGGGGCCACGGGTATAAACACCTGGATACTTGTTATCAAAGTGTCCGAACTATCCCGTCCTCTGAAGAATGTTTCTTTCATCAAATTTACAACTCGCAATAAGTTGATGCAGGCTCCGTTGTCTTTTCATTTTATTCCAATTATTTAAAACCAAAAAAACTGTGTCTTAGCGATTTGTAGACAATTGTTACCGTGCCAGCTTATTAAAAGACAAACAAGGTGGCTCGACTTGACCTTCCTGGCAAATTGTCAAAATGAGCAAAGGGAAATGAGAAGAAAATTTTGTTGATAAAGAATGCCCTTTGGAAGACAATGTAAAAAAACCCTGAGAGGACCTTTCATACAATATTATGGTCTTACTTAAAATGTAATGTGCTTTGTAGTTTGTTACTGAATAATAGTTAATAACATACCATCACGCCTGTATTCCCCGAAGGGTTAGGCAGAGGTGTACTTATGTAAATACACCCACATTTTGCCGGTATGTTTAGGTCCCATGTAATAGGGGGCGAGCCTATTGCCAATATAGTAATAATTTATCTTGTTTCTTATTTTTACATTCAAATATTATTTTTAAATTTTATCATAACGTAAATTTAATTCATCATCGACTCATTACATTGTCCCACTGCTGGGCACGAATCTTCTCTCAGTACGAGAGGGATTAGGCTATAGTCCGCCACGCTAGCCCACTGCGGGTTGGCAGACTTCACAGGCCGTCAAGAAAATCTCTCAGGCATGCAGGTTTCCTCACGATGTTTTCCTTCACCTTTTCAGCGCGTGATAAATAATTGCTAATACGCACATGACTTCGAAAAGTCAGAGGTGCGTGCCCTGGATTCGAACTCGAGACCTTTGGCTTGGCAGTCCAATGGACATATCACTAGGCTATCACTGGATAAATTTAATTACGTGAATATAAGTATTGAAGCAACACGAAGGAAATGAAATTAACATAATTGCCGGACAAAATGTTAGTTAAATTCATTCTATGTGAATGAATTTAACTCATTGGAATCCTTGCAACGGTTTTTCTGTAATGGTGTGAATCTGCAGTGACTACTTACGTGACCTAGTTACGAAGTACTTATATCAAATATATTATCATTGTGAAATGTGTTTGAAACGTGTCTTACATTATTTTTAGTCTCCTTGGTGATGTCAGCGTTGAAAGCTCGTCGAACAGCCGTGTGAGTACCTGTAGGGTTGTTGGTCGCCTGACCTGGTTGCACCAAACGGGCGGCACCGTGGAACACCTGAGTAGGAAATACTTCTATGACTATTCAATAGCTATTATGTTCGCTGTATTTATAAAAAGCCAGGCTTTAAACGAATGTCTTAGTCTCCATTTAAGAGAAAACGGCTGTTTTTCTTTGTATTCAGTAAACAGCTTCGCTAAACTTGGCAATTTAGCTGTGGACCGAGGCGAGATATTGCGAACGAAGTGATAAATGGTGAGGAAATAAGGACAATATGTTCGACGTCGACACCCACCCGTGTCGATACTCTTTATTGGTGAATTTCCGATAAGATAGGGTGTTTGTTCAGAAATAACATCACAAAGGTGGCAGACGTGGCAAGGTATTACATGAAACCATGTTCACTGTAAATTCGATTCAATTTTTTTAATGGACAACAATTAATGGTTACTGCCTGTTACCGTTTGCTATATTATAACATACAACTCCGCTTAGAATATCTGTGTAATTTTCAATGCTCACAATAGTTATGGTATTATTAAAATTGCTATTCGGAATAGACTAAAACTTAGCCGCTTCTACTCGCCGCGTATTTTCTATAAATGAAATCAGGTTATGGTCATTAAAAATTGTTTTAGTCATTTAACGCATTCACATATATTTTTTTCTAAATTATCTTATTAATAAAATATATATGTATGTTAGGTATAAATATTTTTATTAGCTTAGCTTGAAATAAAATTTTGTGTGTAACAAACTGAATAAATATCATGTAATGTATTTTATTTTCGAAATGTGATAAAAATAAACCTATAAAATAGAGAGAGTTAGAGACATCTGTTCTAACAATGCCTCGAGTGCACCTAGATGTATTCAAATGGGGTCGGTTTGCCGATAGACTTTCGTTTTTATCGAGTTTCACAATAGATATTTCCATTCAAGTTGGGTTTAGAACCCACACTGTAAGGAATATTCAAGAGGTAAACGGGTTTCCCCCATTCTATACAAATAGGATCTATCTGTTCTTACTTAACTAAAAAAACTGAGAAAGTATAGTATATCACTCACTCCACCTCACCAATTCCTCATTGCATTAATGTCACTGTAGCATTCCATGTTTAAAATCAACGTACCGTCACATAATACATAATTATTTTTATAACTCTTAAAACTACCATATTGTAACTGAATAGCAAGTGTTGTATAAGTAGCATGATGTATATTATAACTAGTTTATAGAAGCTTTGGGTTACCTGTTATGTCTATAAATATGAGTATAATAAATATCGTTTGGATAAATAGTTATAAGGTTTATTGCATTGTTACATTTGAAATCAAATTGAGGTGATTATGTCGCTTACCTATTAATTGAAATTTTGTATGATGAACCCAAAGAAGCTCAAGTATTCACAATTTTGTGTGACCGTGCTTAAAATTTATAACCCTGCAGGATAGGTGTTGTTGTAAATATAACTAGCTGACCTGACAAATGTCATCCTGTTTTAGCTATGAATATTAAATTTTAACTGGATAAAAAAGTTAAAATAGTCGTAAAGTTTTCTTAAACTTTTAAATTTTTCGCGCAACTTTCTTATTTTTTTCTTTCATAAGAACTTTTTCCTGACAATAACAAATACACCAAAAAATAATTATCGAAATTGGTCCTGCCGTTTACGCGTGATGCCGTGACCAAGAAAATAAGGATTCATTTTTATATGTATAGATTATATACCTTGGTAGTGACCTCCTCGCTGGCCGCCGTGGTGGGTACAGTCGCGTCGTGCACGCTCACGTGGCTGCCATCTTGTACAAGCACGCGATGTACATTTTCGGCTGGCACATCTAGCTGCGCTTGGGCATGTACGTGAGGTTTCTCGCTCCCCACTGCATCTGCAGTCGCATGCTGTTCCAGTCTCGATATCAGATCCCCGTTGGCTTGTACTGCGTCTGTGTGACAAAGTATTTGGTACTTTTTAACATATTTTTTCAGATTTGTTTTTTTTTGTACGAGCTAGGTATAACAAATTATTTTAATCGGTCTCTTGTCGGTTTATTTTTAATTTAAATCTCGAAACCTTAATAAGCTTTCAGAATGTGCTTTTCCTACAAATGTGGCCTTCTCATTTAATTCTAATTTAAAACTAAAATACACACCATAATCAAACTTTACGAATTATTACAAAAGTACGAGTGACCCGATTAGTAGTTAATTAGTTGTATGATCAGAAGACACAGTTAAGTTTTATTATCATATAGACTGAAAGGTAGGCGCTGATAAGTAACAGTTGTTTGCATACGTAGATAAGGGGCTATTAGCCGCTCCGTTATCTAGCACCACGATACTATAATTTAGCGTGTTCGCGTGATAACGAGCGTGTCATTGGGTCGGTTTTCTGTTATGTCGTAAATACAGTAAGCTTTGAGTATGTATTTGTACAAGCTTTTATTTTACTTGCAATGCTATTTTCAAAGGACAATATGTGAAAGAATTGATATTGAAAAGGGCGGAAAAACTATTCTCCAATTTTATATAGGAAATAGGTTCGATCGCAAGTAGGACACAAACCAGCGGCTTCTAATTTTGATTTCTTAAAAGTTTTGAACCTGTAGGTATCAGGTAGGCAAGCTTTATGAGATTATGAGCTTTCATTTAAGTTGCTCTTGAAGGCCGCTCACGGATATTTAAATTTCAGTCAATTATGGAAGTTATGCAAATAGTGATATTCTGGAAGACATTCTCTGTTCCAGAATATTAATTATCTGATATAACAGATACCTAGAAGTGTCTTGTGGAAATAATATTATTTCGGGCAGACGCTCAATTTTAGTTTTTATTTCCCGAAACTAAATTAATCAGTTACAGTGAAACGAGTCCTTATCTAACACCGTTATACAATTAGTAATTCTGCAGATATCCTTTATTGAATTATTATCAGTAAAACAGTTATGCAGTCCAGCTTCAGAAGGAGATAATAGCGTTAGCGGTCACTTACCCAGTCGGTGATATTCAACGTGCTGGCTGTTAATTTCCCCTTCGTTGCTCGCTTCCGCTGTAGGTAATATAATTTAAAATTAGTTCCAAGTTTCTATAAGATTGTTAGATTATTTCTTTTCTGTTTATTAGGAGCCAATTCTCGTCATTTATATAGTATTTCGTGAAGAGTTAGGCAGATATGTACCTGCAACAATCGCTACCATTTTTAAAGGCCAAAATATTTGGGAGCGAGCGAGTTTTTGTGCCCTTCCATGATGATTCCGTCGTGATAAAAATGGTAGGAGAATTTGCCCTAGTTTTACTAGTGTGCCTTAATTTTAGTTCTGTATCCAACATTTTAATGACCGGGGATTTTTAAAAGTTAAATTTGAAAAAATAATGTTGGAGTCCCTTTCAAACATGCGTATAGATATATATTTTGCATTCACCTGCCTCTAATTATATTCCGACCTATTTTGCAAAATTTAACTCGAGTTTTTTCTTAAAAATAACGATGTAAGGGGACGCTGATTGCTTTATTTTATAAAATATTCTACTGACCCGGCTAAATTAACTTGATTGACAAAAATAATGAAGGGATGTAAGGTAACCAACCTTACATCCCTTCATTATTATGAATAAAAAATTGGAATTAATTCCGATGCCACAGATGAGTATGCGACCCTAATCATCATCATCATCATCAACACATTACATCTTCCCACTGCTGGTGCGGCTGCTGCTCTCAGAACGAGAGGGATTAGACTTTAGTCCACCACGCTAGCCTACTGCGGGTTGGCAAACTTCACACGCCGTTAAAAAAGTCTCTCAGGCGTGTAGGTTTCCTCACAATGTTTTCCTTCACCGACCAAGCGGGTGATAATTAATTATTATTAATACGCATGCCTTCAAAAAGTCAGAGGGTTTGATGACCTTGTTTGTGACCTTGGATTTAAACTCAAGACCTTTGACTTTGGCAATTGCTGTATGCGTGCAAGCTTCGTTAATAATAAACAACTCGGAAGGTAAGTAGTACCTCTGGACATGGCACGTATCGTCAGGGGGTTTCTTACGTTGTAGCCCTCATTACCGTTACCTTGGTAACTGTTGCCGATACCGGTGGGTAACTATTATTTATATTTGTATATTTTTTATACCTTTTATTAAAATATTCAAAAATATCGAACTAAAACAAATCTTATAAAACCTTAATGCAACTTCATGCAACCAAACGCAAACCACTTCTTGGTCATAGCATATGTCCATGAACTTACCTTAAATACATACATACAAGTATTTATAAATTTTCATAATTTTACCAGTTACTGTGGGATCTATGATTGCATAGTTGTTAGCAAAGAGAGAGCTGCTATGCACTATATAAGTACTCTGTTTTCATTTTCTTAATATTAGCTCTGAGTTGCCTTATATCATACACGTGTAGAGAGGGTTTTATTCTTTACCGGGAACTGCACGACTCCTCTAGCATCCACATTGTCTCACAAACAAGTACCTAGCTATTTTTGGGCCGAACTATAGGTACTGAAAAGTTAATCTATCACATTTTTTCGCTCACAGTTTCCAAGACCTCATTTCGCTCCAATATTAAAGCGATAAATTGGAGCTTAAGTTACAGCGGTCTAAAAATATCTCTTTGAGGCTCCGAGATATTAAAGTGCAAGTATGTGAGTATAAAGATCAAAGAAGACAAAGGAACATTTTGTCGGAACATAATAAATTTTCAGTGACACGTGGGAGTTTGCGATTTCTATTAGTCTTTTGAAGTGTTCAAATGATCACGTCGTACAAAGTATTTTTTTTCTGCCGCTTACCGCTCGCCGTATATGTTACGGGCAACCTGATTAACTGGGCATTATTAATAAGGACCGGCCATTATTAATAATGCCCAAGAGCGATGGGCAAAGTGATTAATTTATCACTTTGACCGGCCATTATTAATAATGCCCAACGGCCCGTGGTCCATGTAATAAGTCAGTGTTTGAGATAGCTTGAATTTAACACTTGGACCGGGCAGTAAAACTCTTAACCAGTCCAAGGTACTATTAACTAGCAAAATCAGTCAAAAGTAGTTTTAACCGAATGCTTTAGACAATAATACTTTTGACTAAAATAACAATCAAAAGTAGTTTTGCCCAATGGAGCTGATTAAAAGTTCTTTTGACTAATTGGAGCCGATTAGCCACCATATTTCAAAATTTAAAGTTCGCCGCAAAATTCTAAATACAGATATCGGTTAGGTTAGAACTGTGACCACACAACGCCAGAACCAAACTAATTTCATCATTTTTAATTTCATTTTTAATATTCATTCCAAAACAAAAACACTACAGTTCACCTATTTTATTGCTTTGCCCAAAATAGGGTGGGCATTATTCATACTGGCCGGGAAAAGTGATTAATCATGCTGTTTTAATCACATTGCCCAATTGAGTCGGGCATTATGAATACAGACCGGCCATTATTAATAGTGCCCGGACGTATCAAATTGCCCGTAACATATACATTTCTTTTCATTTTACGGAATAATATTCAGGGCGTTTGGTGCATCGTTTGCCAAATGGAATTGGCCGATAGAAGAGATCGTATGGCACTCAAGAATAATATAGCTTTCTATTGGAGAAAGAATTTTCAAAATCAGTTCAGTAGATCCAGAGATTACTCCCTACAACCTTACAAACCTACAAACATTAATAATGTATTATACTTATCAGATACCTATTTATGTACCTAGGATATTGCACGAAAGAGTTAATTTTTTCATGTAGACATTAAGAAAATATATGTACCTTCTTATTTCACATAAGAATTTATCGTTATATTGATTTATAATAGTACGACTCATCTCCTTTTCAAGTGAATCGGGGTTAATTATAGTAGTAGGTTGTTGTTGATAGGAACCCTAACTTTCCCAATGTTGAACACGGATCTCCTCTCAGACTCAGAGGTGTTTTGTTAAATTAATAGACTACACGCCGTAAAAAAACCTTCAAGTTATTTTCAGGATTATTTTTTCACCATACAAAACGTGGGCCTCCTCAGAGATTGGGTAACATTCCTATTAGTAGTAGTACTTACAATAGACGTACAGTCAAACAAACTAATTAGCACCCTTTACGCATAAAGTAACGTTTAGTACGTTAATTTGCACAATTCTTGCTGTAACTTTTGCGTTAAATAGTAAGCAATAAATGAATGAAGGCTGCTTTTGTATAACCTATAATTAGGTATAGTATTCATATATAGGTAAATAGTTCCTTTGTTTCTATACTACATTTTTCCCGGACTTTGGATATGTGCCCGGTGAATGGCAAAAGGTTCGCCCCTTATTATAACCTAAACATATCGGCGAGCTATGTGTATACCTACATTAAGTACATCAATGCCTAACCCTTCGGGGGAAAAAAGGCGTGCTGGTATTTTACGTTGTTATTTTTCAAAATAAGATCGATTTGAAATAATTACTTCAGTAGCGTAAAGACAAACCAATGACACCGAGAACTCCGTTATAAAAACTGATATCTAAAATTCTGATCCAAGTTTGACGCAGATGGTTTAAGTTCATATTGGTACTTTTGTAACTGTAAGTGCGAATTAAAACTTTATAACTAAGTACTTAGTGTTTATATAGTACAAAATGTCTATCAAATTGTTATTGAACTCGATTGAACATCGTTATTTGTAAATAGTTTACGAATTACTGTGACCTTTCAGATTTTAGGGGATTAAATCCTAAATATAAACTCTCAAACCCTAAATCTACTACTCAATACGTTAATATTTATTCGTCATTTCGACGCAACTTTCAGTAGAATAAATTCTAATTTTCTCCACATAATAACATCGCAAAAAAACTTATTTATTATCCATTAACCCGATCTCTGCTACGATTATGTGCGCGCATACAAATCGCTTTGAAAATAACGATCCAATAACTTGCATTATATAGCCGTACTATAAGAAAGACGGAATTTTTGAGAGTCATGCATGAATGGAAGTTTTCAAATATCACGCACGATGTCACACGAGCTTTTATGCCGTATCCGCACAAATCTCTCCTTCATATTAGCCGAAAATTCTACGCTTACCCCGACGCTGAGTTTGATGTAATAGACAATGTGTCTATTTTTAGATGGTACGTACAATGCCGTAAGACGACAAAGGAAAGGATTTAGAAGCTCGTTAAAGCAATTTTTGCAGCACGTGGTGCAACGGAATAGGACAAGTGACGGGCTTTATAGAATTCTTTGTTAGGTACAGAATACAGGTGTGGCTGATTTAACTACTGTGTATTTTATACTTTACTAGATTTTCCTAATCTGCTTTGCAATTACTCTTTTTATCTCAGATTAAACACATATTATGTACATAGATTAAAAATTCCAAGATTCACTCAAGGGTCACTAAAGAAAACGGACAGGTAAGTAATATTGTTATATATAAATTAAATTACTGTACGATCATGTTCACTACAAATGTAATTCTGTATAGAAGTGATCAGTAGGCTATCTGAGCGTGATAATATGTGGTCTTCAAAAGGTCTCAATAGCAATTCAGATTGTAGATAGCCTAGTTAATCGCGAAAAGCTCACTCACTACTTGTTAGATTACTATACCTAAAACATACAACCTGAAAACTGTTTCGTGGAACACAGGTGTGTTTTAATATAACATCAAAATACTTTTGCGGAACAAAGGACAAACAAAACTAATACGAAAAGGGCTGTTGTATCGACGTACGTACTATCACCTCCTAAAGTTTAATTAACCCAGAAGAGGGTAATGATTGACCAGACAAATAAGTCCTTTCAACGGATAATTTTGGATTGTAGAAAACATTTGATCACAACAACTTATGCGTTAATAATTGAATTACACAAAACATTACATTATTCTCTGAATAAATGATGCTCGAGGCAACTTGTTTTGACAATGTTCATTATTCGTTGAATGAACACACAACGTGCAGATTATAACAAAAGCTTTGTTGTATACTTCATAGAAATATGAGAAAGTTTCCCAGGCTGTAAGTAGAACCGTTCGGCTATGAATAGAACTATCTCACCTACATTCTTACTGGCTAACTTTTCTTAGGTCTTACCAGAAGTAGGTTTCATATAATGGCAGCATAATACTAAGCTTACAAATCACTTGGTTCCCGATATTGCAGTAAGTGTATACGTTTATTTATTCATATTATTTGCGGATCAAAGTACGACAAAAAATAAAGAAACGGAGAGAATTATATAGAGTAATACAATATTGTTTTAACTTTAACCAGAATCAGTTACTGTCACTGTAACCAGACGCATACCAAAGAATCTAATTGTTTTTTTTTAGTCGTGGCTTCCAAAGTCAACTTGAACTTGCACAAGCTTTGATTCCCACGTCTAGCAAAGATTTATTGGTTTTTGACTAGGAAATGCTTAGCACTTGCTCGGAATCTGGATCTGTGCTCGGTTAATGACAATTAGCTCTTTCCAATAACATGGGCCACAAAAACAATAGGTATATTCTGTACCTATTGTTTTTTTTTGTACAGGTTTGATGGTAGGTATATTATTTTCAATATGCTGCCATTATTTTCCGTAAAAAGAGTCATAATTTAATCCGATCGTCAAAACACCTAACGAGTTGTTGACTGGAGCTAAACAAACTGTATGGTATACAAGCTGTGTTTACAGAGGTAATCAATCATCATTGATGCATCGGCTGTGAATGCGGCTGCGGCTTTCACGGTGTTTGGTTCAACAGGTTTTGAAACACGATACATCACTGACAGCAATTATTTTTTTGTACTTTTGACTAAAATAGCTCCTGCACGTCTAGTAATAGCGTATTTAAAAATATCTTTCATTTCATGCACCTATTAGATCAATATCGATTAGCCATAGTTATTACTCGAGCAAGCACTTAATTCTTCTTGCAATATCTGCATACAAAAAAACATACCTTGCATTTTCATTTTAGTTGAAATAAATGGAATCGCGTGTAAGTGATTTCTAGAAATATGTTTGTTGTTTTATCATATCGCAATAATAATGCTGGCTTCTAGATCAAAGTCACATTCAGACTAAAAGATGTTTTGTGAATAAATTAATTTAGATTAATTGAATAAATAATGCGAAATATGCAAATTGTATTGAATATGCAGAACAATATGTTACAATTTTTAAATAAGTAATATAGTACACAAAGATATGAATTTTCTAATTAATTCTAGTCTCAGTAGCTTAGTTGGCAAAGCGTCTGGTGTACTTAACCAGAGTACTTAACCTTACTTGACGCAGGTTCAAACCATGCCTGAGATTGAATTTTTCTTTCACTAAGAAATTTTCTTTAATTAGAAAATTCATATCTTTGTGAACATTTCGCAATATTTAATGCTAAAAACTAATAAAAAATAAGTAATATACCTAGTAGTTTTTTATATTAATTATTTTATTTATTTTAATTTCCTCATATAGGAATATATTTTTTTTATGAAAACCTTTCCTAAATACAATACATTTAATTAACGTAACAGAACATCTAACTAGACATAAATTCCAGTTATACGTACTCACCCATTTTTAGTTTTTCGAGTTGTTCCACCGGCACATCCTGTAACAAAAATGGGGTTAATTAAACGGGTTTACTTTTTTTTTTCTAACATGTTTACATTTGAGGGTAATTTCTATAGGTGCTTATAAAGAGAGTTTATACGACGAAGTGAGAAGAGTGTGTGATATAGGAATAAGGAAAACCAAGCATGTGTCTGGTAATGGAGTCAAACGATGGATTTTTTAGTTCGTTCAAGCTTGTTTTTTGAACTATATTACCAATATATTCGTAGTTAGATAGTAGCTTTAAATTCAAATTATTTAAATCTTTTCTTTATAGTCGTAATATTACTTGTTCAGGTAATACTTACTTATTTATCTTTTGTAGTTCAGTGTAATTACAGAGCGCATTTATAAAAGTATTAAAAATTGATCACCCGCAAAGTGTGCGATAAAGCACACATGTCGTTTATCACGACTATGGGCAATGCATGTTAAAGCAGCATGTTAACACGCAAAATCAATACAGACACTATTAATACCTAGTCTTCATATCGTTATATATTCTGATTACATACAAATATATTCTTCTATAAAAATAAATATATATTAATTTTATTAAAAAGGCTGTCTTAGACATACAAAAAACCCTTTTAAATGAAAAAAAGTTGCAAAATTTTATTTCTGATCTCTATTGCTTTTGAATTCATGAGATGTTAAGTCGATGAATAATGTATTAACCTTGACATTGCTCGATACAATTTAAACGAATTTGTTAGCTTTGACTTTTTGCTTATCAAAATCTATTATAATACCTTTTTCGAAAGACTTAAAAACTTCTGCAATTCTACTAACTACATAGTTACACCATTAAAAAAACCGGCCAAGTCGCTCTCGGGCACGAGAGTTCCGTACAAATTTTTAGATCATCGCACACTTACTAGGTATCTAAGCACGCACATTGCTCTACGAAAAGATAAACTATGTCGATACCTCCTGAGAAAAAGGGTATTGACAGACGGACAGAAAGACAGGCAGATGGACAAAAAAGTAATCCTATAAGGGTTCCGTTTTTTCTTTTGAAGTACGGACCCCAAAAAATATATTTTAATCAGATTAAAACCGTCAGAACATTATTTACAAAGGTTTCAACCTTATCTATTTCAAAGAAACTTATAGAATGCATTAGACAAGTTTAGCAGAGGGTCAACCAGGGTCTTGCTTTTATTAAAACCATAAAATGTTTTTGTATGTTTGTAAGCTAATATTGTACTTCATTCAGCCTATAATGAAAATACGGCTAACACAAATATGACACTGGAAAAAAAAATAACCTCTTAAGAAAAAAGAGGTTAGGAGTTTAAGTCTTTCTATCTGTACATCCAAATCTAGAACTCAATGCATCTTTTGATATGTGAAACCTGTTTTAATCGACCGAGTTCTTAACTGTATATGTATGAATTAAAGTGGTAAAGTAGTTTAAGAAAATATCTAAAACAAGGTGCATGTCACGTACTTTTTTAAAAAAATTGTCACCTAATTGACTGACGGCCGTACCGATCCCATGAGGCCGAAAAATATATTTGCATTATGTCTTTATGGTACTTAAAAGGTTATATAAGAAAAATACGTAAAAGTTATCAATCTGTGACATTTGATTTAAATATAATAGACGAATTGAAATAAGATTTTTCATTTTACCAATTTCTTTTCTGATTCTGGCTGACTTCGTAATATGAGAAAAATATTGTCATGGCATAACAAGCAGCAATTACACACTGTCAATTGTCAAGTTCAATCAGAGGATTAGAGATTATATATTATAACATACATAACATATCATCACGCCTGTATTCCACGAAGGGTTAGACAGAGGTGTACTTATGTAAATACACCCACATTTCGCCGATATGTTTAGGTTCCATGTAATAGAGGGCGAGCCTATTGCCATTAACCGGGCACAAATCCAGACTCCGAGCTACTACTGGGAATTTCATAGAAAAACCCAATAACACTTTGCTCGACCTGAGGATCGAACCCAGGACCTCTAACGTAGCAGTCGCGATTGAGACCACTAGACCAACGAGGTCATCATACCTATATATCTATAAAACTTAATGACTTCAGGTTGTTTTGGCGCGCATTATCGCATATAGCTTGCATGCTCGTCTTCGTTAATTAGTCCTAATAGTACCTACTGTAAAAACTAGAAGGGGAACCCGCAGTAGGCTAGTGCCCAAAAGTGGGACAATGTAATGGGTTGATGATGAGGTAAAGAGATGGATTGGACCTTAGAGAAGGTCATAGGCCACCTTTTGTCTCAAAACGTCCTTTGGGGTGCTAATGAAATTCTGGATAATCACTAGGTAAACTAGGTGTTTTAGAGCAACTTTCTAATGATTTAATATTGTTATAACATTTATATGTAAACAGACTAGGGTTTGCCTTCGGGCATCAACTGAGCAATCTTAAAATCACTATTTATATGTCTGGCCCATTTCTTCACGAAGGTCAATGGCTGCGCAACATGTGTTTCCCAGAGACAAGGTTACAAGTCTTTTTTCATAGATATCACAATTTTCTTGTGAAAATATTTCACATACAATTTGATTTCATGACTCCCTCATTAGTTTAGTCGTCTAGACAATGTCACATTTTCATTATCCATAACGTAGTTAGATATCCAAAATGTATGGATTTGACATAACTTCATCACGTGACATATCCAAAAGTTATGCCAATTTCAGATTTATCTAACTTCGTTATAGTTATGGAAATGTAACACAGTCTAGAACCCCTGGGTTTAATTCGTAAGTCGAACAAAGTGATGTGCTCGGAGTCTGGATTTGTGCCCGGTTGATGGCAATAGGCTCACCCCCTATTTCTTGGGACCTAAACATACCGGCGAACTGTTGCGAATTATTATAATAATATTAATATTAGTGTACTAATATCCCTTTTAATATGTTATTAGGCAGAGGTGTACCTCTGCCCTTCGGACGACTTGCAACATGCCTTTAATTTCATTTAAAGGAATTATAATTAAGGATAAATTTAATTAGAAGTACGTTGACAAAGATATTAAACCGCGAACAAAATAATATGTAATAAGGCAAGTTCTTCAGACATTCAATAACTTTCATTAGCTTTTGACGTATTATCATTATAGTCAAGTAAATCGTGTTAATAATGATATTTTGAACATGGCAAGGTTTACAAGACCGCAATAGTCTAACTAAAACTAAGCAAATCTAGAAGATAGACTAATTAAATCAACATTAGATAGATACTGTATTTGAAATTTGAATACCGAAATTTCCAATTAATTATTTACCCACGGCTGAGCATCAACTCATCATTCGAATATATGTTAATTTTTATCATTATTATTAAATATAAATAAAAAAATATAGAGAGCGGGAGCTAGCTAGTGATATGATAATAATAGGTGAAGTCGAAACTTCATGTTAATCGCAGTAAAAAAGATAATTGCGTAGGGCTGGTAAAAACACCAAAATATATTTTGCCTAAGTAATATAATCTTATTTGCATGCTGCGACAGTCTCTCTCTCTTGAATATTAAACACGTCTCCTATTTATGAAGAGCTTTCTTATTTTGTACAGGCTTTATAGCCTCCGTTATTAATTTATCATTACTTCAAGGATGTTGTCCATATTTTGTCCATTCACGGAAAACGTTCTTTGCATGTTTTTAAGTTTTATGTCCATTAGTCAAAGAAAAATAATAATGAGTGGTCTCAGTAGCTTAGTCGGTAAAGCGTCCGGTGTACTTAACCGGAGGGACGCAGGTTCAAACCCTGCCTGAGGCCGAATCAAAACGTGGCGGTGTTCAGCGACTTTCGTTGCTAACTGTACCTATGATGTGAAAGATAAGAATAATAAGGAAACAAAGGAAAACGATTGCCAAGGCATGAAAGAACTGATAAGTGCTGATATATCCCGCCCGTTCACGAGCACGACGGGTGTACCAAAAACCACAACGCCATCATCTGCAAGACTTTTTAGAGGGCATGACAACCTCTGACGACCGGTTTCTTGGCAGGCACGATATAGATTATAATGTAAAGTGTAGATATCGCAGAATTATTTTGATCGGATTTCGACTTCTTTTATGAGTATTCCGCGATATAGGTATTCACCTATTATGCGCCGACTTCTACGTACGACGGTATATATAATGGTCGGGATCGGACCTTTGGTTGTGAAGATACATACATAATAAGTTTATTATTATTTATCTTTTTACAAATATGTCTTCTCATAGATTGTCAAAGATGATGCTTTCTAGGCATGGTTTTGGCGTTCAGCAAGCCATGATATTACCCGCAGAAAAATCCTACCACAAATACTTTCGCTGACACATGAGCACCATATTTAACGAAAGTGTTATTGTCTGTCATACGTTATTTTAATATCAAAGTCACCGAAGACCTTCTAAGGACCCCTATTCTCAAAAAAATAATAAAGTAAACCTTTGATCTTCACTCGTCATTATGCTATAATGAGATAGATTCTGATAATAGCTTATCTTTCTTGAAAGTATTCATTCATTTTTAGTAAAAGTCGTATTCTGCTTTATTTTATTGAAAATAACCATTCATATTAAAACACCCCCGCTTTCCAATTTGAATTGTAAACGATCAAATTATAAATGCCAATCCATTGAAAAGCTTAAATAGATAAGTACTAAAGGAGTTACAAAACCCGTCAACCAGCAAATCGATCAATTTTATAATATGATGGCTAGGTACGTCGTATGTTTAGGAGTTTAGATAAAAGCTTTGTAATTTGCCGCAAATCTTTATATAACCAAGTAGGTATAAAAGTTAACATTAAAATCGTATACACTAACTTAGGTACCTACTACAAACTCAATGGAGTATAATATGTTTTACCAATTATTAGTTTAAACTCTCTCAAAATTAAGCAAAGGCCTAACATTCAGATAACTAGGTACGATTAAGAATTAGAAGAAGAAGAAGAAAAGTTTTTATTTTCGCACAAATTGACGCACGACATTTGGACCAAAAGCCGACCAATTACTCACATCATTCAAGACCTTTAAGTTTTCTCTTTTCAGAGGTGGTTATATGGGTAAAAATAATGCCTTCAAGAAAATTAAATGTAAAATCAAAATAGTTCAATTGTATGATTGAATTTTTGAATTCATATTCAGTTCAAAACTGAATCATGGTCAATAAATATCTGATAGGCTTTATTTTACGCGCACAGAATTTAAAATTTTGAATATTTCCGTTAATTACAACCACTGTTGCTTTGTACACGTGTTTAATCCTTTTAACCATCATACCAATACCTAATTGTTGAGTTAAATTTAAGTAGATACATTAATTTATTCTTCTAATGGGATAAATATCGTTCTCCCCGTTCAGTGTTTGTAAACATAGCTTTTTGCTTTGGCTTTGAAAAAACAAATTTTGTCGCAACAACCAAAATGAGGAGAAATATGTAGATCCCTCGTCTTATATCACTTTGTGGGAGGCTTAAGTATTAAATAGTAAGTATTAAGGCGCCCGTAGGGATTTCAAAAGTCCCATTTCAACAATCTTCTCGTATTTTTAGTACTTTAGATGCCAATCAAAAGGTTTTTAAAGCCCAAAATTCCAATTCTTGTATACTCTCTCTGAAATCACCGACGCACCTATACTGTTTTATATTTCAATACGCTACGCATTTCAAACACTCTAGTTAATTTTATTTCAATTTTAAGTTCACAGTAATCTTTGTCGAAAATAATGTGATAATCGACGCTGTGGCAATGCAGCAGCGGTTAAATGATCAGCATCTTCACTCTGGGTTGTGGGTTCGACTCATGCATGTGATAAATATTTGTGTGGTCTTAGGTTCTTGTTCTGGGTCTGGGTAGGTATTTGAAAACGCACCCACGATAGATAAGAATATATCTTCTAATGTGGGGCAACACTTACTTAAAAACATAACATTCTGTGGCCTACAGCCACCTACGAGCTCTTTATATTTTATCAATTTGATCTTTTACCTTCTCTATAATGTACTGCAAGAATCTTTGAAGTAAAAATTTACGAACTTAAATTAAATGTGAGCAAAACTCCGTGTTATTTATTATTTGACTTACAGATTATAAAAAATATTCAAAAGAGAAAACACCAACCGCTTCGTTTTTTCAAATTAAGGACATTTATGAAAAGGTCGATATCACAGTAAATATTCGAACACAGCATGAAAAAAATACATTAATGAATCTGAATCTTTTGTCGTAAACAAAAGCAGCACCCAGCACAGGATAAAGTTCAGTAAACATGAAACTCGGCAGTTTGGCATTATATATACCTTTTAAAAAACACGTCATAGGTAGTTATTTTAGGAATCACCAGACAGAATAGTCACGCATGTTTAATTTTCAATCGTTCTCCATACTCTAAGTGAAATCTGACTACTAATAATTACAGAAAAGTAATTAAATGAACCGATTAACTGTTATAAATGATTGTATAACATAACATAACATACCATCACGCCTGTATTCCCCGAAGGGTTAAGCAGAGGTGTACTTAATGTACACCCACAGTTCGCCGGTATGTTTTGGGTCCCATGTAATAGGGGGCGAGCCTATTGCCATTCACCGGGCACAAATCCAGACTCCGAGCTGCTACTGAGAATTTCATAGAAAAACTCAATAACACTTTGCTCGACCTGGGGATCGAACCCAAGACCTCTAGCGTAGCAACCGCGATTGGGACCACTAGACCAACGAGGCAGTCTATTGATGATATATAATATATGATTGTAATATTTGACTTAAAATATCACTGAAATATTTAGAGTTTTCAAATCTCCATATTAACCAAGTTAACCAACACAGACACTCCATCCGTAATAAAGCAAGTTTGGAGTTTACAATAATTATGCGCCAAGGTATATGTTTCCAAGCAGCTTAGTTAGAGAGTCGACGCAAAACATTATTTACTTTCATAACATTTACTGTTTTGTTTCCCCACAGGTGAGAAAATGCAATTAAGCGTAACAAAGGTAGGCGTAATTACTGCCAGTCTATTCCCGTGAGGCTGGAGTGTGTTTTGTTTAATCTGTCAGGCCGTTAATTATTAAAAATATTTACTGATAGAGGGTGCTCCAAATTCGAATGAAGCTCTCAGTCTAATATGAAATTATAACGTAGCTACTTAAAACGCAGGGATACGTCAATGTCAAATATGTCAATTTAAATAGGACTAATATATCAAGATCACATCTTGACATTGACAAAATAATTACTTAATCTGTATTGCGATCTTGCTGTATTTAATTGTTTATTCACTGCTAGTGCAATTTTTCCATTGCAAATCCACTTGTATCATTTTTATTTGCCTATGTCTGTGTATTGATTTGTTTTTTGTGTCCTTGTTGCTAGGGGAAAAAATGATTTAACTTTCTTACTTTAAACGATCATTCCACTTAAAAATAAAAAACCACGAAATGTCAAGAAAAATTCCAACTGTTAATAGTCCTAAAAAATATAATTTTCGTTAATTATAAATGAAAGACCTTTGAACTTCAGGTTCAGTTAGCTACCGATGTCGGGGTTACTGACATTACTAAAATATCTGTAGATTTAAGGTACTTTCACCCAGCTAGGTGAAATTTTGTTTGGCGGCGACAGCAACATTTTTTTGGCTACACCTGACCAATCTAGAAAATTGCAGTGACTATTTACGAACTTTAAATGATACGAAACTATTGCGATCATTACTAGTTAGTGTGAGTTTTAAGGACCTTCATGTTCATTTCTTTAGTTTTTGTATACAGGATAAATATTCTCACCAACACCATGAATAAATAAGAATAAAGAATACTAAATATTAAATTTTGCTTAGAGAATGACAACTTTAGGTGTCGATCATTGTGTTGCTTACCCTATTACCGTAATTATTTGCTATGATCATCTTCAACCCATTTACTGTATTACTGCAGGGCACGGATCTCCTCTGGGAGCGGAAGAGGTTTGGCAATATTCCAACACGCTAGGCTACTGTAATTATTATGTATATGTATATAAATATACACGCATTTAAATTCGTAACAGTTTATAAAATCAATTATTGTTTAGAATCGGTAAATTAAAGATCAAATAACATTTTTACGACTCAAGCAGAGGGGAATTCGGTTACAATTTCCAGCAGTAATTATAAATCAGACTCATAATAAAAAGGCCACTTCTATGTAGGTACACTCGGACAGATATTCACTGCGTTTAGATGGTCCACTCAGTTACTGTTAACGTTTATTACCTACACAAGGGATTGCACATTAAAGCAGTCCTTTAAGTCTTTATAAGAATCGCTGATGATATTCCAATGTACTAAAAGCTTAGAGATTTTCTTTTGTATAGAAGTAATGAAGTAAAATAAAATCCTTTTTAGTCAATATAAAGAAATAAAATGGGACAATAATTTGTTTAGAAAAAATATTATATCTAATAATCAATCTGGTATGGGTTTTCTAGCGAATGCTATGGTTAACGTCTTCTTTAGTTTTTTTTTGTTAACAAGTTTCACATAAACATTTTAATCGATCTCGATCGCTGGCAGCTGTCACATAAAAAAAACGAATCATTTTCTACCACATTTGGCTGTGATACGAATCCGGTTTTTCTTTTTAATATATTTTCGATAATTTTCCAAGTTGAACTTATTGGTAAAAGGATCAATACCTCAGCGTCCAAATTATGACTACCTAACAATATTATGAAGAAATCTAATACGAATTTGTTGACTAATACCAAGGTATATATAGCATATATCTTCAGTTTTCCGTAACGATGCCCACGGGGTGAGATTTCCAAGTCTTTTACGTTTTCTCAGCAACGAAATGAGCTCCAAAGTATCAGAAAATTCATTTGATGCAGAAAAAATGTTCAATACTCTTGAGAAAATACATTTTTATCTCGCATCACTGGAAACACGGAAATTGTGAAATACTTTTCTCATATACCATTTATAGCAAATTTTGTTGAAGTGGAAACTCTCCCGCGTACTACGGTAAAATTTGATAAAAGTTATTTTTTATAAGTATGATGTCGCCCAATGGATTACTCACCGATTTTGTGCCAGATCCATCACTGCCTGTAACAAAAAAGAAAGGTTTATTAATTTCTTATTTTGAAATTTTGATAAAAAAAATGTGTCAGGACTCCTTGTAATACTGAGGGCGCGTAGAGCGAATCAAAATGAACAAATATAGAGACGTACGTAAAAGCTCCTCCTTTTTTGAAGTCGTTTAAAAAGAATCGAGATCTAGAGATTGTGTAAATTTTGAAATGTCTTCATAGGAAAGGAAGGAATAGTCTAGGAAGCAGTCATAGTCAAATAAGATTTATAGATGTCTAGCTGAACCGATGGATGTTATTTTCCTGTCTTAGATATGACTACGTCCGTAATAAATACCTAACAAATTTAAAATTTAATTAAAAAAAAATGAACAGAACGGGCAAAGTTAAAGTAGTCCCTGAGTTTTCTGATATTTTAAAATTTTCTTAATTTTCCTTTCCGTAAAAACTTAAAAAATAAGAAGATAACGAAATACGTAAAGTCGTTCTCAAGTTATGGCGTGACCAAGGAAAATAGGGATTAATTTTTATATAATTATACAGATCGCTGATGAGAAAGATAAAGACTCGAATTAAAATAACCCTTCTTACCATCTTTCAGTAGGAAAGGTTGCTCTAGATATTATCTATGCCACGATTTACATAAACTATCTAGTTATTTGTTCCATAATTATAGACTTTGTTTTGATGCGTGCACAGTTTCCAGTAGGATGGGCTTGTGAGAACCGCCTTTGCAGTCCATCGCACATTTAGGACGTAAGCTTTGATCGTACACGCGACACTAACTTTCAAATAGTTTGATAGCAAAATTGCAAAACAACCAACCTGTAAAATAGAGTACCTATGATCTATTTTACAAGTTGGTTGTTTTGCAATTTACCTAAAACATAACTTAAAATACAATACAAATACAGTGCTTTTTTGTTTTTACGTATTTTTTTTATTTATATCAATATATCCTAGGATGATATATCAGTAAGAATTGCGACATTCACTATAACTTATTCACAATTGAGTAAGTACTAAAACTTTTGTTTAAAAATACTAGTACTACTATATTTTATTTTTTGACAGAATCCTCTTTTTTTATTAATCAGCAAAAGAAGTATGCAAGAATCGTAGCAGATGGCGTTCTGTAGTTTCTGCCTACCCCTATGGGAAAAAGGCGTGAGTGTATGTATGTATATATGTACGTATGTATCCTCTATTTTTTAATACTATCCGCTACAATAAGGACTTTTAAACAAAAGTTTTAATGCTCAGTTGTCGAATGGAATTGAAAAATGGAACAGAAAACAGACAGTTTATAGCCCGGACTAACACTTTAGGTACTTATTATCCAGATTGGACCCAATGCTAAATTCAACGCAGACAATGTCGCGGGCAAAGGTAGTAACGTTATTAAGCTTTGAATTGTAGATACCTACCTCCCTTCTTTACTTAGTCTTAATGTTCACATTGATTGTTCATCCTGACGTTTCCATGCCAATAATGTAAAGCGTGGGTGTTGTTATTATGTTTCTCGTCGGCCCGGGTAATCTATTTAAGGCGACGGCGTCAGCGGCAAGGTATTGGGCGCTTTATGGCAGTCGGAGTGGCGAGACTTAGGGATTTTATTAGTTAATTCACTTAGACTTACACTTAGGAATACTAGGTACGTTCTTATGTATAAGTTCACAGCTTTGTGTAGGGATAGAAAGAAAGTATGTAATGGGAAGGTTGTATTAATTTTGTGGCTGGTCCCCTATTCTTTCCAATCTTCTTTCTTTATCCATTCTAATTCTAATGCCATCGCCTGGCTGCTTCCACCTTGGCATTCAAAAGGACAGTATAATTTAAAGTGTCATTAGTTAGAAGAGGTTTAATAAGCGGATAATAACGCCCCATATGTACCTACCTATATATTATAATATGTTAATGTAAGCAAGTTTTATGTTGTACAGCGTAAGTATGCGTACATATCGGTTTTACTCGGATAAAACAAATCTCAGATTTAGATCAACCTCACCTACTGATAACATAATTGGAGCAAGGATAGTGGTTTAATATCTTTACGCTTACGCCGTACATAAGCATACACAATACTTTTGATATCAATTTCTAAAATGGATATGTGTTATTATGAAAGTATTGAAAATTATCAAGTATCGACAACATTGAAGAAAAGCGAGGAAGGACAAAACCATGTCGATTAGTGAAGGAAAATGTCGGAATCGACTCGTATCATCCATAAGGCAGAGAAAGGAACAATGGAGATTGCTGCGCCAAAAATAGAAGTGCTTTTAAATTAAAAAAGAAGAAATAAATTCAAAATAACCTAATTTTTTTGGCATTAGATATTAATAATTTCGGTAACAACTTGTGACGACAAGAGATTATCCTTTTTGTGGTAGAGACAAATGAAAAGATTATGAAATGAAAATATTTATGTTTATTCATTATTTAGGTAAGAGTAGTATTTAAAGCAATGTTTACGCTTGTGTTAGGATATCAACTTATTTTTTTTATTAGCTCGTGTTTGCATTTGCGTGGTTTGTTTATGTTACGCCGAGATAACTATATGGATAGCGAGCCATTAATCACAGAAAACATAGCCTTACAAGGCCCGCTTAACTAAATGTTAGAATTTAAGCTGCTCAGTTCTAAAGTTCAGAAAATGCTAAGTAAAAAGCAAAGAGATTTATATCAATTCAAAATGGCGGTGTCACATGGCTGGAACAAATTTAAATAAAGCCACCACCTCATTTAACGTAAGATTACTCTGTGTGCGGAGTCTTGGTAACAGTGACTTTAGCTTTAACACAACCATACGTTATAACTGTTTCATTTTGCTAGTGACTATAAAAACTGACCTCAAGTGCATTCACAGATCGGAGATTAAAATGAGAGAGTATTTTAGAGTTTTCTGTTGGATTATTTTAAAGCGCGTGCTAACGTACACTTTAATGGTGTTTTCCAGTTTCCATGTAATAGTGGAATATCATTACCATAATCCGAGATGCTACGAATTTCTTCAAAAATATATTTGAAAAAAGAAAAGCAAGTAAAACAGAAACGCTTCAGCAAATCTGATTCCATTTTACTAGATATGATTGATTTTTTAATTTAGAAACACTTTTCGATAATCGTAACATCGATTGAAAAAACGTTCTTTAAGTGATTTTTTCGGTTGTTTAAAAATAAGGACGTAGATATGTATGTATAGTATATACCTATAGCAGCAATCCTTCCTCCTGAGAGATATAAGCTAGGGGTTTAGTTCTTTGGATTCCCCGTGGGCAAAATAATTACTTAATAGGTACATCAACATTCACTTATTCACACGTCACAATTAAATGGTTGCTAGACTTAAACTAAATTAGTGTCAGACACTGGTGTCGAAATTTCACTCTCTGTGAAAAGCTTCAAAATGTAGCCCGACTCTGTTATATTATACCTAACTTATATATTATACTTACAACCATTTTTATAGGAGTTCCATTAACATTCTACTGTAACTTATGCGAATAATGTCCGTCGTGGGTTCTGAAATTTTAGCAAACTGTTTCCTTCTGAAACTAAGCATTATATTTTAACGCTTATAAGCGAAGAAGTGGTTTTCTTAAGTCTGTGTGTTACCATTCATAGCACATGAAAACCCCCCTTGTCATGGAGACCACGTTAAAGCTGTCGGAGTCATATGGACTCCTATATGGTGATCTATGATAAATCATTACTGATGATCAAATTGCCCAAAAAGCTTTATGACTTGATGATGAAGTATCGCCCAAAAATGGGTTGAGCGGGTCTGATGGCAGTGGCTCTGTGTAAAAATAGACATATTTAGCCACATTTGGTTTGATTAGAACCAAACGCAAACAAATTTATTTATATATAGTTTATTGCAGAAGTATTATTAATAAATATACCTACATACATAGTTAAGAAACGGCTAGAAGGGTGAGAATGTTGTGGCGAATGTCGCAAAACCCATGGTCGTGACTATAGGCCAAAGATAGTCGTTGTTTTAGTCAGTACGATAAGATAAAATTACAGATATGAGGATAAACATACACTTGTAACATACAATATTATACCTGAAAGATACTTGTTAAACCATTTCGGCTAAGTTCTATTGTTTCAATTGTTAGAAGTCCTAAATAAATACTCGTAGAAATAGGTATAAGGAGTAAAATAGCGTCTGTTCATACGGTTCTACGACCTGAACAACTTGCTTCTTTCACCCTGTTCTTGGTACGGGCTTATTATTTATGTAACAACTTCACTATGCACTTATGCAGCAATAAGTTTGTTTGATAAAGTGAGACAATGCACTTTAGAACAAAAGCAACAAAGTTATAAAAGGGTAAAAAAACTATGGCTAACTATGCCATATATTCACGAATCAGACAGACTTCGCCTTATATAACTACTTAGTTTATATAATGCATTTTTTGCCAAATTAAATTCCACTGCTGATTTTGAACATTTCCCTTCTACCTATTGTATCGGCTCTTAACTACATAGGTAATAATAACAATGATTAAACGATAGCAGTTAAAATATCAGTAGATACCATAAATGATGGTATGAAAAATATCAGTCGACAAAGAGATTGATTCCGGTATGTTACATAATATTCACCTTCATTCCTAAGATTTAAAAAATAAATATTTAATTTTAATCTATATGTAAAATATATATATATATATAATATAATGTCAATTAAATTCAGGTCCCAAGAGTCAAGGTGGTTTTACACCGGCGCGGCAAGGCGAGAAGCGGATATACATTTACATCGCAAAAACTTTATTCACCAAAGATGGGCGGGGCGTAGATAAAAATTATGCATAAAAAAAATATTTTGCATCCCAAAAATACCTTCAGGCCTGCCTATTTTGGGGACCATCGATCAGTTGTCAAACTAAACCTAAGTTTATACCTGTAACAATGAATCAATATAACTTTTATTATAAAGTTCATAGAGGTGCTTTAATATATCATTCACATAATATACGAAATTTTACGTATCCTACGTAAAACTTATTGTCTACATTAGAAAAAGACTTTGTTCTGAATACCAGTATACATATTGACCAGTATACATAGAGTTCTATTGCGAACGTGCTTGATCAAAATAAAGTTTCGTAAGCCTCACGTATTGTTTGTTAACACAGAGCTTGTTACAAACAAACAAACAATATAATATTCAACATAGTGGTAATATTGGTATATTGTTAATGCAAATATAGATATTAAAATTGAATGTTCGTGTACGGTATTAAATTAGAGGTGTTCCTCGCCTGTATATGGTTTTATCAAAATATTCGTAGTGAGTTGTGAGCACAAAGTTAACTTGCTTAGAAATTAGAAATTGCCTGAAATGAAGTAGGTTGGTGATGGAACACATTTAGCACGAATTTATCCCTGAAGTATGGAGAACCCACGACTCATGCCGTTAAGTGACGTGTCATTCCATGCCGATTCTGAAGTACTGATTTTAAATTAAATTGTCATAACAAACCACCACGTCTGTATTCCCCGAAGGGTTAGGCAGAGGTGTACTAATGTACACCTACACTTCGCCGTATGTTTAGGTCCTATGTAATAGGGGGCGAGTCTACTCACATTAACCGGTCACAAATCTAAAAGCTTGGCTTGGTTTCGAACCCAAGGTTTTTAGCTTAGCAGCGGCGCTTATAGCCACAAGCCTAATGAGGCAGTTATTTAACCTAATCCTTGCTTAAGTTCTTAAACTGTGACCTCTGTAGCTACATAATCTAATTTACTCATATTTCACTAAAGATTCCTATGAAATGAAATTTTAAAATTGCCTTCAACACCACTTTCCTGTACTGAGACATACTAACACAAATAGCACCGACCGGATGTTGACTCAGAACTAATCGCGAGATTGCGGTGCTACGCCATTTCCGGTGCGGAGTGCCTTCACTCAACTTCAAACATAAGTATGTATGAAGATACCATGCAGAAAACTTCTCAGACACTAACAGTACCTTGCCAACCTTGACATTTAAGAGTGTAAAAATGAATAAACCTATCTTCAGATACCTTTTAGATAATGACTAAGAGTTATGTGTAGGTATGTAAAGAGAAGAGTAGAAAGAAGTTTTTTTATGGATCTGGGGGCATGGCAGTGCCCCCGCCAAGTCGAGCGCGAAGCAAAAACTGCCGTACCATCCTTTACTGGAACCCGGGGCCTGAAAATGCGGCGAAATGCATTTTCAGGCCCCTATTTAAGAACCTCTGGATAAGACCATATTACAGAAATTTTCGTCTTCCAGTAAGCTATAATCACATACTTAAAATCCAAAATTTCAAGTCTGTAGGTCATTTAGTTCCGAAGTTAAGCGAAAGCAAAGTTTCGCATTTATGACACTCCCTCGCTAACTCATGATCATCAAACTAGTACTTCCCATAAACTCAGAGACCTGAAATTTGATTTTGGATAATCGAAGATCTGGAGTACTTGTTCCCACTAACGTATAAAGAATGTTCAAATTATATTCTCAACGAACATTCATACTACATAATCCTCTGTGTACAAATGTGTTGAACATTCACCTTTATATTGGAATTTACAACAAGGGTACAAGTCAACGGCCAAGTCACACAACATTAACTATAAATAATAAAGAAATCCAGTAAGGAACCTTAGACTTGGCACGACTTTGTCTAGATTTCATTACTTTTAGAGATAAACAAGCAGCTCCATCGAGACTTGGCTAGTTTTTTACAGAATTATGGTTAAAAGAAACCATTACACATTTGTTATAGCGGTGGTCACTTTGCCGCCATTGTTGCACCGAGAGTCGTAGGTTCAATTAACATCCCCGGGAACAATGATATTCGTCACGATACTCAGTTTAGTCTAAAATGAGAAATAGCGGTTGATTTACGTAGAGATTTATTTTATGAGTTTATATCAGTCTTAATAATATTAACCTAAGAAATGAAATATGAAACCAAAATCTGAAAAGCCAAGAAGCTAATTCTAGGATAATTTTAAATAATTTATAATAAGGTTACCAGCGGTATAAATTAAAAGGGATTGTTATGAGTGATCATGAAAATATGTCTATGTGGGCGTATATTCATAAATTACAAAGTAATTCTTTCTGAGGACAATATAAAATGTGGGTGGACGTCATAATGAATTAACTTTTGTTTCTTTTGTAACCTTGTAAGCGAAAGTAATTTCATCACAAAACATAAGACTCCTAATTTCAATTTATTTATCACGAGAAAGCTTATACTGTTATTTACAAAGGTCTAACAATCAATATTTTTTTTTATAAAAAAATAATGTTTGCTAAATATTAGGGCGTGATAGGAATTTATTTTTTTGACTTATTAACGTGTGCTTGTTATGTAAGCTTTTCATTTTCATGATTTCTAACCAAAGTTTTGCGAAAAATCCGTCAAGTATATTTTTTCAATTCACACATAAATAGCTGTACTGCTCGCCTCGTTCAATCATGTTTCGACCAAAGAAAGATACTCGTTTAGGATATAAAAAAAGGAAATGAAAATATAATGTCATTGAGGAGCAACATTTTTCCTTCAGAACCAGTTTATTCCGAAATTAAGTTCTTAAATAAAAATGTTCAGTGAGAAAATTTTAGTCTTAGCGAACAACTCATTCATTTCATCTTAAGTAGATATATTAAAACAAATATTATGCGACATATTCGTTTATAGGGTTAACTGAAATAGCTTTTAACTTAGAACTTCGACACTTAGTTAACATGGAATATCTGCTTTAAAAGGTTTTTGGAGCATTTTACTCAAAGTAATGTGAACTGATGACCTCCCGAGGTGATCCGTTGATCGTTCAGGATTCTCTTGGCATCTTATATAAAACAATCATAAACATGAGCTGTATAATAATAGCAGCTGTAATTGTAAAGGTTAAATGTGTCTGTCTATAAAGATCGCAGAGAATTCTGAAGAGAAGAACACCTCTCAGTTAAATATAAAGTATAATAATTACTTTTATAAAAAAATATGATCCTTTTGTTCACTGCCTTCTGAAAGTCAGTAGTCAGAGTTCGATAATCAACGCAAAAGTCCGCCCAAGCATTATCCGGGCGGGCGGTGGACATCCCTGATAATTTTACGATAAAAAGCGGTCGGTTACTTAGTGTAGAAATGTCTGGAAAATTCCGTTCTTACTTCACAAAGCACAATTTCCTTCGTTATTTTTAATCTGCAAACTGTATAGTGGTCTCAACTTTTTATCTCAATTTGATAGATAGTAGATACCAACTTTAATTTTAAACCTATGAATATTATTTTTGTTGGCCAGTTTGCATACGTTTTGCGGCTTAAGAAGTTAGTAATAATCGCTTTCAGCATTTGTTTTAACTTTATTTTTCATTTCAATAGCAGGCTTTAACCACCATATTAAACTTGTTTTTATTTTACTTTACAAATTACTTGTTAAGCAAGTTCAAAGAAGCTATGTTATTTCTTATTTAAGTTTAATTTTTGTTTCATATAATTTCTAGGTACACAAAACAGCTAAGTTAATAATAACATAAATATGCATATACCATAATTTTAAAATTTCCGAAAAGCCTGACAACTAGTTTACAATTTATGGGTTCCGTGCATAAGTCTATTGGCAGCTGCTGCCTTCGTGTAAAATACTGAAATTCAGCCTCATCTGATAAGACTGAAATCATATCCCAAGGCTCGGAGGAAGATGATTTTTAATATTAATTGACATGATCAAAACGAATTATCTTGACAGGTTCAGTTTACTATACATTACAAAACTTCTAAAATTGATCAATGTTTTATTTTTATGCTTAAAGACACGCTACCGCTAATGAAAGAGACAAACTATTAAGACAAATGAAGTTTCACCTCATCTATTTGGACCAGTCCCAGATTCATTTATCTTAGGTGGGAAAAAACCAAAGGCGTGGATCTAGTTATTTCCCAACTCTGGCGTGGGAGTAAGGTGATGTATACGTTTCTGTCAACGTTTTAGGTCAAAGGGAGGTCGATTGTTAATCGTTTGCTGTTGCAAAAAATGATATTAACATAACATACCTTTATGCGTATATTCCCTGAAGGGTTAGGCAGGTGTACTGAATATCCACCCACAGTTCGCTGATATGTTTAGGTCTCATGTAATAGAGGGCGGGTCTATTGCCACTCACCAGGCACATATACAAACTCCAAGATGTTACTGAGAATTTCATAGAAAAACCTCACTCAAAACACTTCGCTCGACCTGGGAATTGAACCCAAAACCTCTAGCATAGCAGTCGCGCTTTGGATCACTAGACTAATGAGGCAGTGCAAAAAATAATATGCATAAGTTAAAAGAAGACACGACCGTAGGTGAAGTAAGCTGAGAGCAGAGTGGTATCTTGGATTGGATAAGCGATGATTGAAACGTCCAACGACCCGACCAGTTGATGACGTATAAAAATTGATTGCACTATACAAATAACACAAATAATTATTTGAAGGTAAAACTACCTCATCAGTCCCTAACCGCGACTGTTATGCTAGAGTTCCTGGGTCCCAAGGTCGAGCAAAGCTTATTTGATACGGCAATACTTGCCCCAAGTAAAAGGGACCTGAACATACTGGCGAACTGTGGGTGTAAAATACTACACCCGGGAATCAGATAATTGTGTATTGTTTCTATGGTTTTCATTAGAAAAATCTTATTAACTTTCTTATTATGCGCCGGAAAATACTGTCTGCGTTGTTTTCTTTCATAAAAATTAATATGCCTCAGAAAACCATTACCTTTGTTCACAAAAAAGCTTAGTTTTTACTACAAAACTTCTACCGCAATTTCTAACAATTTCTACCTAAGATAGATAGCTGACCTAAAAGTAATTGAAAATATAATCTATTGCTCACTTTATTGAATATTTAATGGAAGAATTTCATGTTTTACCAACGATTACACTTTATAAATAAATTCTATATCAAGACATTTTCCTTTTACTATCACGGAATCGTATTCTAATATTTTCATATGTAGTATTTTTTTACCGGTTAGTCTGCTACTTCCAGGCCTACTTTACTAACTCGTAAAGTAGGCCTGGAAGTAGCAGATATTATTTCTACATATTTCGCTGGAAGGTTATTATGTTAATCATATCATTATTCTAGGTTGTATGTTCTGCTTTCACGTTCTGCATTTAATGAGTGTTTCATCATCAATTCATTTTATTGTCCCATGAGATGAGGCATCTTCGGAGTCTTCAAAATCTCCCAGCGATGCAGGTTCCTTCACGATGTTTTTAACCTTATTAAATTTTTCAAAATAATATATGTAACCACTCTCAAATAAGAATCAGGCATAAGGTAACATGACCCTTGAGTAATTTAAAGTATGTTTTCCATAAAGCTTAAAAGCTTAAGGATGGTTATAATGCTAACACTTGCAAACGTATATATAACTTCATCACTTTCAGTAATAATGTGGTTCAATTATTTAACTCATGAATAACGTATCAGAGATAAATAATTACCTAACCCAATCATAACCTATTTTGAAGACGAACTAAATTGCGACCAAAAAATAGATGGAAGAAACAATAATATATAAAGTAAGCTTTCGTCGGGTTATATAATCAGGAAGAACACTGACCAAATATAGTATACGTGCACTGTGTACCAACATAACAAACCAAACATAATGTTGATACGCAATGATGAAATAGGACCCTATTTAGATAAAGAAGGCTCTTTCTATTACTTCATCTAGTAGACACCAGGGCCCCTAGATAATGTCACATCTTCATTATCGATGACGAAGTTAGATATCTGAAATGTATGGATTTGACATAATTACATCACGTGACATATCGAAAGATTGTGCCAATTCCATACATTTCAGATTAATCTAACTTCGTTTTCGATATTTAAATGTAACATTGTCTAGGCCCCCAGATGTGATGTAAGATAGTTCGATAAGTTTTGTTTCGAAAAAAAAAACAATTATCTCGTGTATTGAATTCTCAGCGGACATACAGAATGGTTGTCGCCGTCATGCATATATTTCCAGATGCTGCAGATACAGCTTGTAATTACATTACCCAATAATGTAATGTAATTACATTACATACTTTAAAAACGCACAATATTACTTAAAAACTAGAGATTGAGCTCTCTTTTGAATGCAGATTAATAGAAAGAAGAGATTTATTAGTGCTGGTGTCGGATATTTTTTTATCTATTCGTCCAAACAAAATACTATTACCTTCATACACATAATACCTAACATACACCTAATAACCCACCACATAAACTAGAGCCGAAACTTCTTCCGAGCCATTGTCTAATTATTCAAGGTGGTATTTTTTTATTCGGTCATAACGGTTGGCCTTGACTCACCTGAAGTTTCGGCTGTAAACATACAATTAAGGAAATGGGAGTACTTTTCAACGAATCTGGTGATTATGTCTTCAAACTGTCTGATGTATGGATTTCTCGTTTTGTTATACATATTATTCCTGAATGTGATTTACCAGCATTGTGTGATAGACATATTCAAATCGGTTCGAAAGTAGTACGTTAGTCATAATATTTTCCTTCATGTTTCGGTGAGTTATGGAAATTTAAATACAGGGCCTTTGGTCGCTACCTATCATCAAATAAAATCAAATGTTTTATTTCAAATAAGCTTTTACAAGTGTTTATAAAAAAAGCATGGCAATAGATATTATATCTCATTTAAAGGAATAGTTACAGTTAATAAAAATCTATGTTCTCGAGTGTTGCTGAAGTCCAGGGAAGGTTCTTAAGAAGCTAAAGAGTAGAAAAATTACACGGAGAAACGTCTCAATCCATAAAATATTAATGAAGGAAAATAAAGGAGGTTTAAAAAAATCAGATAAATATAACCTTTAAGGTCAGCAATATATTAATAACTCCTCTGGTCTTACAGATTTTATGGCTTGCAATGATCTCTAATGCATCAATTGAACGGCATGATTGCTTAAATATCACCCTTAGATTCCATTACATATGACCTTAATAAAGTTTTAGGTTGGTGCTTAAATTTAACGACGTGTTTGCTCTGAACTTTTAACGATAATATTAAGACAAGGTCGGTAACCCTCCTTAGTTTATTTTTATCGTTTACTTTTTGGTATCGGTTCTACTCTTGTGGAAATTGAAACGTATAAGTCCAATCGCATGTAATGGCCAAAGCCAATTAATCAATTTACCTAAATACACTAACTGCCCAGTTTGTTACCTATCCAAACATGGTTCCGGCTTCGGTGGAAAACGCCTACGCTTAGTCTAAAAAAAAAAATTTCGATCGAAGTAAATTGAAAGCAGGTTTTCTTTTGTTTTGTACCAGATTGAAATTATAAGTAAATCTCAAATATCGTAATCAAAGTACAGACTGGCCTTGCACCGTAAAAGCTTACCGGTACTACATAGCTTGATGTGTAGCTAGTCCAATAATTCAATCAAATATATAGTAAAAGAATATAATGTTGTAATGACGTCATACGTGTGATACTTTCTTCAATAGTAGGCGTCATTAAGTTATAAAAAAATAAAAACTGCTTTGTGTCTCTATAGATCTACTTACATTTCATTTCCATATTTAAAAAATGTACCGAGTGTTGCATTGATGACAAAACAGATTTTGACAGTCAATCAATACGTAAAAGTACATTAATTAATTATTTTTTTGTGATATTTGTGCGGATTTGACCTTGTTAATGGGATTAATTTGCCCCTCATATGGAGCATAAAATACTCACGGGACCTAATTCGTATATCTATACGTCATATATCTATATATATTCGTAATTCACGAATTTTGGGTCAACACAGAGGTAATCACTAATTTACGAATTTTGAGTTTGAGTTCGCTGTATCCACAAATCCTCGCAGGGCTAAGCCTCTGCCTACCCCTTAGAGGATTCAATACATGAGTGATGGTATTGTGATAGTGTACCCTAATTTGTAATAGTATCTGATTCTTAAATGAATGATTTCCGTTCTTTTTTTTAAATAGCCATTATTCTGCCAAAGCTTGGCAAAGGCCTTCCCCAATTCCTTCCAGGTTCTTATTCTGCGTCACCGTGAACCAGCCCTTGCGGAACGCATATAAACATCCCGGCACCTCTTTAAAAAACTTATATACATAATAATTTACGACTCATGCAGCTAATATATCATTCGGTTTTCCATTACCCTTACTTTCACTTAGATCTCTTTGGTTATATATAGGTATGTCAAACCTATTCAATGTGTTTCCGCGTCGGGTTGTGTTGTGTGACCCGGCCTTTGACGCGTTAAGGTATGACCCATAAACCGCGCACTGTGTTACGTTATCTTTACATCCTGGTACAGGTCCGCAAAAATGTTTTGTATTTTTTGCCCATACAATTTCGACCCAAAAATCTTTATACTCAACGCTTTTATGAATTTTTTTTTTTTTTTTAAAAAGATTACTAGCGATGTGGGTCACACATTGCTAGTATTCTTGTTAACCACTCGTGCTAAGCTAAATGCTTGTGTTACGAGTGGGTTCACGTCGGTAGTGCAATGGGTGGGGTTCGAACCGGCAACCATATGATCGCAAGTCCGACGCCCTAGCCATTAGGCTACCGACGCTTCAAAAAATAAAATAACGTTAATTATAGTCATAAAAATAACCCTATTCATCATTCATTGTCATCTTTATGAATGTCTTGTTATTTTAGGCTTTGGATATGAATGGTGTAGTAATAAGTTGGATTTAATTTTCTACTTAAATCTAGTAATCGACACTACAAGAATGTAAAACTTTAGAAGACAGACTGACTGCCTCATAAGTTTGGTGATCTTAAACGTGACTGCTGAGCCCTGAGGTCGATTTCTGAGTCGAATTCTAAGCAAACAGGCGCACTTTTGTTTACAAGAGTCAGCATAACCCATCGGGGAATACAATAATAGTAATATATAATGGATATTAATATGTTCTTTGTTGTATGTAAAACTTTCAATTTAATTTAAAACTCGGTCGGCTTGAACGTGTAGGGCATAATGATCTTGTGTTGAACCAATATGTTCCATGTCACGTAGCGCGTGGGCGGACCTTGTAGAGGCTGTCGCCGGAAAACTTGCGACGTTATCCAACAACACAATATTATTGTGTCGTTTGTTGTGACACAAAGAAAGTAGGTATTCGTTTATACTTAGTGAAATATTCTTGTGGAAAATACGTTACATAACTGCCTGCCAATATACAGACAGATAGGGTATAGAAGGTACTTAATTATTGAAATATTGTTTTGAAACATTATATTATATAATCGGTATATAGCTGATATTAAAATATTATTGTTTCGGTAAATAATAATACATATCTGCCAACCTGCATGATTCTTTAAATAAGTACGTAAGCTGCTTTACGAGTTTAGGTAACCATAAAAAAATATTTATTACATAAGGAGAAACGTCAGATTATTGGTAAGTTTGTAACTGATTTCAAAATAATATATAAATTTCCTAAACTCAACAAAAATTGTAAGTTTTGGCTATAGGCATCGTGCTTTGGATTATGTCTCCTCCTTCAGCCTATTACCATAATAATATCTATTGTACATAAATACATACATACATATTGTCACGCCTGCCTCCCATGGGGGTAGGCAAAGACTATGGATTTCCACTTGCCACGATCCTGGCACATTACTTTCGATTCATCTACATTAATTAATCTCTTCATGCATGATCATCGGTTTAGGGTGCTCGGAACCTGGCCTTTTTTAAGACCATCCGCAATTTGGTTGCGGAACGTTCGCCGAGGTCGTCCCCTTCCAACTCGTCCATCCGAACTCGCCGTATATAATTGTTTCGTCAATCTCCGTTCATCCATTCTTTCCACATGACCAAACCATCTTAACATACCTTTCTCAATCCTTGTCACTACATCCTCTTTCACTCCACAACGCTCCCTTATCACACTGTTTCTCACTCTGTCTTTCAACGTAACACCACAGATAGTTCTCAAAGCTCTCATCTCTACAGCATTTATTCAGCTTTCATGTTTTTTCTGCCATACCCAACTTTCAGTACCATACATAAGTGTCGGCGCCAACACTCCCCCAATCACAGCCAGCCGTGCCCTTTCGGACACTTTCCGGCTATTCATGAAGGCTATCTATTGTCTTTGTTCAAATATTGCTCAATTATTGAATCTTTATAATTAATGACGTAAGTCATTCTTGTTTTTTTCTATATAAACTAAATTATTTTCTTTTTTTGTAGTATGTGGAAATTTTACTCAATAAATTCATTCATCATAGTTTTTGTAACGTATTGTTATAAGATTTGTACAAGCTATGCCGACTGATAAAATGTATCCATTACAAGATTTTTTATGGGAAACTCGTTTAGTATTAAAACTTTTCGCATTGTCGGGAAATATAAGAAAAAAATAAAAAAAAAGATAGAGAGAAAAGAGGGTCAATTACGTACCAAAATAAAGGCATAGTTTTACTGTCATGAACACAGATATTTTTTTCATACACCAGGCCTGAAAGATAACGAGCTTGGTAGGCGAATTGTATTATAAAAATTAGGTATACAATTGATACTTCGAAATTTTATAGACATTTCGAAGAATCAATTATATACATAATTTTTGGCGGCTGCATTGATGGCGCTTATAAAGTATTTGGAGAGCTTTATCTATGTTTGTGTTGCTTGTTACTTTACTATGCATGAATTTTACCCATTAAAACTTTACATTAATTTCATCCAAACTATACACTACTCCACGGCGGTAAACCCAAAATAAAATTGTATACGAATCCACCAAACCGTAAGCGCTTTGTGTCCTTACGGACGTTTCACAGTAGGGTTCGTACACAAGTGTATATTTACTAATGGTTATTTGTCGTAGGCCTGGCAGCTTGTTGAGGGTTATATACAGGTTTATGTCAAGTGACCACTGGTTTTGACACTTAAGACGCTTGCACACGATAGTATAACAGTTCTGAAGCATCTCAAGACACGCGATACTTGCAACCTGTATACGTGACGTGCGGACTATAATTATGTTTATTAGAGTACATACATTATTCGAAAGGCAAGAGTGAAAGCTACTGGTGATTGAGGTCACGGAGGTATATGTTTGTCTCTAGACTCACTACTTGTAGATGGTCTGAATTACTAGCTACATGACATGTTATCTACTTCCATTTTCATTCTTTATATACCTACGTTTTCACCGTTTTCTGCCTCCTCCTATGGGAAAACGGCATGAGTGTATGTATATATTATGTAAACCCCAGTACCAATTCTCTAATGCAATAAAATTAAAGATTAACCAATTGTAATTTATCTCGAATACAAGTTGGAAATCAACGTACAAAATCGTTTTTTGACCCTAGATTGAATACAATCTCTTAGTAGATATTTAAAATAGCCGTGGCATTTAGACTGTTTAACATATTATGTTAACAATAAAATTCTACACAACCCATGCACAGTCAAGCATTACAATCGTAAGAGCGTAAATTCTATTGCCGTACACCCTGCGACAAATGTTGCGGAACATATTACACGTTTCAAAAATAACTTCACTTACAAAGCATTAAGTACCTAACATTTTTGTTTGTATGTCCAAAAATTTTACTTACAAATTAAATATTTCAACTCGAATTGCATAAAAAATCTATAGACACAAAAGCGAAATTAATACTCGCTCATTTGGGTTTATATTAATTATATTGGCTAAAGAATTTTCAGATTTAACGTTAATTAAATACGCATGATATTCTATTGGTTCAAAAACGAATGTTTGTTTGTCCAAAGCTCATAACAGTTATACCTGACACCTAGTTACATAATCGAGTCGTGCCCAAGCTCCCGGCAGCGTTACCTCACGCAATAATATGACAATTACGTTAGTATTCAATTTCAAAGCTTTTCGTTTATGTAGGTTCGGGAACATGGCCTTCCCTCCAGTTAGATGGATTTTATTTGACTGTACACTGTATATATATTTTTTTTTGAAATACATTTATAACATCACGCCTGTATTCCCCTCAGGGCTGGCAGAGGTGTACCTTCTTAATGCACAATCACAATTCACCGGTATGATTAGGTTTAAGCTCGCCACCTCTTACAGGGGGGCACCTACCCTACCTACCTACCTACCAACCCTACCTACCTACCTACCCTACCTACCCTACCTACTCACCTACCCTACCTACCTACCTACTTACCTACTTACCTACCCTACCTACCTATGTACCTATCTGCCTACTACGTTATTAAGTTAATACACCACACCACACACCACACTACACTGCACCACACCAAACCACACCACACCACATCATACCATTACACACTGCACCACATCACACCACTCCAAACTACACCGCAATATCATATTGCATTACTTACCATAACACACTATACACTACAATGCGTGCATTAGTTATTAGTTACATAATTTTTCTTAGTAGTTGTATTCTGGAAAATGTACTTATGTTGCATAACCCTTAAGGTCAAAGTACACTATATTGACTTCTGTCAGTATAAGTGTACGACAGTGATGTGAAAGAGCGGGGCCTTCTAATACAGGCATTGTTTGCTTAAAAGGAGGCTCCAAAAACGTTTATGAAATGTAACCTTATATTTTCCCAATAAAAATATTTTGTATTTGTATTTGTATTCACCAGACACATAACCAGGCACATATCCAAATTCCGAGCTGCTACTGATAATTTCATAGAAAAGGTTAATAACACTTAGCTCAACCTGGGAATCGAACCCAAGAACCCTAGCGTAGCAGTCGCGCTTACGACAACTAGACTAATTTATGAGAAGTTAATTCAAAATCAGTTTAATATAAAAACTCAGTCCACATAGATTCGCAATACCAATTTAATTGATTAAAGTGTATTGAAAACATTGTTTTTTCTTTTTGAGACAGACATGGCCTTGTGGCTGGAAATGGCGAAATTGACAGATGACGTCATGACTTCCCGTTTCACTTTTGTTATTATCGACACCCTTCTGTGATGTAGATTTGTTTAATTTTATTTAAGAGTTTTTCGCATAGACGAGTATGACACTCTGAAAGTATGTAGCTATGTAGATAGCAACAGAAAAAAAATGACTCCTTTATCTTAGGAATTGTCCAAGATGTGACCTTTTAACGCCCCCGGAGGCGGCAATAATTGACCTACTTTTCCTATATACATTATTGAAATATTAAATAGTGCAACTCATTTGCAGCTCTCTGGTCGGTCATTAATGCTTGAACAGTCTGTAATAACGTCAATTAACTAGTTCACTTAATTAAGGCTCGCTGAAAAGCCGTGGCTTTAAGCTGACACAATAGTGTCAGCTTAAAATAGACTTGTTCTTAGCAACCTTTTAATTTGATTGTAAATGATTAATTTGATTTAAGACACTGTAGTAATTTGATTGGGATTTTGTTTCTTTATTCTATTGCCTCATTGACCTAGTCGGGAACTTGAAACTGCTTCAGTGTAGAATTCGTAAGCGCGGCTACGGCTACTGAGCGTAAGGTCCTGGGTTCGATCAAATTTATGGAGCCGTTCTCAAGTGATGATGCCATTGCGGGTGCTTCTTATTTATATAAAAAAAACAAATGACAATTATTCTGCTAGAAATTATTATGTTAAGTTGAGAAAACAACATAATTTATTCATGATTCTTATAACTAAGTTTCCATGTGTGTTCGAAGGTTTGTATGTATAAGTGATTCCATCAGGTTGAAGATAAATGTTTTGATATTCCTTAAATAAATTATTATTTTCCTGAATACTTATTCAAGTATATAATAACCTTTGTTATTATAACATAGACGACCTGAAATAAAACCTTTTCTCATTCAAAGTATGTTAAAGGAAACTACATAAAAGTGCTTGTGACGCAAACGCTTTCGATTTCAATAAACGAATCCGTGTTATTTATGTAATATGTAAGTTGTTTGTATGCTGGAGTGGCAGTGACCTATCATTAGGAAATTAGATTTTAGGTAGGTGTCTCGCTGGCATGCCTACATGCCAGCACGAATGGGTCGGCACGACCGGAGAAGTACTACCCTCCCACAGAATATCGACGTCAAGTAGCAATATTCATACTGTTGCATTTCGTACGGTGAGTATGGAGCGCCGGAAACCTAACTTCTGCCTCAGTACCCTTGATTCTCCTTTTCTCCTTCCCCTCCCTTTTCCAAAGGAGTTTCAGGTGCAACTCCAATGTTTATTGTAGGTGTCCATGTGCCATTGCCGTCTCCTTTTTTTCAGTCACTATAAACAGCAGTACACACGAGATTAAAATGCCAGCACGAATGCTTGCCACAAATGCCAGCTTCATGCCTCAAGAACTTCTATGCCCGGGAGTCATAAGAAATCCATTTTCCAGAGTTTCAGCTAAGCTTCCGTATTACGAAAGCGGTGATTAATAGATTAAGCCCCGTGAATGCCTAGCAGATTTGATGAAAATTTATGGAATTTATTGAAAATAGGTGAAGGAAAAACCTAGAAATTAGGTACTTGCCTACAAAAGTAATCGAAGATTATTTTGTTCAAATCTCTACGAAAAAGCTTTCGCCCTTACACAATTATTAAAGAAGACTTAACGGTATTAAATAAATGAATTGATAAACCTATACTAATATTATAAAGACGTAAAGTTTGTTGGTTTGTGAGGTTGTAAGGGGTAATCTCGGGATCTACTAGACTGACTTTGAAAGTTCTTTCACCAATAGAAAGCTACATTATTCCTGAGTGACATAGGCTAAATATATTATCCCATAAAATGAAAAGAAACGTATAGTCAACGCGGGCAAAGCCGCGGGCGGAAATCTCGTAATAGATAATTGTTTATCTATAGTAAATAGCAAGTAAGCTGTCTCTCTCTCTACTCATTCATTTATTGTCAACTGGGACAACATTATGGAAAATATTGCCAGATACTCCAATTGAAGAGTTTGAGTGTTCATTTTCCATTAAATTAATTGTGTCATATTAGTTTTTGCCTGGAACTTTGTTTGCATGTATGTTATCACAATAAAAACCAGTCTACGTCACCCGAGGATAATATACCAACCAGAGAAATAATTCTCCCAGAAAAAGAACTGTCCCTGCTTACCTTCTCCTACATACAAACAAACAAATTTACTGCTAACGTATTAAATAATATTATCCCCTTTTTTATCATTGAGTAAACGGTGAGAATAAAAAAAATATACTTATCGTAAAAATTTCTGAACTAGTAATCTACGCGTCACATTTTTCACGCGCCAATTATGGTCAGTTTCTCAACGGACGACATTTATGAGAACGATCAACAGGTCTTTACGATCGTCGTGAACAACCCTCATACACTTCATTTCTGCTCAAATCGTACGATGTTGACCCATTGATATTGCTAGATATTTCATGTTTTTATATAGATAATAGTGAATACATATAACACTGCTCATTTTCAGATGGAATTTCATAATCGATTTTAATCGATATTCATATTTGCACCTCGTTTAATGTAGACCAATCGAATTTCCACAATACCTGCAAAAGCTGGTTCGAAATACGAATTAACAAGGTACCTATATCAATCTTCGGGTGATACACGTTATTTATTGTGTGTTGTAGGTATTGTATGACCAATAAAATTCCTGGTTGGCCTGGGTTTGATTTCAAAGTCAAGCAGTGTTATTAGATCTATTCAATTCTCAGTAGCATCTCGGAGTTTGGATTGGTGCCGGATTAATATTAATTTAATAAACTGGTACGGTATAACAAGGGGACCTAAAAGCGTACCTACCGGCGTATGTTAGGTGTTCAATAGAACACGTCAGCCTAACGTTTTCGGGATACAGGCGAAAATACGCGAACCAATAGTATCAGATCAATGGGTTTCGAAATAAACTCGATGTTCCAAATCCACTGATCTTTGTAAATCCCTACCACAACCCATAAGCCTAGATACAAAAATAGCATCTTTAGTATTCCACAGGCTTTCAAGGTCGTTGCTTACAAAATGAAGAACTCTTGTCAAGTCAGCCCATTTGCGGCGTATTTTGTTTGAATTCCGGCCAAGGACGAAATATTTCACTATTTCCACGTGTACCCATTTCGCCCGTCAACCCTTACACAGCGGAACGACGCACGGTGGGCTGAAAATCGGCTTTCATAGACATAGCGATTTCAATTTGCAAGTGCCGGATTTTTTGCCGGATATCGCTTCTATTAGTTATTACTATATTGAAAAATGACACCAGAGTTAATTCTGCACAAAAACGAAGGAATTATATTTTTTTTAAGAAAAAATTGTATGGAGCTGGTATTAAAAAGTTAATTATCTCGTAAACAGCAAGGAAAACCGTAATATCCTTACAGGTGGTTATAGTACTAATTATTTATGATTTTTTGACATATGTCATATAACGGTTATCGCTGCTAATTTTTTTAAAAAAATCGTCAAAATATTTTTATTTATTTTTACATATGAAACGGTTCCTTTTAGTGACTTAATTAAGAACATTGTTAATTATGAAGAATGTTATTGACCCAAATATTAAAAATATATAAAACAAGAAAAATATTTTAAAAAATAGCAAAAATAGAAAAAAAAACAAATATTATACATTTTCCTTATCACTGTCGTTCTCGGACTCCAATTCTGAGTCAGGATCTAGATTGGATATATCTAAAAACTCGAACTCACTTTCCTGAAACTGAATTTTTGCGAGAGTTTCAGCAAAAAAGCTCTGCTTTCTCTTGGCATCTCACTTAGGCCTTTGTGCACTTAGGAAAGGATCCGAAGAAACAACAAGCATATTTAAGATATCTTGATTAGAATCTTGCCTGTTTCTTTTCCGCGAATGATGTTCCCGGAACCTCCTAAAATCTCTGTTTCAAGACTCTGAGGCTTCTTCCAAGAGAGTCCAAAATGGCACAATATAAGTTTTCTCGATGATGTCAGCCTCGTGTATTAATAATTTATGTACGTTTGACGACATGTAGTACCAGTCATACAATTCCACATACTTTTCTGCTGTTTTGCGGGCAAAATCTTTAAATTTTATTCTCGCCTATCAATCTCGATCTTCTCGCCAAATGTTATCGCTTGCAAATATTTTAATAAGATCTTCGTCCAACCCGGTAATAGCTGCAGTTTTATTGGGATACTCGAAAAACTTTCTAGCGGTATTCCCGTCATTGGTAGTTCCCGAGCCTTGTTTCACAACATCAATCAACAGATTGAGCTGAACTTGAATTTATTTTGAATACATTTTTTATTTCATTACTTCTCGCTGCTCACCATTTGAAGTCGAGCCTATACGCAATATGTAACAGACATTCCATACGATTTATACGTGCGTGTAGGGATGATAAGCCAAATTTGTATATGTTAGCACACACAGTCTTTGATGTTACAACATCTAAGCGGTTCATTTCCGTAGGTTTTGCTAAGCACAGGTAGCACGATGGATTTGTTCTGGCCTCAGAAAGGTACGTGCAGACTTTGGCGTCGATCGCTGTCATAATTAGTTGATGGGTCACCATGTTATTATTATGTACTGCACTCTGTGGGGATAAAGGCCCGAATTTCATCATCCATTTGTTTTTTGAGACCGACGACAATTGCTTCGCTCTCCTTTACGAAAGTTAACTGAACTGGGCGTCAATACAAAGTTGAGCATGGTTTTGGGTTCATCCATACAGTATTATCGCCATCCGTCAGTTTTAGTGGCACCAAGGAGGTCATGAAAATGCTTGCATCATCTTGCTCACACTCCATTTTCTGCTTGTATCGGCTTTGGTTGGAAGCACCATCAAATCCCCACTTGGATATACGCTTTAGCTGCGTATTTTGCACATCGGCATAGTCAGAAAGACTTTGAAGGATCCTCGTCACCGTGATGTCAAGTAAAGCTTGAAGTGTAATCCTAGACGAGGAATCCGTAACTGACACTGAATGCTTCGGGGGGGTAGCAATCAAGCTTAGTTTGTTGCACTTTATAGTAGGATGGATAAATATCCATAGCACCTTCCCGAATGGCAGCCTCTCGCAAAGTAATATATTGCCACTTTGACAGTTTTAGTGAAAGGAGTAATCCAGCGTTTTCTCTGCTGTAAATATGACTGTTTTTACTGATGTCTTAAGCGTTTCTTTAATTTTAATAACTGCTTCAGGATTTTTCAACATGTATTCGATCACAGATGCCATATCCTCATGCCCTTTTTTAAACGCGCTGTAGCTGCATATGCCAATTCACACACAACTTGGCCAATTAATATTTGCTTGCAGCCAATTTCCCAGTCTTCTGAAGTTATCGAGGAATCGGTTAGATTTCATCCACCTCTGTAAAGCAGAAAGGCAATACTTCATGATTAAATGAAGTATTCTCACTTTTTAGAAAACGAACAAGTCTAAATTGGTGATTAAACTTTCCATTATAAGATTTTATAGTCACAGAGCAAAAAAATTGTGTTAGCAGTTGCACAGTTGTGATCAATCTAAATTATAAATTAAAATTTTAGCCCTTTTATTGCAAAACGTCGATAATTAGTTAACTACCCTCATTAGAGTTTTGAAAGATGAGCTAATAAAAATTTATAATCGTCAAAAAAAAAACTTAGAACTCTTAACACAACTAATCAACAAATTAGCTTAGTTATCAGAAATCATTAACGATCATTAAATCACCTATTCAGACTTATTAGAAGACTAAATTATTGTAATTACCTTATCACATATTTTCAGACTTCAGACAGTTACAAACAATACCACTTACTTGGTACCAAAATACCAAATAAAAATTTGTTATTGTTGTTTTATTTGGTATTTTGGTACAACCAAAATACCAAATAACAAATATTAAAATTCATTTTGTATTGATACATAGGTATCTAGCTCAAACATAGTTGTCTAAGTGTGGATGTACGCTAAACCTCTGACTAATCCTTCGGGAATATAAGGATGATGCTATTTTATGTTACTTGTTGTTAAAAGTCTGTGTTCCTCAACTTAAACACTAAAAGGAACCGTTTCATATGTAAAAATAAATAAAAATATTTTGACGATTTTTTTTTTAAAAATAGCAGCGATAACCGTTATATGACATATGTCAAAAAATCATAAATAATTAGTACTATAACCACCTGTAAGGATATTACGGTTTTCCTTGCTGTTTACGAGATAATTAACTTTTTAATACCAGCTCCATACAAATTTTTCTTAAAAAAATTATAATTCCTTCGTTTTTGTGCAGAATTAACTCTGGTGTCATTTTTCAATATAGTAATAACTAATAGAAGCGATATCCGGCAAAAAATCCGGCACTTGCAAATTGAAATCGCTATGTCTATGAAAGCCGATTTTCAGCCCACCGTGCGACGCGACAAATAAATTTAGTATTCCAGTAATTAAACTTCTAGTTAACACGCGCTCGTTCATTGACATACAACGTTATTATTTTGTGTTTATGTCACGATAGATCATATCGAAATATAGGTATAATAATTTTAAAAAGGTACCGGTAGGCCATACGAATATTTGTCTTGTGTGGGTATTTAACCCACAATCCGTAACACAAAATTGTATCCACTACGCCAAACAGACTAAACGTGCCATTTTAATAAATAAGTTTGGGTATGAGAAAGGTCTTAAGTTTGGCTTTGGTATTTGACTGAGATCATTATTTATCAACCCTAATTTTACGAACCTTAACCTGCATTGAGTTTGCAACACAAACCTTTTACTACTGACTAGAGACTTGGCACAGTGAAATATCGCTGTTCTAAATTCCACGGTTAGAATATGGATTAAACCATAACTATGTTACATGACTTTTGACAGAATTAGTGACGGGAATTATAATTGGACGAGAAGGATCAACACATATAGAATACATGAATGTAGGCAAATTGGATAGCCGTGATAAATTATAGGTTGAATTAGTTTAAATTGATGGATAACCTGAATATACAACGTAACAAAACATAGCATAGGTACTAAGTTTTTTTTTAGTAAATACTAATAATAAGTCTCACATTGTATCTTATTAAATAAGGTAATATTATTCACAATTAAAAAAAAAAGGTTTTATATAAATTTGTAACAAAAAAAGGTAAGCTGTAAACAAATACATTCCATTCGTCTAAAAACCGGATTGTATCTATATAAACCTTATAAATAATGCATCAAAATAAATGAGAGCATGGTTTCGGAAAAAATCAACCAACTGTAATAATCATGCATAACGCATCAACCCGAACGAGGGACCGACGTTCAAATGTTACAACGTCAGCCATAAGTATAATAAGTACATGTTACATATTGTTTTTCCGGTTGCTTTTCCCCAAAGGCTCAGATTCAAGTATTATCATTTTGTTTCTCCATCACGAGTCAATAAATCACTCTATCACGAGCCCACGCAACAGCGGCCTTTTGAGGAAATGGTCTGACACATGTATCAATCACATATACTTTCAATCATATTAACAGTGTAAAATGTTACAATATCAGAGGCACGTGTTACGTGTTGGGTTGACTAGAATGTCTAATTTAATTAAAACGCTTTGGACAGCAGTCGTTAAGCGCAAAATTAAGGCGCAATCCAGACTATTTATTTGAAATTAAGCAACGTGACTCTCGATTTTACATGTTCATAGCCCTGTAAATGAAATCTAGGCTTTCAAATTTGAGACCTATAGCTTTAGGAACTTAAATGCGGAATAGATTGTGCTTAATGGAGTGCCAACTACAGAGATTTGGCGGTAAACCTAGTAAATTTACTAATGCTAACGACTTACAACTTTAAGGCAACATCAATTAACCATTAATAGGTACTTTTTTTAATAATTTTCTACATACATATCTTCAACTACTACCAATAACTAAATGGTTCGGGTAAGTACTTAATTATTCCCAAAAAACTAGTTATTTATTAAATAGCATAATCTTTCCATGTTTCCTAATTTTTTTTTGTATACGCGGAACACTCACATTTATAAAAGTAACTAGGTATAGTAAAATGCGTAGTGGTAACCAGCGCGTCTTTATATAAAGATGAAAAAATTTGGAAGAAGCGAAGGAGGAATGCAAGTGGCGGTCTATGGTTTCCTGTGGGAAAAAGTCGTGAGTATATTTATAGTAAGGTAAATACTCCTAATTCAAGAAAAAAAAAAAAGAAACATGTGTGTGTGATGTATTCTGTAAGGTGGCAGTCGATATTTGATTGATCATCTTTTATTTTCGTAAATTAGTAATTATACATAAATCTTAACTCTAAAAAAATCTTTAAAGAAGCAATAGGGCCGAAGTTTGAAGTTTGCCTGAAGACTACCTTCTATGTATGACCCAGACAACACCAATTTATGAGCACAGAGAGTTTTATTTAAATAAATCTGCTTTTTTAAAGATGTGATCGTAGTAAATTGATGTATTTAATTAAATCCCGATGCTTTGAATTCATAACAGCATTCATGGTCACAGGTGGATTAAGATATTGTCATAATATCGATATACTGCGATAAAATATCGTAATTATTTTCTTTTAAAGACGTTTTTTTTTTCAGGCATGTGTATTTGTTTATTCACGTAATTCTCAGAAAGCAGTAAGAAAGAATTTCAGAGAACTTTTTATGGATTAAAATATTCTAATTTCATACTAACACTTGTAAACAACTATCATAAATGTGCCGCTACTTAAGTGTAGATATTCATTTTATAATGGCCGTACCAAGAATCCATTACACACAGTTCAATATGCTAACAACTTATGCAGAAAAAATAAGCAATTATGTCCTAATTCTACTAAATAATTATTTTCACGAATCGTTATAATAATACCTCAATGCTTATACACAGTCCAAAGAACAATCAATAATCACCACGCCGTATTCCCCGATGGGTTAGGCTAATATATAATCCTATTTCGACAGTACGTTTAGGTCCCATGTATACGGGCGCCTATTGCTATTAACCGGGTACATATCCAGATTCCAAGCTGCTAATTTCATAAAATAACAGCCTTAAAAGTAATCCAGATTTTAGAGACTCGTGAACATATGAGAAAATAGAATTAAGAATGTGTTCCTATGCCTAAGATTTTTATAGTTAATGTCAAAATAATTAGGTTGCTTAATATCAGGCAAGTTGTGGTCAAGCGCGAGCCTATCTGAGATAAAAAAAAATTGTTAATATTGAGTAAAAACGTACTTATTATATTAGGTATATACAAGAAAATAGATAATATATCACACTATTATATCTAATATTTTATCTCAAAATCCATTTTACTCGAGTCGTAAAGAATATAATTAGATCAACAGATGTACCATGGGAACATACGCGCGCATCGTATACAAAGAAAATTCTGTAAAAGCCTCTCATCAATGTTATGCGAATTTTCTCTTCGATCCTTTGTGTCAAACGAATTTAATTTTCTTTGTCGTAGCGCTTACTCGACACTACGGAGCCATCGCTGTTGCTGTGTCACTTATGATGCCTTCCAAACTTGAATAATATGATAAATACACGGTGACAAGCACTGTCTAGATATTTGAGCACGTATGTATCAAATCAATTATGTTACATCCACATTTTTATCTAATACATTATTTTAACGAACGAACCTTTATAGCAGAAAATGACGAACAAATTTTGGATCAAATATATTTTAAAAAACACAAATTGCATCTCATATTATCATCCTAAAATGTACTAAATTTTAAGAATTAATAATTTAAGAGCCATTGTAAGTCAAAGATCTCGAATTCAAATCCAATGCACGCACCTCTGACTTTTCAAAGTCATATGCGATGAAGGAAAACATCATGGGGAGACCTACTTCCAGTGGTAGGATATATAATATAAAATGGTAATAATTATTTTCAAAATTATTTACAGAAATAAATATCATACGCTTTAGTTCAGTAAAACATTAATAAGAACAAAATGCATCAAAAGTGATTAAGTGACTTAGTAATACATCCTTAAAAAACCTCCCTTTTATAAAAATCTTACATATATACGTTTTAAACACGGACCAAACAGTACACTGAAGTATATTGACGATATAGCCAACGAATTTGAATCGACGATAAGCACTTTTCTAACACACTATTTCTAGAATGTTCCTCATAACTTGCGCGTGACAGCTGCTGCCAGTTATACAAGAAGTTTCACACTCAGTTAAATATAAATAACATCCAGTCACCCCCGAGAAGATTTCCAGAGTTCATTTCAGTATAACAACATCGCGCCTCAATACCATGAAAGTTTAGTTCGTGACGTATTAATACACACCCACAGTTCATCATTATCGACCAATTACATTGTCTCACTGCTGGGCATGGGAAAGGGTGGGATTAGGCTGTAGTCCATCACGCTAGCCTATTGCGGGTTGCCAGACTTCACACGCCGTCAAGAAAATCTATTAGACGTGCAAGTCTCTTGATGTTTTTCTTCACAGTTTTAGTGTGTGATAATTAATTATTATTAATACGCACATGACTTCGAAAAGTCAGATGTGCACGCGTTGGATTTGAAATAAACACGTTTGGCTTGGCACACCATTGGTCATATCACTAAGCTATCACTGCACACTGCACCGGTTTTTTTAAGGTCCCATCTAATAGTAGGAGTTCTTATCAAAATGATAAGCCGCTACACACTAACAATTTTATTATCATTTTCTAAAACTTTTAACGACTGGTTTTGCCACCTTGCTACCATTGCGATAGCATTTTAGTATAATTAAGCTCTTCACTCTTCATCTCTTTCTAGATAACCTGCCTTCAACTAACTCTTTTTAATCAATGAAACAGTTATATCTACAAACCGTCCTCAATTTACGAATTTGGATTTGTAACAAGCACGTGGATTGCCGCGTGACGATATTAATTACCTACGGACAAACTCTGAAACCCGTTTCACGGTAGTTGGATGTTAGCCAAGTCTTTGGATAAACAGGATCAATGCGGTAGGGGCGACTTCACAGTTACCCGGGAATAATGACCCCTTCATTATTCCCGGGTAACTGTCCTTACATAATTTGAATATATAGTTATATTTAGGTATGTATATCTTGAAAAATAGGAAATTAATCAAATTTACTAAATTCGATTCAAATAATCTTCACTCATGTTAAAATCCATGTTTTAGTGTATTATTAATGTAACTTTATTTTATTTTAAAAATACGACCGATTTCCTTCTTGAATTGATTATTATTTTTTCTAATTAATGTTAAACAATACATAAGAAAAAGCCAAACATGCGTTAATACCTACACATTATATGGTACGTAATTAAAAAGTAATTAGGAGTCGCCGTCACCGGATACGGTGTGGAGGACATGATGATGATGATGATGATGATATGGTACATATAATAGACTCCACCATTTATCCAAAATTGCTATGTGTATTTTTTGTATTAAAAAAATGCCTAAACTCAACTTCTGAAAATTACTTTGAAGTGTAATAAAAATTTGTTATCCCAATTTCAGTCGAAAACAAACACTGTTGCGTTGATATAAACAATTCGCGTTATCTTTAAGAGCACGCTGTTTGTTTAATTACAGGACCAAGGGGGGAGGGGGTGATTTTCTCAAGTCTTCGTTTATTACGTCATAAGTACATTCACGAGATATTAATTTTATATGAGTATATTACCAATCTTTAATCAAAGAACCACTCGTGCTCACATATATGTCAAAATTAATGAGTTACGTTAGTGCCAATTAACGTAGACATCGAGATAGTTATAATAATAGTGCCTTGTATTCTTCGATCTTAGACATGAATTTATATATTAGGTATAGTGTATATTATAAATCATTCACTCTGTATCGTTTCAGTACAAAGTCTCTGTCCCTTGTTTTTGTTCGATGGTGTTTACCAAGTGTGGCCCAATAGTTTCTGAAGAAATGCACTATCTTCACATTCCTATGAATGATTTTAAGGACACGATTGGTAGCTTACATTTAAAAATATCAATAAATAGGGATATTTGGGCTGTACTCAACAAAGCTGGTGTCGGCAGCCTAGGTACTTGCAAGTAAGCATAGTACCTATCGAATTCAGATGACAAAGTAAAAGGATTCGTTTCGAACTATTTCTCTACCAACTAACCCTTTGAATAATGTCAATACACGTAAACATCTTTGACATGGCATTAGCTACAAACCCATAAACTTTCTATACGACCCATAAAACACGAGTCGGCGATCAGACGGTGACGTCACCGTCTTACGCTCGTAGGTATGCACGGCGCGAATGGATTGACAAATATTATCTTATTCGACACTTCTGACGTACTTGAGAGATTATATTAAATGTTTTATCATATCATATTACAATGTATAACTGCTATTCCCCTAACCTACCTAATAAATTAAAAACGACGTACAGGATATTGAAAGTATTAAAACAATGAGGTAGGTAATTGTCACATTTATTAAATATATTGCCTTATTGGTACTCTACCGACCACCAGAATATATCCAGACGAAAGGTACCATCTATTTTATTCGTAAACAGAATCCATTATAGAAAAGAAAAGGAAAAAGTGTATTTTAACTTCGTGATGAGTTTGTACAGAGTTCTTATGTCACGGCATATGTACGTGATGTGAATACCAGATAACGTTATGTAAAGATAGTGTGAAAAGATTCTCTAGAGAATCAGGTACACTCAAAAAAATTCTAGCTTACTTGCGAGTATGGTACCTTAATCTACGCATATATTTTCTTACCTGAATATCAAATAGAATAGTTATGAGTGAAATACAAATTTAATATAAGCACTGATTTTGTTTCTTTTTCAATGTCACATTTATCTAAAACGATAAATATAAATTGACAGTGTCCGAATGGATCTGTAAACCGGTATTTTTTTTTCCTCACTATATCACTCTATACTGCCGAAAACGATTTTTTTATAAGTAAATTGGAAAAAAGTATAAAAAGCTCCCATCTACGCCTAGTTGAAAACTTTTTACTCTTTTTGGTGGCAGTGATAGCCTTTGACTTTGACCTTTGGACTGCTAAATTAAACGTCTCGAGTTCGAGCACGCAGCTCTGATTTTTCGAAGTCATGTGCGTATTAAATTATGACGCGCTTAAATGGTGAAGGAAAACTTCATCAGGAAACCTGCATACCTGAGAGATTTTTTTGACGGTGTGTGAAATCTGTCAACCCGCAGTAGGCTAGCGAGGTCGACTATAGCCTAACCCCGCCCATTCTGATGGGAGACCCGCACCGGGCAGTGAGACAATGTAATGGGTACGCGCATTCTCACATTCTCGCTTTCTCACTTACAAAGGCTGATATCAAAGACACCTCCCATTATTCGTTTAACTTAGTATTTTTTCTGTGTTGACGGACACCCTAAGTTGTTGTTTTGCCGAATTTATTATATCAGCTTCATAAGTAATTTGAAGCACAACGTGCCACTTATTATAAAACTTATTCAATTCTCGGCGACTGTGGCGTATAAACTACCCAGCAAAGCTGACCTTTAATTACTGACTGGTTAACAGTCAAGAATACTAGTAATTGTTAAGCTATAATTGAGGATTAAAATAACTATAGATTTCCATCCAGAAGCAGAAGGACAATACATGGGTTGATGATGATGATGGATAGAAAACCTGTTTAGCGCCTCCAACACTTTCATCTACTTATCGCCCTGTAAACTCTGTTTAGCCTAAAGTTTTAATTACGCATCAGAAATCAATACACTGGGTACATTGTGAAGCCCGTAGTTAGCTCGCATGTCACGATAACAAAGCTCCCTGACTGATTAAGTCACTTTAAACCGTTCGTTAAACAAGAGTACTAACGTGGCTGGTTGTGGACATGTGAGCATTAATCACAGCTAAAGCTCTGCCAATGAAATGTTACGTGTCGTACACACATTGGCCCACGATGGCCATAGTCTAATGAATGAATATTGATATTTATTGTATTTTGCCGAAATTGGAATGTAACGGGCTGTATAAACCGATAAATAAACCTTATTTAGTATTGCACAAACCATTAATAAAACCAAGTATCTATACTCAGCTTACAGGGAATAAGGAATGAGTTTGTAAGTACCACAGTGAAATAGCTTTTAGTTTTTACCGTCAGGTTTCAGAGGGAAAGCAACAGTCGAGATCCCTTAAGTTTTTATGTCGAGAAAAAAGTTAGTACTAGAGAATGCCTTTAAGGTAGGGCAACCCTTTCACATACTTGAAGTGTTGACCTATATCAGAAATATCATTTTACGCAACATTTCTGGGAGCCTTAACCTAAAATCTGGTGCATATTTCATCTTTATACGCTGCCTAGAAGCCGATTTATAGTAACTTAATCCTTTAGGGACGCGTGTATGGTAATGACATGCATATAGAATCAAATCTATTTTGTTATTGTATCTTAAGAAAAATCTTTAGTACTAACTGATAGGCAAAAGAACTTCGTCCTTTAATCAGCTTATACGAGTATAGGTAACGTTGCCGGGTGGCCTGAAAGTAAAAATAGCTATTGCTACTTCAATAATGTGTATTGTAAGGAACCCACACACGCCTACGAGAGAAAGTATTTTTTACGTAGGTGTGGGTTTATGACAAGCGAGAGGAAACCTTAACCTTAATTAACTAACAGCTACTAGGTATAAGGGTGGGAGAAAGTAGTTTAGGCTTCCATAATTCCAAGAAATCATTATCATAGAAATGATTATTGTTTTTTTACGAAAAGCAAACACTGAAAACTATTCACGTTTTATAAATAAACAAAACTAAAATTAATTTTAAAAAAATATCAAGTCACTAATTAATTATTAACATTTAGAATATTCCAAATTACTAAGTAACAATAAGACTGACTGCCTCATTAGGGTAGTTGTCCTAAGTGCGACTGCTACGCTAGAGGTCCTGGGTTCAATCCCCAGGTCGAGCAGTGTTATTGAGTTTTTCTATGAAATTCTCAGTAGCAGCTCGGAATCTGGATTTGGGAACGGTTAATGGCAATAGGCTCGCTCCCTATTACATGGGACTTAAACATACAAACGAAAGGGTAAAACAAGAGTGATAGTATGTATGTATGTATGTAATTAAGTGTACGTATATACTTTGGCAACACCCAATACAGTAATAGCATTTTGTCAATTTGTCCCAAAATGTGTTCTGTTAATAGTAATTGTAAGAAAAAATATTTAGTTATTAGTTGGCGTCACGTGCGCGAAACGACTCATTAATCTTGATTCGCACATATATAATCTATACAATAGGTAAACATTGTGTTCATGTAGTTATATTTATATAGAATACTAGCTGTCCGACCGCGGCTTCGCCCGCGTGGAGCATACGTTTAGGGGTGGACAACCCCTATGACTTAGGGACAAAAGATTGTAGCCGATTCTCAGACCTACTGAATATGCATATCGGAGGAGTATGGTAACTAACAATGTGGCACGAGGATTTCATATATAAGTTATAATAATCTCAGGCCGTATTTGCTGTTTAGATTATTATCATTGTGTCGGAAATATACTGAACGGGGCAATGGTTTAATATCATATTTTAGAAACAACATTTTTGTTATATTATAATAAGCTCTTTGATATGCAAATTCTGTATAATGGAAAACATTATGCTTTCCAAGAGCCTTATCATTTCCTCACACGCATATTCTTTCAATTTCCTTCTCTGTGTATGACGCCACGTAATCTTGATTTTGTATGAATTTGTTCATGAATGAATTTATAATATATTCATAGCAGCCCTTCATATGTTACTTTATAGAAAATATTTCGCTCCCTCTTAAAGGCTTTTTATTCAAAAAAAGAATATACATATATTATGCACACAAAGATATGAATTTTCTAATGACAGAATTAAAATTAAATTTCTAGTGAAGTACCTATACTCCATTTGGTTAGGTACTTAACTAAAGGTAAACAATAAAAATGGCGGCGTTCAGAGCTGTTCAACCTTTTATTACAATGGTATCATATGAATTGGGAATGAAATTAATAACAACACAACCAACAATTAATAAAACCAACGAACAAACAGAACAATAACTATCTAACACCATTTGCGGCAAAAGAAACACAAAAACGAACGAAAGTAAAGTAAATACAAACTGTTACGTATGGCGTCTGGTTACCCGACTAAGTATAATATCGGTTAATTATTTCGCTCCGCTTCCTCGCAGTACTACTTCTCAATTTTTTCGAGTTATCTAAAGTCTACTACGCAGAAAAATATTTTGAATATCTGTATTTTTAGATTCGTTTTAATAGGCACATTGCAATACTTTTTGACATAATTATAAATTTTGATTTAATTAATTGTTTGCAAACTTAAGAATAATAGTAACTATTTAATATTAAACAAAGTAGTAAGATATGCTAGTATAAAAGGAGAATGTGATTTTGAGTTATTGAATAATTTATTTTGGTGATGTTTTATTTCGAAATGAAAAATGACCCTATAAAAGAATCTTTTTTATGATTTGTTTACCTTTAGTTAAGTACCTAACCAAATGGAGTATAAGATCGAACATATCGCATAATTTAATGCTAAAATACAAAAAAAAATAAGCAGTTATATATTATACATAATTATAATGATTATCGTTCGACCTACCTCGAGTGCTAAGTGTCGCTACTATCATCTAATCAATACTGTACCTGTTACTCAGAAGGTACTACACTATAAATAGAAGAGACATAAGCAATGGCAATTAATGAAGTTCTTAAACAAAAATACATAATAATGTTGTACTTAAATGTGGCACTGAAAATTATCTCCAGTGTACATTCTGCGAGTTATCTACGAACAGAAATTTAATTGCATTACAAAATTAATAAACAAGAAAATATTTCAAAATCTTTCTTAACTAGCTTAACTTTGATCAACAAGTTTGATTGCAGCTTATATTCATGAAACTTTTATAATTCGATCTTCAATCACAGAACTCGTACCACGTAAAAACCTGCGACTAGACTGCTGAATATTAAATAATTCATTCGTAAATTTTATTAACAGAACAAAATTGAATACATTTGAACTCTCAAAGGCTCCAATAATTTACGAGAGGTGAGCTCTTGGTAAGACCTCAATATTTTAATTATGGAAAAGTAGATGCTGTGAAAACCGGTGCAATGAAGTGGTATGGTTATATATGCTGGTTACTGAGATTATGAATAAACAATAAAAAAATGATACAACTTTGACGAATATGTTAGTGCACATAAATTATAAAGCACTGTATATTTTAAACTGCAGTCTGATCACTGTAGTACCTACAATATATAATAAATATATGCTGGTCTGTATGAACTACAAATATAAGGAACGGTTTGATTTGTCAAATGGTGTCTGTTGTCTGTATACAGTAGTGACCCCGATATGAAGCAATAAACGTAAGCCGAAGGCAATTCAATACGAGATGTTCTCGCATCTACCCGCCGGCCCGGTATGAAACGGCACAGGAGCTTACTTAGGCAAATTCCATTGAAGGATACTCAAGCGATTGGAATGATCCCGGGACAAAAACATAATTATAATGCATATTATTTTTTTGTAGTTTTTTATAAAGAATTACGCTTAATTCAAACTACCAACGACTTTAATATTTTTACGATATAAAAAAAGCATGCAATGTATGCCAAACGTAAGCATTTTTTAGTTATGTGGAAGAAGTGATAGTCTGCAATATAGTTTTCATTTTATCATATAAATAATTTGTCAGTGTTTAAATTAATTTTCAGAATCGTATGACAGAACACTTCCCATAAAAATAAACATAATTATGGTGACCCCACAATAGAAGCTGGATCGGCAATAATCCAAGGAATTTATGTCCGCCGTCTGTTGACGATGTGGGCTATTAAGACTGTTGCCAGGAAGTGCGACTGAAATAAAACTTCATTACCGTAGACGCATATGTTAGAGTTTAGTTAGGCTCTATATTTTACGAACTTGCTCTTAGAACGTTATAATTTAATTCAGACAGTATTATGTTAGAGACTGAAAAATAATATTACGCGATTTGTGTAGAAGTAGCCTTCTGTATAATTTTCTGTTGTTTTTATTTTGCTGTATGCTAAGATTATAAGTATAAAATATTAAGTTTATGTATAAAATACTTTAATCGCAGTTGCTAGAAAAAAAAAAACAGTTTAATTAAAGCTAATAAATAAATATGTTATATATCGTCCGCTCCGATAAAAAAATATCATATACGAGTGTACGATAGTTTTAAAGTTTGATTACTATAATACATTACCGTAAAATTCACTAAACTGTTTACTATTAAAACCTACTTTATATTTTAATAAAAACAAAACTACTTTGAGACAGATGTTTCTCGAAAGAACAATACCAACTTTAAGCGCTTTAACTTTTTTAATATCCATGCACAACTGCACACACCAAGTTAAAAAGTTTCATAAATATTTCATTAAGACTATTAAGTATTGTTCTACACGTAAATTTCAAAATTATGTCACAAGAAAGTTTTCTAGACAGCTTAGTTTACAATTAATTATTAGGTTAACAACAACAACATTTAAAGCAAACTACACCAAAACAAAATTATTATATATTTAGCGGACGGACAACAGAGAGTTAATTGCCGAAGTTCCAACAATAAAATTAATATATAATAAGAAAAAAATACTGCCGTAATCAAATTGTAACTTGCCGATGTCTATAATATAACAATTATATCTGAAACAATTAACCTAACATAATGAAGACGAATCGATTGGCGTGTGGTTGAGTATTCGGCTTTTTCCTTGCGGGTTATTTTACGGTTTTCCAAGAACCGGTCGCCCAGTTAGTGGCAATCGACTAAGCGACCCAAACCACTAAGGTAAAAAATACAATGGTAAGCTCAATAATAATTTGCTCGACCTAGGATTCGAAACCAGGACCTCTAGCGTAGCAGTCGTGTTTAGGACCACCAGACTAATATGGCACTCTCAATTTCCTTTTAAATATCATTAAATACTCCACACTGCCTCGTTGGTCTAGGACTGCCTCGTTGGTCTAGTGGTCCCAATCGCGACTGCTACTCTAGAGGTCTTGGGTTTGATCCCCAGGTCGAGCAAAGTGTTATTAAGTTTTTCTATAAAATTCTCAGTAGCAGCTCGGAGTCTGGATTTGTGCCCGGTGAATGGCAATAGGCTCGCCCCCTATTACATGGGACCCAAACATACCGGCGAACTGTAGGTGTACTTATATTAAGTACATCCCTGCCTAACCCTTCGGGGAATACAGGCGTGATGGTATGTTATGTTATGTTATGTAAATACTCCATACAGCTCAATGTATTTATACACATACTACATTCCTTTTTATAACTAAGTTACTGTGTATGTGTGTGTCGCGTTGACGCATGCCACACTTACGTACGAGGTAACGAAAGAAATAATTTAGTAAGAGCAATGCTTCCATTACCTGCAGCGGTCGTGCTGATGAATATTTTACGGATGTACGTTAAGCGTGTTCTGTATATATGCATTAATTATGCTTAGTTAAAAGTTTTAGCTTCATAATATTAAAAAAAATGCTGCCTCATTAGTCTTGTGGTCCTAAGCATGACTGCTTCGCTAAAGGTCCTGGGTTCAAAGTGTTATTGGGTTTTTCTATAAAATTCTTAGCAGCATTTCGGAGTCTGGATTTTCCCGGTTAATGGCAATAGACTCGCCCCCTATTACGTGGAACCTAAACATACCGACGAACTGTGTGAATATTAGTACACCTCTGCCTAATTCTTCGGGGAATACATTAAACATAATACATCAATTGCTACTAGACAACACACTTACATAGCATAACAAACACTCAATACGTATTTTTAGTGACGTCACGGACACGGTTAACAGCTGTTCTGTCTGTACTATAAACATTATAAAAATTAAAACTACAGTTATAAGCTTAAGATTTAATCATAAAAGTGATGATAGTGTTTCATTAAAGTACATTGGTTGTTATACAGTGAAAGTGTTCCATAAATATAAAATAAACTTAAATTTAACATAAATTATAAACCAAACAGTATCGTGACCTACCCACCAGCGATCTTTATAAAAGTTAATTACAGACATATTTACATTTAACTTAAATCTAACATACGTAAAAAACTTACATTTAATAAAACATTAGTGCACAACTATCAGTGAAAGTGTTTCTACAAAATATACAAACGTACACTGTTAACGTAAACAAAACAATCTGTATATATACGGCCAATCACGGTACCTCAATACGCTAAACCAAAAAGGAACATAAATCATGGCCAAATGTGGTGGCTGCGGCAAATTTATGTCGACGTCGGAGGGTGTTCGCTGCGCTAAATGCCCAGGAGGGTTCCATCACGCCTGTGTCGGCTTGCCAGTCACGGCTAAGGTATCTCCAAACTGGGTCTGTCCAGGCTGTAAAGCCAAGACACCGAGGTCAGATAATTCCTCTACCCCAGTCAAGTGTGTGTCGTCTGACTGCAGCACTAATACTACCACCACTGTGACCAGCGACCCTGACCCTTTGAAGGTTCTAACAAGCACCGGACCAGCAGAGTCCGAAACGACTTCCTCTTCAATAGCTGCAGTTAGCAATAAGCCAGCAGGGCTCAATCTGGCATATGAGATACGGTGTATGAGGGAGGAACTGGGTGCTATTCGGGACGAACTTCGTGATTTTAAAAAAGAAGTCCTGGACCTCAAAGCTTCTTTCTCTTCCTGCAACGAACGCGTAAACGCTGTTGAAAATCGTGTGGCTGATCTTGAAGGACGTTTTGAGAACCAGAGCCCGGAACGGTACGATCAGCTGGAGGCGACTATCGTTGAGTTAAAAACACAACTCAATGAACGCGATCAGGATTTATTACAGAATGACGTAATAATCACTGGCATTCCGGAGACTCAAGACGAAACCCCCGTTCATCTCCTAAAGCTAATCTCAGCTAAATTAGGTGTTACGATAGATGACCGGGACATTGTAAACATTGAGCGGATTGGCATGGTACGCCGCAACATAACAGAGGCAGTGCCGCGGCCCCGCGTCATCGCTGCGCGTCTGGCGCGCCGTGCTACGCGCGATCAACTGCTGAGAGCGGCGCGCGTGCGACGCGGACTAACCACTACAGACTTCGGTTTGCGCGGACAATCGCAAAAGTTTTATTTAAATGAGCGCCTCACACCAGCAAATAGTAAATTATTCTTTAGCGCTAGGGAAGCTGGTAATCGGTATAAATACAAATACGTGTGGACCAAAGATGGGCGCATTTATGCCAAAAAAGATGACAGCAGTTCCGCTTTACGTATACGGTGTGAGGCGGATTTGGCTCGAATTTTTGGAAATACTTCAGTTTGTACCGCTACTACTTTCAAAGATGGCATTTTACGGATTTGACACATCAACGATAAATTGGTTCAACAGTTATCTCAGTAACCGCGCACAATTAGTAGAATTACGTGATTCCGAAGGGAATACTGCGTTATCAAGTATAACATCCGTAACGAAGGGAGTACCACAGGGATCGATATTGGGACCTACCCTCTACTTATTATACAGTGCCGATGTCATTAATGAAATAAAACATTGCAAACATCATATGTACGCTGACGATCTTCAAATATATTTATCTTTCAAACCTCAAAATTACGATTACGCGGTTAAAGTCATTAATGAGGATCTTAAGAGGATAGTAGACTGGTCTGACCGTAATTCGTTAGTACTTAATCCAAGTAAAACAAAAGTAATGACAATTGGTACACCAGGACAATTAGAAAAATTACCACCTAGCAATACAAGAATAAGTATAATGGGACAAAATATTGAACGAGTGAGTGAAGCACGAAATTTAGGTCTAGTTATCGATGAGAACCTTAGGTTTGAGACATATATTTCTGATTGCGTTAGAAACTGTTTTTACCGGTTAAAAATATTATATAAAATGCGTCCGTATCTAAGTGAGGAACTGCGTATACAGCTAGCTGAAAGTTTGGTGCTATCGAAATTAAATTTTGCAGATACCGTGATTGGCCCCAGACTCTTGGCTCGCACTGAAAGACTCATTCAACGAGTTCAGAATGCTTGCGCAAGATTCTGTTTTAATATACCACCGCGGAGCCACATTACACCCTATCTTAATAAACACAGTATTTTAAAAATGAAATCTCGCCGCAAACTACATCTTGCTTGCCTGCTGTTCGGTGTTATAAACTATAAATCCCCGCCATACCTGTACTCGAAGCTTGCCTGGGTAAACAGCCATCACCAGCGCAAGGTAAGACAGTGTGCTCAACAGTTGTCTATACCGCAACACAAAACCGCCGCATTTCGAGGCAGCTTCCGGTATTCAGCCTCCAAATGTTGGAACAATATCCCTCCACCTATTCGGAATCTGCAAAATATACACACCTTTAGAATTAAATTAAAAACATTTATTCTTACCCGCCAAAAAGAATATAATTGTGTAAATATCGATATGTCTTTTATTTAGTTTAGTTTTACACATATTTTGATACCTACAATTAATAATTCAATTTGTCAATTTCTTTAATTCCGCCTATTTATTTAATTTATATAAGTACTATAATAATATAATTTTAATGATCAAACTGGACCTAATGACACATACTTTTACTTAAATGGTAACTTACCGGTGCTGCGCGCGGCACGGGCGGTAGGTACATTGTTATGTTAAAACCAATATAGTTTAATATAGTCTTCCTTTTATTCCCGTAAGTACATGGTAGCATTACTCAGATACAGAAGCAATCATAAAAGAAAAGGTTTATTTAACGAGTTTTTAGTTAAATATAGCACACGCTCTGTCAACATGACATTTCTCTTGGACCGTCGCTGGCCGAATGATTATGGCTCGCTCGCGGACGATCTGCAAAGTGCGGAGCGCACTCGCACTCTGACTCGCACCGCACCCCACATATATTTTTACATATTTATACATACCTATTTATGTAGTTTAATATTTACTTTATTTTAGTATATTATATTATTATATTTATTCATGTTTTTCTGTGTCCGTGTGTCACTGCAAGGGTGCCAACTGAAAACCAGCGCTGGGTATTAAATACACCCAGCATATTGCTGAGCTGGCAACCCATTCGAGGCAAGCATGTCGACAGCACACCTGGTGACCTTACTTTTTAATTATTATTTTTTTTACTGTTCATTTTATCTGTGTGTTGTCTCATTGTCTCAATAAATGTTTTTTCTTTCTTTCTTTTCTTCTATTTTAATGTACGATACTACAATTGGTATTGGATATTTTCAAATATGTATACACTTGTATTAAATCATATTAAAGTGAAATAAAATAAGCCAAATGACACATTTATAATTCTTTAACAGAAAAATACACGTAATCCAAAACCTATGAAGTTATTATTATAGAAATTAATTCATTATTAAGATGCGTACTCAGACTTTAAAACTTATAGATAAAATGGAAACAAAGGAATCTAATATTCTTTCTTTTATAAAAACTTGAAATTATAGGAATTTCTATTAAAAGTGTCCGATGAACTTCATAACCCTTTGTGACCCTTACACTTTTACCGAGAAATACGATAAGCCTCTTTTATAAAAAAATCAGTAACCGTAAAATTAACAGGTAGGTTTTCCAAAGTGTAATTATAACCTGCTCCGACATTAATTGGCTGCCATCTTGTAATTGGCAATTTTGTTTTTCAATTATTAATTCTAACATCCTTTGATGCTGAAAAAGTGATACATACATTAAACGCTCAATAATTCAGTTCAGTTTCAACCTGGTTTAAAAATAACTCATGGCTCTTTTTTATTAGTCATGTTTACCATATTCTAACCGGAATGTAAGATAAAAGAAATAATAAATATTGTTTTTTTTCGGATTTACACAAATTAGTATACCGTACCGTAGGAATTACTGCCATAGAAAGAGTGAATTAATATCAATACTACTAAAATAAACTACTTTTCAACTACTCCCGGCGAATGATCAAGATCCTTCCAAGTGAATTATGATTTATCTTAATTCCTTTTACCTACTAAAATACTTCTTGCTTTTGTTCAACATTGTTGTTTCAACTAAATGTACCGCGTTACTTTTGTGTACAAGATTACGTAGCCGTAGCAAACAATGCGAATAGTACTACGAACTTTCTACGGAATTCGTAGAGCCTGCTACGGCGTAGCGATGAGGATGGTTTGAATCCAAACCGTAGCGAGAGTTTAAATATAAAAGTAATGAATATACGGATGTGTTTCGCATTTTCTATTCATAAAATGATATAGAATTAATTTTTTTAAGTGTAGACTTTCGTGTTTTAATGCTGTTGCTTTATTTTTGCTGTCACAAACCTTTGAATTCACTGCTTAAAGCTCATACAGTACTAGTACTTTTTACTCATGAAAAATGTTCGCAGTGAACCATTGTGAGCACATTTCCCATGTCACCGTAGTTATAAAGGAGCTAGTACGTGCATTTCAGATAAGGCAGGGATGCCGTCGTCGGTCGCCTCAGTTCCTTCGATAATGTTGTTATGTTCCTGCACAGGAAGCGACGCTATCGCTGTATCGGGCACCATTTTCAATTTCAAGCTCATGTGACTACAAACACGCTAGTCATTGCCCATCAGACCAGTAACCGTGTGTTTTTACCTCAATACGGTAAATTGTCAAATATTAAACATTTATATTGGATTGGTATCATAATCATCACCATCACCCGATTATATTGTTCCATTGCTGGGCACAGGACATCACTCAGAATGAACCATCACGCTGGCCTATGCGAGTTGACAGAAAGTGGGTTGTGCCATTGAGAATACCTGTCCAGTTTCCTCGTGCGATGTTTTCCTTTACCGTTTAACCGCGTGTACGTATATGAGTAATGATTTCGAAAAGACAGAGATAAATCTAAGGATTTAACTCGAGACCTTTGACCTGTTAGTTCAATTTTCATATCAATAAACTATTACTGCTCAGTAACCATTATAAAATATGAGCTGACAATTATCATTATCATAATATCATTATTATTTCACACTAATAATAATTAATGTTTTCTTTTCTTATATTAATCTTATACAAATTTTCTGTTCTACGCCTAAGATTACGCAATCACGTATGTTCAGATAGCAAATAGCAAATAGCGGAGTGAGGTTATATCGGGGATTATATGTGGATCAGTAGGTAATCTTCAATCTACCGAATTAATTAAACACATGTGTTCATAACCTATGTGTTTAACAATTAACAGAACAGAATATTAATTACTGGTGCAATAACAATTATGTTTAATTAATTGTAATAATTATTCTGCGAAGCGAATGCGAATGTTATTTTTGTTTCGCCTGCTCTTATTGTGAAACACTGTTTTTCCTGTAATGTTTTAGTTCCTCTCAACAACAGACTTGTTTACTTCTCATTGAAAAAGCAGAAGTTCTCAAACAATATGTTTTTCTTTTCATTTAGACACAGACTCAAATCAACGACTTTATACAATATAAATAATGCCTGAAAGGCACACCGTATCGTTTATTCAAGTGTTAAATCTTCTAACGTAACCTAATAATGCTTACATGACTCTAAATTATCATGTTATAAATTTTCAGATGTTTTTTGCGTGTTGTATTGCTGTTTGGACCATACGGACCATTTTACACAGATACCTATGCCACAGCCTAAATTACCAGTCTGGGAAAATATAACAGCTGACTAGATATTCTGTGGTCCCAAAAAAATAACAACAAACTTAAATGTACGTTATACGAAACACTTCTTCCTATACCATTGTGCTGTAATTAAAATAGTGTTGGTTATTTTTAATTTACTATCAAAACTTGTCATATGAAATGGATATTTATTGATCACAATGAGCTATGAAAAGAGACGTTTGTCACTTGCATTAGTTTATTATGCAAAATACTTCAATACTTAATTCACCGTCTAAGTCAATATAGTCAGGTTAAAAAGACATGAGTAACATGTCTAAGCTAAATATACCTAGCGTTATTCTGAAAACCTCGTGTAATTTGCATATAACTACGTCACAACCATTGACGCGGCAAACCATTGACGCCTTAATTAAGCGACTCACACCTTGCCATGGTCCCCGACGCCCACCAACGTAAAACTATGTACCAGTAGGTAAGCTTAAAACACGCTTAATAAAGAGTTAGGCAGAGGCTTACAGCTGTATAAAATCAAATCAAATCAAATCAAATAATTTATTTGCTCGAATATGGTACATCATAGATCTTAAGGCTTTTTTTAAGGTTCATCATATTCTGCCATGTACGGCGTACAAATATATTTCTAGTGCAACAAATACACAATTTGACTAATACATATTACTATTACACTATAAACTACGATATGTTTTTGTTATCTAACTTATCATCTAGAAATTCCTTAACACTATAGTAACACTTATACAGTAATAATTTAAATAGTCTTTTTTTAAATAATAGATATGGTAGTTGAGTAAGTTGCTGAGGTAGATTATTAAATATTAAATATTTTAATGCACATACAATGAGTATTTCTTTTAAATAATTCTAATCTTATTTGGGGTAAGTATAATCTATTTTTATGTCTGGATCGGCTATTAGGGTTGTCACAGAATTTATCAAAGAGATGGGGGTATTTTTTAACAAGGACACATATTTCCAATATATAAAGGCAGGGTAAAGGTAAAATATTAAGTTTCTGAAATAGTGGTTTGCAACTATCTAAAAATTGTGCACTAGAGATTGCACGGATACATTTTTTTTGAGCTTTGAACACCCTATCTATATCTACTGAATTACCCCATATAATAATGCCGTATCTGAGTATTGAAGATACATAGGCATGATAAGCTACTATTGTTGCGTCGAGATTCACTGTTTGTCGTATTCTCCTTAGTACATAAACGAATCGATCTATTTTGTTCATTATTTTCTCTATATGCGGTTTCCAATTGCAGTATTTGTCAACTGTTATACCTAGAAATACACATTCATCGACAGTTGAAAGTAGATGATTTTTGTAATGGATGTTCAAGTGTGGTGTGTGTGAGTTGTAGGTTTGAAACTGTATAATGTTTGTTTTTAACATGTTTATTTTTAAATTATTTTGTTCCATCCAGTTAACGGCATTATGTAAAGCTTTCTTAATTTCATTTTCTAAATCCGATTCATTATCGCTTTTAATAATTAATGTTGTGTCATCTGCAAATAAAATACAATCTTTATTAATAGCATCAGGTAGGTCATTGATGTATATGAGGAAAAGCAGGGGTGCTAATATACTACCTTGTGGAGTACCTGTATTATTTTGTTTAAAATGTGACCTGAATTTTTTTTGTTCTACCTGACTAGTTCTTATTATTTCTACACATTGTTGCCTTTCTTCTAAGTAACTCCTGATCCAATCATTAGCGATTCCTCGTATTCCGTATGCCGAAAGTTTTGATAACAGTAATTTATGACAGACAAAGTCGAAAGCTTTTGTCATGTCTAGAAAGACACCAGCAATCTTAGACTTATTATTTAGGCTTTCTGTTATCTGCTTGATGAGTGAAAAGCAAGCTAAAGCAGTGGAGCTGTTTTTTCTGAATCCAAATTGTTCTTCTTTAAGTATATTACATGATGTCAAAAAGTATTCTAATTTGGAGTACATGACCTTTTCAAAGATTTTTGACAAAATCGGCATCAGTGTTATCGGACGGTAGTTGCTCATATCGGTTTTGATTCCTTTTTTATAGAGAGGTTTAACAATAGATTTTTTTAATCGTTTGGGGAATATGCCTTCCATTAAAGATAAATTTATAATGTGTGTTAGAGGAGGGACTAAGTAGATTGCACATTTTTTTAGAACGTGTGTGTTTAGGTCATCGTATCCTGTAGAATAAGTATTCTTTAAAGTTTGTATTATTTTAAAAATATCAATATTATCTACTGGCGTTAGAAAAATACTTTTAGGGTTTTGAGGTATAATATTTACGTTAATTGTGGTATTGTTGTGTGAATTTCTATTATTTATTTTATTCGTTACTGATATGTAGTAGTCATTAAATAACTCGCATATTATATTTGGGTTTTTATACTGTTTATTATCAACGGTTACAGAGTCAATTTCAGTCGTGCTTGTTGTATTGTTTGTATTTTCCTTGATTAATTGCCATGCTGCTTTACAGGTGTTTTTTGATTTGCTTATATATTTGATGCTTTTAATCTGTTGTGCTTTGTGTATACATTTTTTTAATATCCTAGTGTAGTTGTCGTATATTTTTTTTTATTATCCCTACATAAGTGATATTTTAAGTATAATATTCTTTTTTTAGTGCAGCATCGTTTAATACTTTTTGTCAACCCTCTGTTTTTTACACTTTTGTAGGTGTTTTTTATTCTGATCATGGGGAAACATAATTTGTAAAAGAGAGTGACTGTGTCATGTAGATAGTCGAAAGCTTCATTTGTGGTTTTAGAATCATATACCTCAGAAAAGGATAGTTGCGAAATATAATACTTGAATTTAATTATGTTTTCATCGCTAAGATCTCGGATACGTTTAAACTGAACTTTTGGATTTTGTTTAATTTTCTGATCAATTTCTAATTTAACTGTTAGCGATTGTGCTGATTCATGGTCTGAAAGGGCCAACTACAATCTGCCGCTTGACAGGTTATTATTATTTAGTATAGATTTTAAATCGTTAGATAATTTTGTTGATTTTAGCATATCAATGTTCCAGTCTCCGCACATTATTATTTTTTTGTTTTTCTTTTTACATAGCTTATTGGCCAATACTTCAATGTTATTAAGGAATATTGTTGCGTTAGGTGTTGGTGTTCTATATATACAAATACAATACCTAAGTTCGCCGGTATATTTAAGTACCACGTTATTGGGACTGAGTCTATTACCATTCACCGGGCACAAAACCAAACTCCTGAGAATTTTATAAAAAAGGTTTAACTTAGGTATTTATGACGCCGTTTTTACCTTTGTTCTTTTTACCAAGTCCTGTTCTGTTAACTGCCTCAATAAATAGGTACTGTGATAGAGGTTTTAAAAGAACATAAAATGAAAGAAATATCGTTGCGCAGGTATGATGGCTGGCGCTTTGTTTATCATGTAAGTACTCAGCTGCATCTGGCTATGACTGGAGGCTGTAAACAACATAATTGAGTAAAGGCTAGCTGTCTCACTATAGTCTACTATGAGATTTCAGACAACTCTAGTACCTAACTATAGGAGTCTTCTTATTTATTTGCACACGCTTTTCAAGAGTCAATTTATTTCTAGGTACTAATGAGTACTCTTATAAAGTCCTGCTTGGAATGCTTTAAAAGGTTTTCGAGAGGTTATCAACCATATACACCCACTCACTCCGCCAAAACTCGTTCCATTAATTTTACAAATTTCTGTTGAACTTGAATTAATTGCTTTATGGTTTGCGGCTGACATAAAAGCTTGGCATACCGCAGATTCTGTATTACCAATCTCATTTACCATCTCATTTAAATGAACGAAGTGATTATGAGACAAGTAATTACATAAAAAAATCGGGTCCTACAACTCTTATGCAAAATTTTAGGTATCACTATCACTAGTCATATAATTGCTTGGCCCTAGAATATTTGAACAACATAACCCGTTATACCGAAAATAATTAGGTATGTGATTATATTCGGTTTCATGGATAATTTTGTCCGTTGAAAAACAGCCAGTGAAATTAGTGAACAAAAAGAACAGTGGTTGACGCTTCATGGTCCGTGATAACCTTAATTGACATACAAACAATTTTCCGTAACTGATATGAATGTGTCCAGAAACAAAAAAAAGGGACAAACTTGTACTGAATGAATAGCAGGTATACCTACACGATTACATTGTACCCCTCCCATGTCAATAAAACGCATTACTACATAAACATTTAAAACTCGATAAATAAAAAACAACTAGGCTTTCAACGCAGATTTTGCAAGTAAAAAACCTGTTAAAAAATAATTTGCCCCTGCTGTCAATGTCAATGCCAGGGGATACGAATTACGTCACCGTTGTTATGAAAAAATAATCCAATGAGATTAAGAACAGCTTTTCTGATTGACAGACTAAAAACCATCCACCAGTAAATGTACTGTAATCTAGTAACTTGTATTTGAGTTTATTTTTGTTAGACGTAGTTTATCTTCCTTGAATTCTAATCCATTCCGGAAAATCCAAAAGTCAAATTATTCCTTTGAAAGGCAATTTATTCTTATCTTTCATTCGATCATTCTGAATAATTCTCACGTTGATAGAACAAAATTATAAACTAGAAAGACACTGTAATTATTGAAAAGAACATCTATGACCCAGTGTTTGTAACCGATTTTAATAGGCTTATTGAAATAAAACATTAATGTCGATTCAACTTTACATTTGATTCAACTTTACATTTGATTCAACTTTTTTCAACTCTGGCGCCGCAAGTAAGACTGATTAGTCCCTCATTGTTATTAGTCGTTTTAAAAAAATAAAACTTAAAATTGATACATCCCTCTGGGAATACCAACGCGCTTAGTGCTATAATACTTATAAATTATTTATTGTCTGAAAATATAAAATGAGTCTTCTGTAGTATATATTTTAAGGATAATTATTAATTTACACGTCGTAATAAATTATTTGACTTGTTATCTACATTAATGAAAACTTTCAGAGCCTAAGTAGCTTTCATAGCCCGAAGGGATTATCGGTGATCTTTATAGCTTAATCGGCCTATAGTGTACTGCTGGGACATAGGCCTCCTCTTGGTGCTTGGGAGTGGGCCGTCATCCACCACGGCGGGTTGGTAAATGTCACATGTCTTCGAATTTTTGGTATAAGGACATGCCGGTTTCCTCACGAAGTTTCCATCACCGTTTTTGGGAGCAGGTGTGATGAAATAATTTACACAAAGTAAAACGCCTGTCTGGGTTCGAACCTACGACCAACAATTCGTAAGTTGCAGCTATTAACACTGGACCACCTGGGCATTTATTTTATAAGATGTTGACTGTCTTTGGGAGATACGTCATGTTTAACGTCTTCTTGTATCAACCTAATTTTTACCCGAAAATAACTCATTTATATTAAACCTCTGAATTTTTTTCGGTTAGAAATCTAAGCCGAAAATTAGGTGCGGTACAATTTAGCACCTAAAGTTCGGTATTATTAAAGTCCCTCTTAAACAAACACTAAAACTGAGATCTTCCTAAACACCACTATATATATCATATATTCGTGAGGGTAAAGGGTAAGCTATGTAAATAAGTAAAGACTTAGCAGAACTTATTTACATGGAAAAGTTTTAATGTTTGTTAGAAAAACAGTTTATTTTGGGTCGTGTTTAGTGGTTTATTATGATCTACGGGGTGAGTTATAATTATCAGTACCATCTAAGTACCCTTATTATAGACTTTGTACAAGCTACTGATTATTTTAGCCTAATAAAATCGTTAATCATTTTAAAGTTCAAGTTTAAATACTTTTAAAAATTACAATCAACGTGGCCATTTGATCAATACGTTTGATAATAAGGTTGAAAGAGGTCAACCTCTAGGGTTTTAGACTATTTTTGATTAATGAGTAACTAAATATATTTTTTTAAAGAGAAGAGTCTTTTAGAGTCCCTAGTTACCAATTGTGTTTATACATTATACAACATTCTTATAAATAAAACATGATCCTTATGATAATTATAATTTATTACTTATAAAAATTGCTCATTAATTCTAAGACAAGCCTTAGCCCTGCAAGCTGCATTATAGTCGTAATGGTTTTCCTGTATTCAGGTAAGCATGATTTTTCAGGTAAGCATTATATTTACGACGAGGCTCTAACATTCCTTTCCTTTTGATTCCTTTTAAATAGTACTTTCATATATAGGGAAAATTAAATAAATATTTGGATACTTCTAAATCAACACGAGAGTAATGAATTAGAGCCATAATTAATAAAGAAAATCTTATCACATTTTTTTAATTAAAAAAAGTTTTTTTTTTATCTTTATTTATTTATAGGACTTTTATCGTGTAGATATGTCAGTCCTATTGTTACAAAAAATTACAAAGACACTTCCAAATACAATTCAGTTTACAGTTTAAGGGTTACATAATACTTTGCACATTTCATAAACCTGTTTTGCTGCCTCTGAGTTGGGAGCAGCTAAAATACTTTGAAATAGACCCATATTTTCACAAAGAACTGAATTTTCTAATTAAAAAAAATTTCTAGTGAAAGAAAAATTCGATCTCAGGCAGGGTTTGAACCTTCGTCTCTCTGGTTAAGTACACCAGACGCTTTGCCAACTAAGCTACCGAGACCACTGCCTGTGATGTCGAATTTCTCTTCCACCTTCTACGTCTTGAGGCGACGTCGGCACCATCTATTGAAGACATTACTATGTCTTTCAACCAACACGACTGCCTTTACAGGTAGTTCAATGTCGAACGATGTTGCCTTACCGTATCATGCTTATTTTTTATTATTTTTTAGCATTAAATATGCTAAAAAATAATAAAAAATAAGCATAGAAAATTTCTAGTGAAAGAAAAATTCGATCTCTGAGATCGAATTTTTCTTTCACTAGAAATTTTCTTTAATTAGAAAATTCAGTTCTTTATGAAAATTTCGCAATATTTAATGCTAAAAAATAAGACCTATATTTTGTTTGTTTACATCAAACTTCAGTAAAAACTGTTCCCGGTTGCTACGATTCCGTTCACATTCCATCAAGTAATGTTGGACATCATCAATTGTACCGCAAATTTCACAATTTGGCGAATCATATTTTTTCATCAGGTGTCCTAACTTCCTTGATGGCACATGACCGGTTCGCAACCTTAATGCCATAACAACTGATCTTCTATTTAAAGAGGTATCAGCAAACCAATGGCTACGAGGGGGCTCACTTTGAACAGTTTTGTACCAAATACCCTTTTCTTTTGATCTTTGGTCAAAATATTCCTTCCAACTACCGTAACAATATTTTTTATAAATGTTTAAGATTTCGGAGTAATAAGGTAAAGTTTCGAAATTAAATCCTCGGTGAGAGCCTAATTTTGCTAAACTATCTGCCTCCTCATTGCCCTTTAATCCGATATGAGATGGAACCCATTGCAACTTCAGAGCTATATTTTTACTACTTAGTTTATGGATTTTATTTAAAATTGTATATGAGATTGGTAAGCTTCTTTTTCCTGTTGAACATTTAATTAAATGAAATAAAGCACTTTTACTATCGGTTATAATTACTACCTTCGAGAATGACATTTCTTCCACGTATGATAAAGCTTCTGAAATTGCAATAAGTTCCAAAGTCATGATTGAGACATTTTGATTTACTTTGTAACAACTTCTAATATTTCTAAGTGGATCGTAGAAAGCAGCACCCAAATTATTATTAATAGATTTAGATCCATCAGAGTATAACTTATGCCAATTAAAATATTTCGAATCTAACTCTTTAATTACTTGATATTTTAAATAATTATGTTCGTATGTTATTTTGGCATTGATAACAGATTCCAGCATGGGCATAATAATATCATTAATATGTATATAGGAAACCCACACATCTAATTTAAACATTTCTAACGTGTAGGATGAACTAATATTATGACCCTTAGTTTTTGCGTAACTTAAAGCTAATAACGGCTTCTTCTTATTCTTCCAGTATTGATTACTGGTAAGGCTATCAGTGAGTTCATCCAATAAGGATAATGTCACGTTATTTTCCCAGGACATAGCTCTAAGACAATACTTTAGGCTTAAGTATTTTCTTCTTATTTCCAGAGGAGTAAAAGTTCGCATTCCATTGCATGTATTGGTGTACTTTTAATAAAACCTCCTATTATCCGTAATGCCTGATTTTGGACTTTATCTAGCCTAGATGTATTTGTTTTAGCACTATTGTCGTAGATGAAACTCCCAAAGTCCAACCTACTGCGTATTAAAGATATATATAGTCTCCTTAAATGTTTTTGATGGAGGCCCCAAGTCCCCCCTGCCAACACTTTAAAAAGGTTTAGAAATCTTGTACATTTTTCTACAGTTTCATTAATGTGTTTCTTCCATGATAAAGATTGGTCAAGCCAAATACCTAAATATTTAACATTATCAGAGGCAGTCAACAATTCATTATTTGCTTTCAATTTAACGGAAAATCTTTTACGCCCCCTACTGAAAACACATATAGTTGATTTGTTTGCTGATAATTTTAGTTCCCCTAATAATTTTATCATAATATCTAAAGCTCGTTGCAAGTTAATTCCACATATTTTCAGATTATTATTACTTGAGTAGAATACGAAGTCGTCGGCATATTGAGCTATGTAAATATTTTTAATCATATTACAAATATTACTGGTGACGATATTAAATAACAATGGCGATATTGGGTCACCTTGAGCTAATCCTTTACTAGTAAATCTTGTTAAATTCTGATCATTACCCTCTTTTTTGATAGTTAAGTAACGTTCACTTAAAAAGTGCCAGAAATATTTACATATAGTCTTTCCTATTTTTAATTCATCTAAAATTTTAACAGTTTGATGTACAGAAATATTGTTGTACGCGTTTTCTATATCTAGAAAGCACGCAACAGTGGGTATATTATTTGAAAAATCTGTTTGTATGCAAGTAATTAGGCGAACTAAACAGTCTAAACAAGACTGCGCTTTTCTAAAACCTGTTGTAAATGTTGAAATTATATTATTTTTCTCTACATACCATTCAATTCGTTTAGCCAAAATATTATGGAAAGTCTTGCATATACATGAAATCAATGAAATTGGTCTGAGTTTGGGAGCCATTTCCGAATCTCTTGTGGCTTTAGGAATCGGTATAATACTGATATTTCTCCACTGCGTTGGTATATCACTAGATTTTAGAATTAAATTAAATATCTGAAGTAAATAAATTTTTGCAATTTCTGGAAGATTATATAGCATGGAGTATGTTATATCGTCAGAACCAGGCGCAGTATCTTTCTTTTTTAGATTGTTTAATAATTCCTGAAGAGTTAAATCGGATTCAAGTAATGTATTGATTGATAAAAAAATTGGTTCTTTTTCCAAAGCTGAGTCTGGTGCAAGAGAGCACAGTAAGTCTTCCCGTTGCTCATCTGAAGGGTGAAATTTGTTTTTTTTGTAACCCTTAAACCATCTCATGCGATTCCACATATCAGAAATTGTGGTAGTCTCATCTAAATCAGAACAGAATTTTTTCCAGCCTTTATTTTTTGAATTTTTTAGGAGTAGATTAGCATTCTCTATTTCGTGTTGTAAATTATCATAATTTTGAGGAGTGGGATTTTTACGAAATTGTGCTAATGCTAGTCTTCGTTCAGCAATTATTTTAGAAAGGTGTGGGGACCAGTATGGCTTAGGTTTAAATATGCTCTCTGGAATATGGCAAAATTTTATGTACAGAATAAACTTATCAGCAGATTTTACAATTTGTTCAATAAAAAAATTATAACTGTCTTGTACCTCAAAAATATTATTCAAATTTTCAGTAAAAGTTTCTATTAGCGATTCTCGATAGGCTTTCCAATTAGCTTTCTTAAAGTTACGCTTCCTATATATACGTGGAGTATCAAAATAGTTCATAGTACATTTGATAACTAAGTGATCGCTCCTTAAACTCTCATTGAGGACATTCCAAGAGAAATGTGTAGCTATATCAGAAGAGACAAAAGTTATATCCGGAGAAGTTTCCTGTAAATTATTATTTACCAGTTTGATTCGGGTATGGCTTCCATTATTAAGGGACATATAATTAAAATCTAATAACGATTCTAGCAATTGTCTTCCTCTTTGATCTATTTTGTAAGACCAGTTAGAGTGGTGAGCATTAAAGTCTCCGGCAATCATAGTCTTACATGGAAACATAGAGAATAACTGGTCCCAATCTACTTGGCTCGTCCGAATAGATGACGGACAATATACATTAATGATATTCTCCAAATTTTTACAATTAATTAATTTTAGATGCACCACCTCAATGCCAGTATTATTAAGGTTAATCATACACTGCCTGACCCGAATAGATTTATGTGATAAAATCGCTACCCCACCATAAGAGTCGGGCATATCCTGTCTAAAAATGTTATAATTACTAATATTTAAATTATATTCCGGGTCCAACCAAGTTTCGCTGATGAGGGCTATATGGATTTTTTCGCGATTCAAAAGAACATAAAGTGCCGTTAGCTTAGGCTTAAGACTTTGGGAATTCCATTGCATAATATTAATAAAAATTGTTTGGTCATTATTCACTATTACAGGCATTAAACATTTTTTCTAACCAACTTCCTTTACTAAAGATATTTATTACAAAGGTCTTACATTCCACTAAAATAAACTTTATGACTGACATAATTTTTTCATCATAAGAAATTTTTGCAAAAAAAATGGTTTTAAATTTATTCCATAACTTATAGATCAAGCTTTGTCTAACCTGTTTAACACTTTCAGATGCTGTACATTCATCTTCTTGTATATTATTCATGGGGAGATTTTCACTGTTCTGATGTCCCTTTTCGCTAAAAATATTGTTCGTAGTATTCTTCACTTTCTCACTATATAATACTCTTTTTGTTTTTTGACTTATCGTTTTATTCGGAATATTGCTAATAATAGGGCTCCCTATGACATCCTGTTTTTCGTTATTAGTTTCTTTTGCCTCCATATACTGAATCGCTGTGTCATCGTTTGGATTTATTTTTCTCATATAGGTTCTGTCTTCTTGTATGTAATGATTCTCTTGTACAAATGTTCCGGTTTCTTTTTCTTCAGAGTAGATTTTTCCTTGATTTAAAAATTTTTGCATAGCTTTTCCATATGTGATATTTTCCTGTGCCATAATCTCTCTTATTTTCTTCTCCTTTAAGAACATGGGGCATGATTTATCTATGGCCATATGTGGCCCCTTACAGTTCAGACAGATGTAATTTTGTATTTCACAATTAACATGATTGTTTCCACATTTAGGACACGAGATCTTTTTAGTAGGACAAAATTTAATAAAGTGTCCAAAACGCCAACATCCAGAACATTGGGATACTGGGAAGACGAAAGGTTCTACTTTGAAGCGACATTCATATGCGTTTACATGTGATGGACACGTAGGCCCCATAAAACAAATACGAATAGACTCACAATCAACCCATTTTCCTTCTGTTTCGTATCGCTTAAGTCTTTTTATAGATAATATCTCAGCCGTAGAATCCAGATTTTCTAAGATTTCACTATCCGGTATATCTAAATCCACGCCTCTAATTAAGCCATAAGATAAAGCTTCCACCGTCGAAGAACACTTATATCCAAGCTCTTGATTTTTTTTATTATGTACGAGAATATCGGCATCCTCCTTTTTTCCAAAAGTTATGATAATTTTATATGGACTTTTCTGTTTGATGTTTACTATATTACGTATATTCTCGGATTTTAAAAGTCTTGCCATCGCTATTTGTTTCGGTAAGATTTCCATAGATGTAATAGATATATCAAAAATCTCCTGGGAAATAATTTCCATACGAGTGTTATTATTATTTTGTCTACTGATTGATGACTCATTTCTTATCAAACGTTTCTTTCTCCTTCCTACGGTTTAAAAACCGTCTTCGCTGCTACCCTCACTTATTTCTCGCAAACGCTTTGTTCCGCCAAATTCTTGTTTATGCTTATCGCCAGATTCAGTTAAGCCATCATCACTCTTATCGGTGCTTAAATTGACGGTGACATTTTCACTATTTTCGTTCTCCTCCATATTAGTAAAATAAGTTTAATGTAGGTAGACTATAAGAGTAAGTAACAATTTGCTGATTGCGATAAGGAAACGTGCGTAACGTACGCTTACCTGAGCGCGAGTGTGAAAGTAAAAATATATCGTTTAAACTTCTGATTAAGTTATCACAGGATTAAATTTTACTGTACTATACTATATCTTGATTTGTTATTGTTACTCCATATTCTTGTGAATTAGAAATAAAAGGAGATAGGATGCATAATTTATGGTATGTTGTTGTCAGAAAAATAAATTGACAGATTATAAAATCTTTAACTTTGAACAACAAAAGCTTTCCATACACTACAAAAAGAAAACATTAAAATAGAACCTAGAACGCACTAACTTCTGTTTGCAATAAAGAATTGTATTGCTGAAGTTATGCGCAAGGTACTTAAACTTGTCTATGGATGTAAAGATTGTAAATGATGGATGGATTCCAACTCAATACTGTATGTATTATTATTTAAATTCGATTTTGAAAAGTCAGAGGTTCAAGCCTTGCATTCGAACTCGAGGTTTTTGAATTAGTAGCCCAATGGCCAATCACTACTCTATTACTGCAAGATGTATTATTATGACTTTTTAAATTATGATAATTATGATTTATATATTTAATAATACCCACAAAACATGTAATAAAATAAACTCGCACTAGTGTTTTTTAACAACCTTATAAAAATATATTTCGTGAAGTGTGTGTGGGTTAAAACTGGAAATTCAAACAGTTACCTGTATGTGCTGGAGCTGCAAACACTTGAGACGAACTCACGAGGACTAAGACGTAAGTCATGAACCACATTGCTGCCATCGCTATCTGTTGACAAAATGAGAAAAAATATGATATTTAACTTGTTTTGTCTGCTTCGAAAAGAAAATAATGATTAAAGTGGCTTAATTGATAGGTATAAAATAAGTTCGCATATTTTTTTATATAGTTGAATCTCAGATCTAATAAAAAGTTAAGATGGAATTGTGTGTTGTACACGGCTAGGCGTAGTTTTAGCCGGCCTCACTTCTTTGTTCACAAAGTTCCATCTTAACTTTTTATTTGATCTGAGAGTTGAATAGGTATAATTCTGATCTCATTGCAATGCCGTAAATGCAAAATTTTTGTTAGCTTTTGATAATTTACTTGTTGTCCAAAAAATCTTTTTTTTTTCTCTAACGGCAGTAGTAATTTATAACTTCACGAGTACCTTATAAGAGAGTTTTTACTTTTTTTAAAAAAATATATATATCTATATATTGTTAAAATATATAATAATAATATATATTGTATTGAACATTTGAAATTAGCAGATTGGCCTTTGAAACAAAAATACAATTTTAGTAGACACATATTTACCTAGTACTTCCAATAAATGATGATCAATCAAAGGAATTCCAAATTATACTAAGAAAACGAAAAATACCACATTTGATTGCTTCCACTGTTATTCTGCCGTGTCATATTTCCCCGAGCAAAGAAATCCGTAAGAAATCGAAACCGCGGAAGCCAATATGTTCAATAACACTCTAAGAAAATAAATAGGCTTGTAGAAAATGTGGTGCGCGGTAACAAGGAAGACTTATAAGCGCCAAGTAAAACAGTTGTATAGTATAGTATACCACTTCCCCATTGAATATTGTGTACTAATAATATACTCGGTGAAATTCTTAGTGTAGGTACGGTAACAATAATAAATCGCTCCGGCAAAGTTGATTAAACCTACATGTCAGGTAGGTATTTGTCATTACACTAACGTCAGATGGTAGTCCGTAACACCACCACCAGACATTATGCTAGGTATGGCCCTTTTATAATGTCATATTCTTGAATCATGTTTTTGATCTTCATCTTTTTTTTTTTGTGCTAGTCAACACATTTTGGTATCGTAATGTCTATAGCTATGTCGGACTTGCGATCATGTGTTTGCCCGTTTGAAACTTACCTATTGTACTACCGACATGGACCTACTCGTAATACAAGCATTTAGCTTAATACGAGGGGTTAACAAGAATACTAGTAATGTGCGACCCACGTTGCTAGTAAGCTTTTTAAAAAAAACTTTATTCAATATAGACATTCGATGAAAACTCATCTTTAGTTAGGTATCTACAAGTAGGTCTCAAAACAAAATAGTAATGAAATATTCGTATATAATGTAATATATACCTATGTAGAACTATTGATAACATTTCCCATTGGACAAAGCCTACAGTAGGTATACGTACACAAAGTTTAATTGGAAATGTGGCTTACCACAGACAAAACTGTCATCGTAGTAGATAGCTTGTGGTAAGAAGCATGCGTTTTGCCTTTACGATAGGCATATAATGGCATAATAAAAATCTATCTATATATGTTTGCGCAAGTAACGTATTATACACTACGTTAATGCATAGATATTATGGTTCAGAATATACTTAAGGGCACAGATTACATATTTACCTACAGCACATCGACCAAAAAAAAATTTTTTTTAATATAATATCCGGATCACATCAACGTCCTAAAAACTTTTTCTAAGTTATCTTGTTAAAAATAGGAATCAATCACAAAGTTTTGATGGATTTGGTGGACTCAATTATCCCCAATTTAAAGTTGTTGTCGTATCTAACGAGACATTTGTAAGAATGACTTTTGTATAACTTTTTCAACTTTGATTACTGCCATTAGGTGGTAAGTTGGTCACTAAGATGATGTACGATCTACTAGGTACATACTTATATTTTGGTGTCCGTTAATTGTATGTTTGTAAAATAACCCGCTACACAGGGCTTCCTAGTCAATAAGATGATTACAGAAGAAATATATATATATAGATATATTAGTATGACAAGAGGGACTCAACGAAAATACAATAATATACTTTAATTATATAAATAAACTGCCTAGAACTTGTATTTATTCTAATGCCAGTAAATTCGATAACGTATCAATAGCAACAAGGTGAGAATAAACAACAACGATAGATGGGATACAACAACGATTCCTAAAACCTCTTTCCTTATTTCAGGGTGATTTTTCTAATACCTTCATACTTTTATTTGCATTAGTCATTATTAATTGATGAGTCAATCAAAAATATTAGAATATTACTTCAATTTCCCTTGATACATAACTTGAATAGTATTAGTAACAAAATACACATTCATACAAAATAGGTATTGTGTGTAAAGAAAGGCGCATAGACAAAGGAATGTCAAACCTCGTAATAAATTGCTTCGATATTATGCTGTACGTTAGCATCAGCAGGTGTGGCCACTTCAATTCACAGACTGTTGACTGTTGATAGTTTGAAAGGAAAAGGATTCATGTTGCCTCCTTTAAAGCTCAACTACTTAAGCGGTTTGGTCAAAATGCCTTCAGATATTTTCAAAAGGGTCAAGCAGACGTGAAATGATGAAACCTCACTGTTTGCCGATATACTTTTTAAGACCCATGAAATAGGGGCGAACCTATTAACACACCAAAATGCCAATTTGCTACTGATAATTACTATGCATTTCGTAAATTTTAGTTTACCGTCAGCTGTTTATTACTAAAATAATCATTAGAATAGAATAGAATAATCTTTATTGTACACCATTAATAAGAAGCAACATTAATAAGGAAATGCTTAAGCTAAGGGTACAATGGCGGACTTATCGCTAAAAGCGATATCTTCCAGACAACCTTAGTTACATTATCAAAGCACCTCTTCTGAAATAATACCATTGCTTTGTGAGGTTAGTGCTGTTACGAACAGATGCAACAGATACGATACTATAAAGGTCAAAATTAAGACCTAAATTGTACTATTCTATACGACATTGATACGGGTACAAATAAAAAAGCTTAATTCAGTAATATTCTATGTCCATGATTACCCATTACCATTAAATGCACCGCGTCTGTAAAAGTTAATAGTAGGTACTAAACGCAACAGTGTTTCGATATAAAGAGTCCTTTTAGTTCACTCCTAATTTCAGTGTAATTTTTTTTTTAATTGATGTTTTTAGAGATAAGTTGCTGGGATAAATTTTTTTGGAGCAGGCCTTAAAGATATTGTTTAGCAAATCAATGGTGTGAGTTTTAATACCACCACAAAACGTATTTTCATAGGATAAACCCCACGAGATAAACTTATAATCCCTACTACAAAATTTTGAGGTAACCAATCGACCTTTAAGTTTTGTTCTAATGGAGTTTTGTAAACCCGTAGGTATAACATTGGTTTGTCGATAGATGTTAAGCCCTGATAACGGACCCTCATCACGCAGGAGTGCTCCTGACATGAGCTCGTGACATCTGACATTTTACTTTTGCTGTAAAGTGAAATCTAGTTTATTTTGTGCGAAAATAAACAAATTTATGAACATACTTGTAGTCATTTAATAAATTAAAGCTGGTAAGTGGAGCATTAATATTTCCAGTGAGAAATTACATAGGTACATAGTAACGTAGTTGTTTATAAAGCGGGTTTGATTATATCCGTATTAACAATATACATATTAATAGTTTTTAAATTTAAACGTTTGGCGGAACAATTTTCTTCGATCCGGGAATGGTACCAAGGACCTCTAACGTAGTCGCGCTTGGGTCCACTAGACTAATTTAAAAATGGCCGCTTGTTTTCTTCAATATTCAATAATAAATTGATTGCGATTTAATATTCAAATTCAATTTTTATTCTTCAGAAGGTGGAATTAACTTATCGATTGGAAGACAGAAACCTCCCTTCCTTCGTACCTCCTTACGGAATAAGTTTATTTAGCGAGGCTTTAGAACGCTTCTTATTCATTATTCCGCACAATATTTCTAATTTGTTGCACGAGCACAGTCTTAGCTTAAGTGAAATAATAAAAATTAGAAAATTTAACTGCATTGGTAAAAGAATAAGAAGGCAGTAAATATTCCAGTCATGGTCAAGTTCACCCGCTGTAAAAGAATCGGGGTTGTATTTTTAACTAACTTTAAATAAAAATACTAGGAATAATCTCGAATAGATATGGGTACCGCTACCCGTGCGCTGGTTCATTGACCTAGTTCCCAGGTCATTGCTCCATGTATTTCTTTTTAATATATCACGAGGCACTCATGAGCAAATCCGACATTCGAAATATGAACTTGATTGATACGAAATTTGAAGACTTCGAGGTACCGATGTAAGCTCTCGTCCGCATATTATTTGTAGGTTCCGCACCGTGTGCTGGTCTAGTGACCCAGTTCACAGGTTATTCCCCTGCCTCCTCCCACCCCGTTCCCCTCTGCCCCAGGGCTGGGATAAAGCTCCTGCAGCGGTTGATCGAAACGTGATTAAAATCACTTTGGTGCAATGTACATAGTTGTGAATTGGAAAATAATTCGACAGCTTTTCAGGATATTTTTCTAGCTTGTTGGAACATGTTTCTTTATTGGTCAACTATATAGCTTTCTGTACTAAAAGTTTTGTATCGAAACTTAAATTGCTTTTGTAAGAGGCTTTGTATTGTTATTGCTAACAAGACAGGTACAACAAGTAAATTGATTCTGAACTTTTATTTAATTTTATCACTAGAAAGTTGCCCGCGGGATATTAAGATACAGATATCTGTCATTAGCATTGTCCATCTTTCTTTTTTTGTTGTTTAGTGAACAATTAAAAAATATTATCTTTCTAATGGTTAAATATTTATTTTACTTATATTTGTTAAAACATAGATGTCAAATGGATATCGTAAGTTTTACCGAGATATTTTTAACAAACACTGCAAATACAAACATCTACATAGCATTGATTAAATATCATATCTTACTCTCCTTATTCCTTACGTAGACGCTGTTATAGTATGTATTAATACTTATAAATGAAAAAATCCAGTTACGAAGATTAAAATAAAAGGAAATACTTTAAAAATAAATCATAGTTAACATTTATTATTCAGTTAAAACACTGAAAGTTATGAAAAGAACCAGGGCAAGTAAGAAACATGGTTTAAAAGCCAGCAAGTTTCCCAACTCTAAGTTTCGAAGTAATTTACTCGTGTTTGTAAACAAACCATGACTTAGTTGGCTTTCCAAAGATCAGAGCCATTAATATTCATTTGATGCTAATCTGGAATGCCCTAAGTTTAACAATCAGGAAAGCTATACAGGGAAGTTATTCGGTTTTTATTTTATTTTATTTTTTTATTTTATTTCGGGATAAAAAACAGGAGTATAATTAAATGTGATACACACTATCTTACTGATTAAACAAAATACTTATTATACTACTAACAACATTATCCACTTATTACTAATTGATGCTACATGAAATATAAATCAATACTAAAAAATAATACATGAGTGAATGCAGTGAAAACATTTGAATGTTTGGTTCAATGAATGAATGTTTTCAAACAAAAGAGAATTATAGAAAAAGAAAATACAGAAAAAAAAAGTTAAATATATACCGCTTAATCGTTTATGAAGCTAAGAGGGAATCGACTACAGATTTCCTAAATTGTTGCGCTGTCAGATTAAAAATATCAATGTTTTCGAATTTTTTGTATGAAGGAATAGCGTGTATCCAATACAGGGTGACCTAATGTGGGAACACAGCTAACTACATATTATTTTTGTGAACCCTTATTCCCCTCCTCTATATTGCCTTTGATAATACCAGAGTGAGATGTCACAACTTTAAAACAGTATTACACATTAATTAAATCATATTCAAAAAGGTGCCTAAGTAAAATTTAAGTGTCTGTTTGTAATTACAACTTTTAATTTAATGCATACTGTACAAATAACAAAAACTATTTTTTAAATTTCTGTCGGTTTGCTCGTTCCGGATAATTTTTAAAACAGCTAGGCCAATTTTGAAGTAATTTACTCTACCAGATAGCTGATGGTATAAGTAGTGACTTAAGCTATTGACGTCACGCTGAGCAGCCGAGCAAAAAGTAAGGCGGGTGAAACCGCGGAGCACAACTAGTCATCAGTAAACATCATCATCATCATCAACCCATTACATTGTCCCATGCTGGGCACGGGTCTCCTCTCAGAATGAGAGGGATTAGGCTATAGTCCACCACATTAGCCTACTGCGGGTTGGCAGACTTCACACACCATCGACAAAATCTCTCAAGCATAAAGGTTTCCTCACGATGTTTTCCTTCACGGTTTAAGTGCGTGATAATTAAGTATTGATACGCACATGACTTGAAAAGTCAGAGGTGCGTGCCCTGGATTCGAACTCGAGACCTTTGACATGGCAGTCCTATGGTCATATCACAAGGCTAACACTGCACAAATATAACATGTAAAAATATAAAATCCATAATTCAAACAGTGATTGGTTTACTAAAGATAATAAAATATGAATTTTCAAATATCTGGAAATGTTAAGTTCCAAAAGTTCATAGCTACAAATAGAATGAAAGGAACCGCGATCAATCCTATTAGGATTGCAAGAAATTACTCTGGTTGACCGCTCAATGGTACAAAAACGAAAATTATTTTAAACCACGTAACAATGTCTTAAGTTACCGAAAACTTTATTGACCACAGCCATTTGGAATTCTTTATAAGATCAGAATTTTGTGCTCTATTGTTTTTGCGATATTTTTAGTAAGTTTTTTAGTCGGTGCGAAAAATCGTCATAAATAAATAAATTGATTATAATATATAAGTATGTATTCGCTTTATAAAGTAGAACTCGCATTATTTATTACATTATACATACATTTACTTACATAAAAATATAATAAGCAAATATTCGATCAAACAAAATGTAATATTATATTCTTTCGTGTAACGTCGATTTTTCTTGTTTTTGAATAATATACGTAACTGAATTCTAGATTTTGATTTTTGTCCTTTAGGTATTTAGTGTAAAGAGAGTAGATAAATAAGATTAACGAAACATGTATACGTTTATAGTACGGTTGGATGAGTTACAGGGCAACGTCGGAGAACGTACCGCAACTAAATTGCAGACATGCTCAAAAATGGCCTGGTTACGACCACACTGAACCGACCATCATACATATAAGGAGGTAAATGTATGTGATAAATATGAATAGATGAATTAACTAGAATTTTTGTGCCAGGATCGTAGCAAGTGGAAATCTATAGTCTCTACCTACCCCTATTGGAGGCAGGCGAGACAATATGTATGATATAACTTGTATATGAATTTAACCGACAACTATAAGTTACTACACCTACAATAGTTATTTGTGCAATAAGAGAGCAAAGTCGTTTTTTGCTGCGCTGCTGCTGAGTGTGGCGAGGGATTCAAAGGCACGAGATGCAAAAAAACTTTGCTCTCGTGTAACACACATAATTTTTCACTTCAGCAGCGAGAACAGTTTAGGAGATAATAAATATTTACAGGTTAAATATCAGTTTTATTTGCAGTAAATACTTATTTTCGTTTAAATACAACAATAAGTTAAAAATTCAATAAAGTACATGACATTAAAAGACATAATTTTGTTTTTGCAAAATTTCTTTAGTTAGTACGAAATTCCGAACGTGTTTGTCTTTGAGATCAAATTCAAAATCGGAACTTCGAAAGGGATGGTCTGTGCCACACTACAAAAAAAAATGGGCTGGTCTTTGTCTCTCTCTCTTTTTAATGGCGGGAAAGAGATAGTGTGAATGTTTCGTTTGTATAATGATTAACCTAAGGCTGAATAAGATATTCGCGGCTTTCTGAGAAACAAATTAAAAATTTACTTTGTCTCACTCAGTGAGCAAAATCGCATTTTGCTCACTGATTTCAGGCAGCAAAACCTACATGTTTGAGCTACTGAAGTGAAAATAATATTTTTATGTTCTATGTTATGTTTTATATGTTCTGAACCTAACCCACCGATTAACAGTTTAGGTATTGGTTATCTGAAAGTCCTGTTGTCTGAATTATAAAATAGTTACTATTGAAGAAATAACTAGATTACCGTGCGATTACCGATAAACTGTCCAAATTGTGTTATAATACCTAATTTTACTGTGCCTGCACATTTGGTAGAGCGGCTACCGTTGCGCTCAGACCTGGGTTTTTGCCCAAGCATATATTTTTTGAGCCGAAAATCCCTTGCAATCAATCAATATTTCTAGTTGCGCCGAGTATGGGTGACAAATCTTGGTCTGATCCACAGATAAGTTAACTATTTCGAGTCTCGGTGTACTTACTTTGTATCTTTTAGTTATGTGTATTAAATTCCCCGCGTTCATGGGGCTGGTAGCCCAAAGCGTAAGATTTTTCTAAGAAAAATATAAACCTCCAACAAACTCCGACATAGAAATTAATCAAAACAATCATATGATATATTTAATTAAACAAATTAATTCAATTGTGCTGAATCTGAATAATTATTCAAATTGATATTGTTGTTAATTACCCTTAAAGTTTCCCTTCTGGGCTTTAGTTTTGGGTTCTATTTGCATATTTCATTTTGATCATAAATTTTGCTAGTGAAACCTAATCCAGGTAGTTATATTCATTTCCTCTCACAATTTTAAGGACCTAGCGTTGACTCTACTGGTAATTTTATATAAGGTCTAATAAGAATAAGAGAAATGTGACATTAAAAAAAGGAATATTAGAAATTATATACTTTCCAGTAGAAGTAATTCCTAATATTTTATTTTGATCTATTGATACAGTTGACAGAAAGCCACTGAGCATTATCGTTTAGTGTAAACTTACTTTCCATTTTGATTAAATGCTGTTAGCAAAGCCTATTAAACTTGTCTACAATGCATCTCGTTAAACATAAGAGATTAGATTGCACACCTATCTTATCCCAGACGTTGTTGCACTCACGTATGTAAACATGTCTGAAAGTCGTTTGTATAACTGCTGTAAAATCATTTTCACCAAGTTTATCTCAAAGCTTTTGTTAACGTCAAAAATATGCAGTCTGTCCCGGTATGACATTTGAATTATTTTCGGACAGAAAAACATCTTGAGGAAATCAGCTTGCCTGAGAGAATTTTTTTGACCACATGTGAAGTCTGCCAACCCGCAGCAGGCTATCGTGGTGGACTATAGCCTTGTCTCTCTCGTTCTGAGAGGAGACCCGTGCCCATCATTGGGATAATGGGTTAATGATGATAATAAATATATTATATAATTTAAACTACAAAAAAATACTTCTTCGAAAAACTCTTGTTTGAGTTCAAATGATTTGATTTCATTTATGAAAAATGATACGTTCGACTTGTTGCATCGTTCAACTAGTTGTCTATGAACGCTCATTAAAAATATGAGGCCTGGTGGAGAGATATGCGAAGCCGATGTAGGTTAATGTCTTAATTAAACCGAAGTCGAAGTTATTAAAAAATATTGTTAAGTACTTGTAAATGAGATGCGTGGTGCGGTATAAACTTCAACCAACTAGAAAAGAACGGAGACTATTCGAAAACTCAATTATCGACCGAACTTTACAGAGAATAGCTATTAAATGCGAATATATATAGTACGGCATCATAAAATGCCTCATAATATAACTAAAACTTTACGTTTGTTGTAATAAAATAAAAACAAAGATACGTGAGCCGCTGCTTTTGTTATTTCGTTTTTGCTCAGCAGTTACGAGATGTTAAATAGCCCTAGTTCCTCGTTATTTTACAGTAAAGGCCCGTTAAATTCAGTCCAGCCGTTTGCGAGATCAGCCGGAACAAACAAAGAGACAGACAGACAGACGAAAATTTAAAAAAATATGTTTTATTATATATATATTCCGTATATTCATAACATCATATTGATCCTTCGAGCATTTTCCGTGTTGCTCGAAGTATTGATCTTGTAAATACCCGTTATTTTAATATTACAAACAGATTTCAATTTTATTTATTTATATATATTTTTGTTACGATTTCACTTTTATCCAAAGTTCTCCAAGCGGTTACAATATTGATTAGTAAATACTTCTTTCACTAATCGGGATTAATACGGATAAGCCGTCAGTCCAGTATCATCAGTTACCTATTAAATAGTTATACGGGCTCTTGAAACGTATTACCAAGATTAGGTGCCTACTCTCATAAATGAGGTGCCATCTGTTGTCAACCTTTTTTAAGACTAACTACGCAAGTAAATAAGCAAAAAAGATTTGTAAAATAATTAATAACTAAGATTTATTTATTTATTTTTATTGGAACGACCAACAAAAGAGCCATTCTCTCAGCCTTTTCGTGATACCGATCGACCTTCTTCTAATGATGCCAATGTTCCTATATTACATTTTTTCTATGCCCTTTCTGTCTTATTTAGCCTAAAACAAGAAAGCAAATTACTGCGTGGATTGGTGTTAGTATATAAAAAAAAATGAAAAAAATATCATAAATCGAGACAGTCCCTCGGGACTTGCTTAGTAAAGTATTGTATATTCTTTGTCAACCCTTTCACAAATAATGGTTAATAAAATCGATATTTACACAAAACTATGAGCAAAGCTAAAAACGTTAATTCGTTCCTTATGAGATAGAACAGAAGGAAATAAACAATTTGCCTCGTAATTGATAGAAGGATTTTATCTTATTGCCAATGAATGGGCACTACAAGGAGTCGAGCCAATTGAGTCTCGCATCTTAAATTGAAAGATAGCTATATCATGTTTCACGTCTACAGATCGATATACTTATGTAGGTAGTAAACGTGGATAGGTTTTTATTACTTTTCGTTCACTCAAAAATCCAAAACCGTACCAACATTCGTTAGAACGCACTTTATGATAAAATAAATGAGGAGTACCATAATTATAACTCCACATATTTGTTATTTTATGCGTAAAAATATTTTAGAAGCACTAATGTCTAAGTGATTGATTGCCAATCTGCTCCATTTCCCACTTCATCGGACGACTGAATGGAAATTATTTGAGTTAATTCGCAAAATTGCAAACATTTCCAAAATCCGTTATAAATTTAAGATATTGAACATTGAACATTTTGTAAGGGAGCGGCGTAGGTTTTCTTATAGGTACTCGTCTGTATATGTATTAAATTCAGTAAGCAAGTAATTAAACTGCTAGACCTCATACAATATTCCTTTATATGTATGGTACTCAATACTCAACACCCGATGTTTATGCATGTTTATGTAGGCACTTACCTACTGTTAACATAGTGCTTCTAATTGCGTTTTGATCTTGATACTACCTATGTGTTTTTAAACATTTCCCGTTCCGTTAGTGCGTGCCATATATATCAACAATTCAAAGCAATCTAGTTTAACCAAAAAGTGCTTCATCTGTTTCAATATATTTGAAAAAGTAATCGCTACTTGAACTTTAGATTAAGTAATGTATGTATGTAAGGAAGACTCTCAACCGCAGAGTTCGGTTACATTTTATCGAACCCATCTTTTGCCGGTAAATTGATTGTACGATCAATTTCTACGCTGCAACTGAATGCGAGGTAAAAGGACACAAAAAAAGAAACAAAAATAATTTATTTCCTTTAACCTTCATTTAAGTATATCATCTTCATTCAACAAATAAGTACTTATCACAAATAGGGAGGACAAAAATGTCCCCGAAGCTCAAATAAAAGAACCTAAGATAACACAATACGCCATATAAATTTTTGTATATGATACAATATCTCGTCCCTCACAATCTCCTTTTACCATAAGACACCACGCTCGAGCAAACATCGATTAATTTCTTTCATCTCGAGCGTGATTAAAATCCTTTGTGTAACAGTACAATACTCTATTCAAGGAAGGTTTTTACTTATTATCCTTTGGGTATAAGAGCTCTGACGAGTTGAAACGATGAAGTTCATTATTCGTGTAGTGAGATACGTAGAAGATTAAGTAATTATTTAACCTGTCAAGGATCGATTAAGAGACACAACATAAACAAGTGTTTCAACCCTCTAAAGAGTCAATGTTTCTTTAATGAATGAAAGTTCAAAAACTGAACATAAAATTACTAATATGTATCAAGCTAACTTCATTATCATCATCAGACTATAGTTGTCCACTGCAGCATGACGTAGCCCTTAGCTAGTGAATGCGAATCATTTCACATTTCTTCGCCATTCTCCCTCATTCGTCATTTACTTATTTTACACATCTGCATTCTTTACATGCATACATTACCACTTGTACAGCTATATGATTTATAATATTCTATCAAAATATCGCCTCATTAGTCTAATGGTTTTAAGCTCGAATTCACGCTAGAGGTCCTGGGTCTAACCCAGGACCTCTGGGTCTCGCAAAACTATTTAAACATGGCCTATTCGAACCAATATTACATTAAATAATGTAACGAACCGCATACATCCTGCCATCTGAAATTCTCTCCGAACCTGAGTTGACTTAAATATGTACTGCCAAGGAACCGCCAGAGGTACAGTTACGAAACTACTACACAACTTGGAATTAAGTTTACAATACACAATATGTTTTCAGTAGCCTAACAATTTGTTAGAGCCGAGAAATGTACAACTTTGTTCTGGAGTTTGTGTTATACACACACCACCTTATTTAATATTCTACAATGTTCTAAAATAAATTAAATTTTATCAAGACTTGCGATGAATGGTTACAGATTTCACATGGTCAATAACCAATGTGACTGCCTCATTGGTAATTTGCAAAGGCGAGTGCTGAGCTGGGGTCGATCTTTCGACTCAAAAATCGAGCAGCGTAAAAAATATTATTAAATGAGGAGTAGTTATTAAATTTTCAGTAGCAGCTCATAGTTGATAAATATGTGCTCAATTAACCGAACACGCTATTACATGAGACCTAAACCCACCGAATAACTGTTAAAGTGGCATATCTTAATACTCTTCTGCCTAACTCTTCGGAAATAAGTAACGAGATAATGTGATAGCGGCTTGATAAGTAACGTAAAAAACATTACAAAATTGCTACTAATCCTACATAATTATTTTCGGTAAAAGATCACATTATAAATCTTGATCAGCATCCAAAATGGTTTTTGCTAAATTTATCGTAAGAAGATCGGATTTAAAGATTTATAGAACAACGAAAATCGCTGCGAGACATTTATTCAATTATTATTTTGGTATTTTAATGGATAGATAGATGGGTAGATTTCGCTATTAACCTGCCACATATACCTAACATTCGGTTCAAAGACATTTAATAACATTATGTGTTAACTAATCCATACTTCCTTAGTTATTATAAATCTCTATTTATCCCTTATTCTTCTTTTATTCCCTTTCAAGCCTAAGACCGCAACTGATATTTAAATAAAATTTGGCAAAGAAATAGATTGCACCCTAAGGAATGCGTAAGTTAGAATAAAACAAAACTACAAGAAGAAAAAATATATAGGTATAAAAAAAAAACTGCCAATAATGCGATCTGTAAGTATATCCTGTAATAGCTATATCTAAATGTATATATCTAAGTTAGTACAGGCCATTCAGAACAAATGATTTATAGAGCAAAATTACAGAATAAAATAAGCGGTAAGAATTGCTATGAATATTCCGTTCTTTGTTGAAGCGAAATCTTTAGCGATTCTTGTCTATTGCACGGTAACCAGCTCAACCCATTTATGGAACGAACAATGAATGAAGCGACCCCATTGTGTGCGGATCCCATTGAAAGAAGAGTTGAGCTAATTTTGGAATACGTAAATAAGAAATACTTAGTAGGTACTAGTAATAATATATTATTTTAAAATTGTTTTCTAATTAAAAGATAAGTGGTAGTTCGTATATATTATAATTTCTAATATCTAATCGGCTCCTTACTAAATGACTCTTTACCTATTTATAAATGTATAACTTTCCTAATTTATCTAGGTATCAGCTTTACTTACTGTACTTATAATCAAAAAAATTAGAAAAAAATGATAGCGTTTCGGCTTATATTAAAAGTTAAATCGAACAACTTTTCAAAACGCAATGGACTATAGAATATAACTGGAAAGTATCATAATAAACAAAGGTACATAATTATATTTTACACCAAATAAAAATGTAATCATAAAACAAAACTACTCACAATAAGAAAAAAATACATATAAAAATAAATAAAAGGAGGCTGAAACCTCAAATAAATAAATATGAACGTCTACTGAACAAGCGAAAAAAAGTAACAAAAAAATCCAACGAGAATAGCGAGAGGTTGACGCGTTAATTTTATCTCTGTAGATAATTATTATTACGTCGTTACTTACCGGGGTCGTATTCCCGCGTTATTTGCCTTCTGCTCTGGTCTGCAATGCGTCTGCCCGCTTGTCCAGCGTGCCGCGTTGTGTTATTCAGTATCTCACTCCCCTTTGGCGAGTAATGGCGACGCTATCCAGGGCGCCTGCGCGACCCTATGACGTCAATGGTTTCGTTCAAAAAGCATACAGGTTGGTGTTTCATATACCGCTGTTGGCGCGCGCGCGTGCTACTAGTTAATAGCATTTAAGTTAGACCGCATTTTTAGGTTACAATCCTTTTGTTTTGAAAACGAGAACATATAGATAGAGGCGTTAATACATTATTTCTAGATTTGAGGGATTCCAGGTCTCCTAGGCACTCGATATAACACCCTATATACTTACTTACCTTCTTCTTCGTCTTCTTTTATGGTGCAGGTATGATCTACACAACTCTTACAGAAGCCACTATTGTATTATTCGATTTCAGATATTAATAACGTAAGATTTGAAAATCTACACAATATAATCAACTTGTGTCTTAGGTATACGATGCTAAGAAGAACTGAAAGGAAAATTTCACATTCGTGTCATTTGATTTCCTTTTGAAAACTTGATACTGGAGGACCTAATATTTCATGTGTTAGTACATAGTTAGGAAGGTGACATGAAAGTTGAAGATATTAAATATACTCTCTAGAACAGTTATAAATAAAGGGGTTGGGTAGAGTTATACCACTGAAAGTTTTCTAGTTGTCTAGGCTTAAAATAATTCTATAATAATATTCGACTACGCAATCAGGTCAGTCATAGAAATCATTCTCCCACGTATTTGTCACGTACAAGTGATATTTATTTACAAGTATATAAGTTTAGTAAGTCTTTCAGCTGTTCTTATCAAACGTTTTAGAGATGATAATTATGAAACAAAAAGGGTAAAGTTCCTGATAAAGAATACCGCTAAAAATGCATGCAAAAAGGCATGAAAATGCCACTATGATTGTTTAACCGACTTCAATAAATATCAAAGTAATTGAGGTATACATATTAAGATAATTATGTTATCAACTACAAGGTAGTTTATACTAGACAAGAGACAAAACAAACATAACAACAAAAGATCCGTTAAATAACGTAAAAATATTTTCTGTGATGCCGTGAATCTCAAATATAGATCACAACGGACTATTGTCTAAGTTAGTGTACCTAAGTATTGTTAATTGTACTGCAAGTACCTACGTACGTACTTACATCACTTTAATCTTAACCCCTTCTAAATTAGAAGGCTCAAAGTACTTACTCAAAGCAAATATGATGCATTGCTCCGGACGTTAAGTTATGTACCTAATCCTCTCAAAGGGGCCTGTCTCCTTGTCCACGGTTGCGGCGTACCACGCTCAACAAGTAAGGATCCTTGTTAGGCTCAACAACTTCGCTTCCAGAAAGGTTTGGTAAATTTGCTAAATTCCAACATCCAAATTCTACTTACCCTTATTATGTATTTGCCTTTACATTAAAAAGTACCTAACCGCGAACTGGGCGATTGGTCAAACAAGTCACATATTAATTTTCTAGGGTGTAATTCATATTATTTAACATTAATACTCGTAACTTTGTTCTACGAGTTTGGAAAGTTGCGGAAAATTTGTTTAATTTTACATAGTGTGGGTAAAGTGAAAATATTTACAAATTAATTTTCAAACTGTGCCGATTTCCAAACAAATGTGAAGCTAAGGACTTTGTTAGGTAGGTAGGTACTATCGAGTTTTGATCGTGAAGGAAATGTGAAATGGAATCAGGGTGCGACCTTGAACGCATGAAAAAAAAACTCTCAAATACAAGGAAGACTTAATCTTTTTCTATGTTTTTCGTCTGTATTAACTTTGTCGAGCTTTTCGTAACAAAATGATGTAACCGTACTTCCATGATGGAACAACGCTCAGAACTCGGCTTTCAGCTCAGTTAATTAAAGCCATTAAGAATTAAGAGTTACATTCTGCCAGACTAAGATTACGAGCGTTCTGACTATAAGCGAATGAATATTTTAGATGCCATAATGTTCGCAATCTTCTGACTCGACAACGAGAATCTACGGAAATTAAATTATAATCAGTCTGTATTTTGTAATATATATGTACCTACTTCATTTCGTTTATTGGCCGTGAATGTTATTTATTGCTGAATATGTAATGGCTATCTAAATAGGCAATGGAAGGAGATACGAGTAGTTCCAATCAATACTTATGTAATTAATTACTTCCTATGTTATTAGGGAAGGAACTGTCTCCTGAGATACAGGCTCTAGTTCAGAAGGCAGAGCCTATATTAAATTGTGACTTTATGGTTTCCAATAAATAATTTAAAAAAATACTGTCAGGCAAGAAGCTAGACAGTTTATTTAAACGTATAGGACTGAAAGAAGATAACTAAAGTTTCAAGTTTTTCTTCCTTAGCCGGATTAACCGGATCGCAATTTCATTTCATTGCAATTTAGAGGCTGGAATTCATATCTTATAGAAAACTGGATGAATATCATTCATGCACCCCGCACCGACTTTGTCGGATTTATTATATCGTTATATGTTTGATGTATATATTGCGCTGGTAATCTATGAGGATTGCGAATGTTTGGATAAAAAATGATTTTAGTTTTTTTAATAAAAAAAATATTTTAGGCCAACGAACGCAAGCACAGCTTTTCTTTTTTGCTTATAAACTAATCGCTTTGATTACGATTGCTGTTCAATTAGTCTAGTTATCGGTTGACTGGTACTCTTAGTAAGACCCACTAAGACTCGACTATTCTTTAAGGTCGTAGGCGGGGATTAAGGGGGGTTTCGGGGTTCAAGCCCTTACCGAAATGCCTCAGCCACACGCGTTTTTACATACCCCTTACTAACATGATTTAAATAATATAATAATATTAAATAATATTGAAGCGGCTGTAGGCTAATGGCTAGGGCGTCGGACTTGCGATCATGTGGTTGCCGGTTCGAACCCCACCCATTGCGCTACCGACGTGAACCCACTCGTAACACAAGCATTTAGCTTAGCACGAGGGGTTAACAAGAATACTAGTAATGTGTGACCCACATTGTTAGTAAGATTTTTTTAATAAAATAAAATAAAAATAAAAATATAGCTTGTACCTACTTAGTGTCCCTGGTCCACAGAAAAAGAACCTTGAAATGATTTCCTGGCTAAGTCTTGTTTAAGACCTATTTTAAAGACGGTTAATAAATCTAGAAGCAGTTGATATATAGTAATACCGAATATGACAGAAAATACATACTACCATTGAAAGTGACTCCTCACGATGTTTTCCTTTACGGATTTGGCGAGTGATAATATTCAGCACACATGACTTCAAATAGACAGAGATAGGCCCTCCCTCAGATCTATTTCCTTAAATCTGTGGGCTCTCCATACAAGGCTATTACATCCAGACAAGGCTATTACTGGCCTAAATAATGGATTGGTAGGTATGTAGGTATTAACCTTTTAAAGTAGTATATCAGCTATCAGCTAGCTAAAGACCCAATCATACCAGCGAACTGTAGGTGCACATTAGTACGACTCTGCCCAACCCTTCGAGGAGTACAGACGTATGTTGGTATATTTGTAGCCAAAGATTGGGAAACTAATATTCAGATATGGATAAATATAAATGAACGTAAAGATTGACGCTTTCTTTTCCAATCTATTAAAGTTTCAGCCAATGAAAGCTTTTAAACTAATATGCGCTTTATTTACACCCGTTGGTACGCGTGTAGTGCACTTTGGTCGTGATTTATAATGGACGCAGAACTTTCAACCTAGAGTGCATGATACTGTACACAGCAATACTTTAGATACATATTTTATAAACTCGCATTTATTTATGGTTGTTTTATTTAATGTACCTACGATAAAGTCGTTGTGTATGTAGACAAACGAAAATCCTCTACTTGACCACAATAATTTTATCACGCTAGCATTTGTAATTACGATACTAAGCACTAGATAATGGATCTGCATTGAGGTTTAAACACAGGTACAGCTAAAAACTTACTACATGATAATGCACATATATAAATAGGTATAGACGATCATTGTAAGTTAATTATAAGCGTGTAAAAGCCCTTCTCTATTCTTATATTCTTGTGTATGAAGGCTGCAACTGAATTGATTGAAACCTTTTTAAAAAAGCGTAATTTGCATTTGAAAAAATAAATCCTGTCAGTTGACAATGTCTTCGACATGGCAGAATAGTACATAGTAAATAATAAAATAATCATGTATATTTGTTAATTATATGTAATAATCAAATAATTTAATTAATGTTAATTTAGAATTTAACAGGTTACTTTAATATTAAACGCAGTTCCCGGTTCATTAATCAATGTATTTAACCGTATGATGAACTTTATTCCACAATTTATTTGCAAATACAAAAAAATACTTTCCTCCTTCCTGAAATTCTATTCTCAGAAGCAAACAAGCGACTTCGCTAAATTTAAACACCTCTTGAATGCTGCCAAGCATGTAGTTGTTCTTTCTGGTGCTGGCATCAGTGCAGAGTCTGGTATTCCAACATTTAGGGGAAGTGATGGACTATGGAGAAAACTGGAAGCTTCGATTCTGGCTAGCCCTTCAGCCTTTAGAGAGGACCCTGGTTTAGTTTGGGAATTCTATCATTATAGACGTGAATTGGTGCTAAAAGCAAAACCAAATGCGGTAATTCTTCTAGATAACTTTGTGATATATCTATATCTAATACGCGAAGGCAGGCCTTGACATCGTTATTATCGTTATCAAAACCTTACTGTCAAGAGATGTAAGGTGCCTTTTGCCGCGTGGGCTTCACTAAGCACCTGGTATATATTTAAGGATAGAACTAAAAAAAGAATATAATTAGAGAAAATCCTACACCGATAAAAATTAACATATATAGTAAATTTTTATCGGTGTAGTATTTTTTATTAATTATAAAATATGCACATAATATACCACCATAATTACTTACACCCAAAGTACGTCGTAATGTTTTAGATTCCATTCATGGGCCAGCCTATTGCCAGCATCCGAAATTCCTGACACAAACTCAATAATAATTATGAATTTTAGTTAATACTTGATGTAATTGACCATATACTTGAAAGGACACATGTACCGACTATTTTTTTTTATATTCCGAAAAATTCTCAACCAAAATGAGTGAAAGTAAATTGAACTTAAATAACTTTCAGGGTCACATCGCAGTAGCTCGGTACGAAGAAAGACACGCCTTAGATAAGACGGTAACAGTTGTAACTCAAAATGTGGACGGCCTACATGCTAGGGCTGGGACGAAAAACATAATAGAACTTCACGGCAACCTCTTTAAGACCCGTTGTACGAAATGCAATGAGGTGCGGGTGAACACAGAGAGTCCTATATGTGAGGTATTTGTTGATCGAATTTTTAAACAGAACCGAAGTGCTGAAATATTTTTGCCAACTATGAAAAAGCGAGGGATTGGTTGTTCAATCGTAACTCAAAAACTTTTGATCAGAGTTTAACAAATGAGGTTTCGTTTGATTCGTCTTTAAAGTAAGATAGTTTATGGAGGTAAGTATATGCCATGAATTTTAAAAAAATGGACACAAAACATTAAAAAGGGAACCGAGAATAAATAAATAAATAGTGTCAAATAAAAACATCATCCTCCTAGCCTTTTCCCAATCATGTTGGGTTTTGCTTCCAGTCTAAATAGGTGCAGCTGAATAGATATCAGTATCTATTCTGCACGAAGCGACTGCCATCAGACCTCCGCAACCCAATTTCTGGGCAACAACGATATTCGAAAGATACGCTGCTGTCAGGTTTTTTAGGCTTCTGACTCGTATGAGTCTGTATCTACGACTAATACAGACTTAAACATAATTTTGGTGTTAAGTTTATTTTATAATTGCTATATGTATAATAATTATACTTTTTTTGCATGCCTAAATCAGGTAGAATATAGCTTGAACTATAGGTACACCATTGATAAATCTTTAAAATTATTGTAGGCACTAGCTGGCCACGGTTCTCCTACGTCTAAGAAGCTTACCTCTGATATCCCAGAAAAGGATCTACCACATTGTAAAAAGCCCGACTGCGGTGGTCTGCTAAGACCACATATTGTTTGGTTCGGTGAAGTTTTGGATGCAGCTGTAGTGGATAAAACTGGTAGGTACCGCCCGTTGCGCTACATGTAGTGTATCATTTTCCAGTCAAAGCAAATAAGTATTTGTGTGTTCCACATAATTTGTTTCGAATCTGGCTTCACAAAAACAAGAAATGCAACTACTTCGTTGTAGTCAATTTTCCATACTAAAATCGTAATTGAATTTCTATTATTAGTAGGTATATGAGAAAGATGTATTGCGTATAAAAATATTTCTTTACATAATTTTAACTATTTTTATTTTTTCCAGATATAGCTATATCTCAGTGTAACGTGTGCCTTGTTGTCGGTACGTCTTCGATCGTTTATCCAGCTGCTGCTTTTCCAACGGTAATGGCGGCTGGGGGATCAATAGTGGCAGAATTTAACATTGAACCAGGTCCACCGACACCCAAATTTGATTTTTACTTTCAAGGCCCATCTGCAACGACTTTGCCACAAGCTCTGAGCGATTAAACTTAGATATGAGATATTATGCTGTAACTTTTATTCTGTTACTTAAATTTCTACGAATTTTAATGTTCATTGTGTATTATACATTCTAATGTACGTACTACATGCAATTTACAAAAAAAAAAGTTTGGCGCCCTAGCCGAGCCGAGTCGAGCTTGATATGTAGGCGTGTGTAGTGCGTAGTGAATGCGACTGTATGAATTTATTGAAACTTTGTACGGATAATCCTCATTTTCTGCCACATAGATCTAAGGTTGGGTTTAGTTCTGGGAGAGGCACGTCCTAGCTCTAATCTGCCTACAATATTATTTAATCTGTGGTGGCAGTTCTGTACTACCACAGAGCAATTCCTTCTACCTACAATAACCATAGATATATTATAATCTAATCTACAGCTACAGGTCAACCTATACTAAACCAATTTAAGCTGATCTCACATTATATAGGCTTCCTATAATATAAAAGACCAAGGTAAACTGGTTTTGTATAGCTTGATGTGTAGCCGTGCGTAGCTTGTTGTAGCTATCAATATTTTATCTGTGACAAAAGGATTGTCCTTTTCCATATAAATTAATTAGTCTATGGTCTCATGAACTCGGTCTCGTTGTCTTTGCCGTGAGCTTGGATTCCTCCATTTGTGTGCAAATGTTATTTTTGCGAATTTGAATTGAAGTATATTTACAAAATAGTGTAAGCTAATTAAATAAAATATTGTGCAAACTTTAGAAATAACGTAATTTAATTTGTGTGTCTATGTTCTGAAGTACATTATAATTAGTAGTATGCAATCGGGAAGCGGTCCAAAAAATCCACCATGGGCTCGGTCAAATGTGAACACAAACATGACCGGCATGAATCCGCAAATCATGGATCCAAATGCAATGATGACACAACAAGGCATGATGCAGTTTCAACAAACTCAAGCTGTGTTTAATCCTAGTATGATGCAAGCGCAAAGTGGAATGGCCATGCCAATGGCAGGACAAATGCCGATGAACCAAATGGCCCAAGGTCAAATGTATCCTGGGAATGTTGTGGCGTACCCGACCCCGCGTGCTATGAATCCGGGAATGTATCAAAATACGCAATCGAATCAATCATCAAGTAATACAGACCAACGTGTTTTCACCGGGACCGTAACTAAAACTCACAACGACTTCGGGTTTGTTGATCATGATGTTTTTTACCAAACATCCGTATGTGCTAAGGGTGTCATTCCTAAAGTGAATGATAGAGTTCTTGTAGAAGCTACTTTCAACCCCAACATGCCATTTAAATGGAATGCAACTCGTGTTCAAGTTTTGCCTAAAGCGGGCCCCAACCAAAAGCCTAATAATCCCCCCAAGAGTAATAGTTATAATGCTGTGCCCCCTCCAGCAAACAAGAAGTCTTTGCCATCTCGCCGTGATGATCGCCCACCTCGCAGAGATGAAAGGGTAAGACTAAGTGCATGTAACTATAACTATAAACTTTAATTAACTTTAAGCCATAAGAGAAATTGGAAATTTCCTGTACCTTTAACTATGTTAAATCTGTTCTTGTTAAGAAGGCATATTATAAAATCAAGGACTATGTTGATGATAAAAATGTGTGGTGTCAAAATACAGATGCACTGGTGGTCTCCCTGGCACCCTGAGGTTACCTAGTCACTCACAATTTTCTTTTGTATTGTTTACTAGAACTTTATGTATACAGGAACTGTAAATGTGAGTACATTGTAGCCACTTATGTCTAAGTAGTTTATAGTTAATATATTTTGATGATGTGTATTATTTCACATAAGTTATCTGTTTTAGATTGACATTGAGTTCTCAGATTCTGAGAACCTTATTCTAATTTTAATCCTGACTTCAGGCTAATTATGACATAAACCTCCGATGTACTCACATCCTGTTATCGCCAGAGTGTAAAGTAAATAATGTAACATCTTATTTTAAAAGAGTGTCCATGGAGTTTCTTGCCGGATTCTTCTCCATAGGATCAACCTTTTGGAACCGTGCAACTAGAGTCAATAACGTGTCATAAACGCTTGTAAAAGCTTATTTGAAATAAAAACATTTGATTTGATTTGATTTACTTTAAAAACTTCTATAAAAGAAGGTGCCAAGTCTTGGTAGAGAACATTGGAATTAATAATAGTATTTTGTTTGTACAAGTATTTAAGTGACATTTGCTTGGTTCATGAGTTGATTGGATATGCTTGCAGATTTTGAATTATTATTAAAGCGTTTAGCAGGTCCTTTTTACAACTATTGAAAAACAAATGAAATACTTACCTGATTGTGATATTTCAGTTTTCACAGAAAAGATCCCGCTCAAGGACTCGCTCACGCTCCCGTGATCGTCGTGATAGTCGCAGCCGGCGTGATTCTCCTCCTCGTAAGCGCCCCATTGTACACCAGCCATCACCTATCAAATATGTTGTTCGTGTTCCAAGAATTCCACTTGATATGTAAGTTATTTGGAATTGAACAGCTTATTGACTTTATTGTATGTAAAGGACATAATAGGTATAACAATAACAAAACAATACAATATTCTGATTCTATTAACTATTTACTACTATTGTACATTTATTATTTTCAGACAAAAAATGGATGTACCTGGCCTCTCTCAAAGATACACCAACTTGTATGTGCCATCTGACTTCTTCAATGCTCAAGTTAAATGGGGTGAAACATTCCCACCACAAACACCATTTTCTATCAATAACCCATGTGCTTATCACATCATGAACAAAGAAGTTGAAAACCCTACTCCTAATGATACAGTTTTGGAACCGCCAGATGCAGATTACAGATTTTCAGCAAAAGTAAGATTATTATGCAATATTTAACTCTTTTGTTAAAATGATGTTCATTTATAAACAAAAATTATGACTGTTATGTTAAGCAGCTAAACTTAAGCATTAAATGCTCTTTTTAGGTAATGCTAATCAGCATGCCAACATTGGAGGCACTGTACCAAAAATGTGGCCTCACAAAAGTTGATGAAAAAGATAAACGATCCAGCTCTAAAAATCCATTACATCCAACCAGACTGATCAAGTTCCTTGTGGGACAGAAAGGAAAAGGTGGTGAAAATTTTGCTATTGGTGGACCTTGGAGCCCTTCTTTAGATGGTGAAAATCCTCAATCTGATCCAAAAGTTTTGGTAAAAACTGCTATACGCACTTGCAAAGCTCTCACAGGTGTGGATTTATCTTCATGCACACAATGGTAAGTGTTATATACCAGTATCTGTTTGGTCAACTCTCCTGCTATGCTGGTATTTATCTTTGAGTTAGATATGATGGGCCAGGAGTCTCTTCTGGACATATTGTTGCATTTGGTGCAGTATTATTAAGTCAAATTCTGATTGATTATTTGAGCCACCAATAACAGAAGAGGCTTTAACCCTCCGTCGTTCCTTGAATTGGTCATGGTACACACATTCTTTAAGTGAGAGTATGAAGGCGTTAGTACATCGTGGATGGCGCAACTGATTGGAAGCAGACTCGATGTACCACGTACCAAAACAGCAGTTTGTTACTCTCGTAGCGGATGTGTCGTGTCCATGTCTGCAGTCGGGTGGGCGGCGCGCGCGATGCGCTTGTGAGTATACCACTATAACTGTATTACCCATGCAGGTACCGAATGGTGGAGTTTTACTACTGGCGCGAGGGCAGCGGTGGCAAGTCGCGGCTCGAGTGTGTGGTGTTGTTCCTGCCAGACGTGTGGTCGGCGCAATCGTCGCGTATCGACTGGGCCACCGTACAGGAGCAGTATAAAGCAGCATGCGAGGCTGCCATCCGAAAACTCGACGGTGACGAACCGGAGTCCAGCAAAACCGAGCAGCAAGTGCCTGCACCTACGGCAGCAGCAGCTACTGACACTTCCGCGGCGGAAACATCGCAAATTGTTTGTTCCCAGTTTTGTTTAGTTACGTTTCCGGCTGCGCGCTTCTTTAATGTTGGAAGAGCAACGTGCCAGTTCTGCCGACGACAAACCGTCAAGTTGCCATGCCGACATCACTTGGGACATAGATAATATTATAATAATCACTCACCTTACCTTCTTATACTTCACAGAATTACATAAAAAAATAATACAATCTCTTAAGTCACAAGACATAAAGATTAAACTCAGCTTATTATTTTGCATCCCTGAGTTCTCTGTTGATAACCTCACAAAAAAACTAACTATCGTGAAAATTTCAGGACAACAGTTTGGATAATACCACCATAACCATAGATGAAAATGACGATGATGAGGATAAACCTGAACCTACACATTATTCGAAAATAGATCTTAGAACTATTAAAGTTGAACAATTAAGACAAGAACTGCGAGCTCGTAATGTTAGTTGTAAAGGTAATTGTTTATTTTCAAATGCATTAAGAGTTTGCTGAATGCAGTAATCTGTACATAATATAATATCTATTATTCAAAAGTAATGCAAAGTTTCCCCACAGGTTTGAGGGCTCAGCTAGTGTCTCGCCTATCAAAAATATTGAAAACGGAAGAATCTGAGGATAAGAAAAGTGATGATGTGATGGAACTAGAAGATGATGAACAAGAGCAAGAACAAGGGGAAGAGAAGAGTCAGGAGGAGAAAATCGAAATTAAAGATGAAGAAGAAGAGAAGAAACCTGAACCTATAATTGAAAAACCTGAAAAGAAAGAAGAAAAGGTAGAAAAAGAAGAGAAGAAAAGTGAAAAGGAGATTGAAGAGGAAAAAAGAAAGGTATTTATGTATTTATCACATATCTTACTTTTGCACAGTACCAGTATATTTTTATTTAATTAATCATTTAAAACTTTGCCAAACTTAAGGATTTAATTTAATAGATAGATAGGTGCTAGTTAATACCTAGCTTTAGTTTGCCAAAAAAGTTTTTTTAATCACTCATAGTCAAGTCATGGGAGTTATGAAATAAGTTTTTTTTATTTGGTTCAGTACACATCCACATTTAATTGAGATACCTACTTATTGCATTCTACATTGCATTGCTAATCCACTCTCTTAATGACATCTACTGATAGATCTGTTTATTTTTTAGCTGGAAAAAGAGAAACAGTTACTTAAATCTCGGTACGAAATACCACCTACGCCGCACATTGTGGTGCATCCTTCCAACACCGCGAAAGGCGGAAAATTCAACTGCAACGTTGCCACTCTTTCACTCCTGTTGGACTACCGTATTACTGACAATAAGGAACATAGCTTTGAGGTATCAACTTTTACTGCTTTTTAAATGTTTTCTTACTATGTCATTAATATTTTTTTTCTGAATACTAACAAGTTTTTTTGTAATGGTTTGTGTTCGATCACTTATTGATATTGAGCGATGTTAACGATGGAGTTGTACAACTCATAGCCTTAAGTGACTCATAATTTATAATAATCTCATTTACATTTTACATACCAATTGTTTTTATTGAAATTCCAAGGATTTAACGTCGTTTTTTTTTTATTGTTATGATTGAATTATTTTTTTTCAGTTATTCGTGTTCGCCGAGTTATTCAACGAGATGCTGATGCGGGATTTCGGCTTCTATATTTATAAGACATTATACACCTTACCTGAAAAGGCAGAAGAGGTCAAAGAAAAGAAAGATGGGGAAGACAAAGTTGAAAAGAAAGTAGAAGAGAAGAAAGACGAAAAGAAGGAAGACAAGAGGGAGGATAGACGTGACGAAAGGAGGGACTCGCGCAGGCGGGACAGGAAGGTAACGATTATTATAACTACTGATAGGGGTGATAAAGCTAATTTCGGATGAAACCAATCAATCTGAACTTTCCCCATAATATATAAGGTGAAGTATAAATTATTTGAGTCTCAATATTCCAAGTATTAAAACTATATTTGCTCCAATTTTTATTTAAACTGTTCATCTTATACATATTAACAATAAAACAATTATTTGAAATATACATTTTGTAATAAAAAGGAAAGTCCCAGTGATGACGAACGCAGTGGTTCGCCGAAGCGGCGCAGCCGCGGCGTGGAGCTGCCTCCGGACCCGTATCTTTTGCTATCACTCGTGTATTTCGACACGTCACGTGGCGGCAGCATGACCAAGAAAGATCTGCAAAACTTATTCATGAGCCTCGGCCTGCAACTGTCACGTTCACAAATTAGAGCCGTGCTCGAGAAAGTGTGCGTTAAGGAAATGTTCAACTATAAGTAAGTTTGCTATTTTACTTTTATCTTTTTACACGACTTGACTTTTACTTTTTATAATGTATTTACAATAAAACGTTTTAGGGCCCTGATCCAAAATATCAGAGACGTCTCATCTGGTTCAGCCGACGCGATACAAGACCTGCCTCTTGACAGCGCAATTATAACCAATGAGGTGCCAACACATGTGAGTACTTTAAGAGACAAGGAGAATCGCCATCATTATCTAAAAACATTAATAAATAAACATCTAAATATTGTTCTGTAGATTGCAGAATTAGAAGAAACAATTGCAGCAGGTAATCGCAACTTGCTGCCCATCTTCAATGCATCTGGTGACTCTGAGACCGAGTCCGGTGACACAAAGGACGTCAGTGCCTCAGGTAAAATTTTGAATTTGTCCTCATCTCCACAATCTTGGTCAAGTTTCGAAAAAATATATTCGCTACTTAAAATTAATTAAATGTACATTTGAATTGAAATAAAAACATATTTATTGTTAACAATTTCTCTTCGTAATCGGTTGTAGAAAACGATCTCAAGTAAAGTATAGACTTGGGTATGGGTTTGTTTTGTGTATTAAATCTGGCAATGGTGTGTGCAGGCATGGTGATGTACAAGTCGCGGCTGGTGGACGTGGGCGCGCTGGTGAAGGCGTCGGCGCGCG